>CM060927.1:261471882-262796882 GCA_030737875.1 Allium sativum | reverse complement strand
TTTTGCACTTGGCGAGACAAAATCGAAGATGAGATCACAATGGAATATCTTGTTTGAAGGGAAAAAAACTTTACATAAATTTATTTTATTTATAATTCCAAAAATATTTTAATCATATTTTTACTTTTTACTCAACTGTGATAACAAAAGATAACCTTTTTTCAATATTCCAGCGAATACCAGTGCCAGTGCTATTCATGATAAAGTAACACACTATTTTTGGTCCAAAACTCTCTTCCTATCCAAATCATGTTATGATTTAAATACATATATTTTGAGAGAACAGTTGAAATGTTCATTAAATTTTAATTTTGGATCAAGATGTCGATCCAAGATTTACATCTGTATACACTCATTTTGTTTGAAAACCTGAGATTTTAATTATACGAAATATCATGTATGAAAACCCCAAAACAAGACGCGATCAAAATCTAAGATTTGATACCTTGGTTTAAGTCATAAAGATTATTGAGAAATACTAAGATATGTTTTTGGCATGTGTCATAGCAATGAATAGCTGGCTATACATATTTCAAATTTTTATAATTAATTAATACACAATCTTCACACCTATTGTTATTCAACTTAAATTTAAAGGATTTATTCCATATGAGTGTTAAACAAAAGAAGACATAATAAATGTGATGCAAACGACGAATCTGCGTTTGGTGATGATGATTTGGCATGATGTATGTTTGTTGTTGCTAAAGTAACAAACGTTTGTGAACCAATATTTAACAAGCAACAACCCCGAACAAACATTAGAAGTGTTGATGCATCAATATTGATTTCATGCTCCTTTACAAGCTTAGCTAGTAATAAAAAAGTAGATTCGAGGAATCGGACAATCATGATGTTGAAATTATACATCTTACCATGTAAAAAAATGATTCAAAGGTTATACCTGATTTCAGTATGGAAATACATGATTAAAATTGGAAGCTGAAGACTTTGTATATGGCTTGTTTAAACTTGTAGCATCAATTTTCCACTTAAGACTTCATTCTGATTGGAAATACTCGAGTGCATTTCTAAAGAGGGTGATTATGTTTATTGAAGTAAATATCATTCTATATGAATTTAGTTTGACCAGCCCATAAAGCGCAATCAGAAAGTAACCATCATTCAATATATTATTTCAACCAGTGTAACCAAAATAATTGACAAACTTTTGATGCATTCCCAAAAAATATCGTTCTTAGATGCAACTAAAGCTACAAATTATCTAGAGAATATGTTACTTTGAAGCGGTAAATGGTTTACTTTTCAAATACAAACGCTTTATTAAGAATATTTAATTGGAAATATATTTAAGACACCATCCCAAAGATGTACGTGTTCATCTATGCCTTGTAAGGTGTGGATATCCCATCCGTTGTCACCAGCCACGAGTTAATTGTTTACTTCAAACTCCCACCCTCTCCACCCCCCCCCCCCCCCCAAAAACACACACAAAAAAAACATCCCCCTCCTAAAAAAGTTCGTTTTTTGGGTATTAACTATTATCTATATTTGAATACTCTTACAAATACCCATTTTTCTCGTTCAACTCATTATGTCATTCATTTCAAAGTGTATTGTGCATTTACTACTGCTTTTTTAGTTGTATTTCGGTTCATTAACTCTACTTGCTGTTGTTTCTAAATATCAGTGAGATTTTTTTTAACCTATTTTGAACATCTTAAACATAAATTCGTAAAAAAAGCTCTCTCTCTCTCTCTCTCTCTCTCTCTATATATATATATATATATATATATATATATATATGTATGTATGTATATATATATATATGTATGTATGTATGTATATATATATATGTATGTATGTAAGTGTGTGTGTGTGTATATATACATAATCCTTCGTTGGTTAGTGTCTAACATCAGCCGTTGAGTACAATGAGCATAAGCACACATAAATATCCACCTTGAATGTTGATTTTGACCAAAAATTACGAATAAACGCTCACAGTTTAGAAGGATCTCAATTTTATTCCACGTTGCAGAACTACATAGATTTGCATAATCTACCGAAGGTTGCAAGAAAGAAATACAAGAAACATTATTGTAATAACATTATTTTAAAGGATCTGTAAGTACAAGTGCAGCAATTACTTCCAGTGAATGTGCAGCAAGTACTTTCTGTAATAGTACAACCGCACTTGAAAGTAAAGAACATGGCAGAAATCAACCACTTAGTACAGTGCAAATAATACGCAAACAAAACATACATAGTGCCATGGAAATTACCTATATATATATATATATATATATATATATATATATATATATATATATATATGTATGTATGTATGTATGTATGTTACACATATATACATATGTATGTATGTAAGTGTGTGTGTGTATATATATACATAATCCTTCGTTGGTTAGTGTCTAACATCAGCCGTTGAGTACAATGAGCATAAGCACACATAAATATCCACCTTGAATGTTGATTTTGACCAAAAATTACGAATAAACGCTCACAGTTTAGAAGGATCTCAATTTTATTCCACGTTGCAGAACTACATAGATTTGCATAATCTACCGAAGGTTGCAAGAAAGAAATACAAGAAACATTATTGTAATAACATTATTTTAAAGGATCTGTAAGTACAAGTGCAGCAATTACTTCCAGTGAATGTGCAGCAAGTACTTTCTGTAATAGTACAACCGCACTTGAAAGTAAAGAACATGGCAGAAATCAACCACTTAGTACAGTGCAAATAATACGCAAACAAAACATACATAGTGCCATGGAAATTACCTCAAGCTGATCATACTGGACCTTGGCTTGTTCAAGTTGCTCCTTTAGGTTACTAGACGTCTTTTTCTTATTTGTGAGTTCCTCTCTAAGATGCGCCTTTTCCCTCTCCCGAAACCTTACATCTTTATCATCGTTCAAATCTTTTTTGCAAAATTTACGGTAGTTAGCAGCAGATTCAGCAGCTTCAAATTTCATGGCAACTAATGCTTTCTTAAGCTCAATGTTTTCCCTTTCCATATTTCTAGCGTCCGCGTTATATTGCTCAATTTCACCACATGCCTCAGATAATGCAATCTCCAATTCTGCAAGCTTTTTTCTAGTACTATTCTCTAAAGCTTGCTTCTCTTTTTTCAATCTGGAAACTTCATCCTTTTCTGATCTTAAACTCTGCAGCTCGAGCTTGTCTTTTCCAAGCCTATGAGCAGCTTCCATTACCTTCTGTTGTGCCCACTCAGTCCATTCCTGTGATTCAGCCTCCAGCAACTTCTCACGCACACTCAACTTCTGTAGCATCTCATCCAATTTACCCAGTGAGATAAAAGTTTCATCATTGCTACTTGAAGGTAGAGATAAAGATAACTCGGTATTTGCAATATCAGTAGTATTCATAGGTATATCTTTTGATGATAAATTTAAAGATATGTCTGCCTTTGGTGGTAGGATACCATTACTTACTGCTTTGTTTATTTTTATCAATGTGTTTTTCATGCCTAATGCACTGTCGGAATCTGAAATTGTTTTGTTTTTTCTATCGAAGACAACACCACTTATACTACTGCTTCTTGATGCTCTAACAATTGATCTACGACTGCCCTTCTCAACATGAACAGTTTTACGGCGAAGGATTGGCTCTCTTCTACTAGAAAGCACTCTTTTTCCACTGGACGACTTTGGTTGTGATATGAATAAAGATGAAGTTTTTTCTATGAGACAATTCAAAGAAGATGAACTCTCTTTGATTGACGCTGAGAAGCTCCCATTAGGTAAGTTTGTTACTCCAAACACGCTTGGTGCATCCTTACTTGGAGTACTTTTTGGACTGGGTAAAGCAAAACTAGGCTTATGAGACCCCAAAGAATTTGATACAGGATTAACTTGGTTATCAGACTTACAGCAGTTATGATCAAGTCCTACACAAGGGGAAGAAGAAAATGCACTTCCAATAGAACATGCATATATAACATTCATGTCACTCACAAGCAATCGCCACATTGCTTCCCCTCTACTGATCGTAGGTCTAAAATCTTTAACAACACCAACCATCTCATTCAAAGCACTCACTATTCTCCTATTTAAATCTTCAAACAACTTATCTCCTATGACATAATCAAACTCACACCCTGACTTAAGAAAAAGTAAAGCACTGTCGACAATGCTCGTAACAAAATCTTTAACACCAAAACAAAGTCCTGTTCTCAAAATAGAAACTACTGCAGATTCTTCGTTGTATCCATGAGACACTATTTTTATAATAGCTGACCTGAACATCATGTTAAGATTCCTTAATAGAGTCTCTTCCAGCTCGGATTCAGCTATATCATTCCACTCGGCCTCATGCAATTGTTTTTCCTTTGGGTGGCAACAAGAAGTTGCACTGCACACGTTTTTGTTTCCATGGCCACAGGATCCCAACCTAAACATTTCATGATTCAGGTCAAATTGGGAAAAATCGAAGCTGGAACAGTTGGGTACCATTTGGTTGGGAATGAAATTTGGATCAAAATTGGGTGGATCGCCACTGAATTTTCGCTTGTTCCTACTCCCTTTTTCTTCGCTTGGAACTGAAGAAGCTAATGAGCTCCCGCTAGCAGCCACCGTCTCCATTTAACTGATTCGGGCAAATTTTCAGTCTGACAATCAATAAACTACAAACAAAATATTCAACAAAAACAAACCAAAAAGATTACACGGCTTATTTAAGGGAAATCAAAAACTGATTTTTATTTTTCGTTATTGCTGAAATGAGATGAAATTCAAACCTGGAACTGTACGACTGTGAATCGAATCACCTGCAACAAAATCACAGTACCAAGAAAATGAATTCCGATTGAAGTTTATTATATTCATTATAACGATCGAATTCATGGGTGAGAAATGAAGACAAACCAAGACTGGGATGATACTGATGAATGATGGTGAATCGATTTAAGATGGCCGGATTTAATATAATAGAAACAGATCAAGGAACAGAGAGAAAGAGAGAAGAAAGAAAACTTTATAATGAAAAATACAAGACCAGTCCTTTCCTAGACTTTTTTCTTATTAATTTCTAAATTATGTTCGAAAAGACAAATTATTGTCTATGATTATAAATGTAACCTTAACCTTGCCCATGGCATCCATGCACCTTGCATTGGATTCATCAGGAAAAATCATTGGAAGTTTGATCTGTTAGTTTTTTAAGAAAAAAATTAATGTCATCAAGGAATTATAACAAATGTGCTGTAGACATTGATAACCACTAATTAATTGACTTTCTTCTTTATTTGCATTTATATAATTTAATTTGATTTTTAATATTGCTTCTAAATGTAAAAGTAGATCACATATTGAAGTGTGCCTTATTACTGTTTAGCACTCTAGCCCTCAAACTTTAGTGAATATAGGCCAAAAGTAATATTTAGCCTTTCTTATTTCTTACTCACTTTATTTTACCCTTCTACTTCGACTTTTTAAAAGTTAGGTTCTTATTACGCTAATAAAGAGGAAAGTCAATTACTTAGCAGTCATTAATGTCCACGGCGCATTTGTTATAATTCCCTGATAACATTAACTTTTTTCCTTAAAAAACTAACAGATCAAACTCTCAAGGATTTTCCTGATGAATCCAAAGTAAGGTGCATAGATGTCATGAGCAAGGTTACGCTTAAAAGGTTACATTTATAATCATAGACATTGTCTTTTCAAAAATAATTTTGAAATTAATTAGAAAAAGAAGTTTAGGTAACGACTACTAAGTAGTTGACTTTCTTCTTTATTTGCATTTATAATCTTTTCTAAGTTGCTAATTTAATTTGATTTTTAATAAGTGTATTATTGTAATGCGGAATAAACATAATTTTCTAATTGCAAGAAACATGCTAAAATAGTAAAATTCAATAGTTCAGATATGCATGAGAATAATAAGAACCTAACTTTTAAAAAAGTTGATGTAGAAGGGTAAAATAAAGTGAGTAAGAAATAAGAATTGCTAAATATTACTCCCTCCAGTCCAATGTACGTTTTGTAGATTTGCGCACAGATTAAGAAAAGTTAAAACTGACTTAATTATCCATAAATCCACACTTCCCAATGTTTAATGCTCGTTACCTTTATCCTTGCTTTTGTAGGTTTCACCTCGGCATTGGAGGGAAACGTATAAATTGCATTGGAAGTGCAGGTAGGTAGGAATAGGAATAGGCATTTATATTAATGATGTTGCATTGGAAAAGAGAAAAAATGCATTTGTATTAATGCTGCTGCATTGGAAGTTCAGAACGTCGTATATTTGTAAAAATGTGTAACTCCCTAAATCATTAATTATATTGGGTTGGAGGGAGTACTTTTGACATATATTCGCTAAAGTTTGAGGGATAGAATGCTAAATTGTAATAAAGCACACTTTCATGTATCGATCGCTGACCTGCCTCATTCTACCAATCAAAATGAGTAGATTCTCAAATGTTTATGGTTCAACTTTTGTTTTCTTTATATATGTCACTGGAAGAATAACGTAGAGTGATGCATTGACACGTGGTATGTGCTTAAAATAAGTAAGAAACACTTTTAACAAGCAAAATGAGAAAGGTAATTAAAATTTTACATTGTACGCTTACGTAAATTAAAAATTACTATTGATGCATTTTGGAGTGAATGTAACATGTCATTTTAATGAGATATCTAAGCTGATATTTAAACAGAGCTAGAAGTTAAATACAATATGTGTTTGCGATTCCGAATGGAACATTTAAACGGAGTATTTTAGTTTGTATTTTTTAATTTAATTGGATTACAACTATTTATTTATTTTGTTGTGTAATACGTTGAAAGAATTTTTTAAATTTGTCAAATATTATCCCATACGACGGGGGATCCCAGAGGTGGCAACCAACATAGGTGGTGGTGCAGGGACAACTCCCCTGCTAATGGCGTTCGACCTGGTCGGTTTGGTTGAATGGTCCATAAAAAGTGTTCAGTTGGGTTGAACGACTTTTTTAGGGAGGAATTTAAAAAAGTGTTGCTCATGTCGGAGGCATCTGTGTTAAAGGCTTATTTTCCTCTAGTAAGGAAAAGGATCATTTTGGTTGGTTTCCATATTCGACGGATGGCCAAAATTTCTATTCAAACGGTACTAACTTGTACTTTAATCTAAGTGAATATTAGGTGGACATCCTCAAAATCAAACCTGATATAAGACAGGTCCCTATGCAAAAGCAATTGTAAAACAAATTCCTTATAACTAGTTTACTGAAGCAAATTTTATTTGATGTTTTTTTTGTTTCAACGTTTTAAAAAAAACTCATAAATGTGTAAATATTAAAACTAGGTAACTTGAAAAAAAAAAGCGCAGAAATTTATGTACCAATTGAGAAATATTGCAGACATACTGCAAATATTCACATAATAATTACAGATATATCTGCAAATATCTACTCGATAAGCCAATATTTGTAGAGAATCAAAAAAATTCAGAAATATATACAATTAATCAATAAAATAACAAATGCGTCTGCAGTTTTCTTGAAAATTGCGGACTTTTGTTTATGCTCGTTTTGCATTTTCTTCAACAAATACAATACTGAATATAGTTTGAGATAAATTTTGAAATATTCATCAAAAATTGCATAAAAGTATCCAATTGTTGGCTATAATTGCTTGTATGTTAGCAACATTTTGAATAAATGTATATATTTCTACATGTTTTCATGAAGCTTAATTACTGTTTTCGATTTTTTGCTTTTTGTCCATTTTTATTTTATTTTTCTGACACATATAAGAAAATAAACATAAAATGAAACAAATTTTAAATTTTGAAAGTTATTATGTTGTTTTTTGAGGATTTGGCTAAAAAACCCATTTACATAATTAATTTTGCAATAATGTTTGTGTATTTTGAAAGTTTATAGAGACTTTGTCCAAACTATCCCTTAATTTAAAGTGAGAAATGTGTATATTCTTTATTAAACGATGGTATATTTCTAAATCGTTTATTTAGAGGTTTTGAAATCAAATCAGGATGACATCAATTAACCAATGCTTAACCGACCATCATGCATAATTAGGTTTTTGTGCTTGGCTCTATCCATCAACCATTAAGATGATTTTGAGAATCGTTAAGATAATTCTTAAAATCTTGATTCAGATAACACATCCAATTTAAGATGCATGCTTTTTCGAAATCAATTGCACAAACTGTTAACCCAAAATTGCACAAATGTGGAAAAAACAATCAATATGATCTAGATTTTCCAATTGAACATCAACCAATCTAATATTAATTATTCTATTACTCCAAACAAATACTCCCACCTATTTAAATTACATGACGTTCTAAGGTTCTTGAGCAGTTTAGAAAATATATGACGTTTAGAGAGAAATCAACAATTTGTTCTCTATTTTACCCTGAAGCTCTTTTACTTCCATTTCCAATGCAACATTTACTTCCAAGACAACACATGCATGATGTTAGTCTTCCCATGCAACAGTTCCATGTTTTTCTCCAATCCCCCCTCACAACCATCTGCCCTATTAATTAGATGCATGGAGTAATTGCTTTGAGAAGCTGCATGGACAGTTTAAAGCGCATTCTTTAATGAAAATTAAGTGACAACACATTTGTTAAAGCTGCATGGACAAAGGATTGATTAAAGGTTAAAAGTGTCATTTTCTAGTATTCTTAATTTGTGTGAAAAAAATCTAGAATGTCATATAATCTGAATAGGAGGGAGTAGTAAATAACTATAAAGAAGAAAAAAGACACACAATAATTATATTGTTTCCCCTATCATCAAAAAGATATTATACGTCTAGTCCAAAGGAAAGAGATTTTACTGTACATTTGAGAGTTACAAGAGATTACACAATAAGAATTTACATAACCAAAACCCTAAATTAGGGTTAACAAGAGGAGACATTTTATCTGGGGATTGCTGGCTAAATGTCATTATGAGTTTACAATGAAATCTACAATCAATATGTAGCCAGTGCAAATTTATGTGAGTCATCAATTAAATTAACAAGATATGATAAGAAGATAATGAAGACAAATTGCAGAGGTAACAAATGGTATAAATATAACAAGTAAATCACTTATTTCTTTCATTAGCAAAGATGGAAGAAAATAATCCTAAAGTTATACGGTTACTGAAAAAGAAATAATATGCATATCTTTTTGCATATATATTATTACATAATATACATATATATGCATGTATTTATTTTCTTATTATCTGATGAAAATGCAATCCGATAGTTTATACATTTCAATATTAACAACATATGTGATTACTTTTGCATATTTATTTCTATCTATTTGTGATCATGTATCACCAAAATTTAACACAAACAATACATGGTAGATTTGGTGTGAGGAGTAATGTGGGAAAAAACGGCAAATTTAAGTTATTATTTTCCTTTGATTCATTATGTACTAGATTCATTTAATGTTTTACCATAAATATATAAAATTCGACCAATCATAATTTGTTTCGGATTTTATCTAATGACATTTATTTTTAATTAAATGTAATTTCACTGAACTTTGTTTTAGTTAAACTACACACATGGTGTATATAACGAACATTATGTCCATTATTATATAAGATGTATTGCAGAAAACATATGTACATATATACATATGGGAGCAGTTACTAAGGCACATAAACATAAAATTAGACAAAACAAATTTGACTGTTGGATCTTTTTATCATTACATGAAAGTGTTGAAATCAAGGCAAAATATAATGATTAAGATCTCCTTTTGTGTTACTAGTTTAAATAAATTTTCCGTATACATATATAAGTACTTTGGTCATTTGGCTCGTGTGATGCACATGCTTAGAAGAAATTAACATCGAATGAACATTGTTTGTAAGGTTTTCTGGGATTTTACAAAATGACTTTAACATGTACGTAATGTTGCATTTTTATACGTGTACAAGCATAAATCAATTGTTTATCAAAATACGAATGAGACTAAGCTATTTTAGTAAATAATTAAAATAGAAAGCAATTAACTATGGATATTTTTAAGTTGTTTAATGAATGAGAATAAAAAATAGAAGTATCATCACTTTGCTCATCGTAGCATAACTTCATTGAAAGTAATGTTCAAGTAACAATATAAAAGCACAAAGTAAGTGGTACTCCACGTGCGTACTTAATATGAGTGTGGACCTGTGCTTTGGACACATCTAGTGAAAGTAGTTGTATACTCATATGAAGTAACTAATACTTGAAAAGCATATTAGGGAACTGATTCCTTAAATATTAAGCAACAACCAACTTTGAACAACAATGTAACGTTGTAGGGTATTACCACCTTAAACTCGTAGAATAATGATCTGTTATTATTTACATTTTGTTGGGACAAAATGACTTATTAGAAATCTTATTAGTTTGAATATGTTCAATAAAAATCCATGCCTTGAATTATACATGAATTGTCTGGATTACTTTTTCGCCAAGCGAAAAATCTATTTCGTTTTTATTACTTTGTAGAGCATATGTTTACAGTAATACATTATACTCTCTTTGCAAAAGAAAATGTGCTTGGTTTTCAATTAGAGTACACAAATTTAATCAGAACAATTCAATTTTCATGCAGACATAGAATAGCATAACTTATAATAAGAAAATGAACTGAAAAAATGATACAAAAATAAAGCAGGATGGTGTACATGGAAAAACCATTATAGAGCCAAAAAAATTGTCTTAAAGTGATTACTTTGCTCCAATAGTACCAATGAGGGATCTACCTGGCTGAAATTAACACTCCGAGTATATCTTGTGCCCATAGATGGAAGGATACACTCTGACTTATAAGTAGAAGCCAGCTTCCCCAGAAAACCTAGTCGTGTACTTGTTGCATGCAATACATGCATTCCCAACAGCCTTACTTGATAAATACTACTTCTCCCAACTTACCAGATTATCGCAGATGAGGAACTCATCAACCCGTTTATAAGACAATGTCATAGATTTAAAGTTTTGATCTGTCACACCTTTGCAAAATTTGAATTTTGAATATGGCTTGTTCTAGATCTGGACAATAGCATTTTCCTAGTATTCCCATTGGCATAAGCGGTTGTAGTTTAACACTTTGATCAAGAATATTTTCATATTTTAATTCTTCGTAACAAAATTGTAAAATATGCATATATATTTTTTTCTATAGAATTTCAGAAAATATACTTTATATATAGTATCATCTGTTTGTTGGCTATTCATGATTTCTGATCTATCTTATATGTATATCTGTTAGAGAACCCCAATTTATCACAAAACCAAATGGCAATGTAAAGGGTGAACTCTTAATGTTTATACTGGATTTATTTTGTAAATTCCCCGATGTGGGACTTGTCTTAACAAGTCCCCACACGTGTGGCAATCTCACATGTGGATCTTAGGAGTGACGTAGGCAAGTGTGGCTTATGCACATGAATTAAACCTTGCTCTGATACCATGTTAGAGAACCCTAAGTTATCACAAAACCAATTGGCAGTGTGAAGGGTGAACTCTTAATGTTTATACTAGATTTATTTCATAAATTCCGCGGTGTGGGACTTGTCTCAACAATATCGTTTCTTATTTGGCACTCACTGTTATTGAAACAAACAGTATCAAAAGCAAAACTTTTACCATCTTTATGTGGTCCATTAACATAATCTCTAGTGTCATTACTATAATCTCTAGTGTCACTACTCCAACATATGATACAACTTTTAAAAGTACACATAGTAAAGTTATGCAAGGGGTTCCCACATTTTTCAATAATTGGCACTATTGCGTAATGGTTCTTGTCAATAATTTTCTTTTTCATTTTTTTATACGATTCTCAAGTTACTCTTTCCCAATATCCACCATGTTTGAAATTCTAATAAACTGATATTGTAAGGCAAGAGTTTCCCAATATCTAGAATAATAGTTTACATATAAGAATATAAATTAATTATCATCGAAAACTAATTTTAATAGGCAAAGAAAGATCATATAGTAATTGTTGACGAGCTTCTTGTAATATGATTAATTAACGATAAATTAAATAAAGGTTTCTAAACATTAAAGAAGAATATGACTAAACGCCATGTAAAAAGATTATTGTTGACTAATGCTACAGATCCAACCATGTAGACACAGTCGCTATTTTGAATAAAGTTGGGAAGTTGTATTTTCGGAATCCATGAAGTAACGAAAAAAAATACTCAGATGAAAATAAAGTGAAAACAGTGAAAACAGTGAAATCAAGATGACACTCAAAATTTGGAGAAGAAACTAGAAAGAGGTGGACATTAATTTTTTCTGCCAGGGAGTTGATAAATGACAACATACACAATCATATATGACATAATGCTAATATGGGTAGAACAAATACGCATAGAGCTAGATTTTATAAAATGCAATTTCTTATGCCTCAAGCAAAATATAAAAAAAACCAGCATTAATATCTATTTATATAAGGTGGGTTCGAAATATGAAGTACCTTAAACATCCCATCTTCTAGCTATGTGAATCTATGCTACATATGGGTCCACCTATGACTATTTTGTTTCCTATCATTATTTTTTCTTAGTTATCTCAAATGAAAACTCTTTTTTGTCATTAGCCAGTGTATGTATGCGTTATCCTCATATATAAAATTGAATGGGATATTGGTCCATTACAGGGAAATATCCAAAATGTAGTTAATTTTAAATGAAATCATAAAGGGTCAATATAAAAAAAGCCAAAATCAAGAAAGCTTCCACTTTCCTTCAATGGCGACAGGATATTAAACCATTTCTTTTTCTTCGTTTCACATTCGTATCTTTTTATTTCGCCTACTATATTCCACTGCCTTCTTCTCCCTCTCTCCATCTCTTCCCCCAACCCAGATTTTGTCGTTATGGCAGATTATTGCTTTCTCTCCTCTTTTCTAGATTTGTGCCATAATCTTCCTCTTCACTAACAACATGTGTAGATCCAGTTGTACATTTCAGGTTTTCAGTTCTTACCCTAATCCTTTGATCCTTCTTGTAACGACCCATAGTTTTACGCGTTTTTAGCGCGTAAATATGAGATATTATTTTCATATAAGGTCGTATTGTTTTTCAATTTTGAAAGATGGCTATTAAAGACATTTCTCTTTTTTTGGGTTTTCTCTTAGATTTTTCTATAACCATTTTACCCCCGACGAAATTTTATTTCGTCTGTAACTTTTGATTGGATTAGAAGTTTCATCCGTAACCACTTCCATTGGATCAGGATGGTGGTTTCCCTTTCCATAGAGTGGTTATATGTCAAAAGATAAACCATTTGAAATATATGGTTGTTCGAATGATTTTTAGCTCATTTCTAGCCATCTGGGTCTATTTTCATGTAAGTCCAATGTATATTTCAGGATTAGGAGACAAAGGGCTGGAATGTGTTACTATAACTCATTTCTGTCATTTCATTTCCCTTTCCTTCTTCTATAGAGCTTGTACCTCTACTACAATAAATTTTTCTTCATCTAAAACCTATAATCTCCATAAAAACTTAAATCTAAATATAGAGGTTGATAGATCCAAACTAGAAAAACACATATGTGACTGCTAGGAAGGGAGATCTATTCAAATTCGGTAGTTTCTTTTAAATTTGAGATTTCATAGACATAGGTAAGTGATTTAATTTTATTTACGGAATTCTATATGTCTAATCTTAAAATAATTTTGGAAAAAAAGCTAAACATGTTAGGAATTTACAACTTTATTTTAAAACTATGAATTTAAAATGTTAGGAATTATATTGTTGTTTTCCTATAAAACACTTGCAGATCTGTGCAAATTAATAATTTTTATTTTAGATCTGGATTCTATAAATCATTTGGAGCAATTGATTGTTTTTGTATATTATTTTGGATGTTTTATGTTTGGTTTGTTGTGGCTCGAATGTTTGAAAAAGGCATACGAATGGTGACCTAGAAGTAGAAATTTGTGAAAAAGTCCATACATCAAAATTGCTCAGAATCACACCAAAATTGGAGAAGACGAGATAGAAGTTCTCCAGAGATTATGTGGGAAATTTGGGGTCGTTTGGAGTTCGTACAGCAAAATTATTGTCGAAAAGGTATGGTTCGACCAAAATTCAAAAGTGCCCAGAATTAGTTGAAATTTATGTGGGCGTTAGATGATGTCTGAAGGAGCCCACATTTCAATTTTCAAGTCAATCAGATAAAAACGAAGGAGATATGGACAAAAGTAATCCGGTTCATCATAGTTGGGATCGACATTCCTTAAATCCGGCTCAATCTTCCTTAAAATCCAAAATTCAAAATCACTCAAAATTAAGTGAAATTTTTATGGGTGCTATAGAGCATATCCTGAAGAGCATACATTTCAAATTTCAAGTCAATTGAAAAAAAAACGAAGGAGATATGGAGAAAACAAGTTCGCTTCAA
This sequence comes from Allium sativum, assembly GCA_030737875.1. Classification (NCBI taxonomy): domain Eukaryota; kingdom Viridiplantae; phylum Streptophyta; class Magnoliopsida; order Asparagales; family Amaryllidaceae; genus Allium; species Allium sativum. The sequence continues at coordinate 262,782,502 of CM060927.1, read as the reverse complement.
CATTCCTTAAATCTGGGTTGGCCTTCCATAAATTCTGGTTCGACCTTCCTTAAATTTCGGGTTGGCCTTCCTTAAATACCGGATCGGCTTTCCTTCCAGGTCGACATTCCTTAAATCTGGATCGGTGTATTATCTTGTTCAACTTCAAATGGGCATAACTTTTGCAATCCCATATTGGACGAAGGTTTTTGCGTTGGAATCATGGTGACTGGAACTATAATCTGAAAGAGAGTTAATTCAAATATGAGTAACTTCGTATCTGAACATTTTGGACGCTGGATAGTTTAAATCAAAGATCCTTTCTTTTTAAAAGAACAACTCCAATAATGATCAATCGAACTCCTAGGGAAGAGTTGTAGACCATAAGTCAAGGTGGAAAATTTGTCGAGGGAAGGTTTGGAAATAGTGTTGGACGATTGATGTAGTTGTTTAGGTATTTCCCGACCAGAGAACTTCAGAAGGAGTAGGAAAACGATTCCAGAGTATCTCCACACTAGAGATATATATGCAAAGGGATCATTAGTACATAGGTTTAGATGTGTACTTGATTCATCGAGTCTTCGACCTAATTTAGATTGTAAGCCAGTCCGGAGGCTTCCCATTGGATATAGGTGGTTAATCCTGAGGGATTTGTAACAACCCGTATTTTGATAACGTGTTATAACTATAAATCAAGGCAGAATTAAATTTTAAAATAAGAATTAAGGGAAACGGGTTACGTCATTACGTTCGTCTCGAAATTCTGCTTGAAAACGAGTCCGAGTTTACGAAAATCGGAGTCTGTATGACCAAGATATGGCTCTCCGAAGTTTCAGAATATCCCAGAGTTCAAAACAGTTCGAATTTCAAGTTCAAAATTTGAATTTCAAATCCAGACAGCTGGGCGGGAAAAATCCCGCCAGCACCCAGGTCGACTGGGGAGTCGACTGGGCAGTCGACCCCCCCAGACCAAGTCGACTGCCCAGTCGACTTGGGTGTCGACCTGGTCACCTAGCCTGTTTTTGAGCCAGATGTATCTGGTCTCGTTGCTTGTCCAGATTCACTTTCTAAACACTATTTAAATAGCCCCTGACCCTAGACTTTCTATCACATTCTTTTCCGACCATATGTTGCTGAAGTTCTGACTGGAAGATAGAGAACAAGGAGGCTATTTAGGACTTTGTTAGTGCTACGTTGGTTTGGGGATTTGCTAGATATTCTGCTTCTACTCTTTTTTCTTTCTCATTCTCTAGACTACGATCTGTAAGCCCCTTGTCACTCTTAGATTTAAACTGTAAAATTAACCTGAACAGGATGTAAACTGAAATTATGCCTAAACATGATAACTAAGTTGGATCTACTCTTGTATATCTTGGATCTATGACTATCACTTTTAAATCTGTTATTTTGAATCTAGTTTTGTACACCCCAGATCTATTCATCTTAAATGTTGACTTGTGGAATATCAGTATGAACTTGATTTGGATATATTCATGTTTAATCTAAAATCCCTTTTTCGATCTTTATCTTGCCATGCCTGTGATGTTGAAACTATTATTGGGGTACTATCTTATGTCAATCCTTTACCATGTCTATCACCATGTCTTGTCAAGTTGATGTTGAGACCCTATTTCATATGCCTGTAATGTTATAATGCTCATGCTTAACTTGTGAACACCTTTGCCATTCTATGACTATCCTGTTTGTGTTATTCCCTATTTTGACATGTTGTATTAATGCGAATTCACGTACGTTGGGGACACGTTTTGGGTAGATTAGGCAAACTTGAAAATTGGCTATGGAATTGAAATGATATGACATGAAAGTATGACATGAAAACTTAACATGAGAGTAAGCTTGAAAACATGAATTTGGGACATGACAATTAGATAACTTGAAAATGGCCAACTCGAGGTTGGGTTGAATTTGCAACGTAAATCTGCCCGGAACTGCCCGGCAAATCCAGTAGTTGCAAATAATAGGACCCAATGTGGGTAGTTGGTCATATAGCACTTTAAACCCGAGGTTAGACTAGGTTATGGTGTAAAGCTGCCCGGACCCGCCCGGCACATCCAGTAACCATAACCAAGTCTAATGTGAGAGGTTGGGTGCGTTAAGTAAATTAAAGCCACATGGTAGGGTTAAGTCATGGACCACTTGAATACACTTAACCAATTTGATACATGTTTGGATATGGGTTAAATCATGACCTCTTTAATGACAACACTTAACCCATTAGAAATCCTAGCCACGTGGTCCCTTTCAGCAGTAACCCACTTAGAAGTATCACGATACCCTGGGGACTAGGCAGGGTGGGGCACGATTACTGGGCTGATTGTACGCGACCAAGAATAACGGCTGAGTAAGGTACGCCAGTGTAGGTTCAGGCGGACTAGGGTCGTGCACTTAGTCCGGAGTTGAAAAAGTAGGCATGGGCACCCGTAGTACTACATTGTGCGTGCTTGATTTGTGTCAGTGGTTGACACCCTAGGAACTGATACACCCTAGGGTGGACCTTGCACATGTGACTACATTCCGCGATTGGGCCGTACGACACTGATACATGACGAGTAAAGCCGATCGATTAGGATGGACTGTTGGACCCCGTATTGGGTCATTTCATGTTATTGGGTTTAGGGATCATTTCTGGATTTATACTTGACATGGATTTGGACACTAGTACAGTTGGTGCAGTAAACTTTGTATATGCGATGCCACTCTTATCTTGTTACCTTTTTTTTATCATGCCAGTCCAGTTGTAACACCCCACCTCCGCCAGGGCCACTCTTGCAAGTACATTGGCTTTGGGGGGGTGTTGGACAAGGTAAATATGCATAAAGATATCACAAGACAAAACGTATAAGTAAAACAGAGTAAGTAAAGCAGCGGATAAATCTACTATTTCAAAACCATAGTCAAGTTACATCAAAGTACTAAGCCATTATTTTCCAACTACTACAAGTCTAGAAACATAAACTGATAACTGGAAATAACATAAAGTAAACTATCCCCAAAGTAGAAGTGGTAAAGCCATAGCGAGCTCAAGTCCAAACCATACATGAGCTATCCAGAAAGCAAGCTAAAGATCCAAGCTAGGTGCTAGTGTTCCCACCCTGAGAACCTGGGGGGGGGGGGGGGGGCGGAAGAAAAGAGGCGAAAGAAAACGGGTCAGTCAAAAAGACTGGTAAGTCCTACCTACTATTAGTATAAAAACTAATGAAGTTAACTGGATATGTAAAACAAAGATGAAACATAGGATGACAACTGGCATGGTGAAAAATTAACAAGCTAGATCAAGTGTGGCATCGCATATACAAGGTTAAGTTGCACCAAGTGTACTAGTATTCTAATCCATGTCAAGTATAAACAAGAAATGATCCCTTGGCCCAAAGTTGGCCCAACATCATGAGTTGACCTAAATCAAGGTCCAACTACACGGTCTAGTCGATCGGCTCCCTGTAAGCCTAACTCGTCAAGTGTCGGTGTCATACGGCCCAATCACGGAATGTAGTCAAACTGTGCCAGGTCCACCCTAAGGTGTATCAAGTCCTACGGTGCCAACCACTGACACGAATCAAGCACGCACAGTCTAAACCTATTGGTGCCCGTGCCTGCTTTTTCAACTCCGGACTATGTGCACGACCATAGTCCGCCTGAACCTACACCGGCGCACCAACTCAGCCGTCGTTCTGGTCGCTTACAATCAGCCCAGTAATCGTGCCCCACCCTAGCCTAGTCCCTAGGGTATCGCTGATACATCTAAGAGGGTTACTGCTGAAAAGGACCGCGTAACTAGGGTTTCTAACGGGTTTAGTGTGGTTAACCCTATCCCATCATGTATCAAGTTGGTTAAGTGTACCCAAGTGGTTCATGACTTAACCCCATCCAACCCATCGTGTTCAATTGGTTAAGTATTCAAGTGGTCCATGACTTAACCCTACCATGTGGCATTAATTAACTTAATGCACCCCAACCTCTCACATTAGACTTTGTTGTGGTTACTAGTTAAGCCGGGCGGGTCCGGGTAGCTTTACACCACAACCTAGTCTAATCTCGGGTTTTAAGTGCGATATGACCAACTACTCACATTGGGTCCTATTGTTTGTAGCCACTAGTTAAGTCGGTCGGTTCCGGGTAGATTTATGCTACAAACTCAACCCAACCTCGAGTTGGCCACTTTCATGTTTTCTACATGTCATGTCAACATTCATGTTTTCAAGCATAATCACATGTCATATTTTCAAGTCATGTTTCATGTCATTTAAGTTTACCCATAATGTAACCCCATCGCACGTAAGTTCGCATTAACACAAATAGATCAAAAGGGGGAACATAAGAATATGACAAGATGGCAAAGTCTATCACAAGTTTAACATGGTGATATATGAGGCAAAGGTGTTCACCACAACTAGCATATAAGGTTATTGACCTCAAAACATGCATGGCATCAACTTAGCAAATAGGTGATAACATGGTCATAGTTAACATAGGGTGATAACTTGTGATTAACATATGGTTCATAACATCATAGGCAAGTTAACATAAAGATCATGAGGGGTTCTATGTTGCATTTATGCATAACTACCAAGTTCTATGTTGCATTATGCATAACCACCAAATAAAGTTCATAGCTTTCTACCCAAAAATCAAGGTAAATGATACTAGGTTCATGATAGTGCCACAATCATAGATCAAAAGAGTCATACATGGATCTATGCATACAAATATAGCCCAAAGACAAGCATTATACCCAAAAGTCTCATTTCAACTTGCTACATGATCATATTAACTTCATAGTTTAAATCTAAGAGTATAATAGGGCTTACAAAGCTTGGCTATGAAGAGTAGAACAAAATAAAACAAGATTGAGATGAAGCCACACTGGAAATCCCCAAATGAATATAAGCTCCAAGTTGTCTTTGAGAAATAAGAAGAAAGATCCTTGTTTTGATGAAGAAAGATGGCTCTTTTACTAGCTTAGAACACTCAAGCTTTCATGAAGAAGATGGAGGCCATGATATGAAGGTGGAGGCCATGATTAGGAAGCATTTTGGCATAATTTAGTTGTAGGATTGATTTGTGTGGGTTTAGGCTAGGTCTTAGGGTCTTTTTATAGAAGTTTAGGTTAGTTTAGGCCATAGGATTAACCCTAATTCAGATCTAAGCCATCAAATCACGTCACTAGCCAACAAAACAAGACCCAGGAGCCAAAACAGGTGCACCAGGCCAAACTGGACGACCACCCAAGTCGACAGGGGTGTCGACTGGGCAGTCGACACCACCTGGGGTGTGTCGACTCCCAAGTCGGCTCCCCAGTCGACTTGGGGCTGGCGGGAATTTTCCCGCCTGTCCTGCTAGGGCTGAATTTGAATTCTGAATTCAAATTTGAACTGTTTTTGAATTTGAAACTTTCTGAAAACTTTGACGGGCCATAACTTGGTCATACGGACTCCGATTTTCGAAAACTCAGACTCTATTTCGCGTATTTTTCCGAGACGAACGCAATGGCACAGCCTGTTTCCCTTGATTCATATTTTATCGTTTAATTCTGCCTTGATTTATGTTATAACATGTTTTTAAAAATACGGGTTGTTACATTCTCCCCACCTTAAAGGATTTCGTCCCCGAAATCTTCAAGTTAGGAAGAACGTATCCTACCATCCATCATCCATCTACTCAAAACATCATCCACGAGCAGTCATTGTCCTTAAAAGATTCTAAATGCTGTATGATCATATGCGAAAGGTGTGTGTATATGTACTTATCTAATGCGAAAATCAGGCGATTACTGATTCAGTAAACCTCCTTAATGCAAGGTATGTTAGTGAAATGAGTCCATATGTATGCAAATTTCTGACATAATCTCTACATGAGTGCACATAACATTCATCCATATGCAACATCCACGTGGTAGCATAACAAGTTTCAACCATAAATAAGTATAAGCACTCATGCATATGCTATATGAAAGTGTGTGAGCCGATCTTAGTGCCTAATGTGTATCATGCATCCACGAGTATCCACTTGCAAACACTTGCAACCACTTGCAAACATCAAGCATAACATGTTTCAAATACATGTTTCATCCAAAGGGTTTCTACCTAAGGTTCTCATGACAAGGTTAACGAGATAACAAGATAAACGTGGATAGCAAAAGAAAGATATGCTAACTAGGAAAAGAGATTGAGAATGTACCCTCAAAAAGGAATGGATAAAGCCCACGTATCTTCTCCTCAGTTTCCCAAGTTGCATCTTCATCGGCTTCACTCCACTGAACCTTTACTAACTTGACTTCTTGATTCCTCAGCTTCTTTATCTCCGTTCCCAAGATACGAATCGGGGCTCGCCTCAAAGTTGCCTCTTTTTCTACCTCCATGTCTTCAAGAATGCTAGGCTCAACTACCTCGGCTGACTCATGTAGGCACTTTCGGAGATGCGAGACATGAAAAACATTGTGCACTCCAGCCAGCTTCTCGGGCAATTCCACCTTATAAGCCATCTTCCCAATCCTCTCTATGATAGGGAAGGGTCCTACGAACCTTGGTGCCAGCTTCCCAACTGCTCCAAACCGAACCACATTCCGCAAAGGAGAAACCTTCACAAAGACCATATCTCCAACTTCAAACTCTAAGTCTGTCCTTCGCTTGTCTGCATAGGATTTCTGTCTGTCTTGGCCCGTTTTCATCCGCCTTCGAATCAACTCAATCTTCTCGGATGTGTCCCTTATCATGTCGGGCCCAAGTATAAGCTTATCCGTCGTCTCCCACCAACATGTTGGTGGCTTGCACGGCCTCCCATATAAAGCTTCGAATGGTGCCATCCCTATGCTTGCTTGGTAGCTGTTATTGTAAGCAAACTCTACGAGAGGAAGGTGGTCTTCCCAAGTGCCACCAACGTCAAGAATGCATAGCCTCAACAGATCTTCTAGTACCCTATTCACCCTTTCGGTCTGGCCATCCATCTGTGGGTGATAGGCTGTACTTAGATTCAATCGCGTACCCATCGCTTCTTGCAAACTATTCCAGAACTGGCTAGTGAAGATTGGGTCACGATCGCTGACTATGCTAGAAGGAACTCCATGCAATCGCACTATCTCTCGAAGATAAACAGATGCTAGCCATGATGCGGTCCTCTTGCTCTTCACTGGAATAAAATGAGCACTCTTCGTAAGTCTATCTACTATGACCCATATGCTCGTATTTCCCTTCCTTGACCTAGGCAATCCATCCATGAAATCCATCGAGATACTTTCCCACTTCCATTGCGGGACCTCCAATGGATGTAATAGCCCACCAGGTTTCTTCGACTCGGCTTTCACTTGTTGGCACACCATGCATCTAGAAACAAACTCTGCCACATCCTTTTTCATCCCATCCCAAAAGAAAATGCGCTTCATATCCCGGTACATCTTATCCCCTCCGGGATGTATGGTCATCCTCGAGTGATGCGCCTCCTCAAGAACTTTATTTACTAAGTCTCCCACTCGTGGGACACATAGTCTTCCATCACGCCTTAGCCATCCCTTGTTATCAATAGTATATCTAGCGAGGTGACTTGACGTCTCACCCCGAATCAACTTGTCCATGGTCTCAACTATCTGCGGTTCTTCCCTCTGTGAAGCCCCAACTTGATCAAGAAGTGTAGGTCTAAGCTCGAGGGATGCTAACGAACCAGTCATCGACCCAACAGCAGGTGCAAAATCAAAGGTTGCCAAGAACTCTAGGCTCTTCATCTCAACAAACAAGGGACTCAAAGTCAACCTTCTCCTGCTTAGCGCATCCGCCACAATATTACCCTTGCCAGGGGTATAAGCTATCTCGAAGTCATATGATGCCAAGAATTCCATCCACCTTTGCTGCCTTAGATTCAAATCTTTCTGCGAGAAGAGGTACTTGAGTGACTTGTGATCAGTATACAACTCAAACCTTTCGCCTAGAAGATAGTGGCGCTAGGATTTGAGTGCAAAGACGATCGCCGCCAACTCCAAATCATGAGTGGGATAGTTCTTTTCATGAACTTTGAGTTGCCTACCCCCAAAGCATATCACTCTCCCTTCTTGCATCAGGACAGCGCCTAATCCCGTGCCACATGCATCGGTGTACACGGTAAACAACTTCCCTCCATCGGGTAATGCTAGAACTGGAGCTGAGGTGAGGGCTTTCTTGAGCCTTTGAAAAGCAAGCTCACACTCTAGGTCCCATGCAAAGACTAAGTTCTTCTTCGTTAACTTAGTAAGAGGGGCTGAAATCCTAGCGAAGTCCTTAATGAACTTCCTATAATATCCTGCCAGACCGAGAAAGCTTCTCACTACAGTTGCATTCTTTGGAACTTTCCAATCTTGTACCGCCACCACTTTAGCGGGATCCACAGTTATGCCCTGCTTAGAAACTATATGCCCAAGGAACCGAACTTCCTTTCTCCAGAAATGGCATTTAGAGAACTTGGCTTTCAAATGATGAGCTCTAAGTGTATCCATAACCTCCTTGAGGTGTGTAGCATGCTCTTCCTCGTCCTTAGAGAAGACCAGAATATCATCCACGAAGACAACCACAAACTTGTTAAGGAACTCCCTGAACACCCTACTCATCAAATCAACAAAGTATGCGGGTGCATTAGTCAAACCGAACGGCATGACTAGTCATTCAAATAATCCATCTGGAGTCCTAAACGCAGTCTTATCAATACTATCCTCCACCACTATAAGCTGATGGAATCCGGTGGCTAGATCGAGCTGAGAGAAAACAGAAGCACCAACAAGCTGGTCAAAGAGATCGTCAATCCTCGGTAACGGGTGTCTATTCTTCTTTGTCAGCTTGTTCAACTCACGATAATCAACACATAGACGAAGCGAACCATCCGCCTTAGTAGCGAATACCACCGGAGCACCCCATTCTGAAATGCTTCGCCTAATGAAATCTTTCTCAAGCAACTCCTTGATTTGCTTGCTAAGCTCTCTTCTTTCTCGCGGGGCCATGTGCCTAACGGGCAATGAAACTGGCTTGGCATTATCAACAAGATAAATGCGGAAATCTATCTCCCGCTTAGGGGGTAACCCCTTAACCTCATCAAAGACATCGGGATATTCTCGGACCACCCTTACAGATTGTAGATCATCGATGGACGAGTCAAGAGATTCAAGATAACATAACATGACGGGATCCATAGGGTTACAAGAAATTTCTAGGGTATTACCGATGCGAGTCATAAGCCTCACCACCCTATGCTCACAATCAAGAATGGCTCCATAACTGGACAACCAATCCATGCCCAAAATCAACCCGTATCCCAAAAACCCGAGAACATAAGAATTACATGTGAATTCTACGGTCAAGATAGAAATCCTTAAATCCATACAAATCATAGATAGATGGGCGGAATCCCCAATTGGATTTGAAACACTAACGGGATCCTCAACTAGACTAGTACTTAGGTGCAAACTTTCAACAATGTCAGAAGAGATAAAGGTATGCGATGCGCCAGAATCAAATAAAGTTCGAACGGGAAAACCAGAAATATAAACAAGGCTTTCTACAGAAATACTACCTCGGTCCGGAGCTGGAGTAGTGTTGAGAGCATGCATCTGCCCTCCAGAAGGTCCTGCTCGCTGAGTCTGTCCTTGCCCCTGCCCTTGCTTCTTTGGGAAATCCTTACTGAAGTGTCCAGTCTCTCCGCAATGAAAGCATTCCCCCAACTTCCTCTTCTTCTTCCTACAATCTTTGGCTATGTGTCCAACAACCCCACAGAAGTTGCTCTTTATTGGGTCCTCTGCCTTGTTGTTGTTGGCCTTGTTACCCTTGTTGTTCTTGTTGCTCTTGTTGTTCTGGTTGCTCTAATTTCCTCCCCACTTGGAGTCCGCCTTCTTGGTTTGAGTCTCATTAGACTTGACTTCTTTCTTGCCATTCTTATCATCTCCCTGAAGCAATGCCATATCTACTAGGCTCTCAAAAGTGGCCCCCATGGGTATATGAGACATGGCCAGACCTTGTAATGGCTCATTCAATCCTCGTGCAAAGCATAGAGCCTTCTTCTGGGGTGTGTTAACCATGTCCAAACCGAATCGAGCAAGCTGGTTAAACTTATTCACATACTCCCTCACTGTCATGTCCCCTTGCTTCAAAGATATAAACTTCTCCATTTGCATATTCTCCTCAGCAGATGATAGAAACTTAAGCCCAAACCTCATCCTAAAGTCGGCCCAAGTCTCTATAGGCCTATTAGCGTTGGTGACCTCCCACCAATAAGCAGCTTCCTCTTTCAATAGCCATACTGCCAACAGAACTTTTCTACGATCATCCACATCAAAGATAGCAAAAAGGTCTTCAGTTTCCTTTAACCAGTTTCTTGCCTCCACATAGGTCTCTGTCCCAACAAAATTCTTGCCACCCATTGCCTTAAAGTCTTTGAAAATCTTTGTGAAATCCGCTTGTGGACGCTGAGGAGGAGGAACCTCAGGTACGGTGGGAGTGGTTGTTGGGCCCGCGTCGTTGGCCCTAGCTTCCAGGTACCTCCGGAACCATCCGGGTATGGGTACTCCCACGGGAAGGTTAAGATCAGCCATGCTGAAAAATGAAAAGATAGATTTAGAACGAGCAAACAAAGGATAGTGCTAATGGCTTTTGGGGAATAGCCTTTTAAAATAAACTAGACTTTTCTTGGAAAATACTTAATTGGTTTTGAAAATAGTTTTTCAAAAGGTAAGTTTTAAAACTTTTGTCCGGTCTAGTAAAACCTTATGCTCTGATACCAAATGTAACACCCCACCTCCGCCAGGGCCACTCTTGCAAGTACACTGGCTTTGGAGGGGTGTTGGACAAGGTAAACATGCATAAAGATATCACAAGACAGAACGTATAAGTAAAACAGAGTAAGTAAAGGAGCGGATAAAACTACTATTTCAAAACCATAGTCAAGTTACATCAAAGTACTTAGCCATTATTTTCCAACTACTACAAGTCTAGAAACATAAACTGAAAACTGGAAATAACATAAAGTAAACTATCCCCAAAGTAGAAGTGGTAAAGCCATAGCGAGCTCAAGTCCAAACCGTACATGAGCTATCCAGAAAGCAAGCTAAAGATCCAAGCTAGGTGCTAGTGTTCCCACCCTGAGAACCTGGGGGGGGGGGGAGAAAAGAGACGAAAGAAAACGGGTCAGTCAAAAAGACTGGTAAGTCCTACCTACTATTAGTATAAAAACTAATAAAGTTAACTGGATATGTAAAACAAAGATGAAACATAGGATGACAACTGGCATGGTGAAAAATTAACAAGCTAGATCAAGTGTGGCATCGCATATACAAGGTTAAGTTGCACCAAGTGTACTAGTATTCTAATCCATGTCAAGTATAAACAAGAAATGATCCCTTGGCCCAAAGTTGGCCCAACATCATGAGGTGACCTAAATCAAGGTCCAACTACACGGTCTAGTTGATCGGCTCCCTGTAAGCCTAACTCGTCAAGTGTCGGTGTCATACGGCCCAATCACGGAATGTAGTCAAACTGTGCTAGGTCCACCCTAGGGTGTATCAAGTCCTAGGGTGCCAACCACTGACACGAATTAAGCACGCACAGTCTAAACCTACTGGTGCCCGTGCCTGCTTTTTCAACTCCGGACTATGTGCACGACCATAGTCCGCTTGAACCTACACCGGTGCACCAACTCAGCCGTCGTTCTGGTCGCTTACAATCAGCCCAGTAATCGTGCCCCACCCTAGCCTAGTCCCTAGGGTATCGCTGATACATCCAAGAGGGTTACTGCTAAAAAGGACCGCGTAACTAGGGTTTCTAACGGGTTATGTGTGGTTAACCCTATCCCATCATGTATCAAGTTGGTTAAGTGTACCCAAGTGGTTCATGACTTAACCCCATCCAACCCATCGTGTTCAATTGGTTAAGTATTCAAGTGGTCCATGACTTAACCCTACCATGTGGCATTAATTAACTTAATGCACCCCAACCTCTCACATTAGACTTTGTTGTGGTTACTAGTTAAGCCGGGCGGGTCCGGGTAGCTTTACACCACAACCTAGTCTAACCTCGGGTTTTATGTGCGATATGACCAACTACTCACATTGGGTCCTATTGTTTGTAGCCACTAGTTAAGCCGGTCGGTTTTGGGTAGATTTATGCTACAAACTCAACCCAACCTCGAGTTGGCCACTTTCATGTTTTCTACATGTCATGTCCACATTCATGTTTTCAAGCATAATCACATGTCATATTTTCAAGTCATGTTTCATGTCATTTAAGTTTACCCATAACGTAACCCCATCACACGTAAGTTCGCATTAACACAAATAGATAAAAAGGGGAACATAAGAATATGACAAGATGGCAAAGTCTATCAAAGTCTATCACAAGTTTAACATGGTGATATATGAGGCAAAGGTGTTCACCACAACTAGCATATAAGGTTATTGACCTCAAAACATGCATGACATCAACTTAGCAAATAGGTGATAACATGGTCATGGTTAACATAGGGTGATAACTTGTGATTAGCATATGGTTCATAACATCATAGGCAAGTTAACATAAAGATCATGAGGGGTTCTATGTTGCATTTATGCATAACTACCAAGTTCTATGTTGCATTATGCATAACCACCAAATAAAGTTCATAGCTTTCTACCCAAAAATCAAGGTAAATGATACTAGGTTCATGATAGTGCCACAATCATAGATCAAAAGAGTCATACATGGATCTATGCATACAAATATAGCCCAAAGACAAGCATTATACCCAAAAGTCTCATTTCAACTTGCTACATGATCATATTAACTTCATAGTTTAAATCTAAGAGTATAATAGGGCTTACAAAGCTTGGCTATGAAGAGTAGAACAAAATAAAACAAGATTGAGATGAAGCCACACTGGAAATCCCCAAATGAATATAAGCTCCAAGTTGTCTTTGAGAAATAAGAAGAAAGATCCTTGTTTTGATGAAGAAAGATGGCTCTTTTACTAGCTTAGAACACTCAAGCTTTCATGAAGAAGATGGAGGCCATGATATGAAGGTGGAGGCCATGATTAGGAAGCATTTTGGCATAATTTAGTTGTAGGATTGATTTGTGTGGGTTTAGGCTAGGTCTTAGGGTCTTTTTATAGAAGTTTAGGTTAGTTTAGGCCATAGGATTAACCCTAATTCAGATCTGAGCCATCAAATCACGTCACTAGCCAACAAAACAAGACCCAGGAGCCAAAACAGGTGCACCAGGCCAAACTGGCTGACCACCCAAGTCGACAGGGGTGTCGACTGGGCAGTAGACACCACCTGGGGTGTGTCGATTCCCAAGTCGACTCCCCAGTCGACTTGGGGCTGGAGGAATTTTCCCGCCTGTCCTGCTAGGGATGAATTTGAATTCTGAATTCAAATTTGAACTGTTTTTGAACTTGAAACTTTCTGAAATCTTTGACGGGCCATAACTTGGTCATACGGACTCCGATTTTCGAAAACTCAGACTCTATTTCGCGTATTTTTCCGAGACGAACGCAATGGCATAGCCTGTTTCCCTTGAATCATATTTTATCGTTTAATTCTGCCTTGATTTATGTTGTAACATGTTTTTAAAAATACGGGTTGTTACATCAGTTATTATCTTTATGTTTAATCTCAGTTTCTCTTGTCCAGTTAACTTTATTAGTTTTTATGCTGATAGTCACTAGGGCTTACCAGTCTTTTTGACTGACCCGTTTTCTTCGACCTCTTTTTCTTTCGTCCCCCCCCCCCCCCCCACCAGGTTCTCAGGGAGGGAACTCTAGCTCTTAGCTTGGACTTTGCTTGCTTTCTGACAGCTCATGTACAGTTTGGTCTTGAGCTATGCTATGGCTGCACTCGTGCTCTTTTTGGGGAATAATATTGGACTTATGTTGTTTTAAGTACTCTGCTTCTTTAGAACTTGATGTAATGAAATAATGACTTCGTATTTTGATGTAAGTGGTTTTGACTCTATTTTCCACGTAATGAGATTTGGTTAAATTTATATACGCTGCTTTATATACTCTGTTTTATTTGTGTTCTGTCTTGTGTTATCTATGTGCCTGTTTACTAGATAATACCCCTCCAAAACTAGTGCATTCCCTTTGTGAGTGACCCTAGCAGAGGTGGGGTGTTACATTTGGTATCAGAGCCGAAGGTTACCAAACTGGGCAAAAGTTTTAAAAACTTTCTGAAAATTATTTTCAAAACCATTTATAAAGAAGCATTTTTCAAGAAAAGTTCTATTTTTAAGAAAAGGCTATTCCCCAAAAGCCATTAGCACTTTCCTTGTTTCCTCGTTTGAATCTTTTTCTTTTCGTTTTTCAGCATGGCCGATCTTAACCTTCCCGAGGGAGTACCCATACCCGGATGGTTCCGAAGGTACTTGAAAGCTAGGGCCAACGATGCGGGCCCGGCAGACATCCCTCCTCCTCCTCCTCCAGTAGCCGCGGTTCCTCCTCCTCCTCCCGGCACCGCCTTCGCCAAAATATGCAAAGACTTTATAGGAATGGGCGGCAAGAGCTTCCTTGGAACTGAGACCTTCGCTGAGGCACAAAATTGGTTAAAGGAGACTGAAGACCTGTTCGTTATCTTCGATATGGAGGATCATAGGAAAGTTCAGTTGGCAGCATGGTTGTTGAAAGAGGAAGCTGCATTTTGGTGGGAAGTCACCAACGCTACCAGACCAATTGAGACTTGGGCAGACTTTAGAGAGAGGTTTGGGCTTAAATTCTTATCATCGGCAGAAGCGAACCTTCAGATGGAGAGGTTCCTGGCGCTCAAGCAAGGGGACATGTCTGTTAGGGAGTACGTGAATAAATTTAATCAGCTTGCTCGGTTTGGTTTGGACTTAGTCAACACGGCTGAGAAGAAGGCTCTACGATTTGCTCGAGGATTGAGCGAGCCACTCCACACTATGGCCATGACTCATGTGCCCATGGGAGCGACCTTTGAAAGCTTGGTGAATATGGCCCTACTTCATGAGGAATACAAGGGTGACAAAAAGGAGGTTAAGTCTAATGAGACTCAGAACAAGAAGGTTGACTTCAAGAAGGGAGGCAACAAGAAAAACAAGAATAACAAGGGCAACAACAACAATGCTAACAAGCCACATGAGACGAGGAAGTGCAACTTTTGTGGTATCACGGGACATATATATAGCTAAAGACTGTAGGAGGAAGAAAAGAAAGTTGGGTGAATGCTTTCACTGCGGGGATACTAGACACATCAGTAAGGATTGCCCTAATAAGCAAGGATAGGGGCTAGGGCAGACACAGCGAGCAAGACCTTCTAGAGGGCAGTTGTAGGCTCTCAACACCACTCCAGCTCTTGACCGAGGTAGTAATATTTCTGTAGAAAGCCTTGTTTACATTTCTGAATTTCCTGTTCGAACCTTATTTGACTCTGGCGCATCGCATACTTTTATCTCTTCTGATATTGTTGAAAATCTGCACTTAAGTACTAGTCTAGTTGATGATCCCGTTAGTGTTTCAAATCCGATTGGGGGCTCCGCCCATTTATCTATGATTTGTATTGATTTGAGGATTTCCATCTTAAGCATGGAATTCACGTGTAATGCTTATGTTCTCAGATTCATGGGATATGGTTTAATTCTGGGCATGGATTGGTTGTCCAATTATGGAGCCATCCTTGATTGTGAACGAAGGGTAGTGAGGCTCATGACACGCCTTGGTAATACCCTTGAACTTTCTTGTAACCCGAAGGGTCCGGTCATGTTATGTTATCTTGAATCTCTCGACTCGTCTGTCGACAATCTTCAATCTGTGAGGGTGGTCCGAGAATATCCTGATGTCTTTGATGTGGTGAAGGGGTTACCTCCTAAACACGAGATAGACTTTCGAATTTATCTGGTTGATAATGCAAAGCCTGTTTCATTGCCCATTAGGCATATGGCCCCGCGAGAAAGAAGAGAGCTCAGTAAACAAATCAAGGAGTTTCTCGAGAAAAATTTCATAAGGCGAAGCATTTCTGAATGGGGTGCTCCAGTGGTATTCGCTACTAAGGCGGATGGTTCGCTTCGTCTGTGTGTAGATTATCGTAAGTTAAACAAGCTGACAAAGAAGAATAGGCACCCACTACCAAGAATCGATGATCTTTTTGACCAGCTTGTGGGAGCATCTGTTTTCTCTCAACTCGATCTAGCCACAGGATTCCATCAACTTAGAGTGGCTGAGGATAGCATTGAAAAAACTGCGTTTAGGACACCAGATGGGTTCTTCGAATGGCTTGTCATGCCGTTGGGTTAACGAATGCACCCGCGTACTTTGTAGACCTGATGAGTAGGGTGTTTCGGGAGTTCCTTAACAAGTTCGTGGTGGTTTTTATGGACGATATTCTAATCTTCTCAAAGGATGAAGAAGAGCATGCTAGACACCTCAAGGAAGTCCTGGATACGCTTAGAGCACACCAGTTAAAGGCTAAGTTCTCTAAATGCCATTTTTGGAGGGAGGAAGTTCGGTTTCTTGGGCACGTAGTTTCTAAGCAAGGTTTAGTCATGGACCCTGCAAAGGTAGTTGCGGTGCAAGACTGGAAAATTCCTAAGAATGCAACATAGGTGAGAAGCTTTCTCGGTTTGGCGGGCTTTTATAGGAAGTTCATTAAGGACTTCGCTAAGATTTTAGCCCCTCTTACTAAGTTAACGAAGAAAAACCTAGCGTTTGCATGGGACATAGAATGTGAGACTGCTTTCCAGAGACTCAAGAGAGCCCTCACCACAGCTCCAGTTTTAGCATTACCCGATGGAGGAAAAATGTTTACGGTGTACACAGATGCGTGCGACACAGGATTAGGCGCTGTCCTAATGCAAGAAGGAAGAGTGATATGCTATGAGAGTAGACAACTTAAAGTTCATGAGAAGAACTATCCCATACATGACTTGGAGTTAGCCGCGATTGTTTTTGCACTTAAAGCTTGGCGCCATTATTTCCTTGGGGAGAAATTCGAGCTGTATACCGACCACAAATCGCTTAAGTATCTCTTTTCGCAAAAATATTTGAATCTGAGACAGCAGCGGTGGATGGAATTCTTGGCCTCATATGACTTCGATATAACTTATACCCCTAGCAAGGGTAACGTGGTGGCGGATGCGCTAAGTAGAAAAAGGTTGACTTTGAGCCCCTTATTTGTTGAAAGAAAAAGTCTAAAGTTTATAGCGACCTTTGATTTTACGCATGCTGTTAAGTCATTGACCGGTACGTTAGCATCTTTTGAGCTGAGACCTACGCTTCTAGATCAAGTAGGGACTTCGCAGAATGAAGACCCACAGATAGTCGAAATCATGAACAAGTTAATCAGTGGTGAGACATCAAGTCACCTTGGTAGGTATGCCATTGATGACAAAGGATGGCTAAGGCGCGATGGAAGACTATGTGTTCCACTAGTGGGAGACTTAGTAAATAAAGTTCTCGAAGAGGCGCATCACTCGAAGATGACTATACATCCCGGAGGGGATAAGATGTACAGAGATATGAAACGCATTTTCTTTTGGGCCGGAATGAAAAAGGACGTGGCAGAATTTGTCTCAAAGTGCATGGTGTGCCAACAAGTCAAGGCCGAATCTAAGAAGCCCGGTGGGCTACTACATCCTTTGGAGGTCCCGCAATGGAAGTGGGAAATTATCTCGATGGATTTCGTGGATGGATTGCCTAGGTCGAGGAAGGGGAATACTAGCATATGGGTCATTGTTGATAGACTCACGAAGAGTGCTCACTTCATTCCGGTGAAAAGCAAAAGGTCTGCATCATGGCTAGCGTCTATTTACCTTCGAGAGATAGTACGGTTGCACGGGGTTCCTTCTAGCATAGTCAGTGACCGTGACCCAATTTTCACTAGCCGGTTTTGGAATAGTCTGCAAGAAGCAATGGGTACGCAACTTAATTTAAGTACAGCCTATCACCCTCAGACGGATGGACAGACCGAAAGGGTAAATAGAGTACTAGAGGATCTTTTGAGACTATGCATTCTTGATTTTGGTGGTACTTGGGAAGACCATCTCCCTCTCGTGGAGTTTGCTTATAATAATAGCTACCAAGCTAGCATAGGGATGGCACCGTTCGAAGCCCTGTATGGAAGACCGTGCAAGTCACCAACTTGTTGGTGGGAGACAACTGACAGACTTATACTTGGGCCCGACATGCTACGAGACACTTCTGAGAAGGTGGAGTGATACGAAGACGAATGAAAGCAGCCCAAGATAGACAGAAATCTTATGCGGACAAGAGAAGGACATACCTAGAGTTCGAAGTCGGAGATATGGTTTTCATAAAAGTCTCTCCTTTGCGCAATGTGGTTCGTTTTGGAGCAATTGGAAAGCTAGCACCGAGATTCGTAGGACCGTTCCCTATCACTGAGAGGATTGGGCAGATGGCCTATAAGGTAGAGTTACCTGAGAGGCTGGCCAGAGTACACAATGTCTTTCACGTCTCGCATCTCCGAAAGTGCCTACATGAATCAGCTGAGGTGGTTGAGCCAAGCATCCTCGAAGGCGTAGAAGTGGAGAAAGAAGCAACTCTGAGGCGAGTTCCTATTCGTATCTTAGGGACGGAGATCAAGAAGCTAAGGAATCACGAAGTCAAGCTAGTCAAAGTACAGTGGAGTGAAGCCCAAGAAGACGCAACTTGGGAAATCGACGAAAAGATACGCGCGCTTTACACATTTCTTTTTTAGGGTACTTTCTCGATCTCTTTTTCCTTTGAGCTTGTAAACCTTTCGTATCATGCTACCTATGTTTGTTTTGTTAATCTTGTCTTGAGAACCCTAGAACCCTCTTTGGATGTAAACATGTATTAGAAACATGTTATGGTTGATGTTTGCAAATGGTTGCAAGTGTTTGTAAGTGATTTCTAGTGGATGCATGACACACATTAGGCACTAGATCGGCTCAGACACCTTTTCATGTTGCATTTGCATGGGTGCTTATACTTGTATATGGATGAACTTGTTATGCTATCATGTGGATGTTGCATATGGATGATGTTTGTGCACTCATGTAGAAATTTTAAGTTATGTTAGGAATTTGCATACATGTTGGACTCATTACACTAACATATCTTGCATTAAGGAGGTTTACTGAATCAGTAACCGCCTGATCTTTTGCATTAGATAAGTACATATACACACACATACTGCATATGTTCATACAACATTAGAAATCTTTTTAAGGACAATGGTTTCTCATGAATGATGTTGTGAGTAGATGGATGTGGATGGTAGGATGCGTTCTTCCTAACTTAGAGATTTCGGGGACGAAATCCTTTAAGGAGGGGAGAATGTAACAACCCGTATTTTGATAACGTGTTATAACTATAAATCAATGCAGAATTAAATTTTAAAATAAGAATCAAGGGAAACGGGTTACGCCATTACGTTCGTCTCGAAATTCTTCTTGAAAACGAGTCCGAGTTTACGAAAATCGGAGTCTGTATGACCAAGATATGGCTCTCCGAAGTTTCAGAATATCCCAGAGTTCAAAACAGTTCGCATTTCAAGTTCAAAATTTGAATTTCAAATCCAGACAGCTGGGTGGGAAAAATCCCGCCAACACCCAGGTCGACTGGGGAGTCGACTGGGCAGTCAACCCCCCCCCCCAGACCAAGTCGACTGCCCAGTCGACATGGGTGTCGACCTGGTCACCTAGCCTGTTTTTGAGCCAGATGTATCTGGTCTCGTTGCTTGTCCAGATTCACTCTCTAAACACTATATAAACAGCCCCTGACCCTATACTTTCTATCACATTCTTGTCCGACCATATGCTGCTGAAGTTCTGACTGGAAGATAGAGAACAAGGAGGCTATTCAGAACTTTCTTAGTGCTACGTTGGTTTGGGGATTTGCTAGAGATTCTGCTTCTACTCTTTTTGCTTTCTCATTCTCTAGACTACGATCTGTAAGCCCCTTGTCACTCTTAGATTTAAACTGTAAAATTAACTTGAACACGATGTAAACTGAAATTATGCCTAAACATGATAACTAAGTTGGATCTACTCTTGTATATCTTGGATCTATGACTATCACTTTTAAATCTGTTATTTTGAATCTAGATTTGTACACCCCAGATATATTCATCTTAAATGTTGACTTGTGGAATATCAGTATGAACTTGATTTGGATATATTCATGTTTAATCTAAAATCCCTTTTTCAATCTTTATCTTGCCATGCCTGTGATGTTGAAACTATTATTGGGGTACTATCTTATGTCAATCCTTTACCATGTCTATCATCATGTCTTGTCAAGTTGATGTTGAGACCCTATTTCATATGCGTGTAATGTTATAATCCTCATGCTTAACTTGTGAACACCTTTGCCATTCTATGACTATCCTGTTTGTGTTATTCCCTATTTTGACATGTTGTATTAATGCGAATTCACGTACGTTGGGGACACGTTTTGGGTAGATTAGGCAAACTTGAAAATTGGCTATGGAATTGACATGATATGACATGAAAGTATGACATGAAAACTTGACATGAGAGTAAGCTTGAGAACATGAATTTGGGACATGACAATTAGATAACTTGAAAATGGCCAACTCGAGGTTGGGTTGAATTTGCAACGTAAATCTGCCCGGAACTGCCCGGCAAATCCAGTAGTTGCAAATAATAGGACCCAATGTGGGTAGTTGGTCATATAGTACTTTAAACCCGAGGTTAGACTAGGTTATGGTGTAAAGCTGCCCGGACCCGCCCGGCACATCCAGTAACCATAACCAAGTCTAATGTGATAGGTTGGGTGCGTTAAGTAAATTAATGCCACATGGTAGGGTTAAGTCATGGACCACTTGAATACACTTAACCAATTTGATACATGTTTGGATATGGGTTAAGTCATGACCTCTTTAATGACAACACTTAACCCATTAGAAATCCTAGCCACGTGGTCCCTTTCAGCAGTAACGCACTTAGAAGTATCACGATACCCTGGGGACTAGGCAGGGTGGGGCACGATTACTGGGCTGATTGTAAGCGACCAAGAATAACGGCTGAGTAAGGTGCGCCAGTGTAGGTTCAGGCGGACTAGGGTCGTGCACTTAGTCCGGAGTTGAAAAAGTAGGCATGGGCACCCTAGTACTACATTGTGCGTGCTTGATTTGTGTCAGTGGTTGACACCCTAGGACCTGATACACCCTAGGGTGGACCTAGCACATGTGACTACATTCCGCGATTGGGCCGTACGACACCGATACACGACAAGTAAAGCCGATCGATTAGGATGGACTGTTGGACCCCGTATTGGGTCATTTCATGTTATTGGGTTTAGGGATCATTTCTGGATTTATACTTGACATGGATTTGGACACTAGTACAGTTAGTGCAGTAAACCTTGTATATGCGATGCCACTCTTATCTTGTTACCTTTTTTTATCATGCCAGTCCAGTTATTGTCTTTATGTTTAATCTCAGTTTCTCATGTCCAGTTAACTTTATTAGTTTTTATGCTGATAGTCACTAGGGCTTACCAGTCTTTTTGACTGACCCATTTTCTTCCACCTCGTTTTCTTTCGTCCCCCCCGCCAGGTTCTCAGGGAGGGAACTCTAGCTCTTAGCTTTGACTTTGCTTGCTTTCTGACAGCTCATGTACGGTTTGGTCTTGAGCTACGCTATGGCTGCACTCATGCTCTTTTTGGGGATTAATATTGGACTTATGTTGTTTAAGTACTCTGCTTCTTTAGAACTTGATGTAATGAAATAATGACTTGGTATTTTGATGTAAGAGGTTTTGACTCTATTTTCCACGTAATGAGATTTGGTTAAATTTATATCCGCTGCTTTATATACTCTGTTTTACTTGTGTTCTGTCTTGTGTTATCTCTGTGCCTGTTTACTAGATAATACCCCTCCAAAACTAGTGCATTCCCTTTGTGAGTGACCCTAGCAGAGGTGGGGTGTTACAGGATTCGTAAATACCACTTATGCTCATTCTTAACCAGGTGGAGATTGTCAGTATGACATAGACTATTTTAGCTCAGATAAGGTACAGCTACTACAAAATTAAACATACTATATGTCCAACGTAAGTGAGTGAATGTGAGAATGGATGATGTTTAATGTACTTGTTTAAATTATTTATGATCTTAGGGATGTCACTATATGTAGATGGCATTAACACAGTGTTAACGATATTTTCCGTCAACACCCGAAATGAGTTATACCGAACATGTATTTAAGAAATATGATGTAACCATGATCCAAGATTACTGAAAAATATTCAGGGATCATCTCTCCTTAGCTAAATCTACCTTTCTTTAGGTATCAAAACCTCCGTTCTGAAGATTGTTTATTCTTCCTTAAAGGAGTAAATATCACACTTACAGTGTTGTGGAGTTCTGAAGTACCCTAAAGAAGGTTTATTTAGTATGGCACAACTAAGGTCTTACGCAATCAGCTACTCTCTAGATCATGAATAAGATGATATACATTGTGATAAGAAGAGAACATGCTAATGCTTCCCGATATTTGGAAGGTAAGGGTACCGCAATGCTTATTGACTGAAATGATCCTTCCACATCGAGCTAGCCCGAAGGGCTTTGGTTGCGTCAGAGATCAAGCCACAAGCTTTGCAGTCAACCTCTTTTCCAGGATTAAGTAGCATTAGGCTCATTATGAGAAGGTTGATTCACATTGTCATCCCTTGAGGTAAAAGAAAGGGAGAAAGGCTTCAGGTTTCCATGAAACCTGTCCTCCTTTACGAGGGTGTCGTGAACAACTCTTTCATACGAAAATTTAGTGTTAACTCCCTGTTTCATCATAAATGGCACAACATGATTATCAAATCACATAATATTTATGTCTCGGAGTTCTCCATTTATAAATCGTAAATGAATTATAAGAGTTGAAGAAATCCCCAATCCGATTTGGAAATTAGGGTTTGCTTCTAGAGAAGAAGAAATAAGATTGAGAAATGAAGAATTCGTCCCTAAAATGTGACCCCTGGGGTCTTATTTATAGAGAATTCGGGGAACCTTCTACTGGTTGGCCGTTGGGCCTTTAGAAGCCTTTGTCGACTGCTTTTCTCCTTGATCTCGAATGTTTTAGCTTCCGGCCACTTTGTAGTGCAGATTATAGCTTCCGGAATGAGGGTCCCGATCAGTTGAAGCTTCTTCGAGATTGATATAGGCTTGTCGATGTAAATGGCTTTCGGAAGGCATTTGTGCTCCCAGTAATAGCTTCTAGGTGTAGGCTTCCGGTTTTCTTATGAATACTTTGAGGAGCTTGCTCTCATGATGTATGTAGGTAGCTGCCGGTTCAGAATCCCTATCATTGCTGGCACTAGCCAGATTAGTATAGATAGCCTGTATCCCCTCTAGGGTTTCGGTTTGCCTTCCGGTGGAGCATTCGGATGGAGCCTAACCTTCTAGAGGGTGGCTTTCGGTGTTTCACTCATTGTCTAATAGAGTGACCTCCCTATGCTTGAATATTTCGGGATTAATTTCGGATTACCCCTGGTCACTTTGAGCTCGGTATCTTTAATGCCTTTATCTCCTGATGTATCGATGTTTAAGTAGGTTAGCACCGATGGCCCTTCCGTCTTTCTTGGTTTCGATTAGCGGAACTCTTAACTCCTTTCTTAGCCTCTAACTTGGATGACCTTTTGTTGTAAACCACTCTATCGGATACACCCTGTCAGATAGACCCTGCCAGGCAGACCCTGCGGATAGACCTCGCCGGCATTCTGTAGCTTTTGAGTTTTCTCTGGTGTTTGCCTTTTTCCTTCCGGAGGATTCTTCTGTACCTATGCCCATCCAATACCCCTTCACTTGTCAGCCTGTTTAGGGTTAATTTTGGTAGTAACATTTTCCTCCCTTAGTGAAGGGGTGTTTTCGACTTTCCAAGTCAAACTTTTCTTTTTAGATTCTTTTTTATTCTATTTTTGAGTGGTTTTTAACGTTGGACTGCATAATGAAACCTCCAAGGTACTATTCTTGTGCTAGTTCTTACTTGATCATTAAAGGATGAAAGTCGGTTACCTTTTCTTGTTTTGATGGTAGCTTTAAACTAAACCTTACTCGGGTAACTTAAAGATTGAAGACTGGAAATCCACTTCCGATATTGGTAGAAGTCTTGAACCAACCCTTGTTCAGGTAACTTAAAGATTGGAGACTCCACTTCTGATATTAATAGAAGTCCCAAACCAAACCTTTTTTGGGTAATTAAAGATTTAAGACCAGGAATCCCCTTCCGGTATTGATAGAAATCCCAAACCAACCCTTGTTTGGGTAATTAAAGATTGAAGACTAGAAATCCCCTTTCAGTATTAATAGAAGTTCTTATCCAACCCAGATTCAGGTTATTAAAGTAGGAGACCGGAAAGCTACTTCTAGTATTTTTAAAGAACCGAACCAACCCAGATTCGCATATTGACATAGAAGACCTGAACCATCCCTTGTTCAAGCAATTAGAGATGAGTACCGGAAACCCACTTCTGGTATTAATGTTTTGGTATCCCCCTTGGATTTGTTTTGCTAAACAGAGGTTGTACGTGCTTCTTGAGCCACTCTCTGGGCTTTTGATGTCAAAGCAGAGGATGTACGTGCTTTATTGGCCATTCTATGGGCCTGTGCGTCCGGTGTGCTTGGCTAGCTTATCCACAACCAGGGCCCAAGGACTTACCCGACCTCCCTCTAGAAGGCGCCTTATCCTGACCATCGTAGGTGATGATAAGGTCTTAGAAACTTAAACCGGGCCATTGTAGACACGGAATTAAGGTTTACTCTTTGATGCTCTACACTGACCATCGTAGATACTGATAGAGACTTACACACCACCCCTCCGAGGGGTGCCTTATCCTAACCATCGTAGGCTATGATAGGGGTTGGCGTTCCCTTCTGCGAGCAGAGGTAGGACATGCTTAGTTCATAGCAGAGGCAAGGCGTACTCTTCTGCAAGCAAAGCCAGGACTTGCTAATTTTAGATGCACCGCCATGACCATTTCTGGTGTGAAACGAAGGCTTACGCTTTTGATGCTTTAACCTAGCCCCCTCTGATTTGGGCATGGAGAAAGATTAACACACCACCCCCCTCCGGGGGATGCCCTACCTTGACCACTTTTGGTGATGACAAGGGATTTCATCCTGTTGTGATTTGACCTATTTTGGGTTTCTTTAAGCTTTGAAAGGGTTTCCTTCCCCTTGGTTATGTGATCATCTTTGGAGGAAAGAATTTTTCCCTTACTCTTTTATTATTGAGAAGTAGGGTCTTAAATGTTCCGAGTTCCATGTTATCGAAACGAGATCACCATTGGGTCTGCATAATCGATAAGTCCTAAGCATAATGTGACGGCCCGCCTCGCACCAGCCTGCATCTCCTCCAAAAGTGCGCTGTACACATGCCCGACTAGCACAAGACGGTCGTCAGAAGAAAGGAAAGAAGGGGACGAACTAATCAAAGAACCTGTAGAATGTCTCACAGCGCATGGAATAAAATATAATAATAACATACTTGACATAAAACAGGCGAGACAGTGCATAAGCTGATAACTAAAACCAACATCAATCTCAAAGCAGCGGAAATCCAAATACAGCTTATTACAACTTTCCAAATTTACTGTCTCTAAACAAAAGAAAGCTAAAATAGAAGATACACCAACAATGCCCAAGCAGTGATCTTCAACAACACAGGGAGAATATTATGTATATAGTACGTGGAAGCCTCCTGCTCGTCTCCGGATCATCTACCCGTGCATCACCATCTGACCTGTCTCTAGTCTGCTCGTGTGAGCACCCAGAGTAATAAGAAGAGACATAAAACTCTGGGTCAGACATAAAGCCTGGTATGAGCGATAAGCATCTAAACAGGGAAATAACAGGTATACTAAACCATACCTGAACCTGGACCTGCAACCAAAGAGTTAGTACCACATACCGTACAATACTCCAAGGTGCCATAATAAATAGTGTAAGAATACGGGGTGGGGTGTGCATGTCACAATGATAGCAAGCAAATCATCCATAGCAACCATCCTCACATCTCTCATTCAGTGCGTAAAGTATACGACATCTACCACTTTGGAACACTAGACAAACTGAGGCAACGACGAATCCCGACTTGTAGAAACCCTGCTGTGACCAAGCCAAACACTTGGAGTCATGACCAAACATTTCAATGACCCACTTCATTGGTCATAGCCCTTGGTTCTACCAATGCCATAATGGCCCTGAATCCGCCTTCGTACCTCCTACCATAGTGGTCCAAAGCTATAGGTGTCGATAACTCCTTAGCACGCGTCCCGCAGCAAAGCCCAACCATGAAGCGAACTCGTTGATTCCCATCTGAATCTTGAGCTCTAACTTCTCATTTGGACTTCCTTTGCATCTCGGGTTTGGTCGAATTGGAGTGGGTCTTCAGAAAGGTTGTCGTGCAGCAGCAGCTCTAGAATTCGGTTCGGTTCGGTCACCCATGCTCGGTTCGGTTCGGTCACCCATGCTCGGTTCGGTTCGGAGTGCCACTTTCCTCTGGGTTCGGGTCCTTCTCCTTGTCTTCTTTCATTCGATTCGGGTCGGGTACTTCGCTCCGGGTCGGGTCGGGGTCCTCCTCCAGGTCGGGTCGGGTATCCTTCCTTCCAGCGCTCCGATCCCTAGCTTATTTCTTCACGTATTCCGATCCGATCCCTCCTGGCCATCTGATCCGCGTGGCTTTCCCTCTTGCTAGTTCTCCCGAGTGTTTGCTTCCGATCCGAGCCCTGCATCTCAATCGATCCGATCTGGCCTCCAATCACTCTTCCGATCCGATCCGCTCCGCTCCCTAGCTTACTCCGATCCGATCCCCTTGTCCACCCCAACTCTAAGTGAACAGCCTTCCTTTTTGCCAAGCCTTCTCCAGCGACAAGTTCCAATCCAGTTCGAATCCCCTTGGTCAGTTCACAAATCCGATCCGACCCCCTTTCTCCGATCCGAACCGGTTCGGAACCTGCACACTTCTGAAATTTTCCAGCAAGCTTTCTACGCCATTCGACGACGTTTTCGAGCAATTTAACTATTCTAATCAATCATGAAACATACCACAGAGTCATAGCAACATGTAATAGCAACCACAAACAACAAACAACAATTTAAATGAATCAAAATGAATCAAAAGTGGCTAAAACCTCACATTTGCCTATAATCCCTCTTAATCATGTTTAAGCATATGATTAGCAAAACACATCGAAATTAATCCAAATTTCTAACAGAGCCTTAAAACATTATTTTAGAATTTTAAGAATTTTTCCAGAATTTATTTACGTATAAATTCGCTAATCTTCACTAATTACCCTTAATCAACCGTAATTAGTGTCAAAATGATGCTATCACTCACCTTGGCCACAAATGAAATTCTCAGAACTGAAACTCCTCTGATTTGGGGCGAATACTGATGTCTAACAGCGGCTCTAACCTTGCTTTGGTGCTTTTTCTCCTTAATTTGGTGTTGCTAAGCCTAATCTTCAATTAGAGAGTGATTTGGGGTGTTTTAGATGTAGGAAGCCATTACTAAGGTCTCAAGGAGGTTTGTGGCGGCTCAAAACTGAAATGAAAGTGATAACCTAACCCTAATCAGACCTCCTATACCTCTAAACCCGAAATTCCCCTTGGGCCTAGCTGCTAATCACCCGGTTAAGCCCAATTAAGCTGTTTTTAACCATCTGAAACTTGTTTCAGCCATATCTCCCAAACGGTAAGTCCGTTTGGCTAATGTGACCACTCTACGGAAAGAGAAACTATCATTCAAAGCCAATGGAAGTGGTTTCAGGTCAAAATTCATTTCCAGTCAAAAGTTATGGCCAAAACAGTGCCAACTAGGGGTAAAATGGTCATTTAAAAATCGGGAAAAATCATGAACATGGGAAATGACCCCAATAGTCGTCTCCCAAAGTTACATGACCATACGACTTCGTATGTGACAGAAATAAATATTCTACGATCCTATGATGCGTAGAATGCGGGTCGTTACACTCTCCCCCCCTTAAGAAATTTCGTCCCCGAAATTCCTTAACCCAAAACATACAAAGGATCCCGCATGCCTAACAACCACATATAACAAAAATCAAACATGCAAAACAAGCAAACAAGCCTATCCTAGCATGCGGAAAAACTAAATCGAAGTCAAAATCTTACCAGGCAAAGAGTTCTGGGTGCGTCTTCCTAATGTTCTCCTCTGTCTCCCAAGTACAGTCATTCTCGTCCTCGCCCCACTGAACCTTGACTAGCTTCACCGCCTTTCTTCGAAGTTGCTTCATGTCGTACTCGACAATACAGACCGGCTTGCGGTTCCCAACCGCCTCGGGTTCTACTTCGAAGTCCTCTAACTGATCAGGTGAAATAGTCATATCTGAGTCGTGAACGAACTTCCTTAGTTGGGAAACATGAAATACGTTATGAACTCCCGCCATCTTCTCTGGTAAGTCAATCCTATATGCCAAATTCCCGACTAGTTCAAGAACAGGGAACGGGCCAACAAATCTTGGTGCCAACTTGCCTCTCCTGCCAAATCGTATTACGCTCTTCAACGGGGAAATCTTGACAAACACCAAGTCACCAACGGAGAATTTTAAGTCTCTTCGCCTCTTATCAGCATAACTTTTCTGCCTATCTTGGGCTGCCTTCATTCGTTGTTGAATGATCTTGATCTTACCTGAAGTTTCCCTCACCACATCTGGTCCAAGCATAAACTTCTCGCCAGTCTCTATCCAACATGATGGTGAGTTGCATGGTCTTCCGTACAAAGCTTCAAACGGAGCCATACCGATACTGGATTGGTAGCTATTATTATATGCAAACTCTACTAGATGCAAATGGTCATCCCATGATCCACCAAAGTCCAACATACATGCTCTCAAGAGATCTTCCAAAATACGATTCACCCTTTCCGTCTGACCGTCGGTCTGAGGATGATATGCGGTACTGAGATGTAACTCTGACCCTAGCGCCTCTTGCAAGCTCTTCCAAAACCCACTAGTGAACAACGGGTCTCGGTCGCTCACAATGCTTTTGGGTACTCCATGAAATCTCACTACCCACTTCATATACAATTCTGCTAACTTAGCTGTCGTTCTTGTCGATTTGACTGGTATAAACCTTGCACTTTTAGTCAGTCGGTCTACAATCACCCAAATGCTATCATATCCCGATCTAGTCCTTGGTAAACCATCGACGAAATCCATCGAGACTTGCTCCCATTTCCATTCGGGAATTTCTAATGGCTGTAACAGACCACTAGGCTTCTTTTGCTCGGCTTTAACTAGCTGGCAATTCATGCACTTGGATATAAACTTCCCAACGTCTCTTTTCATTCCTTCCCAGTAGTAAGTCTGCTTCATATCTCGATACATCTTGTTACCACCGGGGTGTATAGTCAGTCTTGAGTGATGACATTCTCTAAGCACTTCATCTCTCAATCCATTGACATTGGGTACAACGAGCTTTCCATTCCTTCTAAGCCATCTATCTTGATCAAGCCCATACTTGCTCACCTCCTCATCGATACCCATCTCTAACTTGGAGATGATTTCCAATAGGTTAGGATCGTCCCTCTGACTAGAGCCGATCCGCTCAATTAAAGTGGGTCTGATCGTCAAACTTGCTAACATTTCTGGATCCAATTCGCACTTTGGTCTGAAATCAAACCCCGCGATAAACTCCAGTTGCTTCCATTCAAGGAACATAGCCCCTAAGCTGGCATGTCTTCTGCTCAATGCATCAGCCACCGCATTTCCCTTTCCTGGTGTGTATGCGATGTCAAAATCATAGGAAGCTAAGAACTCTAACCATCTCTGCTGACGGAGATTTAAATCCTTCTGGGAGAATAGATACTTTAACGACTTATGATCTGTAAATAGCTCAAACCTTTCTCCCAAGAGATAGTGTCTCCACATCTTTAACGCGAACACGATCGCTGCCAATTCTAAATCATGGGTAGGGTATCTTCTCTCGTGCGGTTTCAATTGCCGACTTGCATAAGCTACAACCCTACCGTCTTGCATCAATACAGCACCCAGTCCGGTACCACAGGCATCCGTGTATACCGTCATCTCTTCATCCCCCTTAGGAATGACTAACACTGGTGCGCTTGTCAACTTGTCCTTTAGGCTTTTAAATGCATTCTCGCACCTTTCATCCCAAATAAAAGCTTGATTCTTCTTGGTCAACTGGGTCAATGGTGCTGCTATCTTGGAGAAACCTTGGATAAACTTACGATAATATCCCGCTAATCCCAAGAAACTTCTTACATCTGTTGCATTCTTGGGCGTAGGCCAATCTTGTACCGTAGCCACCTTCGCCGGGTCCACGGCAATCCCATTTTCTGATACAACATGGCCCAAGAACCTCACCTCCCTCTTCCAGAAGTGGCACTTAGAAAACTTCGCTTTCAATTGGTGTTTTCTCAACACCTCCATCGCTACTCTTAAATGTTCCTTGTGTTCTTCCTCTGTCCTCGAATAGACCAAAATATCATCAACGAACACAAGGACGGACTTATTCAGCTGATCTCTGAATACCCTATTCATAAGGTCCACAAAATATGCCGGGGCATTAGTCAGCCCAAATGGCATAACCAACCATTCATAAAACCCAGACGGCGTCCGAAATGCCGTTTTAGCTATACTCTCAGCTTCCACTCTAAGCTGATGAAAACCTGTCGCGAGGTCCAACTGAGAAAATACTCTCGCGCCACTCAACTGATCAAACAAATCATCTATCCGCGGTAGAGGATACTTGTTCTTCCTCGTCACTTTATTCAACTCGCGGTAGTCTACACACAAACGAAGGGAACCATCCGCCTTGGTAGCAAACACAACTGGTGCTCCCCATTCAGAAACACTCCTTCTGATAAATCCCTTCTTCAAAAGATCGTTGACTTGCACCTCGAGCTCACGCTGCTCTCTTGGTGCCATACGACGAAGTGGCATTACTATAGGCCTGGCATCCTTTACCAAATCAATACGAAACTCAATCTCTCGGTGTGGTGGAAGTCCGGTCACTTCTTCGAAAACATCCGGGTACTGGCCAACCACGGGCAAACTTGACAACTCACTATGCGGAATGTCGAGGGAGTTTAGAAAACTAGCCAATACCCCCTTACTGGGTAGACCACCAAACACTATCCTCCGCCCATCATCCGCTCTAGCTGTCACCAACAAGCCCTCACAGTCTACCACCACCCCGTATCTTTGGAGCCAATCTACTCCCAAAATAATGCCAAACCCAGTAAAGTCCAAAACAAAGCAATCACAAACAAACATGCATCCATGACTCGATAAGACCACATTACGACAAATCATGCTAAGGCTAGTCGAACCACCAATCGGGTTCGTCACTACTAAAGGCCTATCGACAATCTCGGGCTCCAATCCCAACCTATCTACCAGGTCACTAGATATGAAAGAACTGGAAGCTCCGGTATCAAACAAAACTCTAACAGGAACATCATAAACAGAAAGCATACCTTGAATGACGACATTCTTTCCCTTCTCCGCCGCTGTTGGGGCATTCGACGAAGAAGGAATAGCATTAAGAGCATATGCTTTCACCATTTGCTTTTCTTTAGGGGGCTGTGGACACTTGTCCTTGTGATGTCCCAATTGGCCACAATTGAAGCACTTCCTATCCGCTGGCTTGGCCCGACAATTACTAGCATAATGGCCCTTCCTACCACAGCTGAAGCACTCCACATCTTGCTTATTCTTTTTCTTCTGGCCATCCTTAGTCTGATTCTGCTTTCTCTTATTCTGGGAACCACCTTTGCCTCCACCACTAGCTTGTGGCTTTGGCTCATCTGCAGATGCAACTTCAGTCTTCGACTTAGGGTAGAGACTTTCTGATCTTAACGCTTTCCCCACAATCGATTCAAACGTCTCATCGATGTGGTTAATAAGTTTTTCCCCCAAGTACTGATCCAAACCAGTTATGAATTTCTCATTCTTTTTCTCGGCAGTATCAATAAGAGATAAACCATATTTTGACAAAGTGTCAAATTCAGCAATATACTCCGAGACAGCTCTGCCATTCTGCTTGAGCTCCAAGAACTTCTTAAACAGCATTGACTTCTGAGCAGCTGGAATGAACTTCTCGCCAAAGCGAGCCTTAAACTGCTCCCAAGTAATCTGGTCTTCGGGAGTAGCTGCTTTTATAGCATTCCACCAATTCATTGCCCGCCCTTGCAGCTGACGGGACGCTAGCTTTCTCTTCATCGCATCCTCGATACCTAAATCCTCGAAGATACGTTCGCAACTATCCAACCAATCTTGAACATCCGTGGCCGACTCCGTCCCGTGGAACGGCTTCCCACCAAGGCTAGTATAGTCTTTATTCAGCTTGGCGAAGTCGACCCTCGGCGCCTGCACTATTGGACCACCACCATTTCCGCCATTGGGAGCTGCCCTCTGAACATCCCTAAGCATCTCTCTCATGAGGTCTGTAAACATCGCCCTCATGTCAGCAGCATTCCCATTATTGGCTCCCCTACCAGCGCCTCTAGTATCTCGGCTCATCGTCAATCTGAAAAAGGAAACGATTAACGATTCCATAGTGGTGCTAGTGCAGTACGACTTCATCCTTATACTACTAATAGTATATATATATATATAGCTTTTAAAAACCAAAGTAATCACAAATACGCTCTCTCGTATACGTATATTATCTCTCCCTGATAACTCCCCTAGGCTAACTACGCAACCTAGAGCTCTGATACCAAGTGTGACGGCCCGCCTCGCACCAGCCTGCATCTCCTCCAAAAGTGCGCTGTACACATGCCCGACTAGCACAAGACGGTCGTCAGAAGAAAGGAAAGAAGGGGACGAACTAATCAAAGAACCTGTAGAATGTCTCACAGCGCATGGAATAAAATATAATAATAACATACTTGACATAAAACAGGCGAGACAGTGCATAAGCTGATAACTAAAACCAACATCAATCTCAAAGCAGCGGAAATCCAAATACAGCTTATTACAACTTTCCAAATTTACTGTCTCTAAACAAAAGAAAGCTAAAATAGAAGATACACCAACAATGCCCAAGCAGTGATCTTCAACAACACAGGGAGAATATTATGTATATAGTACGTGGAAGCCTCCTGCTCGTCTCCGGATCATCTACCCGTGCATCACCATCTGACCTGTCTCTAGTCTGCTCGTGTGAGCACCCAGAGTAATAAGAAGAGACATAAAACTCTGGGTCAGACATAAAGCCTGGTATGAGCGATAAGCATCTAAACAGGGAAATAACAGGTATACTAAACCATACCTGAACCTGGACCTGCAACCAAAGAGTTAGTACCACATACCGTACAATACTCCAAGGTGCCATAATAAATAGTGTAAGAATACGGGGTGGGGTGTGCATGTCACAATGATAGCAAGCAAATCATCCATAGCAACCATCCTCACATCTCTCATTCAGTGCGTAAAGTATACGACATCTACCACTTTGGAACACTAGACAAACTGAGGCAACGACGAATCCCGACTTGTAGAAACCCTGCTGTGACCAAGCCAAACACTTGGAGTCATGACCAAACATTTCAATGACCCACTTCATTGGTCATAGCCCTTGGTTCTACCAATGCCATAATGGCCCTGAATCCGCCTTCGTACCTCCTACCATAGTGGTCCAAAGCTATAGGTGTCGATAACTCCTTAGCACGCGTCCCGCAGCAAAGCCCAACCATGAAGCGAACTCGTTGATTCCCATCTGAATCTTGAGCTCTAACTTCTCATTTGGACTTCCTTTGCATCTCGGGTTTGGTCGAATTGGAGTGGGTCTTCAGAAAGGTTGTCGTGCAGCAGCAGCTCTAGAATTCGGTTCGGTTCGGTCACCCATGCTCGGTTCGGTTCGGTCACCCATGCTCGGTTCGGTTCGGAGTGCCACTTTCCTCTGGGTTCGGGTCCTTCTCCTTGTCTTCTTTCATTCGATTCGGGTCGGGTACTTCGCTCCGGGTCGGGTCGGGGTCCTCCTCCAGGTCGGGTCGGGTATCCTTCCTTCCAGCGCTCCGATCCCTAGCTTATTTCTTCACGTATTCCGATCCGATCCCTCCTGGCCATCTGATCCGCGTGGCTTTCCCTCTTGCTAGTTCTCCCGAGTGTTTGCTTCCGATCCGAGCCCTGCATCTCAATCGATCCGATCTGGCCTCCAATCACTCTTCCGATCCGATCCGCTCCGCTCCCTAGCTTACTCCGATCCGATCCCCTTGTCCACCCCAACTCTAAGTGAACAGCCTTCCTTTTTGCCAAGCCTTCTCCAGCGACAAGTTCCAATCCAGTTTGAATCCCCTTGGTCAGTTCACAAATCCGATCCGACCCCCTTTCTCCGATCCGAACCGGTTCGGAACCTGCACACTTCTGAAATTTTCCAGCAAGCTTTCTACGCCATTCGACGACGTTTTCGAGCAATTTAACTATTCTAATCAATCATGAAACATACCACAGAGTCATAGCAACATGTAATAGCAACCACAAACAACAAACAACAATTTAAATGAATCAAAATGAATCAAAAGTGGCTAAAACCTCACATTTGCCTATAATCCCTCTTAATCATGTTTAAGCATATGATTAGCAAAACACATCGAAATTAATCCAAATTTCTAACAGAGCCTTAAAACATTATTTTAGAATTTTAAGAATTTTTCCAGAATTTATTTACGTATAAATTCGCTAATCTTCACTAATTACCCTTAATCAACCGTAATTAGTGTCAAAATGATGCTATCACTCACCTTGGCCACAAATGAAATTCTCAGAACTGAAACTCCTCTGATTTGGGGCGAATACTGATGTCTAACAGCGGCTCTAACCTTGCTTTGGTGCTTTTTCTCCTTAATTTGGTGTTGCTAAGCCTAATCTTCAATTAGAGAGTGATTTGGGGTGTTTTAGATGTAGGAAGCCATTACTAAGGTCTCAAGGAGGTTTGTGGCGGCTCAAAACTGAAATGAAAGTGATAACCTAACCCTAATCAGACCTCCTATACCTCTAAACCCGAAATTCCCCTTGGGCCTAGCTGCTAATCACCCGGTTAAGCCCAATTAAGCTGTTTTTAACCATCTGAAACTTGTTTCAGCCATATCTCCCAAACGGTAAGTCCGTTTGGCTAATGTGACCACTCTACGGAAAGAGAAACTATCATTCAAAGCCAATGGAAGTGGTTTCAGGTCAAAATTCATTTCCAGTCAAAAGTTATGGCCAAAACAGTGCCAACTAGGGGTAAAATGGTCATTTAAAAATCGGGAAAAATCATGAACATGGGAAATGACCCCAATAGTCGTCTCCCAAAGTTACATGACCATACGACTTCGTATGTGACAGAAATAAATATTCTACGATCCTATGATGCGCAGAATGCGGGTCGTTACACATAACTTCTTAACGGATGATCAGGGGTCCTTCCTAATTTGGGACAAGCGGGTCATCTGTTGGGTTCTTTGTGTTAGCCATCACTCCTCGTAAAACAAGTTCTCCTTTTGCAAAGGTTGTAGTCTTGACCTTTATATTGTAGTATTTCGTGATTCTCCTTTGATATTCAGCTGTTCTGATTGCAGCCTCATCTCTCAATCATTGTATTAGGTCTGAGGATTCCTTTTTCAATTCCTGATTGGGATTAAATGCATTAGCTATCCTTCTGTATGATGGGATTTCAACTTCAACCGGAAGCATAGCTTCGCATCCATATATTAAGGAAAAAGGGGTGTGCCCCGTCGCTGTTTTAGCAGAAGTTCTATATGCCCAAAGCACTAAGGGTAACTCTTTGGCCCAATTTCCTCTCACTTGGTTTAGGCGCTTTCTAAGAATTGTCTTTATGGTTTTGTTGGCATCTTCGACAGCTCCATTAGCCTTTGGATGGGCTACCGAGGAAAAACTTTTGAAAATTCCATTTTTCTCACAAAACCAAGTGAATTCTTCGCTCTCGAATTGTGTTCCATTATATGATATGATTTTGTGAGGGATTCCAAAGTAGGTAACAATATTCTTCATTAATAATCTCAACACCTTTTTAGACGCGATTGTTGGAAGGGGTACCGCTTCCACCTATTTGGTGAAGTAATCGATGGTTACTACGGCGTACTTAGCTCCACCTTTGGAGATTGGCAAAGGTCCGATTAGATCTATTCCCCACACATCAAATGGCTAGGGGCTTGAGATAGTGGTTAGCTGGCTAGGGGGAAGCCGGGGTACCTTAGAGTACCTTTGACACTTTTCACACCTTTTGACATACTCAATTGCTTGGTTAACCATCTGTAGACAATAATAGCCTTGCCGCATGACCCTTTTGGCCAGCTTAATTCCATTGGAATGACCTCCACACAATCCTTCATGAGCCTCTTTTAACAGGTTAAGCCCTTCTTCGGAGCTTACACATCTTAAGTAAGGAGGTGAATGCCCCTTTTTATAGAGTATATTATCCATAATCATAAATGTAGGAGCTTGATGTTTTATCCTTCTTGCGTCTTTCTTTCTAGGGGGTAAAGTTCCATTTATAAAAGTAATCTACCATGGGAGTCATCCAGGTATTTTCATGATTGCAATTTGTCTCTGTTAAAGGAGGTCCCACATTTGGTTTTCCTCTTTGTTCCCATCATCCCCCCTTTTCAAGGCTTGGGATCTAGTTAGGACTAATTATTCTTTTCCCATTCCTGATTCTTCATGCTCG
This sequence comes from Allium sativum, assembly GCA_030737875.1. Lineage (NCBI taxonomy): Eukaryota > Viridiplantae > Streptophyta > Magnoliopsida > Asparagales > Amaryllidaceae > Allium > Allium sativum. The sequence continues at coordinate 262,745,913 of CM060927.1, read as the reverse complement.
ATGTTAGGTCTTTCTTGATAACCCACGGGAATTACTCGAGTTTCGGGAAGCCCCTCGGGAACTGGCCAATTTGGCTAATGAATTCGCTTGACTATTCTCTGCTCGGGGTATTTGATGAATTGAAAAATCCTCAAATCGGGAAAGCATCTTTAATATCCTTTTCACATATAGGGTTAGCCGTGCATCCTTGGTTTGATAGGTTTGCTTTATTTGGTTTACCTTTAGTGGCGAATCACTAAATATTTCTATTCGAGGCATCTTCAAATGTAGTGCCAAATTCAAACCGATCATCATTGACTCATATTCGGCTACGTTGTTAGTTGCTAGGAATCCTAACTTCATGGCGTAGTGTAAGCGATGTCCGTCAGGGGTAATTATAATATAATATGCCCCCTGCTCCCTGTTCGTTTGAGGCTCCATCTACAAAAAAATTCCACTTGGCTTTTAAGTCATTCTCTTTAACTGATTGTTCTATAATGAAGCTTGTGCACTCGTTTACGAAGCCTACGAGAGCTTGTCCTTTAATTGCCGCTCAAGGATGAAACTCAATCTTGTAATGTCTAAGTTCAACTTCCCATTTGACTAACCTTCATGAGGTTTCATGCTTACTGAAAACCTGTTTAAGCGGAAAGCTAGTTAAAACCTTAACGAGGTGAGCTTGGAAGTATCCTCTAATTTTTTGTGCGGCTAGGCAATATGCTAGTTTATCCACTACTGGGTATCGATTTTCTGCGTCCTTTAGCCTTCTGCTAACGTAGTAAATTGGGTGCTGAGTTCCATTACTTTTTCTTGTAAGGAATGAGCTTACGGCATATTCTGAGACAACCATATATAGGTATAGATCTTCTCTTTTCTCGGAACTGGATAGAATTAGAGGAGTTCCCATATAAACTTTCAATTCTTGGAAGGCCTTTCTACAATCTTCGTTCCATTTGAAGTTCTTTTTCTTTATAACATTGAAGAAATGAACGCATTTGCCAGTGGCTTTGGAAATGAACATACTGAGGGCTGCTACTTTTCCGTTCAAGCTCATGACTTCTTTGCTCATTCTACATTCTTCCATGTCTCTTCTAGCCTGGATTTGGTCAGGGCTAGCTTCAATCCCTTGCTCGCTTACCATATATCCTAGGAACTTTCCAGATTGAACTCCAAAAGAACACTTTTGTGGTTTAACTTCATTTGGTAACTTCTTAGGACATTAAACATTTCTTCCAAGTCCTTCAAATAGTTTTCTGCTTTGACGTACTTTACTAGAAAGTCATCCACATATACTTCCATGTTGCGCCCTATCTATTCTTGAAGCACTATATTTACTAGCCTTTGGTATGTTGCTCCCGCATTTTTCAATCCAAAGGGCATCACTTTATAGCAAAATGTTCCCCGATCAGTGATAAAGCTTGTACGTTGTTCGTCGAGTTTATGCATTGGAATTTGGTTACCCCGAGTAAGCATCCATAAGGGATAGTATCTTGTGACCACTTGTTGCATCGACCAACTGGTCTATACGCGGAAGGGGATAGAAATCCTTATTTAAATCCATGTAGTCAACACATGTTCTCCACTTCCCATTGGACTTCTTTACTAGCACAGGATTGGCTAACCATTTTGGTCAAAGAACTTCTCGGATAAACCCGTTTGTTTCTAATGTTTTGACTTCCTCCTTTAAGGCTTCTGATCGATCTCTATTATATTGTCTCTTCTTTTTTCGAACAGGGATCACTGAAGGATCAATGTTTAAGGCATGACTCATAATAGAAGGGTTGATCCAGACCATGTCTGAATGGGTCCAAGCTAAGACATCTTTGTTGAGTTGTAGGAACCGAATTAGGTTGCTTTTAAGGGGATCTGTTAGCCTTTTCCCTATGTTGACAACTTTTTCCTTATCCTTTGAATCAACATTTACCTCTTCCACTGCTTCAATTGGTTTCATTCTTTCAATATCCCCCCAGAATCCAAATCTGTGACGATTTCTCCTTCTTCAGTCAAGTTTACATCATCGGCTCTCTTCATTTTTCATTTCAAAGAAGTGTACATACCATTTGAATGCTTGTTAGCTTTATTAATTTTTACCTTAGCTTCGGATATAGGATGTAAGAATCCCTAATCCGAAGTTATAAAAACAGTAAAAAAAATCAAAGTACCAAGAATAATCCCTTTTGTATTTATCAATTGTTGCGAAATACAATTTGTAGGAACTGAATTGTTCTCCTCTGATGGTACCCCATCCCTGCTTTTTAAGAACTTTAACATAAGGTATTTGGAAGAGACAAAAGCGTCCATCTCCTCCAAAGTCGGTCACCCAAAGAAAGCACAGTAATAGGATGGTTGGTCGATCCCAACAAAGAGAATTTCAAAGGTCCTATAGAGCAGAGACAGCCCAACTTTAACTAGAAGGTTGATCTGCCCCACCGGAACTGATCCCTTGTTATTGAAGTCGAAGATCGGTCCATTGCTTGGCTCCAACTTCTTCTCAGAAATTCTCATTTGATCGAAAGCATGCTTGTAGATGACATTGATAGCACTCCTAGTGTCCACAAGGATCTTGGGAGTCTGATTTGCACTGTTACCATAAGAGAATCATTATGTGGGTGGCAGACCCCTTTCTTTATCTCTTTTGGAGAAACCACTAGGTTGTGCATTTTGAGAGCATAACGTGCATTTTTCAACGATGGTTCTTCTCGAATGGAGAATACTCTCTCCATAGCTTCCTTCATGTATTGACTCCGGCTCTTGGAGAATCTCCGGCAGGGTGTGTCCCTCCACGGATCACATTGATTTGATTTATGGGTGGACCCAAGTCTAGGTTGCGCTCTTCCATAGTAGCTTCTATTGCATTTGCTGAAACCTTTTGTTGTCCATTTGTATGCTGAGCAGATGATGTCTTATTTGAAACAAATTCTTTCAGATGTCCCTCTTGGATTAGCTTCTGAATATTCCCGTCCAATACCTTGCACTCATCAGTCTTATGGCCGCTGGTTTTGTGAAATTCGCAGTACTTACCACCGGAATAAGGTTCGGGGCAATTCTTGGCCTTGAACGAGACGGGGAAATTATTAACCCTTTCTTTCGCAACAACATACATGAAGGAGATGGGCTTGCTTAGAGCAACCGAGTTGGTATTAGAATCTTCCCATCTTGATTTCTTACGATTTCCCTTCGGGGGCTTTCGTTCGAAGTTCAATCTTCCTCTTTCCCCTCAAGGTCCGAACTTTCTCTTCATGAAGTATAATTTGTCCATGCGAATAAACTTGTTAGCTTGGAAGTGAAAGTCTTGTAAGTCTTTACAGCCGTGAATGTTTAATTATTTCCAGAAGGGGGTATTTTCAATTAGCCCTGAATGCACAACTATCAACTTTTCACTTTCATTCATATCTTTGGCCTTTAATACCCCGATGTTGAACCTTTTCAAGTAATCTCCTAGGGACTCCCCTTGCCTCTGTTTGGTGTTAGCGATGAATGTGTAGTCAACTGTCGGATCTTGGCAAATGCAAATCTACGTGGAAAATTTGTAGGAGAACTATTTCCATGAATAAATGGTGTTTTCTCTATACTGACGATACCACTTTGTTGCCGCCCCCTAAAAGGTCACGGGAAAAGATGACATTTGAGTGCTCCTAAAGCATTATAGAGATCCATCTGGCTGTCAAAAGCCATTAGATGATCATCAAGGTTAGTTGTTCCAAGATATTTTATGGTTGGATCCTTCACCCTAGATGGTAATATTATGCTCATAATTTCATCGATGAAAGGAGCTACTCTTTCATTGTCATTCACCCTGTCATCCTGGGTCCTCTTCCCCTTGCTCCCCAACAAGTCTTTAACAGTCTTCTAAGCAACGTATTTAAGATAAGCCTCTGTGTTAGCGTAGTGTGCTCTTTTAGGGTCATAACCTTTGGAAGTGGAACTCCCGGATTGCTCTTGCTCACATTGATTTCTTTGATGATCTATTCCCATCAAAATGGACTTTTTCTTCTTAGAGGAAGTCATTTTAAGCTTCTCTTTCACTTCAGAGTGTTGAATGGGAGCTTTTCTTTTCGAAGACTCATTTGTTTCTCTTTTATTGGACTTGGAAAGTCTTGAAGACTTCTGCGCTTCAGCAACATCCATTTGAGCTTGCATTTCTTGGAGTTGCTTCTCCAAGGCCATAATTCTTGCAACATTATCTTCCATGGCATTTGGATTTGGTGGTTATATTGGGTTGGATATAGCTCCTCTTTCATTAATTTTCATATTAAGCGTTAGATCCACGTTTCCTTCATGGGTTGCATTAGGAGCCGGTTCTTTATTTCGCTCTTCCAATATTTTTAATTTCATCTTTCCTGCTGGAGCAATAAGTTTACCAAATTAATTTTTGATAGATTAACCACAAGGTCGGAGGTTCAGGTCCTCCGTCTAGCGCCAAAATGATAACGATATTTTCCATCAACACCCGAAATGAGTTATATAGAACATGTATTAAGAAATATGATGTAATCATGATCCAGGATAACTGAAAGATATTCAGCGATCAGTGATCCTTAAGCTAAATCTACCTTTCTTTAGGTATCAAAACCTCCATTCTGAAGATTATTTATTCTTCCCTCAAGGGGTGAATATCACACTTACAAAGTTGTGGAGTTTTGAAGTACCCTGAAGAAGGTTTATTTAGTATGGCACAACTGAGGGCTTACGCAATCAATTACTCTTTAGATCATGAATAAGATGATATACATTGTGATAAGAAGAGAACAGGCTAATGCTTCCCGATATTTGGAAGGTATGGGTACCGTAATGCTTATTGACTCAAATGATCCTTCTGCATCGAGCCAGCCTGAAGGGCTTTGGTTGCGTCAGTGATCAAGCCATAAGCTTGCAGTCAACCTATTTTCCGAGATTGAGTAACATTAGGCTCATTATGAGAGGGTTGGTTCACGTTGTCATCCTTTGAGGTAAAAGAAGGGGAAAGGCTTCTGGTTTCCACGAAGCCTTTCCTCCTTTACGAGGGTGTCGTGAACAACTCTTTCATACGAAAGTTTAGTGTTAACTGCATGTTTCATCATAAATGGCACACCATGATTATCAAATCCTAGAATATTTAAGTCTCGGACTTCTCCATTTATAAATCGTAGATGTATTACAAGAGTTGAAGAATTCCCCAATCTAATTTGGAAATTAGGGTTTGCTTCCTAGAGAAGAAGAAACAAGATTGAGAAATAAATAATTTGTCCCCAAAATGTGACCCATGGGGTCTTATTTATAAAGAATTCGGGGCCCCTTCTGCTGTTGGGCCATTGAGCTTATAGGAGCCTCGATCGGCCTCTTTTCTCCTTGGTCTCGGATGTTTTATCTTCCGGCCGCTTTGTAGTGCTGATTATAGCTCTAGAATGAGAGTCCCGGTCAGTTGAAGCTTCTTCAAGATTGATATAGGCTTGTCGATATAAATGGCTTTCGGAAGGCATTTGTGCTCACAGTAATAGCTTCCGGGTGTAGGCTTCCGGTTTTCTTATGAATATTTTGAGGAGCTTACCCTCATGATGTATGTAGGTAGCTACCGGTTCAGAACCTCTGTCTGTGTCTGCACTAGGCAGATTAGTATGGATAGCCTATATCCCCTCTAGGGTTTCGGTTTGCCTTCCGGTGGAGCGTTCGGATGGAGCCTAACCTTCTGTAGGGTTGCTTCTGGTGTTTCACTCATTGTCTAATAGAATGACCTCCCTGTGCTTGAATATTTCAGGGCCAGTTCCGGATAACCCCTGGTCACTTTAAGCTCGGTATCTTTAGTTCATTTGTCTCTTGATGTATCGTTGTTTAAGTAGTTTTGCATCGGTAGCCCTTCCGTCTTTCTTGGTTTCGATTAGCGGAATTCTTGGCTCCCTCTTTCTTAGCCTCTAACTTAGATGACCTTTTGTTATAAAACCACTCTACCTGATACACCCTGTCGGATAGACCCTGCCAGATAGACCTCGCTGGCATTCTGTAGCTTTTGAGTTTTCTCTATTGTTTGGCTTTTTTCCTTCTGGAGGATTCTTCTGTGCCTGTGCTTATCTAATACATGTTCAGCTATCAGCCTGTTTAGGGATTAATTTTGGTAGTAACACACATAAATAGTTGTGTTAATGTAGACATCTAGACACCCTGATGCTCAAATGTATAGTACACCATATTACTGGTTTTATTATAGTAGTATACACTTCTATTTGCTTACTCTTTGGATACAGGAACATGTCAGGTATGGTTTGCCCTATTGTGTGCTCCGTTTATTTTTATGTACTTCAGATTGACGTAGAGTTTTATTCTTTGCTTCTTATTACTCTGAATTCTCTCACATGAGAAGACTAGAGGCAAGTTAGGAGTGAGCACGAGTAGCTGATTAGGGATGAGCATGAGGCAACCCATTTATTATTATATGTACTCTATCTCATTTCACTGTTCACTACTGTGGGGGCTTAGTAGTATTTTTATCATTCTACTTAGAGACAGATTCTACTAGAGTTAATTTTTTTGTATAACCCTGTGAAATTATGATTTGCTATTTTGAATCGTTACTATGATTTTTGGGTTTCATTTTAGTTATTTACCGTCTTTTCTGTTTCAAATCAGTATTTTTCTTATTATATTTCATTCCATGCATTGTGAGATATATGATAGATTCTGTGTAGTTTTAGTTCTTTTCTTCCTTAATGGTCACCCTACATTACCTCGGATGTCGGAAATATAGGATGGTCGTTTTATTTGGTATCAGAGCCTAAGTTACGTTGTTTAACCTAGTGGTGAATTAAGAGTGTATATATACATACATGAGTGCGTACTTACGAAAATTTTTGGTTTTCAAAACTATATAATGTGTATATATATATATGTTCGTATTTATATATTATAGTACAAGTCTCACGACAAGTGCATTAGTCAAGTACGATTCCATTCAATAAGGCTAATCCTCTTTATACTAATTAAAGGTTAATTCGTCAGACGAGGAGTGCAATAGGGAATCCAAATCCAGTGTTTGAGGAAGGAATTGGTTTGGGAGTTGCAAATCCCGACTTGTAAACCATGTTCAATACTTCCATGAGGAATATGCTACAAAATGCTCAAGTAGCTACTCCTAATGCTGCTGCTCAGAACGATGCTCGACCGCAGGCGCCTAGAGCTGACTTTGCTAAGCTCAGCAAGGATTTTGCCAGCTTGGGAGGCAAACCATTTATGGGAACAGAGTCGGCGGTAGAGGTATAGGATTGGCTCGACACTTGCGATCTAATCTTTGCTGATCTTAACCTGGAAGATGTTGCGAAGAGAGTTGGCCTCGCGTCAACTCCAAGGGTGAGCGGTGAATTAGTGGAATGCGTTGAAGGTTGCTACACCAGAAGATGAGCTCACTTGGGATCATTTCAAGACTGGTTTTATGGAGAATTTTATTCCGGCTGCCCATAAGTCAGCTTTATTTAGGAAATTTTTGGAGTTGAGGCAAGGGTACATGACCACTGTTTCAGATCTCGAAAATATCGCCCGAGATCTCCTCCGAGATCTCATTTTGGGATCCTTCCGAAACGAAACAACAAATATCAATGCAAATCTCCTTATGAATATATCGCTCGAGATATTCCGATATCGAACGATATATTGACCGAGACGAGATATTGAAATATCGTCTGAGATCTTGGTTTATCTGGTTAAAATTTAAAACCGTGCCTAAACTAGAAAAATAGTTAAAAAAAAATCAAATTTAACCATGGTAATCTCTTGCAATTTTATATTTTGCATGTTAAATGACCATATTGTATGTTCATATGCGTTCTATAATGCTTATGATTTTCATATTCATCTTTTTCTACATACATGTTACCTATGAAATTATGTATCGTATGTTCTACTTATGCTGAACTTTTTTATGTTTTATGCCTAACAATTATTCATGTTCATGGATCATATGTTGTAAACACTAATCTACTTGCATTGTGTTATAATTCTTTTTTAAGCATATTACGATTTAGAGTATGTTGATCTTTCGTGAATTAAGAATAATAAACTGATTTTGCAATTCAAGTTTAGGTTACTATGTTTTAAATAGCATTCATAAAAGTCGTTATATAAGAATATCAATTTTTAACATATCATGTACCCTGAGATTGTCCCGATATGAACTTTCAGATCCAAGATGGAAATCCGAGATGAACTCTTGAGTTAAACCCATCTCATCTGAGATCTCCCCCGATACGAGATCTCTAAAATCCCCGAGACAAAACGCGACCGATATCCGAGATTTAAAACCTTGGACATGACTATCTGCGAGTATGTAGCTGAGTTTGATACTTTGTCTAAATACGAGATGTCTCTTATCGATATCGTACCAAAGAAGAATGAGAAGTCTATTCTTAGACTGGATTATCATTTGGGAGAGAAGCTCTTAAATCATGTTGAGGTGACTTTTGAGTCAGCAGTTGGCAAGTCGCTAAGCCATGAGATATGCTGTCCCAAATCAAAGATTGTAGTTGATATTGCTCCGAAGGGGTACCCAAAACCACAAGAAAATGGGGGAGGCAAGAGGAAATGGAACAAGTGGAAGGCACCTCAGAGTATAGGAGGACAGAAAAAAAGACCAAGTATGGGTTAACTTTTTTTAACTGTAGAGAGGATGGTTATTATATGAATTAATGTCCTGGTGGAGAGCGAAATTGCTATCTCTATCACAAGACTGGACATCTCAAGAAGGATTTCCCTGAGGAAACTAAGTAGGTTGTGAAAGCAAATGCTATCAATGTTGTTGCTAGTTCGTCGAATTCCCCCTTTGACGAAGGAAAAGGGAAAAGGCGTTGTCGTTCAAGGCATGCTTTCCATTTTCAATGTTCCTATTCACATTTTGTTTGATGCCGAGGCTTCCTATTCCTTTATATCTAGAAACTTAGTAGATAGATTAGGATTGGAACCCGAAATCATTGACAGACCTTTAGTAGTAACGAACCATGTTGGCAGCCTTGCTAATCTCAGTATGCTTTGTCATAATCTTGTTTTATCGATTCATGGAAGCTCTATTATTTGTGATTGTTTTAGGGTTTGTGGATTTTGATATCATACTTGAGATGGTATGGATGAGTAAGTACGGACTAGTAGCAAATTGTGAAAAGGTGTCAGTGATGATAGGGACAGACGACTAGCAGAGGGTAGTGGTAAGCTGCTTACCAATTGAGGAGAAAATATCATGTTATCTACGGTCTCTTGAGGTTCTAGACGATGAGTTATCGACTGTACCATTTTCTAAGGTTATCCGGAGGTATTCGAAGAAGTGACCGGACTTCCATCTACCAGAGATATTGAATTTTATATTGACTTGAAAAAGGAAGCCAGACCAATAGTGATGCGTTTGAGGAGGACGAAACCCAAAGAGCAGAGAGAGCTTGAGGTGAAAGTGAAAAATCTTTTAGAGAAAGATTTCATTTGGAAGAGTATATTTGAATAGGGTGCACCAATTCGCAATAAAGGTGGATGGTTCCCTTAGATTATATGTAGACTACCATGAGCTAAATAAAGTGACGAGGAAGAATAAGTATCCTCTACCACGTATAGATGTTTTGTTTGATTAGATTCATGGTGAGAGAGTGTTTTGTCAATTGGATCTCGCTATTGGACTGCATCGGCTTAGAGCGGCCAGAGAGAGTGTGCCAATAACAGCATTTCAAACGCCATCCGGATTTTATAAGCGGTTGGTTATACCATTCGGGCTAACCAAAGCACATGTCTACTTCATGGATCTTATGAACTGCGTCTTTAACGATTAGTTAAATATGTTTGTGCTTGTGTTTGTGGATGACTTCTTAGTCTATTCTGTGTCAGAGGAGGAACATAAGATATATTTAAGGATTTTCCTTAAGGTGTTGAAGGAACACCAATTAAAGACAAAGTTTTCCAAATTTCACTTTTAGAGTAGAGAGATGAGATGTCAAGTCACATTTTTTCAGAACAAGGAATCGCGGTAAATCCCACGAAGGTCGTAGTGGTTCAGGATTGGGCTATACCCAAGAATTCAATGGAAGGGAGGAGTTTCTTAAGATTGGTATGTTATTATCAGAAGTTCATCTAACATTTCTTTAAGATAGAAGCACCATTAACTTACTTGACTAAGAAGAATTAGGCTTTTACTTGGGATGCTAGATGTTTGTGAGCCGGAAGGAAAATTTGACAAGCGCACCAATGTTGGTTATTTTAAGTGGGAATTAGGAGATGACGGTATACGAAGATGCTTGTGGTACCAGATTGGGAGCGGTACTGATGAAGAATAAGGTGGTAGCTTATGCTAGAAGACAACTAAAACCCCATGAGAAGAACTATCCAACCCATGACTTAGAATTAGTAGCAATTGCGTTTGTGCTTAAGACGTGGAGGCATTATCTTCTAAGAGAAAGGTTTGAATTGTTTATGTAACGTCCTGAACTTCCCGTTAAGGAAAGAACGGATTGCTTTGAGGACAAGACGAATCAGAACACAAATAGAAGAACATTTCATTGCTTATTACAACAATTCCATCAGATTACAAGAATATAACATATTATGAATGAATATCATACATTTGATAAATACCAAAGATTTAAATTACATTTAAATACATAGCAGTGGAAAAACAATGCAAAACACAATTGGAAGTAATACACGGATACAGAGCTTTCCGAATATCGCTTCAGCTGTAAATCAGGATCTTGTGAAGATAAATCTACAAAACCCAACTACTAGCTGCCCGTGTGGAAAATAAGGGCACACAGAGTTTAGGTTAAAACAATAAACTCTAGGTCAGTCATGTGACTGGTGTGAGAACTAAAACAGTTATTAAATCTTTACTTTAAAAATAAAGTAAATCAAGGGACCACACCGTATAACGCGGAACGGGTTTCCTTCCAAGAATACCAGTGCATAAACAATTATAAACAATGCAATGCTTTTTAAAAAATGAAGCTATTATAAGACCCGGGTCCCATCACACAATGCAACGCAAGCCGGAGGATAGGATTCTCCCTTATTATAGCCAAACATGCTTGGTACATTTAAAAAAAATCATTTTGATACGATTATAGTGTAAAGTGTATGAAAACAACTTCAAATATAAATGTATCAATCATAGACGGCATAGTGCCCCATACCACTATGTCGCCATACTAGGCTCTACAATCAAAACCAAAATCTCACGTATTGGAAATTGGATTTCCGTCATGAGTCTAGGCAAAGGATGTACTCCTTTCCGCTTCGAGACACTCTAGCAAATGCCTCGGGACTACGCACTCTAGGTAACCCCTGGATCCTCCATGTCCAGTCCACAGTTACGTTAGTGGATTGGCAATTCCTGAACACACGTTTCCCGGTCCTATTGGACCTATCCATCGGCTCCGTAGAGACAGATATAACCGAGGCGCCTCGCAATCCAACAACCACATAGGTAAAAATGCAACAATGTCAGGGCGTGTAAAACCCTGACACCACCCATAGCTAGAAAGAAACGTCATGTCCTCCTTGGGTTCCCTTATCCCGTTTTTAACTCATATCGAGGTGTGAGGCTCGCGAATTAACGCTATACACAAAGCGGTGCTATATTAAAGCTATGCTTTGATCACCAACCACAAGACTCTGCTTTTCAACAAAAGCCTTGATCACTACATCTCAGCATGCCACACAGGCAATTCATGCCATGCGACTGATATCTATCGATATATAACCTCTGAGCTCGTAAGTCTCAGAGAAGGGCGTTAAGCAAGAGAATAAATTCTCCGCTGCCAAACAGATATATATTGAATAAAAATCAATCAACACAAAATAAAATCTAATGTCAGACACACAATCCATTTACAAGTTCGTTTTGGGTCTGAACGAAACCGGAGGCACCTATTACTCGTTCCGTATGTCCAATACTGGAGAGAGGCCCTCACATATCCGTCGATCTCCAAGTACGTCTGGACGATCACCACTTATTACCTCGTCTTGGGTATACAGCCCAATCAAGACATCAGTAATCATCCAAACGATGTGAAGACCTCTGGTCTTCAACCACCTTCTTCATCATTGACTTATCGTCGAATCAATTATTCAGAATGGGTATAAACCCGGCCTTTCCAAATAACTCGCGTATATTATAAACAAGTTCTACACAAACACAACATACGCCTCATTCCAATTCTAAATATTCTTTTATTCAAATATTCACATACTTTGGGAAAGGTTCCCATTAATCTTATCAAAGATAAATTCTTTAAATTTATTCTTTAATCTTCCTTTGGATATCAATCCATATCAAATTATGGTTTATTCAAACTAGTCGGGATTAGCAAACCATACCGAAGTAATCATTTATTTTAATTTCCCAATCCGAACCTATTCATTCCAAGGAGTAAAAATGGAAATACTCCATGTCTAACACCACAGTTTTATCGGTAAAATTAATTACCATTTCTCGTTCAAATCTAATTAAAGATTTAACTATCACTAGGAGCAAAACTGGCGATACTCCATCCTCGATCATTTCCCAAATTTGATAATTTAAATTATCAATTCACATTTCAATCTAATTAAAGATTCATTAAAACTCCACTTAGTTTTAATCTTCCCAAAAATCAATGTTAATGATTATTTAACTTTGGAAACACTAACATGTCGCATCGACAATCTACACCATACTATTGATATCTGCCGATATATAATCTCTAAGCTCGTACATCTCAGAGAAGGGTGTTAAGCAAGAGAATAAATTCTCCACCACCAAACAGATATATATTTAGCAGAGATTAAGCACACAGTTTGAAATACAATGACAGACATGTAATCCTGCCTTTAACTGGGTTAAAGAACTAATGTCATTTAAAACACAGTTCACGATAAACCCAAATTACATTCCATTAATTATGGAATCTTCACGGAAAACAAATATATAATCGATATCAATTTCCGTATTCGACTAATAATATAAATGGAATAACGCCAAAGCCATTTAAATTCCATATGTATTAACAGTCTTCCTCCACAGAAGTTCACTTTGATTATTATCAATCGAATTCCATTCAATTCCAATTTAATATACTAAATTGGGAAACTGTACTTTGGAAAATTCCCGTTAAATCTTAATAAAAAGATTTATAAATTCCAAATCACATTTCACTGTAAATCGAGTTAAAGAACGAATATCGTTAGAAGCACAGTTCACAATAAACCCAATTCACATTCTATTTTCAGTTCCAATTAAATGTTAATTAATTGGTAATTCTTCTTCAAATCTTAACTAAATGATTGATTCTTTTCACACTGGGTTCAATAACTGTGTTATTTAAGATGCCATTCACGACAAACCCAAAATCACATTCCATTGTTAATCGGGTTAAAGAACAAGTGTTATTTAAGACACCATTCACGATAAACCCAAAAGCCAATTTCAATTTAGTTCCAATTAAATGATAATTAATTGGTAAACTTCAATAAATCTTAATAAAAAGATTTAATCTTTTCTCCACTGGGTTTAAGAACAGTGTTAGTGAAGACACCGTTCACGACAAACCCAAATCCCATTTGATATTAAATACAAGGCTCTGAATAGAAAATATATCGGCTTATATTCAATATCAAATTTTGAAATCTACAAATATCGTATTGGAATAACGATATATATATCTTCCAAATTCCTCCACAATATTCGTATAATCACGGAATCCAATATCGAAATATTTCGAAGATAATTTCGATTTAAATCCATTCCAATTCATACATTGGAAATTCTGGTTATTTTTAAAACCATTTCAAATCCAATTTAATTATTTAAAAATATTGGATTATAATTCTAGTTCATAACTAGTTCATTTCGATAAAATATATTTTTATCTTTTCAAATATGGAATTTTCCATCCCAATTCTTTCTAAATCATTTATTATGATTTTACACAAATTATTGATATTTTTAATAATTTTATCAAGGCCCGTACAGTCGATTTCCATAAACGGTCATCGAACTGCACTTACAGCAACCTTTTCCAAATTTGATTTGAACATAATTCCAAATACAACTGTTAGATTTCAATTCTCCCATATTCGTTAGAAAGCTCTTTTCGATACGAACCCAACGGTTCCGGTTTTTGGAGAATCCAACGGTCGGATCTCCTGTAATGTCCGTTAGAAGTCAATGGTCAAAATTCGTGAACTGCCGCGGCACGGCGCGTTCTACTCAGGCCATTATATATATATATATATATATATATATATTATTCCGTCGATTTCCATTTAAAACGTATTGTATAAATCGTTTTAAATTCGTTTTCAAAACGATTTCAATTTCATATTCAATTTCAAATCAAAATTGAATATTCCATATCATCGATATATAAATGATAATATTTTCAAAACATTAGATTTTGAGATCACTTCCTTTTTTATATTCATTATAAAAATGAAAAAAGTCAATATAAATATCGTTCACGACAAAATGGCGTTAATCTAATCAACACGGCTTTATATATTTAAATTTTTCCTATCCATCCCAAATCGGACATCAAAATCAGATTTTGATCTTTTACTGAATATTTTTTTTGACATCAACTGAATATTATTTTTAAAATATTCGTTATTTTAAAGTAATCGTTATTTTAAAGTATTCATTCTTTCTGAACTGCAATCAAACACAGCCAATTACCATATAATGTTATTTATATGGATTTCATACAATAAATGTATACAATGATAATGATACACAATCAACCATCATCCAAAGTGCACTACACAACTGCATAAGCATTAAAATAAATAATCAACGCTTATAACAACCTGTCAACCAATCGATTGACATACATCTAAATATTGGGATTAGTGTATGCCCAATATCATCCCAATACCCATGTGGGGTTTTCAAACAACAAACACTGATTATTATTTATTTGTGCAGTTAGGCGATGTGTAAAATATATAGTCCTAATCAATATCAGTCAAATGTGTGTACATAAACAAATTGTCCGATTTGTAAATGAATATTTATTTTATTCATGTACACGTTAAAAATTATATTTTTAACTACAAAATATTTTATTCCATTCCACATCACCCAATAAATTTTCGCAACACAATCAAATCAAACAAGTCGTCCATGGTTTGTGGACGATGGGGAGCAGTTCATATGTGCAGTTATAAAATAAATAACTGAACAAGAAATAATAGTGAGGAGTTCTCACAATGCTTTCGGCTTCACCACAAATTGTAGAGAGCCCTAAAAATCCTCCGGTCTCTTCTAGAATGTAAAAGATGACGCCACGAGTCCAATGTCTCTTGTTTCACTGGATTTCGACAACATAGTAAAAAGATATGATTTTTAAAGTGAAATCACAATTCGTAGCGCTTTAAAGTGCCATAATCCTTTTGAAAATAAACAGCCGTATACCTTTCTGAAGTGTTCAAAACTAGGTTTTAAATTGGCGCGCGAATTGTTGCACGAGAGGTCGATCAGCCGGCGCTGCGTCGAAGAGGACGGAGAGGCGAAGCGGCGCAGGGTGGTGGGGCCCACCTCGATAGCTCATAGCAGCGGCGGCGGCGCTCTGAAGGCGGCGGGTTCGAGGCGTCGGATCTCCTCAATGGCGCGACGAGACGACGAGCAGGTGGTATGGATTTGAAGCTCTCGTCGAGATATATAAAATCTTCAACAGGACAGAGGTCTAATTTTGCATGTGGAGGTAGTAATCGGAGGAGGAAGCAGCTTCCGCTGTCGCGATACAGGGTATCGGGGCGAGAGAAATTATTTTTATTTATGAAAGAAATTTTCTGATTCGCCGATATATATATTTAATTGAAAAATAGTGTTTTCTCAACCGAACTCCAAATCAAACCCAACGACTATTGCCCTAGCTAAATACCTCCATTCTGAACACAATGGAATATGTTTTGTAAGATCATTCGACTGTTTCAGTCAATTATTCTTCAAATTAAAATATAAAACATTCAATATTTAATTTGAACGTACATTTCAATTTGCCGGGGCCACATACTGATTCCAAAAATTCCAGAAAAATTGTATCTAGCTTCGTATTGACGATACGGTCTTAACAAAACTAATTTCATCAAATTTGAAGACCGTTTGAAAAATGGTCATTTTCTGGTCGATCCAAATTGACTAAAACTGTCAAAACACGTTTAACCTCGCCACGCTCACATATCGATTCCAAAAATTATGAATTTTGGAATCTAGCAATAATTTGACATCCCGGATCCAACAAAAGTGGTTTCGTCGAGAACGGAGGTCATTTGCAAAATTTCCATTTTTTAAGGGCTATATTTCCATAGCGACTATTCTGAATTTTCAACTGAACATAACTTTTTATTCCCGCTATGAAATTTCAATTTTTTGGATTCGTTGGAAATATATCTTCAAATAGATTCAAATATTTTTAGTTTCGCTAAAGTCCGGTTTATTTTGAATCCTGTACATTCATTTGAAATTTGAAATCGAATTTTCAAACTACCGCGCTATTTCCAATTCCTTTTATAATTAAAATAAATATTTATATTCTAACTTCAATTCCAATAAATATATACGTTCTAATTCTATTCAAAATAAATTTCTAGTCGTTATTATTTAAAATAATTCATTTTAAATATTCAAAATTCATTAAAATTGCCAAAATAAAAATTTTAAATTGGTTCTGATTTTCCGGGTTGTTACAGTTTACTGACCGTTAATGTACCTCTTTTCACAAAAGAATCTTAACCTTCACCAGTAGTGGTGGTTAGAGTTTTTATCATCCTATGACTTTGGAATAACGTATACTCATCATGGGGAAGGTAATGTAGTCACTGACGCTTTGAGCAGAAGACATGCCAGTTTAAAGGCTATGTTCATTAAGTGGAAGCAGTTGGAATGTAATAACCCGGAAATTCTGAGCCAGTTTAAAAATTTTATTTTGGCAATTTTAGCGAATTTTGATTATTTAAAATAGATTATTTTAAATAATATCGACGCGAAAATTTATTTTGAATATAATTAGGACGTATATATTATACGCGTCGTCGTTAGAATATAAATATATATATAATTATAAATGGAATTGAAAATGGCGCGGTAGTTCGATAATTCGATTTAAAACTTCAATTGAACGTACCGGGTGGAAAACAATCCGGATTTTAGTGAAACCAAAAATGATAGGATCTAATTGATGATATCTTTCCAACGAATCCGAAAAATCAAAATTTCATAACGGGAATCAAAAGATATGTCCAGTTGAAAATTCTGAATAGTCGCTATGGAATTCAGGCCCTTAAATATGGAAATTTTGCAAACGACCTCGGATTTCGACGAAACCACTTTTGTTGGATCCGTGATGTAAAGTTATTGCTAGATTTCAAATTTCATAATTTTTCGAATCAATGTGTGAGCGTGGCAAAGGAAAACGCGTTTGACCAGTTTCAGTTGAATTTAATCGACTGGAAAATGACCATTTTTCTAACGGTCTCAGAATTCGACGAAACTAGTTTTGTTAGGACCGTATCGTTAATACGAAGCCATAAAATATTTTTCTGGAATTTTTCGAGTTCGTATGTGACCCCGGTAAATTGAAATGTACGTTTAAAATTTAATATAATGATTTAAATGTAAATTTAACGGAAACTGGTCGAAATGATCGAATCAGCTTGCGATACATATCCCATTGTGTTCAGAATGGGGGTAATTAGCTATGGGCGACAGTAGTTGGATTTGATTTGGAGTTCGTGGCATTAAACAAGAATTAAACGAATTAAATAATTATATATATACTAGTATATATACCTCATACCCTAAGCCCTAGTCAAAGTCAAACCGTTGGTCAAATTCTCTTTCGCGCCTCCAGCTCTACGATAGGCGGAAATTTCTCCCGATTTCCCATATCGATTTCTTTTAAACCGTGAATAATTTCAAGAAGAAATCAAAGCAAAAACTAGAGAGCTAAGTGAGGGGAGTAAATCAAAATGGGTATGGCGATCTATGGTGGAGTGTGGAAAGAGAATCGATCCCTCAAGCAGCAGCAGTTCGCGCCGCCGTATCTCCTCTCTGACGACGCCGAGTTCAACGCTGAGGCAGAAGCAGGTGCGGTTTTCCAAGCCCTCCCACGTGGTGATGTTCGATCACCGCCAAGCTTCTCCAATTTCCTGCAAATCCGAACCCTAGTTTGGGAGGGGTGAAAGTAAACGTCGGCCTTGTTTCCAGAAACATAACTGCGAGCTTACTTTTGTTTTTATATTTATTTCTTTTACTTTTCAGTTTTAATATAAATAAAATTGTTTAAATTTAAGTTTAATATAAATAAAAATTGTTTAAATACATGGTTTTGAACATATAAAATATACATGGTTTTGAAATGAATTTTGCATTGTTTTAAAAATAAAATTAGAACTGTTTTGAAAATAAAATTTACATTGCTTTTAGAACAGTAGAAAAATAAAAATGTGATTTTTATAATGATAATGTTGAAAAGGCGGGACCTTTATATAGAGAATAGCGAAGTAAAAATTCGATTTTTATATATTGAATAACGTAATAAAAATTTGATTTTTATATATTGAATAGCATAATAAAAATTCGATTTTTATATATTGAATAACGTAATAAAAATTTGATTTTTATATATTGAATAGCATAATAAAATTTGATTTTTATATATTGAATAACGTAGTGAAAATTCGATTTTTACATATGTAGTGGCTACGGCAACGAAGATGACAAAAATGCGATAAAGATGAAGATTTCTATCAAAGGAGAGTCAAGATGATTGGATAGCTATCTGTGAGAATTTCTCACCTTTCAATTTCATTTTCTAGTTATATATATATACTAGGATGCAAACGGTGCTTAGTAGCACCCGACACAACCGTCCACAAACCATGGACTTGTTTGTTTGATTGCAAAAATTAGTTAGATTATTTGATTGAAACTGAATTGTTTGTCGAAATGAATGGGTTTGATTGATGTGTGAATGGCGTGGGCCTTCACTAGACTGGGGATAAGGCTAGGCCTTGTTCCGTTTCTAGTATCGTGCCGTTATGCCGCCGAAATTTTCTAAAATATGTTAGAAAAGTAAAAATATCATTTTATTGAAATAAATGAATTGAATAAAAATTCATATGTTGAAATAGAATGTTTTATCGTTAAAAATATATTTTTTAACGTGAATGTGAATAAATAAATATTCATTTACAAACCGGACGGTTTGTTTATGTACACCTACTTGAATGACATTGATTGGGTCGATAAATTTTACACATCGCCCAACTGCACAACTAAAATCTGTGTTTGATTGTTTGAAACCCCACACGGGTGTCGGGATGAAATTTGAAGCTCACTCATCCTGATTGATTAAATATGTCGATCGACTGATTGACAGACTGTTATAAGCGTTAGATATCTATATATGATGCTTATACAGTGTAGTGCACTTTGGTTGATGGTTGATTTTTTTTCAATGCTATTATATACGTGTGATGTATGAAAATCCATATAATTAACATTATATGGTGATTGATTGGGCCTCATTCCAATTTAGAAAATAAAGATCAATATAAAATAAAGGTTCATGTGTTGACAGTACTCATCCGTTGAGATTAGTCATGTGTTGAACGAAATATTTTAATAATAAAATTTACATCTTTATCAATATAAAATAAAGGTTCATGTGTTGACAGTACTCATCCGTTGAGATTAGTCATGTGTTGAACGAAATATTTGAAATAGAAATATTTGAAATAGAAATATTTGAAATAAGAAATATTCGAAATAGAAATATTTGAAATAAGAAATATTTAAATAAGAAATATTTGAAATAAGAAATATTTGAAATAGAAATATTTGAAAAAAGAAATATTTGAAATAGAATATTTGAAAAAAGAAATATTTGGAAAAGAATATTTGAAAATAGAAATATATGAAGCCGTGTTGATCAGATTGACGCCATTTTGACGTGAACGATATCTATATCGATTTTATTCATTTTAAAATGAATATTGAAAAATGATTTCGAAATCGAATATTTTGAAATGAAATTGAATTGAATATATAACAAATTTGAATTGAATCGAATAGAAAACCAATTTGAACTGAATCGAATAGAAAACCAATTTGAATTGAATCGAATAGAAAACCAATTTGAATTGAATCGAATAGAAAACCAATTTGAATTAAATCGAATAGAAAACCAATTTGAATTGAATCGAATAGAAAACCGATTTGAATTGAATCGAATAGAAAACCAATTTGAATTGAATCGAATAGAAAACCAAATTTGATATGAATTGAAAATAAAACGATTTCGAAATGAATTCGAATCGAATTAAAATCGATTTGAATTGGAATCAAGTAGAAATGTAAGTAAAAAGGATTTATAATAGAAAATTCAATTTTGATTTGAATTTGAAATAAAGGTAGAAATTGTTTTTGAAACGAATTCAAAACTATTTATAAAATTCGTTTTTAACTAGAAATCGACGAAGTATATATAATATATATATATTATATATATAATGGCCTGAATAGAACGCGCCGCGCCGCGGCAGTTCGTGAATTTCGACCATTTATTTCAAACGAACATTACGGGAGATCCGACCGTCGGATTCTCCTAAAACCGGAACCGTTGGGTTCGTATCGAAAAGAGCTTTCTAACGAATATTAGAAATTCAAAATCTAATGGTTGGATTTGGAGATACGTCCAAATCAAATTCGGAAAAGGTCGCTGTAAGTGCAGTTCGATGGCCGTTGATGGAAATCGACTGTACGGGCCTTGATAAAATTATTAAAATTATCAATAATTTGTGTAAAATCATAAGAAATGATTTGGGAAAATTTGGGATGAAAAACTCCATATTTGAAAAGATAAAAATAGATTTTTATCAAAATGAACTAGTTTGAACTAAATTTAAAACCCGATTTGTTTTTAAATAAATAAATTAGATTTAAAAAGGGGGTTTTAAATAATCGGAATTCCTAATATATTTGATTTGAATTAAATAGAATTGATTCATGGATTTATTGTGAACTGTGTTGTAAATAACACTAGTTCTTTAACCCGATAACAAATAGAATGTGATTTGGGTTTGCCGCGAACTGTGTTTTAAATAACACCTAGTTCTTTAACCCAGTAAAAGGAATTTTAACGAATCTGCAATCAGATTGAAATGTGAATCTATAATCTAAATTATCAAATTTAGAAAGTGGGCGAGAACGGAGTATTACCAGTTTTTGTAACCCCCCGCCTCCGCTAGGGTCACTCGCAAAGGAATGCACTAGCTTTAGAGGGGCGTTATTGGTAAACATGCACAGAAATATCACAAGACAGAACATATAAAATAGCGGAAGTAAAATCGAACTTTCATAAACATGAATACATAAGGTCTAAAGCATTTTACATCAGAGTACATCAAAACCTGTCTTGCAATAGTAAAGAAGCATAAAGACTTTTTCATAAATTATTCCCCAAATAAAAACAGTAAAGTAGCCATAGCCAGGAAAAGTCCAAGCCATCCATGATGACCTTCAAGCAGAAGAAGTCCGAACTAAACAGCAGTGTTTCCTCCCTGTAACCTGGGGGGGGGGGGAAACAGAAGAAAAGAGGCGAAACAAAACGGGTCAGTCAAAAAGACTAAGTAAGCCCTATCTACTATTAGTATAAAAACTAGTAAAGTTAACTGACATGAGAAACTGAGATGAACATAAGCTTGATAACAAGATAGATAAGCTAAATCAAAATAACAGGATGAACTACTGAACTCAGATAAACTAGGGTGTCGTGATAAACTACGGTGTCAAGATAAAACAAGGTATCACATTGTCAGGTTTCTATCAAGTATAATATCCCAAGATATCTATCGCGTATAACGTCCCATGGCATCTATCCTGTATATCTGCTCTGCACCTACCGTACTAGTACCCCAACTGTATTACGTGTTATCCGTGAATGACCCTTACTCAAAAGTCGTGTAATGGTCCATGTCAACCTAATATGCCGCATATATAGGTTACTCAACTCATATGTTTCTTTCCAGGTATAAGTTCAGTCCTTTGCCGTAGGCTGTACGGGCTTTCCCATGTAAACGGTTTATCCTTGAAGTTGTTTTGGACTGCAACCCTTGATCTAGTTGTGTTTCCTTACCATGAACTATCGCGCGTCCACTTAGGATTTATGCCACCTAGGACCGCTAGGGATTATGCTACCTAATGAAGGTTTCCGTGTCTCGGTTTGGGTTTCGGCCACCTAGGACCACTAGGGATTACGCCACCCGTCAACCGCGCCCTTGATCCCACGTATGTATCGTGAATCGTTTTCCATGTCTAGATGCACATGTTCCCCAATGTGCCATCCGAGTTCCGTGCCAGGGCAAATCAAGAAATACGGAACTCGGTCGGGAGCTTTAAATCGTCTGCCGATGCAGATATCAAGGTCTGTTTTTGTACCCGTGGCTATGGTCCCACGTTACCCCTCCCTCAACTACTGAAAGGCAATCCAAGAAAAATCATGTATAAGAACCACTCCACGGCCCCACTATAGCCCACTTTCCTACGGGCCAACCTCACCCATGACTCGATAGCAAGCACATGGTCTGTTGGGGGTTCCCTGCCTTTCCGCACGTACACGATTGACTAAAGATGGTAGGTAGTCGGCGATGCGCTATCCAGGGCAAAAACAAGAATCGTCGACTCCACGCTAATCCATCCCAGTCTTTAGGTTGCTCGCATAGCAACCAAGGCATACTCTTGGTCCTTCTAACGCAGACCTTAACCTCTCATGGGCCTAGTATAATTACCTGGCAGCCCACAGAGGGATCCCAAGAATATCCTCACGTCCCCCGAAGCTTCCACTTCGGCACCCAGTGCGCTGGAGCTTTTATCCAAGTCAGATAACTTGCTCCCCCTCGTATACTAAGTGATGACCTACCGTATCAGGTTACTCATCGTTTTGAGAATTAGTCCTATGTCCTTAGCTAAGAATTATTACTTAGTTACCCTTAACTAAGGTTTACCACTTAGCTTCCTTTCCCGTTATCCTTGATTAACCACGGTTTTCTACCTAGTTCTTCTAGCTAGGGTTTGTCTATTGGGTTAAGTGTTATCATTCAAGTCCATGACTTAACCCGCCCACGAATCACGTCAAAGATTGGCTAAGTATTTAAGTTCAAGACTTACTCCCACAAGTTGGTTAAGTGTACCCAGAGGCTCATGACTTAACCCTATCAAGTCAAATTGGTCAAGTACTAGCTTACCTTAATCCTATCGGATTATCTTGCTAGATCGATTAAGCATAGATTATCTTAATCCCATCAAATTATCGAGTCGGATTGGTTAAGTATATGTTGACTTAACCCCATCCTCTAATCGTACTACAATGGTTAAGTATATTCTAAAAAGGTCTTGTGACTTAACCTTATCATGTCCGCGTATTTGATTGGTTAAGTGTAAGTTACTTAACCCCATCAAATCATCATGTATAATTGGTTAAGTATAAGTTGCTTAACCCCATTAAATTATCACGTTAAGTTGGTTAAGTATTGGTTACTTAACCTCATTGAATTACCGAGTTTAAATTGGTTAAGTGTTTAACTTAACCCCATCGAATTACCGTGTTTAGATTAGTTAAGTGTGGATTACTTAACCCCATCTAATTACCGTGTCGGATTAGTTAGGTGCAAATTACTTAACCCCATCCCCTAATCATCTTGAATGGTTAAGTGTCATTAAGAAAACTTACTTAACCTTGCCAAATTATCATGTTGGATTGATTAAGTGTTGGTTAACTTAATCCCCGTCCACTAGTCGTATAAAAATGGTTAAGCGTCATTAGGCAAATCAAATCACTTAACCTACCCAACCTTGTCATGTTTTGTTAAGTATCATTAGCCTAACCTATTTACTTAACCCATTTACCCATGTCATATTTGGTTAAGAGTCATTAATCAAGTTAACTTAACCCTATCATGTGGCATTAATTACTTAATGCACCCTAACCTCTCACATTAGACTTTGTTGTGGTTACTAGTTAAGCCGGTCGGTTCCGGGTAGCTTTACACCACAACTTGGTCTAACCTCGGGTTCAAGCACAACATGACCAACTTCTCACATTGGGTCCTATTGTTTGCAACTACTAGTTAGGCCGGTCGGTTCCGGGTAGCTTTATGTTGCAAACTCAACCCAACCTCGAGTTGGCCACACTTATATTATCTAAGTGTCATGTTCATCATGTTTCCAAAACATGTTACAAGTTTTTCAAGCATTTGGGTAGACCTAACTTAATAGGTAAATTCCCAAAGGGTAGACCTAACTTAATAGGTAAATTCCCAAGCTTATGTTTTTATGCATACTTACATGTCAACTTCCATGTTATATTTCAAGTCATGTTTTCAAGTATAAACACATGTCATATTTAACGTTACACGTTGTCATGTTTATACCTATTTACCCAAATCATGTTCATGTCATTATGTTTTCCCATAATGTGACCCCAACGCTTTTAAGCTCGCATATACGTTCGCAACAACGTAATGGATTAAAAGAAGAGACTTGACAAAGGCATGACAAAAATGGATATTAAGCCACAAGTTAATCATGGTGGCAAATGAGGCACAAATGTGTTCATTAGCTTGCATGTTACATTCTTAAGCCTCAAAATATGCATAAACCCAAACTTGGCACATAAGCGAATCATGGTGACAAAAGACATGGAATGATGACTAGAAACTCGCATATACCATCATATGAGGGTTATGACTTCATATGCAAGTTGACATAAAAGGTTATGAAGGTTCTCATGTTGCATAATGCAACATTTCAACATAAAGGTTGTAGCTTTTAGCTCATAAGATCAAGATAATGACTTCATAAGCTTGCATAACATGATAGCATGTATCATTCTCAATGATCAAACCCAAACTTGCAACATGAACATTTAACTTCATAGTTAATATCTAAGAGTAGGGAAAGGGCTTACATAGCTATGAAGGCACAAATCGAAATGCAAAACAAAGATTGTGATGAAGCCTATGCATGCCATCACCCAAAAACCCAAAGATGAACACTCCAAATCAACAAAAATACCATCTTTATGAACAAAGATCAAAGCTTTTGCCTTGAAATCAACTTGAGAAGCTCTCATACTAACATAGGGACTCTCTAATACTCTCATGATCATGAAACCTCTCATAGAAATGAAGTGGAGGCTAGGATAGTTGAGTGGAGGCCATGAGAGTAGCAATTTTGCCATAGTTTAGTTGCATGAATGAATAATGAGGGTTTAGGGGTAGGTTAGGGGCTTATTTATAGATTAGGCAAGTGTTTTAGGCCATAGGATTAAACCTAGATTCAATCCAAGCCACCAAAGTATGTCTTGGGGAAGAAGTCAAGTGTAGGAACCATCTAGGGCCTTTAGATTAAAGATGAACCATGAGAACCATCCAAATGCAAAATCTGCATTTGAGCGAATCGGCCCACGGGTTGACAGCCAAACACCCTGGATTAACCCCTAGTCGACCCAGCGGGCTTGGGTCGACCTCAAAAATCGGCCGGTTCGGTTATTCCCCTCTCCCAATTCGCTGTTTTGAACATTTTTGCATATTTATTTATTTAATTTTCAATTATATATATATATCAATATATATATATATATTTCTCTGCGCAACCCATTTCACTTAATTAAATATCCTTTAATTTGGGAATTTTCGTGAAACTTCGCGAGGCCATATCTTGGTCATACGGACTCCGATTTTTGAAAACTCGGACTCTATTTCGCGTATTTTTCCGAGACGAACGCAATGGCATAGCCCGTTTCACCTGATTCAGAATTTAAAATTAAATTCTGCCTTGATTCTCGTCTTAATCATGTTATCGAAATACGGGTTGTTACATTCTCCCCACCTTTTAGGATTTCGTCCCCGAAATCTCCAAGTTAGGAAGAACATATCCTACCGTCCATCATCCATCTACTCAAAACATCATCCACAAGCAACCATTGTCCTTAGATGATTTCTAATACTGTATGAATATATGCAAGACGTGTGTGTACATGTTCCTTAGCTAATGCTAATGATCAGGCCTGAATAATCTTTCTAATGCAAAAATATGTATAGTGCCATGTATCCAACGTGTATGCAAATAGTCCTAGTCATATAGATACTATATGCGTGCACAATCATTCATTCATATGCAACAACCGCATGATAATACACTCGATTTCATCCATAAACAAGTATAAATACTCGTGCATATGCAATATGAAATGTGACCGAGTCGAGCTAGTATCTAATGTGTATTCGCGCATCCACGAGCAACCACTTGCAACCACTTGCAACCATATCAATCATAACATGTTTCAAATACATGTTTACATCCATAGGGTTCTACCTAGGATTCCCTGAAACAGGGTCGAGAAGATAAACAAGACAAACTCCTTACGGGGTTTGTAACAGAAAATAGGACCGAGAGGATGTCCACAAAAGATAGCCTACAAGTAAGCTCTACCGAAAACAGGGATCAAGAATATACTCCCAAAAAGAGATATCATGCGCGTATCTAGTCTTTGACCATCAAAGTCGTCTTTCCTGAGCTTAATTCCATCGTGCCTTGACCGTCTTTTAACTTCACGATTTCGCAGCTTCTTATTTCCTGTTTCCATAACATGAGCTAGAACTCATTTCTTTGTCGCCTCTCGTTCCACTTGCACTCATCCTTTTCCTAGAATACTTGACGCAAACATGACTGCGTTCTCATGATCTCATGCAAGCTTTCCAAAATTCACTAGTGAATCTCGGACCTCGTACCACAAGGTATTCCACGTAGAAGAACTTTCTCTTGAAAGTAAACAGATGCCAACCAGGTTATCAAGCGCACTTACTTGGGTGATTTCCATAACCCGTGCATAAGTGAAATAAACCATCCGTCTTATCGGCGAACACCACTCGATCGGGCTTCAAATTTCCAATAAAGGCATCAAGGGATTCTAAGTAATTAATCATGACCGAACCCAAAAAGGTTACACGAGACTTCGAGGGTATTACCAAGGCTAGTCAAAGAGTCTAACTACCCTCCTATCAAAACCGAGAGTGGCACCCCTTACTGGATAACCACTTCATCCATAACCGAGGCATGTTATTCTCAAATCCAAAACAAGTCATGAATAAATGGACCAGTTCTCCACAGGACTTGAGACAAAAATGGGATTCTCTATTACGCTAGTACTTAAGGTGCAGAGACTCAACTATCGAAGCAAACTTAAATGATGCGGGGATCAAAACAAAGTCTTGGCGGGATGATAGAAAAGAAGAGCTAAACTTTTAACAAGATCGTTACCCTCCTTCCGAGGTACCCTAGAAATAAGAGCATACTATTACCCTCCCGATGATCTTGTCCTTGTCCCATAATACTTAACTATCCACCCTGTTTTACCATGCCAAAGGTACTCTCTCGTCATGGGTTTCATTGTTCATCTTTCTCCCTCCTTTGAGGACTAAGCCATACCAACCAGTTTCTCATCCTTAAGCTCGTATCCTTTATCCTCTTTCTCACTATCCTTTCTTATAACGCGGCCACTGGTCTCTCGAGAACCACCTCCATCGCATGGAAGGCACTTTCGTAGATAGAAAAGACTAGTCGCAGTTAAAACCACTGTGACTACAGATGGAGGAAAGAAAGGAAAAGAGATTCAATTAAGGAAACAAGGATAGTGCTAATGGACTTTGGGGAATAGCCTTTTTCTTTTAAAAGAAAATTTTCTTGAAAAATGCTTCTTTATAAACGATTTTCAAATAGTTTTCAGAAGGTCTTTAAAAACTTTTGCCCAGTCTGGTAACCTTCTGCTCTGATACCAAATGTAACCCCCCGCCTCCGCTAGGGTCACTCGCAAAGGAATGCACTAGCTTTAGAGGGGCGTTATTGGTAAACATGCACAGAAATATCACAAGACAGAACATATAAAATAGCGGAAGTAAAATTGAACTTTCATAAACATGAATACATAAGGTCTATAGCCTTTTACATCAGAGTACATCAAAACCTGTCTTGCAATAGTAAAGAAGCATAAAGACTTTTTCATAAATTATTCCCCAAATAAAAACAGTAAAGTAGCCATAGCCAGGAAAAGTCCAAGCCATCCATGATGACCTTCAAGCAGAAGAAGTCCGAACTAAACAACAGTGTTTCCTCCCTGTAACCTGGGGGGGGGGGGGGGGGAAACGGAAGAAAAGAGGCGAAACAAAACGGGTCAGTCAAAAAGACTGAGTAAGCCCTATCTACTATTAGTATAAAAACTAGTAAAGTTAACTGATATGAGAAACTGAGATGAACATAAGCATGATAACAAGATAGATAAGCTAAATCAAAATAACAGGATGAACTACTGAACTCAGATAAACTAGGGTGTCGTGATAAACTACGGTGTCAAGATAAAACAAGGTATCACATTGTCAAGTTTCTATCAAGTATAATATCCCAAGATATCTATCGCGTATAACGTCCCATGGCCTCTATCCTGTATATCTGCTCTGCACCTACCGTACTAGTACCCCAACTGTATTACGTGTTATCCGTGAATGACCCTTACTCAAAAGTCGTGTAATGGTCCATGTCAACCTAATATGCCGCATATATAGGTTACTCAACTCATATGTTTCTTTCCATGTATAAGTTCAGTCCTTTGCCGTAGGCTGTACGGGCTTTCCCATGTAAACGGTTTATCCTTGAAGTTGTTTTGGACTGCAACCCTTGATCTAGTTGTGTTTCCTTACCATGAACTATCGCGCGTCCACTTAGGATTTATGCCACCTAGGACCGCTAGGGATTATGCTACCTAATGAAGGTTTCCGTGTCTCGGTTTGGGTTTTGGCCACCTAGGACCACTAGGGATTACGCCACCCGTCAACCGCGCCCTTGATCCCACGTATGTATCGTGAATCGTTTTCCATGTCTAGATGCACATGTTCCCCAATGTGCCATCCGAGTTCCGTGCCAGGGCAAATCAAGAAATACGGAACTCGGTCGGGAGCTTTAAATCGTCTGCCGATGCAGATATCAAGGTCTGTTTTTGTACCCGTGGCTATGGTCCCACGTGACCCCTCCCTCAACTACTGAAAGGCAATCCAAGAAAAATCATGTATAAGAACCACTCCACGGCCCCACTATAGCCCACTTTCCTACGGGACAACCTCACCCATGACTCGATAGCAAGCACATGGTCTGTTGGGGGTTCCCTGCCTTTCCGCACGTAACGATTGACTAAAGATGGTAGGTAGTCGGCGATGCGCTATCCAGGGCAAAAACAAGAATCGTCGACTCCACGCTAATCCATCCCAGTCTTTAGGTTGCTCGCATAGCAACCAAGGCATACTCTTGGTCCTTCTAACGCAGACCTTAACCTCTCATGGGCCTAGTATAATTACCTGGCAGCCCATAGAGGGATCCCAAGAATATCCTCACGTCCCCCGAAGCTTCCACTTCGGCACCCAGTGCGCTGGAGCTTTTATCCAAGTCAGATAACTTGCTCCCCCTCGTATACTAAGTGATGACCTACCGTATCAGGTTACTCATCGTTTTGAGAATTAGTCCTATGTCCTTAGCTAAGAATTATTACTTAGTTACCCTTAACTAAGGTTTACCACTTAGCTTCCTTTCCCGTTATCCTTGATTAACCACGGTTTTCTACCTAGTTCTTCTAGCTAGGGTTTGTCTATTGGGTTAAGTGTTATCATTCAAGTCCATGACTTAACCCGCCCACGAATCACGTCAAAGATTGGCTAAGTATTTAAGTTCAAGACTTACTCCTACAAGTTCGTTAAGTGTACCCAGAGGCTCATGACTTAACCCTATCAAGTCAAATTGGTCAAGTACTAGCTTACCTTAATCCTATCGGATTATCTTGCTAGATCGATTAAGCATAGATTATCTTAATCCCATCAAATTATCGAGTCGGATTGGTTAAGTATAGGTTGACTTAACCCCATCCTCTAATCGTACTACAATGGTTAAGTATATTCTAAAAAGGTCTTGTGACTTAACCTTATCAGGTCCGCGTATTAGATTGGTTAAGTGTAAGTTACTTAACCTCATCAAATCATCATGTATAATTGGTTAAGTATAAGTTGCTTAACCCCATTAAATTATCACGTTAAGTTGGTTAAGTATTGGTTACTTAACCTCATTGAATTACCGAGTTTAAATTGGTTAAGTGTTTAACTTAACCCCATCGAATTACCGTGTTTAGATTAGTTAAGTGTGGATTACTTAACCCCATCTAATTACCGTGTCGGATTAGTTAGGTGCAAATTACTTAACCCCATCCCCTAATCATCTTGTATGGTTAAGTGTCATTAAGAAAACTTACTTAACCTTGCCAAATTATCATGTTGGATTGATTAAGTGTTGGTTAACTTAATCCCCGTCCACTAGTCGTATAAAAATGGTTAAGCGTCATTAGGCAAATCAAATCACTTAACCTACCCAACCTTGTCATGTTTTGTTAAGTATCATTAGCCTAACCTATTTACTTAACCCATTTACCCATGTCATATTTGGTTAAGAGTCATTAATCAAGTTAACTTAACCCTATCATGTGGCATTAATTACTTAATGCACCCCAACCTCTCACATTAGACTTTGTTGTGGTTACTAGTTAAGCCGGTCGGTTCCGGGTAGCTTTACACCACAACTTGGTCTAACCTCGGGTTCAAGCACAACATGACCAACTTCTCACATTGGGTCCTATTGTTTGCAACTACTAGTTAGGCCGGTCGGTTCCGGGTAGCTTTATGTTGCAAACTCAACCCAACCTCGAGTTGGCCACACTTATATTATCTAAGTGTCATGTTCATCATGTTTCCAAAACATGTTACAAGTTTTTCAAGCATTTGGGTAGACCTAACTTAATAGGTAAATTCCCAAAGGGTAGACCTAACTTAATAGGTAAATTCCCAAGCTTATGTTTTTATGCATACTTACATGTCAACTTCCATGTTATATTTCAAGTCATGTTTTCAAGTATAAACACATGTCATATTTAACGTTACACGTTGTCATGTTTATACCTATTTACCCAAATCATGTTCATGTCATTATGTTTTCCCATAATGTGACCCCAACGCTTTTAAGCTCGCATATACGTTCGCAACAACGTAATGGATTAAAAGAAGAGACTTGACAAAGGCATGACAAAAATGGATATTAAGCCACAAGTTAATCATGGTGGCAAATGAGGCACAAATGTGTTCATTAGCTTGCATGTTACATGCTTAAGCCTCAAAACATGCATAAACCCAAACTTGGCACATAAGCGAATCATGGTGACAAAAGACATGGAATGATGACTAGAAACTCGCATATACCATCATATGAGGGTTATGACTTCATATGCAAGTTGACATAAAAGGTTATGAAGGTTCTCATGTTGCATAATGCAACATTTCAACATAAAGGTTGTAGCTTTTAGCTCATAAGATCAAGATAATGACTTCATAAGCTTGCATAACATGATAGCATGTATCATTCTCAATGATCAAACCCAAACTTGCAACATGAACATTTAACTTCATAGTTAATATCTAAGAGTAGGGAAAAGGCTTACATAGCTATGAAGGCACAAATCGAAATGCAAAACAAAGATTGTGATGAAGCCTATGCATGCCATCACCCAAAAACCCAAAGATGAACACTCCAAATCAACAAAAATACCATCTTTATGAACAAAGATCAAAGCTTTTGCCTTGAAATCAACTTGAGAAGCTCTCATACTAACATAGGGACTCTCTAATACTCTCATGATCATGAAACCTCTCATAGAAATGAAGTGGAGGCTAGGATAGTTGAGTGGAGGCCATGAGAGTAGCAATTTTGCCATAGTTTAGTTGCATGAATGAATAATGAGGGTTTAGGGGTAGGTTAGGGGCTTATTTATAGATTAGGCAAGTGTTTTAGGCCATAGGATTAAACCTAGATTCAATCCAAGCCACCAAAGTATGTCTTGGGGAAGAAGTCAAGTGTAGGAACCATCTAGGGCCTTTAGATTAAAGATGAACCATGAGAACCATCCAAATGCAAAATCTGCATTTGAGCGAATCGGCCCACGGGTTGACAGCCAAACACCCTGGATTAACCCCTAGTCGACCCAGCGGGCTTGGGTCGACCTCAAAAATCGGCCGGTTCGGTTATTCCCCTCTCCCAATTCGCTGTTTTGAACATTTTTGCATATTTATTTATTTAATTTTCAATTATATATATATATCAATATATATATATATATTTCTCTGCGCAACCCATTTCACTTAATTAAATATCCTTTAATTTGGGAATTTTCGTGAAACTTCGCGAGGCCATATCTTGGTCATACGGACTCCGATTTTCGAAAACTCGGACTCTATTTCGCGTATTTTTCCGAGACAAACGCAATGGCATAGCCCGTTTCACCTGATTCAGAATTTAAAATTAAATTCTGCCTTGATTCTCGTCTTAATCATGTTATCGAAATACGGGTTGTTACAGTTTTGCTCCAAAGCGATAGTTAAATCTTTAATTAGATTTGAACGTGAAATGGTAATTAATTTTACCGATAACACCGTGGTGTTAGATATGGAGTATTACCAGTTTTGCTTCATGGGATGAATAGGTTGGGATTGAGAAATAAAATAAATAATTACTTCGTTGTGGTTCGCTAATCTCGACTAGTTTAGAAAACCATATTTTGGTTTGAAACGACATCCAAAGGGAGATTAAAGAATAAATTTAAAGAATTTATCTTTGATAAAATTTATGGGAACCTTTCTTTGAGAATATGAATTGGAATGAGGCGTATGTTGTGTTTGTGTAACATTTGTTTTAATATACGCGGGTCGTTCGGAAAGTCCGGGTTTATACCCATTCTGAATAACCGATTCGACGATATGTCGAAGATGAAGACGGTGGTTGAAGACCGGAAGTCTTCACATCGTTTGGATAACTACTGACGATCCTGATTGGGCAGTACACCCAAGAGGATGGAAATAGTTGGTGGTCGTCCAGACGTACTTGGAGACGGATGGATATGCGAGGAAAGTGCCTCCGGTTTCGTTCAGACCTAGAACGGACTTGTAAATGGATGGTGTGTCTGACATTGTATTCCTTTATATTGTATTTGTTGATCTCTGCTAAATATATATCTGTTTGGCGGCGGAGAATTTATTCTCTTGCTTAACGCCCTTCTCTGAGACATATGAGCTCAGAGGTTATATATTGGCAGAAATCAGTGGTATGATAAGTGTAACAACCCGTATTTTCAATAACCTGTTATAACATAAATGGAGGCAGAATTAAACTGTAAAATCTGAATCAAGGGAAACGGGCTATGCCATTGCGTTCGTCTCGGAAAAATACGCGAAATAGAGTCCGAGTTTTCGAAAATCGGAGTCCGTATGACCAAGATATGGCCTCGCGAAGTTTCACGAAAAATTCCCAAATTAAAGTATACTTAATTAAGTGAAATGGGTTGCGCAGAGAAATATATATATATTGATATATATATATATATAATTGAAAATTAAATAAATAAATATGCAAAAATGTTCAAAACAGCGAATTGGGAGAGGGGAATAACCGAACCGGCCGATTTTTGAGGTCGACCCAAGCCCGCTGGGTCGACAAGGGGTTAATCCAGGGTGTTTGGCTGTCAACCCGTGGGCCGATTCGCTCAAATGCAGATTTTGCGTTTGGATGGTTCTCATGGTTCATCTTTAATCTAAAGGCCCTAGATGGTTCCTACACTTGACTTCTTCCCCAAGACATGCTTTGATGGTTTGGATTGAATCTAGGTTTAATCCTATGGCCTAAAACACTTGCCTAATCTATAAATAAGACCCTAACCTATCCTAAATCCTCATTATTCATTCATGCAACTAAACTATGGCAAAATTTTACCTCTCATGGCCTCCACTCTCTTCATAAAATTTCTAAATGGTTTCTATGAGAGATTTTCCATGCATACAAGTGTTTTCAAGCTTGTATGAGTGTCATTAGCTTGCATTCAAGTCAAGTTTCTATCTTTGCATCATAAAGCAAGGGTTTTGATCATTTTGGCTCAAGGGTTTTTATGTTAGAGCTTGCATTTTGGGTCTATTTGATTGCATAAGGGCTTTGTCATATCTTTTGTGCCTTCATAGCAATGTAAGCCCTTTCCCTACTCTTAGATATTAACTATGAAGTTAAATGTTCATGTTGCAAGTTTGGGTTTGATCATTGAGTATGATACATGCTATCATGTCATGCAGGTTTATGAAGTCATTATCTTGATCTTGTGGGCTAAAAGCTACAACCTTTATGTTGAAATGTTGCATTATGCAACATGAGAACCCTCATAACCTTTATGTCAACTTGCATATGAAGTCATAACCCTTATATGATGATATATGCGAGTTACTAGTCATCATTCCATGTCTTTTGTCACCATGATTCGCTTATGTGCCAAGTTTGGGTTTATGCATGTTTTGAGGCTTAAGAATGTAATATGCAAGTTAATGAACACATTTGTGCCTCATTTGCCACCATGATTAACTTGTGGCTTAATATCCATTTTTGTCATGCCTTTGCCAAGTCTCTTCTTTTAATCCATTACGTTGTCGCGAACGTATATGCGAGTTTAAAAGCGTTGGGTTATGTTATGGGTAATTTCTAATGACATGAAAATACAACTTGAAAACATGACTTGAAATATAACATGGAAGTTGACATGTAAGTATGCATAAAAACATAAGCTTGGGAATTTACCTATTAAGTTAGGTCTACCCTTTGGGAATTTACCTATTAAGTTAGGTCTAACCAAATGCTTGAAAACTTATAACATGTTTTGGGAAACATGATAGACATGACACTTAGATAATATAAGTGTGGCCAACTCGAGGTTGGGTTGAGTTTGCAACGTAAAACTACCCGGAACCGACCGGCCTAACTAGTAGTTGCAAACAATAGGACCCAATGTGAGAAGTTGGTCATGTTGTGCTTGAACCCGAGGTTAGACCAAGTTGTGGTGTAAAGCTACCCGGAACCGACCGGCTTAACTAGTAACCACAACAAAGTCTAATGTGAGAGATGAAGGTGCATTAAGTAATTAATGCCACATGATAGGGTTAAGTTAAGTTGATTAATGACTCTTAACCAAATATGACATGGACAAATGGGTTAAGTAATTTGATTAGGCTAATGATACTTAACAAAACATGACAAGGTTGGGTAGGTTAAGTAACTTGATTTGCCTAATGACACTTAACCATTTTTATATGACTAGTGGATGGGGTTAAGTTAACAAACACTTAATCAATCCAACGCGATAACTTGGTAAGGTTAAGTAAGTTTTCTTAATGACGCTTAACCGAAAAATACGGTTAACGAATGGGGTTAAGATTAGACTCAACTAGTCTAAACATGGAAATCGGATGGGGTTAAGTTAGCCTAGACTTAATTAATCCCACTTGGTAGTTTAATGGGGTTAAGTTAAACACTTAACTAATCTAAACATGATGAATTGATGTGGTTAAGTGACCTATACTTATCCAATCTAACTCGTTAATTTATTGTGGTTAAGTTAACCAATACTTAACCAATATAACGTGAAAACATGATAAGGCTAAGTCACGAATCGCTTGAATACACTTGACCGATTTGACTAAGTAAATTGATAGGGTCAAGTTAATATATACTTAACCAATCTAGAATGATAATTGGACGAGGTTAAGTCGTGAATTGCTTAATATACTTAACCAACTTGAGCATGGTTTGTAGGGTTAAGCCTTGAACCTGGATACTTAGCCAATTTTGACAGGATTTGTAGACGGGTTAAGTCATGAACTTAAGTGACACTTAATCCATTATGTAAACCCTAGTTCTGAGGATTAGGTGGATAACCGTAGTTAGCAAGGATAATGGGAATAAGGCTAAGTGGTAAACCTTAGTTGAAGAATAACTAAGTAATGATTCTTAGTCAAGGAAATTTAGACCAGTTCATAGATAGATGAGTAACCTGATACGGTAGGTCATCGTTTAAGTATACGAGTAGGAGCAAGTATCTGATTTAGATAAAGGCTCCAGCGAACTGGGTAACGAAGCAGCGGCTTCGGGGAACGTGAGGATATTCTTGGTATCCCTCTATGAGCTGCCAGGTGATTATACTAGGCTCATGAGAGGTTAAGGTCTGCGTTAGAAGAACCAAGAGTATGCCTTGGTTGCTATACGAGCGACCTAAAGACGGGGATGGATAGGGGATAGTCGACGATACACGGTCGTACCCTAGATAGCATTTCGTCAGGCTACCTACCATCTTTGGTCAAGCGTGTACGTATGGAAAGGCAGAGAACACCCAATAGACCATAATTGCTATCTAATTATGGTTGCGGTAAGGCTTGGATGTGGGTTGGCCAGTGTTGTGTTCTCATACAGGATTTATCCTGTCTTGTCTTTCACTAGTTGAGGGAGTGGTCTCGTGGGACCATAGCCACATATAAGAAAAACAGACCTTAGCATCTGCATCGGCAGATAAATCGAAAGCTCCCGACCGAGTCCTGTATTTCTTGATTTGCCCTGTGACAGGACTCGGATGGCACGATGTGATACATGTGCATACAGTCATGGAAAAGCGATTCACGATGAATGCGTGGGAAAAAGGGCGCGGTTGGCGGTTAGCGTAATCCCTAGTGGCCCTAGGTGGTTGAACCCAAACCGAGATACGAAAACGTGCAATAGGTAAGCATAATCCCTAGCAGCCCTAGGTAGCATAAGTCCTAGTTGTACAAACAATAATTCATGTTGGAAGACCCTAGCTAGGTTTAGGGTAACAGTCCAAACCGATCTTAAGGATCATGGAACTATGTTAAAGTAATATAGAATCTCATGGGAAAGCCCGTATGGTCTACGGCAAGGGACTGAACATTTACATGGAATAAAACATACAAGTTGAGTAACCTATATATGCGATATATTAGGTTGACATGGACCATTACACGACTTTTGAGTGAGGGTCATTCTTGGTTAACACATGACACGGTGGGGATACTAGTACGGTAGGTGCAGAGCTAAAATACAGGATAGATATCACGGGGCGTTATACGTGACATATATCTTGGGGATATTATACTTGATAGAAACCTGACGATGTGATACCTTGTTTTATCTTGACATCGTAATTTATCATGACACCTTAGTTTATCTGAGTTCAGTAGTTCATCCTGTTATTTTGATTTAGCTTATCTATCTTGTTATCATGCTTATGTTCATCTCAGTTTCTCATGTCAGTTAACTTTACTAGTTTTTATGCTAATAGTAGATAGGGCTTACTCAGTCTTTTTGACTGACCCGTTTTGTTTCGCCTCTTTTCTTCCGTTTCCCCCCAGGTTACAGGGAGGAAATACTGTTGTTTAGTTCGGACTTCTTCTGCTTGAAGGTCATCATGCATGGCTTGGACTTTTCTTGGCTAATGGCTACTTTACTGTTTTTACTTGGGGAATAATTTATGAAAATGTCTTTATGCTTCTTTACTATTGCAAGACAGGTTTTGATGTACTCTGATGTAAAAGGCTTTAGACCTTATTTATTCATGTTATGAAAGTTTGATTTTACTTCCGCTATTTTATATGTTCTGTCTTGTGATATTTCTGTGCATGTTTACCAATAATGCCCCTCTAAAGCTAGTGCATTCCTTTGCGAGTGACCCTAGCGGAGGCGGGGTGTTACACGTGGTATCAGAGCAGAAGGTTACCAGACTGGGCAAAAGTTTTTAAAGACCTTCTGAAAACTATTTGAAAAAAAAAAACCGTTTACAAAGAAGCATTTTTCAAGAAAATTTTCTTTTAAAAGAAAAAGGCTATTCCCCAAAGGCCATTAGCACTATCCTTGTTTCCTTAATTGAGTCTCTTTTCCTTTCTTTCCTCCATCTGTAGTCACAGTAGTTTTAACTGCGACTAGTCTTTTCTACCTACGAAAGTGCTTTCCATACGATGGAGGTGGTTCTCGAAGGACCAGTGGCCGCGTTATAAGAAAGGATCGTGAGAAAGAAGGATAAAGGATACGAGCTTAAGGATGAGCAACTTGTTGGTATGGCTTAGTCCTCAAAGGAGGGAGAAAGATGAACAATGAAACCCATGACGAGAGAGTACCTTTGGCATGGTAAAACGGGGCGGATAGTTAAGTATTATGGGACAAGGACAAGATCATTAGGAGGGCAGTAGTATGCTCTCATTTCTAGAGTACCTCGGAAGGAGGGTAACGATCTTGTTAATGGTTTAGCTTTTCTTCTCTATCATCCCGTTAGGACTTCGTTGTTCGTATCATTTAAGTCTGCTTCGATAGTTGAGTCTCTGCACCTTAAGTACTAGCGTAATAGAGAATCCCATTTTTGTCTCAAAGTCCTATTGGAGAATCAGTCCATTTATACATGACTTGTTTGGATTTGGGAATGTCTATGCCAAGTGTTGAGTTTGGAAATAATGCTTATATTTATAAGCTATGGATGGATTCTAGGGATGAAGTGGTTATCCAGTAGGGGGTGCCACTCTCGGTTTTGATAGGAGGGTAGTTAGACCTTTTGACTAGCCTTGGTAATGCCCTCGAAGTATCGGGTAACCTTTTTGAGGTTCTGTCATGACTAGTTACTTAGAATCCCTTGATGCCTTTATTGGAAATTTGAAGCTCGATCGAGTGGTGTTCGCCAATAAGACGGATGGTTTACTTCATTTATGCATGGGTTATAGAGATCACCCTAGTAAGTGCGCATGATAACCTGATTGACATCTGTTTACTTTCAAGAGAAAGTTCTTCTACATGGAATGCCTTATAGTATATAAACGAGATCCAAGATTCACTAGTGAATTTTGGAAAGCTTGCATGAGATCATGAGTACGCAGTCATGTTTGCGCCAAGTATTCTAGGAAAAGGATAAGTGCAAGTGGAACGAGAGGCGACGAAGAAATGAGTTCCAGCTCATGCTATGGAAACAGGAAATAAGAAGCTACGAAATCGCAAAGTTAAAAGACGGTCAAGGCACAATAGAATTAAGCTCAAGGAAATACGACTCTGATGGTCAAAGACTAGATACGCGCATGATATCTCTTTTTGGGAGTATATCCTTGATCCCTGTTTTCTGTAGAGCTTACTTGTAGGCTATCTTTTGTGGACATCCTCTCGGTCCTATTCTCCGTTACAAACCCTGTAAGGAGTTTGTCCTGTTTATCTTCTTGACCCTGTTTCAGGGAATTCTAGGTAGAACCCTATGGATGTAAACATGTATTTGAAACATGTTATGATTGATATGGTTGCAAGTGGTTGCAAGTGGTTGCAAGTGGATGCGCGAATACACATTAGATACTAGCTCGACTCGGTCACATTTCATATTGCATATGCACGAGTATTTATACTTGTTTATGGATGAAATCGAATGTATTATCATGCGGTTGTTGCATATGAATGAATGATTGTGCACGCATATAGTATCTATATGACTAGGACTATTTGCATACATGTTGGATTCATGGCACTATACATATTTTGCATTAGAAAGATTATTCAGGCCTGATCATTAGCATTAGCTAAGGAACATGTACACACACGTTTTGCATATATTCATACAGCATTAGAAATCATCTAAGGACAATGGTTGCTTGTGGATGATGTTTTGAGTAGATGGATGATGGATGGTAGGATATGTTCTTCCTAACTTGGAGATTTCGGGGACGAAATCCTAAAAGGTGGGGAGAATGTAACAACCCGTATTTTCAATAACCTGTTATAACATAAATGGAGGCAGAATTAAACTGTAAAATCTGAATCAAGGGAAACGGGCTATGCCATTGCGTTCGTCTCGGAAAAATACGCGAAATAGAGTCCGAGTTTTCGAAAATCGGAGTCCGTATGACCAAGATATGGCCTCGCGAAGTTTCACGAAAAATTCCCAAATTAAAGTATACTTAATTAAGTGAAATGGGTTGCGCAGAGAAATATATATATTGATATATATATATATAATTGAAAAATAAATAAATAAATATGCAAAAATGTTCAAAACAGCGAATTGGGAGAGGGGAATAACCGAACCGGCTGATTTTTGAGGTCGACCCAAGCCCGCTGGGTCGACTAGGGGTTAATCCAGGGTGTTTGGCTGTCAACCCGTGGGCCGATTCGCTCAAATGCAGATTTTGCATTTGGATGGTTCTCATGGTTCATCTTTAATCTAAAGGCCCTAGATGGTTCCTACACTTGACTTCTTCCCCAAGACATGCTTTGATGGCTTGGATTGAATCTAGGTTTAATCCTATGGCCTAAAACACTTGCCTAATCTATAAATAAGACCCTAACCTATCCTAAATCCTCATTATTCATTCATGCAACTAAACTATGGCAAAATTTTACCTCTCATGGCCTCCACTCTCTTCATAAAATTTCTAAATGGTTTCTATGAGAGATTTTCCATGCATACAAGTGTTTTCAAGCTTGTATGAGTGTCATTAGCTTGCATTCAAGTCAAGTTTCTATCTTTGCATCATAAAGCAAGGGTTTTGATCATTTTGGCTCAAGGGTTTTTATGTTAGAGCTTGCATTTTGGGTCTATTTGATTGCATAAGGGCTTTGTCATATCTTTTGTGCCTTCATAGCAATGTAAGCCCTTTCCCTACTCTTAGATATTAACTATGAAGTTAAATGTTCATGTTGCAAGTTTGGGTTTGATCATTGAGTATGATACATGCTATCATGTCATGCAAGTTTATGAAGTCATTATCTTGATCTTGTGGGCTAAAAGCTACAACCTTTATGTTGAAATGTTGCATTATGCAACATGAGAACCCTCATAACCTTTATGTCAACTTGCATATGAAGTCATAACCCTTATATGATGATATATGCGAGTTACTAGTCATCATTCCATGTCTTTTGTCACCATGATTCGCTTATGTGCCAAGTTTGGGTTTATGCATGTTTTGAGGCTTAAGAATGTAACATGCAAGTTAATGAACTCATTTGTGCCTCATTTGCCACCATGATTAACTTGTGGCTTAATATCCATTTTTGTCATGCCTTTGCCAAGTCTCTTCTTTTAATCCATTACGTTGTCGCGAACGTATATGCGAGTTTAAAAGCGTTGGGTTATGTTATGGGTAATTTCTAATGACATGAAAATACAACTTGAGAACATGACTTGAAATATAACATGGAAGTTGACATGTAAGTATGCATAAAAACATAAGCTTGGGAATTTACCTATTAAGTTAGGTCTACCCTTTGGGAATTTACCTATTAAGTTAGGTCTACCCAAATGCTTGAAAACTTGTAACATGTTTTGGGAAACATGATGGACATGACACTTAGATAATATAAGTGTGGACAACTCGAGGTTGGGTTGAGTTTGCAACGTAAAACTACCCGGAACCGACCGGCCTAACTAGTAGTTGCAAACAATAGGACCCAATGTGAGAAGTTGGTCATGTTGTGCTTGAACCCGAGGTTAGACCAAGTTGTGGTGTAATGCTACCCGGAACCGACCGGCTTAACTAGTAACCACAACAAAGTCTAATGTGAGAGATGAAGGTGCATTAAGTAATTAATGCCACATGATAGGGTTAAGTTAAGTTGATTAATGACTCTTAACCAAATATGACATGGACAAATGGGTTAAGTAATTTGATTAGGCTAATGATACTTAACAAAACATGACAAGGTTGGGTAGGTTAAGTAACTTGATTTGCCTAATGACACTTAACCATTTTTATATGACTAGTGGATGGGGTTAAGTTAACCAACACTTAATCAATCCAACGCGATAACTTGGTAAGGTTAAGTAAGTTTTCTTAATGACGCTTAACCGAAAAATACGGTTAACGAATGGGGTTAAGATTAGACTCAACTAGTCTAAACATGGAAATCGGATGGGGTTAAGTTAGCCTAGACTTAATTAATCCCACTTGGTAGTTTAATGGGGTTAAGTTAAACACTTAACTAATCTAAACATGATGAATTGATGTGGTTAAGTGACCTATACTTATCCAATCTAACTCGTTAATTTATTGTGGTTAAGTTAACCAATACTTAACCAATATAACGTGAAAACATGATAAGGATAAGTCACGAATCGCTTGAATACACTTGACCGATTTGACTAAGTAAATTGATAGGGTCAAGTTAATATATACTTAACCAATCTAGAATGATAATTGGACGAGGTTAAGTCGTGAATTGCTCAATATACTTAACCAACTTGAGCATGGTTTGTAGGGTTAAGCCTTGAACCTGGATACTTAGCCAATTTTGACAGGATTTGTAGACGGGTTAAGTCATGAACTTAAGTGACACTTAATCCATTATGTAAACCCTAGTTCTGAGGATTAGGTGGATAACCGTAGTTAACAAGGATAATGGGAATAAGGCTAAGTGGTAAACCTTAGTTGAAGAATAACTAAGTAATGATTCTTAGTCAAGGAAATTTAGACCAGTTCATAGATAGATGAGTAACCTGATACGGTAGGTCATCGTTTAAGTATACGAGTAGGAGCAAGTATCTGATTTAGATAAAGGCTCCAGCGAACTGGGTAACGAAGCAGCGGCTACGGGGAACGTGAGGATATTCTTGGTATCCCTCTATGAGCTGCCAGGTGATTATACTAGGCTCATGAGAGGTTAAGGTCTGCGTTAGAAGAACCAAGAATATGCCTTGGTTGCTATACGAGCGACCTAAAGACGGGGATGGATAGGGGATAGTCGACGATACACGGTCGTACCCTAGATAGCATTTTGTCAGGCTACCTACCATCTTTGGTCAAGCGTGTACGTACGAAAAGGCAGAGAACACCCAATAGACCATAATTGCTATCTAATTATGGTTGCGGTAAGGCTTGGATGTGGGTTGGCCAGTGTTGTGTTCTCATACAGGATTTATCCTGTCTTGTCTTTCACTAGTTGAGGGAGTGGTCTCGTGGGACCATATCCACATATAAGAAAAACAGACCTTAGCATCTGCATCGGCAGATAAATCGAAAGCTCCCGACCGAGTCCTGTATTTCTTGATTTGCCCTGTGACAGGACTCGGATGGCACGATGT
Source organism: Allium sativum (assembly GCA_030737875.1). Classification (NCBI taxonomy): domain Eukaryota; kingdom Viridiplantae; phylum Streptophyta; class Magnoliopsida; order Asparagales; family Amaryllidaceae; genus Allium; species Allium sativum. The sequence goes on along the minus strand of CM060927.1, from coordinate 262,702,912 downwards.
GATACATGTGCATACAGTCATGGAAAGCGATTCACGATGAATGCGTGGGAAAAAGGGCGCGGTTGGCGGTTAGCGTAATCCCTAGTGGCCCTAGGTGGTTGAACCCAAACCGAGATACGAAAACGTGCAATAGGTAAGCATAATCCCTAGCAGCCCTAGGTAGCATAAGTCCTAGTTGTACAAACAATAATTCATGTTGGAAGACCCTAGCTAGGTTTAGGGTAACAGTCCAAACCGATCTTAAGGATCATGGAACTATGTTAAAGTAATATAGAATCTCATGGGAAAGCCCGTATGGTCTACGGCAAGGGACTGAACATTTACATGGAATAAAACATACAAGTTGAGTAACCTATATATGCGATATATTAGGTTGACATGGACCATTACACGACTTTTGAGTGAGGGTCATTCTTGGTTAACACATGACACGGTGGGGATACTAGTACGGTAGGTGCAGAGCTAAAATACATGATAGATATCACGGGGCGTTATACGTGACAGATATCTTGGGGATATTATACTTGATAGAAACCTGACGATGTGATACCTTGTTTTATCTTGACATCGTAATTTATCATGACACCTTAGTTTATCTGAGTTCAGTAGTTCATCCTGTTATTTTGATTTAGCTTATCTATCTTGTTATCATGCTTATGTTCATCTCAGTTTCTCATGTCAGTTAACTTTACTAGTTTTTATGCTAATAGTAGATAGGGCTTACTCAGTCTTTTTGACTGACCCGTTTTGTTTCGCCTCTTTTCTTCCGTTTCCCCCCAGGTTACAGGGAGGAAATACTGTTGTTTAGTTCGGACTTCTTCTGCTTGAAGGTCATCATGCATGGCTTGGACTTTTCTTGGCTAATGGCTACTTTACTGTTTTTACTTGGGGAATAATTTATGAAAATGTCTTTATGCTTCTTTACTATTGCAAGACAGGTTTTGATGTACTCTGATGTAAAAGGCTTTAGACCTTATTTATTCATGTTATGAAAGTTTGATTTTACTTCCGCTATTTTATATGTTCTGTCTTGTGATATTTCTGTGCATGTTTACCAATAATGCCCCTCTAAAGCTAGTGCATTCCTTTGCGAGTGACCCTAGCGGAGGCGGGGTGTTACACGTGGTATCAGAGCAGAAGGTTACCAGACTGGGCAAAAGTTTTTAAAGACCTTCTGAAAACTATTTGAAAAAAAAAAACCGTTTACAAAGAAGCATTTTTCAAGAAAATTTTCTTTTAAAAGAAAAAGGCTATTCCCCAAAGGCCATTAGCACTATCCTTGTTTCCTTAATTGAGTCTCTTTTCCTTTCTTTCCTCCATCTGTAGTCACAGTAGTTTTAACTGCGACTAGTCTTTTCTACCTACGAAAGTGCTTTCCATACGATGGAGGTGGTTCTCGAGGGACCAGTGGCCGCGTTATAAGAAAGGATCGTGAGAAAGAAGGATAAAGGATACGAGCTTAAGGATGAGCAACTTGTTGGTATGGCTTAGTCCTCAAAGGAGGGAGAAAGATGAACAATGAAACCCATGACGAGAGAGTACCTTTGGCATGGTAAAACGGGGCGGATAGTTAAGTATTATGGGACAAGGACAAGATCATCGGGAGGGCAGTAGTATGTTCTCATTTCTAGAGTACCTCGAAAGGAGGGTAACGATCTTGTTAAAGGTTTAGCTTTTCTTCTCTATCATCCCGTTAGGACTTCGTTGTTCGTATCATTTAAGTCTGCTTCGATAGTTGAGTCTCTGCACCTTAAGTACTAGCGTAATAGAGAATCCCATTTTTGTCTCAAAGTCCTATTGGAGAATCGGTCCATTTATACATGACTTGTTTGGATTTGGGAATGTCTATGCCAAGTGTTGAGTTTGGAAATAATGCTTATATTTATAAGCTATGGATGGATATTGTAATCTCTGATATTGTATTTCTTTTTCCAACTGGATGGATGGATGGATGGATGGATGTCTATGCCAACTGGATACCTTCAGTTGTGCTTTGTATTTCTTTTTCCGCTGCTATGCAATATATTGTAATCTCTGATATTTATCGAATGTAATTTATTCATTTATACTCTGTATATTCTTGTATCTGATGGAATTGTTGTAATAACAATGAAATGTTCTTCTGTCTGTGTTTTGATTTGTCTTGTCCTCACAGTAATTCGTTCTTTCTCATCTCTTCGGAGACCGGGGAAGTTTCGGGTCGCTTCATTTGGTATCAGAGCTTTGGTTTACAGAGCTCGAGAACAAGACACATTAGAACCATACGGAAGAATTCATCAGATATTGGATTAGTAATATCCAATTAGAATGACTCGTTAGAGATAGGATCAGTAGTATCCTAGAACGAGTGTGAAGAGTATATTTTTCAAAAGAAAACAGTTTTGTTTTGAAAATTTAAATCGCTTTATACGTATTTGATTATTTATTTATTTTGAATATGGACAATCCACTATATAAAGATTTTGCATATACGCGTCATGAACGTATATTCGAAGTTTTAATATACTGAATAGATATAGAATCATACTCTAGTGGCCCGAAGATGATTCTGATGGTTGAGTACTCGTCGTCAGAATTTATATTCGAGTGACGAAGGTGTGATTTTCTATATATTTCCATTAGACTGGTGTGAGAACCAAAACTTATATAGCTAGAACACATTGTTGTGAATTGGCATCAAAAACATGATTTTCAGTATATATATCAAAATTTATGAATTTGAAACGTTAATTCACTAATTGATTGATGTTTGTGTTGTTTGTTTATTTGTTTGACAATTTTGAACCATTATGCCTAATTGAATTGTATTGAAAATTAGTCGCATTTGTTTGCATATACATATACTTACATTGAACAGGTCATAGCAAGGAGGCTAGAGCCGAAGAATAAAATTTGTTTGCCCGACAAATATGTACATGTTTAATACATAATTTACTATTTTGTTTGGGTGATGAATATTTTATGAGCCTATTGGCTTTTTCTTTTTCTTTTTGAGATCAGAAGGCCTATATGGCAATTTCGGGATTTTCCCGTGGCTCCCGGTGCAGGGCAGGTTATGGCGAAATTTTTCGAAAATTTAGGGTGTTAGTCAAATTTTTGAAAATTTGAAAATTCTCAGAAACTGAAAAGTTGGAGAATGGAAGCCAGATCGAACGAAGAGTTGATTAATCAAACCACTTTCGACTTTGTTCCTTTTCGGGGACGAAAAGTTTTAAGTGGGGGAGATTGTAATAACCCGGAAAATCTGAGCCAGTTTAAATTTTTTATTTTGGCAATTTTAGCGAATTTTGATTATTTAAAATAGATTATTTTAAATAATATCGACGCGAAAATTTATTTTGGATATAAAGAGGACGTATATATTATACGCGTCGTCGTTAGAATATAAATATATATATAATTATAAATGGAATTGAAAATGGCGCGGTAGTTCGATAATTCGATTTAAAACTTCAATTGAACGTACCGGGTGCAAAACAATCCGGATTTTAGTGAAACCAAAAATGATAGCATCTAATTGATGATATCTTTCCAACGAATCCGAAAAATCAAAATTTCATAACGGGAATCAAAAGATATGTCCAGTTGAAAATTCTGAATAGTCGCTATGGAATTCAGGCCCTTAAAAATGGAAATTTTGCAAACGACCTCGGATTTCGACGAAACCACTTTTGTTGGATCCGTGATGTAAAGTTATTGCTAGATTTCAAATTTCATAATTTTTCGAATCAATGTGTGAGCGTGGAAAAGGAAAACGCGTTTGACCAGTTTCAGTTGAATTTAATCGACTAGAAAATGGCCAATTTTCTAACGGTCTCAGAATTCGACGAAACTAGTTTTGTTAGGACCGTATCGTTAATACGAAGCCAGAAAATATTTTTCTGGAATTTTTCGAGTTCGTATGTGACCCCGGTAAATGGAAATGTACGTTTAAAATTTAATATAATGATTTAAATGTAAATTTAACGGAAACTGGTCGAAATGATCGAATCAGCTTGCGATACATATCCCATTGTGTTCAGAATGGGGGTAATTAGCTATGGGCGATAGTAGTTGGATTTGATTTGGAGTTCGTGGCATTAAACAAGAATTAAACGAATTAAATAATTATATATATACTAGTATATATACCTCATACCCTAAGCCCTAGTCAAAGTCAAACCGTTGGTCAAATTCTCTTTCGCGCCTCCAGCTCTACGATAGGCGGAAATTTCTCCCGATTTCCCATCTCGATTTCTTTTAAACCGTGAATAATTTCAAGAAGAAATCAAAGCAAAAACAAGAAAGCTAAGTGAGGGGAGTAAATCAAAATGGGTATGGCGATCTCTGGTGGAGTGTGGAAAGAGAATCGATCCCTCAAGCAGCAGCAGTTCGCGCCGCCGTATCTCCTCTCTGACGCCGCCGAGTTCAACGCTGAGGCAGAAGCAGGTGCAGTTTTCCAAGCCCTCCCACGTGGTGATGTTCGATCACCGCCAAGCTCCTCCAATTTCCTGCAAATCCGAACCCTAGTTTGGGAGGGGTGAAAGTAAACGTCGGCCTTGTTTCCAGAAACATAACTGTGAGCTTACTTTTGTTTTTATATTTATTTCTTTTACTTTTCAGTTTTAATATAAATAAAATTGTTTAAATTTAAGTTTAATATAAATAAAAATTGTTTAAATACATGGTTTTGAACATATAAAATATACATGGTTTTGAAATGAATTTTGCATTGTTTTAAAAATAAAATTAGAACTGTTTTGAAAATAAAATTTACATTGCTTTCAGAACAGTAGAAAAATAAAAATGTGATTTTTATAATGATAATGTTGAAAAGGCGGGACCTTTATATAGAGAATAGCGAAGTAAAAATTCGATTTTTATATATTGAATAACGTAATAAAAATTTGATTTTTATATATTGAATAGCATAATAAAAATTCGATTTTTATATATTGAATAACGTAATAAAATTTTGATTTTTATATATTGAATAGCATAATAAAATTTGATTTTTATATATTGAATAACGTAGTGAAAATTCGATTTTTACATATGTAGTGGCTACGGCAACGAAGATGACAAAAATGCGATAAAGATGAAGATTTCTATCAAAGGAGAGTCAAGATGATTGGATAGCTATCTGTGAGAATTTCTCACCTTTCAATTTCATTTTCTAGTTATATATATATATACTAGGATGCAGACGGTGCTTAGTAGCACCCGACACAACCGTCCACAGACAATGGACTTGTTTGTTTGATTGCAAAAATTAGTTAGATTATTTGATTGAAACTGAATTGTTTGGTGAAATGAATGGGTTTGATTGATGTGTGAATGGCGTGGGCCTTCACTAGACTGGGGATAAGGCTAGGCCTTGTTCCGTTTCTAGTATCGTGCCGTTATGCCGCCGAAATTTTCTAAAATATGTTAGAAAAGTAAAAATATCATTTTATTGAATAAATGAATTGAATAAAAATTCATATGTTGAAATAGAATGTTTTATCGTTAAAAATATAATTTTTAACGTGAATGTGAATAAATAAATATTCATTTACAAACCGGACGGTTTGTTTGTGTACACCTACTTGAATGACATTGATTGGGTCGATAAATTTTACACATCGCCCAACTGCACAACTAAAATCTGTGTTTGATTGTTTGAAACCCCACACGGGTGTCGGGATGAAATTTGAAGCTCACTCATCCTGATTGATTAAATATGTCGATCGATTGATTGACGGGCTGTTATAAGCGTTAGATATCTATATATGATGCTTATACAGTGTAGTGCACTTTGGTTGATGGTTGATTTTTTTCCAATGCTATTATATACGTGTGATGTATGAAAATCCATATAATTAACATTATATGGTGATTGATTGGGCCTCATTCCAATTTAGAAAATAAAGATCAATATAAAATAAAGGTTCATGTGTTGACAGTACTCATCCGTTGAGATTAGTCATGTGTTGAACGAAATATTTTAATAATAAAATTTACATCTTTATCAATATAAAATAAAGGTTCATGTGTTGACAGTACTCATCCGTTGAGATTAGTCATGTGTTGAACGAAATATTTGAAATAGAAATATTTGAAATAGAAATATTTGAAATAAGAAATATTTGAAATAGAAATATTTGAAATAAGAAATATTTGAAATAAGAAATATTTGAAATAAGAAATATTTGAAATAGAAATATTTGAAAAAGGAAATATTTGAAATAGAATATTTGAAAAAAGAAATATTTGAAATAGAATATTTGAAAATAGAAATATATGAAGCCGTGTTAATCAGATTGACGCCATTTTGACGTGAACGATATCTATATCGATTTTATTCATTTTAAAATGAATATTGAAAAATGATTTCGAAATCGAATATTTTGAAATGAAATTGAATTGAATATATAACCAATTTGAATTGAATCGAATAGAAAACCAATTTGAATTGAATCGAATAGAAAACCAATTTGAATTGAATCGAATAGAAAACCAATTTGAATTGAATCGAATAGAAAACCAATTTGAATTGAATCGAATAGAAAACCAATTTGAATTGAATCGAAAAGAAAACCAATTTGAATTGAATCGAATAGAAAACCAATTTGAATTGAATCGAATAGAAAACCAATTTGAATTGAATCGAATAGAAAACCAATTTGAATTGAATCAAATAGAAAACCAATTTGAATTGAATCGAACAGAAAACCAATTTGAATTGAATCGAATAGAAAACCAAATTTGATATGAATTGAAAATAAAACGATTTCGAAATGAATTCGAATCGAATTAAAATCGATTTGAATTGGAATCAAGTAGAAATGTAAGTAAAAAGGATTTATAATAGAAAATTCAATTTTGATTTGAATTTGAAATAAAGGTAGAAATTGTTTTTGAAATGAATTCAAAACTATTTATAAAATTCGTTTTTAATTAGAAATCGACGAAGTATATATATAATATATATATATATATATTATATATATAATGGCCTGAATAGAATGCGCCACGCCGCGGCAGTTCGTGAATTTCGACCATTTATTTCAAACGAACATTACGGGAGATCCGACCGTCGGATTCTCCTAAAACCGGAACCGTTGGGTTCGTATCGAAAAGAGCTTTCTAACGAATATTAGAAATTCAAAATCTAACGGTTGGATTTGGAGATACGTCCAAATCAAATTTGGAAAAGGTCGCTGTAAGTGCAGTTCGATGGCCGTTGATGGAAATCGACTGTACGGGCCTTGATAAAATTATTAAAATTATCAATAATTTGTGTAAAATCATAAGAAATGATTTGGTAAAATTTGGGATGAAAAACTCCATATTTGAAAAGATAAAAATAGTTTTTTATCAAAATGAACTAGTTTGAACTAAATTTAAAACCCGATTTGTTTTTAAATAAATAAATTAGATTTAAAAAGGGGGTTTTAAATAATCGGAATTCCTAATATATTTGATTTGAATTAAATAGAATTGATTCATGGATTTATCGTGAACTGTGTTGTAAATAACACTAGTTCTTTAACCAGATAACAAATAGAATGTGATTTGGGTTTGTCGCGAACTGTGTTTTAAATAACACCTAGTTCTTTAACCCAGTAAAAGGAATTTTAACGAATCTGCAATCAGATTGAAATGTGAATCTATAATCTAAATTATCAAATTTAGAAAGTGAGCGAGAACGGAGTATTACTAGTTTTGCTCCAAAGCGATAGTTAAATCTTTAATTAGATTTGAACGTGAAATGGTAATTAATTTTACCGATAACACCGTGGTGTTAGATATGGAGTATTACCAGTTTTGCTTCATGGGATGAATAGGTTGGGATTGAGAAATAAAATAAATAATTACTTCGTTGTGGTTCGCTAATCTCGACTAGTTTAGAAAACCATATTTTGGTTTGAAACGACATCCAAAGGGAGATTAAAGAATAAATTTAAAGAATTTATCTTTGATAAAATTAATTGGAACCTTTCCCTGAGAATATGAATTGGAATGAGGCGTATGTTGTGTTTGTGTAACATTTGTTTTAATATACGCGGATCGTTCGGAAAGTCCGGGTTTATACCCATTCTGAATAACCGATTCGACGATATGTCGAAGATGAAGATGATGGTTGAAGACCGGAAGTCTTCACATCGTTTGGATAACTACTGACGATCCTGATTGGGCAGTACACCCAAGAGGATGGAAATAGTTGGTGGTCGTCCAGACGTACTTGGAGACGGATGGATATGCGAGGAAAGTGCCTCCGGTTTTGTTCAGACCTAGAACGGACTTGTAAATGGATGGTGTGTCTGACATTGTATTCCTTTATATTGTATTTGTTGATCTCTGCTAAATATATATCTGTTTGGCGGCGGAGAATTTATTCTCTTGCTTAACGCCCTTCTCTGAGACATATGAGCTCAGAGGTTATATATTGGCAGAAATCAGTGGTACGATATGGATTGATAGTGTGGCATGCTGAGATGCAGTGATCCAGACTTTTGTTGAAAAGCAAAGTTTGGTGGTTGATGATCAAAGCGCAGCTGATATAGCATGGCTTTGTGTATAGCGTTGATCCGCGAGCCTCACACCCCGATATGGTGGTAAACTGGTGGTTTGATCAGTATGCTTTTTAGTGGATGGGCACCTTAGTGGTGTCGTGGATTCGGTCGACCGAGATGAGCCTAGTGCTCAGGGATATATAGAGTAGGCGGTGTTTTCTCTCGCTGGGACGTAAGCCGCGGTGGTACTCTGGTCCCAAATGTGCGGATGTGCAGACGGTGTTTTCTCTTGTGGGGACGTAAGCCGTGGTGAATTGCATTACGCGATCGATCTTTCGAATCAGGAGCCACCATGATGGAAATCCAATTTCCAATACGTGTATTGCGGTTTTAATTGTAGAACTAGTATGGCGACATAGTAGATGGTAGCTATGTCGTCTATGATTTATATTTATGATTGAAATTGTTTTGACACTATACACATATTATAGTATCAAATGATTTGTTTTAAACGTACCAAGCATGTTTGGCTATTATAAGGGAAAACCCTATCCTCCGGCTTGCGTTGCATTGTGTGATGGGACCTGGGTCTTATAATAGCTTCATTTTTCGAAAAAGCATTGCGCTGTTTATTCTATGCACTAGTATTCTTGGGAGGAAACCCGTTCCGTGTTATACGGCGTGGTCCCTTGAATTACTCTCTTTTAATAAAGTTTTAATAACTGTATTAGTTCTCACACCAGTCACATAACTGACCTGGAGTTTATTGTTTTAACCTAAACTCTGGGTGCCCCTATTTTCCACACGGGCAGCTAGTAGTTTCGGTTTTGCAGATTTATATTCACAGGATCCTGGTTTACAACTGGAATGATATCCGGAAAGCTCTGTATCCGTATATCACCTTCAGTTGTGCTTTGTATTTCTTTTTCCGCTGCTATGCAATATATTGTAATCTCTGATATTTATCGAATGTAATTTATTCATTTATACTCTGTATATTCTTGTATCTGATGGAATTGTTGTAATAACAATGAAATGTTCTTCTGTCTGTGTTTTGATTTGTCTTGTCCTCACAGTAATTCGTTCTTTCTCATCTCTTCGGAGACCGGGGAAGTTTCGGGTCGCTTCATGGAATATATTACAAGTTATGATTTTCGACCGAGGTGTGAGTTATAGCAAGGATGTTGGCAAGCTTGACTATTAGACCGACTTTGATCGAGAGAATTGGAGATAGTCAAAGGTGTGATCCTATATTAGTTGGGTCAAAGGATATAAAGCAGTACATATTTCACCGAAGTGGTTGGCTCTGTAAGAAGGGAAGCCTTATCATCCCAGAAATAAATGGTCTGAGAGATGAAGTGCTTCGAGAATGCCATCCCTCAAGATTGAATATACATCCTGATGGTAATAAGATGTACAGAGATATGAAGAAGACATGTTATTAGGAAGAGATGAAGAAAGATGTTGGATTATTCATCTCCAAGTGCATGAACTACCATTTGTTTAAGGTAGAACAGAAGAAGCCTAGTGGTTTGATGCAACCACTAGAAGTTCCCGAGTGGAAGTGGGAATAGGTATCGATGGACTTCTTCGATGGACTGCCAAGAACTCGGCTAGGGTAGGAACACATTTGGGTTGATTTGTTGACTAAGAGTGCTAGATTTGTACATGTTAAAACGAATAGGACGACATCTAAGCTGGCCTATTTGTATGTGAAATATATAGTACGATTCCATGGTATACCAAAGAGCATTGTGAATGGCCGAGATCAATTATTCTCTAGTGGGTTTTGGAGAAGTTTACAAGAGGCATTAGGGACTTAACTTCCCCTTAGCACAACTTATCACCCTCAGACCGATGGTCAGACCAAGAGAGTGAATCATATCTTAGAAGATCTTCTATATGCCTGCATAATAGACTTTGGAGGAATGTGGGGCGATCATTTGCATCTTGTGGAATTCACATACAACAATAGTTATCAATCAAGCATTGGTACGACAACATTTGAGGCATTATATGGACGACTGTGTAACGCTTCCTCATGTTGGTTGGAGGTGGGAGAGAAACTGGTACTTGGGCCCGAGATGTGAAGGAGACCTCTGAGAAGATTGAGCTTATTGGTAGTGGATGAAGATTTTCCAAGACAGACAGTAAATATATGCCGATGAAAGGCATAGAGATTTGGAATTCTTTGATGATGATGCAGTGTTTGTCAAGATTTCTCCTTTGAGAAGTGTTGTTTGATTCGGTAGGAGAGGGAAGTTATCATAAAGGTTTGTGGGTCCTTTTCTAGTCTTAAATGGGAACCTTACTTATAGAGTAGACTTTCCCCAGAAGATGATAGGAGTGCAAACTTATTCCATGTTTCTTAATTGCAGAAATTTGTGCATGACCCTTATACAACCATTGCACCAGATCAATTCGATGACATCGAAATTGAGTCAGAAGCTTCGAGACCTCATAGACCAATTCGTATTATTTGACATGATACAAGCAGTTAAGGAGGAAATTGGTGAATTTAATGAAGGTTCAGTGGAGCGAAAGTGAGAATGATTGTACTTGTTGGACTGAGAAGAGCTCGAGGAAGTTGTACCCATAGCTCTTTACCTAGTAAAATTTTATATTATCGGTCATACCTTCATAAGAGATGTTATTAACGTGCCTTAGTATATAATCCTGAATGTTAGGATGACATTAGTTATTTTTGGCTTTTTGGCTGTTATGGATGCATATTTGACTTTTGATTATTGCATGGCTGTTAGGCATGTGACATGACCCTTGTTGATTCATTCGTGGTATTTTAGGAGCAAAATTCTTAAGGGGGAGAATGTAATGATCCGTAGTTTTACGCGTTTTTAATGGTAAATATGAGATATTATTTTAATACAATGCTGTATTATTCTGTAATTTTGAGAGATGACTATTCAAGACATTTCTCATTTTTGGAATTTTTCTTAGATTTTCTAACCATTTTATCCTTGAGAAAATCATATTTCATCCTTAACTTTTGAATAGAGTGGTCAATTGAATCAAGATGATGGTTTTCCATTCCGTAGAGTAGTTATATGTCAAAACGGATAAATTGTTTGGGATATATGGTTGTTCGAATGATTTTTAGGATACAAACAGCTCATTTCCAATCATCTAGACCCATTTTTAGGAAGGCCCAGTGTGTATTTCGGGATTAGGGACTAGAGAAACACATCACTCAACTACTTCATTTCTCTTTCCTTCTTCCCCAGAGCTTCTACCGCTATTACATCAAAATTTTCTTCATTTGAAACCTAAAATCCCATCAAAAACTTAAATCTAAATATAGTGGTTAATAGATTCAGACCAGAGAAACACATCTGCGACTGCTAAGAGGGAAGATCTATTCAGATTCAGTAGTTTCTTTCAGATTGGAGATTTCGTAGATATAGTTGAGTGATTTAATCTTATTTACGAAATTCTAAATTTCTAATCTCAAAATAACTTTGGAAAAAAAGTTAAACATGTTAGGAATTTACAATTTTGGACTAGAACTATGAATTTAAAAGATGAGATATTGGATTGTTGTTTTTCCAACAAAACCACTTGTAGATTTATGCAAATCTATAACTTTTTGTTTTAGATCTAAATACTATAATTCAGTTGTAGCGATCAACTGTTTTTGTATGTTATTTTGGATGATTTTATGTCTGGTTTGTTATGGCTTGAATGTTTGAAAAAGCCTACGAATGGAGACTTAGAACTAGGATTTTCCGAAAAAGTCAATAAATCATAATTGTTCGAAATCACACCAAATTTGGAGGAGACGAGTGGGAAGATCTCCAGAGGCTATGTGGGAAATTTGGGTTCGTTTGTAGTTCGTATAGTAGAGTTTTGGTCGAAAAGGTATGGTTTGACCAAAATTCAGAAGTTCTCAGAACTAGATGAAATTTTTATGGGAGCTAGAGGATATCTAAATAAACTCCCATTTCAAATTTCAAGTCAATCGGATAAAAAATGAAGGAGATATGGAGAAAAGAAATTTGATTTTGCATAACTCAGTTCGACATTTCTTAAATCCGGCTCGACCTTCCTTAATATCTGAAAATCCAAAATTGCTCAGAATCAGGTAATTATTTTACGGGAGCCAGAGCATGTCCTGATGAGCCTACTTTTCAAATTTTAAGTCAATTGGACAAAAAATGAAGGAGATACAGTGAAAACAAGTTCGCTTCTATATTTCTTAAACCCTGTGTCGGCTTTCCTTAAATTCCGATTCGATCTTCCTTAAATTTCGGATCGGCCTTCCTTAAATTTTAGTTTGGCCTTCCTTAAATTTTGGATTGATCTTCCTAAAAATCCAGATTAGCCTTCCTTAAATTTGGATCAGTGTATTATCTTTGTTCAATTTTAAATGGGCATACCTATTGCATATGAAGTCCATTTTGGATGAGGCTTTTAGCGTTGGAATCATAGTGACCAGCGCTACAATTTGGAAGAGAGTAAATTCTAATAGGAGTAAATTTAGATTTGATCATTTTGGAATGACATGCGTGGGATGGTTCAAATCAACAATTCTTTCTTGAAGAATGACTTCAGTAACGACCCGTCAAACTCCTAGGGAGAGCAGTAAACCATGAGTCAAAGTAGAAATGTAGTTGTCTAGGTAGTTTTCGACCAGAGAACTTCATAAGGAGTAGGAAAACAGTTCCAGAGTAGCTCTGTAGTTTGAAAAGGCGAGGCTTGAGCATTTATGGAATCTTCAACCTGATGTAGGTTGAAGCTATTCCGAAGGCTGCTCGTTGGATATAGGTGGTTAATATAGGGGACTCGTGAATACCGCTTATGCTCATTCTCAACCAAGCGGAGGTTGTCAGTCTGATGTTGAGTGTTTCAGCTTAAATAGGGTACAACTACCGCAAAACTAAACGTACTATATATCTAACGCATTGAGTAACTGAATGTGGGAATGTATGATGTTTGTTATGCACTACAACAAATCGACCATATTACAACGGTGGAAAACAGTTGTAAATGACTTTTTACAATGGTGGGGCAACCTCGTCTATTAAGAAGTCGTAATAGACTAAAATCTTTTATAACCTTTTTGCACCGTTGTGACACCATTGTGAAATGTATATTTTACAACTGTTTTCCACCGTTGTAATAAACTAATAGTTGTAAAAAAATTATTACAACTGTTTATAACTGCTGTAATATATTATATTAAAAGTATTATTTTACGGTTGTAGCATGTGAACAAATTATATACATATTAGTAATAAAAGTGCTCATTTCAAAACATATAATCTACAAAACTGAAGATATCAAACAAACTTAAAACACAAACCAAAACAATATATTATAATTTTCAAACTCTCATCATTTTTTATAAATCATACAAGTATCTCAAGTACATAAAGCAACTACAAAGCCCATTATCCAAGACTCCAAAATCCCAATGACTTGAAGTCATCTTTCATAAATATACATCACTACGAGTAATACAAACATAATGAAATTGAGACTTGCTCACAATGATGCTGGTCTTGCAATGGTCTTCATTTTTGAATCGACTTCCAATGAATTTCAGATTTTCTTGCAATGTTGCAGGTGTTCTTCAAGTCTTTCATGGACGTAGATTTTGATGTTAATATAGTGGCTTCGGAAAGCAGCTCTTTGTTTAACTGGAACATATACCTTTCAATTTCTTTGCATTCGGCTTCAAGTTGAATTCTTTCTATATATTTGAGCATCTCTAAAGCTTGTGCAAGATCCTATATCAACATCTTTATGATGCCATACGAGTGCACTTTCCTTTGTCTCCATGCATGATCCATCCGTAGATTCGGTATAGAGCTGCTTTCATATTATATGTGTTATTCAATCCCCACAAACACTGTTCCAATCGACCTCAACAAATTCAAACTAAAAGACATGGCAATGATAAATCCAAGCACATATAAATCAAAGTACAACATAAGTGTCTTACCAGTTCAGTACAACATAATGAAAATTGAAGTCTATGGATGTAGCTACTATTATTTGGTCCAATCTCTACTGGTTATCCTGATGCATGCAGTGAACCTTATCTTCACAAGCTAATGCAGCCTGAATACAAACAGTAATTAATAATTAAATTAAATGAAAGTTTTAACGCAGCCAACAACATAAACATTATTATTATTAAACAACCAAACCAAAAATCCCTTTTCTTTATTAGTGATACGTAACAGTTAGACCAGAAGAAAAATCAATATACATGACCTGCAAAACAAAAATAACAATAACGTCTATAAGTTAACTATTTGGATAAAATCCTGATGAAAAATACAATAGAAAGCCTTACAAAAAGCCTATCAGTAAAACCAAATAATGCATACCCCTGTAAAAACTGATGCCATGTGAAATGGGTACCATGGATTTACATTAACAAGTGCAAGATCAGCTATTTTGAGTGCTACAACAAGGTCAACATTTATAGCTGGATGATATGCTTTGGAGTCATACTTAGCCAAAGGTGTTATCAATGATTTTGGTCTCCACTCATGCTGACATAAAACTCCATACTTTCCATTACTGTTGGATCTACTTTTCAACGTTGTTCTTGAACCAAGCAAATGAGAGCTCCCAATCATAGAGTTATTCTTAAATTTGTTCAACCTGTAAACCATTTCAACAGCTACTGCATGTCCACTAACTGAATTAACAAATGGATGTATGAAGCATTCAAAACCAAAAAACTGATAACTGGTACAAGGAACAACATAAAAGCCAGTCAGAATTATGTTGCATTTACTATATTTCGGATCAAATCACGTCATGCAAAAGGAGGAAAATATAAAAAAAATTATCTCTAATCCACAACCCCACGCCCAAACAAATCCTGTTAAGAAGAACAAGAGTACTTTAAAGACAACCTTAAAATGAATAGCAAGCAATTCAAGCAAAGGTCGATCCAAAAGCCAACAATAAACTCAAAGGAAACACATTCATTTATATGATTGTTTACACCATGATCCCAGAATGGAAAAGATTAATTCAAAGGCTATAAATGGAAAGATGCTTTCTCTTTGAAAACATCAATTTTGTTATCAATGGTTGAGGACAATGAATTAAATGGACGGAGAAGACTGATACGCTTTTTTAACTTGCAAACTATTTGGAAATTAGAGAGATCAAGTGAACAACTAAGAAGTTATGCAATACAATCACCTAGAGATTTACATATAGGCTATAAATAAACTACAAGAACTAGACAACTCATAGAGAAGCTCTGTTCCATGAATTCAACCCACTTCCAACCCTCACGAGCATAGACAGGCGGCTCACATTAACAACCACGGTAGAGAAGGGAAGGTAAACACCAACCAAGTAGAGCACGCAGTATGACACGGAACTGCACCGAACACAATCAAAGAACAACCCAAAACAGAAATGATAATTACCCCAACATTGTAAGCAGCATAACGAAGAAAGCATTGCATATCATGAAGGAAACCATTCGTAGCAGCAAAACATGAGGATAAAAGAGAACCAAATGAAAGACACAACACCAACCAAAAACAACGAACCCTATAGCTAATGCTAGCTTTGGTGGTAGACAGATACGTTATGTCTAGATTAGAAGCTTTGGCTAATTTTTCTTGTTGTTTCATACCCATTAGTCTTAGCAAAACCAAATAAAAACAAATTGAACTGCATATTTAACAAATAAATTAATTAATTAAAAAATTAATTTCCTTTTTCAAATATAATATACTGGCAGTTTAATGATTTGAGTTCCTTTAAAGTAGCTCACTCGAGGGCTGGTGAAAAACAATGGTGTAGAAATTGAGATTGAGATAAGCGCAAAGGGGAAGATGAAGGAAGAAGTGGCTGCTGAAATAGAGACGTTCATAAAGGGGTAGATTAATGAAGGTAGTGATAAGGGAGAAAGCGTGTATAGGACAAAAGCCGAGACAGATGGAAGGTGGAAGTGGAGATATTGGTTAAGCTAAGTGAAGTAACTGGTAGTGCAGACCGCTGTCAGCAATAAATCTATTCAGAAATTAAGCTTGTAAACCGCAAAAACAGTGGTAATAAGCCAGAAATCGAAGATAGCTGGTAATGTGGGGGAGGAAGTAGGCTACGACGACCAGATCTGGGACGATGGATCGAAGATAGGGAAAACGAGGAGGACCAATAAAGGATAAAATATAATAGAAAGGAAGAGCAAAATAGAAACAACAGCGGATGAGAGAAAAATTTCAAGGCGAAAGGTTAGATTTGCGTGTAGATGTGAAGAGACGAAGAAAGTGAAAGAATGAAGATTCAAAATTGTGAAATATTAGCTAGCGAATAGGGGGAAATCGGGAAAGAGCCAATGGAGCCAAAATTTCGAGGAATGGAGCCAAAATTTGAGGAATTGAGTACGAACATTATTTTGGAGCCAAGAAGAAATACAAAGTTGGAGCCGCAATTTGATTACAATTGTCAACAACCAGAAGAAAAGGTTACGACGTGTATTTGTAAATTATCAGTTAAATATATTATGTAATATTTATAAATTAATTATTGATTGCAAATTGTTAATTAATTACTAAGAAAACATATATTATAAATTACTAATTATCAATGGGATTATTCCACATTTCAAATTATTTATTAATTTTTAACATTTAATGATAGTTATTGATTATTATATATTGATATTTAGTTATTACTACTTAAGTATTGTTTTTTTAATATTAATTTTTATTTATTACTAGTTATTAGTATTTTAATTAATTAACAATTATTAATACTATTATTTTATATATTGATTCTTAATGTCAATTACTATTTAATTAATTATTACTTATTATAAACAATTATTACATATTAATTACTAGTTACTATTATTCAATAATAATTTTTTTTAAAATACTCATTTATTACAACTCACAAAAATCAAATGTTGTAACAGACATGTATAACAACTTGCAGAATGAAACAGTTGTTGAAAACCAGTTTACTACAACTTACAAAAAAGTTGTAAAAAACTTTTACTACAACTGGAATTTTGTGACAATTGTAAAAAAAAAAGTTGTAATATGGTACTTTTGTTGTAGTGATGCTTGTTTAAATCATTTATCACCCTAGGAATGTTACTAGATGTATGAGGCATTAATACAAAAATAGGTAACACTGATGCATACATTTAGATACCTTAGTAATTAGGCGTAGAGTACACCCATATTACTAATTTTATTATAGTATATACTTCTATGTGCTCACTTTTTGGATGTGGGAAAAGGTCAGGTATGGTTTACCATATTCTGTGATTTGTTTATCGTTCTGTACTTCAGGTTTTATCACTCACACCAGACCTTGTCAGACCTATAGTTTTATGCTTTTCTTTTTATTAATCTAGGTGCTCTCACATGAGCAGACTAAAGACAGGTAAGGAGTGAGCAATAGTAGTTGATCGGGAGACGTGCAAGAGGCTATCCACATATTATTATACGTACTCTATCTCATTTCTCTCTTCGCTGGTATGGGGGCTTTGTAGCATCTTAATCATTCTGCTTAGAGACAGTCTGCTGGAGTTATTTCTTTTGTGCAACCTTGTGACATTGCGGTTTGCTATTTTGAATCTGTTACTCTAATTATTTTGAATTCATTTCACTTGTTTATTATCTAGCCTATTTTATATCTGTATATTTTACCATTGTATTTTATTCCGTGCGTTGTGAGATATACGAGAGGTTCTGTGTAGTTGTAACGACCGGCATTTTACCTATCGAAGGATCATAAAATATTTTCATTTAATTCCCCAAGGGTCAAACCATTCTCATATTTCGATATGTTGTTCATCGGATGTGGGACATGTCCATGATTTTTCTAATTTTGTTTGTGACCATTTTCCCCTATTATTTTTGTTTAGGGAATAACTTTTGAATGGTATTGAATCAGGAGCTCGGATCGATCTAATTGGAATGGGAATGGTGTTTCCAATTCCGTAGAGTGGTCACACTAAGGATTTGGCTGAGGGGTTTGGAAAAATCATTGTTTTAGCGTTGTTTCTTTTCTAGACAAACTATTTAGTCATTAGAGGGCTGGTTATTGAAGCCCATTAAGGCCAGGGGATGTTGGCTGTAAATAGGAGGGTAGAGGTAAAGAGATTTGTTTAGTCTCTTTACTTCCTCATTTGGTTGGGTGCTTGTAATTCTCCAGCCCAATCAAATACACCTCCATTCCATTTCAATTAAAAGATTTGTGAACTAGGATTGAAGAGCGACATCGAGAAAGGATATATCGCATCAATTGAATTGATTCGGAGGTCGTTCTTCGCTGTTCGGGACTAAAAATTGTTAACTTGTGGCTATTTTGTGGATTTGGTGAGTGATAATCATCTCTCAATGGATTTAATCCAGTATATGGCTTTGTTTGATCTTAATTACATCCATACAAGTTGTATTCACCTAGATCTAATCAGTGTAAGTATATTTTGAATTTGTATCACACCATAGGATCTAATCGAGTTAATTATAATGATAAATTCATATGTTAACATTGAAATTATATGTGTATCATAGATTATATGCAAGTTTAGATCCAACTATTGATTCGTTTATCGTTTTATCATAATTTGGTGAATTTAGCATGATTGTTGATGATTATTTGCTGTAATAGTGTTTATGTGACAATTGTTTATAGTGCTAATTGATCGTTTGGTTGAAAATGGATGTTTTGGACGAATTTCATGCATAGATGTTCGTCATTGAAACTTAGATTGGTTGGTCGGAGCAAATCGGAGGTTCAGTTGGTAGAAATTGGACGAAACTTGGCAGAAGAGTTCCGAAGAAGGAGTTGTGGAGACCTGGAAAGTTTGAGCTCCAAACTCCAAAATCTTGATAGGTCGCACACGATCCATGGTCTTGGGTCGTGCACGACCCATAGAAAGAGACGTCGCGTGGAAGCTCAGTGAAAAGGCTAAAGTTGAGATGTGTTGCATGGACGTAAGTCGGTTCGTCTTGGTTTGATGGGTCGGTTCATATAGAAATTGGTTCGGTCCATTTTGGTGCAAGGAAGAGTGCATTAGGACTTGAATGGATCGGGCCGTGGCAAGCTATGGGTTAGTCGAGTATGGACCGTGGATCTTGCGAGTGGATCTTTGGGAAGCTTGGAGCAAGTTGTGACTTATAGTTGGATCGCAGCTCATTAGACCGTGAACCATGGGTCGCTAGCGGAGCGTGGGAAGCTCAAGAGCGGCCTGTGGGTTGTAGTAGCCGGATGGATCGGGTGCGATCCACAAGATGGGTCGGTGGGCAACCCATGAGGGTCAGGGACGACCCATCATATATTGACGAAATGAAGTTGATTTTTTGTAATTTGACGATGTGCATAGGTTCGATATGAATTCAGGTGGAATGTTCGAAGCACGATTAAGTGATCGTTGATCGCAACATGATGCAACATAGTTGTGAAGACGATTCGAAAGGTGGTTTGAGCTCGTAGATTGGATTGCTCAAGAAGTTGCTTGAGCTTATGATATAGTCGTCAGGGAGGATGACTAGAGTTTTGAAGTGCCATGGGAACGTCGTTAGTCAGAGTTCTAGCGGACTCAGAGCAGGGTATAATGGGGATGCCCAAAAGACTAGGTAATTAATTGAGTACCCTGGACAGTAACGATGGGCCTAGATACGAGTCACGATGGTGTATGGAGTTTTGCTAGAACCAGGGTTACCATTAGCCCTTAACAGACGGTAGAATGGGCTATTCATATGATTAACGATGGATTCAAGGCAAGGCAGACGGTGATAGCCAGGGTCATGGATGTTATTGTTTGCTTGTATCGTCTTAGATGGATTATTCGACGTTGAGGGAGATATTTCTTGGGTGCTTATCTGAAGTTGGTTTCGATCTTCGGGGTTTGTGCTCAAGGGGTATTAAACTTGATTAGGATGGTCCATGCTTTAAAATTGGTTGCTATGGGTGTTACAGTTTGTTTCTTCTCGAATTCTCTAAAAAGGCTATCACCGTAGGTTGTGGAAGAGAAGTGGGATAGGGAATCCAATTCTGTTGATGTATTGGCAGATCAGACGATTGAACTGCCTATTACAAGTATGCTTTATTTTGATGTTGATAGTTGTTTTATCGCTCGTTAAGCTTGTTGTCTGACTCAAGGTTTTACGTTTCCCTCTTATTACGACCTTGGATTGTTCATCAATGTTGTTGATGGGCAGACTCAGTGACATGTAGTGGATCTTTATGGAGAGATGCCGCTGAGCAACGATGAGCAAGAGGCTGACGTATTACTACCTACTATACATAGTTGTTATTTCCGGTAATGTCGTTGATATGTTACTTTGAGTGAAATTGTAGTGAGGCCCTTGTGCAGATTTCATGTAATACAGTTGTTTGGTAGTGGATATTTTCATGAAGATATGGAAAGTTGAAATTCTGATCAATTATGCTTCACTATTATTTCCTATTGTATATGTTCTATTATATTTTATCTAGGCCCTCTGAGTTATATGACAGGTTCCATTGGTGTTATTCTACCTGAATGATCATCCATAGCTGCCTAGCACGTCTTTCAATGCTATATTTCCTTTGTTAAGTGTAGAATTTAGGGGCGGTCATCACATTTGGTATCAGAGCTTTGGTTAGTCAATTTTATCCAAAGTTCATGGTAGTAATGATGTATGAGTGACGTATTTGTACTTTTCTTATGGATGATTACTATATTATAGTTTATAGTATAGTATCCCTTGAGCTCCATTGCAGCTTTTCTCATTTGTGGATTAATCATTCTACTTTCAGATTTAGAATGAGTCGATACATACTACTGGGGAGTAACCCGTTCCTGGATGGGGATCGGGAGGAAATCAACCCGATTACCTAGCTATGTTCGAGGCCATGATGGTAGCGATCATGAGGAGGGTAC
The DNA here is from genome assembly GCA_030737875.1 of Allium sativum. NCBI lineage: Eukaryota > Viridiplantae > Streptophyta > Magnoliopsida > Asparagales > Amaryllidaceae > Allium > Allium sativum. The sequence continues at coordinate 262,681,552 of CM060927.1, read as the reverse complement.
CCACTCCAGAAGTAACCGCGGTAGATGTTGGAGTTCAGGTGCTAGTGCCTAGGGTGGTTGATTTCTCTAAGATGTGTAAGGATTTCACCATTCCTGGTGGAAAGCCATTTTTAGGGACAAAACCGACTATCGAGATTCAAGGATGGCTTGATACTTATGTTCGGATATTCGAAGATTTGGGTATTGATGATGCAACTAAGAGGAAGCTTGCATCGAGGTAGCTACAAGGCAGAGCTATGGGTTGGTGGAACTCTGTCACTTTATAGACTCTTGAGAATGAGGTCACTTAAGATTAATTCTGAATCAAATTTGAGATGAAGTTCATTTCTACCGCCTAGAAGTCAGTTATGTTCAAAAAGTTTGTTGAGCTAAAGCAAAGTGGTTGACCAGTGTTGGAGTACATTTCTGAGTTTGAAGCTTTGTCTAAGTATTCTCGTTTGTACATTAAGACTCCTTATCAGAAGAATAAGAAATTCGTCATGGGCTTGGATACATATCATGGGAAGCAGTTGGTTGATCATTTGGATGACCCATATGAGAAGATTGTTGAGAAAGCTTTAAGGCACGAAAGTTTGTTTCCCAAGGAAGAAGTTGTTGTTGTTGCAACCAAAGAGGATCTGAAACCACATCAAGATAGTAATAAGAAAAGGTGGAACGGAATGAGGAACCAACAACAACAAGAAGGAAAGGATGGCTAAAAGAAGCAGAAAGGCGAGGTGACTTGCTACAACTGTCAGCAGAAGGGCCACTATTCCAAGGATTGCAAGAATCCAAAAGCCGAGAAGAAGTGCCATAATTGTGGTAAGCCTCGGCATTTTAAGAAGAATTTTCTAGAACCATCGAAGGGTAAGTAGATAATGAAGGCATATGCTTTAGAGGTTATGCCAACTTCGTCGAGAGTTCCTATGGCAAAGGAGAAAGGGAAGAGTGTTGTTGTACAAGGTACGCTTTCTATCGGCGATGTTTCAGTCCAAGTGTTGTTTGATACTGGAGCATCACATTCTTTCATTTGTAATGAGCTTGTGTGCCAGTTGGGTTTGCAACTCGAGATTGTTGGTAGACCATTGATTGTGACTAATCTAGTAGGGGTTTGTCTAGTCTTTGTTTGCTTTATCGTGTTCTTGTGGTATCGAGTCATGGTTTCTCTTTTGTATGTGATTGCTTTGTTTTGAACTTCGCTGGGTTTGGGATTATTTGGGTATGGAATGGCTCAAGAGGTATGCGGCTAAGGTGGATTGCAAGTAGCTCGAGGTGCAGGAATGTGGAAGGGCGAATGGTGTTGATTTGATGTAAGCCATAAGATGGGGTTTCTGTAAGCTTTTTATATTCGCTTGTGATTCCACGAAAAGGATTGTCATCTGTGTCGATCGCTAGTTAGTTTGGTGATGTCTTTGGCAAGGTCAAAGGGTTGCCACTGCATCACAAGACCGAGTTCAGGATCGATTTGGTTGATGGAGCTAGACCTATCGTTATTCCCTTTAGCAAATGGCGCCTAGAGAACAACGAGAGTTAGAGTTGCAAGTAAGCGACCTTTTGGGAAAAGGATTCATTCGGTGGAGCGTGTCCGAATGGGGTGCACCAGTTGTGTTTGCAACTAAGGCTGGTGGATCTTTGAGATTGTTTGTGGATTATTGTGAGCTGAACAAGGTGACTAAAAAGAATCAAGTATCCATTGTCGAGAATAAATGACTTGTTTGATCAACTTCACGAAGCCAAGGTTTTTTCCCAAATGGATTTGGCAACGGGATTTCACCAGTTGAGAGTGTCAAAGGATAACGTGCCAAAGACCACTTTTAGGACACCATCCAGTTTCTTTGAATGGGTGGTGATGCCATTCAGATAGACCAATGCACCAGCGTATTTCGTGGATCTTATGAATAGGGTATTCAGAGATCAATTGAAAAAGTTTGTGCTTGTATTCGTGGATGATATCCTGGTTTACTTCCGGAATGAGGAAGAGCATAAGACACACTTGCGAATTGTTTTGGAGATCTTGCAATGACATCGGCTGAGAGCTAAGTTTTCGAAGTGTTACTTTTGCAAGAATGAAGTGAGGCTCTTAGGCCATGTTGTTTTTGGAAATGGAATAGAGATAGTTCCCGCTAAGGTGGCAGCAATCCAGGATTGGGATAGACTTGAGAATGCAACAAATGTTAGGTATTTTCTCGAATTGGTGTGATATTATCGTCGATTTATCAAGGATTTCTCCAAGATAGCTGCACCATTAACATGATTGATGAAGAAGAATCAAGTGTTCACATAGGATGCAAAGTGTGAGCAAGCTTTTGGAATCCTGAAGGAGAGACTGACAAGTGTTACTGTTTTGACTATTCCAAGCGGGAATGAGGAAATAGTGGTGTATACCGATGCATATGGTACTGGACTTGGACCAGTGTTGATGCAAAAGGATAGCTGTGGCCTTTGCAAGCAGATAACTGAAGCCGCACGAAAGGAATTATCAGACTCATGATTTAGAGTTAGCGATGATCATGTTTGCTCTGAAGATGTGGAGACATTACCTATTGAGAGTTAGATTTGAGTTTTTTATCGATCACAAGTCGTTAAAATATCTTTTCTCCCAAAAAAAATTGAATCTTCGATAGTAGTGGTGGTTAGAGTTTTTGGCATCTTATGATTTTGGTATTGCCTATACTTTTAGTAAAGGTAACGTAGTGGCAGATGCATTAAGTCGAAGACATGGTGGTTTGGGAGAAATGTTTTCGGAATGGAAGAACCTTGAGTTTTTGGTAGGATTTGATTTCAGGCCTAGGTGTGAGTTAGAGCCTGAAATGTTGGCGAGCTTATTGATAAGACTAACTCTCACTGAAAGGATTGGCGAAGGCCAAAAGCGTGACGAAAAGCTTGTCGAGATCACCCTAAAATTGGAAGCGAGAGCGGAGCCAGAAAAGGATAAGGAATTCAAGGTCGAGTGAGATGGTTGGCTTTGGAAGAAAGGACGACAAGTTGTTCCTAATATTGATGGATTGAGAAATGAGGAGAGAATGTCATCACTCTAAGTTGATGATTTATCCTGGTAGTAATAAGATGTATCGAGACGTAAAGCGAGATTATTATTGGGAGGTATGAAAAGAGATATTGGAAATTTTATTTCAAAATGTATGAACTGTCAGTTGGTGAAAGCTGAACAGAAGCCGAGTGGATTACTTCAGCCATTAGAAGTTTCTATGTGCAAATGGGAGAAACTATCGATGGATTTTTTGATGGACTATCTATGAACAAGGCAGGAAATGAAGGGATCTAGGTCATAGTGGATCGCTTGATCAAGAAAGCAAGGTTTATTCCTGTCAGATCAATTGGGACAACATCGAAGTTGGCTGAGCTATAAATTAAATGGATAGTTCGATTCCGTGGTATCCTGAAGCGTATTGTAAGTGATCGAGACCCATTTTTCAGTAATGTATTTTACAGGAGTTTGCAAGGGAGTTTGGGAACCGAGCTATGTTTGAGTACGACTTATCATCCTCAGACTAATGGTCAAACCAAGCGAGTGAATCGAGTATTGGAAGATCTCCTTAGAGCTTGTGTATTGGATTTCGGCGGATCATGGGAAGACCATCTATATTTGGTTGAATTTTCATATAATAGCAGTTACCGATCGAGGATCGGGATGACACCATACAAGGCATTGTATTTTAGACCGTGTAACTCTCCGGCATATTGGTTCGAGACTGGAGATAAGTTGATACTTGGGCCTGAAATGATAAGAAAGACCTCGGATTGTATTGAGATCATTTGGCAATGAATGAAGCCCAACATTATCAGAAAACTTACACCGATAGGCATCGAAAGGATTTGGAGTTCGACGTTGGTGATATGATTTTCGTTAAGATTTCACCTCTGAGGAAGGTTTTTCGATTCGGAAGCAAAGGAAAGTTAGATCTAAGATTCATTGGTCCATTTCCGATAGTCGAGCGAATTGGAATGCTCGCATATAGATTGGATTTAGCTGCCAAGACGTCGAGTGTGCATAATGTTTTCCGTGTGCCTTTTCTATGGAAGTGTGTACATGATTTGAATGTGGTTGTATCTCCGGATCAGTATGAAGACTTAGAAGTTGAACCCGTAGTTTCAAGGGCTCGTAAGCCGCTTCGAGATAGGGGGGATGACATGAAACAACTTAGGAGGAAGGTGGTTAAGCTAGTTAAGGTTCCATGTAGCGAGAATGTTGACAATTGTACATGGGAAATGAAAGAGAGTATGAAGATGACCCATCCAGAACTTTCGCATGGTATGACCCATAGATATCGTGTCACCCTCATACCATGGTAACTAGTACTATTATTAGAATTTTGCATGCTAGGTTAAGTCTATGGTTGCATGGCTTATTGGATGCTAGATTGAAAGGTAGATTGACTGCTTGTTGATGGTAGGCATGCATAATTGTTCTTGTTGCTTGTGCTTGCTTGGAATTTCGGGGTAAATTTCCTAAAAAGGGTAATAATGTAACCACCCGCATTTTAAGTATCGAAGGATCGTAAAATATTTTTATTTAATTCTCCAAAGATCGAACCATTCACATCTTTTGATATGTTGTTCATGGGGATGCAGGACATGTCCATGATTTTTACTAATTTTGCTTGTGACCGTTTTGCCTTGGTTATTTTTGTTTAGGGAATAACTTTTGAATGGGATCCAATCAAGGGTTGGGATTGATCTCATTGGATCGGGAATGGTGTTTCCAATTCTATAGAATGGTCACATTAAGGATTTAGCTTAGCGATTTAGGAGAAATCACTGTTTTAGTGTTGTTTCTTTTCTGGACAGACTAATTAGTCATTAGTGGGTTGGTTAGTGATGTTAGGATTGCCTCGCATGTTGTTAAGGAGGAATGATGGGTTGAAATTAATAGTCTTACATCATGGAATAAATTGAAGGAGTTGGGTACAAATATGAGTTTGTAGGAACGTAACATCAGGGATTCCTTTTGTTATATGGGAGTTGTGTGACATCTCATATGCATGCAAGGCAAGGCGGGCTTTGTTCTTACCATTGTTACATAACAGCGGTATCAGAGTCGAAGGTTCGGACTGGGCCATGCAGGCAAGGCAGTGCTCTCAAAAGATACTCGTAGGATGCGAGTCAAGGGGGAGACTATTAGGATTGCCTCGCATGTTGTTAAGGATGAATAATGGGTTGGAATTAATAGTCCCACATCATGGAATAAATTGAAGGAGTTGAGTACAAATATGAGCTGGTAGGCACGTAACATCAAGGATTCCTTTTGTTATATGGGAGTTGTGTGCCAGCTCATATGTGTGCAAGGAAGGGGGCTTTGTTCCGACCGTCATTACATAACAAGTGAAACCCATTAAGGCTAGGGGTTGTTGGCTATAAATAGGTGGGTAGGGCTAAAGAGATTTTTTTAGTCTTTTCACTTCCTCATTTGGTTGGGTGCCTGTGATTCTCTGGCCCAATCAAATCACCTACATTCCATTTCAATTCATAGATTTCTTAACTAAAATTGAAGACCAACATCGAGAAAGGGTAGATCACATCAATTGGATTGATTCAGAGGTCGTCCTTCATTGTCCGGGATTAGAGATTGTTGATTTGTGGCTATTTCATGGATTTGGTAAGTGATAATCATCTCACACACGGATTCAATTGAGTACATGAGTTTGTTTGATCTTAATTTCATCCATACAAGTTATGTTCACCTAGATCTTATAAATGTAAGTATATTTTGAATTCGAATCACACCATAGGATTTAATTTAGCTAATTATAATGATGAATTCATATGTTAACACTGAAATCATATGTTTATTATAGACTATATGCAAGTTTAGATCCAACTATTGGATCATTTATCGTTTTATCATGATTTGGTGAATTTATTATGATTGTATGATGATTATTTGATGTAATAATGTTTTTGTGATGATTGTTTATGGCGCTAATTGATTGTTTGGTCAAAAATGGATATTTTGGACGAATCGTATGCGCTGATGTTCGTCATTGAAACTTAGATTGGTTAGTCGGAGCAAATTGGAGGTTCGGCTAGTCGGAATCGGATGAAACTTGTCGGAGGAGCTCTAGAGGACGAGTCGTGGATCAGGAAAGTTTGAGCTCCAAACTCCAAATCTTGATTGGTTGCACATGACCCGTAGTCTTGGGTCGCGCACAACCTATAGAGAGAGAAGCCACGTAGAAGCTTGGTGAAAAGGTAAAGTGGAGATAGGTTGCATAGACATGAGTCGGGTCGGCTTGGTTCGATGAGTCGGGTCATGTGGAAATTTGGTCGGTCTGTTTTGGTGCAAGGAAGAGTGCACAATGACTTGAATGGATCGAGCCGTCGCAAACTATGGGTCGGTCGGGTATGGACCGTGGATCATGTGAGTGGATCTTTGGGAAGCTTGGAGAGAGCTATGACTTATAGTTGGATCACATGTCATTGCACCGTGGGTCGTGGGTCGCTAGCAGAGCATGGGAAGCTTCGAAGTGGCCTATGGGTTGTAGTAGCTGGATGGATTAGGTGTGATCCACTAGATGGGTCGGTGGGCGACCAAGCATGGGTCAGGGACGACCCATCATATATTGACCAAATGAAGTTGATTTTTGGTGATTTGACGATGGACGTAGCTTCAATATGAATTTAGTTGGAATGTTTGAAGCATGATTAAGTGATCGTTCATCGGGGATAATGCAACGAAGCCATGAAGACGACTTAAAAGGTGGTTTAAGCTCGTAGATAATGGATTGCTCGAGAGGGTGCTTGAGCTTATGATATAGTCGTCAGGGAGGACAACTAGTGTTTTGAAGCGCCAAAGGATGGTCGTTAGTCGGAGGTTCTAGTGTACTCAAACCAGGGGTATCATGGGGACGCCTAAAAGACTAGGTGATTAGTCGAGTACCCTGGGCAATCACGATGGGCCTAGATACGAATCACAATGGTATTTGTAGTTTTGCTAGAACCAGGGTTGCCATTAGCCCTTGACGGATGGCAAGATGGGCCAGTCATACGATTAACGATGGATTCAAGGCAAGGCAGATGGTGATAGCCAGGGTCATGGATGTTATTGTTTGCTTATACTGTCTTGTGTGGATTATTCGACGTTGAGGGAGATATTTATTGGGTGCTTACCTGATGTTGGTTTCAGCCTTCGGGGGTTTTTCTTGATGGGTATTAAACTTGATTAGGGTGGTCCATGCTTGATAAATGTTTGCTATGGGTGTTACTTTTTGTTTCTTCTCGAATTCTCTAGGAAGGCTATCATCGTAGGTTGTGGAAGAGAAGTGGGATTGGGAATCCCATCCCGTTGATGTATTGGAAGATCAGACGATTGAACTGCCAATTACCCTCTTATTACCTTGGGTTGTTCATCAATGTTGTTGGTGGGCAGACTGAGTGACAAGTAGTAGATCTTGGTGAAGACGAAGCCGAGCAGGAGGCTGATGTAACCTACTATACATAGTTGTTGTTTCCACTGATGTTGTTGACATGTTACTCTGAGTGAAATTTTAATTAAGCCCTCTGTATAGATTTCATGTAATACAGTTGTTTGGTATTGGATATTTTCATAGAGATATGAAAAGTTGAAATTCTGCTATATCGTGCTTCACTACTCTTTCATGTTGTATATTTTTTATTACATTTTATCCGTTCGCTGTGAGTTATATGACAGGTTCCATTGGGGTTATTCTACCTTGATGATCGTCCATAGCTTCCTGGCACGTCTTTCAACGCACTATTTCCTTTGTTAAGTGCAGAAGTTATGGGCAGTACTCACAGTAGTTTTGGTCCTTTTCTTCCTAAATGGTCACCTTACATTGCTGGGATGTTGGAAGTTTAGGGTGATCGTTTCTGTAACACCCCGTGTATTCTATAGCTGTGAAATTAACAAATTAAAGTATAATTAATTCGAAATCAAAGAACTAAGGGAAACAGGTTACGCCATTGCGTTCTTCTTGAAATTATGCTTGAGATAGAGTCTGAGTTTGCGTAAATTGGACTCCGTATGAAAAAGATATCCTTAAATTAAAAATTGCAGCAAAACATGGAAAAAGAGGAATGAGAAAAGAATAATGTTTAGCATATTTCTAACTTTTGTAAGCAAAAGACTTAGTAGCTCATTTGGTTGGAACACATGACTTGCATACAAGAGGTACAGAGTTCGATCCCCGCCAGCGCCTTATTTTTGTTTTAGGGGAATGGCTTAAAATAGCCTAGTGTGAATGCAGTTCAAAAAGTGGTTTAGTGTGAAAATGGGTAATTGGGAAGATAGATAAAAAGAAAAAAAAAGAAATATATATATATACATATACGTATACATACATATATATATATATGACATGTACGTATCATGAGGCGTATGTTGCGCATTTTTGCCTGCCAAGAATTGTTTATTTATAAGTGGCCTTCTCTAATTGGATTCATGACAAATTAAAGGAAAGAAATATTTAACATATTCGTACATATGTGCATTTATGTCATAAACATACAAATTAAATAAAGATGTGTGGATGCAAGCAGTGAAAAGAAAGGTTTATGCATAATATTTGTATGCAGTAAATGGGGATTTTCAAAGAGGAAGAATATGAATAGGTTAGACTTAATTTTCTATTAATAGGAATGTCATTTATAAACCTGCAATTGACATCAATGTGGCACTGAATAAGAAAAATATGGTATGTGATATTATTTTGTGAACATAACATGCAAGCATATTAATATGACGAATATTTATCTGGCATTTAATTTAAAGATATGTCAATAGGGCATTGATTTGAAAACATGCTATTAACATTTATCTGTACATGTTAATTTGAGAAATATATAAATATGTTGAGAAATATATAAATATGCTAATTTACAATGAAAAGGATACATTAATATTGTCATTCTTGTTAATTGACATGTATATATGAATAATTAATGTATACGGTAAAAGGAAAGATGTATCTATTAAATACGTATTTATGTTTGATGGATTGGCAATAAATAATGAATGTTGATAATGTACATTAAGGGAGTAATTATGGCATAAGTGTGTTAGGAATTATTTATATATAGAATTTGTCCTAAATGAGAAATGTGTACATTGTAGGAAATATATATATATGCTAAAACATGGAATTGCATGTAATTGGCCTCTTTTGAAATTGATGGCCTTGATTTACCCTAGCATCATCGGACGGCTCAAATTAACTTGCAACTCTATAAAAATGACCATAGACTCTACCTAGGTTTCTTACACAATTCTCTAGCCTCCATTGCTCTCTTCTTCTAATAAAAATAAAAATAAAAATGGCGTCGCTGCTCTGCTGGAATTAAAACTAGAAGATAATCAACATCAACCTAAGCAACTCAATTCAAACTAGAGATTAAAGTTTCTGCAAAGATTCTACAACAAGTTAAAGTTCTTTCTTTAATCCAATCAAGGCAAGTACAGTTATTCTCCGCTATAAATGTTAATTATAATTTTGATATGCATTTAAATCTGAGTTTGAGGTTGTATTCTATTCTGTTAGATCTGTTTTCTGTGACTGTTCTATATTCCTTTCTTCTTTTCTGTTTCTATAGCCAGGCTACCACGAGCCTGTGCCTAATCTCATAAGAGATGAACGTATGAACGCAAGTTTTGGGATGAATGATGAGAAATTTGACAAAACCAAATTGAATGTATGACTTTAGGACTGAGGCATAAAATATATTGGACATATGACTTGGGATTGGATGCATAAATTTGACTATGAACATAAAATTTATGCATGTTGTATGCATAGTTATGTTGTAATTTAGACCTGTAATTAATTAGAAAAAAATAAGCATATGTTATAAACTAGTTTTAGACCTATGCATATTTTGTGATAAAAGAAGAAGAGGAACCACTGTAAAGATTACATATGATTTGAGGCTTTGGACAAAATGCATATAAAAAGGCAAGATCTGATTTTTAGAGGATATGGTTTAAAGATTTATATTATTGGGGATAGTTTGCATAATGATTCATGACATGAAAAGAAGGAAGATATGGAAACTTAAGATTTACTTTAATTAGGATATCTATTATTGTAATTACACCTAAATAGGGATTTTTGGATATATGACATGCATTGAAATTAATGGTTATATTTGGTATAATTTATATGTGAATCTGCTGTAAAATGCTAGTTTAACAAAAATTGGAACATATGTTATATGGCAAATTATGTCCATATTCTACGAGTATATGTTGTGAATCATGACAATTATGTAGGCATATGAATTTAGGCTAATTTATGACTAGGCAAGGCATGTAAATAGAACCTTTGGAAATATTAAATTTGCTAAATCTGCTAATTTGCCAAGTTGCCTAAACTGCTAGTTTTGTTATATTGCCTAGACTGCTAATTAGATTGAAATGCCTAATCTGTTAAATTTGTCGGTTGAAATGCCTAACCTGTTATATGCAAAATTCTGCTAAGTTGCTAAATCTGTAAAATCCGTTAATTCATATAAAATCTGTTATCTGCTATGTTGATATAATCATTCTGTTATTGATATAATCTGAATTGGCATATATATTGGACGTGCGCATAAACGGTAAATAATTAATTAATTGGCCGCAAAGATGAACATGGCTAACTCGAGGTTAGAATGAGTTTGCGGCGTAAATCTGCCCGGAACCGCCCGGCACATCCAGTGGCCGCAAACAATAGGTTCTAATGTGAGAAGTTAGTCATAACATGCGTAAGACACGAGGTTAGGTCTGGCTTGTGGCAGAAGTCTGCCCGGAACCGCCCGGCATATCCAGCGGCCACAAGCTACCGACCTAATGTGAGAGGTCTGTGCATTAATAATTAATTAATGCAAATCTAAGATAAGAATGACGTCTAAAACGTATTGGGGAAAATAGGGTTAAACCAATGGGGTTAATAGATGTAGTAAAACCCGTCCATGAATCTGTAGGCCCAATACAAAGTTAGACAAATCTGAAAAGTCTGTACATCTGACCCATTAGTCTGAAAACTTGTTAACTAAATTTGTGAATTAGTAAATCTGAATTCTGTATGTCTGAACTTGTAAACAAGTTAATCTGAAATCTGTTAGTCTGGGGACACAAGGTTAGGAGGGGAATTACTTGTGTCATCTGTTGTTTGGGACCCATATTAGTCAGTAACCCTTTCTGGTATCAAAACTTTGACCCAACAGTAGGTAGGGTCCGGGCACGCTTACTGAACTAATTATAAGTGGTTCATTCTGATAATGGCGAGGGGTGTTGATGGTGCGTTCCAACCGGGTCATGTGCGTGCATGGATCCCGGTCTGCCTCTGAGGATGTAAGACGCCGTGACATCTGTAAATAGGTCTGTGCCAATTGGTTGTCACTTTAAGGAGTGATACACCCTACTGTGGGGCCGACACAGGATATTTATGTATTAGGGAGCCGATCGCTTGGGGTAGGGTTTTAGGGTACGCTTAGTTCTGTCTGTTTCTGTTGGTACCGTCTGTTTCTGTTGGGTGGTAACACCTGTCTGTTTCTGTGTGGTACCGTCTGTTCGGGTGGTAAAGGCCCATTACTAGTGTACACCTAATTCCACATTCTGTTTCCATAGGGATAAATCTGTTTCTTCTTCTGTCTGTTTCTGATCGGGTAGTAAAGGCCCATTATTAGCATTCTATTTCTGTTAAAGTATTCTGTACCCGTTCCTGCTTCAATTTAGACATTAGGGTGACACCTAATTCTGTTATACTAGTATTAGTGCAGGGAAGTGTAAAACAATAGTTTATATCATTCTGTTTTTCTGTTATATCTGCTACACCTGTCATAGTTATCTCACATCCAGTTTTATGTTCATATCATATTATTATTATCTGTTCATATGCTGAAAATCACTGGACTTGCCAGACTTTTTGTCTGACCCTTGTTGTTTCGCCTTCTTTCTTCCGTTTCCCCCCAGGTTATCCAAGGAGGGAAATACTTTAGCTTGATCCGGATTTCTCTTTGCTTGAAGTGCTTAAAGTATGGCTTGGCTCTGTATAGCTTCCGTTCCATGGGGATTATGATTTTAAACTATGCATTTTGAAGGCTTTTGTACAAGACTGATATTTTGTACTTGAATTCTGAAATTGAAAGGATGTAACCATACTAATTTCTGTTTCCGCTGTAATAAAGTTAAAAAATTTCAAGTACTGTTTTATCTGTCTTGTAAGTTTCTGTTCTGTTTACTAAAATGCTCCACCAAAGTTAAGGCATTCCCTTTGTGAGTGACCTTAACGGAGGTGGGGTGTTACACTTGGTATCAGAGCAAAAGGTTACCGGATTTGATAAAGAATTTTTGAAAACTATTTTCAAAAAGGTTTTGAAAAGGAAGTATTTTCAAAAGTAAAGCTTATTTTGAAAAACATAGTCCCCTAAGCCATATATCTATCTTTTGATCCTCTGCTTGAATCCTTGTTTCCTTCTTTCTTGAGTCTCTGGGGCTCCCGGTTTTCTGGGAGGTAACCTCATCGAAGGGCAAAGTAGTGCCCGACTTCCATCAATAGCTGTAGTAGTTTCACCTGCGGCTAGTTTTCTTTAGAGCTTTGAAGGATTTTTCCGGGCGATGGAGGCAGCTTTCGAGGGATTGGTCAGCATGTTACACAAGGATAGTAAAGATGAGAATGATGAGGTTTGGCTAAGGAGCACAACCCAAAGGTGAGAAACTCATATAGACTTAGTTCACAATGGAGGCAAAAGGGAAACACAAAAGAAGGAAGGAAAGTTCGAAGATAAGGAGGAGGAAAGTGTTTTACTTATGGAAGCTCGACTCATCTGAATAAGGATTACCGAAAGAGGAAGGGGAGGGCGCTTGCTTCAACTGTGGGGAGATGGGACACTTCACTAGGGATTGCCCGAAGAGACGAGGACAAGGAGGGCAGGCGAACACTCTTGAGGCTAGTGGCTAGGATAGAAATAGGAAAATTTCTATAGTAGGTTTAATTTCTTTATCTGATTATGGAGTTAAGACTTTTTCTGATTCTGGTATTTTGATTTTGTAATCGATACTTTGCACTTTAATACTAGTATTATTTCTGAATTCCGCTGTAGACTCAGACCCATAAGGGTTATGGATCATCTGTTTGGGACTGGGGTTTGAGGGATATCTGTGTTAGGCGTCAAGTATGACGCATACATTCTGAGTTTTCGTGGGGTATGATTTTATCATGCTTAGCTTCCTAAGAATCATTAGGGAACCCGATCTGTGCCAGTAGTCTGTAAATATCTAAATACTTTTTATAGGATTTCCAGTTTCGACATTGTCTAAAGAAGGTACTCCTCTGGGTGTCAATTTGATGTTGGTTTCGGTCTTTGGGGCCGATACTTAGGACCCATGTCTAATGGGAACCAAATTTTCGTTCTATATGTACTCGCTTCCATCATTCGACTGTATCCTATCGATCGAATATTTGAACTTTAGGTAGAAACTAATGGGTGTAAACATGTGTTTGAGACATGTTATGTTTGATGGTTGCAAGTGGATGCAAGTGGTTGCTCGTGGATGCATATACACACACTAGGCACTAGATCGGCTCGAAAGCACTTTCATACTGCATATGGATGTGTGAGCATTTTTAAATTTTTATGGATGCAAAATGGTTGAATCAGCATATGGATGTTGCATATGAATGAGCAGTTGTGCACTCATATAGAAATGATATGTCTCAAGTAGGAAAATTTGCATACATATTGGACTCATGGCACTAACATGATTTGCATTAAGGAGGTCGACTGAATCAGTGGGCCGCCTGATTTTGCATTAGATACGGACATGAACACACGCTGTGCATTTAAACATGAAAGCATTAGAAGTCTATAAGGACAATGGATGCTTGTGGATGATGGTTGAGTAGATGGGTGATTGGATGGTAGGACACATTCTTCTTAACTTGAAGATTTCGGGGACGAAATCCTTTTAAGTGGGGGAGAATGTAACACCCCGTGTATTCTATAGCTGTGAAATTAACAAATTAAAGTATAATTAATTCGAAATCAAAGAACTAAGGGAAACAGGTTACGCCATTGCGTTCTTCTTGAAATTCTGCTTGAGATAGAGTCTGAGTTTGCGTAAATTGGACTCCGTATGAAAAAGATATCCTTAAATTAAAAATTGCAGCAAAACATGGAAAAAGAGGAATGAGAAAAGAATAATGTTTAGCATTGTTCTAACTTTTGTAAGCAAAAGACTTAGTAGCTCATTTGGTTGGAACACATGACTTGCATACAAGAGGTACAGAGTTCGATCCCCGCCAGCGCCTTATTTTTGTTTTAGGGGAATGGCTTAAAATAGCCTAGTGTGAATGCAGTTCAAAAAGTGGTTTAGTGTGAAAATGGGTAATTGGGAAGATAGATAAAAAGAAAAAAAAAAGAAATATATATATATATACATATACGTATACATACATATATATATATGACATGTACGTATCATGAGGCGTATGTTGCGCATTTTTGCCTGCCAAGAATTGTTTTTTTTATAAGTGGCCTTCTCTAATTGGATTCATGACAAATTAAAGGAAAGAAATATTTAACATATTCGTACATATGTGCATTTATGTCATAAACATACAAATTAAATAAAGATGTGTGGATGCAAGCAGTGAAAAGAAAGGTTTATGCATAATATTTGTATGCAGTAAATGGGGATTTTCAAAGAGGAAGAATATGAATAGGTTAGACTTAATTTTCTATTAATAGGAATGTCATTTATAAACCTGCAATTGACATCAATGTGGCACTGAATAAGAAAAATATGGTATGTGATATTATTTTGTGAACATAACATGCAAGCATATTAATATGACGAATATTTATCTGGCATTTAATTTAAAGATATGTCAATAGGGCATTGATTTGAAAACATGCTATTAACATTTATCTGTACATGTTAATTTGAGAAATATATAAATATGTTGAGAAATATATAAATATGCTAATTTACAATGAAAAGGATACATTAATATTGTCATTCTTGTTAATTGACATGTATATATGAATAATTAATGTATACGGTAAAAGGAAAGATGTATCTATTAAATACGTATTTATGTTTGATGGATTGGAAATAAATAATGAATGTTGATAATGTACATTAAGGGAGTAATTATGGCATAAGTGTGTTAGGAATTATTTATATATAGAATTTGTCCTAAATGAGAAATGTGTACATTGTAGGAAATATATATATATGCTAAAACATGGAATTGCATGTAATTGGCCTCTTTTGAAATTGATGGCCTTGATTTACCCTAGCATCATCGGACGGCTCAAATTAACTTGCAACTCTATAAAAATGACCCTAGACTCTACCTAGGTTTCTTACACAATTCTCTAGCCTCCATTGCTCTCTTCTTCTAATAAAAATAAAAATAAAAATGGCGTCGCTGCTCTGCTGGAATTAAAACTAGAAGATAATCAACATCAACCTAAGCAACTCAATTCAAACTAGAGATTAAAGTTTCTGCAAAGATTCTACAACAAGTTAAAGTTCTTTCTTTAATCCAATCAAGGCAAGTACAGTTATTCTCCGCTATAAACGTTAATTATAATTTTGATATGCATTTAAATCTGAGTTTGAGGTTGTATTCTCTTCTGTTAGATCTGTTTTCTGTGACTGTTCTATATTCCTTTCGTCTTTTCTGTTTCTATAGCCAGGCTACCACGAGCCTGTGCCTAATCTCATAAGAGATGAACGTATGAACGCAAGTTTTGGGATGAATGATGAGAAATTTGACAAAACCAAATTGAATGTATGACTTTAGGACTGAGGCATAAAATATATTGGACATATGACTTGGGATTGGATGCATAAATTTGACTATGAACATAAAATTTATGCATGTTGTATGCATAGTTATGTTGTAATTTAGACCTGTAATTAATTAGAAAAAAATAAGCATATGTTATAAACTAGTTTTAGACCTATGCATATTTTGTGATAAAAGAAGAAGAGGAACCACTGTAAAGATTACATATGATTTGAGGCTTTGGACAAAATGCATATAAAAAGGCAAGATCTGATTTTTAGAGGATATGGTTTAAAGATTTATATTATTGGGGATAGTTTGCATAATGATTCATGACATGAAAAGAAGGAAGATATGGAAACTTAAGATTTACTTTAATTAGGATATCTATTATTGTAATTACACCTAAATAGGGATTTTTGGATATATGACATGCATTGAAATTAATGGTTATATTTGGTATAATTTATATGTGAATCTGCTGTAAAATGCTAGTTTAACAAAAATTGGAACATATGTTATATGGCAAATTATGTCCATATTCTGCGAGTATATGTTGTGAATCATGACAATTATGTAGGCATATGAATTTAGGCTAATTTATGACTAGGCAAGGCATGTAAATAGAACCTTTGGAAATATTAAATTTGCTAAATCTGCTAATTTGCCAAGTTGCCTAAACTGCTAGTTTTGTTATATTGCCTAGACTGCTAATTAGATTGAAATGCCTAATCTGTTAAATTTGTCGGTTGAAATGCCTAACCTGTTATATGCAAAATTCTGCTAAGTTGCTAAATCTGTAAAATCCGTTAATTCATATAAAATCTGTTATCTGCTATGTTGATATAATCATTCTGTTATTGATATAATCTGAATTGGCATATATATTGGACGTGCGCATAAACGGTAAATAATTAATTAATTGGCCGCAAAGATGAACATGGCTAACTCGAGGTTAGAATGAGTTTGCGGTGTAAATCTGCCCGGAACCGCCCGGCACATCCAGTGGCCGCAAACAATAGGTTCTAATGTGAGAAGTTAGTCATAACATGCGTAAGACACGAGGTTAGGTCTGGCTTGTGGCAGAAGTCTGCCCGGAACCGCCCGGCATATCCAGCGGTCACAAGCTACCGACCTAATGTGAGAGGTCTGTGCATTAATAATTAATTAATGCAAATCTAAGATAAGAATGACGTCTAAAACGTATTGGGGAAAATAGGGTTAAACCAATGGGGTTAATAGATGTAGTAAAACCCGTCCATGAATCTGTAGGCCCAATACAAAGTTAGACAAATCTGAAAAGTCTGTACATCTGACCCGTTAGTCTGAAAACTTGTTAACTAAATTTGTGAATTAGTAAATCTGAATTCTGTATGTCTGAACTTGTAAACAAGTTAATCTGAAATCTGTTAGTCTGGGGACACAAGGTTAGGAGGGGAATTACTTGTGTCATCTGTTGTTTGGGACCCATATTAGTCAGTAACCCTTTCTGGTATCAAAACTTTGACCCAACAGTAGGTAGGGTCCGGGCACGCTTACTGAACTAATTATAAGTGGTTCATTCTGATAATGGCGAGGGGTGTTGATGGTGCGTTCCAACCGGGTCATGTGCGTGCATGGATCCCGGTCTGCCTCTGAGGATGTAAGACGCCGTGACATCTGTAAATAGGTCTGTGCCAATTGGTTGTCACTTTAAGGAGTGATACACCCTACTGTGGGGCCGACACAGGATATTTATGTATTAGGGAGCCGATCGCTTGGGGTAGGGTTTTAGGGTACGCTTAGTTCTGTCTGTTTCTGTTGGTACCGTCTGTTTCTGTTGGGTGGTAACACCTGTCTGTTTCTGTGTGGTACCGTCTGTTCGGGTGGTAAAGGCCCATTACTAGTGTACACCTAATTCCACATTCTGTTTCCATAGGGATAAATCTGTTTCTTCTTCTGTCTGTTTCTGATCGGGTAGTAAAGGCCCATTATTAGCATTCTGTTTCTGTTAAAGTATCCTGTACCCGTTCCTGCTTCAATTTAGACATTAGGGTGACACCTAATTCTGTTATACTAGTATTAGTGCAGGGAAGTGTAAAACAATAGTTTATATCATTCTGTTTTTCTGTTATATCTGCTACACCTGTTATAGTTATCTCACATCCAGTTTTATGTTCATATCATATTATTATTATCTGTTCATATGCTGAAAATCACTGGACTTGCCAGACTTTTTGTCTGACCCTTGTTGTTTCGCCTTCTTTCTTCCGTTTCCCCCCAGGTTATCCAAGGAGGGAAATACTTTAGCTTGATCCGGATTTCTCTTTGCTTGAAGTGCTTAAAGTATGGCTTGGCTCTGTATAGCTTCCGTTCCATGAGGATTATGATTTTAAACTATGCATTTTGAAGGCTTTTGTACAAGACTGATATTTTGTACTTGAATTCTGAAATTGAAAGGATGTAACCATACTAATTTCTGTTTCCGCTGTAATAAAGTTAAAAATTTTCAAGTACTGTTTTATCTGTCTTGTAAGTTTCTGTTCTGTTTACTAAAATGCTCCACCAAAGTTAAGGCATTCCCTTTGTGAGTGACCTTAACGGAGGTGGGGTGTTACAGTTTCACTTCTCTGAGTGTTCCTTTCACCTTACTTTTGCATACATGCTGAATTTGGTATGACTCTACTCGCGACTTGACAGATCTCCATCCCCACCAACTACTGGTCACATAGCTTCGCTGGTTCTCACCGAAAGGCAGACAAACCGCTTTTTAGTTATGGATCGGAATACGTTCAATGTGCTTTTGAGTATTGGTTGATTTTTGGTGATCTTGGTTTGTGGGTTCAGTGTGTTTTCTAACTTGTTGGATAGTGCGTGCATGCGTTTTTCTTTTGGGGTACTGGTCTGTGTCGTGGGCATCTTGACTTGAGTAGCAAACTACAACATAGTGGTGTTTTCTGTTTGCTCTGTGCCATTTATTATGATTTTTTTTGGTTGTTTTTGTGCTTTCCTGGGCAGCTTTTTCTAATTGGGTGTAATGTTTGTCATGACCTTTTCCGGTCATATGTTGAATTGTAGCAAGCTTTTTGCTACTCATTATTCCATTCTATTATGGGTGGAAACCTAAAATGGATCGTTGTGCTTGTGTAGTCAGTAGTTTGTAGCAGTGCAACATTTGGAAGTGTAGAAGTTATTTGTTATGCAAGCTGAATGCTTTGGGGACTGCCTTGCAGCCATTAGGATTGTGTTATTTTCTTGTGTTTGTAATGTAACTTACTTGGAGTAAGTGTGTGGTATTATTCCTTTCTAGTTTACCTGTGCTTTTACTGATTAATCACCCTTTTTAGTGATTTGAATCGTTCTGTAATAGTTTGTATCAAAGACTTGGTAATGTATCTGTAGCACATAGGCAGTCAGCCTATTTCCTATATATTTTTGTACTCATTATTTGTTGTTATGGGAAAAGCGTTACAGACCACTATGAAAAACGGTTGGCTATGCCAAAAAATAATCATAAAGAGTATGAAAAGACATTTAATATGAAATTAGAATTTGATAATCCCCGATGCTGTTAATAAAAAACAAATTTAGTGCATATGTCATGAATCACACATATTCATACTAATTTTTGTGCATAGATGTATTAATTATAACAATAATCCAAATGTTGTTAACAAATTGATCAATTTAATAAATCCAACCACATTACAAATCAAGGATAAAATTTAGGTCAAAAATTGCATTAAAAGGTCAACACATAGGATTTACCCAAACATTTCGATTCATTAATACTTGAACATATTATAACCAACTTGTATTTGCACTCTATAACATCCAATCTCCGATGTTCTTAACAGTTTCTTACAATCATCATTAGAAAGGTTTATGTCCCTTGTTTGTTCTTGGCATTCATAGCACATTCAAGTATATATAATTTCATCTTTAGTGTACTTATCTACAGTGACGGAGCCAACCCGTTGCTTTAGATAAGGCATTAATATTGTTACATGAAAACCTGTTGAATGTAAATTGTAAAATACTTAAAGTATTGATCCACAAAACATCGTATACAAGCCTAGTCTATGCTAGCCAATAGAATAAGTAAATCACCATGAGGTAGAGCCATACTATTGTTTGAGATATGGCCTAGTACAATTCTTATATATATTGGTGCAGAGATTAGAAAATTTCAGCTATGGCCTTGGCCCTAGCTGGTCACTACTTACCTCTGCCCCTGCTTATCTATCTTAGGTACATCTAAATAAAGCAAAAAAGCTTTTCAATTTGTATGGATCATAACTGTAATAACCTTTCCAATATAGCAAATTGTCTAAGTAATGATTTCGCAAAAATATATCCAAAAAGTATAACTTCTGAGTAAAAAAACATGTAAAATAAAAAAAATGAATACATGTGTTTTTTTGGTATATTAAATATATTCAAATTGAAAAAAACGTATCTTTCGGAATAATTATTTGTTAAAATTAGAAATTTTTGAAAACTAATGATTCCTCCCCATGCCACTCTTATTATCTAAAACTACATTTATCATTAAAAAACCTGTAGACTACTTCCGAATATAAATGTTTTGTCACCTGGATGTTGAGTCAACACATTCTTATGGCATATTTGGAAATTACTTTATGATGCATTTAAAATGGAGGTAAAAGAGAAGCTTATTTTTGTATTTCCTATTGGCTTCATTTTAAAAATTCCACAAAGGAAATTTCAAATATATATATA
Source organism: Allium sativum (assembly GCA_030737875.1). Classification (NCBI taxonomy): domain Eukaryota; kingdom Viridiplantae; phylum Streptophyta; class Magnoliopsida; order Asparagales; family Amaryllidaceae; genus Allium; species Allium sativum. Next base: position 262,661,102 of record CM060927.1, on the reverse strand, counting down.
TATATATATATATATATTTGTTGCTACAACTTGGTAGTGTATGCTTCAGAATTGTTTAATCATCCCTAAATTTTGCATTATTCATACAAATACAATTTGTAAAAATTCATACAAATACAACTTAGTAGTGTATTCTTCAGAACTTGTTTCTATGAATATTTTTATCGTTAAGTAAATTTTCATTTACTAAGCTTTTGACATATCCTGGCTTACTGAGGGCTGCTTCCACGTTCCACCCTTGCTTCTGATACATCAATCTAAAGCAAAAGACTTCATAGTTAATGTAGGTTCCATGATTATCTTTTGATAATGTTTGAAAAGAAAAAAGAAAAAAAAACAGAAAATGCAAAAATAAAAATACACAAAACCTATTGGTGAGCTTGTGCTACTTTTTAGTGCAACCGCACAAAGCTTTTTCTTCATTATTCTAACACATCTGGATTCTCATGCTAAACCTGGTGGTGATCTTTTGCCTTCCTTACTGTGTAGTTACTAGTAAATAGATAGCAAGGAATATTTTAGTCAGGCTTATAACAAAACCAAAGTAATAAGGGTAGATGTTAAAGTGTTAAACAACTATGCGATGGTCATGGTGATGCAAAATTAATTTTTGCATGTTATATTCAATTCTATAGTGGTACAGATAATATAAGTTGCTTATTTTGATCTTATTTCAACCATATCAATTGTGGTTGAAATATTATACAATTCATTTTTATATATAATATCCGGATTGGTCAGGAACAAGATTCCAAATGGAATAACTTATATTAAATAAATGGGTTATTTTATATTTTATATTTAGGCACTTTTTCGAACTAGTTACAAATTCAAAAACTTATTAAAATGTACTACAAATTAAACAGCTTTCTACCACCATGACAAAAAGACATTGCAGGGGTGCAATTTCATATCATGGCAGCAAAAATTTTGTTTACTTTGAGATATAAATTTATTCAAACATCCAAAATAGAAAAAGGGTACGGAAAACAATTAATCTTCCATCTCAATTGCATAACTTAAAATGATCTCATCTCTTTTAAGGTAAATTTTATAGGAGCAGCACATGACTCCCATGTAAAATCACCCTAAATATTTGAAAATTTCATTCGAGTTAAACTATTTTACCCAAAAGAAACTACAAAACTTAAGACATATCGCTTGATAGTTTTTCATTTCTTATTTAGTAAAAATAGCCTAATAAAATTTTACCTCTTTATTTGGTTATACTTTACTTTCTAAACTTGACTACTTGTTCCTTATTTTGATTTTACTTGCTATGCAAATCTTTAATAATGCAACATGATATGTTCTCTTTAAAGCCATAACTTCAATCAAACATGTTGGTAAACAATACAAAGATGATGTAGAATGATGGATTGATAAGGCACATAGTCAAACACATGACCTGGAAAGTAAAAAAAAAAGAATGTAGTCCAATAAAAATCAATAATATATTCAAAAAAAAATGCTACAGTTTTATCCTAGCTGCATAAATAATCATTTTTTTATAGAACCCTAATAATATTAAGTATTATGAGCGATAATAGTTGAATTCAAACAGAACTGATCATTTAGAATATTCACTTTATGTGCTGCAACAAAATCTGTAAAAACATTCCAGGAGAGCATTGGTATATGTTACTATTGTTTTCAGTAGTTTCTAAGGGTGTGTTCTTTTGGTCCTGAACGGACCGTTGAGCCAACGGCTCAAAGTTGAGTCGTTGGCTCTTCTCTTCCCCACTTTACCCCCTCTTTACCCCCTTATAAGTACTTCTTCCAACCCTTCTTCCTTCCTCACCTCTTCTCTACCCTCTTCCTCTTATATTTTTATGTCAGCCTTGAAGTGATAGCAATGGAAAATCCATTTCCAGATGATGGTGCTTCTGATTCAGAAGATTTAGAATATATTATACTAATTAGAGAAAACTTACGTGATAGACGACGCGAAATAGGACATCGGATGCATACTTCGACGTATATTGGTTTGATGTGGATAGACGACATAGTTAACGGTCATCAGGGAAGATGTCAAAGGCAGTTTCGTATGAAACAATTATGTTTTCTTTCGTTATGCGATATGCTGGAAAGTTGCGGATTGACTACTTCGGAAAACGTTACTGTTCGAGAAGCGGTTGGAATATTTTTATGGACTATTGCCACCTCTAATTCGAACAGACAAGTGGCTGAAAGATTTCAAATGTCAGGTTTGTAACGGCCCGAAAATCCGTACCAATTTGAGCTGACTAATATTCTACACATTCAACTCAAAATGCACGAACATTCAGATCATTAATAGAAATAATTTAGAGTATGAGATAGAAAAGATAGAACTAATAGAATAGAAGAAGAAGAAGATCACAACTGAACAGAATCGGAGTAAATACGAAACTCACAGCGGAATAAATAAATTGTTTTGTAACATAACTTTGAAATACAAAATCTGAATTTGCACTTACATATCATATCAGAGTACAATACATCATATCACAGTGGAAATAATCTCTAAATACCAGTGGTGAAGCTTCCTGCTTTGAGCTCCTCCAAGTGTATCTGTAAAAGCCTGAAACACTTGTCTGTCCGTACAAATTTGGGCAACCAAGAGTTTAGGCAAACACAAACAAAATAAACTCTGGGTCAGTCATGGGACTGGTGTGAGTAAATTCCAACTATACTGTTTAACTTTGAAAAACCTTACTATAACCCAAATTATCTTTGATATCAAATGCAGTGATATTATGATAATGTCTAAGCAAATAAATATCCAAGTAGAAGAACGCTTGCATCTCACGCTCCACATATATATAGTATAAAATCATAAACCGCAGGGCGCTTATTGGAGAATGGATTCCAACAGACAAGGTATGGGAGCACCTTTCGATCAGTGTACTCTAGAGCGGATACACCTGGGTTCCACAAGAACGTCTTGCAACCCGGCCACACATGACCGCTCACTCATTTAGCTTGAGTGTCGCGAATATATTGCCACCACGGTTGTTGGCCATCCAACCGTCATCCGAAGAAACAGAATCGAAAAGAAGTATAAATATGAATTTTCTCCAGATCGGTGACAATACACCCTGCTTGGCGATGACCCAACTTGCCATGCTGCCTAGCCCAACTTTTGTTACTTCCTGGTTGTGAGGCTAGAGGCTACGTTTGTCTTCAGAAAATCTGATCACTATTCACTTTGAATGCCACATCGTCAGATCCATAATCACATATTGATTACACAAATGCACACTGGGTGTAGAATAAAGAGAAGTTACCTTCTCCCCACCAACTTGGTATATTCATAAAAATCAACGGTCACCGTTGGAAATACTCTGTTAGACACTCGTCCATACAAGTTGTCCTGGGACTGGACAAACAAAAAACACCATTCTAGAACTGGACGACCCTTGCATTTAACTCCGTCTTCAATTATCTTCAGCTGCGCTTATGCCTATACGGTGTGGTTTCCGGATAATATATTCAACCGGTCTCTCCGTATTGACAACGATGGTCAAAACACTTCGATAGTCGGTTATTTAACTATCGAAGTAAAAACAACAGTCATTCAAATGTATCACACAATCACAGGCACTTTTTATTTAACATTCGACTTTATTATTCGAATTCCCATATCTTACCAGATATTTCTCAAATCCCGTTTTAGCCTTTTTACACCTCTTGGAAAACATTTCTATTTATATAAATTCTTATTCTTTCATGTTCCAGAAAACATACGTTATTAACGTTCGATCCATTATTCTCACATTCTTTATTTCTATACTTGGATAATCTACCCTATCTACATTGGAAAAATATTTCCAATTTCATTATAACAATTTAATCTGCCCAATGTTTACATTTAAATCATTATTCACTTTAAAAATGTGAATATCATTTCTATTATAGAAATCTGAATACCTTTGTCAAATAACTCTTTATTCAAGTAATAATTTCCCTTATCTTGTTTACTGAAATCTCTTTCATAATTTATATTTCCATTCCACTTTATAAACTCTATTCCTAAGTCATCTTCTTATCAAATCAATATCAAGTTTATAACAAACTACTGATTCCTATCCTATCAACATTTATTTGTTTAAAACTAAATGTTAATTATCCTATCGGATTATAATTCCTAAAAATGATTTACTTTAATACATTCGACATCGTCGAATTAAAATATCAAATCCTAATGGTTTAATTCTAATCACATTTCGAACATCAAAATGCTGCTGTCGTTTTTCTAACATGATTCTCCAATTTCCCTTTATAAACTTATTCTTATATTTTCTTTCGACAAACATCGTTACTTATTATATTTCGAATAAGTGGATTTTAAACTAAACTGTTTTCATTCCTTAGGAAATAGTGTTATATATAAAAATCGCATTTAAGCTTGGTCAACAACGTTAATTTATCGTTATATTTCAAAACTTGTCATACGCTGTAATATAACTACTCTTGACATAACGGTCACGCTTAAGCCTAATCAACAGCATTTATTTTATCGCTATAGTTCTAAGACTTGCAATACGCTGCCATATTCCCTTTATACTAATCTTGACATAACAGTCGCGCTTAAGCCTAGTCAACAGTGTTTATTTTATTGCTATAGTTTTTAAGACTTGCAGTACGCTGCCATATTCCCTTTATATTAATCTTGACATCTCTTTCCGTTACAAACTGATATCGTTCCTCGATAATAGTGAAGCCGTTCAAGTTGGGGTAATTTATTTACCTCTCAGACCTTGATCGACCACGTTCTTACCTTAGAACAGATATAAGTCTGTACTCTAATCCCTTAGACCGTATTTCTTGTTTAAATTGAACTATGGTTTTATAATACCATATCCTTACTTTGAAATCTCTGTTGTTTATGATTATTTATATTAAACATTAACTCTTCGCTTTCTCCATTTCACAGCTCTATTTATAACTTCTTAAATTAAAAGGGTAATTAAATCTCATTAATTTTGATTAATTTATTTCTAAATTGTTTTTATTAGATTAATTAAAGAACAATTAATCTAATAATCATTTTCGCAAATAACAGTTGATTAAATCAACTTAATTCCATTCATTAACTGATTTTCTTAACATTAGATTAACATAATTAATCTAATAATATTTCTTAACTTTTTGCTTTAAAATAATTATCCATATTATTCACTTGTCGGATAATTTCAGCTTCAAACTTCTTTAACTAAATAATCGTTTATATTTACTTTATCAACGAACTGGAAAATACCGGTTTATAATAGAACTTCTATTATAATTTAAACTTTGCTTAAATTATAAAAATATAATTTTTATAATTATCTTCATTGATTTGCCTAACGGCCAATCAACTTCTTAACAAAATGATGGGTTTACGGTCGACTATTACCACTTTCTTAATCGATATCGTTTATTGATTTATCAAAACAAATGTTGAATTTTCATTCAACATCAATATTCACACGGGGTTTTAAACGTAGTTCGGGTTCAACAGTGCATATCAAACAGACATTACATATAAATATCGAGGAATCCGGTCGGATTCCTCCAATCGGTTTCAACATCCACAGATGTTAGTCAAACAATTATCACAGATTCCATACTAGGTGATATTTATGATCGACAGAATCAGTATCCAACCGGTGATGTGTACATATGCAACGATATAAAATATTTAACCAATTTAATTGTAATCTACCTAATCGACCATCACACAACATTCAAACAACATTAAAATATATTAAAATATTTTAAATTAGATTAGAGTTAGTGATTTTACTCACCTTGGCGCGTTATCCGTTATATAACGATTTGTGTCAGTCGATTCACATCAGTCCATGCATGAAACCAGCGTCGGTTAAAACATAAATCCAGCGTCCTTCTGCATTTTATCTTTCTTCTTCATCTTTTATATTTACATCCGCCAACTCCAGATATATACCCCGCGTCATTCCCATCGCCCACTTCCAGTCAACCGTTCTTCAAACGGTTTCCACCATTTACCTTCTCCAGAATTTGTGTACAAAATCCTAACTTGCCTCGATCCTCTACCAGTTAGTGGACGCCAACCAACAGAACATGATGATGGAAGGAGTCCCATGCAGATCAAGCCAAAGGGGAACCATCGAGAGCTGCTCTTATGTTTTCAACGGCCATCACCATTTTTGAAACTTAGATCCATCCATACTCGCGTTCTATAACTCCATTTATATAAACTCGATGCTCCCTCCTTCCCATCATATTACCGAAAGCATGAATCTGCTTCCTGTAACAAAGCCGCCACAAACAGGTTCCATCTTCTCCGAAGCATGCATCCGCCTGTACACTTACAAGTACCATTTCTTTACTTTAATGCGTCCGTACATCATGAAAGAGTGGGTCAGCCTTTCGACAATTGGGCATATAAACTCTCTTGTGTGTTTGACAATGCGAACAACCATCGACTTCTTCCGTTACACTAACTTGCACCCGTATTCTCACATAGTCACGCCTGTACGCCTCTCTCCAATTTTGAACGTGGAAACCAGCACATGCTTCTCTTCCTTTCCAGTTTTAAATGGTGAAACAAAATACTACATTTCCCCATCACTTTTTAAATCTTCCTTTCTCCAATTACCCGCATGTACCAGTACCCTTCTACAGTTCAACGTGTATCATTGCCACTCACTAGCTCTCCACATTTTCTGCTTCTGTACTAAACTCCTCCACTTCCTTTCTACATTGCATGTGCCCACCAGTATTATTCCTTTTCACGTCCCCTATGCACTCGTCATCTTCACCTTAAAGTTACACACCACTTCATCACTTCCATGATTCACGTTTCTACCCTTAAACTCCACTTCATCAATACACTCCATGTCCACTTACAGCTCCTTCTTACCTCCTTAATACCATTATTAGCAAATGATTAGCGCCCCTTTTCCCCGAGCCCAACCACCATCATCCCAAGTAGCGGTTTCCAGTTCAAGACTTCCTCTCCGTAAGCCCATCCATGAACACACCACCTAATTTCCTTCTTTATGCATTCCTTCCCGCTCGAAGCTATTTACTACCCACGCAATACACAGTACCGTCCCTAAGCATCACCCATAATCCACACAGAAGCTACCGCATCCATAAACTCCTCATGCGATTTCCGTGCATGCCGCTTCTCACTTAGCACACATGCTTGCACAAGCTTGAACCCATCCATACAGTGACTATCCCCCATCCGAACACTTAAGTAAAGCTTCTCACCAAATCCCTGTCGCATGCTCCAGCATTAATCTCTCCCCATCTTGCCAATGAAGACCGCAAACTCCATCATCTCCATTGCCAATGATTTCAGCGCATGGTAATTTTTTTGAAATATATTTATCGGTTATTTTCCAGTGGAGGTTTGATTTTATTATCGATTCTAAAAGCTATCTAAAATAACACGAGCAACATGTATTTATAAAGTCATATACCTTCACGGGGAAGCAATAGCAAGTACCCATCTCAACTAGGTTTGTATGCTTTATTAAAAGAAACTTGACTTGTCAAATTGCTTGAAGCAGACATGATAGGTATGCTTACACTGGCTATACAAACTTAGCTGCTAAGGTAAGGGACATCTATTATATTTTTATATGAATTATCTTAAGCGCTAAGGAATGGGAAGAAAACAAAAATGTAGGGTGTACGAGACTTCATGCAAGGTTTTGACAAGGTGGAGGGTGTATGCAAGGGAGGTATGTTGGTATAAACTAAGAGTGGATGTGAGGAAAAATGGGAAGTGAAAACGCAGTAGACAGGGGACATGTACCGTGTGTATATATATATATATTTCGAAATGTCAAATTTTGGTGCTCTTTGTGTTGTTGATGTAAATGCTATTCATACTTAATAAAATAAGTAGTAAAACGTTAGACTAAATCTGTTTTATACATCTATTTAAATGAATCTAATTTGCTTTGGTTTCGTAAAGTTTAATGTAACGTTTATATAGGACTTCGTTCATGTCCGAGTCGCTACGAACAGAAATAAGATTACGGTCGCGTTCAGCGAGGTGTCACAATCCCAAAAATATAATAATACCAGTAGATTGACTTATATTTTGAAACCCCAAAATATCGATACAGGGTACGAAATACTCCAAATAAAAATTTGCTTATTAAATTAATTAAAAATTATAGTAAAATTCTAAAAATTAAATTATCACTATGTTTCAAAAGAACCTTGTATAAATTCGAAACTGATATCTAGTTATTTCGAATAAACCGTTATGGTCGATAAACGATTCTATAACGACTTTATGAATATTTGATTTGGACATATATTGCAGTCTATACGACGAAATCTTGATTTTTCACTTCTGTTAGAAAGATACAGTTCAACAGATTCCAGCGCTTCATGTTTCGAAGAAATCCGACTAATAACAGATTATGTATAGTTGTTTGAAGTTCAAACTTTAAATTACGAACTACCGCGCCATTTCGAGCTCGTTTATATTTTATATATATGTTCAACTTCGTTTTAATTAATATATAAATCCACTTATATTACGAATTCAATATTTAAACCGATTTAAATATTCAAATACAAACCGATAAAATGCGGGATGTTACATTCCTTCCCCTTTAAAATAATTTTGTTCTCGAAATTGCTAAGATAGGGAAAATGCTACAGTCTCTGTTATAAACAGGTTAAAAATCTTTTTGGTTTATTTCAGTTTCAACTGAACTGATTAATTCCAATTGACTATTAATTCCTTCTTGTTTTGAATATTTTCAAAATTCTGAAAATTTCCTAACAGCTTAAATTTTCAGAGAATTCTGCCAGCATTTCCCCTACATGGTTTATTCGGTACTACAACAACTTGCCACTCTGGGCCTTCTCCAATTCAAAAGTAAATCAAACGGCCAAACGGCTTGCTCAATAGACTCATAGAAATCTCATATTCGAATATAATATAAACTCGTACCCTTTTGTCGGGTCATTCCTCATTTTTATCTCTTCAGTTTGATACCCTTCAACACATATAAGTGCATTTCCAATTTATCTTCAACCTTATCTTCAATCCAGTCATTTTCTTATATCCAAATCGAATTCCATTTCAACTTCCCATTCTAAACAAAATTTCACATTCTAACTTAATAATCCAATTCCATTCCGGATTAACCCTTATCTAATCCAATTTTTATTCAACTCAGATTAAGTTAAACTCTAATTTATTTATTCATTTTTACTATTTAATTTATTTAACTTCATAGGTTAAATTTCTATTTTAGAATTCAAATTCCTGGGATTTATTTCACATCATTTTGAAATCACATAGCAATTCAAAACTTTTGAATTTTCGAACAACTTATTTCAAAACAAAATCTTTGGTACTAATCCGTCACTTAGCAACTCGAAAATGAACACTGATAATGCGACCGTCATCATCAGAATTTATTTTTCAGTGATCTAAGTGAGTTCAATACTATATTACTTTCAAAACGCTTTCTTTCAAACATTTTCATTTGAAAATCACTTCTAAATATCTTTTCAAAATGCTTGGAAAACATTTCCAAATCTCTCCCAGGATTTTGTATTTCCCATATATTCAATTCAAATATTATTTCCAACTCGTTTCCAAGTTTCCAGAGTTTTATTTCAATTCTAGTTTTAAATTTAGATTTAATTCATCTGATTTTTCATATTATACTTATATAATATTTTGATTTGGTTATTTATATAACCAATTCAATTATAATCCAATTTATTCCATATATTAGATAATTCCAAATATATATGCTTTCTTTATAACAAAATATATTTTTGGGTAAAATTACTTTATTTACCCTCTTTTAGAAACATACTGTGTCGAAATACTTTGTTCAAGACTTTTGAAACACCTATCGACGCAGTTTGCATTACTGTTTCGAACAGAATTCATAAACCACTCGACTGACCAGTCAACACAATATAAAACAGTTTTTATATTAATTTACAAATACGCGGTCATAAATATACACTCAAACTCAATCTAAAGTATTACTAACTACATCTCTATTGAGTTACGCCACAGAGCCATGGTAATCACTTAACCTTATGCTCTAATACCAATTGTAACGGCCCAAAAATCCGTACCAATTTGAGCTGACTAATATTCTACACATTCAACTCAAAATGCACGAACATTCAGATCATTAATAGAAATAATTTAGAGTATGAGATAGAAAAGATAGAACTAATAGAATAGAAGAAGAAGAAGATCACAACTGAACAGAATCGGAGTAAATACGAAACTCACAGCGGAATAAATAAATTGTTTTGTAACATAACTTTGAAATACAAAATCTGAATTTGCACTTACATATCATATCAGAGTACAATACATCATATCACAGTGGAAATAATCTCTAAATACCAGTGGTGAAGCTTCCTGCTTTGAGCTCCTCCAAGTGTTTCTGTAAAAGCCTGAAACACTTGTCTGCCCGTACAAATTTGGGCACCCAAGAGATTAGGTAAACACAAACAAAATAAACTCTGGGTCAGTCATGGGACTGGTGTGAGTAAATTCCAACTATACTGTTTAACTTTGAAAAACCTTACTATAACCCAAATTATCTTTGATATCAAATGCAGTGATATTATGATAATGTCTAAGCAAATAAATATCCAAGTAGCAGAACGCTTGCATCTCACACTCCACATATATATAGTATAAAATCATAAACCGCAGGGCGCTTATTGGCCTTGAGTGTCGCGAATATATTGCCACCACGGTTGTTGGCCATCCAACAGTCATCCGAAGAAACAGAATTGAAAAGAAGTATAAATATGAATTTTCTCTAGATCGGTGACAATACACCCTGCTTGGGGATGACCCAACTAGCCATGCTGCCTAGCCCAAATTTTGTTACTTCCTGGTTGTGAGGCTAGAGGCTACGTCTGTCTTCAGAAAATCTGATCACCATTCACTTTGAATGCCACATCGTCAGATCCTAATCACATATTTATTACACAAATGCACACTGGGTGTAGAATAAAGAGAAGTTACCTTCTCCCCACCAACTTGGTATATTCATAAAAATCAACGGTGTGACCATTGGAAATACTCTGTTAGACACTCGTCCATACAAGTTGTCCTGGGACTGGACAAACAAAAAACACCATTCTAGAACTAGACGACCCTTGCATTTAACTCCGTCTTCAATTATCTTCAGCTGCGCTTATGCCTATACGGAGTGGTTTCCGGATAATATATTCAATCGGTCTCTCCGTATTGACAACGATGGTCAAAACACTTCGATAGTCGGTTATTTAACTACCGAAGTAAAAACAACAGTCATTCAAATGTATCACACAATCACAGGCACTTTTTATTTAACATTCGACTTTATTATTCGAATTCGCATATCTTACCAGATATTTCTCAAATCCCGTTTTAGCTTTTTACACCTCTTGGAAAACATTTCTATTTATATAAATTCTTATACTTTCATGTTCCAGAAAACATACGTTATTAACGTTCGATCCATTATTCTCACATTCTTTATTTCTATACTTGGATAATCTACCCTATCTACATTGGAAAAATATTTCCAATTTCATTATAACAGTTTTATCTGCCCAATGTTTACTTTTAAATCATTATTCACTTTAAAAATGTGAATATCATTTCTATTATAGAAATCTGAATACCTTTGTCAAATAACTCTTTATTCAAGTAATAATTTCCCTTATCTTGTTTACTGAAATCTCTTTCATAATTTATATTTCCATTCCACTTTATAAACTCCATTCCTAAGTCATCTTCTTATCAAATCAATATCAAGTTTATAACTAACTACTGATTCCAATCCTATCAACATTTATATGTTTAAAACTAAATGTTAATTATCCTATCGGATTATAATTCCTAAAAATGATTTACTTTAATACATTCGACATCGTCAAATTAAAATATCAAATCCTAATGGTTTAATTCTAATCACATTTCGAACATCGAAATGCTGCTGTCGTTTTTCTAACAGGATTCTCCAATTTCCCTTTATAAACTTATTCTTATATTTTCTTTCGACAAACATCGTTACTTATTATATTTCGAATAAGTGGATTTTAAACTAAACTGTTTTCATTCCTTAGGAAATAGTGTTATATATAAAAATCGCTTTTAAGCTTGGTCAACAGCGTTAATTTATCGTTATATTTCAAAACTTGTCATACGCTGTAATATAACTACTCTTGACATAACGGTCACGCTTAAGCCTAATCAACAACGTTTATTTTATCGCTATAGTTCTAAGACTTGCAATACGCTGCCATATTCCTTTATACTAATCTTGACATAACAGTCGCGCTTAAGCCTAGTCAACAGTGTTTATTTTATTGCTATAGTTTTTAAGACTTGCAGTACGCTGCCATATTCCCTTTATATTAATCTTGACATCTCTTTCCGTTACAAACTGATATCGTTCCTCGATAATAGTGAAGCCGTTCAAGATGGGGTTATTTATTTACCTCTCAGACCTTGATCGACCACGTTCTTACCTTAGAACAGATATAAGTCTGTACTCTAATCCCTTAGACCGTATTTCTTGTTTAAATTGAACTATGGTTTTATAATACCATATCCTTACTTTGAAATCTCTGTTGTTTATGATTATTTATATTAAACATTAACTCTTCGCTTTCTCCATTTCACAGCTCTATTTATAACTTCTTAAATTAAAAGGGTAATTAAATCTCATTAATTTTGATTAATTTATTTCTAAATTGTTTTTATTAGATTAATTAAAGACCAATTAATCTAATAATCATTTTCGCAAATAACAGTTGATTAAATCAACTTAATTCCATTCGTTAACTGATTTTCTTAACATTAGATTAATATAATTAATCTAATAATATTTCTTAACTTTTTGCTTTAAAATAATTATCCATATTATACACTTGTCGGATAATTTCAGCTTCAAACTTCTTTAACTAAATAATCGTTTATATTTACTTTATCAACGAATTGGAAAATACCGGTTTATAATAGAACTTCTATTATAATTTAAACTTTGCTTAAATTATAAAAATATAATTTTTATAATTATCTTCGTTGATTTGCCTAACGGCCAATCAACTTCTTAACAAAATGATGGGTTTACGGTCGACTATTACCACTTTCTTAATCGATATCGTTTATTGATTTATCGAAACAAATGTTGAATTTTCATTCAACAACAATATTCACACGGGGTTTTAAATGTAGTTCGGGTTCAACAGTGCATATCAAACAGACAGTACATATAAATATCGAGGAATCTGGTCAGATTCCTCCAATTGGTTTCCACATCCACAGATGTTAGTCAAACAATTATCACGGAGTCCATACTAGGTGATATTTATGATCGACAGAATCAGTATCCAACCGGTGATATGTACATATGCAATGATATAAAATATTTAACCAATTTAATTGTAATCTACCTAATCGACCATCACACAACATTCAAACAACATTAAAATATTTTAAAATAGACCAGAGTTAGTGATTTTACTCACCTTGGCGCGTTATCCGTTAAATAACGATTTGCGTCTGTCGATTCACATCAGTCCATGCATGAAACATAAATCCAGCGTCCTTCTGCATTTTATCTTTCTTCTTCATCTTTTATATTTACATCCGCCAACTCCAGATATATACCCTGCGTCATTCCCATCGCCCACTTCCAGTCAACCGTTCTTCAAACGGTTTCCACCATTTACCTTCTCCATAATTTGTGTACAAAATCCTAACTTGCCTCGATCCTCTACCAGTTAGTGGACGCCAACCAACAGAACATGATGATGGAAGGAGTCCCATGCAGATCAAGCCAAAGGGGAACCATCGAGAGCTGCTCTTATGTTTTCAACGGCCATCACCATTTTTGAAACTTAGATCCATCCATACTCGCCTTCTATAACTCCATTTATATAAACTCGATGCTCCCTCCTTCCCATCATATTACCGAAAGCATGAATCTGCTTCCTGTAACAAAGCCGCCACAAACGGGTTCCATCTTCTCCGAAGCATGCATCCGCCTGTACACTTACAAGTACCATTTCTTTACTTTAATGCGTCCGTACATCATGAAAGAGTGGGTCAGCCTTTCGACAATTGGGCATATAAACTCCCTTGTGTGTTTGACAATGCGAACAGCCATCGACTTCTTCCCTTACACTAACTTGCACCCGTATCCTCCCATAGTCACGCCTGTACGCCTCTCTCCAATTTTGAACGTGGAAACCAGCACATGCTTGTCTTCCCTTCCAGTTTTAAATGTTGAAACAAAATACTTCATTTCCCCATCACTTTTTAAATCTTCCTTTCTCCAATTACCCGCATGTACCAGTACCCTTCTACAGTTCAACGTGTATCATTGCCACTCACTAGCTCTCCACATTTTCTGCTTCTGTACTAAACTCCTCCACTTCCTTTCTACATTGCATGTGCCCACCAGTATTATTCCTTTTCACGTCCCCTATGCACTCGTCATCTTCACCTTAAAGTTACACACCACTTCATCACTTCCATGATTCATGTTTCTACCTTTAAACTCCACTTCATCAATATACTCCACGTCCACTTACAGCTCCTTCTTACCTCCTTAATACCATTATTAGCAAATGATTAGCTCCCCTTTCCCCCGAGCCCAACCACCATCATCCCAAGTAGCGGTTTCCAGTTCAAGACTTCCTCTCCGCAAGCCCATCCATGAACACACCACCTTATTTCCTTCTTTATGCATTCCTTCCCGCTCGAAGCTATTTACTACCTACGCAAATACACATTACCGTCCCTAAGCATCACCCAAAATCCACACAGAAGCTACCACATCCATAAACTCCTCATGCGATTTCCGTGCATGCCGCTTCTCACTTAGCACACATGCTTGCGCAAGCTTGAACCCATCCATACAGTGACTATCCCCCATCCGAACACTTAAGTAAAGCTTCTTACCAAATCCCCGTCGCATGCTCCAGCGTTAATCTCTCCCTATCTTGCCAATGAAGACCACAAACTCCATAATCTCCATTGCCAATGATTTCAGCGCATGGTAATTTTTTTGAAATATATTTATCGGTTATTTTCTAGTGGAGGTTTGATTTTATTATCGATTCTGAAAGCTATCTAAAATAACGTGAGCAACATGTATTTATAAAGTCATATACCTTCACGGCGAAGCAATAGCACATACCCATCTCAACTAGGTTTGTAGGCTTTATTAAAAGAAACTTGACTTGTCAAATTTCTTGAAGCAGACATGATAGGTATGGTTACACTGGCCATACAAACTTAGCTGCTAAGGTAAGGGACATCTATTATATTTTTATATGAATTATCTTAAGCGCTAAGGAATGGGAAGAAAACAAAAATGTAGGGTGTACGAGACTTCATGCAAGGTTTTGACAAAACAAGGTGGAGGGTGTATGCAAGGGAGGTATGTTGGTATAAACTAAGAGTGGACGTGAGGAAAAATGGGAAGTGAAAACGCAGTAGACAGGGGAAATGTACCGTGTGTGTGTCTATATATATATATATATATATATATATATATATATGGAAATGTCAAGTTTTGGTGCTCTTTGTGTTGTTGATGTAAATGCTATTCATACTTAATAAAATAAGTAGTAAAACGTTAGACTAAATTTGTTTTATATATCTATTTAAATGAATCTAATTTGCTTTGGTTTTGTAAAGTTTAATGTACCAATTATATAGGACTTCGTTCATGTCCGAGTCACTACGGACAGAAATACGATTACGGTCGTGTTCAGCGAGGTGTCACAATCGAAAAATATATTAATACCGGTAGATTGACTTATATTTTGAAACCCTGAAATATCAATACACGGTACGAAATACTCCAAATAAAAAGTTGCTTATTAAATTAATTAAAAATTATAGTAAAATTCTAAAAATTAAATTATCACTATGTCTCAAAAGAACCTTGTATAAATTCGAAACCGATATCTAGTTATTTCGAATAAACCGTTATGGTCGATAAACGATTCTATAGCGACTTTCTAAATATTTGATTTGGACATATCTTGCAATCTATACGACGAAATCTTGATTTTTCACTTCTGTTAGAAAGATACAGTTCAACAGATTCCAACGCTTCTTGTTTCGAAGAAATCCGACTAATAAGAGATTCTGTACAGTCGTTTGAAGTTCAAACTTTAAATTACAAACTACCGCGCCATTTCGAGCTCGTTTATATTTTATATATACATTCAACTTCGTTTTAATTAATATATAAATCCACTTATATTACGAATTCAATATTTAAACCGATTTAAATATTCAAATACAAACCGATAAAATGCGGGATGTTACAAGGTTGCACAATCTTTAATTATTTTCATGCTGTTTTGAATACCGTCCTAATATTATCTACCGCTATTATAAAACCGGTTGATCCTCAATTTAACTCAATTCCAGCTAAAATTAGTAATGATAACCGTTACTATCTGTACTTTAAAAACTGTATTGGTGCCATAGACGGTACACATGTAATGGCACAATTACCTCTAGATCGAATTGTTCCGTTTATCGGACGAAAAGGATACGCTACACAGAGTATTTTGGCTGCATGCCCGGTCGATTTACTATTTGTGTTTGCTGTATCTGGTTGGGAAGGTACTGCACACGATAGTCGAATTTTTAATTCCTTGGTGAATGACAAAAGTTCTTATTTTCCTCATCGTCCTCCTAGACAGTATTATGTTGTGGATTCTGGTTTCCCACTTACAACTGGGTATACACCACCATATCGAAATGTTAGATATCACATCCCCAAGTTTCGTATGAACATAAATCAACCGAAATCGAATAATGAAAAATTTAATTTCTACCATTCTAGTTTATGTATGGCAATTGAGAGGACCTTCGTAATATGGAAAAAGAAATTTGTTATACTCAGAAATATGGCAACCTACAAGTTCGAAGCTCAAACAAAAATTGTTGTTGCTATGATGGCTATACACAATTATATACGCAAATACAATATGGGTGATCCAGATTTTATGGTGTATGACAATGTTCCAGATCTTATTCCAGATGAGTATGAACAAGAATACACCGACGTGAGAAACATAGGTAATAATGACCTAGCACCGGCTCAACGCTATCAAGGCAGCGTTGATATGGCAGTGCATCGCGATAGAATAGGAGACGAGCTTGTTGTAGCAGGATTGTACTAATAGATTTCTGCAATGTATCACTTTATCTAACTTTTTTGTATTTCTGCAATGTATCACCTTATCTTTTTTTTGAATTTCTACAATGTATTACTTTCTGTACTGTTTTTATGTAATGGACTGTTATGTTTTGTTAACTGTGTTATTCTGCAATAATTATAATGTTATGTTTTAATCGGTAATTAATTAAATTACAAAATATAAATAAAATGCTCCGCTCAAATACTCCGCTTAACGCGCCAAACGCATTCTCCGCTAACTATAATTCTCCGCTATAATACTCCGCTGAAATACCCCGCTCAAATTCCCTGCTTCCGCTTGCGGCGAACACACCCTAAATGGTTGGTGTTGCCAAGAAATTAAAAATTAAATCATGCATGATCGCGGTGTAGTATGGAAATAAATAAATATATAAATAGTAATCATCAGTCCAAAATGGCAAATTCTATTTAAACCCATAATCTTCCTGAGTATACCCATGAAATATGAAAAAAAAAGTAAAACCCATCATTTTGCTAAGTTTACCCATGCATAATTAAAAAAAATTACCCTCCCACGTAACAATCCTACGTGGTGCCCTAAAAGCACCTCGTAGAGCAACTAGGTGGTGCATTTAGGATACCACGAAGTTCCCCTGCGTGGTGCCTTTATGTACCATGTAGTGGTCCTACGTGGTGCCCTAAAGGCATCACGTAGTTGCCCTATAAGGTGTGCTGACAAATTTTAAAAATACTATCGAGTAGGGGCAGTTTTGTCATTTTTTATAAAAACATGGGTATACTCAGCAAGTTTATGGGTTTAAATAGAATTTGCGTCCAAAATTAATATAGAACAAAAGCAATAAAATATCCATCCAGTATGCAAATCAACCAATTAATGCATAAATTAAATAAAAAATCAGATGACAGAGAGTTGATATCCAGTGAATTCATGAGAGTTGATTCATAACAATATCATCGACCAACCTTCCAAATGCATAGTATATATAGTACAGATGGATATTATCAGATGTAAATATAAACATATCTACAACCATATCCATTTTCCAATACCAGATAATTTTTGATATTTTGGATATAGATATAGATGGATTTTTGATTTTCCAGTTACTTATTAACAACCCTAATAGTAACTGTGAGAGAACTACTCACCAACGCTATCCACTGTTCTTTCTACATGGTTTTTTTTTTTCTGTGTGTGTGTATATATATATATATATATATATATATATATATATATATATATATATATATATATATATATTCTTGTGCTGCTAGTAATACATATACTAACACATAAGATCAGTAGCGTAATTGGTCAAGGTTTCAATTTAATCAACGTAATAGGTGTCTTCAATATATATGGCTTTAAATGATTTAAGACAAAATTGTGCTTAACTTATATGCTTTTGTGAATTTTCAAATTCTTATATTGTGTGTAATCCACCTTATTTTCTACATCCAAACTAACATACAACCACTTCTTAAAAAAGATATTTCAAGCACAAAACAAATTATCGTGCGAGTTATACTCAAATACTAAACCACAAATCATTTTGCATTAATAGTTTTTATATGCATACAATCTGTAACTTCACTACATACTTGAACCATTTTACATCAACCTGGTGAATGGAAAACTGCAAAATTATTCTAGTTAAGTCAATTAATAACGTGTAATCCGTTTGCACCATTATGTTTGGCTATACTTATAATGAATCACAGGTAAAGAAATCTTGGTTTGTTAATACAACCTTATTTTCAGATGGAATAAGAAGAACATAGATAGAAAATAATAATTTGGACTTATGTAAAATTCATATATACTACAATATTACTTTTTGTTAGTAACTCCATGACACCCAGCATGCCTACACCCTAGTTGATAAGATCAAGAAAATTTAGAGAAAATTAACCCTTTCTTTTCATTACAAAATAAACCCATATATATACATGTTCAACCCGAGCATATCAGGAAACATTAAAATATATAACAAATATAACCATATCAAATATATCATAATATAACCTATTGCAATACAACATATGTAATATATCCTAATATAACTGATGTCATATGCCACATCAAATATATCATAATATAACCAATTGCAAAATCTCATACCAAATATATCCTAATATAACTTGGTGTCATATAAAATATATCCAAATATAACCTGCCACATCAAATATTTGCTATTACTCCCCCTCAAGTTGGTGCATGCAAATCACAGATGCCCAAATTGCGTAACAAATAACTAAACTGTTGACGACCAAGGGCATTAGTCAAAATATCAGGGGATTGTTAAGGGGACTCCACTTTTGGTTAAAGGGGGTACCATTTTCAATTTATTTTAAAATTGTTAATGGGGTTAAAATAAATTAGCCTCCCCTTAAACATATTAATAAAATTTCCATATTAACCCTATATTCTTCATTAATGCAACCTTAAAATATAAAATCTAATTTAGTTCTCCACATAGAAAATAATACATGAAACATAAACATTCTGCACACATGAAAATAACATATTCAAGCATTGTTTACTTTAGTTTTCACTATCAAAATAAGTATGGAACACAATAACAACAAATAAACACATACAAAACATGCTAGCCACAAATGAAAAAGAGTAACAACTTACACATGCGCTTAATACAACATGAACATAAGCATAAATTCACTTAACAAATATTTGTTTTAATGTTGGAATATGTACACTCTTTTAATGTAATTACTTTTGACAAATCATCTCACAGCGAGGTTGTTTTTTATCAAACTGTAAGATCTAAATCGTAACGCACCATACTCACCCTCGAACAAAATCCAAACCTTCCATGACGAATTGTATTCATCGTTCGCGCAAATGAACGAAATTCATCCGCTTTCTACAAATTGTATTCATTTTTTTCAACAAAATCTAAAATTTTAAAAAGGCGATTTATCAACATTTGAATTTTTTTAACCTCGCGGCGTGTTTGGATCGAACTGAGATTGAATTTGAGCAATAGGGTTTAAGGGATGATGAGGTCGGGGTACATTAGTCTATATGTTATTTTATTTTTAAAAATCCAAATCCCCTCTTAACAAATAATGGAGTCCCCTTAAATTTATCCTCCCCTCAACAAAATATGAAGTCACTTTAACAATCCCCAAATATCAGCTAACTAATGAACAGTAGGTACATACGAAGTAGTAATTTTCCACGCTGCAACTCATCACGAACAAAGTGGCAATCAATTTCAATATGTTTGGTGCAGTCATGAAACACCGAGTTCTTCGCAATATGCAAAGCAGATTGACTATCACAAAACAACCGCATGGTCTTGGAATGAATCACATCAAGAGAACGTAAAAATGATTTTATCTATTTAAATTCACAAGTCGTAACTACCATAGAACGACATTTTTCCTCCGTAGATGAACGAGAAACAGTCGGTTGCTTCTTAGTTTTCCATAAAACAGGAGAGCGACCAAGAAGCACAAAATAACCATACACCTAACAACGCGTCAAAGGACAAGCTACCCAATCACTATCACAACAAGTTGTCAACTGCATATCGCTAGTAAGAAGCAAAATACCTATAACACCCCATATTTTTTAATTAAATAATAAAATAAAATTTGAAAAACATTCAGAATTTGGTCACGGAATTAGCGTCATTGCATCCCTGGTGATTTCTTGATCAATTTTGACCTATGATTTGCAGGAAACAGATTTAAGGTGAAAAAGATATCTTTAAAATAAAATATTACAACAAACATGAAAAGAAGGTATAAGAAAAATGACCATCATTGTTTCTAGTCTTGTTAACAAAAGTCTATATAGATCAGTTGGTAATGACATGCCTCTCCCAAGTGAGTGGCGTAGGTTGGAGTCCAGCTGGCGCCATATTTTTATTTTAAAGAAACGACTAAAATAATACATATCCTAAGAGGAAAATATGTATAAATGCATATATAAGGAAAATTATACATAAAAGCGAGTATAAAAATGTATGCATACATGCATATATAAATATATGAGTATGTGTGCAAAAATATAAACATATGAAAGAGAAATCCAAATAAGCTTGCAATCAGTGAAAATAGGTAAGAAATAAATAACAACATAGTGTCGTCTGAATTTTTAAAATGAAATAAAAGTTGCTTGCATATATATATATATATATACACACACACACACACACACACACACACACACGCACAAACTCGAATGTTGAGATAAAATGTACAAAATAAGAGCAGAAAATAATTAATGCATAATAAATGGAAAATGAACAAAGTAGGTAACTGCCTTTGAAATTAGAGTGCATTAAAAGGTATAAAACAACTAATTGGTCGTAATATTAAATGATTAATTAACGGGCTAGGAATTGAAAGATTGCATGCATATATACACGCATAAATTTGAAATTCAAACTAAGTGATGATGTATAAAAGGTATAAAATAAATCAAAGAAGTAAAAAAAGGAAAGTATTCAAACGTTTAACTAAAAATGTTAAGTACCACAAATGACAATGCCAAAAAGTACGCCCAGACCCAGATGGGCCGACCCCATTGTGCATGGTCGAACCATGGGTCGACCCACCGACAAAGGGGTCGACCCAGGCGCGGCGAAGGCATATTTTTTTGACGTCTGCTGATCGGATTTTGATGAGATGTTGCCTAGGCTCTGCTATTCTCTTCTTCCTCCAAATCTTTTTAGAACATTAGAATACTAGTTTGAGGAAATTCTGATTCAAGATTTGAAGATAGAAGAATGTAAATCTATAAATAGGTGTTCAGAATTCTGATCAACATGAGATATGTTCTTGAATCTGATTTATTTAGGTTTCTCTTCCTTTTCCCTCTTCTTTTAGTATCAGATTTGCGAATCCATGGTTATTTGGATAATAGATTCAGTTAGGAAAACTATGGAATAACATATTTGGACCATATTTAGGGATTGGAAAGCTGTTAGGTGAGTGGATTTAAGTTATACCTTTCAAATAATGGTGTATTTACTGCTTACATTCCCCATCATTCTTAACATGTTAAATAAATGTTGTAGAAAATAGTGTTAATGACAAATTAGATATCGTGAATCAAATTACAGTGAAATTGTGGATAATTGTGAGATTAATGCTGCGTAGAACATGTTGAGACCATTTTTGTTGTATAAAGCCTATTTCTATTAATCATCTATATGAATTGGGAATTACTGTAAACACTATAATTATGGAATTTACACTAAACATGAATATTTTCTGAAGCGTATTATTATGTCAAGAGAGTGTAAGTAGAATTACAGAAAAAATTAGGAATAATGAGGAATCCTAATTTGTATGTAAAATTTATAGTAGTTGAAATTGTAGATAATTGCACTTAGACACGAGGTTAAGTTCAACTTGCAGCAGAAGTCTGTCCGGAACCACCCGGCAAATCCAGCATTCACAAGTGGTCAACTTAATGTGAGAAGTCTAATTCATAAACATATATAAAAATATTTGTATGCAACATGAAATAAATAAATATGTAAATGACATTAATCGTAATTAATGGAAATTAAAGGTATGTGTGAAAATTTGCAAGATAGCAAAGAGGTAAGTTCAACAACAATAAAAGTTTGGTTAACGTTAAAGAACCAAGGAAAAGGTGATGAACGGGGAATATGACTTATTATAATTAATTATATGAATGAGAATGGAATATAATAGGTAGGTTTGTCCTAAAGACAAGTGGAATTTTTAATATAGGTTATAATAAATGGAAAGGAAACTTATTAATGAACCTTAATTAAGAGAACTAAGTTAATAAGTAAACAACAACCAGTTGTAATGATAATGTAAGATGATGTTATGATTAAATATGAAAGAATGAAGTAGACTTATGCAATGAAATTAGTTATAATTATATATATATATATATATATATATATATATTAATGTAACGCGTTAATAGAAAACATGTGAATGTGCATAAGATACACTTAATTATACATTAAGTAGAGCATGTTATTGTAACCTGAAAGCCTGAAATTAGACAATGAATTACAGGATAATAATGAAAGAAGATTGTAGATTACACACCTTGAATTACAATCTAGAGAATAACATGTTAGGGTCTTATTAATGAACTTAAATGGGTTAAGTTATATAACTGAAATAAATAAGCAAGAGGGGTCCATTCCTTAGAGATATAAGGGGCTCGGAGAGAACTTGGTAACTTGAATAGGAAGTTAATATGATCGGAAATAACCAAGTTAACTGGAAATCGGATGAGGTAGAGCAAGCGCGTAATCAAACCTTTAGACAAAGGGTCTAATAACACGTTAGCGTGATTCGCTTGGACTAGTCCGCACATCTGAAGGTGAAGATCCCAACGGGGTAGATCATTGTGGTGTCTAGAGCCACGAGAGGAACACGTCTATCTGATTACTCTGCTGATATTCCGCTTGCTAGCTCCGAGGGACTGGAAGGAAGAACGCGTCTTCTGAGGGACATGGTAGAGTACTCTATGGTGGTCCTCTGTGTGGTGGTAGCGCTCATGTTTTACTCGCAGAGGTTGAGTATGCGCGAAACCACCAATAGGTATACCTTGACTGCAACGGTAGTTTGGTGGTCAGAAGGCTGTCGCGGCATGACATTGGGGTGGTTCGATGATTTTCCTACAGATAGGCTGGTTATGACCAAATAAAGGATAGTAATCATCGATTACCTATCATCGGCAGTCATTGTGATGTGAAACGACTAAAGCTAAACCAACATACCATCGATCTTTCGCTATCGGGACTTTGGTTGCGGGACACGCCAATTTGGATGTAGATTATTTGCTAAGGGCACATCTCTTAGCTCTTGATGTAGTCTTTCACTTGTTGAGGGAGCGATCGAGGTGGGACCATAGCCACCATAGAAATGCAGACCATAGTTTATATATATGTACTTTGGCCTCTTTAGCAAACCTATACAGATATGGAAAACCTCCCGACCGAGTTCCGTGCATTCAGAAGCAGCCCAATTATGAAACTCGGGGTATAGTAGACAGTATGTACGTGTGGGGATCCGAATACATGCACGCCGCACCGGGTGGTGTATCATAGACGCTAGGGCATTACTCCGTGTCGAGACTAGATTCGACGGAGGAGATTGGATATTGCAGTCTGTACACTGACACAACATAGGAATGGTGGTTCTGTGCGTCACATGGCATAATTTTATGAAGATCCATACGTTGCTGCGACGTAGGATGATAATTCTAGACACTTATGTGGCGTGTCGGTGGAGACCGTGCGAGGAGGGTACCATGGGAAGTACCTTGATGTTGGGGGTAGTACATATACTATATTAGGTTAATCTACTGGGAGGTAGATGGGTACAACGTGTGCGTAAAGCCTTGAGTGCTATTAACCCTAAACAACCTAATAAACATGAAAATATAACTGAACTGTATATGTAGGGTTATTTCAGAATGTGTAATTTAAGTTCAGTCACCAGAACTTGTGTTCTAACCCCCTCCGCATAACATACTCGTAGGTTAGGCTTTTGGCAAAGATGTGATAGCTTTGGATACTGGCTAGGTAGTATTATTACTTTAGTAAGGCTATATTTGATTATATTATATTTTTATTTCACTCCGCTGTGAGATGTTTTCTGAGCTCTGATGTATTTTATATCTCTATCTTTTCTGCAGGATGCCATACAAGCTAACTCGGGTTTTGGTAGATTGGGATTTTTGAAAAAAAACAAAATCGGTCTGCGGGAATTGGGTTGTTACATACCTTGACCAGGTTGCGTTTTAATATATCGTAAGACACGAATGCCAGCATCCTAATGTGCGACCTGAGGATTACTCAAAAACCGAGCAAGAGTACGAATGGAATAACTCAACTCAGGTCGAGTAACAGAAAGATACACCAAGCTCCTCACCAAACACCTAAATTCTCTAGATGCTAATAAAGATCATCCACCGCATAAGCCAACCGATGATTCTGTTCCATTGGTTTATCAATATGTTTACAACCTAACATATCTGTCTCTGTCAATATATCTAAAGCATATTTCCATTGAGAAGGAAACAACCCCTCATCACCACGGGCTACTTCAATCCCAAGAAAATATTTCAACACACCAAGATCCTTCATATGAAAACATGTACTCAAGTATATCTTAAACCTCAACATCACATCATGTGAGGAACCTGCAATAATCAAATTATCCACATAAACTAGTACATGTAAAGAAACCCTATCCTGTTGATAACTAAATAATGAATAATCAGCATAGGATTGTGTAAAACCAAATTTCCGCAAAGCACTAGATAACTTAGCAAACCACTACCAAGGAGCTTGACGTCAACCATATACTGACTTGCGTAACCGACACACTTTCCCAGGTTGAAAACAAATGTAACCTGGGAGATGCTGCATATAGACTTCTTCCTCCAAATCACCATAAAGAAAAGCTTCACATACATCCAACTAATGCAATGCCCAATTACGAGCAACAACAGCGGCAAGAAAAATACAAACAATACCCATCTTAGCAATTGGACCGAAAGTTTCATTATAGTCAATACCCCTGCTGGTTACTGTACACAACCAAGCATCCCTTAAGACGCTTAACATCACCATTAGCACATCGCTTTATTTTATAAACCCAACCACTACCAATAGTCTTCTTACCAGTGGCAAATCCTCTAATGTCCATGTGTCATTTCGTTCAAGTGCATAAATCTCCTCTTTCATTGCCTGACGCCAACCTTTATCCTATACTGCCTCTTTGAAGGAAATAAGGTCTTTTTTGAGATGTAATTGCCACTATGATATGCTTATGTTTCACAGAAAACTTATCATAATTCACATAACAAGCTATATTAAAAGGTTTACCAAAGGAGCGAGATGGAGTAGGAGAAGCAGTATGCGATGTAGGGGGTCTATCTTGCACATAATTGTGTTAGTAACATATTCTTAAAGACGAGACGTGGGAAGCTTGATACGGTGCCCACGATCAAGATTATCACCATTTGAAACAATGCTTCGATTTTCTCTGAACTCCACACCATCTAAATTAACTCCCATACTCCCCCTCGACTCTATAGCCACCCTGTCGGACAGCGTTGCTAGCTGATGCTCATTCACATCACCTCTATCTTCAACTATCATATCCTCTATAACCTTGACATCCGTGCATTACCCAAATAAGTCATAACAGCCCACTCATCATAATCATCAAACACACCGTTCATGGAATTCTGTGATAGAAACTGGTTCAAACGCTCATTGGAGTCGGTGGAACAAGAATCATTAGTAGAAAAAGAAAAGACATGCTCAATAAATTTGACATCGCAACTAACAAAATACACATGAGCATCTAAATCATAAAAACTCCATCCCTTTTGACCAGAAGGATAACCAATAAAGATACATCTCCTAGAACGAGGGCCAAATTTATCCTTGACACGAGGCCGATTTGCAGCATAACAAAGACACCCAAATACCTTTAAAGCAGACATACTAGGTGGACTCCCAAAAGCATTTCATAGGTAGTTTTACCATCCAAAATAGGAGTGGGAATGCGATTAACAAGGTGACAGGCAGTTAAGACACACTCCCCTAAAAAATCAATAGGTAGACAAGCTTGAAAACGTAAGGGATGAGCAATATTTAGAACATGTTTATGTTTGCATTCTACTCTACCATTTTGTTGGGGAGTATCGACACAAGAGGTTTTATTCAAGGTGCCTTGTTGAGCAAAAAAATCCTTTAAACATTTAAATTCTTGTCCATTGTGACTAAGCGAAACCTTCACTGATCTATTAAACTGCGTTTTGACCATAACAAGGAAATTTTGAATCAATTCACCAAACTCATATTTACCGACCATCATATATATCCCTGTATCACGAGAACAATCATCGACAATGGTCAAAAAATATTGAGCTCCATAAGTAGAAGCAACACAATTAGGACCCTAAATATCACAATGTATTAAATCAAACAAATATGTTGCTTTACTTATACTCAATGTAAAAGAGTCACGAGACTGTTTAGCCATAAAACAAACATCACAAATTTTATTCATGTTACTACTACTATTACTACTTCTTCCAACAGTTAATAAAGAACAAACCACTTTCATGGAAGGAAGTCCCAATCGCCTATGCCATAACTGAGCAGACTCTACCACTTTGGAATTATTTGCTTAAATACTATGAACTGGTCGGAAAAGATAGAGCCCATTGCACTGCTCTCCTGTGGCAATCAAGTTACTCAAACTCCAGTCCTGAATGGTGCATAATTTGTTAGTGAAAAATACAATAATTTTTTGTTTTCAAGGAATTGAGATACAGGTAGTAAATTACAATTAAGAGTAGGTACATATAGAACACTATCAAGAACTTAATTTAATACGACCTTCTTTAGTGGCATGTTTTCCATTCGGAAAACCAATGGAAGCTGAAGCAATTCTTTGATGTCAACAAACAAATCAAAATTACCCGACATATGGTTTGAGGCTCCAATATCAATAATCTATTGGTCCAAAAATTTCTTACCATGTAGCTTTGGAGTAATAGACATGACTGAAGAAGTCCTGAGAGTTGCGATGAGCTGCTATACTTGTGCATCAGTGAGAGTAGGTAATGAAGCACAATCCACTTCACTGATACAACTCGAAAGGCTTGGACGAGAGCTGTCCATGGTAGCAAAAATTAACTTGGGAGGCTCTGATACCATAATAAGATAAAGAAAATTAACCCTTGCTTTCATTACAAAATAAACCCATATATATACATTTTCAACCCGATCATATCAGGAAACACTAAAATATATAACAAATATAACCTACCACATCAAATATATGCTATTACTAGTCCTATAAATATTCAAAAGAATTTATGATAGTTGAAATACAAGTAAAAAATGAGCATATAAAATCAACAATATAAAAGAAACAACCAAATCGAACTATAATTGAAACCACAAAGCAATAGCGAGATAGCGGATGAACCAACTGAATTAAGTACATGAACACTACTTGTAATGGAGGCGTCCAGAGGTCACAATTCTAAACGAAAGGGACTAAATGAAGCAATAGTGTTAAGGTAGGAAAAACCACATGGAATCCTGCGATGAAAAATAGCCGAAACAGCCGAGGCTGGAAATCTATGCATGACAATGAGCGGTGCATTGCTTGCCTTTTCAAAAAGTAATTCGATGCAAAGCCCTAATCAAACTTAGGGGGTAGCAAATAAAAGAGGGGGCTGAAGGCAATATAGGATATACATTCGTGACTTTTCATTCCAATAAATTGCGGGGGCGGGGGCGGGGGGGGGGGGGGGTATGAGAGCTTTCTATTTCCTATTCTGTTATTAAAACATGGTCCTGATAAGTGAGAGCTATCAATGCTAACATCATCTTCACATTGACTTATAATTACAACTCATAATCACTATCAAATTCGTCTGATGTCTCAGTATAAGCAAAAATTACCATTTGACCATCTATATTAAATAATTGATCAATTTGCATGTATGATTCTACATTTCTAATTGTATATTGGTATATATTTTTGCAATTAATATTAAGATGTATAATTGAAAATATAAACAAAATCGAATAGTAACAAATTTTTATCATATAATCAGTGTTAGATTAATTAGAGACAGATTAGTTTAAATTTTCCACTTTGTACACCTAAGTTTATATAGCTATTTTGCACTATGACATTGATGAAAAATAAAAAACTATTACTTTTAATCCCTTAATAATCATTGTGTGCGACTAGTTTCGAATATGTTCCCACACGACTTCCTTTCTCTAACTAGACTATTATCGCCTTAGGTAGATTTGGATATCGAGGACAGCTGCTGAGAGGATTTGTGATAGTTATTATCGATGGATGATGTATTAGCTCACCATTATTGAGTTGCTACTATAGATGACATTGAGTTGCAATCTCAAAACTCTTGTCTCCATTAATATTGAATCTGAAATCAAGTTAATAGTACAAGTTAATTACACGCCACAAAAATAATCAACAGTAAAACATTTCCATAATAATATATTTAAATTCGCAAATAGTTGAATTTTTCACTACTAATGCATTACTTTAATTCGTTCTAAACTATATATAATAAATTCTAATCTACAAGTTGTTTACATATTCTAAATTGAAGTTCTCCATATATATGGAGCTTTATTTATATTGTGGTTTAGATGATAGTTTGAGAATGTGTACAATGTTTGAAAAAGAATCTATCTATTACTTATACTGGAAATAGAAACCAGAATGTTTAGGATGTGACTTCTGTCCTTTTTTATTTTTTTGTTCGAACCAGGCCTTCTTTCGATTATTAAAAACGGTATTATTTTTACGTGCCTCTCATTCCAGTCCTTTCCCCTCCGAACAACCGCATCCTTTCTCAGCACCATTTTCCCCATCCCTTTGGGTATTTGCAAGATTTACAAATTTGCCACCATCACTTTTATCTTCGCTCTAATACTTTTGCATACTTGCAATGCAACCGTCGATTGTTGGTACTCCACTGGATTTCAGATGATTTCTAAAATCAGGTATTTCGCAAATTATTAATTTTCATGTCTGTACCTAATTGCTACTTATTGCATCTAATTGAAAATTATGGTTTCTCAAAATTGAATACCTTTAGATTGTTTTAGTTTTGACCGGCTTGCACACAATTTATCTAACTAGGGATTTTCAACGTTTGTCGTTTTGGCGTCTGTACCTGAATTCTGTCTTTTTGCTCTTCACTATTCACTCTAATTAGGGTTATAGCAGGTTTAAGTCCTCTGAGTATTAAATGTGACAATTCTGAATTTACCTTTGTTAGAGCATCTCCAACAAGGTTACAGGTCGTGACGTTACGACCTGTAACATGTTGGGAGATATCTTTGATATCTCCCAACAGGCACGAGCTGATTTTATCGGCTCGCGAGGCTTCCGAGCCTATATATAGCGCGGGGGTGGGGGGAGGTTTGCTATCTTTCCCTTTTTTCCTCCTTTTTAATTTTTTTTATTCGGTACGACGCCGGGATGCCGCCACGCGTAACGAAGATGGGGGAACAGATAGTTCCAGTTATGCCAGACGACGCATCTGGTCTGGCTCACCTTTCTCCACCAGTGGGGATGACGATTGAGGACTTATGTATCCTACACGAGCTGCCATAGGGATTCACTCGTTGATCTTTTACCGCACTGGCCACCGTTCAGGTATTAATTTTAATTTTTTGTAATATTTGTAGTTACTGAAATGTTATATAGTATGCCCTGTTGGTTTCACGTTATAGTTTAGTGCATGTACGTTATACGTTTTAATAGTATGAACTTTTGGTTTTATAGTCATTTAACTGTTATAATTTTAATAGACTGAGTACGTCTACCTTTGCGGGAGTTGGGCGAAGTTTGTTTCACATGCCCTTGACATATTACCATTACATATTCGGGAGAGGCTGCTAGCTAGTCCGTTCAGACTCTTTTTACGTATTGTACCTTCCCAGTCATTTAATTGACCATTGGTAGAGGCCTTATTAGAGAGATGGTGGCCTATGACACACACTTTTCACTTTCTAGATTTTGAGCTAGGTATCACCCTAGCCGATTTTTACATGCTTAAGGGGATTGAGATTGGCCTTCCAGATAGAGTCACTTGTCCATTTGATTCGTCTTATGAGTCACCCGATTCCTAGCTGCAGTATTTGCCAGATTTGTCAGCGGCTCGTATAGCTAATGGTGTTGTTTCCATCACATATTTACTTCAGTATATTACAGCGCATCTGGATGTGGTAGATTTCCATGACACAATATTCAGGGCTACCATTTTATACCTCCTTGGTTCGACATTCTTTTCAAACCAACAGAGTACGATTAGACTGGGCTACCTAGCAGCACTAGTTGACTTAGAGCAGTTGCATATGATTGATTGGGGCTCTGCCATATTTGGTTATCTATACGCCTCTCTTGACTCATATGCTTTTGGAGAGGTTCGCCAGATGTTCGGTTTTTGGTACATGTTGTCATGCTGGTACTACGAGTACACGATTAACATGCATCCACGCATACAACCCTCCACCATCATGCTTCCGATACCTTTTTCCCACGCATGCGTAGATGGGAGACTACTCACGGGGTTCGGCGTGCTCCTGCTGGTGTGAAACATGATTTGATGGAGAATCGTGCTCAGTTAGATATGAGGGAGAGGGGGAACATATTACGAGCACCTTGGACTTCTTATTGGATGTTACTTTCAGCGGATGGCCCACTACCTGATGCCCATCCATTAGCCATTGCATGTCGCTTATCTCTGCGACGTGTCCTCTTGTTCCCATCAGCCCACCTTCCTAGTTGGTACTTAGGAGATCGATGTTATTACCAGGGTCCCGGTCAGTCGCGGGTACCTGGAGATCCACCTCTGCCACTTGATATGTTCGTGCTGCAGTGTTCTATAGGGAGACAGTATGTGGATGGTCTGAGACAAGTAGGATGGGTGATACGACCAATTTTTACTTACCTGATACAGAGTTTGGTCCTTATTGGGTTCGGGTAGCTACTAGACGGTACTTGCTGCCGGATTATATGTGGGATGTGAACTCCGATCACATTGGTCCCCGATTGGTTAGTGGTAGAGTTTATCCTCCACCGTTTACTTTTGACCCGACCCCTTCACAGATCTCCAACCCTCCTACGGATTTCGCTTTGGCCGATACATTTCAGAAATTTGATCTTAGCGGTACACATATATTCCTGCCTTTTGTTCACCCACCTGCACACATGGTGACTAGTGTCCCTACTACTGGATTATATCCCCGACATGAGGTAAAATTTGTACTTGTGAATTTACGTTGTATGTTGTACGCCGTAGAAACTGATTTTATATGTTCTATATATGCAATATGCACCTCGGTTAGACCAGCATAGGATACATATTGCGACTATTCAGGAGATGGCTCTGCTGCATGCTCAGTCCTTATATCAGGAGCACCAGGCCATAGTTCAGGGATTGC
This sequence comes from Allium sativum, assembly GCA_030737875.1. Lineage (NCBI taxonomy): Eukaryota > Viridiplantae > Streptophyta > Magnoliopsida > Asparagales > Amaryllidaceae > Allium > Allium sativum. Next base: position 262,628,926 of record CM060927.1, on the reverse strand, counting down.
AGGAGCAGATCGCTGACTTACAGGCCAGATTAGCGGCAGCAGGGGTGGTGATACATCGGCATCAGGTACAGTTGTAGGGTCATGTACTGGTGGAGGTTCAGGAGGCGGACTAGGAGGGTTTGGCGGATCAGGTGGTGATGGCGAACTAAGAGAGGGTGATGAACCAGGAGGGGGTAACAGATTAGATGGTGATGGGGGAATAGGAGGGGGTCACAGACTAGGAGGGGGTGACGGACTAGGAGGGGGTCACGGACTAGGAGGGGATGATGATATTCCTTATTATGACCCTTCTGATAGCGGGGATGACATGTCTTTGGATGGTACTGATGATGGTGTCGCAGTTTTACCATGATGTATATATGTGTATGTCGCGATGTATATTTATGTATGGCTCGATGTATATATGTGAATGTCTCGATGTTTTGGACTTTATGTTATTTTTTAATGTGTTCTATGTAATGTTTGCTCGTTTATTATGTTATGTGTAATGTTTGCTCGTTCTATATATGTTCTGTGTAATGTTTGCTCGTTTATTATGTTCTATGTAATGATTGCTCATTTATTATGTTATGTGTAATGTTTGCCCGTTTGTTATGTTCCATGCCAAATTTGGTACTTTGGCAAGTGCCGAATCTTGTACTTTGCCAAGTGCCAATTCTGGTACTTTGGCAAGTGCCGAATCTGGTACCTTGCCAAGTGCCAAATCTAGTACTTTGGCAAGTGCCGAATCTGGTACCTTGCCCAGTGCCAAATCTGGTACTTTGGCAAGTGCCAAATCTGGTACTTTGCCTATTGTTCCAAATCTGGTACTTTAGCAAGTGCCAAATCTGGTACTTTGGCAAGTGCCAAATCTGGTACTTTGGCAAGTGCCGAATCTGGTACCTTGCCAAGTGCCAAATCTGGTACTTTGGCAAGTGCCAAATCTGGTACCTTGCCAAGTGCCAAATCTGGTACTTTGGCAAGTGCCAAATCTGGTACTTTGGCAAGTACCGAATCTGGTAACTTGCTAAGTGCCAAATCTGGTACTTTGGCAAGTGCCGAATCTGGTACCTTGCCAAGTGCCGAATCTGGTACTTTGGCAAGTGCCAAATCTGGTACTTCGGCAAGTGCCAAATTTGGTACTTTGGAAAATGCTAAACCTAGTTTATAATTTAATTATAAAACGAACTGCAGCGGCGCTGCAGTTCGTTTTATAACATTTTGAACTTCAATTGGTTGTATGAAATCCAATCTAAGTCAGACACGCTCGCATCTACTCGACAGTATTTTTCTAGTGGAAGAGAAAAAATCGGTTTTCATGTTGTAGATTTTGTTTTACATCTAAATCAAAATTCCAAAAAGTCGCTGTGGAAATGGTTTATAAAATATATGGTTTACATGTATAAGTTAAAGGTTTTTTATAAAATAAAATGGGGACGACCCTCATTTTTAATTCCTTCATGTGCTTAAATGTTTAAATTAAGCGGGTAAGTGGACGACCCTCGTTTTATAACGTTCCTAACTTCAATATGTGTAAATAATGCGGATAAATGACGATCACAGACCCACACTCTTATTTTCCCTATATATAGCGGTTTCTCTGAAACCCTTAATCATAATTTATTTTCTTCCAGCCACCACCTCCTTCCTTTTTCCCTAAAGGAGCCAAGTTGGAAAGAAAAGAGTATAGTTCCCTTTTTGGAGTATGTTGGAACAGGGAAAAGAAAGTGTAGCCTCCAACATGGACAAATAGGAAAATGACGATGAGGGGTAGCAAATCAAAGACCTAGAAAAAAAATGGTTGGTGAAGGACGCGATCTCAAGCCAGCACGTCTAGGTGGATCCAACCATATGTGTCGTTGTGGAGAAGAATCGGTCGTTGTTATTTCGAAGACCGAAAAAGATGCTGGGCGCCGATTTTTTGGTTATGCAGCTTACCTGAATCACACCGTTTTTCCTGAGGAAATTGACTGTTGTTACTTCAAGCAGTGGATTGACCCACCGATGTGCGAACGTGGAGTTCAGTATGCATTGGAAGCATAAGACGAAATACGACGTTTGAACAAGACTGTTGCTGAGGCAGCTAGAGCTGGCTTTTACCCACGTCCGTGCTAGGTGTGGGTGGAAACTATCATATCGTTTATTACTATACTTTAAATTTGATGTTTATGTGTTCAGTTGTTGTAGTTATTTCAATTGTACTTTGGCATTTATGCATGTTGTAATTGTCATTGTTATAAGCTTCTAAGTTATGTGATGCAAAATATTTATGTACTGCAAGCTATTTACTGTCCAGTTAAAGTCCATTCGTACCAATAAAAGACTATTTATTCCAATAAAGAGGCACTCATACCAATAAAGGAGCACTCATACCAATAAAGAATACTCTGTACTAATAAAGAGGCACTCATACCAATAAAGGAGCACTCGTACCATTAAAGGACACTCTGTCCAATAAGGAGGCACTCGTACCAATAAAGGAGCACTTGTACCAATAAAGGACACTCTGTCCAATAAAGAGGCACTCGTACCAATAAAGGAGCACTCGTACCAATAAAGGACACTGCCCAATAAAGAGGCACTCGTACCAATAAAGGAGCACTCTATCCAATAAAGGACACTCTGTCCAATAAAGGAGCACTCATACCAATAAAGGAGCACTCATACCAATAAAGAATACTCTGTACTAATAAAGAGGCACTCATACCAATAAAGGAGCACTCGTACCATTAAAGGACACTCTGTCCAATAAGGAGGCACTCGTACCAATAAAGGAGCACTTGTACCAATAAAGGACACTCTGTCCAATAAAGAGGCACTCGTACCAATAAAGGAGCACTCGTACCAATAAAGGACACTGCCCAATAAAGAGGCACTCGTACCAATAAAGGAGCACTCTATCCAATAAAGGACACTCTGTCCAATAAAGAGGCACTTGTACCAATGAAGGAGCACCATGTCGATAAAGGAACACTCTGTCCAATAAAGGAGCACCTAATCCAATAAAGGAGAACACACCACCCACAAAAGCTACCCACTTACCAATATCGCATACCTTATATATAACAACAACATTACAATTCATATCTCAGATCAAAACTTATTCACAAATATAAATGGATTCCAGTTTTACGAAATGTGTGCTGGCTTTTGATAGCGATTCAGAGGAAGCGGAAGAAATACAAGAAATACGGGACCTATACCGTGAAGCATATGGTTCATCATCATCCATAACTAGAGGAGGATCGGTTGCTGGAAGGAGGTTTATACACCGAAATCATGCTAAATACCATAAGTTTTTGATGCAAGATTACTTCGATGACGATTGCACTTACGGGCCTGATCTGTTTCGTAGAAGATACAAGATGCGGAGAAATCCAGTTCTTTGGATATTGGCTGGTATTCAAGGCAACAATGATTACTTTAAGTACAAAAAAAATGCATCGAAGACACAGGGGTTGTTCGGTGAACAGAAAATGACGGCCGCTATGAGAATGTTGGCTTATGCCACTCCAGCCGATGCTTTGGACGATACATACCGCATAGCAGAGAGCACGACACTTGAAACACTTGAAACTTTCTGTCAAGCAGTGGTGGACGTCTATGGGGAAGAATACTTACGGTCTCCGAACGAGGCAGATGTAGTGCGAATAAGAGAGATGCATGAAAGCAGGGGATGGCCAGGTATGTAAGGAAGCCTGGACTGTATGCATTGGGAATGGAACTGTCCTAAGGGATTACAAGGTGCGTACAATGGCAAGGTAAGGCGACCAACCATCATTTTGGAAGCTGTGGCATCGTATGATCTGTGGATATGGCACGCTTTCTTCGAAATCCCTGGTTCGAATAATGACTTAAATGTTGTAGAAAGATCCCATCTGTTTAATGATCTTGCTCAAGGCCAAGTACCTCCTTTAACATTTACCCTCGGTCAAAATACTTACGAGCATGGCTATTACCTAGGTGACGGCATTTACCCAAAATGGAGCACCATCGTTAAAACATACCCAAATCCATTGACTCCTAAACAAGTCAGATTCGCGATGATGCATGAGGCACAAAGGAAAGATGTAGAACGTGCTTTCGATGTTTTACAATCTAGATTTGCAATGATAAGTAATCATATCGGTTGTGGTCTAAGAAAAAGATGTCGACAATCATGTTTGCTTGCATCGTTCTTCACAACATGATTATAGAAGATGAAAGAGATATGGATGAAGAGCAATGTCACTGTGATTACGAGGGTGCTTCACAACCACAGCAAGTATTTCGATCAAACAATCCACTAACAGAGGAGGACTTTAACGTTCATTTGACCCATCAGGTTATGTTTAGAGATGCAGAACTCCATAACTAGTTGCAGAAGGATCTTATGAATCATTTATGGAACCACTACGGCGATACCTAGTTATGAAGCACCCTTATCTGAATTCGTGTTTTATTTTATGCTTGTCCGAACTTATCGATCTTATAAGCAGTAAAGATGTTATTCTTTTCTATTGTACCATCGCGTTCTCTTGTATTCGTAAGGGTTATTAATCATCTATTATTATGTTTCAAATTTGTTTTTTCTATGAAAATACTAACGTTTTTTTTCATATTAAAAAAATAAGGTAGGATAGGGGAAACAAGAATAAATTCCTAAACTTGTCACGAGCCGATCTTATTGGCTCATGAAGTCGCGAGCCCATTAAATCGGTGCGTGCCGAAATAATTGGCTCGCGGCTTCATGAGCCAATAAAATCGGCTCGTGTGCCCTATTCAGGAACCTGAATTGCCCTCGTAACTTCTTGCTAAATTTTACGCTTCAAAATAACTGTTGGGTGCAAAAACAACGTATATTCATGTCTGTAACATGAATTAGTAACTTTATTGGAGATGCTCTTACTTCTGTTATTCTTCCCCTTTTTTCAGCTGTAAATAAATTTGTTATAATTTATTCTCATTTTGTCCTTGAAGTCAAACCACCTTCACTTATTCTAACTGCATAATAATTATTGTTTTCAGTTTAAAGTAAATTTATTAGAATTTTCTCTCATGTTCGTAATTTTTTAATCAAAATGGTATAACATATACTTTCTTCTTGGACACAACGCAAGGTCAATATTTATTTGATTACTAAAAGTAGTAACAATATAAGAAACAATTTCATTTTGGACACAGCACACGATCAATATTCATATAACTATTCAACATTGTTTTATTTCCGTACACTTAGTATGAATTCCAGCATACCTTTTCGATATATCTTACGATGTGAATGGGTTTCAATTTATGCTTATGAGTTTGAAATAGGAGATAAGTGCCTAAATATATTTTTCTGTATGTCTGCAGGTTATTATGTAAGTATAATTTTAAACACCTAATATGATACAAAATATTTCACTACCACTCATACATTAGTTTAACTCATTTTTATTTTACTCTCCTATGGTCTGCCTTGCAGTATGTATGAGTTGCAAACATGGTAGACTCCTTATGTTAATTTTTTTTGTATCCTGTTTATGTACCGTGTGTGGCAATATGAGGTACCATATGTGTATGTATATTACACTACAAGATACAAGGTATTTAGCGACGGCCTATAGGCATCGGCGGCCGATGCAGGCCGTCGCTATTACTGTCGTCGCCAACAGGAATAACAACGGGAGTAGTGACGACTCCGTCGCTGGTTTAGCAACGGCATATAGACACGTGTCATCTTACGTGGCAAGTCATTTATTTGACCGGGAAGCCATCACTAGCCGTCGCAAAACCGTTGAAAATATGCGTTGCAAGCCGTCACTTTCAAATTACCTATAGGCCGTCGCTAGCCGTCGCAAACCTAAAGTATAAAATTTACAGCACATAGTAATTCCTTTCCCTCAAGCCACACAACAACAATTCAATCCAAAAACCAAAACCACACCACTATCATCCCATTAACTCACCAGTACTCATCAACAAACAATCCATCATACCATACCATCATCAAATATATAAATAAACAAAATTAAAACTCCCATCATAACATAACATTGTTCAAATAACGTTATACATCTCAAAACACATCATACCATCGTCCACAAACCGTCATACATGTCCAAACAAATCATATACCATTGTACGTGCATCTAACATATAAAAAACCAAGTATATGTACAGACCAGAGCATAAGTCAAAAAAATGAGCACCTACAGTACTACTCATCATCATCTTCCTCTTCGTCACCTTCATGTTTGTCTTCCTCTCGATACACAGTAGAATCGTCTCCCTGTCCTCACTCCCTAGGCATAAACCCATGCTCCTGAAAGTAAGCGGCGATGCGCTCGTCTATATCCTGTTGCATCTGGGTTTTTCACCAGTCCATCAACTCATTAATCTGCTTCTGCATCTGAGCAATAGTCGCCTCATCCATAGACCTCTTATAACCATGCTGAACGGCCTGTGAAATAAATAAGTTCACATTAAAGTTATTTAAACATATTTTTACTAGTTTGTGTTAAATAAGCATATAATATCTATACACACGTATATATCAATACACACGTATAAATAACATTTTGTTTTTCTAAAAAAAGTCTTACCTCCTGATTGCCGAAACCATATCGCCTTCCCTGACTAGGCTGATCAGTGATAGAATGCCATATGCTATCAGACTCTGCAACTGTAAGCTCCTGTCCACTAGTCTCTATCACTTTAGCAGTCGCTGCATCATACTTCCCCTGCAATAGTAATATAATTTTAAGAAAAGTGCTATAAAATTTACTTATATACTGTGATATGAACGAGTATGAAACATTTTAATTTATACGGATAAACATATTTACCGTTATACGTTCACTCTTCGGATCCGCCCATTCATACATAACATTTCCTTCTTCAATGGTGTGCTCCACCGCATGTGTGTGTCTGAACACGTCTGCCAGTGAAGGCTCTCTTTCGTGCTTTATAAACTGAGTAAATATACAGTAATAAAATTATTACAGATAAGACTAGATTATATACACTAAAATTTTATTTGAACATGTACTACAAATATTTAAAATTTATACCAAATCCCTTCTGTGCTGTTGGAATGATTTTGAGCCACCACGGTGTAGAGCAGGATTCTTTTCTCTATTTGCTTTATTTCTAGCTGCTACTTTCTATTAAATTTTGGTACACGATGATGTAAAATAATGCAATCAATATTATAAATGTGAATATCATCATTAAATCTTACTTTAGCTTCTTCCGTGTCCCAACACTTTTGAAAGTCTGCCCAAACATTATCACTCATAAATTGAGGCTTTTTCTATATTTCTTGGCTCTTGAAATTGTCTCTCGATAATTCTTGCGCATCTTCATATTCCAGTAACTCAAAAAAGTGGGTATGTCCTGCTCCTCAACACGTACAACATCATGCATATTACATTTGTTTTTAATTATTCCTAATATATTATTTTTTAATATTAGTATAAAAAATACTTACCAATAAATCGGCTAGAATGACATTCTTAATATGTGCTGGGATACTATCCCAATGCGGCCAAGCACCCTGCATTCTACTTGTGTATGGCTGCCTAGATACTTCTAAAATGAACTCCGATGGCTTAATCTCAAATCCCCTGTGTAGATGTTAATATAAACATTTCATATATTTTAAATAATCTAAATTGAAATAAATTTGAACATTTACCCGACACTCTTCAGAACAGTCTCCGCAACTCGGCGAAGATCTGGCACTGAGCTGCTCGGTCCTGCTCCTGATCCTGCTCCAGGAGATGGTGAAGGAGTAGGATGAGATGTACTCCTCGACCGTCGTCTATCGTCAGACATATCTGTTACAATAATATAATGTGCATACAAAATAACTTGAATTATTAACATCAGTCATCAATATCATAACATAAATCGTAAATGAGAAGAACAATACTGCATAACATACATAGTCAACATTATCATTACATAAATCATACTAGTACAGAACATAAGTAAATTCATAGCTAAGAACAATCAACATCATTATTATTACATATCTTAGAATAGTACATAAATAACATAAGTACATAACATCAGTCTTCATCATCTTCGGATCCAGACTCGGTCTCATACTCTATATCGTTTTCATTAGTACTTACAAATGCATCTACTAATACATTTGCTTCATCATTTAACGACCCAACATCAATGTCATCAGCTATTATTATTTCAATATTTGACTCAAAATCCGCTTGATACGCTGCTTCGTCAGGAATATTATTTCCATCAAATGTAAATCCTGCCTTTGTGTTAAAAACAGCCCACCAATCTGCTTTATTGTTTTTAAGGATGGATACAGAGAAAAATAGACTTGTAATGCTTGGTTAGCTAACACAAAAGGATCATACTTATAGTAATGCGACGTATGCCTTATTTCGATTAGCTTATAATCTTTGTGCACGTTGATTCCGAAACAAGGAACATTGCTAAACCAGTTGCATTTGAACAGATAAATTTTCTCTACGGGCTGAACATAATATGTCAACTCTACAACTTGAGCTAAGACGCCGTAAAATTCTTTTATATGCTCCTCTGGATCATCACTACCTTTTTACAAATACACCGCTGTTATACATTAATTTTTCAGCTTCGTAATCATTGGTATTGAATTTAAATCCATTGACAAAGTATATTGGATAAGTTTTGACATTTCTTTTTGGTCTGATAGTAAGATGTCGTAATCCTTCGTTAACAACACAGTTTTTTGGATCATGAACATAGTCTGAAAACCATCGAGTGAATTCTGTACTAAGATCACCAGATGGATGTTGTGATTCGTAGATACAACATGTATGTGTTATGTTCAATTTTTATTAATAAAGATAAATAAATATATATGTACATATAATTGAATTGTACATGAATTTAGTATTACCTGACAAATGGTGCAACTTCCGCACAATTTAATAAAACATATGTGTGTGCCACATTGTTGTCCTTATCGCTTAACCATATTTCCACACATTTTCCTACGGGTCTTCCGTGTTGTCTAAATATAGATAAAATTGTTTAAGAAGACTCATGCTCAAAAACTTGTTCATTATGGGGAACAGTTACAAAAGACAAGTTCATATCTTCACTAAAGTAATGAGAAAAAAAAATGAGGCTTCTTCTTCAAGGTGCGATTTGCAAATCAAACCTTCTACTCGAGCTTTTTGCCTAATTTTTTCCTTTAAATGATTCAAGTATCTATAATAAGATTAATTTAATTTATATGTTGGTACAATAATCTAAGTTGTAATCTATCACGATTATTGAAATTATATACAAAATTATATCTCAAACGGATACATCCATCCATACTGGACTGGACCTTGAAGACGTGCTTCAGATGGAAGATGTATAGGTAAATGCTCCATTACATTAAATAAACCAGGTGGAAATATTTTCTCGAGTTTGCATATCAGTATAGGGATTTCTAGTTCAAGCTTACGTAGACGGTCTACCTTTAACGTCGTTGAACAAAGTTGTTTATAAAACAAACTTAATTCTGTTATAACACTCCAGATTTTTGTAGGCAACAGTTCCTTGAAAACCACAGGTAAAAAGTATTCTATCATGATATGGCAATCATGGTTTTTCATTCCACTCAATTTACTGTTTTTAAAGTCTACACATCTACGGAGGTTTGAAGAAATCCCATCTGGACATCGTAATCCATCCACCCATTTTAGCACGAATTTTACTTGCCTGTTGTCTAGCTCATAGCATGCTTTATGTTTTTTATTTTCGTCATACAAGTGCAATTACGACCGTTTACAAAAGTGTAATATATCGCGTCTTGAATTTGCATCGTCTTTGGTTTTACCCTTTACATTCAAAACTGTATTAAAAACGTTATCAAAAACGTTTTTTTTTCCATTATGCATCACGTCAATATTATGGCGAAGTTTTAGATTTTTCCAGTAAGGTAACTCCCAAAATATAATTTGTTTGCACCAATTATGAATGTCTGATTTACCTTGAATTTCAACTTGCCCTCCAGTTTCATGTATCTTTGGGTACTCACTTACAACTTCATATATCTCTTCACTTATCCAAACCTTTGGTGGTAGCATAGTCTCTACTCTGTTAGCTTTAAAGTTCTTTTTATCTGTTCTAAATTTATGATTAATGTGGAGAAAACAACGATGAGAATCAAACCAAGAATTTTTTTCCAATACTTTAATGAAAATGCTCGTGTCTCCTCCATACAATGAGGACAAGCTAGACGTCAAGCTATGCTCCAACCTGAAAGCATGCCATATGCAGGAAAATCACTAATAGTCCATAATACAAAAGCAAAGATACAAAAATTTCTTTTTCTTGAAATGTCGTATGTTTCGACTCCTTCATGCCACAATGTTTTCAACTCTTCAATCAACGGTTGTAGATAAACATCAATTCCTTGTGTCGGATCATCGGGGCCGGGGACGACAACCGTTAAAAACATATACGGATTTGTCATACACATCCATGGGGGTAAGTTATAAGGAGTAACAATGATAGGCCATGATGAATATTTACTACCAAGCTGAGAAAATGGAGAAAATCCATCTGTGCATAAACCGAGCCTAACATTACGGCTCTGTACAGCAAATTCAGGATAAGTCCTATCAAAGTGTTTCCATGCTTCACCATCAGACGGATGTATCATAGTTCCTTCTTCTGATGTTCTCACGCTATGCCATCGCATATGACACGTTATAGCAGAAGATGCATATAGCCGTTGAAGTTTGGGAGTTATGGGTAGATAATGCATTCTTATATATGGAACTTCTTTTCCTTTCTTTTTCCTTGCTTTATATCTATCTTCGTTGCAAAATTTGCATTTTCTACGGTTAGCGTCTTCTTTCCAATACAACATGAAACCTTTAACACATGTATCTATCTTATGATACGGTAGTTCAAAAGTGGACATAAGTTTTTTCACTTTATAATGACTATCGCACATCAAATTATTGGGCAACATATGTCTTTTTACAGTTTATACAACTGCTGTAAATGCAGCTTCTGTAAGATTGAGTTTTGATTTCATAGTGATGAATTCGGCAGTTACAGACAATTCGGTTCCGTTTGTACACCCTTCGTACAACGGTCTCTTAGCAGAGTTCAATAAATCATAAATTTTTTCGCTTCCGCCGTTGGTTCTTCAACATTTCCAATCTCATCGTCGTCTTGCTCAATGTTTGGAAACATTGATCGTGCTGCATCTTGCACTATATTTTCTATCGGATTCGGCACTGTACTATCATTCATCATTGTACTATCGTCCTCTACCACTATAGGGTTAGACGTAGGTTGAACAAGTTCTCCATGACGATCCCATAAGTGATAATTCGACACAAAACCAAATTTATACAGATGTACTTCTACTACATCTGGCTTCCAATGCTTCAGACGTTTGCACTTACTACACGGACAACGAATGTCTACGTTACTCCGATTATCAGATTTAGCGAATTTAATAAATTCTTGGACCCCATTACAAAAATGTTCCTTTATCGACCCTTTCTTACCGGTTCGGGGTTGATACATAACACTTTATACTATTTTAAATCTTGTAAAATTTCATTTATAACTATTGCATGTTTTCAGTTTTTTGTTTATTTCTTTTTTTATGTTGACGGCCGGTCTACCTACTTCCCATTTCAAATATAATATTGTAAACATATTTTATAAATCATTTCAGATTAAATGGTTCAACAAAATTTTGGCAGCACTTCCCTTTGGTCTATGTATCGTACACAAATGTGTGTACACAGGGAACAAAAAGGAAGTGCCATCGAAACTGTGTTAACCATTTAAAATGAAATGATTTATAAAATATGATTACGTTATTATATATGTAACTTGTCCAATACTAGGACAAATCCAACGAATATTGTATCAGATTAATATAGATTTCCGTTTTGTGTAAAAACGAATACCCGTATAACGATCATATACAACACTTGTCGGACGGGGCCAAATTTATCTAAGGGGATCACATAAGTAGTCAAAAAAACTGTAATCACCCGCATTCTACGTATTGAAGGATCGTAGAATATTTATTTCTTTCACATACAAAGTCGTATGGTCATGTAACTTTGGGAGACGTCTATTGGGGTCATTTCCCATGTTCATGATTTTTGTCGATTTTTAAATGACCATTTTTACCTCTAGCTGAACTTGTTTTTGCCATAACTTTTGATTGGAAAGGAGATTTGACCTGTAACCACTTCCATTAGGTCCGGATGATGGTTTACCCTTCCGTAGAGTGGTCACACTAGCGAAACGGACTTACCGTTTGGGAGATATGGCTGAAACAACGTTTAGAAAGTGAAAAACTGCTTAACCGGGCTTAATTGGGTGGTTAATAGCTAGGCCCATTGGAGAATTTCGGGATTAGGGGTATATAGGGGCTGAATAGTATTAGAAAACATTTCTTTAGACATATTTCCAGCCGCCGCTTTCATTTTTGGAACCCTAGTAATGGCCTCCAACATCTAAAATACCTCCAAACCACTTTCTAATTGAAGATTTGGCTAAATTACATCAAATTGAAGGGGATTAGCATAGGATTGGCAATAGAACTGCTGTATAACCTTGGGAACAGCGCCAAACAGAGGATAATTTCAGATTTGGTGCTTTGTTTGTGGCTAAGGTGAGTAATTTGCATAGTTCCTCACGAATTATGGCTAATTAAGGGTATTTAGTGATAATTAGCGAATTTATACATGTTAAAAATCTGGAAAAATATTGATAAATTTCAAAATATTGTTTTAGGCCTCTATTAGAAAATTTGGTTAATTTGGTCAAATGTTACTAATCCTATCATTAGTTTGCTTAAACATGCTTAAGGGAAAATATGGGATTTTGGCTATATTTGATCCGTTTTAACCTATCAAATTGTCGTTTTGATGTTAGTGGTTGATTCTATATGTTGCTATGACTGTATGGTATGTTTTATGATTGATTAGAAAAGGTAGATTGGTCGAAAACGCCGTCGAATGGCGTAAAACAGTCGCTGGAAAGAAGTGCAGGAAATTAGCCGAACCGGATCAGATCGGAGGAGGGGAGCACGAACCGAACCATGGAGCACCATGAAGCTCCGACCCGACCCGATCGTGGAGCACTACCCGATCTGAACTGCTCATGGATGGTGGCACCGAACCGACCCGTTCACCTGGAGAGCCACATGATCCGAACCACTCGCATCTGAAAATCTCCGACCTGACCCACTCGTGGCCTACACACCACGACCCGAACCGAAGTGCCAACCACGAACCAGAAGCTCCGACCAGGATGGAAGCAAAGGCCTGGGAGGATGCACCCGACCTGATCCAGCTGGGGAACCACGATCTGATCCGATGGATGGGGGCACGAACCAACCCGATGTGGGTGATCGCGAATAGGACTACTTCAAGGAGCACGATCTGAAGCAAAGTAAAGTGAAGAACTGAACCGATCCGGAGAAGTCCAAAACCCGAGATGCAAAGGTAATCCAAGTGGGAAGTTTGTACTCAGGATCCAGTTGGGAACCAACGAGTCAACTTCATGAGTTGGGCTTTGCTGCGGGACGTGTGCTAAGGGGTTATCGACGTCCGTAGCTTTGATTCACCACTAAGACGGATGTTAGGCTACGTATCAGTGCAATGGGGTAGTTATTACCCCATAGGGCAGAGTGATCGTAGCATGACTATGAGCCAGTGCAGTGGAGTTGTTATGACTTTATGGAGCCGAGTGGACATAGCAAAGACTAGTGGCTATGGATCAGTGCAGTGGTGTCATCATGACTCTATGTGACAGAGTGATCATAGCAAGGAATAGGGTGATCAAAGTGGTGAATGTCGTATGCTTTACGCACCGAGTGAGAGATGTAAGGATGGTTGCTATGTTTGATTATTTTCTTTCACTATGACATGCACACCCCAACCCCGTATTCTTTACACCATATGTTAGTGGTACCTTAGAGTATTGAGCGGTATGTTGTGCTAACTCTTTGGTTGCAGGTCCAGGTTCAACTATGGTTTAGTATACCTGTTATTGTTCTGTTTTGATGCTTATCGCTCATACCAGACTTTTGTCTGACCCAGAGTTTTATATCTCTTCTTATTACTCTGGGTGCTCTTAAACGGGCAGACTAGAGACATGTTAGGTGGTATGCACGAGTAGCTGTACCAAAGATGAGCAGGGGGCTCCTACGTATTATCTACATATATTCTCCGTGTGTCACTGCTGGTCACTACTTTGGGCATTAGTAGTGTGCCTTTCCTTTCCTTTGCTTTACAGACAGTTTTAAAGTTGTAATAATGATGATGTGCAACATAAGCTGTATTTGGATTTTCCGCTGCTATGATGTTTAGTGTTCAGCTTATGCACTGTCTCGCCTGTTTTATTTCAAAGTTATTTTATTAGTATATTTTATTCCATGCGTTGTGATACATTCTATAGGTTCCTTGTTAGTTCAACTTCCCTTTTTCTTTCTTTGGCGGTCGTCCTGTGCTAGTTGGACATCGGCGCAACATACTTTCAAGGGAAATGTCGGCTGGTGCGGGGCGGGTCGTCACATTTGGTATCAGAGCCAGGTTGCTTAGTTAACCTAGGGAAAGACACCAAGGAGAGATAATATGTATATGAGAGCGCGTATTTATGATTATTTTGGTTTTCAAAAGCTATATATATACTATTAGTATAGCTAAGGATGAAGTCGCACTGCACTGACACCACAAAGAGGATGGTTAATCATTTCTCTTTACAGATTGAACGATGAGCCGAAATACTAGGGGTGATGGTAGAGGACCCAAAAATGGGAATACTCCTGACATGAGGGCTATGTTTACTGACTTCATGAGAGAGATGCTTTGAAACATGCAAGGAGCAGCTCCCAATGCTGAAAATGGTGGTGGTGTAGCGGTGCAGGCGCCTAGAGCCGATTTTGCTAAGCTATGCAAGGATTACACTAGTCTTGGTGGAAAGCCGTTCCATGGAACGGAATCGACCACGGATGTTCAAGATTGGTTGGATAGCTGTGAGCGTATCTTCGAAGACTTAGGTATCGAGGATGCGATGAAGAGGCAATGAATTGGTGGAACGCTATTAAGGCAGCTACTCCATAGGATCAAGTTACATGGGATCAGTTTAAGGCCCGATTCGGCGAAAAATTTATCCCAGCTGCTCAGAAGTCAGAGTTGTTTAGGAAATTTCTAGAGCTTAAATAGAATGGTAGAGCTTTCTCAAAGTATATCGCTGAGTTCGATACTTTATCAAAGTATGGATTATCCCTCAATGACACTCCCGAGATGAAGAATGAGAAGTTTATAACAGGCTTGGATCAGTACTTGGAGGAATGGCTTATTAACCACATCGATGAGACATTTGAATCGATTGTTACGAGGGCAAGAATGGTTCTCAGAATAAGAGAAAGCAGAATCAGACCAAGGATGGCCAGAAGAAAAAGAATAAGAAAGATGTTGGGTGCTTCAGCTATGGTAAGAAGGGCCACTATTCCAAAGAATGTCGGGCCAAGCCAGCGGATAGGAAGTGCTTCAACTGTGGCCAAGTGGGACATCACAAGGACAAGTGTCCGCAACCCCCTAAGGAAAAGCAGATTGTGAAAGCATATGCTATCAATGCTGTTCCTTCTTCGTCGAATGCCCCAACCGCGGCGGAGAAGGGAAAGAATGTCGTTATTCAAGGTATGCTTTTTGTTTATGATGTTTCTGTTCGAGTATTGTTTGATACCGGAGCTTCCCGTTCCTTCATATCTAGTGACCTGGTAGATAGATTGGGATTTGAACCCGAGATAGTCGATAGACCTTTAGCGGTGACGAACCCGATTGGTGGTTCGACTAGCCTTAGTATGATTTGTCGTAATGTGGTCTTATCGAGTCATGGATGCATGTTTGTTTGCGATTGCCTTGTTTTGGGCTTTACTAGGTTTGGCATTATTTTGGGAGTCGATTGGCTCCAAAGGTACAGGGTGGTGGTAGACTATGAGGGATTTTGGTGACAGTTAGAGCGGATGATGGGCGGAGGGTAGTGTTTGGTGGTCTACCTGATGATGGGGTAATGGCTAGTTTTCTAAATTCCCTCGACATCCCGCATGATGAGTTGTCAGATGTGCCCGTGGCTATCCAGTATCCGGACGTCTTCGGGGAAGTGACCGGACTTCCACCACACCGAGAGATTGAGTTCCGTATTGATTTAGTGAAAGATGCCAGACCTACAGTGATGCCACTTCGTCATATGGCGCCAAGGGAGCAGCGAGAGCTCGGGGTGCAAGTGAGCGATCTTTTTAAGAAGGGATTTATTAGAAGAAGTGTTTCTGAGTGGGGAGAACCAATTGTGTTTGATACCAAGGCAGATGGTTCCCTTCGATTGTGTATGGACTACTGCGAGTTGAATAAGCTGACGAGGAAGAGTAAGTATCCTCTACCGCAGATAGATGATTTATTTGATCAATTGAGTGGCGCGAGAGTGTTCTCTTGTTGGATCTTGCGACAGGTTTTCATCAGCTTAGAGTGGAAGCTGAGAGTATAGCTAAAACGGCCTTTCGGACGTCGTCTGGATTTTATGAGTGGCTGGTCATGCAAATTGGGTTGACCAATGCACCAGCATATTTTGTGGATCTTATGAATAGGGTATTCAGAGATCAGTTGAACAAGTTTGTTCTTATGTTCGTGGACGATATACTTGTTTATTCGAGGACAGAGGAAGAACACCGGGAACATTTGAGGATAGTGATGGAGGTGTTGAGAAAGCACCAATTGAAAGAAAAGTTTTCTAAGTGTCACTTCTGGAGGAGGGAAGTGAGATTCTTGGGCCATGTTGTTTTTAGAAAATGGTATTGCCATGGACCCTGCGAAGGTGGCTACGGTACAAGATTGGTCTATGCCCAAGAATGCAATGGATATAAGAAGTTTCTTGGGATTAGCTGGATATTATCGTAAGTTTATCCAAGACTTCTCCAAGATAGCAGCACTGTTGACTTAGTTGACCAGGAAGAATCAAGCTTTCGTTTGGCACGAAAAGTGTGAGAATGCGTTCAGGAGTCTAAAGGAAAAGTTGACATGTGCACCAGTGTTAGTCATTCCTAAGGGAAATGAAGAGATGACAGTATATACGGATGCATGTGGTACAGGGCTAAGTGCTGTATTGATGCAAGGAGGTAGGGTTGTAGCTTATGCAATTCGGTAATTGAAATCACACGAGAGAAGATACCCTACCCATGATTTGGAATTAGCAGCGATCATGTTTGCATTGAAGATGTGGAGACATTATCTCTTGGGAGAAAGATTTGAGCTGTTTACCGATCATAAATCGTTAAAGTATCTCTTCTCTTAGAAGGATCTAAATCTCTGACAGCAAAGATGGTTAGAATTCTTGGCTTCCTATGATTTCGATATCGCATACACACCAGGAAAGGGCAATGCGGTAGCTGATACATTGAGTAGAAGACATGCCAGTTTAGGGGCTATGTTTCTAGAATGGAAGCAACTGGAGTACATCACTGGTATGATTTCAGACCAAAGTGCGAATTGGATCCAGAAATGTTAGCAAGTTTGACGATCAGACCCACTTTGATTGAGCGGATTGGTTCCATTCAGAGGGACGATCCTAGCCTATTGGAAATCATCTCCAAGTTAGAGATGGGTATCGATGAGGAGATGAACAAGTGTGGCTTGATCGAGATGGATGGCTTAGAAAGAGTGGAAGACTTGTTGTGCCCAAAGTCAATGGATTGAGAGATGAAGTGTTTAGAGAATGTCATCACTCAAAACTGACTATACATCTCGGTGGTAACAAGATGTATCGAGACATGAAGCAGACCTACTACTGGGAAGGGATGAAAAGAGACGTTGGGAAGTTTATATCCAAATGCATGAATTGCCAGCTAGTTAAAGCTGAGCAAAAGAAGCCTAGTGGGTTGTTGCAACCATTAGAAATTCTAGAATGGAAATGGGAACAAGTCTCAATGGATTTCATTGATGGGTTACCGAGGACTAGATCGAGCCATGATAACATTTGGGTGATTGTGGACCGATTGACCAAAAGTGCAAGATTTATACCCGTCAAGTCGAATAGAACGACAGCTAAGTTAGCTGAACTATATGTAAAGTGGGTAGTGAGATTTCATGGAATACCCAAAGGCATTGTGAGTGACCGAGATCCGTTGTTTACTAGTAGATTTTGGAAAAGATTACAAGAGGCGTTAAGATCAGAATTACATCTCAGTACTACGTATCATCCTCAAACCGATGGACAGGCAGAGAAGGTGAATCGAGTATTAGAAGATCTCTTGAGAGCTTGCATATTAGACTTTGGTGGATCATCAGATGACCATTCGCATCTAGTAGAGTTTGCATATAATAATAGTTATCAATCCAGTATTGGTATGGCTCCATTTGAAGCTTTGTACGGAAGACCGTGCAACTCACCGTCATGTTGGTTAGAAACTAGTGAGAAGTTTGTGCTTGGACTAGATGTGATAAGAGAAACTTCAGCTAAGATTCAAGTTATCCAACAGCGAATGAAGGCTGCCCAAGATAGGCAGAAGAGTTATGCTGATAAGAGGAGAAGAGAATTAAAGTTCTCCAATAGCGACTTGGTGTTTATCAAGATTTCTCCGTTGAAGAGCGTGATACGATTTGGCAGGATAGGCAAGTTAGGACCAAAATTCGTTGGTCCATTCCCAGTTCTTGAGCAAATTGGCAATTTGGCATATAAAGTAGAATTACCAAAGAAGATGGCAGGAGTTCACAACGTATTCCATGTTTCCCAGTTAAGGAAATTTGTGCACGACCCTGATGTGACTATTTCACTTGATCAGTTGGATGATATCGAGGTTGAACCCGAGGCGGTTGGGAATCGCAAGCCTATGCGTATTTTTGGGAACGATACGAAGCGACTTCGAAGGAAAGCGGTGAATCTAGTCAAAGTTCAATGGGGGCGAGAATGAGAATGACTGTACTTGGGAGACAGAGGAGAGCGTTAGGAAGACGTATCCAGAACTCTTCGCCTGGTAAGATTTCCATTTCGATTTAGTCTTTCCGCATGCTAGGATAGGTTTGTTTTGTTTGTTTTGCATGTTTGATTGTTGTATATGGCTGGTAGGCATGCGGGATCCTTTGTATGTTTTGGGTTAAGGAATTTTGGGGATGAAATTTCTTAAGGGGGGAGAATGTAACGACCCACATTCTACGTAATGAAGGATCATAGAATATTTATTTCTTTCACATACGAAGTCATATGGTCATGTAACTTTGGGAGACGACTATTAGGGTCATTTCCCATGTTCATGATTTTTGTCGATTTTTAAATGTCCATTTTTGCTCCTAGCTGATCTTGTTTTGGCCATAACTTTTGATTGGAAATGATCTTTGAACTGAAACCACTTTCATTAGGTCCAGATGATGGTTTACCATTCCGTAGAGTGGTCACATTAGCCAAACAGACTTACCGTTTGGGAGATGTGGCTGAAACAATGTTTAGAAAGTGAAAAGCTACTTAACCGGGCTTAATTGGGTGGTTAGTAGCTAGGCCCATTGGAGAATTTCAGGAGTAGGGGTATATAGGGGCTGATTAGGGTTAGAAAACATTTCTTTAGACACATTTCCAGCCGCCACTTTCATTCTTGGATCCCTAGTAATGGCCTCCAACATCTAAAACACCTTTAAACCACTTTCTAATTGAAGATTTGGCTAAATTACATCAAATTGAAGGGGATTATCATAAGATTGGCAATAGTACTGCTGTATAACCTTGGGAACATCACCAAATAGAGGATAATTTCAGATTTGGTGTCTTTTTGTGGCTAAGGTGAGTGATTTGCATAGTTCCTCACTAATTATAGCTAATTACGGGTAATTAGTGATAATTAGCGAATTTATACATGTTAAAAATCTGGAAAAATATTGATAAATTTCGAAATATTGTTTTAGGCCTCTGTTAGAAAATATGGGAAAATATGGGATTTTGGCTATGTTTGATCCGTTTTAACCTATCAAATTGTCTTTTTGATGTTAATGGTCGATTCTATATGTTGCTATGACTGTATGGTATGTTTTGTGATTGATTAGAAAAGATAAATTGGTCGAAAACGACGTCGAATGGCGTAAAACAGTCATCGGAAAGAAGTGCAGGAAATCAGCGGAACCAGATCGGATTGGAGGAGGGGAGCATGAACCGAACCGTGGAGCACCATGAAGCTCCAACCCGACCCGATCATGGAGCACTACCCGATCCGAACTGCTCGTGGATGGTGGCACCGAACCAACCCGCTCACCTGGAGAGCCACACAATCCGAACCGCTCACATCTGAAAATCTTCGACCCGACCCACTCGTGGCCTACACACCACGACCCGAACCAAAGTTCCAACCACGAACCAGAAGCTCCGACCCGGACGGAAGCAAAGGCCTGGGAGGATACACCCGACCCGATCCAGCTGGGGAACCACGACCTGATCCAGCTGGGGAACCACGAACCGATCCGACGGAAGGGGCACGAACCGACCCGATATGGGTGATCGCGAACAGGATTACTTCAAGGAGCATGATCTGAAGCAAAGTAAAGTGAAGAACCGAACCGATCCGGAGAAGACTAAAACCCGAGATGCAAAGGTAGTCCAAGTGGGAAGTTTGTACTCAGGATCCAGTTGGGAACCAACGAGTCAACTTCATGGGTTGGGCTTTGCTGCGGGACGTGTGCTTATGGGTTTTCGACGTCCATAGCTTTGATTCACCACCAAGACGAATGTTAGGCTACGTATCAGTGCAGTGGGGTAGTTATTACCCCATGGGGAAGAGTGATTGTAGCATGGCTATGAGCCAGTGCAGTGGAGTTGTATGACTTCATGGTGCAGAGTGGACATAACAAAGACTAGTGGCTATGGATCAGTGCAGTGGTGTCATCATGACTCCATGGGGCAGAGTGATCATAGCAAGGAATAGGGTGATCAAAATGGTGGATGTCGTATGCTTTACACACTGAGTAAGAGATGTGAGGATGGTTGCTATGTTTGATTGTTTGCTTTCACTATGACATGCATACCCCCACCCCCGTATTCTTTACACCATATGTTAGTGGCACCTTAAAGTATTGAGCGGTATATTGTGCTAACTCTATGGTTGCATGTCTAGGTTCAGGTTTGGTTTAGTATACCTGTTATTGTTCTATTTTGATGCTTATCGCTCATACCATACTTTTGTCTGACCCAGAATTTTATGTCTCTTCTTATTACTCTGGGTGCTCTTAAACGGGCAGGCTAGAGACAGGTTAGGTGGTATGCACGAGTGGCTGTACCGGAGACGAGCAGGAGGCTCTTACGTATTATCTACGTATATTCTCCCCGTGTTGCTGCTGGTCACTACTTTGTGCATTAGTGTACCTTTCCTTTCCTTTGCTTTAGAGACAGTTTTAAAGTTGTAATAATGATGATGCGGAACATAAGATGTATTTGGATTTTCCGCTGCTATGATGTTTAGTTTTCAACTTATGCACTGTCTCGCCTGTTTTATGTCAAAGTTATTTTATTATTATATTTTATTCCATGCGATGTGATACATTCTACAGGTTCCTTGTTAGTTCAAATTCCCTTTTTCTTTCTTTGGCGACCGTCCCGTGCTAGTTGGACATTGACACAACACACTTTCATGGGAAATGTCGGCTGGTGCGGGGCGGGTCATCACAAAAACATTCAACCTAAGTTTAAAACCAAAAAAACATTTCAAATGAAAAAAGCGAGCTTTTTGCGCTTTGGGCTTGATTACGCTTTTTTTTTTGCGCTTCACAAATAGATGCGCCTTAAACTTCAAAAAAGTCCCGTATATAGTTGCGCCTTGTGCCTTTTCCGCCTTCACTCGCGCGTTAACTACATAACGTCTATATAATATTTTTCAGTACGTTTAATTTTTATAATAACATGACAATGAGAATTATGTAAATAACACGACACCGTTTCGATAATTATAATCCATTTACTACGGTTAAACAATCATGTTTATTTCCTTTTTTTTCAAATCATCCTACAATACAATCAGTTTGCAACACAATCTACATAAACCTAATTGCATACGTGATAATCACCGTTGTCATGCTTCTAAATCAATTACATATGTGATAATCATCGTTTTCAACCTCCTAACCAATTACATTTATTCTCATATCAACCTAGAACACAATCAACATCATATTTATCTCACAAGGCAACCAATTTCATATCCATGACAATCGATTTGCAAAACCATATAAACATTCAAATTAACCCAACTTAAATATAAAATAGGGTTAGAGGACATACCTAAACAAATTAGAAGTTTGGAAGTGAGAATTGGGGTGTAGGATTGGTGAAATCGCTGCAGCGTCCGGGGGGGGGGGGGGGGGAGGGGAAGGCGACGGGATAGTTTTTTTTATGCTGAGTGAGAATTGGGGAAGAAAGTCATGGCTGTTGTTTTGATATGCAGGAAATTGAGCGATGGCTAGCGACGACCGCTTTTTTAGCCGTCGCTCTTGGTCGTTGCAAAACGAGGCCTTTATAGTAGTGTTACTACTACTACCATATGAGGTACCATATGTGTATGTGTATGTATACTACTACTACTACCACCACCACTACCACTGCCACTACCAATACTACTCAAAATTTGGATCTCATATTAAATCTACAAGAAACCAGTAAATTCATTACCACCGCCACCGCCACCACCACCGCCCCCGCCTTCGCCCCCGCGACCGCTACCACTACCACTATCACTACCACAACTATTTTGTTGCTTCTAACGAAATAAATAAATAACATGATTTAAAAGACCTGAACTTCAAAGGTACCCCTTTAAGGTGATTATATTTAATTTCACAAACTTCACCTTAAATCTTGGAAAAAAGATTACCTTAAGGAGTGGATCTTTCTTTGTCTTCTCAAAATGAACGCAGCAAATCTCATCCATCACATCTTCTCCTAAATTCCACCTTCTACATAATTACAAACAAATCTGATGGTCCACAATTTATGTCCATAATTTTGTGTTCCAACAGCCGCTCCCTTTCAAAATACCATCAACGCAAGTCTCTTATTTTTTTTCACAGCTTAGAAGAACATAATTTCCAAAAGAATACGGCATATGGAACATTTAGCATCGGTAATGCATGTAACGTGTATTGCTTGCATCCCATAGAGAGCTGGCTCATAAGCTCTACAAGATGTTCTCGTCGTTTGAGAGGAGGCATCTAGATAAATGTGTCATAAGCAGACATTTTTTTTGAATACCCACACTAGAAAGAAAATCTACATAGCACTAGACTATTTGCATTAGTGATGAACGAAAAAAGGTAAGAAATATTGAAACAAACTATATGTTAAGGTTAGTCATGGGTGAGTCCATAGGCCCATCGAAACACTAGATGTATGCATGTCATCTTTGTACGGTAGGATTGTACAGTGATGTGAATACAACTTATTAAAGTATGAGTTAGAAAGTAATCCCAAGATTCTAGAACATATACAATACGAATTTACAAAACTTCACTATACTCAGCACTAGATATAAGCGTTTCACCTTTGTAGTACGATTGTAGCATGATGAAAATAGTGTTTATGAAACCTCAGAGTCTGATAACTAATCTCCATAGTTTAGAATGTGTGTGTACAATGTTGTGTGATAGAACATGAATTTATTATAATTCATTGTTCTTTTTTATGGACAAAACTTGATTGCATTCAATAGAGAATCCCATAATTCTTTTGCATCCTTGAGAAGTTTCTTTATCTTCACTTATTAGTTGAGAGAACCAATAACGCAATGCATACTTTTTTCTACATGAAATGAGCTGTCTACCTTCTGTCAGTATAGGTGCATTACAAGTGTTGCTCATATTACTATATTGCATTACAAGTGTTGCTCATATTACCATATCCCATCAATACAATTGTTGTCAATATAAGAATGAATTCAACTGATAAAAGTGAACTTTATACATGAG
This sequence comes from Allium sativum, assembly GCA_030737875.1. NCBI lineage: Eukaryota > Viridiplantae > Streptophyta > Magnoliopsida > Asparagales > Amaryllidaceae > Allium > Allium sativum. The sequence continues at coordinate 262,605,002 of CM060927.1, read as the reverse complement.
TGTGCACTAATCGACCATCCCAAGAGCTCGAAAAGCCGTGAGAATAGTATCAGGACGGGAGATTGACTGGGGAAGTCCTCTCGGCTTGAGTACGGGATCCTTTAGCACTGGGTATCACCTTATTTTGTAAAATTAACCGGCCTTCGAAAGTACAAAATAGAATATAAGATAATGCCACATTATCAATGTAAGAAGTTTTGGATCATATTTGTTTATATATAAGCATTAACATAAGTTTTGATTATATTTTTACCCTCACACTTAAGTATATTAAACCATTTTTTCAACATACTCAAATATTTTTTTCTTTAAACAGCTTGCCTATGATTTTTTTTAATATATACTAAATTGTACACAAGGTCCTTTATGCATAGTCTGTGATTGAACATAACAGGTTTCTAGAATATTAAAATTACTAAATACTACAATCATAATACCCAAGGCAAAAAATTTGCTCTAATGATTAGTTAAAATTTATGAATAACCGAATGATGTTCCTATCAAGCTACTGCAATTCAAGGCAATCCGAACATAATCACTTACATATTGATAAGTCTACAAAGGTTTGGTTCTAACACAGCTCTATGTTTTCTTTAATCAAATCAAAGATTTGATACCCTATAAATGTAGTTTTCCTTTGTCACTAGGGCATGTTATAGTTATATATGGACTATGATATAATTTCAGTATGTCTGCTACACAGGGTAAGTCTATATGTTAGCTAAGTTAAGCATCAAAACATGTTATAAGATGCAAGATATTAGATATGTAATATGTCCAGGTGATAATTTTTTGACACAAATTTTATTAATGCTTTTATATTAAACATCTTTCTTTTGAGAAACAAATAGTAGTAGCGAAACAAATAAGCAGCGAAAAGTTTGAGAAATCATTAATGTTATACATGCTTATCATCACCATATGAAACTTATATGATTTCTCACTTTATTTTGTCAACCATCAACTATTTTTGTGCTTTAGTGTCCAAGTTTTGATGCATTAACCTTTTGTGTTACTAGAAAACTAAAAACCGACTTCAAAAACAAAAAAACTATAATTTATCCATCCAAGTAATATTTTTAATAATATTATAATTTCTACCCTGTTTGAATTATATGTACTCTCTTCTTCTAATTTTTAATTCCATACAGATCAGATTAATTTATAGTTTATGCCTCTTGCATTTTGGGACAACTTTTTTTAAGTGAACACCAAAGACAGTGGATAATTGCAAATTGTATTTAATTTTTTTTTCCTATATGATTTTCATATTTGTATGTCTGTGTGTGTTTCGATACAGAAATCAGGAGGCCATTTTGATACAGGAATCAGTATACTAATTGTTATACATATCTTGGCTTTCCTAGCGTTCTTTAAAGAACATTTGTTTTTTTTTAAAATATTTTCAACAATCCACATCTACCATGAAGAATAGCCGAATTTGAGGTGATTTGAATGATGGTATGGTGACGAGAGAGTGCAATGAGTAGCTAATAGCCAATATTGAGCTGACTAATAGCTTGTTATTTCAGGAATGGAAGACTGTTACAAGAATTGCATCCATGCCATAAGTTAGGAGATGACGATTCAACAGTAAATTGAGTTGAAAAGTTGAATATAACATGTGAGAACAGAGGGTGGGATGTATGGTTTCCAAGATTTACATTGTGAAAATGCAGTGGATGACATATTGTATTTCATATTGATTCAAGTAATATAATATAAGTCTGCTTTTTTAGGGAACTACATATGCTGGACAAGTTATTAACTGCAAAAGCATTAGGACCGTTGATAAGCATCGTGCTATGATACTCTATGATATTTGTGTCTCAATGGTATGTTATTAATGTATTTTTTCTATCTAATAAAGATGTATAAGTTAAGCATTGACGTTTACATCACTGTGATGTGGTATGTGTTTGTACTTTATCTTATGACAACTTAACAAACTTCAATTTCAAAATTTGCTGAATTTTTCCTTGGAATGAGAATCCGTATTCTGTTGGTTACAAATAATAGGATGTCTTCTTGCAACTGTAGGTTGTTTATTTTAAGTGGTTTTTGAAGGACATAGAGAAATTTCAATAAATGGCTATGAACTGTGTAATCAAATTTGTAGCATTACCCATACTCCGTTACCAAACATTAAATATGCTTTAGTTTCTTTTTAGCACATATTCCATTTATGGGTTTCTCAATTGATTCTCCTTGCTATTTGATGTGTTAATGTTTATAATTCTAAAATTTCCCTAATTTTATACTATTTTACTACAACAATTTTGTTGATCAATTTACAAGCCTGATCTTACATAATAATAGCTTGCTTAAGGTGTTATCTAGGTCATAAAAGTATGGTCAAAATAATTTTATACTACAAAGTAGTAGATGTAGTAATACTTGAATCACAAAATAAATACAAGGAAGAACAAACACGAAATGTTTGCAAAAATAGCACAACATTTTATTTTTCAAACCTATTGGTTTCTCAAATGTCCCTATGCATTGCACGCAGTCACATTGTTCACAATTGCATATAGGTCTATTATACTGACTATGTTACTATAGGCCTATTATACTGAAGAGATTGGAACTTTTTGTTAATTAACCATGTACCCGTAACATTATTTTCAATCATTCATTTTTTTATGTATATGACCAAATTTATGTCTTTTTCAACCTAAACATAAACAAACAATATAACCACTTATTGGATATAATTGCATAGACGAAGAGAAAGGAAACAAGAAACAAGACCATAGACCAACCAAACACATGAAGAGAAAGGAACACGAAACAAGACCACAGACCAAGCAAACAAAAAAAAACTGTACGTCCCTCAATTTAGTGATGTTTCATACCACTTTTTCAATTTATATATGTATACACACTTTCTATGTGAAACCAAAAAGGAAACACTAAAGTAGTGTAGATATTCCTTAGTGCAAAAAATAAAAAATAAAAAATAAAAAATTGACCAAGTGGAAAAGTTTGGGGGATCGGAAAGCTCTGGCATAACTCCATTTTCATCCATCCTATAACCTTCTTTCGTATGAATACCCATCACATGTGAATAATATTTTGTTTTATGATAACAAAGTTCATACTAATGATGGAATCGAATGAAAATAACTGATAAGAGGTGAGTTTTTTCCTAGGAAGGATTGGGCTGTAGATGGCTAACATGAAAGTTGAGGAGGTTCACAACTAAAAAACATCGATACTAAAATCCTACTGCAGTAGAACCCAACAGTTTGAAGACCGAACCATGGACAAAAACCGTGATGGTTCAAAAACGTTTCGAAAGTTTAACTGGTCGAAACTGTTAAAATTATGTGTTTCTTTTTTATATAATCTAGATTAACCTGCATGAATATAATAATTACCATAAATTATATTGCACAAAAACTATGTTGAAAAATAATTTTGTAGCTTTTTTAGCCAAAAGTTTTAAATTTTTAAGAGTACTTGCTTAAAAAGAAAATACGTACTTTAGTAGTTGAAAACCTAAGATGTTGTTCATAATATTACCAATAACCTTAACACCAGTAGGGAACTAACAGAAGTAAAATTGATGTTTAAAAAGCAAAGACATTTATCCCACAGCATAATGGAATAAATATTGGTCCACTCATTTATATTTACGGCTAACCTGATCTATTAAGTTCACTGTTGCTGTGATCCTACCATGACAGCTTTGAAATTTGCTCTGCATCTCTTTTTTAAATTTGGAATCCTAATTTCAAAGATTCTAGTATTGGATTGGATGTTTACACAGGCTACTGCAGATTTTGAAAGGTCCATACAGATAAATGGTTCGTATTGTTGTGCGAGAAGATTGCATGAAAACCGAAGCACAATAAACAGGATTTAGATTTGCCAATTGAACATCAGTCTAATCTGATAGCAATTATTCTATTACATCAAAAAATAGTAAATAATCATAATGAAGAAAAGAGACACATATTTATACTGGTTCCACTACCATCGAGATAATGTACGTCCAGTCCAAAGGAGAACGATTTTATTCCATATGAGAGAATTACAAGAGATACAAAATAGGAGTTTACATACGTACTCAAACCTCAAATTAGGCTTACCAAGAAGAGACACCATTGGGGATCACTGGCTCCATGCCAAGATGGGTTTATAATGAAGTATGCCCCTCGATATATAGCCGGTGCAAATTTATGAGAGTCATCAATTAAATTACCTACATATGGTAAGAAAATAATGGAGGCTAATTACAATAGCAACAAATGTGCACACATAGAAAGTAAATCAAGCCCTTTCCTTAGGGCAGATGGAAGAAATTAATGTCTGCATTTATTTCTTTCCATCTCATGCAAATGTAATCAATTAATTCATGCATTTCCATATTAAACAAATATTTACTTTCCATTTGTTTGCGATTTTATAACACCTAAATTTAATAGTCCACCTTGATGCAAAATCACATAACTTCAATACTCCATCTCGAATAAAATTCTCTTCATGCATAAAATTCTTCAACAGAACTCCACATAAAATCAAAATCTCACAATGAGATAGAAACAAAAAATGAATATTTTCCTAATGGGTTCCAGCAAAGCTACCCCCCATCATACCATGTTAACGAGCCCAGACTATGTGACAACCTAGATTCCGACAAATCGATTTTTTTTTCAAAAATACAATCTATCAAAATTTGAGTTGGGTGCTCTGGTATCCTGCAGAAAAAGACAGATATAAAGAAGCATGTCAGAACTTGTAAAGCATCTCACAGCGGAAGGAAATAAAGTATAATATTCAAATATTGCTTTACCTTATTAACGATACTGCTAAATCAGTATCCAAAGCTATACCATCTCTGTCAAGAACCTAACCTGGAAGTATGTAACGAGGAGGGGGTCAGAACATAAGTTCTGTGTGAGTGGACTTAGAATAAACTTTTGTATAATCCTATATATACCGTTCAGTTATCATTTTCTTGCTTATTAGGTTATTCGCGATATTAGCTCTCTAGGCTATACTTATGTCCTACTAGTAGGTTAACCTAATACAACGTATATGTATATACCCCCAACTCGTCTAATCCTTTCCATATATATATATATATATATATATATATAGTCCCTTTCCGTATGTCGTACGGGCTTCATCATGTAAATCTATACTACTTTAGTGTAGTGCCACCATTCTTGAAATCGTTTGGACTCCCACTCTCGATCTTGCTAGATTCTGTGTATCATCTAGATCTAGTCTAAGGTTTACTATCGAGTGCTTCCTAGATTCAACCAGGGTTTACGCTACCCAGGGCCACTAGGGTTTATGCTACCTATTGAATGCTTCTCGGATTCAGGGTTTACGCGACCTAGGTCCAACTAGGGAATATGCTACCTATCGAACGATGCCCCCTAGTCTAGGACACACTACCTAGAGCGATGTATGTCCATAGACTTTCCCCACGTACGTGTCATGAATCATTATCGATGTCTAGTTGCGCATGTCCTCTATATGTGCGGCCCGAGTTCCGTGGCAGGGCTAATCAAGAAACACGGAACTCGGTCGGGAGCTTTAAGTTATCTGCCGATGTATTTGCTAAGGTCTGTTTTTATCTGTGTGTGGCTATGGTCCCACTTGACCCCTCCCTCAACTAATGAAAGGCACCAAAGAAAATCAAGAATGAGAACTGTACGCAGGCCCCCATGCCCCTACAAACCTATTGGCCAACCTCAACCATAACTAGATAGCAAGTGTATGGTCTTTTGGAGCTCTCCACCTTTCCGCTTCACGTGCTCGATTGACTCAAGATGGTAGGTAGACGACGACGTGCTATCACAGGGCTAAACAAGATATCGCCGCCTCACGCTGGTCCATCCTAGTCTTTAGGTTGCTTATATTGCAACCAAGGCATACTCTTGGTTCTTCTAACGCATACCCTAACCTCTATGAGCCTAGGAGGATCATCTGCAACCTCACAGAGGGATACCAAGAGTACCCTCACGTCCCCTCGAAGCCGCGTGCTTCGTAACCCAGTTCGTTGGAGCCTTCTTCATGATCAGATGGACGTTCGCTCCTCCTCATGTTCTACTTAGCTTTCTTGACTAAGGTTTACTACTTAGTTTACTTAACTAAGGTTTACTACTTAGTTTCCTGAATCGTTAGCTTTCTTAACTAAGATTTACTACTTAGTTCCCTTAATCGTTCGTTTTCTTAGCTAAGGTTTACAAGTTAGTCCTCTTAACTAAGGTTTACTACTCAGTTCTCTTTCTCGTTATTTACTTAGTTCTCTTAACTAAGGTTGATTACTTGGTTCTCTTAACCAAGGTTTGATGCTTAGTTTCTGTTACTTAGTTCTCTTTAACTAAGGTTTGTTACTTAGTTCCTTTTAATTAAGGTTTACCAATGAATTCAAGCATGACTTAAGTTCTCTTTATCAAATGATAGCATACGGGTGTTTTCCCACATTTCCAGCATAGATTAACTTATTTTATGGTATAAGTCATCCCACCCTTCGAGTCTTGTATTACATCTTAAGTCATATTCATTTGTTATCCCTAGAATAAGTTTATCTATTATTCAATCTTATCATTCCCCACTTTTCCTTGCTTTGATACTGTTATATTATTTAAGTTTGCCCATTTGTCTAAGTTGACTTAACCCCCAATCACGTATTCAATTCAACCCACGCGTCATGTGAAATTGGTTAAGTGTTATCTATCGGTTCATGTTGACTTAACATACCCATATATCATGTCAAATTGGTTAAGTGTTATCTCATCTTCCTTATCATTTCCTATAACTTATCTTGTCTCATAAGTTATAATTTCCACCTGTTATCTTTCTTTCCTTATTCAAGTTTATTCATAATAGGTTATTTATCATTCCCCATTTGTTGTCATTAATTTTAGATTTGACTTATCCCTTCGATTTACTTAACCCGTTACTTAACCTTTACCCAATTCAATTAATTTATGATACCGTTACGGGTCCCTTTTGGTTAAGCATATCTAAATTTTTGTTTCACATGTCACCCGTGTCCCACTTAACCCTCTAACCATACCCATGGCGCCCACATGTCTTATTATGGTTAGTATTTCTTAATTTATTTATTATGCCGTAACGATGTATGACCTCTCACATTAGACGTCCGTTCGTGGCTGCTGGATTTGCCGGGCGGTTCCGGGCAGACTTATACCACAACGCGCCTAACCTCATGTCATAAACCGTTACGCCTCTAGTTCTTGCCGTTGACCTCTCACATTAGACGTCCGCTTGCGATTGCTGGATTTGTCGGGCGGTTCCGGGCAGTCTTACACCACAAACGCGCCTGACCTCGTGTCATAGGCGTTCATTAACAATCGTCTTTCACCCAAACCCCAAATTCATGTCATGTGTTCCAAATTTAACTTAATTACAATTCATGTCTATTCTAAGTGTCATAGGCCAATTATAAATTTACAAGCATGTTCATGTTCATAATCCTGTTAATGGGCTATACCTATTATTCCAATTTCCCAATCATATTCCATATTCATTAATTCCAATTAATTTACACAATTTCATGTTAACATCATAAGTCAGAATTCATAATTATGCGCTATTCACCATTGATTAATGTTCCCAAATCATACCCAAAGATTCATTATGAATTATGCCCCAAATTTATCATTTCAAACTTTATTTCATTGAATAATCCCCATATACAATTTGCCAATTTTCCCAATATTTGCAATAATAATTGTTATGCCTCCAATCCCAAATTACAGATTATATTCCTCGATTGCATAAAATAAATTATGCCCAATATTTGCAACAACAACTGTTATGCCACAAACCCCAAATTACAGATTATATTTCTTGATTGCATAAAATAGATTATGCCTAACATTTCCATATTCCAACTGCACGTGTGCATACTAAGATTTTCGTCTAGGTTCGATATAACCTAGATCCAAAAATAAAAAGGGGAAGGAGGATAAAAGTAACAACTATTATAACATGAATCTTGAATTAAATTAATAACTGGGAACGATAATAATACTATTATACAACAAATTTATTATAATTCCACTCACCTTGACTGGATTGGGGAAAATAAACGATTTGTTGATGTAGAACGCTGATCTAATCTTCTTATTTGATTGTTGGTGAAGAGCTTGGATCGTCGATGAAGAATTTTGCTTCTTGATTTGATTAAACTCCAAAGTTGATGAAGAACTTGCAATTTAGTTTAGGGTAATGGGACGGCGGCCTTGTTTGTTTGAAGTTTGGCAGCATGGATGCGTCAGAAGGAATTGTTTATGAATTAGGTTAGGTCTAGGCACTATTTTATAGGTGTAGAGAGTGTTTTAGAGCCCTTAGATCACCCTAGAAACCATCCGGTCCGTCCAGCACATCAAAAATCATCACTGCCCAGATTTGAAAAAATCAGGGGGAAGGTCGACCTCCCTGGGTAGGTCGACCTGCCTGGGTATTTTCCTACGTAAATTCTGAATTTTTGTTGAATCTTCCGAAGGCCATAACTCTTTCATACGGAGTCCGATTTTCGAAAACTTGACTCTATTCCAAGCAGAATTTCAAGACGAATGCAATGGAGATGTCCGTTTTACTTAATTCCTAATATTTAAATTAAGTATCCTTATTTTATTATCTTCTCTATTACGTACACTGTCATTGAACTAATCTTTCCTTCTCTTTCATGTATTAATTAATTTTCATTGTACATCACCATTATTAACCTATCTATGCATATATATATATATACATATATATATATTTACATTTTTAGTTATATTAAAAATGCGGGGTGTTACAGACTACGTTCCCAGCTGCTAACAAAATGTTGCAAATATCCAAAATCGAAAAAAGGTAGATCCTAAAATAATCTCAATACCATCAAGGCCAACAATAATTCTCTCAGTCATTAATTCAAAAACAGAGCCAAAATCCAAATCTTTGTATGCAAGATAATGCTCTCCTTCCACATACCTGCATGTAGCAACAATTCTTTAGGACGACATCACAAAATAGACGATATACCACAATGGCACCAAATCCGCCAAAATCAGCTCTATGAACTGGACACTCCAAGACGGCATCACAAGTCGATAAGTTTGAGTGGCGTCAAAATCCGTCACCCAAATCAGCTACATCAGAAAAAATTGCACAATGGTCTCTTCAACACACTAAACTCTTTATCACCTAAATCTCATACAATGCGAGCATTTCTCAACTAAACTTGAAGTTATACAGAGTCCTCAAACACTTGGAAAGGTTGCTAACACCTCTAGCTATTCGTCTTTGGTTGCTACCACCTCTAAGCAATTTCTCCAAGTTGTTTTCTGCAAAGTCGCATTCTTTTGGAGTGACATTCTTAAACAAACATATAACTCCACCATAATGAGAATCCAAAGCTCAAGCTACATCAAAGTTCCAAGTCTGGAACACTCTTCTCTCTCAACATAATCTTCTCCGCTAAAGTCTCCTTTTCTCTCAAAATAGCCATAACATAACCACCACTGAATCTACCAACCTTTGTAGAAATAATTGATGCACAATTTAGAATAAATCTCCTCGCTCTTGTGCAAAAATTGCGCAAATGCGAAAGCAATACAGAAAGGGGATCCAGCTTGTCGATTAAGTATCAACCACTAATTCAATAAAAATAATCACCAAACAAAAGAACAAAAATATATGAGGAGAAGAAGACACAAAAGATTTAATAAGGTTCGAATATGAGTATCCTACGTCCACGGAGACCCAACAACTTCTTTATTTCTTTACTTCAAGAGGAGAATACAATATGAGAAAAAAATTACAACAAAACTCAATATTAATTCTCACCCTATAATAGATAAAGAAAATAGGGATCTATTGAGGAATAATAGGGAAAGATATATTTTCTTGTGATGATGCAAAAATGTGCAAATGGCTTCATTTATATATATATATATATATATATGTGTGTGTGTGTGTGTGTGTGTGTGTGTGTGTACATAGGAAGAATGAATAATTCTAGAAGTTAAGGATGAAGATGTTTGGGAATTTCCTTGATTTGATTCACCGCAAGTCTTGCGCATTTATTTTGTTTCCACCTATATAAATTCTTGATTGATTCTCTAAATCAACTAATTGTTTCCCATATTTGGCTTGATTATGGAAACAATTAATGCCTCTTTCACCCCAACAATCCTTGATTGATTCTTTAAATCAATTATCTTCTCCATATTAATTTGTTTATCATATTTGACTTGATTATGGAAACAAATAATGCCTTCTTATTAATATCTTTCAATCGCCTAGATTTAACACTCCACCTCGATTAAATATATTCATCAATCACCAAAAATCAACAAAATTATTGGGTTTATGCCATCAAGCTCAATGTGAACTACTTTGGGCAATATTGCCCAAATTGTGCTTCCAAATCTTTCCTAAGCATAAGAAAGATAATATGCATATCAACAAACAAAATGCATATGAGCAAATATCAAAATTCTTCACAAAATCCGATGAAAGGGACAAACTTGTAGATACAGAAATCCAAGAGACTAATGGAGACATAGCGTGCTTCACCTTCTCCATCCTACATTGAGTGAGGACATACTCAATATTATCTACTTCAACCTCCTTCTCAAGTTTTTTACTCGACTTCACCAAGTCTACCTTATCAAACTCAGCACCAAGCTCCACAACATTCAAAGCATAAGATGAATAATCATCACTACAGCTATGCTTACCAATAGGTCCAACTGAACTAAAAGGCCTTTTGTGCAACTAAGCTCCACCTAGAGTCTGAACCTCTGAAATTTTCTCATCAACCATGGCACCATCGGAAATGCCACTTTCTCTCTGAATATGGAAACAATCTGATGACTCCAAATGTATTTGGGAATTTTGTGTCCTCCTAATGTCATCACTTGATAGAGTCTCCATCTTCAATAAAGTCCTCTCATCAAATATCGCATGCCTGCAAGTCACAATTCTCGTAGTTATTTTGCACCACAACCTATACTTCTTCATTCCTTCTCCATAGCCTAACAAAATGTGCTTACTTCCTTTAGGCTCCAGCTTATCATGTCTCTCATGTTCTAAAAAGCTCAACAACAAAATACTTTAAGAAATGAATAACAAACAAGCTTTTTTTTACATGCTTCTTCTGGGATCTTCATATCCATGGCAATAGAAGGTGTACGGTTGATGAGAAATACTACCATAGATATCGCTTCTGCCCAAAACCCCTCTTCTAGACCAGCAGTCAATCTCAAGCTCATAGCTCTTTCCCATAATATCCGACACATGCTCTCCGCCACTTCAAAAGAATGCGACTTTGTAGAAAAATCTCTAAATACACGCTCAGATGCAAAATAGTTAGTGAATTATTGTGACGCAAATTCACTACTATTGCCAACTTTAAGAACTCTCAGCTGCTTTCCTGACTTCTTTCAACTAAGGTCTTCCACTTCTGAAATTGGGCAAATATTTCGGATCTAGTCTTCATGAAATAGACCCAAACCATACGCAAGAAATCATCCACAAATACGTTGAAGAAACTGGCTCCACCTAAAGATGCAATTGGGGTAGGTCCCCACACATAAGAATGAACATACTCTAGAAACTCTGTAGCTCTAGGTCTTCCAACATCAAACGTGACATGCTTCTCCTTTCCAAAAGAACAATCTTTGCAAGACCTAGGCTTTAATTGAGTATCAACAACAATTAACCTACGCTTCTTCAATACTTCTAGGCTCTCCTCATCAACGTGACCTTAACGAAGGTGCCATAACAGAGTAGAATCTGGAATACTAGAATCAGTAGAAACTACTGGATCTCCCAAGACTGTCTCTCCACGAAACATATAAATATCATCGACTCACACCCCTTTCATCACCACCAAGGAATACTTCGCCATTCTTAAATTCTCTCCATCTATTATTATTTTCATACCAAGCCTACTCAAATCTCCAACTGACAACGAAGTCTTTTGCAGCATCGGAACATGTCGAACATCCATGATAGTTCTAATAACACCATCATGCATCTTAAACCTCACACTTCCAACGCCCACAACATGACAAAATGTGTCATTCTCCAACTGAACTGCTCCACCATCAATCTTCTCATAACTGACAAAACAACTCTTATCTGGCGTCATATGAAAAGAGGCTTCAGAATCAATCACCCAACTTGTACTCTCTAAAGTTGAAATAGTGGCTGAAAATAATGATGTATCACTATCACATTTATCTGCATTTGATCTAACTGATGGATGCATTGAATCTTTCTCTTTCTTCTTTTTCTTCCTTCTCAAGGCTGAACAATTTCGTATGAAATGTCCCTTCTTCTTACAATAATAGCAATCAAAATAGCACTTGAAGTACCCAATAACTAACGGTACGGGTCATTAAGGAAATGACATCGGAATAGTTTGGGTGTATATGAGAATAGAGCAGGTCTTTGTACAAGGCGACATGAGCAATTGCCTAAGGCCCAATTACTGATAGGGCCCAAGTTTATAAATGATATTTAGTTAATTTACTTAGTAAAAATTGAAATCCTATTTGATAAAATAATTCTTCCCATGAATGCAGTTTGGTTAAGTCATGCATCATTTCCTAAAGCTCAACCTTTGCATTTACTTTCTATATTTATCCTTTGTAATATAATTTCTTTCACTTACCTTATACATTTATATTATTTGTAAATGTGGACGTGTCTATATGTGTGTGCGTGTGTGTATATATACAGGTTAAACGACTTTAGATCAGTTCAAATGAAGACACAATCATTGTCTTTGATAATTGTTAGGTTTTGGTAATATGATATCCCATATTTAAGTTGATTTTGGAGATACGTAAGTTTATGTTGAATTGTGACTAATATTCTTTACTTATTTTATAGATTTTAAAGAGTGATTGATTGTCTCTTTTATTTCTTTAAAAAAGGCAATGAAGTATCTTCATGGAAAAGATTTATGGAAGTATTCAGCTTCTTAAGAGAGATATTTTGTCAAGATCATTATAAGTAGACATGTTTATGGTTCATTTGATACATATAAGGAAAAGTTTATCTTTTTATGGTTTTGCTAAATGAGATTTCTTTTCATTTTAAGGCTTACTTTATAGTCTTTTGGAATCTATAATGGTTTCTTTGAAGGAACTATTTGTCATTATTATTCTTCACTTCTTGTATTTTCTAAATTTAATTGTGTAAGGATCTTAGGAAAAAATTCAGTAGTTGGTACTAGTGTCTATTACAAAAAAAATATTTAAAGCAGTGTTGGCTATGAAGAATACAAGTGTTAAAAAACTTTTTAGCAACCCAGAACTTTATTAATTTAATTTATGAATGTTTAATTTTTCTAAATATTCGATTTGTGGTTTTAAGTATTAAATTCCTTTTTATATGTTAGTAGTATGTGATAGAGAATTTATCTTTTATCTTTCAAATAAAGGTTTAATGGTTTTATGGCCTTTTTAAAATCATATATTTTGAAATTGAAAATTTAGTTTTAATTTTGTTATATATATATATATGTATATATAAATATATATGTGTTTATAGAGAATTTTTTTATTTAAATTGTATATATGACAATGTAATAAGATTTTATGATTATAAAGTTATATTTTAAAAACGTACTTGATAGTATAGTAATAAGATTTAAATATTTATATTTTAAACACACAATTTGATGTTTAACACATATTTACATAATAAAAACAGTTTTATAATATATTTTATAATATAATAAAATGTGATTTGGACTTTAAGAATAAATTAAGTAAACAAATGTCAAAATGATTTAAATAATGTAAGAAATTAATGTGATGTTTTATAAAATATATTATTAATTTTTAAAAGTAAAAAAGATGAAGTGATGTTTGACAAATAAAAATATTCAAAATTTATAAAAAGGGTAGCATCACTATTAAGTTGTAAGATGCATTTAACGCTTGTAGAAAAATGATTTAGGGTGCAAGCTTTGAAATAATTAAAGGAAAAATGGTCTTTGTTTAATCTAATTTCACTATATTTCCATTTTATTGATGTATATATTAAGTCTCCCCTTCCATTTCAATTTCTCTTCACTTCATTTACTTCTTCCTCTATTGTTTTTCCATGGCGAATTCATCTAAGTATATAAAAAAGCAAAAGCCTGGAAAAGGAAAGGCAGTAAATTTTGCAAAGCAAGTTTAAAATTCATACTTGCAATTTATTTGTTTTTCCTTCTTTTAATTCTTTCTTTGAACCTCTTGTTTTCTTCTCTTCTGATATCCGTTTGCAGCAAATTTACGTAACTATTAAAAATAACCAATGTTTGGAAATAAAGAAAGCCTCAACAAGTACTATATCAAAGGGAACCAAAGCTTGGAAGTTTCAGAAAATCAGTTTTTGGTTTGTATTCTTGTTGTAAAATCATTGTTGATGTTTGGTTGAGTTAGTTCTCCATTCTAGCATTTTTCTCGTACGTATTGAGTATGTTATGAGGAGGCTCGATTCTGGACAGTGGTCTTGGCAAAGTGTTGTGTAGCTAGGACAAACATATAACACTCCGTAAAATATACCATAAATAAACATAGAAAATTAATGTAATAACCCGGAAAATCAGAACCAATTTGGCAATTTTAATGAATTTTGAATATTTAAAATGAATTATTTTAAATAATAACGACTATAAATTTATTTTGTATAGAATTAGAACATCTAAATTTATTTAAATCGAAATTAGAATATAAATATTTATTTTAATTATAAAATGAATTGGAAATGGCGCGGTAGTTAGAAAATTCAATTTCAAATTTCAAATGAATGTACAGGATTCAAAATAAACCGGATTTTAGTGAAACCAAAAATATTAGAATCTATTTTAAAATATCTTTCCAACAATCCAAAAAATTGAAATTTCATAGCGGGAATAAAAAGTTATGCCCAGTTGAAAATTCAGAATAGTCGCTATGGAAATATAGCACTTAAAAATGGCGATTTTGCAAACGACCTCCGTTTTCGACGAAACCACTTTTGTTGGATCCAGGATGTCAAATTATTACTAGATTCCAATTTTCATAATTTTTGGAATCAATATGTGAGCGTGGTGAAGTTAAACATGTTTTGACAGTTTCAGTCAATTTTAATCAACTGGAAAATGACCATTTTTCAAACAGTCTTCAAATTCGATGAAATTAGTTTTATTAGGACCATATCTTCAAAACATGGACAGATTTATTTTTCTGGAATTTTTAGAGTTAGCATGTGTCCCCGGTGAATTAAAATGTACGTTAAAATCAATATTGACCGTTCTATTGATTTATATTTTAATTTTGATGAAAACTGATCGAAACAATCGAATTGGCTTGCCAGACATATCACATTGTGTTCGGAATGAGGGTAATTAGCTAGGGGCGACAGTCGTTGTGTTTGATTTAGAGTTAGAAGGAAAAAGTAACTTTTCGAATTAAATAATATATAAAGTCAACCCTCCCTCTCTCTCTCTCATTCAACATTCACATAAAAAAGGGGAAACCCATTTTCGTTCAGCGCCTCCCCCTTCCAGCTGCCAGCGCCGCCACCCACCTCCGGCCTCCCCCTCCTCCTCTCTCTCTCCTCTCTCTTCTCTTTAAATTGCAAACCTAAGCCCCAATGCTCCAAACCCTAGCCGCCATGGGCCCCCACTGCCCTAGCGCTGCCACCTGCACCTTCCCCACGTCCATTCAGGTCCGCCACCACCCTCTGGCCGCCCAGCTCCTGCTATGGGCCCTCCGTCGCCAAAAACACATTTTTCACAAAAATCCTGTTTTGCAAAAAAAAACCTCACTGTTTCGCCAAAACGCTCAAACGGTGCGCTTCTGGCCGAAACTCCACAATACCAAAATCGAAGAGCACAATTTTCTCTTCGATTTGGTATATGGTAGTCCTATTTTGGATTGCGGAGCTATCCGGAAATCACGTCCGAAGTTGACGAACCTGCTGTTGTTTTTCACGATTTCTGGCGAATTGGTGCAGTTTTGGAAGAAAGTCCCCCAAGCAAAAGTTGTCCGGAATGGCGTGTTTAGGCTAGTGACAAAGTTTGGTGAAGATTGGAGGTCGTATGGAAAAGGCGAGCACAGCGAAAATTTTCTACATATGAAGAGTTGCAGCCTTTGGTTTAGCTTCTAGGTGAGAACTTCTCACTTTAATTTTAATTTATTTTCTAGTTAAAGTATATACTAGGATGCATACGGTGCTTAGTAGCACCCGACACCCGTCGTCCACAAACCATGGACGACTTGTTTGATTTGATTGTGTAGTGAAAATTGATTATGATGTGGAATGGAATAAATAAAATATTCATGTGTTGAAATAAATCTTTTATCGTTAAAAATATAATTTTTAACGTGTATATGAATAAAATAAATATTCATTAACAAATCGGACGATTTGTATTTGTACACACATTTGACTGATATGGATTGGGATAACATATTTTACACATCACCTAAATGCACAAATAAATCTGTGTTTTTTGTTTGAAAACCACACAAGGGTATTGGGATGATATTTGACGTACACTAATCCCAATGGTTTAATTGTATGTCAATCGATTGGTTGACAGACTGTTATAAGCGTTAAATATTTATATTTAATGCTTATGCAGTTGGGTAGTGCACTTTGGATGATGGTTGATTGTTTATCATTGCTGTTATGTACATGTGTGCATGAAATCCATATAAATAACATTATATGGTAATTGATTATGTCTTATTCCAGTTCAGAATTAACAAATATTTTAAAATAATATTCAGTGAATATTGAAATGTTAAGCCGTGTTAAGTAGTTAAATGCCATTTTAACACCAATGGGAATTTTGTCGATTTTATTCATTTTATAATGAATATCGAAAAGTGATTTCGAAATTTGAAATGAAATTGAAATCATTTTAAAATGAATTTAAAACAAATTTATTGAGGAATATTCAAATTTGATTTGAAATTTTAAATGAAATTGAAATCGGTTTAAAATGAATTTAAAACGAATTAATTAAGGAATATTCAAATTTGATTTGAAATTTGAAATGAAATCGAAATCGTTTTAAAACGAATTTATTAAGGAATATTCAAATTTGATTTGAAATTGAATATGAAGTAGAAACCATTTTCAAAACGAATTTAAAACAATTTATAAAATACGTTTTGAATGGAATCGATGAAATATATATAATATATATATTAATGGCCTGAATAGAATGCGCCACGGCAGTTCACGAATTTCGACCATTGACTTCGAGTTGACGTTACGGGAGATCCGACCGTCGGATTCACCTGAAACGGGGTCCGTTGGGTTCGTATCGAAAAGAGATTTCTATTGAATATTAGAAATATGAAATCTAACGGATGTGTTTGGAATTATGTCCAAATCAAATTTGGAAAAGGTCGCTGTAAGTGCAGTTCGATGACCATATATGGAAATCGACTGTACGGGCCTTAATAAAATTATTAAAAATATTAATAATTTGTTTAAAATCATAATAAATGATTTGGAAAGAATTGGGATGAAAAATTCCATATTTGAAAAGAAAAAAAAAATATTTTTATCGAAATTAAATAGTTATGTACTAGAATTATAATCCAATATTGTTAAATAAATAAATTGGATTTGAAATGGTTTTAAAAATAACCAGAATTTCCAATATACGAATTGGAATGGATTTGAATCGAAATTATCTTCGGAATATTTCGATATTGGATTCCGTGATTATACGGACATTGTGGAGGAATATGGAAGATATAGATATTTGTTGATTTCAGAATTTGATATTGAATATAAGCCGATATATTTTCTATTTAGAACCTTGTATTTAATATCAAATGGAATTTTGGGTTTGTTGTGAATGGTGTCTTCACTAACACTGTTCTTAAAGCCTATGTGAAAAGAATAAATCTTTTAATTAAGATTTAAATAAGAATTACCAATTAATTAACATTTAATTGGAATTGAAATGGGACGTGAATTGGGTTTATCGCGAACTATGCTTTTAACGACATTCATTCTTTAACCCAATTTACAGTGTAATGTGATTTGGAATATATAAATCTTTATTTAAGATTTAATGGGAATATTCCAAAGTAAAGTTTTCCAATCAATTAATATTTAATTGCAATTGAATTGAATTAAAGAAACTAACTGGAGATTAGCTAAGTTGAATGGTTTCCTGGGTATTGATCGGATGTTGGTTTCGGCCTTCGAGGTTAATACTTAAGGAATCGTTCTCTTAATAATTTACGGTTAGAGATTAATGGAATGTGGTTTTGGGTTTATCGTGAACAGTGTTTTAAATAACATTGGTTCTTTAACCCAGTTAAACATAAGATTAATTTCTTAACTTTGAATAATCATTAATATTGATTTTTGGGAAGCTTAAAACTGAATAAGAGTTTTAAGGAATCTTTAATTAGATTGAAAAGTGAATGTGATAATTAAAATTATCAATTCAGGAAAATGATCGAGAATAGGGTATCACCAATTTTTCTCCAAGCGATAGTTAAATCTTTAATTAGATTTGAACGTGAAATGGTAATTAATATTTATCGATGACACTGTGGTGTTAGATATGGAATATTACCAGTTTTGCTCCATGGGATGAATAGGTTGGGATTGTAAAATATAATAAATGATTACTTCGGTAAGGTTGGCTAATCCCGACTAGTTTGGAAAACCTTAATATGGTTGGAAATTGTGAAAAGAATATTTGAATAATAGAATATTCTGGATTGGAATGAGGCGTATGTTGTGTTTGTGTAACACTTGTTTATAAATACGCGAGTTATTCGGAAAGACCGGGTTTATCCCATTCTAAGTAACCGATACGAAGATAAGTCGAAGATAAAGACGGTGGTTGAAGACCAGAGGTTTTCACATCGTTTGGATGATACTGATGTCTTGGTTGGGCTATACACCTAAGACGAGGTAATAAGTGGTGATCGTCCAGACATACTTTGAGATTGACGGATATGCGAGGTCCTCTCTCCTGTATTGGACATACGGGACGAGGAATAAGGTGCCTCTGGTTTCGTTCAGACTCGGAACGAACTTGTAAATGGACTGTGTGTCTGACATTGGATTTTATTCTATGTTGATTAATCTCTATTAAATATACATCTGCCTGGTGAAAGAGAATTTATTCTCTTACTTCACCCTTCTCCGAGACATACGGGATCATAGGTTGTATATCGATAGACATCAGTCGCATGGCGTGAATTGCCTGTGTGGCATGCCTAAGTGGAAAATGATAAAGCTTCTGTTGAAAAGCAGAGTGTTGTAGTTGATGACCAAAGCATAGATTTAATATAGCGTCGCTTTGGGTATAGCGTTAATTCGCGAGCCTCACACCCGGTGTGAACCAAAATATGGAGAGGACCTGGGGAAGGACATGCGTTTCTTTCTAGCTAGAGGTGTTGTCAGCGTTTTTCAAACCCTGGCATTTTATTTGTGTGGATGATGGATTGCGAGGCCCCCCGGATATATCAGTCACTACGGTGCTGATGGTTAGGTCGGTATATGACCAGTTTATGCCCCATAGGGCGGGGAAATGCATTGTTCAGGCATTTTAATCCACTACGTGTGGACCGGACCTGACGCTTCAAGGGCTCACCTGAGTCTGAGTCCTGAGGCATGGTAGGCTAGATTGTCTTGAAGCGGTAAGGACGATCCCTTACCTTGGTTCACAGACGGAAATCCAACTTCCAATACGCGACTTTGCGGTTTTAATTGTAGAACTAGTATGGCAACATAGTAGCATGGGATGCTATGCCGTCTATGATTGATACATTTATATTTGAAGTTGTTTTGTACACTATGCACTTATATTAGTATCAAATGATTTGTTTTAAATTTACCAAGCATATTGGCTATTATAAGGGAAAACCCTATCCTTCGGCTTGCGTTGCATTGTGTGATGGGACCTAGGTCTTATAATAGCCTCATTTTTCCAAAAATCATTATGCTGTTTTATTTTATACACTGGTATTTTTGGGAGGAAACCCGTTTCGTGTTATACGGCGTGGTCTCTTGATATATCTAATTTAAAGTAAAGTTTTAAATAACCGTTTTAGTTCTCACACCAGTCACATGACTGACCTGGAGTTTATTATTCTAACCTAAACTCTGGGTGCCCCTATTTTCCACACGGGTAGCTAGTAGTTTTGGTTTTGTAGATTTATATTCATAGAATTTTGGTTTACAGCTGGAATGATATTTGGAAAGCTCTGTATCCATATGTTCTTTTCAGTTCTGTTTTGTATTATTTTTCTGCTGCTTTGTATTTAAATGTAATTTAAGTCTCTGATATTGATCGAATGTATATTATTGTCCATACTCTGTATATTCTTGTACTCTGATGTAAATTGTTGTAATAAGCAATGAAATGTTCTTCTGTTTACGTTCCGATTGGTCTTGTCTCAAAATAATCCACCTTCTTGTTCAGTTTAGGCCGGCTGAGACGTTCGGGTCGCTTCATTTGGTATCAGAGCTTTGGTTTACAGAGCTCGAGAACTAGACACATTAGGACCAAATGGAGAAATTCATCATAGATTGGATTAGTAATATCCAATGAGAATGACTTGTTGGAGATGGGATCAGCAGTATCCTAGAATGAGTTGAAAGAGTGTTATTTTGAAAATAAAATTGAAAACAAACTTTGTTTTGAAAATTAAATCTTATTATACGTATTTGATTGTTTATTTATATTGAATTTGGACAATTAAGTATATAGAGATTTTAATATACGTCTGATCAACGTGTATTGAATCCTCAAATATATGGGATGGTTATAGGATCAAGCGCGCCATCATAGTGTTTATATTCGAGTGCCGAAAGTGGGATATCTTTATATTTCCAATTGACTAGTGTAAGCCAAAACTAGATAAGGTCTATTGTTGTGATTTGGCATCAAAAATGGATATATATATATATATATAAATTATGAATTTGAAACGATAATCAACTAATTGTTTGTTGGTTGTGTTGTTTGACTATTGGTTGATTAATTAAAATTTTGAACCATTATGCCAAATTGAACCAAATCTTGAACTGAATTGAAAATAGCTTGAAATATCATATATGTACATGTATATACATTGAACAGGTAAATGGATTTGCTGTTGAGTAAAGAATTTATTTGCGTGCCTGACAAATAGGTAAACCTTAATGAATTGGATGCGCAATTTTATTTATATATCAACTTCTGTGAATGTCATTGGATGCAGAGTGCTGGTTGTTCTGTGTGAGATTATAAACGTCGCCATAGGATAGTGACAATTAATTTTGAACTAAACTACATGGCATACTGCGCGAAGATAGCATACTCTATCATATACCACATAAGCACTTGGAGCTTGTGTGACGAGGTTGAAGATTTACCGTACAAGTGAGAGGCTTGTATGGCGATGACTATATTTCAGGTTGAACTGAAGATTGATATGGACTATATAAATTGTAAAGGTAAATTTCCAGATTAATAAAAAAAACCCACATGGGTCTGGAGTTGACAATAATCACGTCTCTCTACTCATTAAGGCAGAAAAATAATTTATAGGGTGACGAGAATTTATTCTCTGGAGTTATGGTCTATACACACTCCCCTGTGGACACAAAGTTATATCACTATAAATATGTGTATGCTTTTTAGGATTTATTGGGTGCCTAATATGGCCCAATAAATTTCCAAACCCCTCTTCGTACAAAGGAGGTTATAGCGAAATTTTTCGAAAATTTAGGGTGTTAGCCAAATTTTTGAAGGATTTGAAAATTCTTAGGAACTGAAAAGTTGAAGAACTTAAGCCAAACTGAAAGTTGAGTTGGTTAGTTAAACAACTTTCAGCACCATTCCTTTTCGAGGACGAAAATATTTTAAGTGGGGGAGATTGTAACAACCCAGAAAATCAGAAGCAATTTAAATTTTTTATTTTGGCAACTTTAATAAATTTTGAATATTTAAAATGAATTATTTTAAATAATAACGACCAGAAATTTATTTTGAATAGAATAAGAACTAAATTTATTTAAATCAAAATTAGAATATAAATATTTATTTTAATTATAAAAGGAATTGGAAATGGCGCGGTAGTTTGAAAATTCGATTTCAAATGAATGTACAAGATTCAAAATAAATCGGATTTCAGTGAAACAAAAAATATTAGAATCTATTTGAAAATATCTTTCCAACGAATCTGAAAAATTGAAATTTCATAGCAGGAATAAAAAGTTATGCCTAGATGAAAATTCAGAATAGTGGCTATGGAAATATAACCCTTAAAAATGGCGATTTTGCAAATGACCTCCGTTTTCGACGAAAACGCTCTTGTTGGATCTGAGATGTCAAATTATTTCTGGATTCCAATTTTCATAATTTTTGGAATCAATATGTGAGCGTGGCGAAGTTAAACATGTTTTGACAGTTTTAGTCAATTTTAATCGACCGGAAAATGATGATTTTTCAAACGGTCTCCAAATTCGATGAAATTTGTTTTGTTAGCACCGTATCGTCAAAACATAGCCAGATTTATTTTTATGGAATTTTTAGAGTCAGTATGTGGCTTTGGTAAATTAAAATGTATGTTAAAATCAATATTGACCGCTCTATTGATTTATATTTTGATTTTGATGAAAACTGATCGAAACAGTCGAATTGGCTTACCAGACATATCCCATTATGTTTGGAATAGGGGTAATTAGGTAGAGGAGACAGTCATTGGGTTCGATTTAGAGTTAAAAGGAAAAAGTAACTTTTTGAATTAAATAATATATAAAGTCAACCCTCCCTCTCTCTCATTCAACATTCATGTAAAAAAAAGGAAACCCATTTTCGTTTAGCCCCTCCCCTTCCAGCTGCCACCGCCGCCTCCACCAGAGCCGCCACCCACCTCCGGCCTCCCCCTCCTCCTCCTCTCTCTTCTCTTTAAATTGCAAACCCTAAGCCCTAGCGCCACCACCTGCACCTCCCCCACGTCCAATCAGGTCCACCGCCGCCCTCTGGCCACCCAGCTCCAGCCGTGGGCCCCTCGTCACCAAAAACTCATTTTTCACAAAAATCTCGTTTTGTAAAAAAAAACCTGTCACTATTTCGCCAATAACTCTCAAACGATGCGCTTCTGGCCAAAACTCCATAATAACAAAATCAAAGAGCACGATTTTCTCTTCGATTTGGTATATGGTAGTCCTATTTTGGATTGCGGAGCTGTCCGCAAATCGCATCCGATGTTGACGAACCTGCTGTTGTTTTTCACGATTTTCGGTGAATTGGTCAGTTTTGGAAGAAAGTCCCCTAGGCAAAAGTTGTTCGGAATGACATGTTTAGGCCAGCGACAAAGTTTGGTGAAGATTGGAGGCTGTATGCAAAAGTTATAGTCAAAACAACGAATACGGACGACGAAAGTAACAAAAGGCGAGCACGGCGAAAATTTTCTAAATATGAAAAGTCGCGACGTTTGGTTTAGCTTCTAGGTGAGAACTTCTCACTTTAATTTTAATTTATTTTCTAGTTAAAATATATACTAGGATGCAGACGATGCTTAGTAGCACCCGACGCCCGTCGTCCACAAACCATGGATGACTTGTTTGATTTGATTGTGTAGTGAAAATTGATTGTGATGTGGAATGGAATAAATAAAATATTCATGTGTTGAAATAAATATTTTATCATTAAAAATATAATTTTTAACGTGTATATGAATAAAATAAATATTCATTTACAAATCGGACGATTTGTATTTCTACACACATTTGACTGATATGGACTGGGATGATATATTTTACACGTCGCCCAACTGCACAAATAAATATGTGTTTGTTGTTTGAAAACCCCACATGGGTATTGGGATGATATTTGACGTACACTAATCCCAAGGGTTTAGTTGTATGTCAATCGATTAGTTGACAGACTGTTATAAGCATTAAATATTTATATTTAATGCTTATGCAGTTGTGTAGTGCACTTTGGATGATGGTTGATTGTTTATCATTGCTGCTATGTACACATGTGTATGAAATCCATATAAATAACATTATATGGTAATTGACTGTGTCTGATTCCATTTCAAAATTAATGAATATTTTAAAATAATATTCAGTGAATATTGAAATGTGAAGCCGTGTTAAGTAGTTAAACGTCATTTTAACATGAACGGGAATTTTTCGATTTTATTCATTTTATAATGAATATCGAAAAGTGATTTCGAATTTTGAAATGAAATTGAAATCGTTTTAAAATGAATTTAAAACGAATTTATTAAGGAATATTCAAATTTGATTTGAAATGAAATTGAAATCGTTTTGAAATGAATTTAAAACGAATTTATTGAGGAATATTCAAATTTGATTTGAAATGAAATTGAAATCATTTTAAAATGAATTTATTAAGGAATATTCAAATTTGATTTGAAATTTGAAATGAAATTGAAATTGTTTTAAAATGAATTTAAAACGAATTTATTAAGGAATATTCAAATTTGATTTGAAATTGAATATGTAGTTAAAACCGTTTTTAAAACGAAATTAAAACGATTTATAAAATACGTTTTGAATGGAAATCGATGAAATATATATATATTACATATATATATATATATATATATATATTAATGGCCTGAATAGAATGCGCCGTGCCGCGGCAGTTCGCGAATTCGACCATTGACTTTGAATTGACGTTACGGGAGATCCGACCGTCGGATTCTCCTGAAACCAGGACCGTTGGGTTCGTATTGAAAAGAGCTTTCTAATGAATATTAGAAATTTGAAATCTAATGGTTTGGTTTGGAATTATGTCCAATCAAATTTGGAAAAGGTCGGTGTAAGTGCAGTTCGATGACCATATATGGAAATCGACTGTACGGGCCTTGATAAAATTATTAAAAATATTAATAATTTGGGTAAAATCATAATAAATGATTTGAAAAGAATTAGGATGAAAAATTCCATATTTAAAAAAATAAAAATATATTTTTATCGAAATGAACTAGTTATGAACTAGAATTATAATCCATATTGTTAAATAAATAAATTGGATTTAAAATGGTTTTAAAAATAACCAAAATTTCCAATATACAAATTGGAATGGATTTGAATCAAAATTATCTTCAGGATATTTCGATATTGGATTCCATGATTATACAGACATTGTGGAGGAATTTGGAAGATATATATATCGTTATTCCAATACGATGTTTGTTGATTTTAGAATTGATATTGAATATAAGCCGATATATTTTCTATTCAAGACCTTATATTTAATATCAAATGGGATTTTGGGTTTGTCGTGAACGGTTCCTTTACTAACACTGTTCTTAAACCCGTGTGAAAATAATAAATCTTTTAATTAAGATTTAAAGAAGAATTACCAATTAATTAACATTTAATTGGAATTGAAATGGGATGTGAATTGGATTTATCGTGAATTGTGTTTTTAACGACATTTGTTCTTTAACCCAATTTACAGTGTAATGTGATTTGGAATATATAAATATTTATTTAAGATTTAATGGGAATTTTCCAAAGTAAAGTTTTCTAATTAATTAATATTTAATTGGAATTGAATTGAATTGAATTTTGGGTTTGTCGTGAATGGTATCTTTAAAAATGTTGTTCTTAAACACAACGGAGTTAAGAAAATTAGAAACTAACCGGATATTAGCTAAGTTGAATGGTTTCCTGGGTATTGATCTGATGTTGGTTTCGGCCTTCGGGGTTAATACTTAGGGAATCGTTCTCTTACTAATTTACGGTTAGAGACTGATAGAATGTGGTTCTGGGTTTATCGTGAACTGTGTTAAAGATAAGATTAATTTCTTAACTTTGAATAATCATTATTATTGATTTTCGGGAAGGTTAAAACTGAATAAGTGTTTTAAGGAATCTTTAATTAGATTGAAAAGTGAATGTGATAATTAAAATTATCAATTCAGGAAAATGATCGAGAATGGGGTATCACCTGTTTTGCTCCAAGCGATAGTTAAATCTTTAATTATATTTGAACATGAAATGGTAATTAATATTTACCGATAACACTGTGGTGTTAGATATGGAGTATTACCAGTTTTGCTCCATGGGATGTATGGGTTGGGATTGGGAAATATAATAAATGATTACTTCGGTAAGGTTCGTTAATCCTGACTAGTTTGGAAAATCTTAATATGGTTGGAAATTGTGAAAAGAATATTTGAATAAAAGAATATTCTAGATTGGAATGAGGCGTATGTTGTGTTTGTGTAACACTTGTTTATACATACGCGAGTTATTCGAAAAGACCGGGTTTATCCCATTCCGAGTAACTGATACGACGATAAATCGAAGATGAAGACGGTGGTTAAAAACCAGAGGTTTTCACATCGTTTGGATGATTACTGATGTCTTGATTGGGCTGTACACCCAAGACGGGGTAATAAGTGGTTATCGTCCAGACGTACTTGGAGATCGACGGATATGTGAGGGCCTCTCTCCTGTATTGGATATACGGGATGACGAATAAGGTGCCTCCGGTTTCGTTCAGACGCAGAACGAACTTGTAAATGGACTGTGTTTCTGACATTGAATTTTATTCTGTGTTGATTGATCTCTATTAAATATAAATCTGCCTGGTGGAGGAGAATTTATTCTCTTACTTCACCCTTCTCTGAGATGTACGGGATCAGAGGTTGTATATCGATAGACTTCAGTCGCATGGCGTGAATTGACTGTGTGGCATGCCTAAGTGGGAAATGACCAAGGCTTCTGTTGGAAAGCAGAGTCTTGTGGTTGATGATTAAAGCATAGCTTTAATGTAGCGCTGCTTTGGGTATAGCGTTAATACGCGAGCCTCACACCACGGTGCGAACCAAAAACGGGAGAGGACCTCAGGGAGGACATGCTTTTTTTCTAGCTAGAGATGGTGTTAGCATTTTACAAACCCTGGCAGTTTACTTATGCGGATGATGGATTGTGAGGCGCCTCAGATATATCGGTCACTACGGTGCTGATGGTTTGGTCGGGATATGAACAAATTACGCCCCATAGAGCGGGAAAAACGCATTGTTCATGCATTTTAATCCACTATGTGTGGACCGGCCCTGACGCTTCAAGGGCTCACCTGAGTCTGAGTCCTGAGACATGGTAGGCTAGATTTTCTCGAATTGGTAAGGACGGTCCTTTGCCTTGGTTCACCGACGGAAATCCAACTTCCAATACGCGACTTTGCGGTTTTAATTACAGAACTAGTATGGCAACGTAGTAGCATGGGATGCTATGCCGTCTATGATTGATACACTTATATTTGAAGTTGTTTTATACACTATGCACTTATAATAGTATCAAATGATTTGTTTTAAACGTACCAAGCATGTTTGGCTATTATAAGGGAAAACCCTATCCTCTGACTTGCGTTGCATTGTGTGATGGGACCTGGGTCTTATAATAGCCTCATTTTTCCAAAAAGCAATGCCCTGTTTTGTTATATGCACTGGTATTCTTGGGAGGAAACCCGTTCTGTGTTATACAGCGTGGTCTTTTGATATATCTGATTTAAAGTAAAGTTTTAAATAACTGTTTTAGTTCTCACACCAGTCACATGACTGGCCTGGAGTTTATTGTTTTAACCTAAACTCTGGGTGCCCCTATTTTCCACACGGGCAGCTAGTAGTTTTGGTTTTGTAGAGTTATATTCATAAGATCCTGGTTTACAGCTGGAATGATATTCAGAAAGCTCTGTATCCGTATATTCTTTTCAGTTGTGTTTTGTATTATTTTCCCGCTGCTATATATTTAAATGTAATGTAAATCTCTGATATTGATCGAATGTATATTATTTGTTCATACTCTGTATATTCTTGTACTCTGATGTAAATTGTTGTAATAAGAAATGAAATGTTCTTATGTTTGTGTTCCGATTGGTCTTGTTTCAAAGTAATCCGCCTTCTCGTTCGGTTTAGGCCGGCCGGGAAGTTCGGGTCGCTTCAATTAAACTAAATATAAATAATAATAAACAATAATAAATTTAAAAAATATTAATGGGTTACAAAAAAAAATTTAGGCAATTGAGAATTGGGCCATGAAAATATCACTATTGTATTCGTGGTGAGATTCTAGTCCGTTTTCACATTTTATTTGCAGAAAACAGAGTCCATATAGGGAAATTATTAATAAAACCAGTTATACATAAATTGTATACACACAAGAATTGAAATTCAAACCGAATGAATATAAAAATCCGGAACACAATTATATATTGATTGACATAATGGAATATTCCTTAAAGCTTTGAATTTTTGTGTAAATATATATATACACACACACACGTATATACACACACATATATACACACATATATACATTTATATATATACATATATATACATATATATATAAGCGGACAAGAATAAAAACAAATCGAATATAATCAATCACATTAATCACTATTAAATAAATAAGGTAAACTACTAAGACGATTAATCTCCTAGAATTCGACCAAAAGGAGGGTCGACATGGGGGTCGACTACCCTCTTACGGAGGGTGTTGACCTTTCTAGAGGATGATAGTTGGGGAAAGCTTTATTTTATTTTGGGTTTTCATACAATTTTTCTTAAATAGACTATCTTGATTTTATATAACTAATCCCCCAGTCCACATACACACAAACAACGATAAAAAGACCCCAAGCCTCTCCCCTAAACCCTACATTCATTCTCTTTTATACCTCTACTTTGTCTTTCCTCCATTAGTCTTTATTCTAGAAACAGGCTATGTTTCTTCTCTTCTTCTAACCTATATTATATCTCTTTTAAATCTAAATTCTTATCTAGAATCTGGAATTAAGAATAGTATATATATATATATATGAGATTTTAAGTCTGATTCATATATATATATATATATATATATTTATAAGAAGGATTTGGAGTACGCTGATACGAAAGGCTCAATCCAGATGTGTAAGATTCTACACTGAATTCACTATTATTCTCTTTCTATCTTTGTAAGTGGAAATTATATTAGTTTTCTATTTTCTATATTCCATAGTGTAGATTTGGATTGTTATGCCTAAAAGGGTTCATATTTTCACAATATATATATATATATATATATATATAAACAAATCCTCTAAATCTATTATAATTTGCGGAAATGATCAATCAATTGGTGTAAATTTGGTTTAGGTTATTGACGTAATAAAAGATAGGCTTGTAGGTGTTGTACAATTTCTGATATTGCTCTAGTTCACTTTCTTATAAAATTATAAAAAATATATATGCATGTGCAAAGCCATAAAGCTTGAGCATTGTAGATTTAATAAGTTTGAGCATCTATTTTTAAAATAGATAATTTGAATGTATTTATTAGACCAAAATTTGGTACTAACACCCAAATGCAAATCACAATGCAGAAAGCAGTAAAATAAGTGGAGACACACGAAGTATTTATAGTGGTTCAGCCGTAGATGTAGCCTACATCACTTTATAATCTTATTGTTGTACAAATAGATTACAAGAATCAGTTACATGCAAGCATAAGATCTGTTTATCCAATGAAATTACAAGAGCTTATACGCGCAATCCACGTGTTAACTTGGTTTTTGAATGAAGCGCAGTGTACTTGCGTTGTTGTAATGGAGTAAAACGACCCAAATTTCCCCATAAAGAAAAGTCCGAATTGAATTGAGAACACGACAAATCAGAACACAAAACAGAAGAACATTTCATTGCTTTTTACAACAATTACATCAGAGTACAAGAATATATCAGAGTATGAATAATTATATACATTTGATATACAATATCAGAAATTTAAATTACATTTTAGATTACATAGCAGCGGAAAATAATACAAAACACAACTGAAAGGAATACACGGATATAAAGCTTTCCAAATATCGCTTCAGCTGTAACCCAGGATCCTGTGAATATAATATCTGCAAAACCAAAACTACAAGCTGCCCGTGTGGAATATATGCACACCCAGAGTTTAGGTTAAAACAATAAACTCCAGGTCAGCCATGGGACTGGTGTGAGAACTAAAATAGTTATTAATCTTTATTTTAGAGTTAGGTAAATCACGGGACCACGCCATATAACACGGAACGGGTTTACTCCACGTGATCTTAGTTTAAAATAAAACAGCGCAAAGCTTTTTGGAAAAATGAAGCTATTATAAGACTCAGGTCCCATCACACAATGCAACGCAAGCCGGAGGATAGAGTTTTCCCTTATAATAGCCAAGCATGCTTGATACATATAAAACAAATTATTTTGATATTATTATAAGTGCATAGTGTTAAAAACAACTTCAAACATAAATGTATCAATCATAGACGGCATGGGTACCATATATCATGTCGCCATACTAGTTCTACAATCAAAACTGCATGATGTCGTATTGGAAGTTGGATTTCCATCTATGAATCAAGGAAGTGATCGTTCTTACCGAATTTGAGACACTCTAGCCCGTGCCTCAGGATTCAGCCACAACTGCACCTAGGAGCGCCAGGGTCGATCATCCGTCGATGATTGGCAATACCATAAACTATATGTTAGTCTGCCCTATGGGGCGTGAAATAATCTGGTCAGTAATGTCGACCAGAACATCTATCGATATATATATATATATATATATATATATATATCCAATGCGCCTCTCCATCCATCAAGTAATAAGCAACATCCTCATGAGTAAAAAGTCTGGGTTCCATACTGTTAGATTAAAATTTGGACCTAACACCCAAATTGTTCTGATTCGTAAAGAATTATAACTGGAGAATGATGAAAAAGCAGAAAACACACAGAATTTATAGTGGTTCGGCGTTAACGAGCCTACGTCCACTTTATATGTTATCGATTATACTTTGAATGCTAGTACAATCAATGGTTTCTCTCAAACTCACTCTTACAATTGTGATTTCTCTCAGTAATCTCGTAATAAAACTGACAAGGAATAGTGGTATGACAGTAATGGTGGAATCAGTGCTCAATACTGCCAAAAAGGTCCTGAAAAATGCCAAGCTCTGGGCTATTTATAGCTGATTTTGTCAGGAGGATCGCGGTCACACGTGGCACAGATCCCGAGAATATCGGATCGGATCGCAGCTTGATGAAGAATTAGTCAAATTTATCCCCTTAAATATCGGATCGAGCAAGGAGGAGGAATTGGTCAAAGTGACAGTTGGGGACACGTGTCGCTGGATCCGTGCATCTCGGATCGCCGAAGACTAGCTCGTGCTTGAACAGGTTAGAGGCTTTGCTGTGTGTCGGGGAATCAGATCGGTCTGTGCAGGGTAGCAATGTAAATCCAGATCGAGTCGTGTATAGGTAGTCGGATCGCTGATACTATGGGGGCGATCCGAGAGAGGCGACCCTCTGGTGCGATCCGATCCTTCATGGATCTAAGGAACGTAGTTTCATTCTTTCTTCTTGTGCGTGAACCTTGGTGGCTTGGTCAAAAAGCTAGCCAACATTTTGCCCCCTCGAAGTATGTTTTATCGATGATGGAACATGCTTCGAAACTGCAGAAATATCTTTTCATAAAGAGATGCAAATCAATGGTAGCGTCTATTCGAAAGGTCGTATCATTTACGGAAAGTCGTGTCCCTTTGCTCGCTATAAATATCGGATAAATCTTCAATAATTTCCCTGTTTATTGGACAATTCTTTTTTGGGATTTTTTAGAGACTTTGTCGTCGAGTTCACCAGGTAAATTCCTTGAATTTTTCTTTTTCTCTTTTCCTCTTTCTCTTTTTTTTTGTGATCTGTCGATTCGGCTCACCTAAGCGCGATGCGACTCGTGGTGCGATTCATCTGACCGGTTGAGCATCTGGGCCTTGAAACTTGATGGGCTTCTCTACGGATCGTGAGGGATTTTGGTTCGTGGCCCGTCTATTTTCACGGATCGAATAAGACAAAAAGGGGGAGACTAACGGTCGCCCTTTAGTCTATATAAGCTGATCCCCATCCTCATTCTTCTCCTCTTCTTCCTTCTTTCGCAGCCGCCGCCAGTTTTGTTGAGAAAAACCCTAACTTTGATTTCCAAATTCCCACCTGATTTCAAACTTTAAAAAGGTAATTAAACAACTTCTCTTTAGTTTCTACCGTGTTCGCACTAGTTTAGAGAGTGGAGACAGCGGAGTTTTGTAGGATTTGGTGATAGTAAACATGAACGTGCCTGGTTCGGTTCCATGGGTTTAAGGGTGGAGAGGAGAGTTGAGGAAGAAGAAGGAAGGGATGACCAGGTCGGTTCGTGGGTAGGGGCTTCGACTCGGGTCGCGGTAATGGTGAAAGCAAAGAGAGGAGTGGGAGAGCAGTCTTGGATCGGAACGAGGTAGCAGGAGCGGGTCGGACCGGGTCGTGAAAAGTCACTGGTTCACGAGGGAATAGGAAGAAGTGGATCGCGGGGGGTCCTTGCGATCCGTTTCGGTTTCACGATCCGATGCTTTTTCATGAGTTAGTGCTTTTGCCGCGGGTCTATACCCGCTCCACGATCCGTAGATATACCACGATCCGGTCCCTGCTGCGCGATCCAGTTTGATGAACTTGTTACATAAATAATGCGACCTAACTCTGATATACCGATGGACAGTTAGGCTAGAGCTCTCTAGACGAACATTTCTGGACTGATCAGCAGCATAACTTAACAACGGACAACCACGAATGTCTCCATGATCTTTTAACTTCTATGTTTTTCTTTAATGCATGCACAGGCACACACTTGCACTTTCACACACGGGGGGGGGGGGGGGGGAGGACAATTATATTCTTATTTCTCATGTTTACTCGCCTAAACAGTAATGTCGGATAATCACTCCCCTTCAAGATCTGACACAGAGACGGATCCCGAGGTGTCTGAGCACCACAACCCCGAGGTCCCTCCAATTAACCCAGGGGGCGAGGATTCTGGATCCGAATATGAGGCAACGGAATCAGATCCGTATGAAAGTATCTCACTTGATGAGGAGTCTGAAGTAGACGGCCGAGCTCCTGACGAGATTCCTGACGCACTTGGGATAGAGAAATTTACTGACTCTTTAGCTTCCAAATTCGATGACATAAAGCTTAAGAGAATTTGTTTGAGACATGGGATCCCCTGGGATGATGTGAGGACACCCGACAGCGAAGATATACCTCACTTAGCTCCGGAAGGGTATATGACAGTCAGCCGACTCATGTGCTGGGTAGGAGCTATTCCTCCGTTTCCTCCAATCGTCATTGAGACCTTAAAACGATTGGGTATCGCTCCGATGCAGCTTCATCCCAATGCCTACGCGGCTCTATACACTCTATATATCGCATATGCGGAAATCCTGCATACCGAGCTTACATTTAAAGATTTAAAATTCTTTTATCTTTTCAAGCATCGCTCCTCGGCAACCCCAAATTTCTCTTTCTTCGAATCAGTAGCGAATAGGAAGGTTCTGTATGACGGATACAGCAACATAGGGGATCCCAAGGCTGATTGGTTCTATATAAAGAGACAGGATGGGTGCTCAAGAAGATGGCTTAAATCAAGTAAACTTTAATATTTTGACTGAATAACTTACTTAAGAAATCGAAGCATTAACATGCCCCCCTTTTTTTAAGCAGATCACGTCTTTCCCGAGACGAAAGCTCGGTATACAATAATCGACCGTCTCTTCTCCTACAAAGCAGATCCGATTTTTTAAGGATCAAGAAGTGCATTACTGACGAGAATCTTCACAAGCATCGCCTTCTGGATATAAGGTTTGGACTTGGTGCAGGCGGCAAACCCTGCAAATATGTGCCCCCAACGGAGGGAGAAGGAACATCACGGGCAGCAGAAACAATTAAATTCCGTAAGAGTCCTTCCCCGATAATCATCCAGGACGACGAGGACCTAAACATATATAGAGGAGATGAGGCCCGTGGTGACAAGTCTAAGGAAATCCCAGTTTCTCCGGGGGGTTTCCCCTCAAGGGCTTCTCTTCCGATCGAACCTGCTGCTCCCGACTATTTGACAGAAGAATAGCTATTTAAAGAGCTGAGCAAAATTCCCTTGCCTGATGATGTATACACACAGGGGGACTTTGAAGGGGAGCCATTTTTCCCTGCTTCTGAGGAAACAACTGTTCCAGTTGGAGGACAAGAAACTACTCAGATGAGCCTGACTTCGGGCCCTGGTCTGTTAGGGGGAATTACATGGGATGCACAAACCACACGCACTGCCTGACCCCACACTTTTATATCAACAGTATTCAAGGTTTTAATATGCTCTTTTTTCTTTTGCAGGAAAGATGTCTCGCAGGCGGTCTTATTCTTATCGCTCTCTTCGTGAAGGCACACCCAGTCTTCATCCGAATCCCGAGCGTTCTCGCGACCTTTCTCACAAGCCTACTTCTTCCCAATCCCGGTCTCCACCAAAATCAACCTCTGGCAAGCTTCCCAATTATTCGGTGCCACCTACAGGGGGAAAACAACTTCCTAAAGAGCCAACCCCTCCGAAGAGTGCACCCTCTCACAGAAGGTCATCAAAAAGACAATACGAGCCCAAGGATAAAAGCAAGGATCCAATCAAGGATTCTGAGAAGGAGAAAAGTGACATTGTCCCTTCCAGCCAGCAAGATTTGGTTGCCCCCGGGTCACAAGATTACATCCATGGTCCCGAGACTCAGGCTAAGCTGGAAAAGTTGCGAGAACAATTCCTTAACATCTTCTTCGAAAGGATGATGTTTGTTTCAGCCTTGGAACCAGTCCCTAGGAACTGGGATTCTGAAGTCATCGGGCACATTCGCCATGTAGCCAGGCAGTATGAAATGATGACGAAACATGTTGTTAATCTTTCAGAGGTCATCCGAACGCTTGAGATGGAAGCACAGAGATCCAAATTGAAGATAGGTAACAATGAAAGGGCTAGGACAAAAATGGAGAAGGATTTGGAAGACGCTCAATCCCAACTTGCCTTAGCACGGAGAGATGCTGAAAATTATAAGACTGAATTGGAGAATGCTAAGAAACGCTTTCATTCTGAACTCGACTCAAATAGTCAAGAGAAAATGGCCTTAAAGAAGGAGGTAGAAGATCTTAAAATGGCCAACATTGAGTTGAAAATGGCACAGGGCCATTTTGAAGCTGAGAGAGCTGCTTGGGAGGAAGAAAAAGCAAGTTTGAGAGAAAGTCTAGCTTTGGCTGAAGCGGAGAAGGTGATTTTAAATGATCAAGTCGCGGATGCGGAGAGGCGCGCGGCTCTCGCCGAAAAGAATGTTGAAAGTGCCATTGAAATGGCTACTGCTTCTAACAACAAGCTCCTCGAGAGAGAAAAGGATATCGAAGGGTTCGAAGAGATGATTTTGACTTCCTCGGTCATGTCCTCAAAACCCGTAACATCTCATGGATCCCGGACTACCACGTCACTTTAGCCAACATATGGGACGCCATCGTCGAGGGTGAGAAGCAGAGACTAGGAGTTGAAGAGATTGACGAAGAGGAGCTAATGAGGACCATTCTAAGGGATAACGAGCCCGAGGATCTGGCAGAAGGCCGGCGCCTAATTCAAGAAGAAATGGAGAAAGAGAGGACCCTGGCTAAGGGCAAAAACTAGATTGACGAAGGTTCGAGCTCAGCTGTAGAGCCCAAGGCCTCCGGAGTTGAGGAATACAATCCTGATGATCCACTGATTCCTTTGGGTCCGACTCCTCTTGTTGTCGGAGCTTCTGCCGCTGGCGTGGATTGAGGATCAGCGGAAGGTATCCCTATATTTTCTCCACAATTTATCAAGGCTGTCATTACTTGTCACCGTCTTGCCGAACAATCAACTGAGCTGACTGCATTCTCTCCTGAAATAACATTCATTTCTCGTAATACAGGTGGTGGACTAGTCGATAAAGATGCTGAGAAAGAGACGGAGGCAGAGAAGAGTGACATTCCACCAACCGCTAGCGCTAAAGATTCAAAACAACCCGAAGATGCCACGAAGGAGAAGGTCGTCCTCGTTTCCAGCGCTGACGCTCCCCAGGATGACGAAACCATTGATGCCTTGAAAGATATGGATGGGCGCCATGTAGATGATGAGGAGGATATCATTAGTACCAAAGAAGTCGAAGGCGATGACGACGAAACTTTGGCTAAAAGAAAGGCTAGGCAGAAAAAGCAGCTGGCTTCAAAAAAGGTGGGACAAGAGCCTTTGAACGTGGCCCCTATCTCGGAGTTTGATCCCAAAACTGGGATGCTTCTGAAACTCCAGCCCAAATCCATCAGCAAACAGCTTCATTTTGCGAACCCTGATGATTTCCCAGCTTCCTTGACTGATAAAAGAAAGAGAAAGGAGGTAGAGGAGGAGTCTTCTGATGAGTCGGACGTTCCTCTTATAGACGAAAGGAAAATAAAGAAGGGTGATCAATCCGAAACTGACAAGGCGAACCTGGAGAAGCAGAAACAGGAGAAGAAGTCCAAGCGTAAATAGGATATTGTCGCTTGTCCACATTTTGTCTTTAGGCTTCCCACTGGCCATGAAATTTAATTGTGAGACTGGCCCTCACTTTTGTTTTAGGTTGTTTTTCACTTTGTAGGCTCGCAGTTTATAAATGAAAGTTTATCTCTTTTGCATCATCGTGTACCTGCATTTAATAAACTTTTCATGCTTAGTCATAGATCACCTAATTATAGCTACAAATCAGTCAAGCAACAGAAAGAAAATTTTAAAAATTTCCGTGCTGCATCAAGGTTCATGTGTATATGTATATGGCCCCCAATCAATCGTTAACGTAGCACTTAACTAGGGCTTATTAAGGATTGATTAGCGTTGTTTGCACGTTGCCCCCTATTTCTGAATATGGGGGACTTAGAAAATTTAATAAGATAACTTTCCTTGTGGTGCTGAATTTCCGGCACCTTTCTCAGCGCTTAATCATAGACTCTTTTATACTCTCCTGGCGGCCGCCGAGGTTAGAGTTCGAATTCAGCAGTTCAGTCGCTCCCCGATACTTCAGCGGGGAAGGAGCTCTTTCTCAGCGCTCAGTTAGAGACTCTTTTATACTCTCTCTCTGCTCTGGAGAGTTAGAGTTCGAGCTCAGCAGTTCAATCGCTCCCCGATCCTTCAGCGGGGCAAGAGCTCTTTCTCAGCGCTCAGTCGGAGACGCTTTTATACTCTCTCTGCTCTGGAGAGTTAGAGTTCGAGCTCAGCAGTTCAATCGCTCCCCGATCCTTCAGCGGGGCAAGAGCTCTTTCTCAGCGCTCAGTCGGAGACGCTTTTATACTCTCCTGGCAGTCACCGAGGTTAGAGTTACGTCAAGGCGGTTCCGATCATGGTACACCGCCATGACTTACGGACATCGCCCTCGAAGTTTTGACTGGTGACTGCATTCCAAACTGATGGAAGGCACCTATAATTATACGCTTCTGTGATCGTTGCATGGTTCACAGTAATTTCCATAAAAATAGAAAGGCAGATAAAAAATAGTGCAATAAAGGTAAACGACACACAATATTTTTATAGTGGTTCGGTCGAATCATGACCTACGTCCACTTTATAATTTTTGCTTAAGAAATCGGACTATTCTAGGCAAGTCGTGCCTTGTACACGGTCCTTAATAAAGCAAATGAACAGATCTGACATCTTTACGTTAGATACGGCCGTAAATGTTGGGCATTCCACACTCTGGGGATTTCCTTTCCATCTACGGTCGCTAGCTTGAAAGTTCCATTATCAAGCTTGCACAGAATAGAGTACGGTCCTTCCCACTTCGCGCCCATATGAGTTGGGGCTGGAAAGACACGCTTCAGAACCAAGTCTCCGGGTTCAAAGGTTCGGGCTCGAACCTTTTTGTTGTAGTATCGGGCGACCTGTTGCTTGCATCTCAAGGCACGCACGTCTGATTCATCCCTCGTTTCTTCGATCATATCCAGGGATTCAAGGAGCAATTCGTTATTAGTCATCGGATCGTAATAAGTCACTCGGTGAGAAGGTACTTTTATTTCACCCGGGATGACTGCTTCTGCTCCAAAAGCAAGGGAGAAGGGGGTATGTCCTGATGCCGATTTATACGTTGTCCTGTAGGCCCATAGTGCTAAGGGTAATTCATCAACCCACATGGCTCTGGCCCGTTTCAGTCTTCTTTTCAGAATGGACTTAATCACTTTATTTGCCGCTTCGACCTGTCCGTTCGACTGCGGATGCGCCACAGAGGTGTACTGTTTCTCAATGTGGTATTTCTGGCAGAAGTCTCTGAATTCAGTGCTATCGAACTGAGTTCCGTTGTCAGTTATAACAATCTTTGGAATCCCAAATCGACAGATGATGTTTATAACGACAAAATTGATCACTCGTTTGGTTGTGATTGTAGTCAGTGGCTCAGCCTTGACCCACTTAGTGAAGTAATCTACGGCTACAATAGCAAACTTCGCTCCGCCCTTAGCTATGGGGAGACTTCCGATGATATCAATTCCCCACATAGCGAAAGGCCATGGGCTCGTCATCGTTTTTAACTGATTAGGAGGTGCCCTAGGTATCTTTGAAAATCTTTGGCATGCATCACACTGTCGTGCGTACTTCGCCGCATCTTTGTTTATGGTAGGCCAGAAATAACCATGCCGCAACACCTTTTTCGCCAATGTTTGCCCCCAGTATGATCGCCGCATTCACCTTCATGTACCTCCTGCAGCACACGCTTGATGTCGTCATGAGCTATACACCAGAGAAGGGGCATCGAAAATCCTTGTCTGTAAAGAATTCCGCCTTGCAGAACGTATCGGGCAGCTTTACGAATTACTTTACGCCTCTCGCTTTTCTTGGTCGGAAGCGTTCCATTCATCAAGAAATTCTTTAGAGGGGTCATCCATGACTCCCTTTCTGGTTTCGTCTCTAGTACCGGATCAATTTCCGTCTAATCTATACTAGGAGACCGTAGTACTTCAACTGGGACTAGCCCGGTCTCTTCAGGATCGTCGGAACTAGCCATCTTCGCCAACTTATCCGCCTGTTGATTCTCTGACCGCGGAA
Source organism: Allium sativum (assembly GCA_030737875.1). Lineage (NCBI taxonomy): Eukaryota > Viridiplantae > Streptophyta > Magnoliopsida > Asparagales > Amaryllidaceae > Allium > Allium sativum. Next base: position 262,566,089 of record CM060927.1, on the reverse strand, counting down.
TATGAGATATGCTGTAGTGATCGAAGCCGTTCAGCAACTCCTTCACTTTCTCCAAGTATAAAATCAATCTTGGGCTTTTGGCTTGGAATTTTTCAGTGACCTGATTTACAACTAACTTGGAGTCGTAAAAGATGTCCAGCTTTGTGATTTCCAACTCTTTTGCGATCCTTAGCCCGACTATCAGGGCTTCATATTCGGAGTCGTTGTTAGTGGCGTGAAACTCCATCCGGATAGCATAGGATATCAACCGTTTCTCGGGAATTTCAAGCACTACTCCAGAGCTGGATCTCTTGTCATTCCTAGCGCCATCAGTATACAACCTCCAGGCACTGGGGTCGAGAAGTAACTTTGAGGGGTTAACTTCTTCGTTCGTTATATCTTCCTCTGGGACAGTAAACTCTGCTATGAAGTCGGCTATCGCTTGCCCCCATATTGACCGCCTGGGTTGAAAGTTCAGATCAAATTGACTCAACTCAATGTTCCACTTGAGTAGTCTTCCAGACGCTTCTGGTCTCTGTAGAACTTGCTTGAGTGGATGATCAGTGTATACGGTAATGGGATGAGCCTGAAAATAATGTCGAAGCTTTCTAGAGGCAATCAACAAACTGTACGCCAACTTTTCTATCCTTGGATAATTACGCTCTGCTGCCGTCATTTTTTTGCTCACGTAATACACAGGTCTTTGAACTTTATCTTCTTCTCTCACCAATGCTGAGCTGATCGCGTGGGACGACACTACCAAGTACACGAATAAGTCCTCGTGATCCACCGGCTTAGATAATATCGGAGGTTTCTCCAAGTGTCTCAGCAAGTTCTGAAACGCTTTTATGCAGTCGGGCATCCATTTGAAGTGGCGTTTTCCTCGCTTTATCAATTCGAAGAATGGGATGCATTTGTCCGTAGCCCTGGAGATAAATCTGCTTAGTGCGGCTACTTTCCCTGCAAGGCTTTGCACATCTTTAATCTGCCTAGGTTCCTGAATGTCTCTGATTGCTGCGATCTGGTCTGGATTAATCTCAATCCCACGAGAACTGACGATGAATCCTAAGAATTTTCCGGAGGCGACCCCGAATGAACACTTTGTTGGGTTGAGTTTCATCCCGTACTTTCGAAGAATGCCAAACATCTCTGCCAAGTCCGTAATGTGATTGGAGGATTGCCTAGACTTAACCAACATGTCGTCGACGTATACTTCCATTGTTTTCCCAATCTGGTTATAGAACATTCTGTTCACTAACCGCTGATATGTAGCGCCTGCGTTCTTCAAGCCAAAGGGCATTACCACATAGCAGTATAATCCCAGATCCGTAATGAAGCTAGTGTGTTCTTGATCTAGAACGTGCATTGGAATCTGGTTATATCCTGAATAAGCATCCATAAAGGAGAGAAGTTCATGGCCCGCCGTTGAGTCCACCAACTGATCGATCCGGGGTAACGGAAAACTGTCTTTTGGGCAGGCTTTATTCAAATCCGAGAAATCGATACACGTTCGCCACTTCCCGTTGGCCTTCTTTACCCAGACTAGATTTGAAATCCAGTATGGATAGATTGAGTCTCTGATAAATCCATTACTCTTTAGCTTTCCAACTTCTTCTTTCAAGGCAGCGGACCTCTCTGGGCCCAGCATTCGCCTTTTTTGTTTTACCGGAGGATGCTTAGGGTTAATGCTTAATGAATGGATCATGATTGATGGAGATATCCCGCACATGTCTGCGTGGGTCCAAGCAAATACATCCAAATTATCTTTCAAGAAATCCGTCAGTTCTTTAGCTAAATTCGAATTTAACTGGGATCCAATCTTAAGGACCTTCTCTGGGTCACTATCATCGATCGGTACATCCACAGTTGTCTCGTTGGGAGTCGCCATACTGCCCCTAGGTTCTTTGTCCTCTCTGGGATCTATATCCTCGGGCAACTCTCTGGGCGACTCTCCTACGGTTATTCTCTTTAATTGCTATAAGGTTTCCGCCCTTGCGGGGGGAGAAGCGACCTTGGTTTCTATGTCTCCTCCATTGCGGAGTAGCTTTAGCTCTGCAATATAACATGCTCGTGCGGCAACCTGATCTCCTCTGACAATACCAACACCAGCTTCCGTAGGAAACTTCAATAACAAGCACCAGGGGGCTATACAGGCTCTAAACTTTGCGAGGGCCGGTCGGCCCAAGAAGGCATTATAGGGTGATTCAATATCCAAAACCACGAAGGGAAGGATTCTCACTCTCTGGCGTTCTCCTTCCCCAAGCGTAACTGGTAGCTCTACATAACCCATTGGAGCGGTGGATGCTCCGTTAAATCCACAGATCCATCCCTCACAGGGCTTCAAGTCTTTTATCTCGAGATTCATCTGGGCGAATGTCTTTTTGAAAAGAATGTTGACGGAACTCCTGTTATCCACCAAGACTTTATGAACAGTGGCCGGGCCAATAGGTACTGTGATTACAAACGGATCTTCAGTCGGAGCATGGACTCCAATGCTTTCTCGTTCGCGGAAAACGACGTCGTCGGACATCATCTTTTGTTGCTTTACCGGGACGTTGTCCTCAGGGTTGCTACACTCCCCTACCCCGAGGTGCTGCTTGGCTGCATTGACATACTGATCCAATGCCTTGGAACCGTGCCCGGCGAGATAAAGCCCTCCGATTATGGTATTGATAACAAGGTCCTTTCCCTTTTGCTGGGCAGTTGGCCTGACAGCAGGTTGATTCTGGTTTTGATTTGGGGCCTGTACGGCTTGCCCCCTGTCTCTGGGTGTCACTCTGTATTCATCCAATTTTCCTTCTCGGAGAAGCCTCTCGACCACATCTCTTAGGTGACGGCCTTCATTTGTCGAATGGCCATGAATCTGATGGAAGAGACAAAACTTCCCCGTTTCACGTTCTTTCTCCGTCGACTCTCTGGGAGGAGGCCTTTTATTTTGGAGGACGTTGTACGAATCCATGAAAATATTTTCCAAAGTATCGTTTATTGGCGTATAACTCTCAAAAGACCTGGGACGAGTCCTTCTCTGGGAGTCGTTCCCTCGATTCCTCTTCCGGTTGTTGCCATTACTGTTATTATCATTGTTTCCTAACTGACGACTACCCTGATTCCGATTTCCGACATTAACCTCGACCTTCCCTGAGTTGTCTCCTGTCTGCTTAACGGCGACATTGCTCTGGATTTCCTCTTTATCGGCCGTTTTTGCCTTTCGGTTAGCATATACCTCTTCCCGGCGTAAGTGTACGTTAGCTTTTTCGTAGAATAACTCTCTAGTATGAGGTGGCTTGCCGGCCAGATATCTCCCAAATTCGGTGTCTTTATCTACCCCATCAATTAGGGCTGCCACAACAGTTGGCTCATGAGGATCTTTGACTTCAGTAGCGGCTAGGTTGAAACGGTCTAGATACACCCTCAAACTCTCGCCTGGTCGTTGATTGACAAGGAACAAGTCAATCACACTCTTCGTCTTTTGTGCATAGATGCGGAATTGTTCCACGAACCTTTCACTCAACTCCCTGAAGTTGGAAATTGATCTTGCTGGTAAGCGAGTAAACCATAATAATGCTACATCCTCCAGGAATATGGGAAATGCTTTGCACTTGACAGCGTCAGAAGCCGCGGCAGCGGTCATTGACCAAGAATATCTCATCAGATGTTGGACGAGATCAGATCTACCCGCGTAACGGTTCATCTGCGGCATGTTGAAGCGCCTCGGGAACGTCGCATCTAAAATGTCATCAGTGAAAGGGGTGTGACTGCGGTCAATTCCCCAATCTTCATTCCGTTGTCCACGTCTGTCTGCCAGAATTTGATGGATCATAGCTGCAACATTTGCACTGGTCAGCGGAGGCTCGGGGTCAGCGCTTCTTGCTCGATGGGGTTCTCTAATCTCTCTTCCAGGAGCGGCAACGAAATCCGGGGCTCGGATTGGGCTTCGCTGCCCCCTGTTACCATGAGCATTTTTACGGCGACGGGGCTGAGGTAGTCTATTCTGAACAGGGCTGTCCACACCTCGAGCTCTGGGAGGGACGGCGCGATCATTCACATTGCGGTTTGAGGGCCCTGCAGCCAGTGCCTCTTCTTCCCGTGATGGCAGGGTTTCAAATCGAAGCTGCTCTATTTTTTCAGGCCTCTCATATGGTCGCCGCGGAGGTCTCGGCGATTCTTCTGACGAAGAAGAGTATTCTGGGGTGAGAGGACGAACTGGGGGCGTCCTTTGCCTTGCGAGATCATTAAGCCTTCTATCCATAGCGGTCAAGTTCTGTCGCAGAACGGAGCTCTCCTGCCTTTGAGCAGCCAATTCATCAAACAGCCTCTCCCACATTTCGGAAAAGCGAGAGAGATCCCCCTCAGTAACGGGAGCAGAAGGGTCATATTGATCATCATCATTTTCTCTTATGCGCAAAGAGCTTGAGCCAGGTCGAGCGGAGGGGCCAGGACGGTAGGAGCGAGCAATAGGCTCCTTTCCAGGTCGAGTTGTAGTCTGGTCATCAATTTGGATCGCTGTGGATCGAGGTTGGTGGCTCGCAGCGCCCCCCCGGGATTGGTTCGTGGTCACGGTATGCGGAGGCTTCGGGGCGTTATCACGGGATCGAGTAACAACCCCTCCAGCTTCGCGGTTCGCAGCGCAACCCTCAAGTCGGATCGTGGCACCTTGATTGGTTCGGGTCGCCCCCCTGTCCTCGCGATCCGTGACCCCCTCGACGACCTGCTCGTGTGCACTTTGCCAACCACTTCATTCGTGACTTCATTCGCTTGCGAAGCTCGCACTTCCTTAGACTTCTTTCCAGCCATGATATCAGATGTCGTTGGAATCTTCAAAAATCTGAACAGTGAAGTTTTGGGACTGTTTTTTTCGGACTTTCAAATCCAAATAGTAGAATCCGGTAGGCTGAGAATTCAATTCTCAGTGAAAGCACCAAAATGTTAGATCAAAATATGGACCTAACACCCAAATTGTTCCGATTCGTAAAGAATTATAACTGGAGAATGAAGAAAAAGTAGAAAACACACAGAATTTATAGTGGTTCGGCGTTAACGAGCCTACGTCCACTTTATATGTTATCGATTATACTTTGAATGCTAGTACAATCAATGGTTTCTCTCAAACTCACTCTTACAATTGTGATTTCTCTCAGTAATCTCGTAATAAAACTGACAAGGAATAGTGGTATGACAGTAATGGTGGAATCAGTGCTCAATACTGCCAAAAAGGTCCTGAAAAATGCCAAGCTCTGGGCTATTTATAGCTGATTTTGTTAGGCGGATCGCGGTCACACGTGGCACAGATCCCGAGAATATCGGATCGGATCGCAGCTTGATGAAGAATTAGTCAAATTAGCCGTTGTGGACAGGTGTCGCGATCCCCTTAAATATCGGATCGAGCAAGGAGGAGGAATTGGTCAAAGTAACAGTTGGGGACACGTGTCGTTGGATCCGTGCATCTCGGATCGCCGAAGACTAGCTCGTGCTTGAACAGGACAGAGGCTTCGCTGTGTGTCAGGGAATCAGATCAGTCTGTGCAGGGTAGCAGTGTAAATGCAGATCGAGTCGTGTATAGGTAGTCGGATCGCTGATACTATGGGGGCGATCCGATGGGGGCGATCCGAGAGAGGCGACCCTCTGGTGCGATCCGATCCTTCATGGATCTAAGGAACGTAGTTTCATTCTTTCTTCTTGTGCGTGAACCTTGGTGGCTTGGTCAAAAAGCTAGCAAACACATACCATGATGTTACTTCTAGCTAGAAACTAACATATGTCCATTTTCCTGGGGTCCTTCTCCAGTTTCTGGTTCATACCAGGGTGTAAGGGTCGCGAAGTAACGCTATACACAAAGCAATGCCTAAATAAGTTGTGCTTTGATCATCAACCATAAGGCTATGCTTTTCAACAAAAGCCTTGATCATTTGCATCTTAGCATGCCACATTGTCAGACAATACTATACCATTGATTTCTGCCAATATATAACATCTAAGCTCGTACGTCTCAGAGAAGGGTGTTAAGCAAGAGAATAAATTCTCCTCCACCAAACAGATATATATTTAGTAGAGATCAACGAATATAACACAAAGAAATACAACGTTAGACATACTATCCATTTACATGTCCGTTCTGGGTCTAAACGAAACCGGAGGCACCTTATTCCTCGTCCCATATGTCCAATACAGGAGAAAGGCCCTCACATATTCGTCGATCTCCAAGTACGTCTAGGCGATCACCACTTATAACCTTGTCTTGGGCGTACGTCCCAATCAAGACATCAGTAATCATCCAAGCGATGTGAAGAACACTGGTCTTCAACCACCATCTTCATCTTCGAATCTTAATCGTCATAGTAATTATCCAGAATGGGTTAAACCCGATCTTTCTGAATAATTCGCCTATTTTATAATCAAGTGCTATAAAAACAATAATACGCCTCATTCCAATTCAGAATATTCTTTTAATAAAATATTCACATTATTAGGGAAAGGTTCCCATTAATTTTATCAAAGATAAATTCTTTTAAATTTATTCTTTAATCTTCCTTGGGATCTCATTTCAAAAGTTATTATTTTATCTTTTATCAAATCTAAACCAAATCAAGGTTTATTCACTAGTCGGGATTAATGAACCTTACCGAAGTAATCATTTATTATTCCAATCCCAACCTATTCATCCCATGGAGCAAAAATGGTAGCACTCCATATCTAACACCCATTATGTTAACGGTAAATTTAATTACCATTTTCCTCTCAAATCTAATTAAAGATTTAACTATCGCCTGCAGTAAAACTAGTGGTACTCCATTCTCGATCATTTCAAGAATTCGATAAATTTAATTATCTCTTTCGCATTTTAATCTAAATAAAGATTCATTAAAACTCTAGTTTAGTTTTAATGTCAAAAATCATTACTTAATGAATATTCAAATTTAAGAAATTAATCTTATCTTTTAACTGGGTTAAAGAACAAATATTATTTAAAAACATTGTTCATGATAAACCCAAAATCATCTTCCATCAAAATGGAATCTTCACAGAAATCAGATCAATATATAATCGATATAAATTCCCGTATCAGACTGATAATATAAATGGAATAACGGCAAAGCCTTTTAAATTCCATATATAGTAATGGTCTTCATTCACAGAAGCTCATCTCGATTATTATAAATCGAATTCCATTCAATTCCAATTTAGTATATTAATTGGAAAACTTTACTTTCGAAAATTTCCATTTAAATCTTAATAAAAGATTTAAAAATTCCAAATTTTATTATCACTGTTAATTGGGTGGAAGAACAAATGTCGTTAAAAACAAAGTTCACAATAAACCCAATTCACATTTCATTTTATTCTAATTACTAAATATAATTGGAAACTCTAATAATCTTACTTAAAAGATTTACAAATTCCAAAATTATTTTCTATTTCCAATTAAATATTAATTGGAAAACTTCATTAAATCTTATTTAAAAGATTTATTCTTTTTCTAATCGGGGTTTAAGAAAAATGTTATTAAAGACACCATTCACGACAACCCAAAATCCAATTATTTCTCTTTAATTTCAATTAAATATTAATTAATTGGAATTTTATTCTAGTTAATAACTAGTTCATTTCGATAATTTTTTTTAATCTTTTCAACTGTGGAGTTTTTCATCCAAAAACTTTCCAAATCACTTATTATGATTTTACATAATTTTACCATGTTTTTTAATAATTTTATTAAGGCCCGTACAGTCAGTTTCCAATAACGGCCATCGAACAGCATTTACAGCGACCTTTTCCGAAATTGATTTGGACATATTTTAAAATCTAACCGTTAGACTTCAAATCCCTTATATTCGTTGGAAAGCTCTTTTCGATACAAACCCAACGGTTCCGGTTTTAGGAGAATCTGACGGTTGGATCTCCCGTTACGCCAATTTGAAGTTAATGGTTGAAATTCGCGAACAATCGCTGCGCGGCGCGTTCTATTCAGGCCATTAAATATATATATTATATATTTCGTCGATTTCCTTTAAAATTTATTTTATAAATCGTTTATAAATTTGTTTTGAAACGATTCCACCTTCATTTTCAATTTTGAATCAAAATTGAATATTCTATATCTTTATCATATTAAAATGGTAATATTTTCAAAATATTAAATTTTGAAATCACTTCCTTTTGATATTCATTATAGAATAAAATCGATTGATAAATTCATTCGGGTTAAAATGGCGTTTCTATACTTAACCCGGCTTCATATTTTTATATTTTTTGTCCATCTAAAAATGGACATCGAAATCATGATTTTATTCTTCACTGAATATTATTTTAAAATATTCGTTATTTTAAAATATTCTTTATTTTCAAAGATTCCTTATCTGAAATATACTTTATATTAAAATTTTCTTTTACATTATTTACATTAAAAATGTTTGATTACATTAAAATGATTCTTATATTTGTTGACAATTCTATTTCAACAAAAATGATTAAAAAGTGACAACTTCATTTTGTTAACAATTCTATTTTAACCAAATGAACTAAAATGATAACTTCATTTTATTTACAATAATCTAATTCAACAAAATTGAAATTTTGTTTTAACACAAATCTATTTAACAAAAATTTTATTTTTATTTCGATACAAATCTACTTAACAAAAATGTTATTTTTGTTTTGACACAAATCTATTTAACAAAAACGTTTTTTTTTGTTTTGACTATTTCATTTCAACAAAAAATGATATTTTGGTTTCAACTATTTTATTCCAACAAAAATGTAAATTTTGGTTTCAACAATTTAATTTCAACAAAAATGACATTTTAATTCTAAAATGCCCTTATTAATTCTAAAATGTCTTTTTAACTAAAACATTATTTATTTTTGAATCGGAATGCGACTCAATCAATTACCATATAATTTTGGTTATATGGATTTCATACATCGCATGTGCGCACAATAATGATAAATAATCAACAAACAGTCCATTCACAACCAGAGTGAAATTTACAACTGTGTGAGCATTAAATTAAATAAATAACGCTCATTGTAACACCCCGTAATTCTGTAACACTAAGATTCACAAATCAAGGTATAATTAATTCAAAATGGAAGAATCAAGGGAAACGGGTTGCGCCATTGCGTTCGTCTCGAAATTCTGCTTGGAAACGAGTCCGAGTTTCCGAGAATCGGAGTCCGTATGAGGGAGATATGACCCTCCGAAGTTTCAGGAATTTTCAGAATCGAAAATAGCTCGAAATTCGAATTCGAAATTTGAATTCAAACCCAGAAGCGGGCTGGGCGGGAAAATTCCCGCCCAAGACCCAGGTCGACTGGGGAGTCTACTGGGTAGTCGACCTCCCCTGACCAGGTCGACTGCCCAGTCGACATGGGTGTCGACCTGGGTGCAAAACCCACTTTTGGGCCTGGGTGCATTCTGATGTACCTGGTCTCGTTTTCTTCCTAGATTCGTCCGCCTAATCCTATATAAACAGCCCCTAGTCTCCTTCACTATTCACAATTCTTCTCTAACCTTATGCTGCAAAGATTCTTGGCGAACATGGCTTCTCTAAAATAATTAATAAAATAATATGTAAAATAAATCAAGACGAGGAAATGCTGCTCAAGACTTTCAAGAGGAGATTCAAAACAAGCTAGGATTCAAGTGAAGATTCAAATGACTTCAACGACTGTTTTTCTACGAATCTAATATAATCTCTGTAAGTCAGTTACTTTTTAGATTTGAACGTTTTCTCTATTCGTGACATGAAATTAAAGGAATAAAAGAATATGCCAAATCTTTCTGTTCGAATCAGTGCTTATATCCTTGGACCTAATTAAGAACTGTTATGATTCGATGACCAATAAGACTGTGACTATGAAACTATGGACCTTAAAACCATATGCCTCTTTGACTATGAACATTGCCTATGAACATTGCCTATGACTGTGAGAATTAATTTCCTTTGACAATGAACATCGCCTATGACTGTGATTCATTAACTGTGAGGATTTATTGCCTATGACTATGGATATAAGGTTATTATTTATGCCCATGACACTGTAATTACAAAACCATGTTGTACCCCAAACTGGCATTATATTGAATCTAGTCTTGACTTTCTATTTCTAGTTATCCTTGGATCTTGATCTTGGGAATTTACCTATTAAGTTAGGTCTACCCATGTTCTTGAACCTATACTATTCAACCCTTTTCATGTCGTAATATTACCAGATCTATATGCTTGTGAATTATCATCTTATGCCAGTTATTATGTCTATTATTTCATGGCATTTTGATTCATTCCCTTTTATCCACGAATCTAGATTTATTTATAATCTAGGTCGAATCACGATTATACGAACGATAAGAATACGTTTTGGGAAAAAACATGAAATTGACTAAACTTGGAAACTGGCATAATTTGGGAACATGCATTGTAGCATGACTATTAAGATGAAAATTAGAATAACAAGTCTAGTTTTGACATGAACTAAAATTAGAATACTAAATCAGAATTGGGTGGCTAAATTAAGCATGATAAGTATATTAGCATAATTGTGAATAATTTACATACATTGGGCGTAAATGGTAAATGGTTAAATGGGCCACAAAGTAGGTAGTGAGTAGGCAAATTAAGTTTTGGGCATAAACGGTGAACTAGAATATGAAATCTAGTCTGGCATAAACTATAAACTAGAATATAAAATCTAGTTTTTGGCATGAACTGTAAATGAGGATGTTAGATCTAAATTGCTATAAACTGTAAGATAGGCTAATCAAGATTTGGGCCTAGAATATAAGTCCATTAGTGGGCATGGCAAATGTATATGGTATAGGCCAAATTTATTTAAAAAAGGGAAAATGGACTTTGAGGATAAATGGTTAGACTTTGAGGATAAATTGTTAACAATTTATATATATACAGAAGAAAGGTTTATTAATGACATCTCTTTTAATAATACATACACCAGAAAGTTCTAGGGTGACAGAGAGGATAGTGTCTAGGCTTGGGTATGGAAAAAACAAGTTTCCTGCTCTCCTTGGCTATCCCTAACTGATCCGACGGACGGGATGGTTACTTTCAAAACCTGATTTGAAAATTAATCAAAACCCTTTGAACTTAGAAAACACGAATATGCCTAACCAGAGGTTAGACTGAGTTGTGATGTAAACCTTCCCGAAACTAACCGGCACATCCAGTAATCGCAACAATATCTGTCTAATGTGAGTGGTTGCGGCTTTAATTTATTTAGTTAAAGCTAGAACAAGAATGGTAGGGTTAAGTTAACTAAGACACTTAACCAATTCAACATGATAACCAAACCGATGGGTGGTGTTAGGTTCATACAGACACTTAACACAGTTAAGCTAGAATGGGAGGGTTAAGTCCATAGGAATACTTAACCAACTTAACACAGTTAAGCTAGAATGGGAGGGTCAAGTCCATAGGGACACTTAACCAAACTTACCATTGTAACAAGACAAGATTTGTAGGGGTTAAGTAACTAAGAAAACACTTATCCAAATTAACATGTTAACTAGACTAGAAGGTGGGGTTAAGTAAAGTTAATACACTTAGCCAAATTAACATGTTAACTAGACTAGAGGTTGGGGTTAAGTAAAATTTAATACACTTAGCCAATCTGATATGTTAGCTGGACTAGACCGTAGGGTTAAGTAAACTTTAATACTTAACCATCAGGTTGTGATAAATGAATAGGGTTAAGTCTAAAACATGAAGTGATAATACTTAACCATTAATAAAATGTTAGTTAAAACAGATGGGCAAGGTTAAGTTAAAAAGGAACACTTAACCAATACAGGATGAATGAATAGGGTTAAGTAATAAGAAATACTTAACCAATATAACTTGGTTTGTGGTAGGGTTAAGTCAACATGAATTACTGATAACACTTAACCAGTTTAACAGGATAAATGAAGAGGGTTAAGTTAGCTTGAATTGACTACTGACACTTAACCAATCCAAATTGACGAGAAAGAGAACTAAGTAGTAAACCTTAGTTAAAAGGAGCTAAGTAGTAAACCTTAGTTAAGAAAACAACGATTCTGGAAACTAAGTGGTAAACCTTAGTTAACGAAACTAAGTAGTAATTCTTAGTATAACACGAGAAGGAGAGAACGTCCATCTAATTTAAAGAAGGCTCCAACGAATTGGGTTACGAAGCCCGAGGCTTCGAGGGGACGTAAGGGTACTCTTGGTATCCCTCTGTGAGGCTGCAGATGATCCTCCTGGGCTCACAGAGGTTAAGGTCTGCGTTAGAAGAACCAAGGGTATGCCTTGGTTGCAAAATATGGCAACCTAAAGACTAGGATGGACTAGCGTGATTCGATGAGAAAACGGTAGCCCTGTGATAGCAACTCGTCGTCTACCATCCATCTTCAGTCAATCGAGATACGTAAAGCGGAAAGGCGGAGAACTCCAAAAGACCATATACTTGCTATCTAGTTATGGGTGAGGATGGCCATAAGACAGTGGGGCATAAGGGGCCTGCGTATAGTTCTCAATTTTTCGAGGGTGGCCTTTCATTAGTTGTGGGAGGGGTCAAGTGGGACCATAGCCACTGGAATAAAAACAGACCTTAGCATCTGCATCGGCAGATATCTGAAAGCTCCCGACCGAGTTCTGTGTTTCTTGATTTGCCCTGCCACAGGACTCGGGCCGCACATTACAGGACATGTGCATCTAGACAAGCGATAGCGATTCGCGATACATGCGTGGGGAGATCGAGGAACATATACTACTCTAGGTAGTATGTCCTAGACTTGGGGGCATCGTTCGACAGGTAGCATAATCCCTAGTTGGACTAGGTGGCATAAACCCTGAATCCGAGGAGCATTCGACAGATAGCGTAAACTCTAGTTGAATCTAGAAAGCACTTGATAGAAAACCCTAGATTAGATCTAGGTAATAAATAATAAATGTATGCCTGAAGGCAATGAAAACTACAGGGATTGGGATCACGTTATCGTTAGTAGTTGGGACACTAGTTAGGTGGTGCAGAAACCAGTATAACAAGGAAATAGCGAAGCGGCGAAAGTATTAGAGAATATCCAGTTTATCTTATCTTAGCATATCTTGTGTTAATCTTGTCTAATCTTGCTGACCCTATCATAATGGTGTTATCCTGTATTCAGTTAATTCATGTCGTTTTGTTTTTCCATGTTCACATGCTAGAAGTAACTGAACTTACTCAGGCTTTATGTCTGACTCTGTTTTTCTTTTGTCTTCTTTTCTTCCGTTCCCCCCCCCTCCCCCAGGTAGTAAAGGAGGGAATAGTATAGCTCAGGTTAAGTTGGACTGTCACTCTTTCCCAGCTTGAAGATTTGTCGAAGTTTTGCTTGGATTCTCTTTTCAGATGCTATGGCTGGCTCTTGCTACATTGGGGAATATAAATGTTGTTTTATGCTTCTTTATTTTGTAGGACAGATGATACTTTGATATTGTAAAGAAATTGTTGTACAAACAATTTTATCAATAAAGTAAAGTTTTATTTTCCGCTGTTTTAATTTTTGTCTATCTTGTAATGCATATGCATCTTTTACCTTAAAATGCTCCACAGAACTTAGTGCATTCCCTTTGTGAGTGACACTAACGGTTGTGGGGTGTTACACGTGGTATCAGAGCTGAAGGTTACCAGATCAGATAAAGGATTTGAAAAATTATTTTCAAAACGGTTTTAAAAGAAGCATTTTCAAGAGAAAAGATTTGTTAAAAGGTATATTCCCCAAAGCCATACGCACTATCTTCTCTTCCTCTGTTTGAATTCTTGTCTCCTTCTTTCTTGAGTCTCTGGGGCTCTTGGCTTTCTGGGAGGTGACCTCATCGATGGGCGAAGTAGTGCCCGGCTTCCATCCATAGCCATAGTTGTTTCACCTACGGGCAGTTTTCTATCAACCTTATAGGGTTTTCTGTACGATGGAAGCAGCTTTCGAGAGATTTGTCAACATGACTACACACGGAAGAGGATGAGGAATTCATGGATGTAGATTTAGCTCACAAAGGAGGAAGGAATTATAAAACCTTAGACATGAGGAAGTATCTTTACTATGGTGTAATAGGGCATGTAATTAAGGGCAAAGGACAAGATTTTCAGAAGGGCAAGTACATACTTTCACCACCAAGCGTACCTAGGAGAAAGGTAGTAAAGTTCTATTGGAAGAGTCTAGTTTTGTTGTTCGTACTCTTTCCTTTGGTTTTAGCGCTTCGCATTTGTTCATATCCACTTCCATAGTTGAGTCTCTACACCATAGTACTTGTATAGTAGAAAGATCCCACTAGAGTCTCGAATCCAATTGGTGGTCCGACCAGTTTATTTTTGGTTAGTAGGGATTTGAGAATAGCTATCGAGTTTGCTTATATCATCGCACGTAGATCGTCTAAATTCGGAGGAGATATTCCTTGGGTGCTTGTCTAATATTGGTTTAGGCCTTTGGGGCTTGTACTTGAGGAATGTCGAGTTTGACTAGGATGGTTTGCGTGAATAGTTGTGGTAGGCACTCTAAAAAGCACGTAGTGACCTTTCGACCCTTATAGTTATGGCATGGTGGATAAGAGGGAGACCTCTAATCATCTTAGTACATACACTTGGTACCGTGATTGACATCTGTTTATTTTGGAAATGAAGGTCAGAAACTTCACAATCGTGAAGTTAAATTAGTTAAGATACAGTGGAGTAAAGCTCAAGAAGGCTAGATACTAGCATCATACCCTTTTCCTTAAGGGTGCATCCTTGATTTCTTTTTTTAGGAGCTTTACGCATAATTGTTTCTCTCTTTCCAAAGTATATCCTCTAGGTCGTATCTTCGATCCTTAGGTAGAAACTCTTTTGGATGTAAACATGTATTTGAAACATGTTATGGTTGATGGTTGCTAATGGTTGCTCGTGAATGCATATACATACGTATTAGGCACTAGATCAGTTTGGACGCTTTCATATTTCATTTACAGATATGTATTTGTTTGTAAGTTGAAATTGATATGTTATCATATGGATGTTGCATATGGATGAATGGCTATGCACACATGTAGTATTTACATAACTAGGGATGCTTGCATACATGATTGGACGCATGGCACTGACATGATTCGCATTAAGGAGGTCAACTGAATTAGTAGACCGCCTGATCTTGCATTAGATAAAGACATATACACACACTGTGCATATGAACATGAAAGCATTAGAAATCTTTTAAGGAAAATGAATGCTTGTGATTGAATGGTTGAGTATATGGGTGATTGGATAGTAGGACACATTCTTCCTAACTTGAAGATTTCGGGGACGAAATCCTTTTAAGTGGGGGAGAATGTAACACCCCGTAATTCTGTAACACTAAGATTCACAAATCAAGGTATAATTAATTCAAAATGGAAGAATCAAGGGAAACGGGTTGTGCCATTGCGTTCATCTCGAAATTCTGCTTGGAAACGAGTCCGAGTTTCCGAGAATCGGAGTCCGTATGAGGGAAATATGACCCTCCGAAGTTTCAGGAATTTTCAGAATCGAAAATAGCTCGAAATTCGAATTCGAAATTTGAATTCAAACCCAGAAGCGGGCTGGGCGGGAAAATTCCCGCCTAAGACCCAGGTCGACTGGGGAGTCTACTGGGTAGTCGACCCCCCCTGACCAGGTCGACTGCCCAGTCGACATGGGTGTCGACCTGGGTGCAAAACCCACTTTTGGGCCTGGGTGCATTCTGATGTACCTGGTCTCGTTTTCTGCCTAGATTCGTCCGCCTAATCCTATATAAATAACTCCTAGTCTCCTTCACTATTCACAATTCTTCTCTAACCTTATGCTGCAAAGATTCTTGGCGGACATGGCTTCTTCTCCTCCTCTAAAATAAATAATAAAATAATATGTAAAATAAATCAAGACGAGGAAATGCTGCTCAAGACTTTCAAGAGGAGATTCAAAACAAGCTAGGATTCAAGTGAAGATTCAAACGACTTCAACGACTGTTTTTCTACGAATCTAATATAATCTCTGTAAGTCGGTTACTTTTTAGATTTTCTCTATTCGTGACATGAAATTAAAGGAATAAAAGAATATGCCAAATCTTTCTGTTCGAATCAGTGCTTATATCCTTGGACCTAATTAAGAACTGTTATGATTCGATGACCAATAAGACTGTGACTATGAAACTATGGACCTTAAAACCATATGCCTCTTTGACTATGAACATTGCCTATGAACATTGCCTATGACTGTGACACATGACTGTGAGAATTATTTTCCATTGACTATGAACATCGCCTATGACTGTGATTCATTAACTGTGAGGATTTATTGCCTATGACTATGGATATAAGGTTATTATTTATGCCCATGACACTATAATTACAAAACCATGTTGTACCCCAAACTGGCATTATATTGAATCTAGTCTTGACTTTCTATTTCTAGTTATCCTTGGATCTTGATCTTGGGAATTTACCTATTAAGTTAAGTCTACCCATGTACTTGAACCTATACTATTCAACCCTTTTCATGTCGTAATATTACCAGATCTATATGCTTGTGAATTATCATCTTATGCCAGTTATTATGTCTATTATTTCATGGCATTTTGATTCATTCCCTTTTATCCACGAATCTAGATTTACTTTTAATCTAGGTCGAATCATGATTATATGAACGATAAGAATACGTTTTGGGAAAAAACATGAAATTGACTAAACTTGGAAATTGGCATAATTTGGGAACATGCATTGTAGCATGACTATTAAGATGAAAATTAGAATAACAAGTCTAGTTTTGACATGAACTAAAATTAGAATATTAAATCAAAATTGGGTGGCTAAATTAAGCATGATAAGTATATTAGCATAATTGTGAATAATTTACATACATTGGGCGTAAATGGTAAATGGTTAAATGGGCCACAAAGTAGGTAGTGAGTAGGCAAATTAAGTTTTGGGCATAAACGGTGAATTAGAATATGAAATCTAGTCTGGCATAAACTATAAACTAGAATATAAAATCTAGTTTTTGGCATGAACTGTAAATGAGGATGTTAGATCTAAATTGCTATAAACTGTAAGATAGGCAAATCAAGATTTGGGCCTAGAAGTCCATTAGTGGGCATGGCAAATGTATATGGTATAGGCCAAATTTATTTAAAAAAGGGAAAATGGACTTTGAGGATAAATGGTTAGAATTTGAGGATAAATTGTTAACAATTTATATATATACAGAAGAAAGGTTTATTAATGACATCTCTTTTAATAATACATACACCAGAAAGTTTTAGGGTGACAGAGAGGATAGTGTCTAGGCTTGGGTTTGGAAAATACAAGTTTCCTGCTCTCCTTGGCTATCCCTAACTGATCCGACGGACGGGATGGTTACTTTCAAAACCTGATTTGAAAATTAATTAAAACCCTTTGAACTTAGAAAACACGAATATGCCTAACCCGAGGTTAGACTAAGTTGCGATGTAAACCTGCCCGGAACCAACCGGCACATCCAGTAATCGCAACAATATCTGTCTAATGTGAGTGGTTGCGGCTTTAATTTATTTAGTTAAAGCTAGAACAAGAATGGTAGGGTTAAGTTAACTAAGACACTTAACCAATTCAACATGATAACCAAACCGATGGGTGGGGTTAGGTTCATACAGACACTTAACACAGTTAAGCTAGAATGGGAGGGTTAAGTCCATAGGAATACTTAACCAACTTAACACAGTTAAGCTAGAATGGGAGGGTCAAGTCCATAGGGACACTTAACCAAACTTAACATTGTAACAAGACAAGATTTGTAGGGGTTAAGTAACTAAGAAAACACTTATCCAAATTAACATGGTAACTAGACTAGAAGGTGGGGTTAAGTAAAGTTAATACACTTAGCCAAATTAACATGTTAACTAGACTAGAGGTTGGGGTTAAGTAAAATTTAATACACTTAGCCAATATGATATGTTAGCTGGACTAGACCGTAGGGTTAAGTAAACTTGAATACTTAACCATCAGGTTGTGATAAATGAATAGGGTTAAGTCTAAAACATGAAGGGATAATACTTAACCATTAATAAAATGTTAGTTAAAACAGATGGGCAAGTTTAAGTTAAAAAGGAACACTTAACCAATACAGGATGAATGAATAGGGTTAAGTAATAAGAAATACTTAACCAATATAACTTGGTTTGTGGTAGGGTTAAGTCAACATGAATTACTGATAACACTTAACTAGTTTAACAGGATAAATGAAGAGGGTTAAGTTAGCTTGAATTGACTAATGACACTTAACCAATCCAAATTGATGAGAAAGAGAACTAAGTAGTAAACGTTAGTTAAAAGGAGCTAAGTAGTAAACCTTAGTTAAGAAAACAACGATTCTGGAAACTAAGTGGTAAACCTTAGTTAACGAAACTAAGTAGTAATTCTTAGTATAACACGAGAAGGAGCGAACGTCCATCTAATTTTAAAGAAGGCTCCAACGAATTGGGTTACGAAGCCCGAGGCTTCGAGGGGACGTAAGGGTACTCTTGGTATCCCTCTGTGAGGCTGCAGATGATCCTCCTGGGCTCACAGAGGTAAAGGTCTGCGTTAGAAGAACCAAGGGTATGCCTTGGTTGCAAAATATGGCAACCTAAAGACTAGGATGGACTAGCGTGATTCGGCGAGAAAACGGTAGCCCTGTGATAGCAACTCGTCGTCTACCATCCATCTTCAGTCAATCGAGATACGTAAAGCGGAAAGGCGGAGAACACCAAAAGATCATATACTTGCTATCTAGTTATGTGTGAGGATGTCCATAAGACAGTGGGGCATAGGGGGCCTGCGTATAGTTCTCAATTTTTCGAGGGTGGCCTTTCATTAGTTGAGGGAAGGGTCAAGTGGGACCATAGCCACTGGAATAAAAACAGACCTTAGCATCTGCATCGGCAGATATCTGAAAGCTCCCGACCGAGTTCTGTGTTTCTTGATTTGCCTTGCCACAGGACTCGGGCTGCACATTACAGGACATGTGCATCTAGACAAGCGATAACGATTCGCAATACATGCATGGGGAGGTCTAGGAACATATACCACTCTAGGTAGTATGTCCTAGACTTGGGAGCATCGTTCGACAGGTAGCATAATCCCTAGTTGGACTAGGTGGCATAAACCCTGAATCCGAGGAGCGTTCGGCAGATAGCGTAAACTCTAGTTGAATCTAGAAAGCACTTGATAGAAAACCCTAGATTAGATCTATGTAATAAATAATAAATGTATGCCTGAAGGCAATGAAAACTACAGGGATTGGGATCACGTTATCGTTACTAGTTGGGACACGAGTTAGGTGGTGCAGAAACCAGTATAACAAGGAAATAGCGAAGTGGCGAAAGTATTAGAGCATATCCAGTTTATCTTATCTTAGCATATCTTGTGTTAATCTTGTCTAATCTTGCTGACCGTATCATCATGGTGTTATCTTGTATTCAGTTAATTCATGTCGTTTTGTTTTTCCATGTTCACATGCTAGAAGTAACTGAACTTACTCAGGCTTTATGTCTGACTCTGTTTTTCTTTCGTCTTCTTTTCTTCCGTTTCCCCCCCTCCCCCAGGTAGTAAAGGAGGGAATAGTATAGCTCAGGTTAAGTTGGACTGTCACTCTTTCCCAGCTTGTAGATTTGTCGAAGTTTTGCTTGGATTCTCTTTTCAGATGCTATGGCTGGCTCTTGCTACATTGGGGAATATAAATGTTGTTTTATGCTTCTTTATTTTGTAGGACAAATGATACTCTGATATTGTAAAGAAATCGTTGTACAAACAATTTTATCAATAAAGCAAAGTTTTATTTTCCGCTGTTTTAATTTTTGTCTGTCTTGTAATGCATCTGCATCTTTTACCTTAAAATGCTCCACAGAACTTAGTGCATTCCCTTTGTGAGTGACACTAACGGATGTGGGGTGTTACACTCATCATAGGCTGTCAATCCATCGATTGACATACAACTAAATATTGGGACTAGTGTATGTCAAATCATCCCAATACCCGTGTGGGGTTTTCAAACAACAGTTTATCTAAATAAATTATTGGTCAAGAAATTTGACTAATTTTCACTGTTTAAATTATAAATGAGTATTTATAATCTAATTTCACTATCACACACAATACAGTCAATTTAAAATCGTCCGTGATTTGTGGACGAGGAAAGTGATCTAGCAGGCACCGTATACAGTTTATAATAATTAAACTGATAAAAATCTACTGGCGATTCTATATATTTTCCACTTATGAAAATAAATAAATAACTGTGCAGAATTTTTAGTGAGGAGTTCTCACCTTGAGTTTGCCCCAGTACACAGTGTTCTTCACCTTGATCCCAACGCAATTTGATTCACGCAGTTTGCATTAAAAAACATTTTTTAATGTTGTTATATATATATGGTAAAAATCATATTTTTATTTATGTTATGATTATATAAAAATCATATTTTTATATTGCTATTTTCTTATTTTAAACAGTGCGATTTTTATATTAAAAAAATGCAATCTTTGTATTCAAAACAATGTAAATTTTGTTGTTAAAAACAATGTAAATTTTGTTATTTAAAACAATGTAAATTTTGTTATTAAAAACAATGTAAATTTTGTATTTTAAAACAATGTTAATTTTGTATTCAAAACAATGCTAATGTTGTTTTCAAAGCATATTGCTAATTTTGTTGTAGAACAATGCAAATTTTTATTTAAACACAATGCTAATTTTATATATATTTAAAACAATTTATTTATATTATTTTCAGATTTTAAACTATGTTATTTACCTTAATTAAATTAACCTAGAAGGATTAACAAAAAATTAGTTAAGTTTTAATCACCTTCCTTCCACTGTAGCCCTTACTGGAAACAGCCGATTCACCAAATAAGGAGCTCGCCTCCTAGGGTTGCCTCGCGCCGCCGCTACAGTCATCGTGGCGTCGATCTGCCAGTGCCAAAACCTCCGCCCCAACATCGCCTTCCACCGCCCATAGAGCCGCCCCACTCGAACTCCTCTCTGCCTTGATAAACGCGCACGAACAGAAAACGTTCTAGCCGACGAGTCTCGAACTACACACAACGAAACTCCATCTTAGCCGTTCAATTTGTAGAGTACTCATAGCTCTTCGATTTTCCTGCTTTAAGTTATTGCAAACATTGTATGGATTTTGAGATTTGAGGTGATCAATCCTGGAAGAAATCGGCCATTTGTTCTTGAGGGTGGCGGCTGGTTATACCGCTAGGGTTTATAGAAATACGAAAATACTGTGTATGTGTATTTATATGTGTATTTTTATTTTATTTATTAATACATTTAAATTCAATATAACTCCTGTATCGTTTTGAACTCCAAATTAAACCCAACAAGTGTCTCGCCAAGTTAAATCCCCCCATTTTGGACACAATGGGATATGTTTAGTAACTAGTTCGGCTGTTACGATGTGTTTTTCTTTAAATTAAAATATAAATCAATATATATTAAATTTAAACATACATTTTAATTTACTGGGGCCACATACTGACTTCAAAAATTCCAAAAAAAATGTATCTGGCTTTGTTTTGACGATACGATCCTAACAAAACTAATTTCATCGAATTTGGAGATCGTTTGAAAAAGGGCCATTTTCTGGTCGATCCAAATTGACTGAAATTGACAAAACATGTTTTCTTTTGCCACGCTCACATATTAATTCCAAAAATTATGAAAATTGGAATCTAGCAATAATTTGACATTCCGGATCCAACAAAAGTGGTCTCATCGAAAACGGAGGTCAGTTGCAAAATATTTATTTTTAAGGGCTATATTTTATATTAATATATATATAAATTCTACAGCGACTTTTCTGGATTTTAAATTGGACATAACTTTCAACTCCGTTATGAAATTTCAATTTTTCAGATTCGTTGGAAAGATATTTTTAAACAAATTTAAATATTTTTGATTTTACTGAAATCCGCTTTATTTTGAATCCTGTACATTCAATTGAAATTTGAAATCAAATTTTCAAATTGCCGCGCCATTTTAAGGTCGTTTCATAATTAAAATAAATTTATTCGTTCTAACTTCGATTTAAATAAATTTTCCATCGTTATTATTTAAAATAAATAATTTTAATATCCAAAATCTATTAAAATTTCTAAAATAAAAATTTTAATTTGGTTCTGATTTTCCAGGTTGTTACAATCTCCCCCACTTAAAATCTTTTCGTCCTCGAAAAGGAACGGAGTTGAAAGTGGTTTTACTAATCAACTCAACTTTCAATTCAAATCAATTTTCAATTCAGTTCAATATTAAATTCGATTTAGCTAAATTTATCATTCTTTCTCATATTGGTTAAATTAATCATCATTTCGATTTTAATTAGTTGAACTAATTATCAACCATCACAACCAACAATCAATTAGGTGATTAAATTTTTAAATGTATATAATTTTTATATATTGTCAAAAAACATATTTTTGATGCCAATCAGAAAAATAAATCCTATCTATATTTTGGTTCTCACACCAGTCAATGGAAATATATAAATATACCACTTTCGATACTCGAATACAAATTCTGATAATGAGATCTCAATCATCAGAATCCTCTCCGGGCGACTAGAGTGTGATTCTATATTTGTCCAGTATATTAAAACTTCGAATATACGTTAATTACACATATATTCAAAATCTTTATATACTCGATTGTCCAAATTAAAATAAAATAATATACTCAAATACGTATTTTAAGATAAAATCTCAAAACTAAATTTATTTCCAATTTTATTTTAAAATAACACTCTTCTGACTCATTCTAGGATACTACTGATCCTATCTCTAACGAGTCATTCTCATTGGATATTACTAATCCAATCTCTGATGAATACTTTCGTTCGGTTATAATATATCTTGTTCTCAAGCTCTATAAACCAAAGCTCTGATACCAAATGAAACGACCCAAACTTCCCCGTAAAGGAAAGTTCGGATTGAATTGATAACACGGCAAATCAGAACACAAAACAGAAGAACATTTCATTGCTTATTACAACAATTACATCAGAGTACAAGAATGTATCAAAGTATGAATAATTATATACATTTGATATACAATATCAGAGATTTAAATTGCATTTTAGAATACATAGCAGCGGAAAATAATACAAAACACAACTGAAAGGAATACACGGATACAGAGCTTTCCGGATATCGCTTCAACTGTAACCAGGGTCCTATGAATATAATATCTGCAAAACCAAAACTACTAGCTGCCCATGTGGAAAATATGGGCACCCAGAGTTTAGGTTAAAACAATAAAGTCCAGGTCAGTCATGGGACTGGTGTGGGAACTAAAACAGTTATTAATCTTTATTTTAAAGTTAGCTAAATCACCTGACCACGCCGTATAACACGGAACGAGTTTACTTCACGCGATCTAAGTTTAAAATAAAACAGCTCAATGCTTTCTGGAAAAATGAAGCTATTATAAGACTTAGGTCCCATCACACAATGCAACGCAAGCCGGAGGATAGATTTTTCCCTTATAATAGCCAAACATGCTTGATACGTGTAAAAAAAATTATTTTGATATTATTATAAGTGCATAGTGTTAAAAACAACTTCAAATATAAACGTATCAATCATAGACGACATGGGTACCATATATCATGTCGCCATATTAGTTCTACAATCAGAACTGCATGATGTCGTATTGGAAGTTGGATTTCCATCTATGAACCAAGGCAAGGGATCGTCTTTATCGAATTCGAGGCACTCTAGCCGTGCCTCAGAATTCAGCCGCAACTGCACTTAGGAGCGCCAGGGCCGGTCTTCCGTCGATGGTTGGAAATGCCATAAACTATATGTTAGACTGCCTTATGGGGCATAAAATAATCTGATCAGTAATGTCGACCAGAATATATCTCTCTCTCTCTCTCTCTCTCTATATATATATATATATATATATATATATATATATATCCAAGGCACCTCTCTATCCATCAAGTAATAAGCAACATCTACAATAGTAAATAATCTGGGCTTCATACCATGACGTTACTCCTACCTAGAAACTAACATATGTCCATTTCCCTGGGGTGCTTCTCCTGTTTCTGGTTCATACCGAGGGGTGAGGCTCACGAAGTAATGCTATACACAAAGATATGCCTAAATAAGCTATGCTTTGATCATCAACCACAAGGCTCTACTTTTCAACAAAAGCCTTGATCATTTGCATCTTAGCATGCCACACTGTCGGTCCATACTATACCATTGATTTCTGCCAATATATATCCTCTAAGCTCGTACGTCTCAGAGAAGGGTGTTAAGCAAGAGAATAAATTCTCCGCCACCAAACAGATATATATTTAGCATAGATCAACGAATACAGCATAAAGGAATACAACGTCAGACATACTATCCATTTACAAGTCCGTTCTAGGTTTGAACGAAACCGGAGGTACATTATACCTCGTCCCATATGTCCAATACAGGAGAAAGACCCTCGCATATCTGTCGATCTCCAAGTACGTCTAGACGATCACCATTTATTACCTTGTCTTGGGTGTACATCCCAATCAAGACATCAGTAATCATCCAAACGATGTGAAGAACTCCGGTCTTCAACCACCGTCTTCATCTTCGACTCTTAATCGTCGTAGTAATTATCTAGAATGGGTTAAACCCATTCTTTCTGAATAATTCGCGTATTTTATAATCAAGTGCTATAAAAACAATAATACGCCTCATTCCAATTCAGAATATTCTTTTAATAAAATATTCACATTATTAGGGAAAGGTTCCCATTAATTTTATCAAAGATAAATTCTTTTAAATTTATTCTTTAATCTTCCTTGGGATCTCATTTCAAAAGATTTTATTTTATCTTTTATCAAATCTAAACCAAATCAAGGTTTATTCACTAGTCAGGATTAACGAACCTTACCGAAGTAATCATTTATTATTTCAATCCCAACCAATTCATCCCATGGAGCAAAACTGGTAGCGCTCTATATCTAACACCCACTGTGTTAACAGTAAATTTAATTAACATTTTTCGCTCAAATCTAATTAAAGATTTAACTATCGCCTACAGTAAACTGGCGGTACTCCATTCTCGATCATTTCAAGAATTCGATAAATTTAATTTTCTCTTTCGCATTTTAATCTAATTAATGATTCATTAAAACTCTAGTTTAGTTTTAATGTCAAAAATCATTACTTAATGATTATTCAAATTTAAGAAATTAATCTTATCTTTTAACTGGTTTTAAGAACAAATGTTATTTAAAAACATTTTCATGATAAACCCAAAATCATCTTCCATCAAAATGGAATCTTTACAGAAATCAGATCAATATATAATCGATATAAATTCCCGTATTAGACTGATAATATAAATAGGATAACAACAAAGCCTTTTAAATTCCATATATAGTAACGGTCTTCATTCACAGAAGCTCATCTCGATTATTATTATATTGAATTCCATTCAGTTCCAATTTAGTATATTAAATTGGAAAACTTTACTTTGGAAAATTTCCATTTAAATCTTAATAAAAGATTTATAAATTCCAAATTTTATTTTCACTGTTAATTGGGTTAAAGAACATGTGTCTTTAAAAACATAGTTCACAATAAACTCAATTCACATTTCATTTTATTCCAATTACTAAATATAATTGGAAACTCTAATAATCTTAATTTAAAAATTTATAAACTCCAAAATTATATTCTATTTAATTCCAATTAAATATTAATTGGAAAACTTCATTAAATCTTATTTAGATTCATTCTTTTCTAATCGGGGTTTAAGAACAATGTTATTAAAGATACCGTTCACGAAAACCCAAAATCCAATTTATTCTCTTTAATTCCAATTAAATATTAATTAATTGGATTTTTATTCTAGTTAATAACTAGTTCGTTTGCATAAAAATAATTTTTTTATCTTTCAACTATGGAATTTTTCATCCAAAAACTTTCCAAATCACTTATTATGATTATACATAATTTTTCCATATATTTAGTAATTTTATCAAGGCCCATATAGTCGGTTTCCAATAATGGCCTCTGAATTGCATTTACAACGACCTTTTTCAAAGTTGATTTGGACATAATTTAAAATCTAACTGTTAATCTCTTATATTCATTGGAAAGCTCTTTTCGATACAAACCCAAAGGTTCCGGTTTTAGGAGAATCCGACGGTCGGATCTCCCATTACGCCAATTTGAAGTTAATGGTTGAAATTCGGCCATTAAATATATATAATATATATTATATATTTCATCGATTTCCTTTAAAATGTATTTTATAAATCGTTTATAATTTTTTTTTGAAATGATTCCAACTTCATTTTCAATTTTAAATCAAAATTGAATATTCTATATCTTTATCATATTAAAATGATAATATTTTCAATTATTAAATTTTGAAATCACTTCCTTTTGATATTCATTATAAAATGAATAAAATTGATCGATAAATCCGTTCGGTTAAAATGGCGTTTCTATACTTAACCCGGCTTCATATTTTTATATTTTTGTGTCCATCTAAAAACGGACATCGAAATCATGATTTTATTCTTCACTGAATATTATTTTAAAATATTCGTTATTTTAAAATATGATTTATTTTCAAAGATTCTTTATTTAAAATATACTTTATATTAAAATGTTTGATTACATTAAAATGATTCTTATACATTAATATGATTCTTATATTTTGTTGACAATTCTATTTCAACAAAATGATTAAAATGATTCTTATATTTGTTGACAATTCTATTTCAACAAAATGATTAAAAAGTGGCAACTTCATTTTGTTAACAATTCTATTTTAACCAAATGAATTTAAATGATAACTTCATTTTATTTACAATAATCTAATTCAACAAAATTGACATTTTTTTTTAACATAAATCTATTTAACAAAAATGTTATTTTTTTTTTGATACAAATCTAATTAACAAAAATGTTATTTTTGTTTTGACACAAATCTATTTAACAAAAACGTTATTTTTTTGTTTTGACTATTTCTTTTCAACTTAAAAATAATATTTTGGTTTCAACTATTTTATTTCAACAAAAATGTAAATTTTGGTTTCAACAATTTTATTTCAACAAAAATGACATTTTAATTCTAAAATGCCCTTTTTAATTCTAAAATGTCTTTTTAATTAAAACATTATTTATTTCTGAATCGAAATGCACTCAATCAATTACCATATAATTTTGGTTATATGGATTTCATACATCGCATGTGTGTACAATAATGATAAATAATCAACAAATAGTCCATTTACAACTGTGTGAGCATAAAAATAAATAAATAACGCTCATCATAGGCTGTCAATCCATCGATTGACATACAACTAAATATTGGGACTAGTGTATGTCAAATATCATCCCAATACCCCTGTGGGGTTTTCAAACAACAGTTTATTTAAATAAATTATTGGTCAAGAAATTTAACCAATTTTCACTGTTCAAATTATAAATGAATATTTATAATCTAATTTCACTATCACATTAATATTAAAAATTTTAATGTGTTAAACATTTCAACAACACAAACAACACACAATACAGTCAATTTAAAATCGTCCATGGTTTGTGGACGAGGAAAGTGATCTAGCAGGCACCGTATACAGTTTATAATAATTAAACTATTAAAAAATCTAAATTGGCAATTCTATATATTTTCCAATTATGAAAATAAATAAATAACTGTACAGAATTTTTAGTGAGGAGCTCTCACCTTAACTTTTCCCCAGTACACAGTGTTTTTCACCGTGATCCCAACGCAATCTGTTTCACGCAGTTTGCATTAAAATTCATATTTTTAATGTTATTCTATATATATGATAAAAATCATATTTTTATTTACATTATGATTATATAAAAAATCATATTTTTATATTGCTATTTTCATATTTTAAACAATGTGATTTTTATATTAAAAACAATGTAAT
The DNA here is from genome assembly GCA_030737875.1 of Allium sativum. Taxonomy (NCBI): domain Eukaryota; kingdom Viridiplantae; phylum Streptophyta; class Magnoliopsida; order Asparagales; family Amaryllidaceae; genus Allium; species Allium sativum. Next base: position 262,538,191 of record CM060927.1, on the reverse strand, counting down.
CTTTGTATTAAAAACAATGTAACTTTTGTTATTGAGAACAATGTAAATTTTGTTGTTCAAAACAATGTAATTTTTTTATTATTAAAAACAATGTTAATTTTGTATTTTAAAACAATGTTAATTTTGTATTCAAAATAATGCTAATGTTATTTTCAAAACATATTGCTAATTTTGTTTTCAAAACATATTGCTAATTTTGTTTTCAGAACATATTGCTAATTTTGTTGAAGAACAAAGCAAATTTTTATTTAAACACAATGCAAATTTTATATATTTTTAAAACAATTTATTTATATTACTTTCAGATTTTAAACTATGTTAATTACCTTAATTAAATTAACCTAGAAGGATTAATAAATAATTAGTTAAGTTTTAATCACCTTCCTTCCACTGTAACCCTTACTGGAAACATCTGATTCACCAAATAAGGAACTCGCCTCCTAGGGTTGCCTTCCACCACCCATAAAGCCGCCGCACTCGAACTCCTCTCTGCCTCGATAAACGTGCATGAACGGAACACGTTCTAGCCGACGAGTCTCGAACTACACACAACGAAACTCCATCTTAGCCGTTCAATTTGTAGAGCACTCATAGCTCTTCGATTTTCCTGCTTTAAGTTATTAAAAACATTGTATGGATTTTGAGATTTGAGGTGATCAATCCTGGAAGAAATCGACCATTTGTTCTTGCGGGTGGCGGCTGGTTATACCACTAGGGTTTAGAGAAATACGAAAATACTGTGTATGTGTATTTATACATGTATTTTTATTTTATTTTATTTATTTAATAACGTTAAATTCAATATAACTCTTGTATCGTTCCAAACTCCAAATTAAACCCAACAAGTGTCGCCCCCAGCTAAATGCCCCCATTTTGGACACAATGGGATATGTTTCGTAACCCAATTCGGCTGTTACAACGTGTTTTTTTAAAATTAAAATATAAATCAATATATATTAAATTTAAACGTACATTTTACAGGGGACACATACTGACTTCAAAAATTCCAAAAAAATTGTATATGGCTTTGTTTTGACGATATGGTCCTAACAAAACTGATTTCAACGAATTTGGAGACCGTTTGAAAAATGGCCATTTTCTAGTCGATTAAATTGACTGAAATTGACAAAACACTTTTCTTTTGCCACGCTCACATATTTATTCCAAAAATTATGAAAATTGGAATTTAGCAATAATTTAACATTCCGGATCCAACAAAAGTGATCTCATCAAAAACGGAGGTCGTTTGCAAAATATTTATTTTTAAGGGCTATGAAATTCCCGTTATGAAAATTCAATTTTTTAGATTCGTTGGAAAGATATTTTTAACAGATTTAAGTATTTCTGGTTTTACTAAAATCCGCTTTATTTTGAATCCTGTACATTCAATTGAAATTTGAAATCGAATTTTCAAACTGCCGCGCCATTTCCAGCTCGATTCATAATTAAAATAAATCTATTCGTTCTAACTTCAATTTAAATAAATTTTCTGTCATGAGTATTTAAAATAAATTAGTTTAAATATCCAAAATCCATTAAAATTTCTAAAATAAAATTTTTAAATTAGTTTTGATTTTCCGGGTTGTTACATGGAGGCCGAGAGTGGAAGTGGCCAAAGATCCTTCAATTTGCCTTCACGTGGTGTATTTATAGTAGTAGGCAGGTTTCGGGTCGGATGCCACGTGGCATGCATCCCAAGAATCCCGAAATGAAATGGAAGTAGTGGAGAAATTCTCTCTAAGTCGTGCTATTCCAAGTGAAAGTAGATCCAGGTAGGTATGAGGCGATTTCTCTTTAAGAATAGGTCAAAACAGATGTGTGCAAGAAATCTCAGGCGGGTTGGATCGGTACCTTCTATCCGAACCGAACCGGTGTCCTCAAGCCGAAGACTTCATGTTCTTCTGAGCAGGTGGTGCAAGGCGGGTCGGGTCGGGTCTCCTCCTCTGATCCGAGCCGATGTGATATAAGTTTGCCGAAGTGTTCGAATGCCGAGCTGATTCGGGTTTTCTATTCGATCCGATCCGAGGTGTCTCCCATGCCAAACTCCAGGTTTTCAAGTCATTCAATTCTACGCGCGTTCACGGAAATGAGCGTAACTTTCAAACTGTAAGTCGGTTTTAATCAAATGAAAGCTCTACTTGAAGCTAATTCAGAGGGCAACAAGAGTTACTGGGCAACCGTAATTGATGCTTTTGGGCCCAAAAGAGGTTATCTTTTAGGAGTTGCAAACCACTTTATGTTTCTGATACGACTTCAACCAAATCACTTCCTATCTTCTAACGATGTTTCCAATACTTGAGCGTATTGTTAACCTGAGATTTCACGTGTGACGGCTTTGACCAAAAAGCGTGTCAATAGTATTATATACATATCACTAAAGTCTTAAGTTGTTGTGTATATATATGTATATAAGGGCGGTTATTTGGACACAAAAACAAAGACACAAAACCTCAATCGTTTGATCATTTTGTCTTTACATGGAGGAGTGTAATTCATGGGGTGATCGAAATGTGTACATTAATTGTGTGAAAGTTTTGTGTCTTAATAGACTTTCTCTATATATATAAAATTCATATGAAAATTGAAGCCATACCAAAAAGGAGATTTTACATATATTGTACCATGTCTTTCTTTTATTATTGTAATAATCTTTTAAACGATGGTAACAAGTTTTTATGTATATGTTGTTATTTATATGTTGTTTATTGAATGTGAATACACATGTTTATGCAATGTTGGTGAAGTTAGGAAAATAAACTTGTAAACCTTATTTAAATGTTAGGATTGACATTTCAATGGTTAGGATGTTTCTTGCGCATGCTTGATTTACGTCTTATTTATTGCTATTTATAATGTAATTAACTTTATTATAAATGCATATTAAATTTATTTGAAAAGTGTACTAAATGCATTAAAATAAGAAATTATAATTATAAATGTCCCTATAGGAAATTTGTATGTGTATTAATGACTTTTATTAGTATTAATAACAGATAGACACAAGATTAATCCCCACTTGTAGTAGAAGCCTACTCAGATCTGACCAACATATCCTGCATCTACATGTTAGTCAAGTTAATGTGAGGGGTCTTGGTGCTATGGACCATTATAATTCTTACACAAAGACATGGGATTAAGTCCAACTTGTAGTAAAAGTATGACCAGAATCGCCCAATAAATCCAACTTCTACAAGTGGTCGATTTGATGTGAGATGTCTTGTGTGTGTGTGTGTTTGTGTGTGAAGAGAGGGTATTAAGTGGCTGACCTATCTTGTTTGGGTGTTAAGTGGTTAGGACTAGGTTCATTCTTAAGGTTCATTCCTTGGTTTAGGACCAAAGTCATCGTACCCACCCTTATTACGGTCCTAAGTGGTCATCTGGTCCTCCTTTCTTTTAAAAGGTATTTGATAGAACAATAGGCGTATGTGTAAGGTAACTCTCCAAAAGTTGTCTGCTTCTCATCTAGGAGCTATATGAGGGCATATCCAGAGAAGTATTAAGTGACTATGAGTTCACTTGCAATGATAGTTAGATAGTAACGCATGAGTAAGCCAAGAGGGTCATAAATAGCGATAAATGCCTACCTAAACATAGTATTAAGTGGTAGATTACTATCTCTTTAATAACATTGAGAGTATATTTAACAGCGAGGATGATTTTGGGACAAGGCCTTAAGTGACTTTAAAGTAGTCCGCCTATTTAATACATATTAATTGTGTGTTGAATTTGCATTGAAATAATTTGATGAATTTATACTGCCAAATATAGGAAATAGACATTTCTTAAACTTATGTGATTTTCATTTACCAGAACTTATTGTTCTAACCTCCCTCCTAATAAAAATTAAAAGGTTAGTTGGTGGAAACGCTTAAGTGATGGAGTTATGAAGATTGGATCCTAGCGAAGGAGATCCTATAGTTATTATTATTAGCAGTTTATTATAATTCGAGGCATAATATTATTATTGATGTACATTTTATCATAGTGAGAATTTGATGTACTTGACATTCACTACACCATAAGTGGGCATATTCAACACTAGTTTTATGTGGTTGTAGATCGAAAAAGTGTTGCCTTAAGTCATTTTTTCAAATAGGCAACACTAAAAGGGCGTGACATCCGTGGCCGTTGACGTTGCTCTCTAAGGCAACACATTTCTCCATCTACTGCCACAGAAAGAAAGTATTTCATGTAAATGTATTGCAACAGTACTTGCAAGTACTGCAAAAATATACAACGTTGCCTTAAGCATAAGTCAGAGCCTGATTTCTAGGTCACGATAGTAGGGCCCACGTGAGCTTTCCACTTCAGCTGCCCACGTGTCACATATCACGTCAGCTGCTCATGTGTCACATTCCACATCTGCTATCCACGTGGCATGTGCCACGTCAGCTGTGGGTCCCACATGTACCATAGTGGAATTAATAATATTGTACTTAATGCAACACCAATGCAGTATGTAATGCAACACCATTATCTTGTAATGCAACATTAGAAAAAAAATCAAATGCAATAGTAATAAAGACAAATGCTACATTGGAAGAAGGAAAATACAACCCTATAACAACAAATAATGCTGTACATACAATCCAAAACATTGTACCACATTCAAGCATACCAAAATATTCATACAATAAATCCATCCAAAACTATCATCATTACATTCAGACCATCCAAAATATTCTACATACCAAACCATAAGTGCCATCACCAACGCATACCGCAAGTGCCATCAACAACATATACAATCAAGTACATCATTTAAAAGTACAATTCAAATATGCCACAAGTGCTAACACATAGCATCCAAAAACTTGAATCAGTTATAGGAGTTACAGGAGTACCGGTGTCATCTTCATCACTTGTTGTAGTGACACAAAAGTCACCGACATCTAAATTAAGACCTTGATTAGTTTCACCTAGCTTTTTCAACACCCATGACACATTCTCTTTTACTTTTCTGTTCACCTTTGCTTTCAGATCAGCCTCAAGCTCTTGCCTTATTTTTTTTGGTCAGCTCTTTCACATAACTATCTGTAGAACTAGGAGTTAGAGACTTTTCATACATTTACCTCACTTTCCCATAAGCTAGTTTCGTCCATGAGTCTTCCCACCAGAGACAATTGCATCTACCTTAGCAATATTTCCTGCATCCACCATTTCTTGAATCTTCGCCTACAAAATGAAAACCAGGCAAGCATATAAAATGAAAACCAGGGAAAGCAAAAAATTACAAAAAAATATATATGTTTTGAGTTTCATAAGTATACTAGCTAATGAAAAGATATGCCAAACATAGGCAGGCAGGAATGAATTTATTAACCAAAGTGGTTATCTTTCAAACTAACTATTTGTTCGATTTAATAAGCAGCTCCAACAAACATACAATGTGCCTACTATACTAATACAAGTATTGACTTATAATTGATATTGGGTCAAATCATTTATATAAGCTACTCAAAAAAATTATTAATAAAACTGGTTGTCTTTCAAGCTAACCATTAAAATATGGAAGTTTCAGCTGCAATGTGGTTATCTTTCAAATTAACTACAAAATTACTATTTTTTCATCTAATGTACTTATGTATTTGGACTTCAGTTCATCCGTATTTGTCTTGTAAGTTCTCCCTGGTTCTCGTTTATACATTTCCAAATAGACCAAGGCAAAAGATGGGTCGGCTATTTCCAGGTCCTTCTTTCTCTGTCAAGGATTAGGATTATCAAAAATTTAATAGAATTTTTAACATTCAACCTTAAGAATTTACAAATCTAGATACTGCTTATGAACATTGTGACAATGATATAAAATATAATCAATGATATAACAAATTAAAAATATCATGTGGGCAATTCAACTCAATCACAAAAAAATTAACTTAAAGTTCAAAAAAACGTACTATCTTTTCTTTAGCAAATGCATGAGTTATGGGACCCATGGTATGCGTTTCACTTAATGAATTACGATGCGTTGAATTAGTCTCAGCTAGGGCCTGGAAATCCATAAAAAAAGATTAGCACTAAACAAGATAATGCGAACTACTAAAGAGAAGATTAGTACTAAACAAGATAATGTGAACTGCTAAACAAATTAATTATGAATATGATTAATTTATTTTATTTATTTTTTCCATCTGTTGCATGATTATTAAATTAGCATTACTCAAATTAGTTTACTTTTGTGGTCCCATTTAAGCCGTACCTAAACTGATTCATCACCCCGACATTTCAAGAGCATTTGAATCCTCCAATGGAATTGTCTTGGGCCTATTCGCAAGCCTTTCCTCATCAGTTGAATATTTTTTAACAATACCTTACTTTCATATGAGACTTGTACTGCCTCCAAGAGTCATTAAGTGTGTTCAAGACCCAATTTTGTCCTTCATCCGGAATGACATACCTAGCCTACAATATATCAAACACAAAATTCAGGAAACAAATTAATTAATTAAAACCAAACATCTAGGAAGTCAATTGAACCATGGTTTAGGGTGATAGATTTTACCAGATTATATTCCAACATTTGACGCTTTAATTGATCAGGAACAATATGCCAATTGATATAAGTAAGAGACACATTATCCTTTGCTAGTGTTCCAAGAAAATTGCTTAACTCTGTAATATTATCAGAAACTGGCTAACCATCCTCATTCAAAGCAATGACTACTATATCATCAGGGGTTCTAGCATGCACCTTGGTCATTTTTGACTTCCCTCTAGGTTTTCTAGAGCTTGTACTTTATATACTAGGTTCAAAAAAATGAATAGAAAATTAATGTACGGCCTTATAGAAACATATAATATGCACGCAAAAATTATAATATACACATTCAACAGTACAGTCCATTGCATAGATAAAGAAACATTTTACCTGCTTCATCTTCCTCTGCAATCCATTCCTGGTCTAATTGATCAGTAACATTTTCCATTATTGGAGCTGCAACATTTTGCTTTTGACGCTCTCGCATCGCTAAATAAGTAGCGATTGAACCAACAACTTCACAATTGGTTGATTGTTTGAACATTTTGCTACATGTAGGTTTTAAAACTAGTGGATGAGACGTTGTAAGTTTTAAAACTTCTGGATGAGACATTACACGTTGCATCAATTTCCTAATTATTTCTGCAGTTTTTTCCATGTTACTGACTTTCTTTGGAGTGGGAGTGTGTGTCATCACATCCTTGTTAAAGCCAGCTTTTTTTGTGGGGGGGGGGGAGGGGAGAGGGGGGTGCATGTCATCGCTTCCTTCTCAATTTCAAGGGCTGCATTGGCTCGTGAACTAGTTCTCGGTCCAGGTAAAGATTTCTTTGACTTAACAACTTTGATTCTCTACAATTAAGTCGGAGTTCAAAATTTTTAGTTTGAGATTTTCTACGTTTATAGAGGCAAAGACAATAAGTAGTGAACAAATAATTTTTTATGCCTTTGATGAATCATCATTGTCATCTTAACCATCATTTTCTGGAATGTATTCATCACATTCGTCGATATCTTTCCCATTTTCTTTCCTATTTCGTACTACAACCTCTATCATACTAGTAACCAATGAAGGAACCCCAAATGATCTACTAACTGCATCATTTTCTTGCATACGCGCGATTCTTTCCTGTTCATACTTCATCAACACTGGGTTTGTGAGAATTGCAGGAAGATTTAACCAAATACAGTCAACATATAAACAGTTCTTGAATTTTTAACGGAATACAGGCATAAAAAACCAATAGTTACCTGAATTAGCTGCAGCCTTCATGGTCGGAATAAGAAACCGAAATAGTAATGGAAAACACTAAAATGTAGTTCTTGCTTTTACGTGCAGATTTTTACAAAAAGTCATTTGAAATACAAGATTTCAACCTGATTAATAAAACTGAAATGATAACTAAAAAATACCTCAACATCAGCTTTATTCTCTCAGGTATCATTGAAATAGTAATAGAAAACACTAAAATGCAATTCTTCCTCCTTGTTCCTTTTTCCATCATAGTGACATTTTCTTTACTATTATTCATGTCAGGCTGCGACAATAGTTTCTTCTGACCCACTTGAGTTGGCTTGTTTTTCATCATTTTGTGTTGTCGCTGAAGTCTATGTGTGGTAGCATACTTGCGCTTTATTGTCGGTTTGCAGAAACTGTAACAATAAAAATAATAATGGTGGCCTTCATAGTTCTTTACACACACAAATATACATACATACATACATACATATATATATATATATATAAACAAGAATGGATCTATATTACATATACATATGTACCTTGAATTATGTTTTTCCTTGGTCGTACTGTAGTTGAATCAACAGCTCAATGTCTTTGTCAATGGTGTTGTCAATTTAAAAACTCAAAACTTCTTCCTTATTGCAGCCTTCTACAAATTCACTTACGTCCTTATCGTTCAGCATCCGCTCCCTGCCACCCCTCTTTCCTTTGATGACTTAGGCTCCTCCTATTTCAATGTAATGGAGGCAATCTTTAACAAACTTCATATGCACATTACAAAAAAGTAGTCTACATCATAATGCAACCAGATATTTATAAGTTCATCCATCCTATACAAAATGAATACATTAAAATAACATACATGCATGTTAAAGTGGACAAAAAACAAGAGTTAACATTTTGAACTATAAAAAATTTAGATGATAGTAAAGAAAGACATTAAATCATAAAACATGCGAACAGTGTAAATTGCATTACGAAAAAAAGTGTCAAATAACGTTAATTGAAGATAATATAATTTCAGCTTAAAAAAGTGCCAAATACATCATAAATTAGACAATAGATTAGACCAAAATAATGCAATGACAAAGAGGATTTTTTTGTCCTAAGGAGATGGAACAGGAGGAACTTTGTTTCTAGTCCTGTTTCTAGTTCTGTTTCTCCTTCTATTTCTACTTCTGTTTATAGTTGTATTATGGGGACATCATCCCTAATCCAACCGCCATCAACAACTTCTGGTTCTAGTTCACCACCTATGCCAATATCATGTGAATGCGGATTTTTATCTTCTTCCATTGCATTCTGATTTTCAGTATCACACCAATCTCTTGCAATTTTTTAATAGTGTAATGACTGTTCTTTTCAACTGCATCTTCCATATAAATTCTCGCTGCACTTGCGAAGACAAGACATGGGGATCAGATTTATGGCATTTTCTAAAATTTAATCGAGTAAGACCATATGAATCTTTTTCCTCTTGGTACCAACAACACTTAGCAAGGACTAATGTGAAAGCTCCCAAATAATCAAGTTCAAAAATTACTTCGATTGATCTGTAGTAGTTGACATCAACAATTATTGGGTTTTGGTCTTTCAAACTTGCAAAGCTGGTGGTTTTGGCAGTCAAAAATGCACCACTATTTTGTGTGGTACATCAAGAATCACTAAATTTTGTGTAGAATCTATATCCATTTATTGCATAACCAGTAATGTAACACCCCACGTCCATTAATGTCACTCACAATGGGAATGCATTAACTTCCATGGAGGTTATAAGTGAATATAGAACAGAAAAATTACAACAAGACAGATAATAAGTAGTACTTGGAAATCTAAAACTTCATTTTATTGCAGCGGAAATTAAACATGTTTGTTACATCATCAAACCATAAATCATAGTCAAGTACATTATCCATCTAGCTAAAACAAAATTACATAATCCGATTACACAAATAGCCATTAAAGAAGATAACAAGCTGGACTTTACTTCAACGGTTCAAGCTTTCCAAAGAGAGATGAAGCAATCCAATCAAACTCCACTAGAGCTGGGTCCAACCTGAGGACCTGGAAGGGAAAAAGGATAGAAATGGAGGGGGTCAGACATAAAGTCTGGCGAGTATGATAATTCTAACAATACTATTATCAAAATAACTATACTAAGGCATAAGCTGGAAGACAAGTAAATGTCTATGAACTATTAGGAAGATAAATATAGCGTTTGAGATAACGTTAAAGATAACGGTAAAGGCACACCTAATTACTAACGAATAATTACTACACTGCACCGCACATTACTACACTGCACCGCACCAGTCACCCTAAAGGTTGATCCCACTTGCTTCACACAGAAACATATAAATAGCCTTACGTACCCCTAGCTGACTACATAGGTGCCGTCTGCCCCTATCTCCACTAGGTGTACCCCACTACCCACTTTCGATCGGCTCCCTACTCGTAGATACCCGTGCTAGCCCCACAGTGGGGTGTATCACTCCCCTAAAGTGGCAACCCAATACAACTTGAGAATGCACAGCTTATACCTATACGATGCCACAACGTCTTACCTATCAACCCAGGTCCACACACGCATATGAAACCCATTGGACTTGCGTTGCCACCGCTCCCCGTTTTGGCCTCTTATAGTCAAACCCAGTATGCGTGTCCCATCCTCGACTTGGGTCGAGCCCACAAAGATACGTTTGGGATACTGGTTGAAATGAGCCCCCACAAGCTACCCACCTAAGCTTGTCACCACTAGTATATCCCACTTAACCCTCTTAGTCATGTTCATTTACATGTGTGTTTGGTTAAGTCTTACTAATCGTATTTCACATGCCACTAAGGGCACCCACTAGATTCCTCATGCCACCCAAGGCACCTACTTAACCCCCATGTCCCACTTTACATGTTTATCTGGTTAAGTATTTCTTAATTCATTCAGGCCATAACCTCGTAAAGACCTCTCACATTAGACTGACATTTATGGCAGCTGGATTTGCCGGGCGGGTCCGGGCAGTCTTACACCATAAAAGAGTCTAACATCGTGTCTTTACAACTGTTATGCTTTAGTTTAGGCCTAGGACCTCTCACATTGGGCTGACATTTGTGACCACTGGATTTACCGGGCGGGTCCGGGCAGGTTTACGTCACAAACGAGTCCAACCTCGTGTCCTAAGCATTAATTATCACTTATAATCTTTTACCCCAGTTTTAATAATTCCCTATCCAAATTATTAATTAAGTCCACTTTTATTGATGTCCATAATTGACTCAATTATGGTCATCCACTCATGGCATGCAAAATCATATTAATTGCACCCCAACTTCTTATTATTAAATCCTTAATATTACCCCTACCCCACGTTTATACGTTCGCATAATATACACTAGACTTGAATAGTCTAACACATAGCACAAAGATAAATTATCACAACATATAGACAATTAAAATAAATCTAATCATAATAGGGGTGAAACTTGCATAAACTACACATGTTAAGGATCAAAAGGTGTCAACTTGTTAAATATCACAATTTACATGATATGATCATAGCCCAAATCTATACATAAACTTGCATATGGGGTTTTTAGGCAACATAATGATGGTGTGAACTAGCATAGGATATCACATATGTCATAGCATTATTCTAGATGTCATAATAGATGTCATGGCATATGTTCATAACTTTTCTAATCAATCTAACTTGCATATGTGACTTGTCATATAGATCAACATAGCCCAAACATGATGATTTAATTAACATGAACTAACTAGCATAGGTAGTAACATCATGACTTTTTAACATGTATGATTCATCACAACTTAGCATAGAAACTTTCAACATACATAACATCATCATAGCATGATTTACAACATATAGGATATCATCACCACATAGCCTAGAATTAATAACATACATGATAGTATAAGGTTTACAACAACATATACGACAATTCACATCATCTACTCATAATCCATTCATGACTTAACCTAATTAAAATGATAATAATCTTGTTAAGACTATCATACTCACAAATTAGAGAAGAAAAGAGAGTCTTCATTCACTTTAGAGTTAAGTAGAACTAGAATTGGATTAGCTTTTCTTCCTTCTTAGTTGGCGGCGGCTCCACTAAGTTCCATGGCGGCGGTATGACGGTAGCTATTCTATTTTTCTTATGAATTAGGGTGAGAGACTACCTAGGTATTTATAGAGTTTAGGATTCATTTAGACCGTCAGATCAACTCAGAACTAATCTCAGCCAACCAGATTAGGTTAAAACCCTAATGGGTCATCACTCAGTCAAAAACCCTAGCTGCCAGACCCAGGTCGACAATATAGTCGACCTGGGGGGGGGGGGGGCAGGTCGACATTAGTGTCGACCCCCCAGTCGACCTGCCTGGGCGGGAAAAGTCCCGCCTAGCCCGCTTCTGCACTTCCAGTTTGAATTTTAAATTTTCCTGCGAGCTGTTTTGAATTTTCTGAAACTTCCGATGGCCATAACTTCTTCATACGAAGTCCAATTCATGCAAACTCGGACTCTATTTCGACCAGAATTCCGAGACGAACACAATTGCGCAACCCGTTTCCCACAATTCTCACGTCTGAGATTAGTTATTCTTTTATTTGTGAATATTAATATTAACAGAATAACGGGGTGTTACATTCTCCCCTCCTTAAAGGATTTCGTCCCCAAAATCTTCAAGTTACGAAGAATGTATATCCTAACATCCAAACAACCATCTACTCAACCATCAAACACAGGCATCCATTGTTCTTATATACTTCTAATGCTTTCATGTTTAAATGCACAGTGTGTGTATATGTCCATATCTAATGCAAAATCAGGCGGTCCACTGATTTAGTTGACCTCCTTAATGCAAACCATGATAGTGCTATGCGTCCATTATTTATGCAAAAGTTCCCTAATGCTACATATTATCTCTACATGCGTGCACAATCATCACCTGAATGCAGTATCCATATGATAATACAATCATCATACATCCATTTTACTAAATACATCCATTTATATGCAATATGCAATATGAAGTGACTGAGTCGATCTAGTGCCTAATAGTGTGTGTATATGCGTCCATGAGCAACCACTAGCAACCACTTACATCCACTTTGCATCAATCATACATAACATGTCTCAAACACATGTTTCATCCATAGGATTATCCTATCTAAAGGTCAAGAATACTAGCGAGAGGATACTCTAAAGGTAAGATAAGTACAAGATAAGCGATAAAGGAGAAATTAAAGGACATACCCTCGAAAAGGAAAGGGTATCGTGAACGCATCTTCTCTTCTGTCTCCTAAGTAGCGTTGCTCTCATCATATCCCCATTGTACTTTGACTAGTCTGACCTCTCGATTTCTCAACTTCTTAATCTCTGACCCAAGAATGCGCGTAGGAGCTCGTCGAATCGTTGCGTCACGCTCGATCTCCACCTCTCTAAGCAAGCTCGGCTCTACCACTTCCGCGGTCTCATGCAAGCACTTCCTCAAATGTGACACATGGAATACGTCATGTACACCACTAAGTTTCTCAGGCAATTCCACTCTATACGCCATCTGTCCAATCTTCTCCTTAATAGGAAACGGCCCTACAAACCTTGGTGCTAACTTCCCAACTGACCCAAAGCGAACAATGTTTCGTAATGGTGACACTTTGATAAAGACCATGTCCCCAACTTCAAACTCGAGAACTGTCCTCCTCTTATCCGCATAAGATTTCTGCCTATCTTGCGCTGCTTTCATCCTCCTTCGAATCAAGTCGATCTTCTCAGAAGTCTCCCTAATCATATCGGGCCCAAGTAAGATCTTATCCGTAGATTCCCACCAACATGTAGGTGAACGACAAGGTCGTCCATAAAGAGCTCCGAAAGGTGCCATGCCAATGCTGGACTAAAAGCTGTTATTATATGCGAACTCCACCAACGGAAGGTGCTCTTCCCATGTACCCCCAAAGTCTAGGATACATAGTCTCAAAAGATCCTCTAGAATGCGATTCACCCTCTCAGTTTGGCCGTCCGTCTGAAGATGATATGCGGTGCTCAAACATAACTGAGTCCCTACCGCCTCTTGTAAGCTTCTCTAAAATTCGCTAGTGAAAATAGGATCACGGTCGCTCACTATGCTAGAAGGAACACCGTGCAAACGAACTATCTCTCGGACGTATACAAAAGCTAACCATGGAGCAGTCCTCTTACTCTTCACGGGAACGAAATGGGCGCTCTTTGTAAGTCTATCTACTATAACCCAAATCCCCGTATTACCCTTCCTCGATCGCGGTAATCCATCCACAAAATCCATCGAGACGCTTTCCCACTTCCATAGTGGAACCTCCAATGGGTGAAGTAACCCACCGGGTTTCTTTTGCTCCGCTTTTACTTGTTGGCACACCAAGCATCTAGCGACATACTCGGCTATGTCCCTCTTCATACCAGCCCAAAAGTAAACTCGTCTCATGTCCATGTACATCTTGTCCCCGCCGGGATGAATGGTCATCTTTGAACGATGTGCTTCGTCAAGAATAGTCTTCCTTAGGTCATCGTCTTTTGGTACACAAAGTCTACAGTCCCTACGTAACCAACCCTTATCATCTAGGGTATACCTACGGAGATGGCTTGATGACTCCCCTCCTTTGAGCTTTTCTACTAACTCAACCAACTGTGGGTCGTCTCGCTGTGCCTCGCCAATCCGTCCCAAAAGCGTAGGTCTGACCTCCAAGGATGCTAGCAAACCGGGTACAAAGTTAACGGAAGGTCTAAAGTCAAACATCGAAATGAATTCTAAGCTTCACCGCTCAACAAACAAAGGACTTATGGATAATCTTTTTCTACTTAAGGCATCTGCCACCACGTTACCCTTGCTAGGGGTATATGCTATCTCGAAGTCGTAGGATGCTAAGAACTCCATCCACCTTTGCTGCCTTAAGTTCAAGTCCTTCTGAGAGAATAAGTATTTTAAAGATTTGTGATCAGTGAATAATTCGAATCTCTCGCCAAGAAGATAATGACGCCAAGACTTAAGCGCGAAAACAATACCGGCCAACTCTAGGTCATGTGTGGGGTAATTCTTCTCATGCGCTCTCAACTGCCTTCCACCATAGGCTATTACCCTAGCCTCTTGCATTAAAACTGCGCCTAGTCCTGTTCCACAAACGTTAGTATAAACGGTAAATGGCTTACTCCCGTCTGGTAATACTAAGACTGGGGCTGAGGTCAAAGCTCTCTTCAAACGTTGGAACGCATCATCACAATCTACGTCCCATGTGAAAACTAGGTTCTTCTTCGTCAAGCGTGTCAATGGAGCTGATATCTTTGCGAAGTCCTTGATAAACTTCCTATAGTAGCCAGCCAACCCCAAGAAACTTCTCACTTCGGTAGCATTTTTAGGGACCTTCCAATCTTGGATGGCCACCACCTTCGCGGGATCCACAGCTATCCCTTCCTTGGAAACCACGTGCCCTAGGAATCGTACTTTCTTCCTCTAGAAGTGACACTTAGAAAATTTGGCTTTAAGATTATGCGCTTGTAGGGTCTCCAACACTTCCCTAAGATGTAGGGCATGCTCTTCTTCATCCTTAGAAAAGATCAGGATATCGTCTACAAAGACTACCACGAATTTGTTAAGGTACTCCCTAAACACCCTACTCATCAAATCAACAAAGTATGCGGGGGCGTTTGTCAAACCGAAGGGCATCACTAGCCATTCATAGAAACCGTCCGGAGTCCTAAAGGCAGTCTTGTATATGCTATCCTCAGCCACTCTCAACTGATGGAAACCAGTGGCTAAGTCCAACTGCGAAAACACTGAGGCGCCAACTAACTGATCGAAGAGATCGTCAATCCTCGGTAGTGGGTGTCTGTTCTTCTTAGTAAGCTTATTAAGTTCCCCATAGTCCACACAAAGTCTAAGGGACCCATCCGTCTTCGTGGCAAATACTACTGGAGCACCCCACTCCGATATACTTTGTCTTACGAACCCCTTCTCAAGCAACTCCTTCACTTGCTTATCGAGTTCCCTCCTTTCACGTGGAGCCATGTGGCGTACTGGCAAAGATACTGGTTTCACATTATCCACAAGAAATATTCAAAAATCTATCTCCCGCTTCGGAGGCAAGCCCTTCACCTCCTCAAACACATCTGAATATTCTCGGACCACTCTAACAGATTGTAGATTTTCTTCAGACGCGTCAAGCGATTCTAAATAACTTAGCATAACGGAATCTATGGGATTACAAAAGATTTCGAGAGCGTTACCAAGGCGAGTCATGAGCCTAACTACTCTCCTTCCACAATCAAGAACGGCCACATTTCTGGATAACCAATCCATTCCTAAAATTAGCCCATAGCCCTTGAAGCCCAACACAAAAGCATCACATCTAAACTCAACGCTAAGTATAGAAATTTTCAAATCCAAACACATCATGGACAAATGAGCTGAGCCCCCAATTGGATTCGAAACAACTAAGGCATCCTCTACTAAACTGGTGTTTAAGTGCAGTGATTCAACTAATGACGTAGAGATAAACGAATGCGATGCGCCCGAATCGAATAAGGTACAGACAAGATGATCAAACAGAAAAACTAAGCTTTCAACAGAAATGGTTCTACCTCGTTCTTGCAGCGGTGGGACCGCGAGAGCCTGAACTTGTCCCCTTGCCTGCCCTGGTGCCATAAGAGCCTGCACTTGTCCTCCCGAGGTAGCTCCTGCCCTCTGCCCCTTCTTTGGGCAGTCCTTCACTAGATGTCCCACTTCGCCACAGTGGAAACAGCCAGTCTTCTTTTTCTTTTGGCAATCCTTGCTGAGATGGCCTGGTGTCCCACAGTTAAAACATTTCTTCTTTCCCTTGCCGTTATTGTCTTTACCACCCTTCTTGTTTTGCTGTTGTGGTTTCTTCTGATCCCCTTTCTTCTCGGGTGCCTTCTCAGCTTTAGCGCTTTTCTCCTCATGCATGAGTGCCATGTCTACAAGCTTCTCAAAGGTGGCCCCCATAGGGAGGTGGGTCATAGCCAGCCCTTGCAACGGTTCATTCAATCCATTTACGAACCTCAGCGCCTTCTTCTCCGGCATGTTCACCAAGTCCAAGCCAAACCTTGCTAACTGATTAAATTTGTTAACATATTCTTTCACTGATGAGCTTCCTTGCTTCAACGTCAAGAACTTTTCCATATATAGATTCTCTTCTGCCCTTGAGAGAAACTTCGCCTCAAACCTACGCCTAAAATCCGCCCA
The DNA here is from genome assembly GCA_030737875.1 of Allium sativum. Lineage (NCBI taxonomy): Eukaryota > Viridiplantae > Streptophyta > Magnoliopsida > Asparagales > Amaryllidaceae > Allium > Allium sativum. The sequence goes on along the minus strand of CM060927.1, from coordinate 262,521,226 downwards.
AGAATCAACAGGACACTCCCCATTAGTGACCTCCCACCAGAACGAGGCCTCTCCCTTCATTAACCAAGCTGCTAAATTAACTCTCCTTCCTTCTTCCACTTCAGAGATTTCTAGCAATTCTTCCACCTCCCTAAGCCAATCTCTAGCTTCCACAAACGTTTCTGACCCTTGAAAGGGTTTTCCACCCATAGCCTTAAATCCCTTGCACGTCTTTGCAAAAGTATCCATGCGAGGAGGAGGAGGAGGAATGGGTGCAACTGGTGGTGGAGGAACATTGGCCGGTCCTGCGGCGGCCCTAGCCTCTAACAGCCTCCTATACCATCGTGGTATCGTTACACCGTCAGGTAGGTTAAGATCTTCAACCATGCTGAAACGAAAAAGGAAAGATTCAAAACGGAGAATTCGAAAGATAAAGATATATGGCTATTGGGGATTATGTTTTTCTTAAAAACTTTCCTCTTTAAATTTCTCATTAAAACATGTTTTTGAAAGCACTTCTTCCAAAAATACTTTAGAAAAATAGTTTTTCTAAAAAAAATTATCTGTTCTGGTAACCTTAAGCTCTGATACCACGTGTAACACCCCACGTCCATTAATGTCACTCACAATGGGAATGCATTAACTTCCATGGAGGTTATAAGTGAATATAGAACAGAAAAATTACAACAAGACAGATAATAAGTAGTACTTGGAAATATAAAACCTCATTTTATTGCAGCGGAAATTAAACATGTTTGTTACATCATCAAACCATAAATCATAGTCAAGTACATTATCCATCTTGCTAAAACAAAATTACATAATCCGATTACACAAATAGCCATTAAAGAAGATAACAAGCTGGACTTTACTTCAACGGTCCAAGCTTTCCAAAGAGAGATGAAGCAATCCAATCAAACTCCACTAGAGTTGGGTCCAACCTGAGGACCTGGAAGGGAAAAAGGATAGAAATGGAGGGGGTCAGACATAAAGTCTGGCGAGTATGATAATTCTAACAATACTATTATCAAAATAACTATACTAAGGCATAAGCTGGAAGACAAGTAAATGTCTATGAACTATTAGGAAGATAAAGATAGCGTTTAAGATAACGTTAAAGATAACGGTAAAGGCACACCTAATTACTAACGAATAATTACTACACTGCACCGCACATTACTGCACCGCACCAGTCACCCTAAAGGTTGATCCCACTTGCTTCACACATAAACATATAAATAGCCTTACGTACCCCTAGCTGACTACATAGGTGCCGTCTGCCCCTATCTCCACTAGGTGTACCCCACTACCCACTTTCGATCGGCTCCCTACTTGTAGATACCCGTGCTGGCCCCACAGTGGGGTGTATCACTCCCCTAAAGTGGCAACCCAATACAACTTGAGAATGCACGGCTTATACCTACACGATGCAACAACATCTTACCTACCAGCCCGGGTCCACACACGCATATGAAACCCGTTGGACTTGCGTTGCCACCGCTCCCCGTTTTGGCCTCTTATAGTCAAACCCAGTATGCGTGTCCCGTCCTCGACTTGGGTCGAGCCCACAAAGATACGTTTGGGATACTGGTTGAAATGGGCCCTCACAAGCTACCCACCTAAGCTTGTCACCACTAGTATATCCCACTTAACCCTCTTAGTCATGTTCATTTACATGTGTGTTTGGTTAAGTCTTACTAATCGTATTTCACATGCCACTAAGGGCACCCACTAGATTCCTCATGCCACCCAAGGCACCTACTTAACCCCCATGTCCCACTTTACATGTTTATCTGGTTAAGTATTTCTTAATTCATTCAGGCCATAACCTCGTAAATACCTCTCACATTAGACTGGCATTTATGGCAGTTGGATTTGCCGGGCGGGTTCGGCCAGTCTTACACCATAAAAGAGTCTAACCTCGTGTCTTTACAACTGTTATGCTTTAGTTTAGGCCTAGGACCTCTCACATAGGGCTGACATTTGTGACCACTGGATTTGCCGGGCGGGTCCGGGCAGGTTTACGTCACAAACGAGTCCAACCTCGTGTCCTAAGCATTGATTATCACTTATAATCTTTTACCCCAGTTTTAATAATTCCCTATCCAAATTATTAATTAAGTCCACTTTTATTGATGTCCATAATTGACTCAATTATGGTCATCCACTCATGGCATGCAAAATCATATCAATTGCACCCCAACTTCTTATTATTAAATCCTTAATATTACCCCTACCCCACGTTTATACGTTCGCATAATATACGCTAGACTTGAATAGTCTAACACATAGCACAAAGATAAATTATCACAACATATAGACAATTAAAATAAATCTAATCACAATAGGGGTGAAACTTGCATAAACTACACACGTTAAGGATCAAAAGGTGTCAACTTGTTAAATGTCACAATTTACATGATATGATCATAGCTCAAATCTATACATAAACTTGCATATGGGGTTTTAGGCAACATAATGATGGTGTGAACTAGCATAGGATATCACATATGTCATAGCATAATTCTAGATGTCATGGCATATGTTCATAACTTTTCTAATCAATCTAACTTGCATATGTGACTTGTCATATAGATCAACATAGCCCAAACATGATGATTTAATTAACATGAACTAACTAGCATAGGTCGTAACATCATGGCTTTTTAACATGTATGATTCATCACAACTTAGCATAGAAACTTTCAACATACATAACATCATCATAGCATGATTTACAACACATAGGATATCATCACCACATAGCCTAGAATTAATAACATACATGATAGTATAAGGTTTACAACAACATATACGACAATTCACATCATCTACTCATAATCCATTCATGACTTAACCTAATTAAAATGATAATAATCTTGTTAAGACTATCATACTCACAAACTAGAGAAGAAAAGAGAGTCTTTATTCGCTTTAGAGTTAAGTAGAACTAGAATTGGATTAGCTTTTCTTCCTTCTTAGTTGGCGGCGGCTCCACTAAGTTCCATGGCGGCGGTATGACGGTAGCTATTCTATTTTTCTTATGAATTAGGGCGAGAGACTACCTAGGTATTTATAGAGTTTAGGATTCATTTAGACCGTCAGATCAACTCAGAACTAATCTCAGCCAACCAGATTAGGTTAAAACCCTAATGGGTCATCACTCAGTCAAAAAACATGCTCTGTCAAAAACCCTAGCTGCCAGACCCAGGTCGACACTATAGTTGACCTAGGGGGGGCAGGTTGACACTAGTGTCGACCCCCCAATCGACCTGCCTGGGCGGGAAAATTCCCGCCCAGCCCGCTTCTGCACTTCCAGTTTGAATTTTAAATTTTCCTGCGAGCTGTTTTGAATTTTCTGAAACTTCCGATGGCCATAACTTCTTCATACGAAGTCCAATTCACGCAAACTCGGACTCTATTTCGACCAGAATTCCGAGATGAACACAATTGCGCAACCCGTTTCCCACAATTCTCACGTCTAAGATTATTTATTCTTTAATTTGCGAATATTAATATTAACAGAATTACAGGGTGTTACAAGTAAACTTCCTAGCTACTCGATTAGGATCTAATGCAAACACATCTAAATCTATTGAAATATCTTCCTTTTTCAGAACCTCTTCTTTTAACCAAATCCAAAACTCTTCGAAATGTGTTCATTCCCTCCTGTATCTTCTTGGATTTGCAAGACCATCCACAAAAGCTCGATGAACCCTGAATAATAATTAAGGTCAATAAACTACAAAATGCAGATATTAATTTATAGTTAAAAAAAATTATATAGGAACTTAAGAACTTAGTCGATCAAACTCTCAATTCCTTTATTACTAGAATTGAACAGAATATAGTGATGCATTGCCGTCCAATCTTCATCTTCCAAATTGAATATCTTTCCGTCTTTATTCGTCTTTGTTCCAATATTATATTCCGAATCTGTTGGGCATCTTCCAATATAAGTCGACATATTTTATGTTCCTCCATTAACGCTTAAAAATATTAAACAGAAGGTTACACGAATTTCTGCCAAGTAACCTTCTACGATGGAACCTTCCGGTCTGCTTCTATTTCGAACATAAGATTTCAAATTTCCTAGATATCGTTCAATTGGATACATTCATCTAAGGTGTTAAGGCCCACCGTATTCGATTTTTTTGCATAAATGAATAGGCAAGTTAACCATTATATCGAAAAAGTCCGTGGAAAAATCATTTCAAAATGATAAAGTATCTCGAGAATTTCTTTTTGTGGCCTCTTGACATCATCCACTTCGATAAACTTGCTGCATAATCTTCTAAGGAATACACTTCGATAAACTTGCTCCATAATCTTCGTAATCTTATCCCAAAACTGATTTCTGTACCACCATAATAACTCTTCAATATATGTTCCTTATAATATTTCATCATGTGATAAGAGGATTAGAGTGTGGTTCTAGAATAGTGGCGTTAAAAAGCAGTTGTTGGTGAAGTTTAGTGGATATCAACAATTTTTCACCATGTGAAAATTCATGACCGGTACGAGGGTCCAAAGGTCGGATTCCACTTAGGTGGTGTGCGCGAGAAGATAAAGAATCGAGGGTGATGAGGTTCAGGTGTGAGCTAGCCGGTGAAATTTATTTGGCCACCTGTGGTCAGGGTTGATGTGCACAGTGCACAAGAAGGGAGGGAGATGTTTTAGAAAATTCAAATAGAAGAAAATTGGGAGACGAAGAGGAAAGGGGTTGTCGATTGTTAGCCAAAAATCTGGTTAACACCTAGAGCATTGTGGTCCTTGTAGATTCTCTGTTCAAAGAGATTTACTCGGGTTACACCTTCATTAGTTGAATAATTTAATTTATCGATATGTTAAACCCTTGAATTATTTAGAAATTTATTCCTCAACAATTGTTTTATTAATATTCACGAATAGTATAAGGGTTTTGATATTTCAATTCCAAAATTGATTTAGAAATTAGGGTTAACAACTCAGAACTTTTTATTCAATTGAGGGAATGAAGAATTCAGTCCAAATTCATGACCCTAGGGGTCATATTTATATATACGGGTTGACCCTTTTCCTACCTTTAAGCCTTTATTTTGACGTTTTTATGGAGGCAGAACCAAAAATCTAAAAAGGGTGCTTCCAACAACAAATTGGCTCGTACTCTTGATATAGCTTAGAGCGACAATGGATCTTTTCAAACATTTTTTGAACTTTGGACGATAGATTTAGCTATTTGCGGGAGGAACAAGCTTCTGCATGCGCCTAACATTTAATGCTACTAAATGGTTGTCTTCTTTTGGATAAAGTGTCTCTTCATGATATATATATTTTGTGAGGGATTAAGTTGCTGAAACTCCTTTTTCAACTGAACTAAAGGATGCATTCGGTCTTTCCTTTGTTTAGCTTGAAGATTATTCCCTTTAGATTTCTCTGAAGAGTGGATTTGAACTATTGAAGGAAGCTCTTTGCCGTCTAACTTTGGACAGGAAACAAGCTTTGATGGAGCAATTTCATTTGGTCAGAAGCTTACTACTTCTAGCATCCTTTCACTATAGTTTGTTCTCTTGATTCTTCCCTAATTATTTTGGTGTTAACATTGATGTTGGATGAGGTTTGCTTAAGCGAGCCGTGGTTTGGCCTAGGATTAAAGCATTCTATGGTAAGATTACTCAATTGATCGACTAATTGTTATATTAATATGTGTTTGATTCAAAAATTCATATTTAGCTTACATTAAATCTGATCAACGAGCAAATTTTTGCATTGTGTTCATATTCACGAGCACAACACCATAGTATAGTTTATTGACCAGTTTGATATAGTAGAAATTTATTATGTGACAAAATAGACATGTTTTAAATATCCCTGATATAAATGTAACATCAATGTTTAAATCACACCTGAATTATGTGTTGTTTATTTGGCCAAATAAAATACCGTCAAGTTATTTTGAATAGTGTAGATCATTATGTACATCAATTGAGCAGAAGAAACCATGTTCTTTGCATGCAAAGTGAAAGTTTAATTTGGGTGATAAATTGTTACTAATATTGATTGATATAATAGTTATTTAAATATTGATTGTGAAATATTGATTGCAAAAACCTTTGTAACCTGGGTTACCTGGCCATATGGTATATGAATTTCAACAAGTGAATCCATTTGAATGTGAAAATTGTTGGTAACTTATTTTAAGTGCCATTGCAATCGTTAAGCCTTAAAATTTAAGACTATTTTCAGTTTCTTAAATTCTTTGATGGAATTGGTTTTAACAGCGAAACGTTCAGTTTATATTGGTCTATAAAGTATTTAGCAAACATTTAAGGATTTTATTAAGTATTCTTAAACATGTTTACATTGATTTTTTTATTTATGATTAACCTTATTGTTTAAATGTTAAAGTTCTTAATTATTTATTAATCATGGTTTAAAGAACGGTGGTTTAAAGCTTAATATTTATTAACTAATGATAATATAATTTAATAATTATTTTGTAATGATATTTTTAGTGTAATTTATACTTAAGTTTTAATTATAAGTTTGTAACGACCTAAGTTTTTTGACCATTTGAATTGTTAAATTAAATATAAAATTTTAAGTTTCATTGGTTTAAAAACTCATTCAGATCAAATTGATTATTATTAGATGAAACGATTAACAAATTCATAAAATATAATCTTGTGAATTATTAGAAATGAAATTTTGATTATGTGATAATTTCAAAAATTAAGATTTGATTGTAACTTAAAGCTGAATTTGAAATTGTGGTGATAAAATTTGTGATTAAGAAGTTTACGTCAGAAAATGCGCGTTTTGCATTAAATAAAATATTTCATTTTAATGTAAATAACTTTAACAATACAATATTTAAAACTTGAGCAGGATTATGATTTAGTGAATTTCGATAATTCCGTTGTGTTTAAATATATCGAAAACATATATTTCGATATACGGAAGGACATAATCCGATTTAACGGTGAAAACGGGCTTTTAAGCTGTGGTAACCACTATGCCCAATGACTATGTTATCATCTATATAATTTGCGTTTTCTTCTACCCTAACCATCATTTTATTTCCCTAAACAATAGACTTCTTCTCAAATCCCGAAATTTTTTCTGATTGAAAAAATGGCATTTATTAGATCTAAAAATATTGTCAAAATTTAAAAGTTTCAAACCATGTCATACTTACATAATTGGAAAGGTTTCGACATACACAACTCTAATCTACAATTCGCTTTTCAATTAGATGCTCTATTCATTCAAAACTCTTAGTCAAAGTTGAAAAATCAAGAAATCATAAGCTTCAAATTAGGCTATTTTAGTTCTAGCGTTAATCAGGGAAATTAGGATATGAATATTGTAGAGTTCAATTTGAGGAGTTTGCTGTAACAACCCGAAAATCTGGGCCAGTTTAAAATTTTTATTTTGGCAATTTTAGCGAATTTTGATTATTTAAAATGAATTATTTTAAATAAAAACGACGTGAAATTTGTTTTGAATGGAATTAGAACGTATATATTATATACGTCGTCGTTAGAATATAAATAATTATAAATAGGAATTGAAAGTGGCGCGGTAGTTCGATAATTCGATTTCAAACTTCAATTGAATGTACCGGGTGCAAAATAAACCGGATTTTAGTGAAACCAAAAATAATGGAATTTAATTGTGAATATCTTTCCAACGAATCCGAAAAATTGAAATTTCATAGCGGGAATCAAAAGATATGTCCAGTTGAAAATTCTGAATAGTCGCTATGAAATTCAGGCCCTTAAAAATAGCCATTTTGCGAACGACCTCGGATTTCGATGAAACCACTTTTGTTGGATCCGTGATGTAAAGTTATTGCTAGGTTTCAAATTTCATAATTTTTCGATTCAATATGTGAGTGTGGCGAAGTTAAACGCGTTTGGCCAGTTTCAGTTGATTTTAATCGACTGGAAAATGGCCATTTTTCCAACGGTCTCAGAATTCGAGGAAATTAGTTTTGTTAGGACCGTATCGTCAATACGAAGCTAGAAAATATTTTTATGGAATTTATAGAGTTGTTATGTGACCCCGGTAATTTGAAATGTACGTTTAAAATTCAATATAGCGATTTAAATGTAAATTCAACGGAAACTGATCGAGACTAACGAATCAGCCTACGATACATATCCCATTGTGTTCGAAATGGGGGTAAAACGCTATGGATGACAGGCGGTGGGCCTTGTTTCGAGGTCGATAGAAAAAGTTACTTTATGTGAATAAAAATTAAAAATAAATAATAAAAAAAAGGGGTCAACCCTTCTCCCCCTTTAACCCGCTCTGGCCTCCCTTTCCCTTCATTTTCGATTCATCAGCTAAAAAAAAAGAGAAAAAGGAGGAAAAGAGGCGGAGGAGCCGCCGCTCCTCCGATGGTGCAGCCGCCGCCTTAAAGGAGGGCGCCAACCTCCTCTCGAACCCCCCCATCTGCACCGTAGCACCTGCCATCACCAGAGGAGCTCGAGCTACCCCCTCCGGCCACCGTAGGCCGCGACCCTCCCCACCTCGACCTCCCACCCGACTGCGACGCCTCAGGAGACCCGCGCCACCCCACTGCTCCGGCGAGGCTCTCTCCAATTCGATTTTCCCACTTCCCCGGCTGTTGTAAGTTTTCTGATTTGTTAATTATTTAATTTATTTCAGTTTTTATTATATATAATCTTCAAATAAAATCCGATTTAATATATATAATGCTTTGATTCCTATTCGTATAAAGCTTTCTTTTTAAGTAGCAAAAGGTTTTATTTTTAAATAAGACAACGGTAAAAATATGATTTTTACATGTGAAATTAACAAACAAAGATCGAATTTTTAAGAATAGACAAGATTGAATTTTTATTAAAATAGAAAGGTTTTAAAAGTTAAAAATATAATCTTTGTTTTAAAAGAAACGGTATAAAAATATAATCTCTATATATAAAGTAGCGGCATAAAAATGTGATTTTTATTGTATAAAGAAGTAATAAAAATATGATCTTTATATTTTTAAAGTAATAAAAATATGATTTTTATATTTTTAAAGTATTGAAAATATAAACTTTACTATATAGAGGATGTATAAACATGATTTTTGTTTATGAAGAGAATTAAAAATATAATTTTTACATGATAGGAATATTAGCAATGAAATCTTTATTTTTATAAAGGCGAAGACTATATTTTTATAAAGGCGAAATCTTTATTTTTATAAAGGCGAAGACTATATTTTTATAAAGGCGAAATCTTTATTTTTATAAAGGCGAAGACTATATTTTTATAAAGGCGAAATCTTTATTTTTATAAAGGCGAAATCTTTTTATATAGCATAGTAAAAATTTGATTTTTATGTATTGAATAACAAGATAAAAATTTGATTTTTATATATTGAATAACAAGATAAAAATTTGATTTTTATATATTGAATAACAAGATAAAAATTCGATTTTTATATATTGAATAGCGAAGTAAAAATTCGATTTTTACATATGTAGTGGCTACAGCAACGAAGATGACAAAAATGCGATAACGATGAAGTTTTTTTTATCAAAGAAGAGTCAAGATGATTGGATAGCTATCGGTGAGAATTTCTCACCTTTCAATTTCTTTTTCTAGTCATATATATATACTAGGATGCAGACGGTGCTTAGTAGCACCCGACACGATCGTCCACAGACCATGGACTTGTTTGTTTGGTTGCATAAATTAGTTAGATGATTTGATTTGAATTTGGTTGTTTGGTGAATTTGTGATGTGTGAATGGCGTGGGCCTTCACTAGACCGGGGATAAGGCTAGGCCTTGTCCCGTTTCTAGTATCGTGCCGTTATGCCGCCGAAATTTTCTAAAAATAAGTTAGAAAAATAAAGATAACATTTTATTTAATAGATGAACCGAATAGAATATTCATAGGTTGAATAAAATAGTTTGATCGTTAAAAATATAATTTTTAACGTGAATGTGAATAAATAAATATTCATGTACAAACCGGACGGTTTGTTTATGTACACCTATTTGAAGGACATTGATTGGGACGATAAATTTTACACATCGCCCAACTGCACAAATAAAAATCTGTGTTTGATTGCTTGAAACCCCACACGGGTATTGGGATGATATTTGACGTACACTAATTCCGATTGTTTAGTTGTATGTCGATCGATGGATTGACAGGCTGTTATAAGCGTTGAATATTTATCTTTGATGCTTATACAGTGTAGAATGCACCTTGGATGATGGTTGATTATTCATCGTTGTTGATATATACATGTGTTGTAGAAAATCCATATAATTAACATTATATGGTAATTGATTGGGCCTCATTCCAGTTTTGAAATAGAAATATTTGAAATAGAAATATTCGAAATGGAATATTTGAAAATATCAATATATGAAGCCGTGTTGATTAGATTGACACCATTTTGACGTGAACGATATTTATATCGATTTTATTCATTTTATAATGAATATCGAAAGTGATTTCAAAATCTAATATTTTGAAAAGAATAGAAATTCGAATTGAAACTGAATAGAATTGAATTCGAATTGAAATTGAATAAATGAATTCGAATTGAAACTGAATAGAATGAAATTCGAATTGAAATTGAATATAAATGAATTCGAATTGAAATTGAATTTAAATGAATTTAAAATCGATTTGAAAAGAATTTAAAATGAATTTATATTGGAATATTCAATTTTGATTTGAAATTGAATATGAAGTTGAAACCGTTTTGAAAACGAATTTAAAAAGATTTATAAAGCACGTTTTAAAAGGAAATCGAGGAAGTATATATTATATATATTATATATATAATATAATGGCCTGAATAGAACGCGCCGCTCCGCGGCAGTTCGCGAATTTCGACCATTGACTTCGAACGGATATTACGGAGGATCCGACCGTCGGATTCTCCTAAAACCGGAACCGTTGGGTTCGTATCGAAAAGAGCTTTCTAACGAATATTAGAAATTTGAAATCTAACGGTTGGATTTGGAATTATGTCCAAATCAAATTTGGAAAAGGTCGTTGTAAGTGCAGTTCGATGGCCGTTGATGGAAATCGACTGTACGGGCCTTGATAAAATTATTAAAAATAGTAATAATTTGTGTAAAATCATAAGAAATGATTTAGAAAGAATTGGGATGAAATACTCCATATTTGAAAAGATAAAAGTAAATTTTTATCGAAATGAACTACTTTTGAACTAGAATTATAATTCTATTTATTTTTAAAATGAATAAACTGGATTAGAAATGGTCTTGAAAATAACCAGAATTTCCAATAATTATATTGGAATGGATTTGAATCGAAATTGTCTTTGGATTATTTCGATGTTGGAATTCGTGATTATACAGATGTTGTTATGGAAATTTGAAAGATATATATATTTATATCGTTATTTCCAATACGACATTTGTTAATCGTAGAATTTGATATTGAATATAAGCCGATATATTTTCTATTCAGAGCCTCGTATTGAATATCAAATGTGATTTGGGTTTGTCGTGAATGGTGTCTTCACTAACACTGTTATTGAACCCAGTTGAGAAAAGATTAAATCTTTTTATTTAGATTTAATGAAGTGTACCAACTAAATAATATTTAATCGGAATTGAATTGATATTGATTTTTGGGTTTATCGTGAACAGTGTTTTAAATAACACTTGTTCTTTAACCCGATAATTAATGGAAGGTGATTTTGGGTTTACCGTGAACCGTGTTTTAAATGACACTGATTCTTTAACCCAGTCAAAGATTAAAACTAAGTGGAGTTTTAATGAATCCTTAATTAGATTGAAATGACCGAGAATGGAGTAGCACCAGTTTTGCTCCAGGCGATAGTTAAATCTTTAATTGGATTTAAACGTGAAATGGTAATTGAATTTACCGATAACACCGTGGTGTTAGATATGAAGTATTACCAGTTTTACTTCATGGGATGAATATGTTGGGATTGGGAAATTAAAACCATGATTACTTCGGTAAGGTTCGTTAATCTCGACTAGTTGAATCGAAATTCAAAAGAAGATTAAAGAATAAGTTCAAGGAATTTATCTTGGATAAAATTAATGGGAACCTTTCCCTATAAATGTGAAATTTAGAAACTAACTGTCGGTTAGCCAAGTAGAATGGTTTTCTGAATATTGATCTGATGTTGGTTTCGACCTTCGGGGTTAATATTTGGGGAATTATTCCCTTGATTAATTTACGGTTAGTGACTGATGAATTGGAATGAGGCGTATGTTGTGTTTGTGTAACACTTATTTAAAATATACGCGAGTTATTCGGAAAGACCGGGTTTATCCCATTCTGAATAACTGATACGACGATAAGTCGAAGATGAAGACGGTGGTCGAAGACCGGAAGTCTTCACGTTGTTTGGGTGATTACTGATGATCTTGATTGGGCTGTACACCCAAGAAGATGGAAACAGTTGGTGATCGTCCAGACGTACTTGGAGATCGATGGATATGCGGGGTACTAGGTGCCTCCGGTTTCGTTCAGACCCAGAACGGACTTGTAAATGGACTGTGTGTCTGACATTGGATTTTAGTCCGTGTGATTGATCTCTATTAAATATATATCTGTTTGGCGGCGGAGAATTTATTCTCTTGCTTAACGCCCTTCTCTGAGACGTACGAGCTCAGGGGTTATATATTGATGGATATCAAACGCATGGAGTGAATTGTCTGTGTGGCATGCCTAAGTGGCAATTGATCGAGGCTTCTGTTGAAAAGCAAAGTCTTGTGGTGATGATCAAAGCACCGCCTGTGTGGCACAGCTTTGTGTAACGTGAATTCGCGAGCCTCGCACCCCGGTTGTGAACCAAAAACGGGAGACGAACCTCAGGGAGGGCATGCGTTTCTTTCTAGCTAGGGTGGTGTCAATGACCTTCCAGCCCTGACATTTATATACTTTTCACATGTGTGGTTGTTGCTGTTGCGAGGCGCCTCGGTTTGATCGGACGATCCGGGTCCGATGTAGTCATTCGTTGGCTCATTTACGCCCCAAAGGGCGGGGAAACGTAGTGTTCAGGCATAATAATCCACATCGGTGGACCGGCCCTGACGATCTAAAGGGTTGATGCGTTCTGATCCTGAGGCTCGGGCTAGAGAGTCTCGAATCGGTTGAGGACTATCTTTTGCCTCGGTTCACAGATGGAAATCCAACTTCCAAATACCTGATTTTGCGATTTTAATTGTAGAACTAGTATGGCGACATGATATATGGTACCCATGCCGCCTATGATTGATACTTATGATTTGAAGTTGTTTTATACACTATGCAATTATTATAGTATCAAATGATTTGTTTTAAACGTATCAAGCATTCTTTGGCTGTTATAAGGGAAAACCCTATCCCCCGGCTTGCGTTGCATTGTGTGATAGGACCTGGGTCTTATAACAGCTTCATTTTTCTTTATTTAGCATTGCGCTGTTTGTTGTATGTACTGTTATTCTTGGGAGGAAACCCGTTCCGTGTTATACGGCGTGGTCCCTTGATTTACCGAACTTTAAAATAAAGATAAATAACTGTTTTAGTTCTCACACCAGTCACATGACTGACCTGGAGTTTATTGTTTTGACCTAAACTCTGGGTGCCCTTATTTTGACACGGGCAGCTAGTAGTTTTGGTTTTGCAGATTTATATTCACAGGATCCTAGTTTACAGCTGGAACGGTATCCAGAAAGCTTTGTATCCGTATATCTCTTCTAGTTGTGTATTGTATTATTTTCCGCTGCGATGTATTTAAATGTAATTTAAATCTCTGATATTTCTGTGTAATATTCATTTACACTCTATATATTCTTGTAATCTGATGCATTGTTGTGATATACAATGAAATGTTCTTCCGTCTGCGTTCTATTTTGTCTTGTTCTCAAACGATCAGGGGTTTCGAACGGTCTGGGTCGGTTTAGCGACTGGTTCGGATCGAGCGAAATTCCTTGTCGTGACATTTGCTGGTGTTAGTCTTTCTACCTATAGATGGTCCTGGTGGCTAGAATTCATGAATTAGGGTTTGAAAACCCTTGTTTACAAGGCGACGACGTAAGGGCGTCCGAATCAAAGTTGGTGGCTACGGCTGATCAAAGTCCGATGTTTGGTGGCATTTAGAGTTTTGTATTCATGTGTAACAATAGCGTGTCCGAGCGAGAAGAAGCGTGATTGCAAAGATGTTGACGTGGCGCATGATGAATAGGTGAGGGTGGTTTTGTTTTGTTTATTTTATTTTATTTGAAATCTAAATCCTAAATCATCAATAACTTTGGCATATGAGCTCAACGAACGATTTTCTCCGTTAGATTCGTATTGAAATTCCGGACGACATGGGGTTGATTTAATTGGATTTGGAAACTGTTGAATTTTTGGCATTTGTTTAGATTTCAGATTTGATGTAAAATCGAAGAAGAGTGTTTTGACCCACCTGCAACGTATTAAAATATCCATCTAAGTTAAATTAAATTTATGATATGTTATAAATCATTTAATTGACATTCAGGAATTAAAGTTGACCTTGAAATTGATTAAAACTGTTAATTGACACCCTACACATGTTAAATTGACGTGCATGGAAATATTGTTTGAATGATAGTTTGAAAATTTGACGTGTGTTTGATTTGAACGTAGATGTTAATTTTGAATTGCTAGTAAATTATCATTTATTTGAATTGATATTCAATTAATACTGAAATTAAATTGCTAGTTAAACGCCAATGTTATTAACTGGCACTATGTTGATATATATTGATTATTTGGGCAATGACTTCATGTTGTAATTACTTGTTGTTATGATGATTGGATGTGTGTTATTTTTGATGATTATTGTTTATGATGCATAGCTATCACCCTGTATGTCACTAAAATTGGATAAACCAATAAATTGCATCCTTGGACATTAAACACTTGAAATTTTTGATGGTTGTAACGTCCCAGAAATTTCGACAACTGGAATAAGAGTTTTATTATAGATTTGATTTCAGATAATCAATTTTTGTATTGATACTGGAATTAGAAATTTAAAATAAAAAAATATATTGGTTGTGTATGAAATGAATTTAATATTTAGACTGGTTGGTGAGAATCGAATATTTATTGTTGAATAGTTGAATTGGATTTGATTGGATATTCGATTTGGATTTCGACTAAAAATTTAAGTGGTTGAATTAAAAAATATATAAAATAAACGTTAAATAAATTGGAGAATTTTATTTGTTTAAATACACGGAAATAGGCTTGGATTTGTGTGTATTTATGTATATAAAGGAATTAAAAATTTAATGTTTCAAGGTTGGAATGAAACGGAGTTGTTTGGGGACAAACGAAATAAAATCAAAGAACCGATTAATAATTTAAAATTTAAAATAACATGGTATATAAACAAATTCGTATTACAACAAAAATAATTTTTTTATCTGAACATTTAAACGAAGATTTTTGACATACAAGTACCAAGCGTTCAACTTCAGTTTACAGTGCAGAAAAATTTAACGAAAATAAACTCTTCCTGAATATCGCCTACCCTAAGTAATTACCTTCCTCAGTTATAATCTCCGCAGACCTTACCGTTGAAATTTACAGCTATCCTAAAACCTAATGAATTTGACATTGCTTTTATCCTCCAAATTTCTTCTATAAAAAATCACGAAATCTCCCTCATGTTTCCTTCAACAAAAATCAATCGTCTTCCTTTTCAATTCTAATGGCTTCCTGCCGAGGTTATTTCTCCAAATCTTTCCCAAAAAAAATTTCGGTAGACATCAATCGTTCCTTTTCCTCTTTAATGGCCGAATCTCTCTTCAATTTTAATGGCCATCGCGTACCCCTCGTCTAATTAAATCGCTCCCTCCTATTGATTGAAAATTGAAGCCTTGGAATTCGAAGCCCCATGCATCGCCTCGGTTCTCGTCACCACTGAAGTCTGCTAGGCCAATCGAAGAGCCAAACTCTGCTCGTCCTTGTAAACTACCACAAATAGGTTCTCATCAATCGTTGCCGCATCAAGCACTGTGCCTCCGTACAGTTGCGTTCAAGGTGAGTTTCTTTTGGAACTCACAATTGATTAATTTCAGTTCAAGTATTTCAATTTCAGTAGAACTAGACTAAAATAGCAAGATCTTGATTAATTTGTTCATAGTTGCTAGTAAGTTGTTTTAAACATATGTAAACATTAGTAAAACTATAAATGGTACCGATACTTGGTTTAAAATTATATATGTCCAAGATGGTTTAAGACATGTTTTAAGGTGACAAATAACATATGTATACTGTAATGGTATACAACAGAAGATGTATAAAACCAATTTAAAGGTGTAATTAAACCAATCTTAATGTTCAAATCGGTAATTGGTTGTTGCATTAGTCTACTCCATGTTTTCTTACTGTATATAACTTTTATAATTGCTTTGCTTAGTTTAACTTGAACTAAACCCATGCTTTTTGGAACTCCCCTGGTTACTTTCAAAATCATGCCCTATGCTGTCCTTATTTGTACCTTATTGTCCATCCTTTAGCATGAGCTTTCCATGGCTCTTGCAGATTGTGTTTAACCAAATTGGTGTGTGGGGTTAACCTGCAATTCAAGCACGACACTCAATGTTGTTCATACCATATTTTTTCATTTACTTAAACATTGGCTGATGCTACTTTGTTGAACTGTTAATAGCAAAATTTTGAATATATATATATATATATATATGACTGTCCTTTGAATCAGCACCATGGCTTAATAATCAATATATATATATATATATATATATATATATGAATAGGTTAAATGTCTAAAGACAGTTTAATAAATATATAGATAAAAAGTTCAGGGTTTCCATAAACTGAGAATGAATGGAAATATGCCATATTGAGGTGAATCATATTGAGGTGCATCATATTGAGGTGCATCATTGCCCTGGTTCCATGCCATTTCATTCTCAGCTTAAAATATTGACATTGCAAACATTTTTAACACCATTGCTGCTAACATATATGATCATATTTTCAATGGAGCTTGTCACTTTCTGCTCTTGTTGTGTGCTGCCAGTTCGAAAGAAATGGTACACTACACTAACTAAATTTGTAAAAATAAAACTTAAGGTCAAATGATTTGAATATCATATAGAGTGAGGTTGTGGATAGCCTGTATGATGTAAAAATGAGATGGATATGATCACTTATTCATGAATCTCTTGTCCAGTTGCATTAGGCCCAAAACATCTTGTATTAGTTATGTCTTGCTCCTGTTGAACCTGTGTGTGTTCATCTGTATTTCTAGTAACCCTGAATATGTTCACTACATATTTGGTCCCACCTCATTGAACCTGTGTGTGTTCACCTGTATTTCTAGTAAACTTGTGTGTGTTCATAACAGTGCATATTTATGGTGTTGCATGTGTGTGTTCTGATATTTTGTTCAGATTAAGGTTTTTATAAAATAAATATAGTATGGATCTGGAATTGTATATGTGCATTTCCATGGGGTCCCTTGTATGCCTATATATGTTGCAACCAGTATACTATTCCTGAAACGACTTGTGTCATTTTGAACATGTGCTGACCATGTTGCACCAAAAACTACACTGTCCTGATCCTCCTTATGCATTGCTGTAGTTGTTTGCCTTGTTCAAATTTGTCTAAGTAATCCCTCTTATATAGTTGTTGCACTTAACATGTTACATTGTATGACTTACCCTTGTGGATGTGCCATGATGAGTGATGATTCACGTGCCTTGTAATATCCCACCTTGTACACTAAACATACAATGCTGGACTTAATTTTTCCTTGCTAAGCCATGACTGGGATTATACGTGGCGGCCAATACATATATATGGCTCATGTATATGTGTTGGCATGCATATACATGCAGTCATGTTTAAATGGCCCGTTTGATAATTATTATGTTCGCTATCACACTATGTGCAAACACCTTCTGTTTTCTTACAACTTAGATTGTCGCCTTGTATGCTTTTATTTTGGGCTTACTCTCACCCACTACTACAACCGTGATCACTATATGTACTCGTTATTTATGGTTACAAGATGCTGGTGCAGTGCACACGTGTACCTGTACACGTGCGTATGTGCAGGCTTTCGTGACCGGTTGTCCTTGCAGTAAAAACTGATATGCACATATATTATACTTAACAAACACTACTTATATATACGTATGATATATTCGACATTTGGATTAACTATTATATTTTAGTTTATATTGAAGTTAATTTACTTGAACTATGATTAATCCTGACTCCAGTATTTTATGTTTTTGCATGGGATGCTCGGGTCAGACCCGAGCAGTACAGATTTAAAGATTACAGCTTTTGATTCGAAGATTGACGAAGCTGGGGATTTTCAAGAGAAGGCGCACTCTGAAGATTTTGAACAGTAAATATTTTTCTTTCGCATTTGAAATGTATATTTCAATTTCGCTTTATAGAAAAATTTCCTCGTATTCAAAATTCTAACTTATAAATAAAGTTATTTTGCTGTTAAATATTAGGTTATTTATTTATTCAATGTTTTTTTTATGTGTTGATTCTGTGTTTTAAACTCTGTAAGCTAAATAACGAACCGTCGATTTGAACGTTTTAGGTTGGTTTAATCACCAATTTGAAGCGGTCAAAAAGGCGGGACGTTACAAGTGGTATCAGAGCTTTGGTTTATTCAAAGCTTAGCTTATCGAGTTTAAATGAGTAGGATTGACACAAGAAAAATGAATTTTGAAAATGAAAATAATTTTAAAGTTGATTTCGAAAGGTAAATTATTTTAGAAATGAAGTATTATGAAACTAGTATTTTAAAACTAGTACAGCAGAAAATGAATTTTGAGATTTAATTTTTGTTTGGAATCCCCAGTCTCCATAAATCTTCGAATCCAGGTTTGCCAAAGCTATTCTTCGATAAGGACCCATAGATTTGAATCTCGAATCTGTCATTGAATGATATTTAAGGAAGATAATTATATGAGAATCAATGAATCAATTTCTCTAATCGTGTTGTTTAGCAATAAAAAAAGTCATTGAAATTTATTCGGAATAAGAATTCAGATAAGAATGTAAATAAAAAGGATAATTGAAAACGTTTTAGAAATGAAACAATGAATTTTATTTTGAATTCGGAATATAAAGTAATTAAATTGGAAAGGGTATAATTGTAATTCGATTGTGTCAAAGTTTATTGGCAATATAATTTATAATTGGTTTCAAACCAATAATGTGCAATCGAATATATGAATTCAATAGTAAGGTATAAACTTGTTAATTGATTAACAAAAGGTGAGGTGAACAAGAATTATTAATGAAGTGAATCATAAATAAGATGAAGTGAAATATGAATGAAAAGAGATTTGAATTTATATTTGAATGGAATCAAATTAATTTGATGTGATGAGTTAATATTTCGATAATAGAAATAATATTTATTTTTTAGAAGTAAATAACTTTCCAAATAAAAAAAAATTGGGAATGAAGGAAATGGAGTTGACCAGTACGGTAAGATTTTCCCAAAGTTTGGAATTTATTTTCGAATAAGAGATTATTCGAAAAGGAGTTATTCATGGAAGTCAATTATGTTGAATTTCAAGAAAGTACCATTTTCAGTTTTACTCAAAATATAATATATATTAATTATTCATTCAAATTAGAGAATAAAATATGACTTAAAGTTAAATATTTCGAAGGCGTGAATTATTGTTATAACCAACGGTTTCCGTAAAAGAAGTAAATTTTTAGTGTGAATTCAAAAGTTACGAGAATAAATATTTTGTTGGTATTCGAAGCTGTGAACTCAATCTATTTCAAAGTTAATGATGATGTTTGGTTAAGGTCTGAGAGGTAAATATACCCCAACTTGACTGACTTCATTGTTGACTAAGGAATGGTTAAGATTCAATAGCAAGAGTGGTTAAATTAAGTAAATGAGCGTTAGCGGTTAAATGAAAATAGTGGTGTTGTATTTAATATCTATTTAATCCAAATAATGAATTTAGAAATGTTTTCCAGCATGCATAAAATATATTTTCTATGGATAATAAAGATTTGTGAATATATGGAAATGTTTTCCAATAAAAATTATAGGAAATGTTTTCCAGTGGTAATAAGAGATTTTCTAGGATTATAGAAAATAAATATGATAATTGGAAATGTTTTTCAAAAGATCAGGAGAGGCTAATGGGTTTTGATAAATCGAAATGGAGAGAACTGAAGAGCGAAAAGTCGTACGTCGAGAACGAAGGACGACAGAACGTAAGAGATATAGATTTGTAAACTGAATCCGAGAGTTGCGTAAGCATTAATTTGGTAAGGAATTAAGAAGTGGAGTTAAGGGATTTAAGAACTGACTGGAGATTAATTAAGTGAATGATTCCTGAGTGTTGATCTGATGTTGGTTTCGGCCTTCGGGGTTAATACTTAGGGAGTTGTTCACTTACTAATTGACGGTCGAAGGTGGTGAATACGAAGGAGTAATAACACGTGAATGCGAAATATGTTATAAGAATGAAAATTCTGAAATTTTGGAAGCATAAAGATTTGAGTTAAGTGATGAAATTAATAACTATAGAATGGGAATAAAAATTAGGTTATAGAAATGGATTTATAATTTTAAGTTTGAAAAGAATATCAAATATTTGAATGAATTAAGAGAACGGAACTGAAATTTTGGAAACTGGAATGGAATTCGAGGATATTCAATTCTAGATATAGAAAATTTTGAAACTTGTATGGAAAATATATAATTTGGAAAATTTGGGAACTATTGAATTGAAAGATAATCGATTTGAGATAAAATCTTATATAACAAAATTTATATAAGATTAAGTTGTTTGAAAAGACGATTTTAAAAGAAAATTTTTTGTCAGTCGACATAAATATGAATTATGAAGATTATGAAGTACTATATGTTTTCAAAGCAAAATAAGGAAAGTACCATCCTTCTCTTTTGAATTTCGAGCTTTGTCGAGATATGCTGCTGGTGGCAGTAGGTTGTCCGGGCATAAAACTCATGAGTAGCCATTGAGGACGACTGCTAGCGTAATTCGCAGGACTGCAGATAGCCTACGGTGGTCGGATATTTCCTGAGGGAATCAGGCGTAACCATTGTGATCGCTGCGATCTAGAGTTGTTGAGTTCGACCGTGTAGCGTAACTCGCAGGGCTGCAGATAGCCTGCGGCAGACGGATGTTTCTTGGGGGAACCAAGCGTAACCATTGTGTCTGCTGCGATCTACAGTCGTGATAAGGGCGTAATCCGCAGAGCTGTGAAAGCTTACGGGTATGGATGTTTCTTGAGGGAATCAGGCGTAACCATTGTATACCTGCGGTCCACATGGTATATCTACACGTGAAAGAGATGTAACCACTAGAGTTACTAAAGTAGATTGGAGTCATGCAATGTTAAGATATCTTAGTGATGTAGAGCCACCTGTTTGATGCAGCACTGTGTCTTCGTGACTTGATTGGTCTTCGTGACCTGATTTGTTTTTATTACTTGGTTTGTTCATGTGACTTGAAGTATCTTCATAGTTCCATGATTGTTTTGTGACTTTGAGATAGAGCAGTCAACGCTCAGTGACCTCAGTCCTTCTTTTGATTCTTATATATCTTCTGTTGATCTGTCCATGACGAAATTCGCAGGGAAGTAAATTTCTATGGATACGGATGTTTTCTGTGGGATCCAGGCGAAACCATTGTGTATCTGCGATTCATGAATGATCAACATCAATATCACATTGGTACTTTCCGTATCTGTTTTTAAAAGGAATTTTTGAAATATTTTCACTGAAAGTTGAAGCAAGGATATTTAGTACTTGGAGATTTTAGTCATGCGCCTGACCATCATATGCATAACATCTATAAGAACGACAATAGACTTGTCAAACTTTGAGTCATTAAATCAATAATTTAAAATTAAAAATATACCTAATTTAATAAGTTAATAAAAAGGATTTTGAAGTATTTTCAAATCTATAGCTTTGGAATAATAATACAAATATTTTCTGCACGAATTTCGTGTTATGTATAAAAATATAAAGGATCTCTTATTATGGAAAAATTCGAGTCGACAATTTGTGATTTGAAAAGAAAATGATATCTACACTCTTCAATGAGTGTTGGAGAAGATTGAGTATAAGGAGATGTAGTTGAACGTGTGAGACGATGGATGTTAACAGATAAGATTATAAAGAAGTTTGGAATAATGTGTAGGATTTGAGATTTAAAAAGGAATTTAATGTTAAAAGGGAATGTCATTTTCCAAGTAAACTGAATACAATGGATAAAACAAAGAGGATCCGATGACTTAGATATCGATATTTAAACTAGTTCTGGAAAATTTTATCCAAAAATGAAAATTTGAAATATACAATGGTATAACTTTAAAGATCTCTCCTTTTCGAGGATGAAGAGTTTTAAAGGGGGAAGGAATGTAACGTCCCAGAAATTTCGACAACTGGAATAAGAGTTTTATTAAAGATTTGATTTCAGATAATTAATTTTTATATTGATACTGGAGTTAGAAATTTAAAATAAAAAATGTATTGGTTGTGTATGAAATGAATTTAATATTCAGAATGGTTAGTGAGAATCGAATATTTATTGTTGAATAGTTGAATTGGATTTGACTGGATATTCAATTTGGATTTCGACTAAAAATTTAAATGGATGAACTAAAAATAATAAAATAAACGTTAAATAAATTGGAGAATTTTATTTGTTTAAATATATGGAAATAGGCTTGGATTTGTGTATATAAAGGAACTAAAAATTTAACGTTTCAAAGTTGGAATGAAACGGAGTTGTTTGGGGACAAACGAAATAAAATCAAAGAACCGATTAATAATTTAAAATTTAAAATAAAATGGTTATAAACAAATTCGTATTACAACAAAAATAATTTTTTTATCTGAACATTTAATCGAAGATTTTTGACATGCAAGTACCAAGCGTTCAACTTCAGTTTACAGTGCAGAAAAATTTAACGAAAATAAACTCTTCCCGAATATCGCCTACCCTAAGTAATTACCTTCCTCAGTAATAATCTCCGCAGACCTACCCGTTGAAATTTACAGTTATCCTTTAACCTAATGAATTTGACGTTGTTTTTATCCACTAAATTTCTTCTATAAAAAATCACGAAATCTCCCTCAAGTTTCCTTCAACAAAAATCAATCGTCATCCTTTTCAATTCTAATGGCTTCCTGCCGAGGTTATTTCTCCCAATCTTTCCCAAATTTTTTTTCGGTAGACATCAATCGTTCGTTTTCCTCTTTAATGGCCGAAGCTCTCTTCAATTTTAATGGCCATCGCGTCACCTCCTCTAATTAAATCGCTCCCTCCTATTGATTGAAAATTGAAGCCTTGGAATTCGAAGCTCCACGCATCGCCTCGGTTCTCATCACCGCTGAAGTCTGCTGGGCCAATCGAAGAGCCAAACTCTGCTCGTCCTTGTAAGCTACCACAAATGGGTTCTCATCAATCGTTGCCGCATCAAGCACTGTGCCTCCGTACAGTTGCGTTCAAGGTGAGTTTATTTTGGAACTAACAGTTGATTAATTTTAGTTCAAGTATTTCAATTTCAGTAGAACTGGACTAAAATAGCTAGATCTGGATTAATTTGTTCATGGTTGCTTGTAAGGTGTTTTAAACATATGTAAATGTTAGTAAAACTATAATTGGTACTGATACTTGGTTTAAAATTATATATGTCCAAGATGGTTTAACTTGTTTTAAGGTGACGAATAACATATGTTTACTGTAATATGGTATACAACAGAGGATGTATAAAACCAATTTAAAGGTGTATTTAAACCAATCTTAATGTTCAAATCGGTAATTGGTTGTTGCATTAGTCTACTCCATGTTTGCTTACTGTATATAACTTTTATAATTGCTTTGCTTAGTTTAACTTGAACAGTAAATATTTTTCTTTTGCATTTGAAATGTATATTTCAATTCCGCTGTATAGAAAAATTTCCTCGTATTCAAAAAAATTTTGATTTATAAATAAAAGTTATTTTGTTGTTAAATATTGGATTATCTATTTATTCTGTGTTTTTTTTGTTGATTCTGTGTTTTAAACTCTGTAAGCTAAATAACGAACCGTCGATTTGAACATTTTAGGTTGGTTTAATCACCAATTTGAAGCGGTCAAAAAGGCGGGACATTACAATGGGTACCTTCATAGTTGGCTTCATCCCCTCCATCAGCTCATTCTCCGAATACCGGCAGCATAACCCCCCTGATCCCTTAATGGATTCCCTAGTGGATTTCTTTTCATGGTGTATTTGGTTAGAACGTAACGCAATCATCTTTGGCAGACCCTCGAAACTTTTGATGGGTACGTGTTATCACATCTTGTATCTCTTCGAATCAAGGTCAGGATCAGCTAGGCATGCTCGCTTCAAGCTTTCTCTTCCCATGCCACAATCTTGTGGATCAAAAGAAAGCATCTCCCTCTTACCTCTTTGAACCAGAAGTAGCTAATTATTATTATATATGGTTTATTTTATCTGTGTATCTATATGCTATGTTTACTCCTCTATGATGTACATATTCTACTTAGTACTTGTATTATCTTTATCGACCAGCTGGGTCTAGACTTATTTTGCCACTGGTTGGGCCTCTCAACCAGCTTATATTATTAGCTACTATGACTACGCGTAACTGGCTGTGTAGCTTCACGCTACACACCCGTCTTCCTAAAAAAACACTTGAAATTAAGAAATATAATGAAATGATATACACCTATGACATCCGATACATACTTATGAAATTGAAATTAAATGATCACTTAGTTATAAGGTAGAAAAATTAATACGGACATCATGGTTAAATGAAATATTTTATGTTAGGCCATTTTATAAAAAAAGTTAACAATTATATATTTTAAATATGCTAGTCTATTATTAAACATCATGCTGGAGAGTTCTTGTCATTTATTCTTTGAACATACCAGCCTTTTTCCCATGTGCAAAAGGCTACTTCTTAAGGCTATGAACTATATATTGTTACTGGAAACTCGAAGTTATAATGGGATATCATTCATAAACAACAAGATGGAGAGAATGTGAATTTATTGTTCTCATTACTAGTGTCAAGTAATATATTAAACTAACATAAGAAGAGAGGAACCAAAGATGTTTTGAGCAAAAATCGAGAAGTCTTACTATCTTATGGAATGTGTTGATGCATGAAATAAGCTGGGGTTTGCAGAATTGTAAGTTCTCCTTTGATGAAATTTATCTTCGTCGATGGACATTGGCATAAGGATCTTTGTTTTTCTTGTGCTTGTTTATTGTTTTCATTTTCTTTGTGTTGAGTTTATTTCTTTTCCTTTATTCCGTTTGTTTCTTTTAATAAGATATGATAAGAGACCACTTTAACCTCGTTTTCTATGCAAAAATAGCTATTCTAAATTTAGCTATTATATAATTTATTAATTATTATAAATTAAACTAGTATATACAAAAAAATTAACAATTATATATTTTATAACTATTTAATCAATCTATTTTATATTAAATTTAACTATTATAATTGAAACTACGATATTTTAAATTTAATTATTATATATATGTATTTATAATTTTTTTATTAAACTATTACATATTGAATTTAACCTTTATATAATTTACAATTATTTTAATTAAACTATTATAGTATATTACACTTAACTGTTATATAATTTATAACTATTTTAGTTAAATGTTTTTATATTAAATTTAACTATTATCTTTTATAACTATTTCAATAAAACTTTTATGTATATTAATTTAACTGTTTTATTTTTCTATCTATTTCAATCAACTATTTTATAATAAAGTTAACCAATTTGTAAATATTTTAAATTAAAACTATTATATATCATTTAACTGCTTTTAACAAAGGTTTATTTTTAGTTCGAACTTTTTTAGTCCATATATTTGAATACAAAGTTTTTTTGAATAACGTTATTCATAATATTGAAATCAAAAATCGAAAATTTGAACATTGATAATGATCCTCTTTATAAATATGAGATTTAAAATTTGAAATGAATCAAATATTAATTGATTTGAGTAAATGATCAATAAAATCAATAACAGAAGTAAATCGATTTATGACATTGAAATATGATTTTAAAAATATATGACAACGATGTGAAATAAGCGATGGGTTGCTAAAAAGACTGGGGCTGGATATTGGCGTACTTTCTGTCAATATTGGGAACCACTTCAACAACTATATACGTGGTGGATGTATCTAGAACGAATTGGGATGGTTTGACAAATGCTACTGGAATGAAGTAAGAGAACGATGATGGGTAGCCTTGATCTTCGGATCATAATTAAAATGACTAAAACAGGAGATATGTCGAGGCCAAGTAAGGTCGCTCTGCTCATCGGATACTGTAATGACCCAACTTTCCAGTGCCTCAGAAGTTGTATCATTATATAAGGAAAAGAAGTAGATAGAAGGATAGAACTAAGAAAAAGACATCAGAATCTCACAGCGGAACTTAGGCCAATTATATAACAATAGCCAAAATATTACGTATTAAAGGTCAAGTACATAAAGTACTTCATAAATAGGGACACATAACTTCATACATAGGGATACATGTCATTGTGATTACATAATAATTACTAGTGATACTAACTTGCTGAATAATAGTACATAACATCGTAACTGAACCAACATCTGGATAATAATACATAAGATAAGATAGATAAGCCAACATCCCAGGGTTTGCCATCCTGCTGCTTCAAGTTACGTTTAAGACCTGGATCACTTGTCTATTCATAACAAGTGTTATGAATACCCAAGAGTTTAAGGGAAACACAAAAATAAACTCTGGGTTAGTCATGGACTGGTATGAGTAAACGATTTATAAACAAGTTTAAATAAATCAAAATGATTCATAAGACCACGCCGTAAATACGGAACGGGTTTTTCCCTTATGAGATCAAAACAGTGGCATACATAAAATAGATATTATGATAATGTCTATGATTTCCACAAATAATTTATAATCTAGTAAAATGCTTTCATCTCACATTTTATTGTATATATATAAGCAAAACCACTAAGCGCGTATGGTTAGTGGATTCCCAACTATGATAAGGTATGGAATCACCCTCCGATAGTGTATCTCTAGATACGAATACACTGGGTTCAACAAGAACTTCTTGCAACCCGGCCACACATGACCGACCACTCATTTCTCTTGAGTGCATCGAATGTATATCACCAATGGTTATGTACGTCAACCATTTCCCGAGTAGGGACAGAATCGACAGAATAAGAAACAAGGAAACATCTCTAGATAGGTGATGATACATCCTAATGGGAGCTAACCACATAGCCATGCTGCTTGCCCGTTTTTGTCATTTCCGGTTGTGAGGCTTGAGGCTAAACTTACCATTTTCAAACACGGTAATTTTCTTTGAATATCACATTGTCAAAACTCGCCAATCTCTAATTGACTTTCCCAAAAATATGGTACGAGTATAAAGCAAGAGGAGTGAGTTCTTCTGCCACTACGCACATATGTTTGGAAAGATCAACGTACGAGATTAGTTAGAATTACTTTGTCAGATATTTGTCTATACAAGTTGTCCTGGGATTGGACAAACCAAAGGTGTTATTCTATAAATCCATCTCAGATAATTTCTACCTAGGATTTACAGAATAATTCTTTCATTTCATCATCTTCTATTATCTTCGATAATTATTGACTGGCGACGTAAAATATGAATCGAAGTGGAACGTAGTTCCGGACTCTTCGAAACAACTTGCGTTTAATATCTTTTAGGGACAAGTGCTACTTAAGGGATCAGTTTAAAGTACATAATAAATTCACTTTTATTTACAAATGATATGATTCGTTAAATCATTTTAAATACGATTTCTGACTTAAGTTGACAACATCGTATTTCATTTGTTTATTCAAAATGTTTGAATATTCAATTGACAAAACCCCTTTTCTTTTGTTCCACTTTCTTTTATTTATCGTTGACTTGATTCAAACAAATAAACAACTTATTATTTCATATTTAATGAACTACATATCGATTTTTATTTAAAAATGCCCGATGATAAGTTATATAAATTATCCCTAATTTATATAATTAATTTAAGTCTTATTTATTTAATTTATTTATAAATAAGCTAATTAAATAAATTCCAGAAATAAATTTCCTAACCTTTTTATATTTTAAAAAAAAGTTCGACCTCTCGGAAAAGTTCAAAATCACGTGATCTGCCAGGCAGATCGCTCATTTTTGAGTGATCTGGAAAAGTGCCAGATCTGGTGATCTGGTACTGCCAAATCACTTAGAAAACAAGTGATCTGCATGACAGATCACTTGGTTTTCAAGTGATCTGGCCAAGTGCCAGATTCAGTGGTCTGGCACAGTGCCAGACCCTTCAAACCATAGTGATCCATCGTGTGGATCACTGCCAAACTAGTGGCCGATCACTTGGCAAAGTCCCCAAGTGGTACTACCACTTTTTCAAACTATCAGACCCCTAAGCCCCATGATTTTCCTCAGCCAAACACCACAAACCTCATGTGCCACGCCCCTGCCAAAACTAAAGTGGTACTACAACTTTTACAAACCGCGCTCTGTAATATTTTTGTGAAAACCCGATCCCAGAAAACTTCCCACAGCCCACGTCTCAGGCCTCTAGGACCTCGGCGCTTCCAGTCATGCCTTGCCCTTGACCAGCGGCGTCGTTCGCCACTGGTGCGACGGCCTCCCTCGCTGTAGGCGAGGCGCAGTTCAGGTTCAACCTGAGACAGTCAAAACCAAACCCAACTCACCCAAAACTCGATCATACCCCAATTCCATACGTTAGAAAAATTTGTTAGGATTTTTCCTGAGTTCTAGACAACGTCACGCATCAGTTCACTCAACCCTTCGATATACAAATGTGTGGATTGTTCATACTTAGCACATTCCCGTTTCTCGACCACAATATATTTTCTCTTTAACCACTAACCTAAAAATCATGATCCTTGGTTCTAAAATCATATTTTCGTATGGTGCTCGGGTTCTATACCCTGAGATTCGAAAATGTGAAGGTGGGTTTTCTGGTTGAGATACTTGTTGACAGTACCCATGGGTTTAACCATGTTATATGTGATAAAACATACCCTTTGCTACTTAATGCATGTGTATATAAGTGTATGAACCTGTGTGTGTGCATGAACTATATCTCAATGTGTTTATACAATCAACTTGGCATCACAGTCGTAAAACAGTTCAACAGCAAGTATATCCATAAGTGTTCATAGTAGTTTAACAGCAAGTGCACACTTGAGTGTTCATAATAGTTCAATAGCAAACATACACTTGTGTTCATGATTAGTTTAATAGCAAACATACACTTGTGTTCATGATTAGTTCAATAGCAAACATACACTTGTGTTCATGATTAGTTCAATAGCAATAAATCACTTGTGTATTCATAATAGTTCACTCAACAAGTATACGTATGTGTTCATCATAGCAAGTATGTACTCATGTTCATAACAGTTCAATGATCCAAACCAACACAGAAGTTCCCACCACTTGCATATATAAATATATAGAAAAAGTGAAGTTTACTCACTTTGAAAATCTTGTTTACTGGTGTTTTAAAATATCCTCTGTTTTCTTTCTTTTCTCGGTTTATAGATGAAAGAATGTGTGGGTATTGGCAGCTTATTTATAGGCTAAACAAAATATAAAATAATGGTTTCTATTATCCAATAAAATAGGAGAATCCTATTTACTCCTGAACCAAGATACATGCGTAGGTTCTCAACAGGAAGAATGTTCCCTGCTAGCTAAATTTGTTTTGTCATCATATGCTAAAAGTCTTGATGGAAGGAGGGTGTCCCATTTGCTTGTTTAAGTTATGACAAAATCATTTAATGCATATAGTCCTTTAATCCTAAAGAATGTATACATTTCTTTTTAAAACCTCACAACTGGAAACAATATTGGAGATGTGGTTGGCTAAGAGAATTACACCACTTAAAAGAAAAAACTTAAATCTAAAAGGCTAAAATCCTAGTACATATTTCATTTAATGTTTTGCTGCGCAAGGTCTTGTGTGTGCAGGCAAATTCTTTCATCATATCTTTAAAACACTTAAGTGCTTTTATCTCTAATCACTTGTTCATTCCCTTGTCCTTCTATACTTCTATAAGAAGTGTTTATCTAACTAATGTACTTTGTCTTTAACTGAAATGTTGCCCTGTTCTTGCGCAAACACCAACTTGATCATGGCAAAAGAATATCTAATACTCAAGTGTTTTAATTCTCTAACTAAAGGTCACTTCCATCTATGTACTTCAGCCTTTCTCATACAGTATTTATCCAATTCCATGGGCCTTGTTTTAGCTTGAAATGGTGATTATTTCTTGCGCACAAATGGGCTGGAATGGGCTTTGTTAGTTTAGGTGTTAACTAAGGTTTTGGCTAGGCAAATTCAAGGTGTTCATGGTATTGTTATGTCCATTTTAAATTTTTACACATTTTAATTTCGTCTAGAATTCCCGGGTCATTACAATCTACCCTCCTTATAAAAATTTCATCCTCGAAATTTGTAAACACAGATATGAATCAAGCCAAAAGTGATATGTCATAAACCATCATAGAAAGTGCTACAAATAATACGATAAGTGTTATACCCGACTAGTTCGAGTTATAGTCATAGTGCGATAACAAGTGCTATACCCGACCAGTTCGAGTTATAGAATAATACAAAGTCCTATGTACATACATAGCATACTCTCCTACTCGGAGTCATCACTACTGATACTAATCACGTCCTCCCCTTCATCATCAGAAATGTCAACTATCTCTTCATCATCAGAGATATCGACTACCTCTACTACCTCGTCATCTTCCTCTACTTCCTCCTCATCATAAATGTAAATGATCTTAGTAGGTGGTGGTGGGTGTAACATCCTATCTGGATAGCCAAGGTCAATCTGAATCCCCTGCTCAGCTACTGCAATATGGTATTCCAACAAGTCATAAATATACTGCACCCATGCAGTAATCAACTCCTCATCTAGCTCGATGGGTGGGGCCTGTACTATTGGGTCAACATGCATCAGTTCTGGTATCACCTGATCTTCCTCCTCCTCCATCTCCTCTGGCTCTTCCTCAATCTCCTCTATCTCTTCCTCCTCTTCCATCTCCTCCGGCTCTTCCTCAATCTCCTCTATCCCCATATCTGAGTCACTATCATGGTTGCTGTTGTCGTCTCCCTCTCCATCGCCATCGTAACCTGCCTGCAGGCTCGCCTCATCTCCTGTGCCATCCTGATCCTCTGAAAAGTCTATACTCCCTTCCTCCTCCATCGGCTCAGGATGTCCTGATATAGGCTCCTCTGGGTCTACATACATGTCCTCATCATCCCTGGGCTGCATCGTCTCAGTCCTAACACTAGACTCTGCTAACTCACAGATACTGGCACTGAGTCTTTGTTCCTGTGAAGGGGTTAATCTCTTCCTAGAAGTTCTCTTAAAAATGGGGGCCATCTGATAAATAAAGGACAAAGTCTCAGAAAGTGAACATAAACTGTAAAAAGTTTAATGGCCCTAAGAATACTGAATCCTCAATAACTCATGCTGATAAAATAAAAAGTCCAACATTTCATTTCTAACATTGGATAATATCCAAAACGATACGTATGATAATATCCAAAATGATACATATGATAATATCTAATCAAACATACAATAAACCGACACTTAGTCCATAGCAAAGTTCAGATAAAACTCCTTGACGTGCTTCTCCATCTCCCAAGTACAGTCGTTTGGGTTCTCGCTCCGTTGTATCTTTAACAACTTCACAATCTTGTTTTGGAGTTGCCTTTCTTCTTTATCAATTACATAGACTGGATAGCGTATCACAGTCATGTTCGGTTCTATCTCTAGATCTTCTTGAACGGATGGTTATAAAATCAAAGATGGACCGTGGACACATTTTCGTAGATGGGACACATGGAAAACATTGTGAATCCCTGCCATCCTTTCTGGTAATTCTACTCGATAGGCTTGTGATCCAATCTTCTCAATAACACGGAAGGGTCCTATAAATCGTGGAGCTAACTTTCCTATCTTACCAAATCTGATTGCTCCTCGGATAGGTGCAATCTTCACAAACACTAGATTTTTAATAGAAAAATTAAGGTCCCTTCGCCTTTTGTTTGTGTAACTCTTCTGTCGATCCTGGGCTTCTTTCATCCTACTCTTAACTAACTCAACCTTATCTGCTGCCTCTCGAATCATATCTGGACCGAGAACAAGTTTATTACCGGACTCAACCCAACAAGTCGGTGATCTACACGGTCTTCCATAGAGAGCTTCGTAAGGTGCCATACCTATACTAGTTTGATAGTTGTTGTTGTAGGAGAACTCAACTAGATATAAGTGATCTTCCCATGATCCTCCAAAGTCAAGAATACATGCTCTCAGAAGGTCTTCTAGAATTCGGTTCACCCTCTCTGTTTGGCCGTCCGTTTGAGGATGGTAAGCTGTGCTCGGATGTAGTTTGGTACCCAAGGTTGTTTGAAGCGCTTCCCAGAATTTACTAGTAAATAAGGGATCTCTGTCGCTTACAATATTTACTGGAACTCCATATATTCTTACGATCTCTCTCATAAAAAGTTCGGCTATTGAAGCTGTAGTTCGTGTCGGTTTTACCAGAATGAAATGTGCACTCTTCATTAGTCGGTCTACTAAACCCATACTCCTTCATTTCCTCTCTTCTTCTTGGATAACCCATCAATGAAATCCATTGATATCATTTCCAACTTCCAATTGGGAATCTCCAACGATTGTAGTAGTCCTGCTATTTGCTGATGATCTCCTTTGATTTGCTGGCAGTTTAAACAATTACCCACATAAGTTTGAATGTCCTTCTTCATTTCGGGCCACCATAATACTCGTTTAATGTCTTTATACATCTTCTGATTTCCTGGATGAATACTTAACTTTGATTGATGGCCTTCGGTCAAGACTTCCTGCCTTAGCCCGTCAATATCAGGAATGCATAGTCTCCTATTAATTCTGAGAGTACCTATATCGTCTAGTTCAAAGTCTGACTCCTTTCCCTTCCTTACTCCTTGGATTATCTTTTCTAGATGAGTATCCCTTCTTTGATATCTCTTTATCCTTTCATGAAGTGTTGGAACAACTTCTAGAAGAGATAGGATTGCGTTTCTGCTTAGAGCGTCTGCTACGACGTTAGCTTTTCCCGGTGTATAGATAATATCCAGGTCGTATGCTACAAGGAATTCTAACCACCTTTGTTGCCTCAGATTCAGATCTTTCCGAGTGAATTAGTGCTTTAATGGCTTGTGATCTGTGAAGAGTTCGAACTTCCCTCCTAACAGAGAATGTCTCCATATCTTCAATGCAAAGACAACTGCCAAAAGTTCTAGGTCGTGCGTTGCGTAATTCCTCTCATGTAGTTTTAACTGTCTACTGGCATATGCAATTACACGTCCATTCTGCATCAAGACTGCACCAAGTCCAACTACACAAGCGTCAGTATATACTGTGAATTCACTCTCCCCATCGAGAACAGCTAGAACTAGTGCTTTCGTTAACTTCTCCTTCAGTTCTTTGAATGCTTCTTCACACTTCAGAGTCCACATAAAATATTCTTTCTTTGTTAACTTCGTTAAGTGGGAAGATATTTTTGAATAATCCTAGATGAACCTCCGATAGTATCCTACTAATCCCAAGAAACTACGGACTTCTGTTGGTGCTCGAGGTTGTTTCCATTCTTGTATTGTTTCTACTTTAATTGGGTCAACAGAGATACCATCTTCGTTCACGATATGGCCCAAGTATCTAACTTCTGACTTCCAAAAATGACATTTGGAAAACTTCGCCTCTAATACATGCTTTCTCAGAGTCTCTAATACTATTCTCAGATGGTATCTATGTTCTTCCTCAGATTTTGAATAAATGAGGATATCATCACTGAAGATTAGGACAAATTTGTTTAGAATTTTCCTAAAAACACGGTTCATAAGATCAACAAAATAAGCAGGTGCATTGGATAGTCCAAATGGCATTACTAACCATTCGTAAAAGAAATTGGGCCCTCTGAAGGCAGTTAAAGGAATGCTATCTTCAGAAATTCTCAACTGGTGAAAACCTATTGCTAAATCCATTTGTGAAAATACGGTAGCTCCATTTAATTGATCGAAAAGACCATTTATCCGGGGTAAAGGATATTTATTTATAATGGTCACCTTGTTCAACTTTCTATAGTCAACACATAATCTCAGTGACCTATCAGTTTTTACCACAAAAACTACTGCTGAACACCAACTTGAAAAACTTGGTTGGATTAAACCCTTAGTAACAAATCTTGAGTTTGCTCCTCAAGTTCTTTAACTTCTCTTGGTGCCATTCTTCGTTTTGGTTGAACTAAAGGTCTTGCATTTGGGATTAAATCAATTCGGAATTCTATTTCGCGGTGAGGAGGTAAACTAGTGACCTCTTCAAATATGTCGGAGAAATCTATGACTATTTCTACCATATCAAGATTTTCTTGCAGTGTTTCTGAAGCATACAAGAAACTACACGTATGAATACTGGGTTTTCCACACGGTATCCTAGCTTTTCTTCCGATACTAGTTATTAGAGTTACGATTTCCTTGTCACATTTTATCTGCGCTTGGAATTTACTTAACCAGTCTAACCCGAGTATAAAATTAAACCCTTTGAAATCCAAAACATAGAAATCGAATAGGAAGGTATATGAAAGATATGAGAGGGCTTTGTTATTGCAAAACATTTTAATTCTGTCTTTCCGCCTATAGGATTAGATACACAAATTGGATTTGGTGAAATTTGTGGGGTAAGTTGCAATTTTCCTATGGTGCTAGATGAAATAAAGCTTTGCGAGGCACCGGTATCAAATAAAACATGAACATTAATTCCTTTAAATTGTAAGGTACCTTCGAGGACTCCTTTCCCCTTCACATTCTAGGAAGTGGAAGCCTCATTCTTAATAGTATAGACTTTGGCCTGTTGTGCCCTCTTCATAAGTGGGCAGTCTTTGATCAGGTGTCCAGGTTGGTGACAATTGTAGCATGGAGTCTTCCTGACCATGTCATTTCCAGGTCCATGCTGTTGTTGATGCTGTTGAGTTTGTTGTTGAGGTTGACGTTGAGGCTGTTGCTGAGGTTGCTGTGACTTTTCTACTGTTGGCTTCTTACAGAGTCTAGCAATGTGACCCTTCTCCTTTCAGTTGTGTCATACGGTGTTCTTGAAATGCTCCTTAGCTCTCTCTCCCATTTCTCCCTTTCCTTTCCAGTTTGGATTAAACTTCCTCTTTTGAGGATTCTCCCCACTGGCTTCTCCGGTCTGTGCCTTAGCTACTGGTTTCTTCGTACTTAGTGCCTCATAACGAATTTCCATGTCGACTATGTCACTGAATGAACTTTTCAGATGCCGATCACCTTATCTTGCAAATTTTCTTTCAATCCTGCTATGAACATCTCGTTTTTCTTGAGCGATGTATTGATCAGTTCTGGGCCAAAACAAGAGAGTGCATTGAACTTATTCTCGTATTCTGCTATTGACATGTTTCCTTGCTACAGATCTATGAAGTCGCGATACATCCTGGTCTTGCCTGCTGTGGGAAGAAATTGTGCTTCAAATTCCTCCTTAAACCTCCCCCAGGAATAATCATTCTCAGAAACGTTCGCAGTCTGTGCGTCCCACCAGATTGCTGCTGCTCGTTGAAGTTGCCATGAAGCTAAAAGTCATTTCTGTTCATCATTCAACTTCTGTTCTTTGAAAATCCTTTCACAAGATCTTAGCCACGCTTGAACCTCGATGAAAGATTCTGTTCCTTTGAAAACTTTCCCTCCCAATGTTTGATATTCCTTACAGATAGTTGCAAAGTTTGATCTAGGTTGAACTGGTGTAACCGGCATAACTGGTGCAACTTCTTCTACAGTTTCTACCGGGGTCTGAGTAGTGTTACGACCATTGGTAGTGGTGGTTCCCCTAGCTCGACCTCTTTGTGCACAGGTAGCCATACTTACTAGCCTGAATATAATAGGTTGACATCAAAACTCGATCGGATATTAAGATACCTCATCTATATAAAGCTTAAGTCGATCCCGCCTAAGTATGTATATATATATATATATAATAACATCCAACCTTTTAAAATACGTTCTCTCACACTTACCCAAAGCCTAGGTATACAGTAACCTAAGCTCTGATACCAACTGTAATGACCCAACTTTCCAGTGCCTCGGAAGTTGTATCATTATATAAGGAAAAGAAGTAGATAGAAGAATAGAACTAAGAAAAAGGCATCAGAATCCCACAGCGGAACTTAGGCCAATTATATAACAATAGCCAAAATATTACATATTAAAGGTCAAGTACATAAAGTACTTCATACATAGGGATACATGACTTCATACATAGGGATACATGTCATTGTGATTACATAATAATTACTAGTGATACTAACTTGCTGAATAATAGTACATAACATCATAACTGAACCAACATCTGGATAATAATACATAAGATAAGATAGATAAGCCAACATCCCAGGGTTTGCCATCCTGCTGCTCCAAGTTATGTTTAAGACCTGGATCACTTGTCCATTCATAACAAGTGTTATGAATACCCAAGAGTTTAAGGGAAACACAAAAATAAACTCTGGGTCAGTCATGGACTGGTATGAGTAAACGATTTATAAACAATTTTAAATAAATCAAAATGATTCATAAGACCATGCCGTAAATACGGAACGGGTTTTTCCCTTATGAGATCAAAACAGTGGCATACATAAAATAGATATTATGATAATGTCTATGGTTTCCACAAATAATTTATAATCTAGTAAAATGCTTTCATCTCACATTTTACTGTATATATATAAACAAAATCGCTAAGCGCGTATGGTTAGTGGATTCCCAACTATGACAAGGTATGGAATCACCCTTCGACAGTGTATCTCTAGATACGAATACACTGAGTTCAACAAGAACTTCTTGCAACCCGGCCACACATGACCGACCACTCATTTCTCTTGAGTGTATCGAATGTATATCACCAATGGTTGTGTACGGCAACCATTTCCCGAGTAGGGACAGAATCGGTAGAATAAGAAACAAGGAAACATCTCTAGATAGGTGATGATACATCCTAATGGGAGCTAACCACATAGCCATGCTGCTTGCCCGATTGTTGTCATTTCCGGTTGTGAGGCTTGAGACTAAACTTACCATTTTCAAACACGGTAATTTTCTTTGAATATCACATTGTCAAAACTCGCCAATCTCTAATTGACTTTCCCCAAAATATGGTACGAGTATAAAGCAAGAGGAATGAGTTCTTCTGCCACTACGTACATACGTTTGGAAAGATCAACGTACGAGATTAGTTAGAATTACTTTGTCAGATATTCGTCTATACAAGTTGTCCTGGGATTGGACAAACCGAAGGTGTTATACTATAAATCCATCTCAGGTAATTTCTACCTAGGATTTACAGAATAATCCTTGCATTTCATCATCTTCTATTATCTTCGATAATTATTGACTAGCGACGTAAAATATGAATCGAAGTGGAACGTAGTTCCGGACTCTTCGAAACAATTTGCGTTTAATATCTTTTAGGGACAAGTGCTACTTAAGGGATCAGTTTGAAGTACATTATAAATTCACTTCTGTTTACAAATGATTTGATTCGTTAAATCATTTTAAATACGATTTCTGACTTAAGTTGACAACATCGCATTTCATTTGTTAATTCAAAATGTTTGAATATTCAATTGACAAAACCCCTTTTCTTTTGTTCCACTTTCTTTTATTTATCGTTGACTTGATTCAAACAAATAAACAACTTCCTTATTTCAGATTTAATGAACTACATATCGATTTCTATTTAAAAATGTCCGACGATAAGTTATATAAATTATCCCTAATTTATATAATTAATTTAAGTCTTATTATTTAGTTATTTAATTTATTTATAAATAAGCTAATTAAATAAATTCCAGAAATAAATTTCCTAACCTTTTTATATTTTAAAAAAAAGTTCGACTTCTCGGATCAGTTCAAAATCACGTGATCTGCCAGGCAGATCGCTCATTTTTGAATGATCCGGCAAAGTGCTAGATCTGGTGATCTGGTATTGCCAAATCACTTAGAAAACAAGTGATATGCATGGCAGATCACTTGGTTTTCAAGTGATCTGGCCAAGTGCCAAATTCAGTGGTCTGGCACAGTGCCAGACGCTTCAAACCATAGTGATCCATCGTGTGGATCACTGCCAAACTAGTGGCCGATCACTTGGCAAAGCCCCCAAGTGGTACTACCACTTTTTCAAACTACCAGACCCCTAAACCCCATTATTTTCCTCAGCCAAACACCACAAACCTCATGTGCCACGCCCCTGCCAAAACCAAAGTGGTACTACCACCTTTACAAACCATGCTCTGTCATTTTTTTTGTGATAACCTGATCCCAGAAAACTTCCCACAGCCCACGCCTCAGGCCTCTAGGACCTCGGCGCTTCCAGTCATGCCTTGCCCTTGACCAGCGGCGTCGTTCGCCACTGGTGCGGCGGCCTCCCTCGCCATAGGCGCAGTTCAGGTTCAACTCGAGACAGCCAAAACCGAACCCAACTCACCCAAAACTCGATCATACCCCAAATCCATACGTTAGAAAATTTTGTTAGGATTTTCCCTGAGTTCTAGACGATGTCACACATCAGTTCACTCAACCCTTTGATCTACAAATGTGTGGATCGTTCATACTTAGCACATTCCCGTTTCTCGACCACAATATATTTTCTCTTTAACCACTAACCTAAAAATCACGATCCTTGTTTCTAAAATCATATTTTCGTATGTTGCTCGGGTTCTATACCCTGAGATTCGAAAATGTGAAGGTGGGTTTTCAGGTTGGGATACTTGTTGACAGTACCCATGGGTTTAACCATGTTATATGTGATAAAACATACCCTTTGCTACTTAATGCATGTGTATATAAGTGTATGAACCTGTGTGTGTGCAGGAACTATATATCAATGTGTTTATACGATCAACTCGGCATCACAGTCGTAAAACAGTTCAACAACAAGTATATCCATAAGTGTTCATAGTAGTTTAACAGCAAGTGCACACTTGAGTGTTCATAATAGTTCAATAGCAAACATACACTTGTGTTCATGATTAGTTTAATAGTAAACATACACTTGTGTTCATGATTAGTTCAATAGCAAACATACACTTGTGTTCATGATTAGTTCAATAGCAAGAAATCACTTGTGTATTCATAATAGTTCACTCAGCCAGTATACTTATGTGTTCATCATAGCAAGTATGTACTCATGTTCATAACAATTCAATGATCCAAACCAACATAGAAATTCTCATCACTTGCATATATAAATATATAGAAAAAGTGAAGTTTACTCACTTTGAAAATCTTGTTTACTAGTGTTTTAAAATATCCTCTGTTTTCTTTCTTTCTCTCGGTTTACAGGTGAAAGAATGTGTGGGTATTGGCAGCTTATTTATAGGATAAAAAAAAATGGTTTCAATTATCCAATTAAATAGTAGAATCCTATTTATTCCCGAACCAAAATACATGCGCAGGTTCTCAACAGGAAGAATGTTCCATGCTAGCTAAATTTGTTTTGTCATCATATGCTAAAAGTCTTGATGGAAGGAGGGTATCCCATCTGCTTGTTTAAGTTATGACAAAACCATTTAATGCATGTAGTCCTTTAATTCTAAAGAATGTATACATTTCTTTTTAAAACCTCATGGCTAGAAACAGTATTGGAGATGTGGTTGGCTAAGAGAATTACACCACTTAAAAGAAAAAAAACTTAAATCTAAAAGGCTAAAATCCTAGTACATATTTCATTTAATGTTTAGCTGCACAAGGTCTTGTGTGTATAGGAAAATTCTTTCATCATATCTTTAAAACACTTAAGTGCTTTTATCTCTAATCACTTGTCCATTCCCTTGTCCTTTTATACTTCTATAAGAAGTGTTTATCTAACTAATGTACTTTGTCTTTAGCTGAAATGTTGCCCTATTCTTTCGCAAACACCTACTTGATCATGGCAAAAGTGCAACACCCCACCTCCGCTAGGGTCACTCACAAAGGGAATGCACTAGTTTTGGAGGGGTATTACCGAGATAACATCACAGAATTATCACAAGACAGTACATAAATAAATAATTAAGTAAACAGCGGAAGAATTTATGTGCAAAACAGAACTTCATTTTATTCCAAAGTAAACCATGTCTCTCACAAACATTTCAAATAACAACTTCATTACAACTGTCTTGTAATAATAGCCAAAGAAGCAATAACTTAAAACAGAAAACCAGCTTGTTCCCCAAGTGCAGTAAAAAGAAGCAGCCATAGCAAACCGTACATGCTGAGCCAAAGCAAGTGATATCCAGGCTAAGAGCTAGTGTTTCCTCCCTGAGAACCTGGGGGGGAAACGAAAGAAAAAGAGGCGAAAGGAAAAGGGTCAGTCATAAAGACTGAGTAAGTCCTAGTGACTTTCAGTGTAAAAACGGTTAAAACAACATGTCATGTATGAACTGGAACTAAACTTAAGAATGGTGTCAAGGTGGACAAGATAGACTAAGGTGATCATGATAAGTCAAGACAAGTCAAATAAAGCATCACATGTTCAAGATTCGTTGCATCGACTGTACTAGTATACTAAGCCCATGTCACAAGTTAATCACGAAATAAATCCCACGGCCCAATATCATGAAATGACCCTGAAACGGGGTCTGACCCAAGTACGGGGTCCTTCGTAGCGCTTATCTAGTCGATCGGCTCCCTACAAGTTCTAGCTCGTCAAGTGTCCGTGTCATATGGCTAATCACGAATGTAGTCACCGGTGCTGGGTCCACCTTCGGGTGTATCAGCCCTAGGGTGTCAACCCCTGACACGATTCAAGATGCACAGATAAATCTACGGATACCCAGTGCCTGCCCCGGAATACGTGCACGACCGTAGTCCACCGAACCTACACTGGCGTACCCCACTGCCGTCGTTCACCTCTTACAATCAGCCCAGTAATCGTGCCCCACCCGGCCTAGCCCCAGGGTACCTTGATACATCTAGAGGGTTACTGCTGAAAAGGGTCGTGTCTAGGGTTTCGCCTAACAGATTAGGTCATGTAATTCGTGACCTAACCCGCCTAATCGATTAAGTCATGTAATTCGTGACTTAATCCTTTTCCAGTCTAGTCATGTCAAGATGGTTAAGTATGTCATTTAAATTCACGACTTAACCCGCCTACGTGTCATGTCAAGTTGGCTAAGTGTTGTCGTTTCAAGTTCATGACTTAGCCCTACAAATCGTGTTCAAGTTGGTTAAGTTGTCTTTTCATGTTCATGACTTAACCCTAATTGGCATTAATTGATTCGTTAATGCACCGAACCACTCACATTGGATCCTATTGTTCGTAGCCACTGGATTTGCCGGGCGGTTCCGGGCAGGTTTACGCTACGAACTCAACCCAACCTCGGGTTTCAAGCGCGATGTGACCAACTACCCACATTGGATCCTATTGTTTGTAGCAACTGGATTTGCTGGGCGGTTCCGGGCAGATTTACACTACAAACTCAACCCAACCTCGAGTTGGCCACTTTCTTGTTTTCTAAAGTCATGCCCATGTTCTTATCAGATTCGTGCTATTTCCATAGCATGTTCACATGTCAATTTCGTGCCCAACTAAGTCATGTTTCAAGTCAAGTTATGGCATGTTCAAGTCATGTTTTCGTGCCATATTTCATGTTCTACTTATGCCAAATTTCACGGTTTATGATTATAATCAATTCATGTTTTGCCTATTCTACCCAATCGTATCCCCAACGTATATAAACGTACTTCGTTCACAAGCATAAACAATTCAAGAGATAAAGGGGAATAACACCAAACATGTGATAGGCAAATGTGACAATTCCAACATCACTTGCATAATAAACAGGCTATAACATATCACATGGTTTCAATACTAGCATGATGATAACTTGGCATAGTAATGGTTCCAACTTAGTTTAACATGATGATTTCAACTTTACATCATAGGCATAATAATCATTGCGGGCATAATAATAATTTTATTACAAACAAGAAACATTAAAGGCATGGTAATTCTAATAGGCATAGTGGATTCCAATTTAGCATTTTTAACATAATGATTCTCATCTAGCATTATAAACATAATGATTCCCACTTTTCATCATAACCTAGCAATTCCCAATTTGTCATTAACATGATAGGTATATTAACATCACAGGCATAGTTCCATCAACATCATAGACATGGTTTAATTAGCATCATATGCATGGTTTAATCAACATAAAGATTTCAATAAACATAGTGATTCCATGGACATGTATTAGTCCAACTTGTCATACAATTAAGCCCAAGTGATTC
The DNA here is from genome assembly GCA_030737875.1 of Allium sativum. Classification (NCBI taxonomy): domain Eukaryota; kingdom Viridiplantae; phylum Streptophyta; class Magnoliopsida; order Asparagales; family Amaryllidaceae; genus Allium; species Allium sativum. The sequence continues at coordinate 262,478,814 of CM060927.1, read as the reverse complement.
ATAACAACATCAAAATCATGATAAGTTTAACTTGCAACATTGACATAGAAATATTCCCAAATTATGATTCAAAGTTAAACAATATAAACATGGATTAATAATAGTTCCTAAATCCGGTTTCAATTCATAGCATGTCCATGTTATTTTAGCGTTTTTGCCTAAAAAGTGACATGGAACTTACAATATGAAGCAAGTAATCCAAATCAAAATTTCAAATCAAATAGCCACAGTTCCGTTGTCTAAAGCGTCGTAGTTGTTGTAGCTTCTAGTTGTAGGCTTCAAGAATCATCCTTCGTCTTCTATAATTTTGTTCTTTGTATTTTTAATTTAGAGTTCTAGGTTTAATGGCGGCTGCATGAGGCTAAAATGAAATAGTATGATTTAGGCTAGGTCTTAGGGTCTTTTTATAGTGTTTGTGAGTTGATTAGGACTGTCGATGGAGCTTGGTTTAATAATAGCCGTTCGTTTGAAGGAGAGACCAACCAGGAGCTGACACCTAGCCCTAGTGACAAGGCAAGGCTCAGAAAATCGACCAAATACAGACCAGGCCAGCCAGGGGGGCTGGGTTCGACCTGGCTCAGGGGCTAGGTCGACACGCCAGTCGACACCGTGTCGACTTGGCAGTCGACACGGGTGACCCAGGTCGACTACCCAGTCGACCTGGTTAGCCCCAGGTCGACTACCCAGTCGACCTGGGTGCCTTGGGCGGGAAATTTCCCGCCCTGGCCAAACCGGACCGATTTTGAATTTTAAATTAGTTTTTCTGAGCTGTTTTGGTCTGTTTGAAGTTTAAACTGAATTCTGAAACTTCCGGAGGCCATATCTTCTTCATACGGAGTCCTTTTTACGCAAACTCGGACTCTATTTCAAGCAGAATTCCGAGACGAACGCAATGGCGTATCCCGTTTCCCTTAATTCTTTGATTTGAAATTAATTATACTTTAATTCGTGAATTTCACTGTTATAGAATACACGGGGTGTTACATTCTCCCCCACTTAAAAGGATTTCGTCCCCGAAATCTTCAAGTTCAGGAAGAATGTATATCCTAACATCCATCTACTCATCCATCAAACACGAGCATCCATTGTCCTTAAAAGACTTCTAATGCTTCATGATCATATGCGAAGTGTGTGTGTGTGTACATGTACTTATCTAATGCAAAATCAGGTGGTCTACTGATTCAGTTGACCTCCTTAATGCGAATCATGTAAGTGCCATGAATCCATTATGTATGCAAATTTTCCTATTCATGATTCTACATGAGTGCACAACCATTCATATATAAATGCAACATCCATATGACAACACACTAAACTTCATCCATATACGAATAAATACATTTATGCATATGCAAAATGAATATGTGTCTGAGCCGATCTAGTGCCTAATGTGTATTCATGCATCCACGAGCAACCACTTGCGACCACTTGCAACCATTTCGCAATCATAACATGTTTCAATTACATGTTTACGTCCAAAAAGATTCTACCTATGGTTCTCAAGATAGGATCGAGGAGAGAAACAAGATAAAACAAAGCATCTAGAAGAAGTTAACGATGTACCCCCAGAAGGTCCGGTCTGCTTCTTAGGGCAGTCCTTGCTGATGTGTCCAGTCTCCCTACAATGAAAACACTCACCTTGCTTTCTCTTCCTCTTTCTACAATCCTTGGCTATGTGCCCTTCCGTACCACAGAAATTGCATTTCCTTTTATCACGTGAGTTGTCGTTCTTGCCTCCTTTCTCGGAGTCTACCTTCTTATTCTGAGAATCGTTGGGCTTGACCTCTTTCTTGCCCTTCTTATCTTCCTCATACAGTAGGGCCATATCCACCAAGCTTTCAAAGGTCGCCCCCATGGGCATATGAGTCATGGCCAAACCATATAGTGGCTCGTTCAAGCCTCGTGCAAAACGTAGCGCCTTTTTCTGAGGAGTGTTGACTAACTCCAATCCGAAGCGAGCAAGCTGATTGAAACGGTTCACATATTCTTTAACTGTCATATTTCCTTGTTTAAGGGCCAGAAATCGTTCCATTTGGAGACTCTCCTCTGCCGATGACAAGAACTTAAGCCCAAATCTCCCTCTAAAGTCCGCCCAAGTCTCAATGGGCCTAGTAGCGTTGATGACTTCCCACCAATAAGAAGCTTCCTCTTTCATGAGCCACGCCGCCAACTGTACTTTCCTATTGTCCTCTACCTCAAAGATAACAAACAAGTCTTCGGTTTCCTTCAATCAATTCCGTGCCTCAACAAAAGTCTCAGTTCCTAGGAAATCCTTTCCGCCCATGGCCTTAAAGTCCTTGCATATCTTTGAAAAAGCGGTTTCTCGTGGAGGATGAGGAGGAGGATTGGCCGGGCCTGTCACATTAGCCCGAGCCTTGAGGAAACGACGGAACCAAGTGGGTATATTGACACCCTCGGGAAGATTAAGATCATCGGCCATGATAAGCTGAAAACGAAAAAAGGAAAACATTCAAACGAGGAAACAAAGATAGTGCTAATGGCTTTTTGGGGAATAGCCTTTTAAAATAAACCAACTTTTCTTGAAAATTGCTTCTTTGTAAATGGTTTTGATAAAAAAAAATTCAAAAGGTTTTCAAAACTTTTGCCCAGTCTTGGTAACCTTCTGCTCTAATACCAAATGTAACACCCCACCTCCGCTAGGGTCACTCACAAAGGGAATGCACTAGTTTTGGAGGGGTATTATCGAGATAACATCACAGAATTATCACAAGACAGTACATAAATAAATAATTAAGTAAACAGCGGAAGAATTTATGTGCAAAAAAGAACTTCATTTTATTCCAAAGTAAACCATGTCTCTCACAAACATTTCAAATAACAACTTCATTACAACTGTCTTGTAATAATAGCCAAAGAAGTAATAACTTAAAACAGAAAACCAGCTTGTTTCCCAAGTGCAATAAAAAGAAGCAGCCATAGCAAACCGTACATGCTGAGCCAAAGCAAGTGATATCCAGGCTAAGAGCTAGTGTTTCTTCCCTGAGAACCTGGGGGGAAACGAAAGAAAAAGAGGCGAAAGGAAAAGGGTCAGTCATAAAGACTGAGTAAGTCCTAGTGACTTTCAGTGTAAAAATGGTTAAAACAACATGTCATGTATGAACTGGAACTAAACTTAAGAATGGTGTCAAGGTGGACAAGATAGACTAAGGTGATCATGATAAGTCAAGACAGGTCAAATAAAGCATCACATGTTCAAGATTCGTTGCATCGACTGTACTAGTATACTAAGCCCATGTCACAAGTTAATCACGAAATAAATCCCATGGTCCAATATCATGAAATGACCCTGAAACGGGGTCTGACCCAAGTACGGGGTCCTACAGAGCGCTTATCTAGTCGATCGGCTCCCTACAAGTTCTAGCTCGTCAAATGTCCGTGTCATACGGCTAATCACGAATGTAGTCACCTGTGATGGGTCCACCTTCGGGTGTATCAGCCCTAGGGTGTCAACCCCTGACACGATTCAAGATGCATAGATAAATCTACGGATACCGAGTGCCTGCCCCGGAATACGTGCACGATCGTAGTCCACCGAACCTACACTGGCGTACCCCACTGCCGTCGTTCACCTCTTACAATCAGCCCAGTAATCGTGCCCCACCCGGCCTAGCCCCAGGGTACCTTGATACATCTAGAGGGTTACTGCTGAAAAGGGTCGTGTCTAGGGTTTCGCCTAACAAATTAGGTCATGTAATTCGTGACCTAACCCGCCTAATCGATTAAGTCATGTAATTCATGACTTAATCCTTTTCCAGTCTATTCATGTCAAGATGGTTAAGTATGTCATTTAAATTCGCGACTTAACCCGCCTACGTGTCATGTCAAGTTGGCTAAGTGTTGTCGTTTCAAGTTCATAACTTAGCCCAACAAATCGTGTTCAAGTTGGTTAAGTTGTCTTTTCATGTTCATGACTTAACCCTAATTGGCATTAATTGATTCGTTAATGCACCGAACCACTCACATTGGATCCTATTGTTCGTAGCCACTGGATTTGCTGGGCGGTTCCGGGCAAGTTAACGCTACGAACTCAACCCAACCTCGGGTTTCAAGCGCGATGTGACCAACTACCCACATTGGATCCTATTGTTTGTAGCAACTGGATTTGCCGGGCTGTTCCGGGCAGATTTACACTACAAACTCAACCCAACCTCGAGTTGGCCACTTTCTTGTTTTCTAAAGTCATGCCCATGTTCTTATCAGATTCGTGCTATTTCCATAGCATGTTCATATGTCAATTTCATGCCCAACTAAGGCATGTTTCAAGTCAATTTATGGCATGTTCAAGTCAAGTTTTCGTGCCATATTTCATGTTCTACTTATGCCAAATTTCACGGTTTATGATTATAATCAATTCAAGTTTTGCCTATTCTACCCAATCGTATCGCCAACGTATATAAACGTACTTCGTTCACAAGCATAAACAATTCAAGAGATAAAGGGGAATAACACCAAACATGTGATAGGCATATGTGACAATTCCAACATCACTTGCATAATAAACAGGCTATAACATATCACATGGTTTCAATACTAGCATGATGATAACTTGGCATAGTGATGGTTCCAACTTAGTTTAACATGATGATTTCAACTTTACATCATAGGCATAATAATCATTGCGGGCATAATAATAATTTTATTACAAACATGAAACATTAAAGGCAGGGTAATTCTAATAGGCATAGTGGATTCCAATTTAGCATTTTTAACATAATGATTCTCATCTAGCATTATAAACATAATGATTCCCACTTTTCATCATAACCTAGCAATTCCCAATTTGTCATTAACATGATAGGTATATTAACATCACAGGCTTAGTTCCATCAACATCATAAACATGGTTTAATTAGCATCATAGACATGGTTTAATCAACATAAAGATTTCAATAAACATAGTGATTCCATGGACATGTATTAGTCCAACTTGACATACAATTAAGCCCAAGTGATTCATAACAACATCAGAATCATGATAAGTTTAACTTGCAACATTGACATAGCAATATTCCCAAATTATGATTCAAAGTTAAACAATATAAACATGGATTAATAATAGTTCCTAAATCCGGTTTCAATTCATAGCATGTCCATGTTATTTTAGCGTTTTTGCCTAAAAAGTGACATGGAACTTACAATATGAAGCAAGTAATCCAAATCAAAATTTCAAATCAAATAGCCCCAAATCCGTTGTCTAAAGCATCGTAGTTGTTGTAGCTTCTAGTTGTAGGCTTCAAGAATCGTCCTTCGTCTTCTATAATTTTGTTCTTTGTATTTTTAATTTAGAGTTCTAGGTTTAATGGCGGTTGCATGAGGCTAAAATGAAATAGTATGATTTAGGCTAGGTCTTAGGGTCTTTTTATAGTGTTTGTGAGTTGATTAGGACCGTCGATGGAGCTTGGTTTAATAATAGTCGTTCGTTTGAAGGAGAGACCAACCAGGAGCTGACACCTAGCCCTAGTGACAAGGCAAGGCTCAGAAAATCGACCAAACACAGACCAGGCCAGCCAGGGGGGGCTGGGTTCGACCTGGCTCAGGGGCTAGGTCGACACGCCAGTCGACACCGTGTCGACTTGGCAGTCGACATGGGTGACCCAGGTCGACTACCTAGTCGACCTGGTTAGCCCCAGGTCGACTACCCAATCGACCTGGTTAGCCCCAGGTCGACTACCCAGTCGACCTGGGTGCCTTGGGCGGGAAATTTCCCGCCCTGGCCAAACCGGCCTGATTTTGAATTTTAAATTGGTTTTTCTGAGCTGTTTTGGTCTGTTTGAATTTTAAACTGAATTCTGAAACTTCCGGAGGTCAAATTTTCTTCATACGGAGTCTGTTTTACGCCAACTCGGACTCTATTTCAAGAAGAATTCCGAGACGAACGCGATGGCGTATCCCGTTTCCCTTAATTCTTTGATTTGAAATTAATTATACTTTAATTCGTGAATTTCACTGTTATAGAATACACGGGGTGTTACATTCTCTTCCACTTAAAAGGATTTCGTCCCCGAAATCTTCAAGTTCAGGAAGAATGTATATCCTAACATCCAAACATCCATCTACTCATCCATCAAACACGAGCATCCATTGTCCTTAAAAGACTTCTAATGCTTCATGATCATATGCGAAGTGTGTGTGTGTACATGTACTTATCTAATGCAAAATCAGGTGGTCTACTGATTCAGTTGACCTCCTCAATGCGAATCATGTAAGTGCCATGAATCCATTATGTATGCAAATTTTCCTATTCATGATTCTACATGAGTGCACAACCATTCATATATAAATGCAACATCCATATGACAACACACTAAACTTCATCCATATACGAATAAATACATTTATGCATATGCAACATGAATATGTGTCTGAGCCGATCTAGTGCCTAATGTGTATTCATGCATCCACGAGCAACCACTTGCGACCACTTGCAACCATTTCGCAATCATAACATGTTTCAATTACATGTTTACATCCAAAAAGATTCTACCTATGGTTCTCAAGATAGGATCGAGGAGAGAAACAAGATAAAACAAAGCATCTAGAAGAAGTTAACGATGTACCCCCAGATGGTCCGGTCTGCTTCTTAGGGCAGTCCTTGCTGATGTGTCCAGTCTCCCCACAATGAAAACACTCGCCTTGCTTTCTCTTCCTCTTTCTACATTCCTTGGCTATGTGCCCTTCCATACCACAGAAATTGCATTTCCTTTTATCACGTGAGTTGTCGTTCTTGCCTCCTTTCTCGGAGTCTACCTTCTTATTCTGAGAATCGTTGGGCTTGACCTCTTTCTTGCCCTTCTTATCTTCCTCATACAGTAGGGCCATATCCACCAAGCTTTCAAAGGTCGCCCCCATGGGCACATGAGTCATGGAAAAACCATATAGTGGCTCGTTCAAGCCTCGTGCGAAACGTAGTGCCTTTTTCTGAGGAGTGTTGACTAACTCCAATCCGAAGCGAGCAAGCTGATTGAAACGGTTCACATATTCTTTAACTGTCATATTTCCTTGTTTAAGGGCCAGAAATCGTTCCATTTGGAGACTCTCCTCTGCCGATGACAAGAACTTAAGCCCAAATCTCCCTCTAAAGTCCGCCCAAGTCTCAATGGGCCTAGTAGCGTTGGTGACTTCCCACCAATAAGAAGCTTCCTCTTTCATGAGCCACGCCGCCAACTGTACTTTCCTATTGTCCTCTACCTCAAAGATAACAAACAAGTCTTTGGTTTCCTTCAACCAATTAGGGTTAAGTCAACACTCCCCAACTGTGCTTAGATTCTACCTTTTATTTTAACCCATACACGCACAAATATTATTTTATTTCTATTTTCCACGCGCAAAAATAAAAGAATTAAATCAATCGTCAATAAACTAACGTTCACATATCTAAGCACGTTTTGGGAATAAACCAAAAATAAGTGTTGAAAGTATAAAATAACGGAAAGACATAAATACTGAAAGAGGGAAGAAAACCGAAAGACCATCTTAAAAAACATGAATAAAAAGAAAACTATAAGAAAAGACCAAGAAATATTGTAGAAAATAACTTACAGATAAGAACTTATAAAAACACAACTTGTAGAAAAGCTATCTAACTATAAGAAGACTATAGAAAATCTATTATAAACCTTATTTTCCTAAATTATCAAAAGTTTGAATAGTTACACACTCACCCATGGTTCTACGCCCTTTCTTCGTGGCTATTGCAGATCACGCCTCTAATAAGAATGTATAAACATTTAATTTTATAAACCCTTCCCCTAGAAAATTTAGGTCAGGTACGTATCAAAAAGAGAGAAACTAGATGGGAAAAGATTGTGTTGTCAGGAATTAACTAAATTTGGGAGCCTGTTTATAGTGTAGCCTAAAGATCTCAGACCATTGAATTTCTAAAGTAAATCCGGGCCAGCTATGTCACTCACGCAATCTGAATGAGCCAGTTAGCTCAAATTTAAAAAAAAAACAATGGAAACTAGCCACGTCAGTCTAGATTTAAAATGTACATGTCTGTTGCTTACATGGATGCAAATTACACCCAGGTAGCTACGTGAGTCGACCTAACCCATAAGTGGGGTCAACCCATGGGTCAACACAGGGGACGACCCCTATACTATATTTTTATTTTATTTTATTCGTCAACTCCTTTCTTTGATATATTCTTCATATTAGCTCGAATTTTGACAAGTTATTATGAAAACTACTAGAAAATTACTACGAATGAAATGAAAAAGGTTCCATGGGAAAATTCTGACATATGCGAAAATTCTCTGATTAACAACTTTTTATTTTTACAATTAACGTCTTTTTAGTAAATTTATAACTCGTTCTCCTTTATTAATATTATTTAACTGCGAATAAATTCCATTTATATCTGACTTTATTCTTGTTTTAATATGTACATTACTCTTTCAAATTCAAATGCACATGCTAATATTTGACAACTAATTCTTTTATTAGCTATTAATGTTATGGTTATAACGTTCGTATTTAATTCCTACATTTACTCTTTTATAACACTACTGTAACCGTTTTCCATTAATTTTATTTATTACCTTGAGACATTATATTTTATAGCATTCACTTTTAATATTCAAATCTTTTAATTAATTAATCTTAAATTTTGGGTTGTTATAAATTTACTATTAAAAATAACCTAAGCGGGATCACCATACAAACCTTGCACAGTTTATAATACCACAGTCAATATAGAAATCGTAAAGTCCACTGTAAGTTAGTGGCTATCAGAGAGCACTCCATAGGTATGATACAAAACAAAATCGCAAGAGGCTTGATCATGATAAATATGACAAAGCACGTGAGGGAAATTCTAGGATAGCATTCTACAAATTGCACTTTTAGATTGGTGGTAACGCATAGCGTGCAACTCACGCCCATCTTGATACAAAACTTCCACAATCAAAGGGGCCTCAAATCAATCACAAAGTAATAGATATGTTATCGAAGAAGTGTGTTAGATAGTAGTAGCAAACTCACTTGGCCACGATATAACTTCTTTTTAGTCATTTGAATTATGACCCGAAGGTCAAGGGTGTAACAACCTGGTTTTGTGATTACCTGTTATTAACAATAATGATAAATTATAACGAGATTATAATTTACTAACAAGTGCTAAACGATATTTGGGGCCGATAATTCGAATAAAATTATCCAACTACCAATAAATGTTGTTTTCGGGAATTAGTTGAAAAGAAAATTTGATTAAGTGTTCGTTAATCATTTAAAATGGTAAAATACATTTTGTGGAAAATTATGTTTAGGTTGGAATAAGCTTAATAATGCATTTTGATAAAAACTGGGAAGTAAATGAAATTTTTGATCAAAAGTGCATTTTTTGTGTTAAATTGGAAATTTTGGAGTAAATTAAGGTTAAAATCTCAATATTTATGTTAAAATAAAATTTGAAAGTAATAAATAAAATTGTAAAACTTTATGATGTGTGAAAGTTCCAATAAGTAGGAAGTAACACAATTCATAAGAGTTTATTGTGTTAAATTGCGATAAACGAATAAACGATGACTTTTTAAGAAGCCATTGACCTTTGAATAAAACTTATGTAGAAATAAATATAAAATTATGGGAAAATATTTATATGTGTGATAAAGTGAAAATTTTATGATTGGAAATATATTTGTGTCAAAATAGTATATTGTTTAACATTTTGAACTTTAAGAATATTAAATTTTGTTCAAAAGAGTGTAAAATGTACATTTTATGTAATTAGTAAATTTAGGTGTAAATAAGTTAAAATAATAATTAGAGTTGTTAAAAATGTAGTAAAAGCATATCTTTTCATTTTTAGTGAAGTGGCATAACATATTTATAAATTGGAAGTTTAAAATATGTAATTAAGGGAAGAAATGGCTTAAAACTTGTGATAATAAGGTTGTTTGATTAATGCAAACCTTAAGAATCCCCTAATTACTTTCTCAAGACTAATGAGGCCCATTAAAAAGTAATTAGAAGGAGAGAATTCTGGAAAATCTAAATGTATATTTCCTGTAGTCACTTTCTCCTTCTTCTAATACTTTAAAGTAAAAGAAAACCATGGTTACCTCTTGCTAAAATCAATCCAAGCTTTCTAAACCCAATCAAAGAAGAAATTAAATAGTAAAACAAGTGTTTAAATAGGTAATCTATTGAAAATCATGATTTTATTTCAATTATTCTTTGATTTATGCAAATTTGTTATAGAAAGTTGAATATACTTCTTGCATGTCTCTATAGCTTCAAGAACAGGTGTCGAAGCAAGAGAAGAAGCTACAAAGCACCAACTTTGAGCCAAATTCAAGCCATTATCAGTCAATCTTTACTACGAAAGCTAACATGAGCTTTCTCCTTATGCATTCTAACTTGAATTATGTCTAATTTTCTAAATTTGTGTTTGTTTGCAGAAATTTGTTTACGGTAACTTGATCTTGTTCAAACAGTAGTAAAACATTGCCTAAGTCCATTTTTGGCTTGAATGTCTTCTTCTTCTTTCTCGAAATGCTTAAATTCTTTTCCTGTTGGTTGTCATGTTGTTCTAGTTTGTGCGTATAAAATTCCAGAAAGTGCAGAGGTCGCTTGGATGGCTGAAATTGATCAAAGTTGAATTCGAGACTTATTTTAGAACTGCACATTTTCCCCTACCTGAGTCGACCCAAGGTAGAGTTAGGTCGACCCGTGGGCAAACCAAGCACGTAATGGGTTGACCCATCCTAGGAAAAACTCTTAACCACTCTTTGTTGCTTCCTGTGTCTTTCTATTGCATATTATATCCTTTGTTGTATTTAGAGCTTTATTTAGTGATGAAATTGAGTGCTAACTCTTGTCATAATCAACTTTTTGGCAGCACACTTATTGTGCTTATTTATCTCTTTTTTCATCAATAAACAAGCATAGTTTACTCTGAATTCATAGTGAATTGTGTTATGTTTTGTTTACATTTCCAGTGTTGTTTTTTCTAAGTGCACGTACACGTATTTTAAATAGTTATAAAAGCGTTTTATGTATAAAAATATTGTTTTGAAAAGGATTATTTATATAATGAGATTTTATAAATATATGAATGTTTTAATTATATGAAAGTTTTCCAAGCCTGGTGCTTTTCAAGTATTTTTCGAAAATTGAATTAAAACCCAATATTTGTGAACTACATTTTCTTATATAAATCATATGTTTTTGCACCCTTTTAGAAGGCGCGATTGTTAATAAATGATGTTGTAAACCTTGTGGTATGTGATACGAAGGTATATGAGATCTGTTAATTCTAGACTCGTCCAGTTGAAGCAATTGTTTCTTATGTTCCTAGCGTATTCTTATGTTTGCTAGTATGGAATCAACTAGCGGGTATTAAACCAGTAGTGAGAACGTGTAACAACCTCAATTTTTAGAGTATTTAATTAATGATTTAATTTAAAATTTTGGTTTATTATTTTATTTATCTATATTAATTCTTGAATTTTTATATGAATATTTAATTTGTGTAATTAAACCCTCTATTTCAATATGGAATTATATATTTAATTTTATTTCAATTTGTATTTATTGTTCTTGATATAAATATAGAAAAATTTTATTTGTTCTTTAACTAAATTTCAATTCGTATTATTGTTGTTAATTTTATATTGCCAAAACCGTTTGTCATTTGAACTAAAAATTTGTATTGTTTTCCATTTATTTGCAAACACATTTATATTGGTTCCTTTTATTTGTTTGTAAAAAAAATCTACATCTTTCTTTATTCTCATTAGTAGTAATACTAGCTTGAATTTGAATTGGTGAAAAATTAATTTGTGGGGACACATTTATTAATTTGCGGGGACACATTAAATTGACGTTATTTATTTGGTAACTTCCTTCTCATGTAAATAAAGATATATACATCCCTTTACATTCTCATTTGTATTAACAGTGGCTTGAATTTGAATGGGTGAAAATCAATTTGCGGGGACACATTTATTAATTAACGTTAAAAATTTAGAAAGCCATGAATGATTATTTACGGTGGTTTTTTTTCCTCTTTTCTCTATATCATCATTTTATTCATTCATGCAACCATTCCTTTTTGTTCTTCTTCTCCAAAATTCTCAGCAATCCGGTAGAATCACTACTGATGGGTATTGCCTCGATGCCTTGTCATATTTATCCCGATCGAGCCCCCTACGATTTTGATTTAACGTTGTCGTATCACGGCGCATCCCTATCCGCCGACGTACTGGTGTGTTATATGCAAACTGTACGGCAACGGTATAAACGGTGTAAGGGTAATAATGGTAATCCCGCTTACATTATTTTATTATGTTATATTTAACCATAGACATTATTATAATAGCGTATTATATTATATAGTATTAGTTTGACGGATCCTTAAGAGATGGAAATTCCCGTAACATCTCTTAAGTTATTGCACTCATATTATTACATGAAATTTGATTTAACTAATATGAGAATGATTTAGTTCTGATCCGAGTGATTGTTGTGTTTCTTTTTGCAATACGCTCGGGTCAGACCGAGCTGCATTTAGCGAAGATTCCATTGCTTCGAAGATTCCATTATGAAGATGAAGATGGAGCTCAACAGACGGATTATTATTATTATTATTCCGATGCAATGCGTTGGTATGTTGTATGTTAATTTACTCTGATAATCATTGTAAAATATAATAAAATGTATGTTTTAACAGCTTCATGAATTGTTATTTATTTATTATATTTTGTCCTTCCGCTGCGAGATTCTGTATTTGTTCTTCTTCTTCTCTTTTTTTTTCTTATATAAATCCCAATAACTATCCTTATTTTTGATTTGTTTATGTCGACATTGAGGATCATTGTCGATTTGAACGGTCAAAAATATCGGGATGTTACAGAACGTATGGTACGAGCGCATGATTACCAATATTTGGATTATTGTCTAAGAAATTGTGACACATTCGGTGGATTCGCCAGAACTAGACCTTCAAGTCAACCTTGTAGAAATTATGGCCTTTAGGTCATTCTTATGGATCTTGTGGACTTATGGGTCAATAATGTTGTATTATAACCTTTTTGGTCATCTGATAAGGTACCTCTCATGTTGATATTAGTACTAGAAAGGCTTTGATCCACTTTTATGGTTAGCTCTTATAGGTATTTTTGGGAAATACGGATCCAGATCTTAAGGCAAACTTAACACTAGAGGGGAGTAATTAGTGTTTAATGGAATTTTTGAATTTTATGAAAAAAAAATTAAATACATCAAAAAATAATACAAATCATAGATATGAAACATTCACATGATCAAACACTGATGCAAAATAAAAAGTAAAAGTAGTAAAGGAATGAACACACTATGATTTTTATACTGGTTCAGAGTTACCCTACACAGCAGTCCCATAAAACTCTGGGTTGATGCAAATTTCTTTTCAAATTATCGTCAAATTACAATTCTCGATTTCACAGGCTATGAGGTCTACCCCATCTGTTTCCAAGTACAGTGAGACTCAATTGATTTTCTGGGCTACAAGCATACCTAATTAGTTTCCGGACTACAATCACACCCAGGCTATTTGAATGGGCTACAACCAAACCTTTTCAATATCAATTCAGAAGAAAGACCTGATATAGCTTTGATTTTGCAATCTTTGCTTACATATATTCCTATAAATCTGAATATCACTTGATTCGTTGAAAGAATGATAGAGAATCAAGCTATAAATGAATTGGTTTAATCCTCTTTGAATTTTTGCAGAGTATGATTATAAGAACTTAAAATTTAGGAGTATCAATGGAGAAGATAATGAATTTAGTTAAAAAAATACGAATTTAGATAGATATTTATATTGTACCAACAATTATATCCTTTCACGAAAAGATTTAAACAAATAGACACATCTTTTGAAATTTGAAACTTAAAAATAATGACTACTGATCGACGCATTCCTATGAAATAGGAAAGCGCGAATTTTAAAATAATACTGCAAGTGCACAAATCGTGTAATATGTAGGTCGAATCACAGGGAGGTAAATAAAATTAAATTATTTATATAATTTCTTGGGCGAGCCAGACGAAATTTGTAGATTCGGTTGAAGAACAATAAAGCTATTATTGAATTGAACCATATCTGAATCTAATAAAATCTATATTCAATCCAATATGACCTAGGAAAGCAATAAACAGGACAGAAATTAAAATTGTAGAAATTAAATAACAAACAGAAAATAAATTAGGATTACCACTGAATCTAATCAGATGGTCAATCACTAATGAAAATAGGTGTAAAATACAAATTGTGCTTTACCAAATCTAATTGTGTAGATAACACTAATTGCTAAGAAAATAAAAAAATTGCATAAAAGAGAAGAAGAAAACTTCATAGATTCAGGATGATGTTTACAATGAGATTACAAGGTTATTTATAGGATAAATGGCCAACCCTAACCCTAACCCTAATACAATGACAAATGGGCCTTAGGAATTCACAAAAGAGTTTACAATGAGAACTACTAATGGGACTTAGTGAAACCTAGTAAATGTGGGCCTTTCCCTTTTTCCTCTTGCTCCCTTGACAATTCTTCATTAATTTGTGATATGCATAGCCTTTCAATCTGTTATTTTCTTGTCCAAAAAGCAGCTAGAAGTGAGATCTTCATTAGCAAGTCTTCATATGTATACACACATCATTTTGGTCTTTATTTTCTATTTTTATGACTGGATGTGGCTTAGTCGGCATATATATGTAAAAGTGACAAAATAATACCTAAGTAATATTTTATTTATATACAAAAAATAAGATACAAGAGCATAAAACAAACACATTTTCATGTCAATCAAATACCCCACACTTACCTCGAGTAAAACAAAAATTAAAAACTAACTAGATAGGTCACACTTTCGTAGGAAACACAACTGCATTGAGCGTATACAATAAGCCGTTAAACCTCTAGGTGTCCCTAGTAGGACGAGTGGTGTCTCGTGAGGGATTTCAGCGGATACTACCCGCAAAATCCAAATGCAGTATGCTATGGCTCTAATGTAACTACATGAATGCAGAGGACTTATGCAATTGAAAACAAAAAATGAAAACACGACTTGTTTCAGGGAAGTGGTACAACAAATTAAGTTAACAATTTCTAATTAATTGATTTTATTTTAGATATCTAAACTTATCACAAATTTTCAACATAAATCAAGTTTTCAATGTTAAACTCTAGTTTGGCCAGTTTGTTCGATCGATAACATAATGCAGCCATGAAATAAATTCTTAGTTTGTTTGTCACAGTTTGTAAAGTGATATTATCATTTCCTCGTGTATGGCTAGTCAAATCAATAAGGGCAAGAAGTGTTTGAGCATCATCACTTATTCTCTATCTCTATAAACATTGAAATTTATGATTAATTACATACACCTAACTTAATGACTAAGGTATACCACCCATGCACTGCCTTGCAGACTAATGGAGAGTTAAGAGAGAGCTTGGCGGATTGTGCAGATCGACGCTGAATTTGTCAACAACATGTTGGTAATCCTTAGGTGTCCAACTCATAAAATGAGACCAAGATATTCCGACACTTTGTTAACAACATGTTAGATAGAGCTTGGCGGGTTTGCCCACCAACGCTAGATTTGCAAGCAATATTGGATACCCTTGGATTACTATTATTATTATTATTGAAAATATAAGAACAAGAGAGAGTTATGCAAATTCAGCTTACAACTTAGTTTTGAAGACTCGAAAAGCCAATATAAGTATTTTTAGTCCTTCACTTATTAACCAAAGACTACAATTTAGAATAAACTTCATGGCCATCACCTAAGAATCTCCCTATGTATCGATTACACTATTATCACTCAAAATTCAACCTTTCATTATATTTCATATTCGATCTTAGTTGAGAGAAAAAATACTATTAACTGATTAACAATCCTTAACTTATTTTGTTGTATCAATCTAAAATGAGTCATGTTTCCAAAAAAATGGCATGTTACTACGATCTAAAATGCATGATGGTGCTCTCTAAATGGCTGAAAATGAAAAGAAAGAAAAAAATGAAAAATGAAAAAGAATGAAATGCAGACTCCCCCCACACTTGGACAAAACAATGTCCACACTGTAGCACGTTTCCAAAATTTGAATGACAAAACCTATAGATGGATTAAATGCAAAATGATTTGCAGAATGAAATGCAGTCTAACTATATGTAAGAATGGATCATATGTACAAAGATATATGTGCTTACGATGCATGCGACGCAAAGAATGCCACCAACTTTTTCTCCCACACTTGGTTCTAGCCCAATAAATCCCGTTCCCACTAAGTCTAGGCATGTTTTCTAATAAGAAAAGGTTTTTGAAAACCATCTCATCTTTATACCTAGATTTATAGTCCAGTAGATAAATATCCAGGGTCATCCTAACATGAAGTTTTTCCATCAAGCTAACATTGCAAAAATAATTCATGTGCTCAACAAATTTATCAGTGTAATTATTTAAAAATTTGTGATCGTATTAAACTCAGTTGCAATCATGAAATTTAAATTCTGAGTGTTGTTCAAGACTATTTGATCACATTTCTCAACTATATAATTTGACAACTTATTTTCGACACTGACAAATTGTAGTTCGTTTAAAACCTCAAAATCAAAATTTTCAAACTTGGACTGGTGGCTTGATTCTATTTCATCCTCATTTGTCAATTCATCCTCATACAATCCAAAAAAATCATGTTCATTAAAATCCTTTTCCGATTTTGAGTTTTTGGAAAATTCAACATTTTCATTTTGTTCAATTTCAAAAATTTCAAGTTTCTCGCAGCCTGAAAGAGAAAGATTAAAATCTAAGCTTAAATCTTTTCCTAAAAAGAGTTGAAGTCCAAAACATTTACTAAATTGTGAGCAACTTCATTTAGATGGTTATTCTCAAAACCCGAAGTTATTATTTGAAAATTTTCACTATCAGTAAAGAATGGATTATTTCCTAATTCATCACATATTTGAATTTGATTTTGTTGTTCAAGTTGTTCTTTAAAAGACGTCAGTAAATAAAGAAGTTTTTCATACTGTCTATCTTTTTCATCAAGCTGTCTATCTTGCCTTTCTGCCCTCCCTCTAAGAATGTTAAGATGATATTCTTTAGAATCGTTGATTTGAGAGCTCCCGTTTTGGATTTATTGATTCTCAAAATTATAGTCCACGTCAATTTCACGATCAATATCATTTCCAATGTGTTTGTTGTTTGAATCTTCAGAAAAATGACAATGATATTGGAAATCATTTTGATTTTGAAAATTAGGTTCGTAACCAAAACCGTTAAAGTTCGAGAGAGAATTGCAATTTTGGTTATTTTCAAGATGTTGATATGGGCTATAACTTTGAAAATTTTGATTTACAACCCCATATTGATGTGGATCAAAGCTATATTGGGATTCAAGACTGTTTTTGATGTGGATGTGGCCCATAATCGAAATTATTGAAATTTAAATTGCAATTTCGATCATTTCTATGATTTTGAAAATGTTGGTCAGTTGGAAAATTTTGAAAATTGTTGGCATTAGGCTCACGAAATTTTGGAAAATTTTGCCTCACGAGTTGTAATTCACACTCATACTCTTCCAGGGAATGTCTTCTTAGGTTATTATCCCACAATTTTCTCAAGGATTTTTTTTGATTCAAACATTTGAATGAAATCAAGGGAAAAACAAAAATTATTCTTAGTTCAAAATAATATAAAAGAATGAGTTGTGCTATATTAATTAACTGACTCAATTAGAAAGGGAAGAGGGTCTTATGGACGTTTACGTATAGTATGAATACTATGGGATACGACCAATGTTTTATGGGTAGTATGCAACCTCTTTTGCTTATAGTTCAATGAATTGAACTACTATATATCCGCGATCCAATTATACGAGACAGTCAACTTCACAAAACACTACTTCTCAATTATATTATCTTGCAATGTCTATTTTTATTGTTAAAAACAATGAGAATGAAGATTTCAGTTATGGAAATATCAGCCAACCACAACAATCAGACAATAATAACTGCCGAAATTTAAAATATTGTACTAGCAAGTCGCTGCCCTTGCAGAAAATTTTACAAGCAATTTCTATATAAATTTTTTCTTTCCAGCAGAGCACCTGTAGAGTTAAAGAAATTTTACAGTAGAGTATGGTTGTCCGTCCAGAAAATTTGAGTAGTGCTAGCGATCCAAATCCACTATTCGCAAATTGATTGACCTCTGATTTTCTTATTCGTTGTTTAAACGCTTTCCTTCACTTCAGGCTTTGATTTGTTTGGTCTCTTTTCTTTGAGTTCTCTCTCATTTTTTTGGTGAAGAAATAGCAGAACAAAAGAAAGAAAGAGGGAAATAAAAAAAATAAAAACAAGAACTAGCCTAGAAGAAAATTTTAAATAAAACTGACTCGAAATTAAAATAAACACTAAACTGAAAACCAACTAAACTAAGAAAACAAAACAAAAGAACTCAATTTAACAAAGAAAAGAAAATAACAACTGAGGCCCAAGCTAATAGGCATGCTCTCAACTGAGGCCACACACTCAACACAGTCATCCAAAAGAAATTAACCCAAACTACCTCAAGTTAAATACCCCAAAAATCACACGCACTCAATAGGCAACAAACCATGAAAATTTTGTTTTTAAGGAACAAATCACGTGAAAAGAATAATTTCCTTTTGAAGATTGGATCAAAAATTTGTGGTCCAATTATGCGATTTCAGGTACGAGTTTAGATTTCGAATAGGGTTTGACGCTGTGATGTTTTTATTTGGAGTGACGGTGGTTTTGTGATGAAGGATAAGTGTGGTTTGAATAGGATGTGGAGTTGATTGAATAGTGAGGTGTGGTAAGAGGAACGTTGATGTTTCTTTTCAAAAGTGGTGAACTGGCTTTTGACAAAGATGATGTAGCCGCTGTGGTAGGGATTGGTGGATAGAGGGTGGTGTAGTGAACGTGAGGCAGGAGAACTACGGACATTGAGGATGGTTAGGGGCGGCTTTCAGGGTAGCATTGGGAGGATCATGGCCTGTGGATGAACTGAGGTCTGATCTTGGATGCGGAGAGTTGGGTTGTGCATTTTTGCATGGAGCAGTTGGTTGGGGTCGGAGATGTTTTTCTATATGGATGGTTTTGAGGTTGGTATGAGTTACTGGTTTGCGGTGGGAATCGAGGTATTTGATCTTGTTGTAGCGGCGTGGACTGATGATGTCGAGAATTGTTTTTATTTTGAAAGCAAAATGTGTGATCTTGTAAGAAGAAGAGAGCACACACACACACACACACATATATATATATATATATAGATAGATGGAAAAAAGTGGTTACAATTACAGACTGCCAGCTTAAAAAAAAACTGAAAAAAACAACAACTACACGAGCCAAGACTAGTCTCTCCAAACAACAAAAAAACAAAAACTAAAGAAAAGACTACCTCATCCCAAACACTTCAAGACAGAACATAAAAAAACCCCAAAAAAACACCAATGCAAAGACCATCACCAATCCAAAACAGCACATTGCAATCCCCTCACAGAACTACTTCTTGAGTCCTGAATCCAACTCCAAAAACGAAAGACTGCTATCAGAATCTGGAATAATATCTAATACGCGCACTACGACGAACTAATCCCGCTCTGGGATATACTCTCCTACTCTTGCCCCTCCTAGACAAAGATATAGACAAGTCACAAACGTGAGAACTCTCACCATCATCCTCTTGCAATCCGACCATATCGGAGTCACCAATCTGCTCCAACCCCGACTTGAACTGATCACAATTCATATCAACACAGCGAGAAAAATACCCCGGACTGTCTCTCGACCCTGAAAGCACCGAACCCATATATTCATCAATCATCAGCCTTAACTGAACACTGTTCATACAATCATCACTTGAGAAAGAGCCCAGGCAGTTCCTCAAACCTGAAAGCACTGAGCCCATACAAAACCCCTTATACATCGCCAACCAAATATCATGCTTTATAACAGAAGACTTTCTTCTCCCTTTAACCATATGTGCATCAAGAGAATGTTTTGAAAAAGAAAAACAACTTGTTGACCAAATATGATGTCGAGAATTGTTGACTGGGTATGTTATGGCTATGATTGGTGGAGCGAGATGTGATGAGCTTTATGTACGTGGTGTATGGGTTGCTGCATGCGTAGGTTATGAGGATGATGTGGAGAGAAGGTTGTTGGTTGAGGTATGGTTGGAAGGTTTCGGCGAGAAAGGGAGCAGGTGAAGGACGTGTTCACGTTGAAGTCTAGCAGTAAGGAGAAAAGGTGTTGATTGGTTGACTTGCGATTTGAATGATTGTAGGGAATGATGGTGCAGCAGCAGATTAACAGAGATGGTTTGTTGGTTTCTGTAGTGGTAGGTGGTGACCTCATGTTGACAGAGATGGTGAATTAAGGGTGGAGGGCTGGAATACGTGATGTATGGAGAAAGTGGTGTATGGGAATTTGTTGAGGGAGGATGATGCTCAGAAATGACGGATGGACGTGAAGGTGATGTTTGAACATGTATTGGATGGGGTAGAAGAAGATGTTGATGATTGTAAATTGTGAAGTTATGAATTAGTGTAGGAAGGAGGAGAAGATTGTAGATGGCTAATTGAAGCAGAAAAGGGAAAGAAAAAATACAAAAGGAATTTTTTTTATTTTTTTGGAAAGAAATTAAATTGCAAAGAAGTGTAAAAAAAGGAAAAAAACTGAGAAAAGGAAAAAAATCAAGGATAAGAGAACAATAATAGGAAATTGTTTATTTATTTATTTTTAGTTTTTTTAAAGACTTGTAGAAGTAGAAATGTAAAGATTGAAAAGGGAATAAAAAAAGAAACCAAAAAGAAAAGGCAAGTTTTTTTCCTGTTGTTTATATAATTATGGTATCAATGACTAATACCAAATCAAGATTTTTTTTCTATATATACAATAAAAAAGGAAACATAAATGAATAAAAAACTAACACGAATCAGAAATTTAATAAACAATAAAATTTAATCGTTAGCTCCCCGGCAATGGCGCCAAAAACTTGATTGATGCTTTTCTATGAAATAAAAAAATGCGAATTTTAAAATAATACTGCAAGCGCACAGATCATGTAATATGCAGGTTGAATCACATGGTGGTAAATTAAATTAAATTATTTATATAATTTCTTGGGCGAGATAGACGAAATTTAGAGATTCGGTTGAAGAACAATAATGCTATTATTGAATTGAATTAGATCTAAATATAATCAAATCTATATTCAATCCAATATGACCTAGGAAAGCAATAAACAGGACATAAATTAAAATTGCAGAAATTAAATAACAAACAGAAAATAAATTAGGATTACCGCTGAATCTAATCGGACGATCAATCACTAATGAAAAGAAGTGAAAAATACAAATAGTGCTCTACCAAATCTAATTGCGTAGACAAAATTAATTGCTAAGAAAATAAAAAATTGCATAAATGAGAAGAAGAAGAAAACTTTATAGATTCAGGATGATGTTTACAATGAGATTACAAGGGTATTTATAGGATAGATGGACAACCCTAACCCTAACCCTAATACAATGACAAATGGGCCTTAGGGAATTCACAAAAGAATTTACAACGAGAATTACATATGGGCCTTAGTGAAATCTAGTAAATGTAGGCCTTTCCTCTTTTCCTCTGCTTCCTTGACAATTCTTCATTGATTTGTGATATGCATGGCCTTTCTACCAGTTATTTTCTTGACCAAAAAGCAACTAAATGTGATATCTTCATCAGCAAGTCTTCATATGTATATACACATCATTTTGGTCTTTATTTTCTATTTTTCTGACTACATATGGCTTAGTCGGCATATCTGTAAAAGTGAAAAAATAATACCCAAGTAATATTTTATTTATATACAAAAAATAAGATATAAAAGCATAAAATAAACACATTTTCATGTCAATTTACTACCAAGTCGACATGGAGGGTAGGGGATGTTGAAATTCTTTGGAGAGTTTTAAATTTTAAAATTTTAAAAAACACTATAAATGATGTGTAGATAACTCAAGGTAATTCTAGAGTTTAAATGAACTACTTTCCTATATATTAAAGTAGTATAATAGAGTAAGAATATAATTAAAAACATATATTTATAACTTATAAAAGTGATATAAAACTTAATATAAAATTATAAACATAAACATGAAATTTTTTAAAACCTAATCTATAAAACTATAAATACAAATATAAGGAAATGATAATATTAAAACTTAAGTAAACATATATAATTAAAACTAAAATATAAGTAGTAATATCTAATATATTTAAATCAGTAGTTAATTTTAAAATCCAAGAAATAAATGAAAATATTAAAAGTTATATTTTTTTAAATAATAAATAATTTTGAAATTAATTTAAAATAAAAATTAAAGAATATTTTAAAATATTATAAGGCTAAAATGGTGAGAAAATTGGAATAATAATTTAAGTGCAACTACAGAGTTTTAACAAAATATCTAGACTTTATTACTTACCTTGATTTCTTGAACTCTTGAGCTTTTGTTACTCATTAGCCTTCAATCTTGAACTATTCTTTTTTGTAATCTTGAATCTTTAAACCGTACAGTCTTCAAATCAATACCTACATAAGATATCTGCATATACATCCAACACACACACACACACACACACACACACACACACACATATATATATATCTAGGTGATAGTGTTATTATATATTTTATAATAATAATAGTTAAAACAAGGTTATTTCCTTTAAAACCATTATCATTATCATCTCAATCGTTAATATTCTCCCCTTTTTCGATGATGAAAACCTTAAACTATGGTGCCACTTAAACAAACAATATCTAGATTTAAACAAGCAATTTTTGGATTTAAACAAGCAATTTTTGGTTTAAACAAGCAATTTTTGGATTTAAACAAGCAATATCAAGGTTAAACTAGAATAATGTTAACACTCAACCATACAATCATCCAAACCAATTCAAATCATGTTTTCACACACTATTATTCAAATTTAAATATTCACATACAATAAATTCAAATTATGTTTTCATGCAATATCAATTCAAATTCAATCATACCAAGCATATAAAATCAAACGTTTCTTATAACTTCTACCTATCCTAAAAAACTATAAGGCTATAAAACTATACAATTTCCTTTTAAACCGATACTATAATAACTAATCCAATGTGACAAAGATGAGTATAATTATATTATAATTATTTAGTACCAATATATGTATAAGTAAATTTCAAACAAATCTATACACATACATCAAACCAACCATGTCAAACAAGTCAATCAAGTTAATTACGTCAAAAAGGTCAATAATCCCATGCTTTTTAAGACAACATTACAAAACTCTATAAAATACAAATGTAGTATGAAATGTATGCAAAGCAATATGAGATAATATATTAGAATGAAGTGCAAATTGTGATGTGAATGGTTTTAATATGACATGCATTATAATTTACTGTAATGCATGTCGTGTGAAATAAGATCCATAATAATATATAGGATGATTTGATGATGATGTGTATTACAAAAAGAGATATTCAGGGTATAATTATTAATAATAGGTAATATATATAATAGTCATGCACATATATATATATATATAAACTTAATAAAAATGTAAGAACCTGTAACTTCCCCGGTAAGGAAAGAGCATATACATTGAGAACAACACACAGAAGAACTTTTCATTGTTAATTACAACAATTCATCAGATTACAAGAATATACAGAGTATGAATAAATATTACACAGAAAATATCAGAGATTTAAATTACATTTAAATACATCGCAGCGGAAAATAATACCAAACACAACTGAAAGTAATACACAGATACAGAGCTTTCCGAGTATCGTTCTAGCTGTAAATTAGGATCCTGTGAATATAAATCTGAAAACCAAAACTACCAGCTGTCCGTGTCAAAATAAGGGCACCCAGAGTTTAGGTTAAAACAATAAACTCCAGGTAAGTCATGTGACTGGTGTGAGAACTAAAAAAGTTATTAAACTTTATTTTAAAGTTAGGTAAATTAAGGGACCACGCCGTATAACACAGAACGGGTTTCCTCCCAAGAATACCAGTGCATAAAACAACAGCGCAATGCTAAATAAAGAACAATGAAGCTATTATAAGACCCAGGTCCCATCACACAATGTAACGCAAGCCAGAGGATAAGGTTTTTACCTTATAATAGCCAAAGAATGCTTGATACGTTTAAAACAGATTATTTTGATGGTACTATAAGTGTATAGTGTCAAAACAATTTCAATCATAAGTATCAATCATAGACGGCATAGTATCCCATGCTACTATGTCGCCAATACTAGGCTCTACAAATAAAACCGCAAATGTCACGTATCGGAAATTGGGTTCCCATCTGTGAACCGAGGAAAAATATAGTCCTCTACAAATTTGAGACTCTCTAGCCCGAGCCTCAGGACAAGTACTCAGTCAATCCCTTGGATCGTCAGGGCCGGTCAACAGATGTGAATTAAAATGCCTGAACATTGCGTTTCCCCGCCCTTTGGGGCGTAAATGAGCCAATGAATGACTCCATCGGCTTCACATAGTCACCGATATATCTGAGGCGCCTTGCAACAGCAACAACCACATAAGTCAAACTCGTCAGGGCGTGTAAAACCACTGACGCCACTTCTAACTAGAAGGAAACGCATGCCCTCAAGGATGTCCTCTCCCGTTTCTGGTTCACAACCGGGGTGTGAGGCTCACGAATCAACGTTACACAAAGCTATGCCACACAGGTCGTGCTTTGATCATCAACCACAAGACTCTGCTTTTCAACATAAGCCTTGATCATATTGCCACTTAGGCATGCTACACAGGCAGTTCACTCCATGCGTTCGATATCCATCAATATATAACCCCTGAGCTCATACGTCTCAGAGAAGGGCGTTAAGCAAGAGAATAAATTCTCCGCCGCCAAACAGATATATATTTAATAGAAATCAATCACACAGAAAAAAATCCAATGTCAGACACACAGTCCATTTACAAGTTCGTTCTGGGTCTGAACGAAATCGGAGGCACCTTGTACCTTGCCTATCCATCGATCTCCAAGTATGTCTGGATGACCACTAACTGATTCCCTCCTCTTGGGTGTACGACCCAATCAAGATCATCAGTAATCACCCAAACAACGTGAAGACCTCCGGTCTTCAACCATCGTCTTCATCTTTGACTTATCGTCGTATCAGTTATTCAGAATGGGATAAACCCGGTCTTTCTGAATAACTCGCGTATATAATAAACAAGTGTTACACAAACACAACATACGCCTCATTCCAATTCATCAGTCACTAACCGTAAATTAGTGAGGGAACAATTCCCCAAATATTAACCCCGAAGGCTGAAACCAACATCAGATCAATACCCAGGAAACCATTTATTTTAACTAACCTTCAGTTAGTTGCTAAATTTCACATTCTTAGGGATAGGTTCCCATTAATTTTATCAAAGATAAATTCTTTAAATTTATTCTTTAATTTTCCTTTGAATATCAATTCAAACTAGTCGGGATTAGCGAACCACACCGAAGTAATCATTTATTTTATTTCCCAATCCCAACCTATTCATCCCATGAAGTAAATCTGGTCATACTTCATATCTAACACCACAGTGTTATCGGTAAATTCAATTACCATTTCACGTACAAATCTAATTAAAGATTTAACTATCGCCTGTAGCAAAACTGGTGATACTACATTCTCGATCTTTTCAGTCTAATTAAAGATTCATTAAAACTCCACTTAGTTTTAATCTTTAACTGGGTTAAAGAATCAATGTCATTTAAAACACGGTTCACGATAAACCCAAAATCACATTCCATTTTATCAGCCTTTAATCGTAAATTAGCAAGTGAGCAATTCCCTAAGTATTAACCCCGAAGGCCGAAACCAACATCAGATCAATACCCAAGAAACCATTCAACTTAACTAATCTCCAGTTAGTTTCTGATTTTCTTAACTTCGTTGGGTCTAGGAACAGTATTACTGAAGATACCGTTCACGACAACCCAAAATCACATTCCATTAATTATCGGGTTAAAGAACAAGTATTATTTAAAACACCATTCACGATAAACCCAAAATCACATTCAAATTCAATTATTGGAAATTCTGGTTACTTTAGAAACCATTTCAAATCCACTTTATTTATTTTAAAAATAAATAGAATTATAATTCTATTTCAAAACTAGTTCATTTTGATAAAAATCTATTTTTATCTTTTCAAACATGGAATTTTTCATCCCAATTCTTCAAAAATCATTTCTTATAATTTTACACAAATTATTACTATTTTTAATAATTTTATCAAGGCCCGTACAGTCGATTTTCATCAACGGCCATCGAACTGCACTTACAGCGACCTTTTTCAAATTTGATTTGGACATAACTCCAAATCCAACCATTTGATTGCAAATCACTTATATTCGTTAGAAAGCTCTTTTCGATACGAACCCAAAGGTTCCGGTTTTAGGAGAATCCGACGGTTGGATCTCCCGTAAATCCATTCGAAGTTAATGGTCGAAATTCGCGAAAGGCCGCGGCGCGGCGCGTTCTATTCAGGCCATTATATATATAATATATATATATTATATATATTTCATCGATTTCCTTTCAAAACGTAATTTATAAATCGTTTTAAATTCGTTTTCGAAACGATTTCAACTTCATATTCAATTTTTAATCAAAATTGAATATTCCACATCATCGATACACAAATGATAATATTTTCAAAATGTTATATTTTGAAATCACTTCCTTTTCTATATTCATTATAAAAATGAATAAAATCGATATAAATATCGTTCACGTCAAAATAGCATCAATCTAATCAACACAACTTTTATTCAACACATGAATGTTTATTCTATTCAACACATGAATATTTTTCAATTCAACACATGAATTTATTTTCAATTCAACACATGAATTTATACTTCTATTCAACACATGAATATATATTTCTATTTAACACATGAATTTATACTTTTCTATTTTCCAAATTGGAATGAGGCCCAATCAATTACCATATAATGTTAATTATATGGATTTTCTACAACACATGTATATAATAGCAACGATAAATAATCAACCATCATCCAGATTGCACCACACAACTACCTAAGCATTAAATATAAATAATTAACGCTTACACAATCTGTCAACCCATCGATTGATATACAACTAAACAATCGGGATTAGTGTACGTCAAATATCATCCCAACACCCGTGTGGGGTTTCAAATCAACAAACACATATTTTAATTGTGCGGTTGGGCGATGTGTAAAATTTATCGTCCCAATCAATATCAATCAAATCATTGTATATAAACAAATCTTCGATTTGTTTATAAATATTTAATTATATATATAAAAGGAATAGAAAATGGCGCGGTAGTTCAATAATTCGATTTCAAATTTCAAATGAATGTACCGGGTGCAAAATAAACCAGATTTTAACGAAACCAAAAATCATAGAATCTAATTGAGAATACCTTTCCAACGAATCCGGAAAGTTGAAATTTCATAGCGGGGATAAAAAGATATGCCCAGTTGAAAATTCAGAATAATCGCTATGGAATTATGGCCCTTAAAAATGGCCATTTTGCAAACGACCTCGGCTTTCGACGAAACCACTTTTGTTGGATCTGTGATGTCAAGTTAATGCTAGATTCCAAAATTCGTAATTTTTTGAATCAATATGTGGGTGTGGCAAAGGAAAACGCATTTGACCAGTTTCAGTTGATTTTTATCGACTGGAAAATGGCCATTTTTCAAAGGATCCCAGAATTCGATGAAATTAGTTTTGTTAGGACCGTATCGTCAATACGAAGCTAGAAAATATTTTTCGGGAATTTTTAGATTTTGTATGTGTCCCTGGTAAATTGAAATGTACGTTTAAAATAAAATATATAGATTTAAATTTTGATTTAAACGAAAACTGATCGAAACGGTCGAATTGGCTTTCGATGCATATCCCGTTGTTTTCAGAATTGGAGTAATTAGCTAGGAACGACAGTCGGTGGATTCGATTTCGAGCTCAAATTAAAAATGTACTTTTTAAAATTTAAAATAATAAAATAATATATATTCATTACATTGGTCAACCCCCTTACCTTTCCCTCTCCCCCTTTTCTTGGTCAAACCTTTCAGATCTCAAAATAAAAAAACGCGCCTTTACCATCGCCCCCCCTCCGATCTCAACCCACCGCCCGACCTCCGCCTCTCCCTGGCACCACCACTGCCCCTACTTCTCCCCTTCCTCTCCTGTCGCGCGAGCCCAGGCCCCCTTCCATCGAAATCTCGACCCAATCCGCACCCCACAGCCAAATCAAACCGCACCACCCCCTGTTCCTCCACCTGACGAGACCGCTACCCCCGCGCCACCCTAGTACCCTCGCCTCCGACCCGTGAGACCCGAAACCTCCTCTTTCCTCTTCGTGAGCCTTGGAATCCGCGGCCACCTGAAAACCCACCGGAGCCTGCTCATCACCAACGCATCAGCACCCCCTTGCCTCCGTGCCGACTACGACGAACCTCCTCCGATGAAAATAGTAAGTTTTTATGTTTTTATTTATTTACAAAAATAGGATCTTTATTATAAGTATAACATAATAAAAGTGGAATTTTTAATTGTATGTATAGCGTTGAAAAGATCGGATTTTTATTTATATGAAAGGCGATATTTTTATATATGAAAGGTAGGATTTTTATTTATATGAAAGGCAATATTTTTATATATGAAAGGTCGGATTTTTATTTATGTGAAATGCGATATTTTTATATATGAAAGGTCG
Source organism: Allium sativum (assembly GCA_030737875.1). Classification (NCBI taxonomy): domain Eukaryota; kingdom Viridiplantae; phylum Streptophyta; class Magnoliopsida; order Asparagales; family Amaryllidaceae; genus Allium; species Allium sativum. The sequence goes on along the minus strand of CM060927.1, from coordinate 262,449,970 downwards.
TATTTTTATTTATATGAAAGGCGATACTTATATATAATGAAAACATCGTGTTAAAGATGTTATTTTTATTATCTTGAAAGTGAAATAAAAATATGATTTTTATAAGACAGATAATATAAAAATACGATTTTTATATATTTTGTAGTGAAAATAAAGATTCGATTTTTATAGGAGTAGCGGATTAAAAATAGAATTTTTATATACCAGAGAATATGAAAATGTGATTTTTATACGAGTGGCGATACAAAAATATAATCTTTATCAGAAGAAGAGCGATATAAAAATATAATCTTTATATAGGAAGTAGCATTGTTAAAAATATAATTTTTAACATATACCGCGTGAAACAGATCTCGTTAGAAGCACGGCGAAGATCTCCTACATAAGAAGAGTCGTGGCGTTTGGTTTAGCTAGTCGGTGAGAACTCCTCACTTTTATTTTAATTTCTATTTGAAATATATACTAGGATGCAGACGGTGCTTAGCAGCACCCGACACCCGTCGTCTACAGACCATGGATGACTTGTTTGTTTGATTGTTGTGTTGTGAAATTTAATTGTGTGATGTGGTTCAAAATTCATTAAAATTTCCAAAATAAAAAATTTAAATTGGCTCAGATTTTCCGGGTTGTTACAAAAAATTATTTCAACCAAAGAAAGATAATACAAATTAGTTCCTGGACTTATGTTAATGGTACTAATGAATGAGATTAAAAGGGTAATGAAGACAAGAGTTTAAAGGTAATTAACGATATTATTTTTATGGCAAGTAGTATATTTTTAACTCAATTTGGTAAGAAATATGATATAAATTACAATGTTGAATTATAAATACTTTCAGTAAGATTCCCTCTCTCCTTTTTTTCTTCAAAAATATATATAATAGAGTAAATGTTAAAGGTCTTTTAAAGATAAGATATATTTTTTATCATATAAGGTAAATCAATATGATATAAACATATTTTCATAATAATACGTATAAGATATATATATATATATATACACACACACACACACAAGATATAAAAAGTAATGTTATTACTTTATAATTTTAAGTGTCAAATTCTGGTAAAGACATTTGTAAATTTAAAAACTATAACAAATTATACTAAGCATAATATTTGATATGTGAAACAAAATTTATTGAAAAACTTATATATATTATATAAAGGGGACGATTATTTTAACACAGAATTAGACACAAATCATGAGACACAACGCCTGTAACGCCCCAGAAAATCTGAACCAATTTAAATTTTTTAAATTGGCTAAAATAATGGATTTAAAATATTTAAAATAATTATTTTAAATAATAGCAATGAAAACTGAGTTTTAATCGACAATTGAAAACGAATATAATTATTTCTAATTATAAACAAGGCCTGAAATGGTGCTACAGTTTCAAAAATTGAATTCAAACTTTGTCGGACTGTACCAGGTGCAAAACCAAGCGGATAGAGTGAAACCAAAAATATTTATATCTGTTAGTGAATACCTTTCTAACGAATCTGAAAAATCGAATTTTCATAGCGGAAAGCAAAAGTTATGGCCAAATGAATTTTCAGAAAGGTCGCTATGGAATTTATATAGCCCGCGAAATTGGCCATTTTGCATATGACCTCGGAATTCAACGATACCACTTTTGTTGGATCCGGGATGTGAAGTTATTGCTAGGTTTCAAATTTCATAATTTTTGAAGCTAGTATGTGAGCGTGGCAAAGGAAAACGTGTTTTGGTCAATTAAAGTTAAATTGGATCGACCAGAAATGGGCCTTTTTGCAAACGGTCTCAGAATTCGACGAAACTAGTTTTGTTGGGACCGTATCGTCAAAACATAGCCAGATTTATTTTTCTGGAATTTTTTGAATCAGTTTGTGGCCCAGGCAAATTGAAATGTACGTTCAAATCAAATATTGAATGTTATATATTTTAAATTGAATGGAAACTGATTGAAACAGTTGAATGGGCCTACGAAAGATATCCCATTGTGTTCGGAATGGGGGTAAAACGCTAGGGATGACAGTCGTTGGGTTTGGATTGGGGTTCGTGTGTGAAAGAGGTATTTTAGAATTTTGAAAATATATAAAAAAAATAAAAAAAATTCATTGGCCAGTATCTTTTTTCTCTCTCCTCGATTAGAACTGCGCACGACGGAAATGATGTCGCCACCTTCTCTCTTCGATTTCTCCCACGTTTCACAATGAAATCGAGTGATTCTTGATTCATTTCAAAGCTCTTCGTCTCCTCTTTAAATCCATCTAAGGTTTGCTAGTTATCATCAAGTGAGGAGGGAGATAGGAGTCCTCAAAGTCAGCGACTTTGGAGCGCCGCCGAGCCTTCAGGGCGCCACCGAACGGAGCGAAACCACCGGCGCCGGGAAGGTGGTTCGAAGCTCTTCGACGCTGTGTGAGCTGATTCTCCTATCGCGCAACAGTTTGATCGAAAGATCAAAACCTAGTTTTGAACCATCGTGAAAGGTGGGTCCTTTATTACATTTGAACTTTGAAAAATCATATCTTTTTCTTTTCTTGACGAAATTCGATGAAACAGAAAACATCGTGACCGTGTGGACATCTTCTACATTTTAGAAGAGACCGCATATTTTTCTGAGCCTTCTGCTATTTTTGGTGAAGTGGAACCCAATGTGAGATTTCTAATTTATAAACGATATGGAAAACGACGATGTATAAATTATATAGTCGATGTATGAGTTATATAAGCGTTGTACACCTCATGTATAAGCGTTGTATAAGTTGTACGTTCGATGTATAAGTTATATACGCGTTGTAAAAATTATATATGTGTTGAAATAGAAGTGAATTGCTATATATATATATATATATATATATATATATATATATATATATATATATATATATATATACGCCCCTCGTCCACAAACCATGGACGATATTTATTGGTTGTGATTGGTGTGAAAATTGATTGATAGCGAATGGTTGATTGGAATTGTTTGTGGTTGATGTTGATTGATTGTGGTTGAAAAATACCCGTTTGTGGTTGAGAAATATTTGGTTGAAACCACATAAGATTAGTTGTGGAAATGAAATAAATATATACATGCCGCCTGCATGCGAACTAGATGCATGATCCCCATTGTCAAAAACCGCGAGGTTTTAAGGTAGAGCGAGGAGCCGTACTAGGGGCGGTCCCGGTTTTAACTACCCTGCCGTTATGCTGCCGAAATTTTGAATAATATTCATGTGTTTGAATTATTTTCATTTGTTGAAACTATATTTATTCGTTGAATAGAAAACCTTCATGTGTTGAATCGATATTCATTCGTTGAATTGAAATTCATGTGTTGAATGGTATTCGTGTTTTAAATATAAAAATCACATTTTTATCTATATATAGAAACTATAGAAAACCTTCATGTGTTGAATCGATATTCATTCGTTGAATTGAAATTCATGTGTTGAATGGTATTCGTGTTTTAAATATAAAAATCACATTTTTATCTATATATAGAAACTATAGAAAACCTTCATGTGTTGAATCGAAATTCATTCGTTGAATTGAAATTCATGTGTTGAATGGTATTCATGCTTAAATATAAAAATCACCTTTTTATCGATTTATATAAACTATAGAAAACCTTCATGTGTTGAATCGAAATTCATTCGTTGAATTGAAATTCATGTGTTGAATGGTATTCATATTTTGAAAGAAATTGTTTTATAATAAAAATCCCATTTTTAACATCAATATGAAATGTATAAAATAATCTTGTTTTGAAATAAATTATTCTATAATAAAAATCCTATTTTTATCACCTATATTAACTATATAAAATAGTCGTGTTTTGAAATAAATTGTTTTACGTTAAAAATCACATTTTTATTATATAAATGAATTGTTAAAAATAGTGAAGTGTTGAAATAGAAGACAGTTAGATAAAAACATCATTTTTTATCAAATGTATGAAAAGAATATAGCTTTGAAATCGAAGAATCGATATATATATATAGAATTAAAATATATCGAATAACGACGCTGCAGTTCGTATTTTGAAACCGTGATTTCAAACGATTATACCGGGAGATCCGACCAACGGATTTTCATGAAATCGCAACTGTTGGGTTCGCTTTGGAAAAATCTTTCCAACGACACCACTTTGTAAAAATCCAACGGTTGGATTGTCTGGAATGTTTAATTCAAATCTGAAGAAAAACAACGCCAGAATTGATTATATTTTTATATATATAAATATAATTATATTTAATCGAATAACGACGCTGCAGTTCGTATTTTGAAATCGAAACTTCAAACGATTATACCGGGAGATCCGACCGTCGGATTTTCCCGAAACTGGAACCGTTGGATTCGTTTTGAAAATATCTTTCTATTGATGTAAATTTTGTGAAGATCCAACGGTTGGATTTTCAGATATGTGTAAATCAAATCTGAAGAAAAACAGTGCCACGGCCGCATTATGGCCCGAAGCGTCGTTTTGAATAAATTGGCTATTTTAAAATAAATAAAAATAGCGATAAATCGTTATTAAATATTATAAACGATATGGATGTGATTTAGAAATTAACTGAAGGTTGTCTAAGTCGAATGGTTTCCTGGGTGTTGATCTGATGTTGGTTTCGGCCTTCGGGGTTAATATTTGGGAAATCGTTCTCTTACTGATTGACGGTTAGTGACTAATGAATTGAAATGATGCGTGTATATGTTAGTGTTGCACTTGTTTATTATATACGCGAGTTGCTCAGAAAGACCGGTTTATCCCATTCTAAATAACTGAATCGACGATAAGAAATCGAAGACGAAGACGGTGGTCGAAGACCGGAGATCTTCACCTCGTTTAGATGGTAACCGAGGTCCTGATTGGGAGGCATCCCGAAATACGGATAATGAGTGGTGATCGTCCAGACGTACGTGGTGGTCGATGGGTTTGCGAGGTATTTAGTGCCTCCGGTTTCGTTCAGACCCAGAACGGACTTGTAAATGGACTGCGTGTCAGACATTGGATTTTATTATGTGTTGATTGATCTCTATTAAATATACATCTGTTTGGCGGCGGAGAATTTATTCTTTTGCTTAACGCCCTTCTCTGAAACGCATGAGCTCAGAGGTTGTATATCGATGGACATCAGTCGCATGGCATGAATTGCTAGTGTGGCATGCCTAAGTGGCAAATGATCAGGGCTTCTGTTGAAAAGCAAAGTCTTGTGGTGATGATCAAAGCACCGCCTGTGTGGCGTAGCTTTGTGTATAACGTGAATTCGCGAGCCTCACACCCCTGTATGAACCAGAAATGGGAGAAGGACCTCAGGGAGGGCATGCGTTTCCTTCTAGCTAGGAGTTGTGTCGGTGTTTTTACATGGCCTGACATTTTACTTATGTGGATGATGGATTGCAAGGCGCCTCGGTTATATCGGTCGATCCGGGACCGATGGTTTCATTCGTTGGCTCATTAACGCCCCATAGGGCGGGGAAACGCAGTGTTCAGGAATTTTAATCCACATCGGTGGACCAGCCCTGACGATTTTAGGGTCACCCGAGCTCTGATCCTGAGACATGGGCTAGAGCGTCTCGAATTCGGTAAAGACTATCTTTTGCCTTGGTTCATGACGGAAATCCAATTTCCAAATACGTGATCGTGCGGTTTCGATTGTATATATATTTTTGGCGACATGATATATGGTACCCATGCCGTCTAGGATTGATAGTTATGATTTGAAATTGTTTTCGAAACATATAAACACTAGTAGTAATATCAAATGCTTTTGTTTTATTCGTATCAACCATATTTTGGCCATTATAAGGTAAAACTCTATCCTCTGGTTTGCGTTGCATTGTGTGATGGGAACTGGGTCTTATAATGGCTTCATTTTTATAAAATGCATTGCGTTGTTTAAAAGAAAATTTTGTTTTAAAGCACTGACAATCCAATGGAGTAAACCCGTTCCACGAAAGTGGCGTGGTCCTGTGATTAGCCATATTATAAATGTGTTGAGTAGATTTCTCATACCAGTCCCATGACTGACTCGTAGTTTATTTCACTTTCAAACTCGGGTGCCCCTTTTTCTACATGGGCAGCCTTGTATTCAGGTTTAGCTGGTTCTTTCTGGATAGCTGGAGCTGAAGATGGACTCTATCATTTATCTCTTTTTATGCTGTTCAGCTACTATTGTACATTATGTTTGTTTTCCGCTGTAGACATATATGTATAGTTGAACTGTATTTGTACTAAGTATGACCCTGTATACTGTGTAACTCTGATGATTACTCTTATCCAGTATGTTCTATTGTTCATTATCTGGTGTATTTATTTATTTCTGTTCTGCTATTATCTGTTTTTGTGTTATATTCCACGGATTACCCTTGTCGCCGTCAGTACGGGGTTTGGGGTCGTGTCATTTGGTATCAGAGCTTTGGTTAAGCTTAGTGCTGGAATATAACATAATAACGAACTCGTAAGAAATAGAACCAGTAGTGTTCTAGGACGGGTAACTCTATATAGATAGGATCAGTAATATCCTAGTATGAGTAAAGCAGAATGAAATTACACCTCGATAGACACATTTACATTTGAAGTATTTGTTTCTATGTTTTAAAATATATTTTCTATGACCTGGCACTTGATCTGCTATTTGCAGAAGTACTAGAAAATGAGTGTTAGAAACAGAAGGAATGCAGAACCAGATATTGAGGCCCTATTAATCAAATATCGAAATATGGGTGGAACACCGTTCTCTGGTTAAGAATCTATTATGAAGACACAGGCTTGGATTTGCTCTGCTGAGAAAATCTTTGATGGTTTAAAGCTGAGGGATGACCAAAAAAGATTACTGGCTTCCTGGGCACTCAAAGATGAAGCTTTGTTCTGGTGGGATTCAGTTATTGAGAATAGTCTAGAAGGTGATATAACCTGGGACAGATTCAAAGTGATTTTCCTGGAAAGATTTACTCCTCCCGAAGCGACTGAGCGACTATGTGACGAATTTTCTTATCTAATACAAGGTGATATGGCCATCCCAGAATATCATAAGAAATTCAATGAACTTTCTCACTTTGCACCTCATCTGATTAAAGACCCAATGGGGAAGAATCTGAAATTTATTCATGGCCTGCAAAGAAAATATCAGAATAGTGTGATGAGGAATGTGAAGCTTCCTTTCTCAAAAATGATTTATATGGCTTATCAGTATGAAGATCTCCATAAGAAAGGCATGTTGCGCGACGAAGAGGAAGTCAGCTCTAGTAATAAAATTGAGTCTAAAACTGATCGTCCTGAGGCCAGCACGATGTCAGAGGTCAGCAAGAAGCCCAAAGCAAACCGGAAAAGGGATGAATCTGAGAATGGGCAAGTAACGACTACCATATGCAATAACTGTAAGAAACCAGGGCATTTGTCGATAAACTGCGGACCCTTAAAGAAGCGATTAAAAGGCGTGTTTCAATCCAAGAAGGGATTTCAAGAGAATAGAAAGTGCAGTCAATGCCATGAGGCCGGTCATCTTTCCAAGGCCTGCCCGCTATTCAGAAAACCTGAAGCCGTACATGTGAACGAAGTGGCAGAAGTGCCTGCATCTTCGTCTATTCAAGAAAGGCCAGATGTTTTAGAAGGCATGCTAACTGTCAAAGATATTCCAGTTAAAGTACTTTTTGACACTGGCGCGTCGCGAAGCTTTGTTGCAAAGAATGCAGCTAAGAAGCTGGATTTGAATTTGAAAACGCTCAAGGAACCAATGACTGTCCAGAATTCGGTTGGGGTTCCATTGATCTCAATTGGGTTTGTGGAGTGCCGGTTTCCTTTTCTCGTTATCGGTTCCCTACCATCGCGGCCGTCATGAATTTTATAGAGTTTGATCTTATCTTGGGGTTAGATTGGTTGACCAAGTATGAAGCTGAGGTTAAATGCGCCGACAGAGTCGTTAAGGCGAAGATTAAATCAGGTGATCATATAACCATCCCCTGTGAAGGTCAGAATGCTAATAGGAAGGACTTCTGGGCAGCTTTGGATGTTTCTCTAGCCCAAATAGAAAATATCGCTGAAGTCACCGAGAATATTCCTGACCTCATCAAAGACATTCCTATCGTCAAAAATTATGCGGATGTGTTTGAAGAAGTTGTTCGCTTACCTCCGCAGAGAGAAATAGATTTCAAGATTGCTTTGATTCTGAATGCAAGGCCCGTAGTTCACGCTATTTGAAGAATGTCCTTGAAAGAAAAAGAGGAATTAGACAATCAAACACGACAGCTCGTATGGAAGGGTCTGATCAGTCCTAGTTTCTCTGATTGGGGAGCAGCAGTGGTGTTTGTCCCAAAAGCTGACGGTACTCTATGGCTATGTGTGGATTATCATGATTTGAACAAGCATACCATAAAGAACAAATATCCATTGCCGCGAATAGATGATTTGTTGGATCGATTAAATGGAGCATAGGTATTCTCAAGGATGGACCTAGCTACAGGCTTCCATCAGCTTCGTATCGCCGAGGAATGTGTTCCTATGACAGCATTCAGAGGTCCCGACTTATTCTATGAGTGGTTAGTAATGCAGTTCGGCTTATGTAACGCTCCAGCATACTCCGTCGATTTGATGAATAGAGTGTTCAGAGGAGTTTTGAATTAATTTCTTCTGGTTTTCATTGACAATATTCTAATCTTCTCTAAATCAAAGGCCGAACACGAAAAGCATTTGGAACAGGTTCTGGAAATCCTCAGAAGGAATGTATTGAAAGCCAAACTGTCCAAATGTATATTCTGGTAAGAGGAAGTAAAATTTCTGGGCCATGTCGTATCAAAGGAAGGAATTGCTGTGGATCCAAGCAAAATCACAGCTATTCAGAATTGGAAACAGCCCAGTACCCCCACTGAAGTCCGCAGTTTTCTCGGATTGGCTAGTTATTACCGGAAGTTTGTTAAAAACTTTTCGAAGATATCTGGTCATTTAACGAAGCTTACAAAGAAGCATTCAAAGTTCAAATGGACTCCAGAAAGTGAAGAGGCTTTTGAAGAGCTAAAGTTAAGATTAACGACAGCTCCAGTGTTAACCATCATCGATGGCAATCAGGATTTAAAGGTCTGGACTGACGCTTCTAGAGAAGGCCTTAGTGCAATGTTAATGCAAAGAGGTCAAGTGTTGCTTATGCTAGCCGTCAGCTGAAGCCGCATGAGAAAAACTACGTAACTCATGATCTTGAGTTATTAGCTATAATATTCACTTTGAAAATCTGGAGACACTATCTTCTGGGTGAGAGATTTGAACTGTTTACAGATCATCAGTCGTTAAAGTATCTGTTCACCCAGAAGGACTTGAATCTAAGGCAGCAGAGTTGGCTGGAGTTTCTTGTAGCATATGACTTTGAGATTATATACACTCCAGGGAAAGCCAATGTTGTAGCCGATGCGTTAAGCCGAAAGAATGAGATGATTGCCAGTTTTATTATCACGACTTCATTGATGGATAAAATATCTGCTCTTCAGAAGGATGATCACTTCATTCAGAAGATCAGAGAGATAATTCAGAAAGGCGAACCCTCGAGTTTTCAAGTTGATGATGAGGGGTTTCTAAGGCTGAAAGGTCGAATTTGTGTTCCTAACATTCCGGAGCTCCGAAAGGAAGTACTGGATGAATGCAAAAAGTCAAAACTTAGTATCCATCCGGGAGTAAGCAAAATTTACAATGACATCAAACACACTTTATGGTGGAAGTCGATGAAAAGGGACATTTCCTTATATGTTAGCCAATGCCCTACTTGCCAGCTAGTCAAAAGCGACTAACAGAAACTGGTTGGATTATTGCAACCGCTAGACGTTCCGGTTGGAAGTGGGAACATATTTCCATGGACTTCATTGATGGTTTGCCCAGAACCAGAAAAGGAAATGATAGTATTTGGGTGATCGTAGATCGCTTCACGAAGACTGCCCATTTCATACCTGTCAGATCAAACAGAACTGCTCAGAGTCTGGCGCAGATTTACTTCAAGGAAATAGTTAGACTACATGGAGTGCTGCTCAGTATAGTCAGTGATAGAGATACAATATTTACTAGCAAATTCTGGGAGGCATTTCAAGTCGAGCTGGGAACGAAGTTGAACTTGAGCACCACTTATCATCCTCAGACAGACGGTCAGACTGAGATGGTGAATCGTATTTTAGAAGATCTATTACGGGCATGTGTTCTAGATTTTGGTGGATCATGGGAAGACCATCTACATTTGGCTAAATTCTCATATAACAACAGCTACCAGGCGAGCCTGACAATGTCGCCCTTCGAAGCGTTATATGGTAGACCGTGCCGATCTCCTGCTTGTTGGGTCGAACCCGGTAATAGGATTGTGTTGGGGCCAGACATGATCCGAGAAGCTGCCGACAAAGTCGACTTTATTAAGAAGCGATTACTCGCCGCTCAAAGCCGACAAAAGAGCTACGCCGATAGGAGAAGAAGAGATATATCATTTGCTGTTGGCGACTATGTATATTTGAAAGTATCGCCGATGAGAGGAGTAATCCGGTTCGGTAAAACTGGAAAGTTGGCGCCCAAATTCATTGGTCCATTTCCTATTCTGGAACGGATCGGAACTCTCGCTTATAGGGTTAAATTGCCTGATTGGTTGCCTGGAGTTCATGATGTATTTCACATATCTCAACTTCGAAAGCACGTTCATGATCCAGACTTGATCGTGGAAGAAGCAGCTCAACAGGATATTGAAATTACTCCAGAACTAGCTGTGAGAAGAGATCCGCTAAAGATTATCGGCAAAGAAACCAAAGAGCCGAGGAACAAGAAGGTTCACTTAGTCAAAGTGCAATGGAGTGGAGATCCGCGAGATTGTACTTGGGAAACTGAGGAGAGCATTCAGAAAGCTTATCCTAGATGCAGAGTGGATATCTCTGATTGACTCTGGTGCAAGGTACATTTACCATACTTTGCATTACCAATTAGTTCTCTACTCTGTTGTTATTTTCTTTTCATGGATGTGCACTTTTAACTCTATAGTCTGAATGATTTTAAAAGAATATAGGAATTGATTTGTATGACTTTGAAAAGTTAAAAACAATTTGATTGTTGTTTGTGTTGTGTGATTGTAGTTTTGATTAATTAAAATTATTAAAACGATAGTTAATTTAATCAATAAGAGAATGAATGGTAGAATTTATTCGATTATATCGCACATTTAACTGATTAGAACATAGATAGAAATATATATACTTGTGCATTATATATGTTTGAACAGGTAAATGGATTAGCTGTTAAGTAAAGATTTTATTTGTGTGCCCGACAAATAGGTAAACCTTAATGAGTTGGATGTGAAATATTATTATATCAACTCCTGTGAATGCCATTGGATGCGGAGTGCTGGTTTTTCTGTGTGAAATAATAAATATCGCCATAGGATAGTAACAATTAATTTTGAACTACACTGCATGGCATACTTCTGAAGATAGGCATACTTCATCATATACCACATAAGCATTTGGAGCTTGTGTGACGAGGTGGAAGATTTACCATACAAGCGAGAGGCTTGTATGGCGATGACTATATTTTACAAGTTGAACTGATGACTGATATGGACTATTTAAATTGTAACGATTAAATTGCCAGATAAAAAAAAACCCACACGGGTCTAGAGTTGACAATAACCATGTCTCTCTAGTTATTAGATACGGCACATGGACTATTTATTTCCCACATGGGACGAGGTGACGAGGATTTATCCTCTGGAGCATTTATTCTCCCTCAGGCTTTGACAGGGTGACGAGAATTTATGCTCTGGAGTTATTATCAATACACGCTCCCCTGTAAACACCAGAATATATCACTATAAATATGTGTATGCTTATTAGGATTTATTGGGTACCTAATACAGCCCAATAAATTTCCAAACCTCTCCCCGTACAAAGGAGGTTATGGCGAAATTTTTCGAAAATTCCGGGTGTTAGCCAAATTTTTGAAGAATTTGAAAATTCTCAGAAACTGAAAAGTTGGAGAATTGATGCCAGATTGGACGTAGAGTTGATTAATCAAACCACTTTCGACTTTGTTCCTTTTCGGGGACGAAAAGTTTTAAGTGGGGGAGATTGTAACGACCCAGAAAATCGGAACCAATTTAAAATTTTTAAATTGGCCAAAATAATGGATTTTAAATATTTAAAATAAATATTTTAAATAATAGCAATGAAAACTGAGTTTGAATCGACAATTGAAAACGAATATAATTAATTCTAATTATAAACAAGGCCTGAAATGGCGCTGCAGTTTCAAAATTCGAATTCAAACTTTGTCGGACTGTACCGGGTGAAAAAAAAGCGGATTTGAGTGAAACCAAAAATATTTAAATCTGTTAGTGAATACCTTTCTAACAAATCTAAAAAATCGAATTTTCATAGCGGAAAGCAAAAGTTATGGCCAAATGAATTTTCAGAAAGGTAGCTATGGAATTTATATAGCCCGTATTGGCCATTTTGCATACGACCTCGGAATTCAACGAAACCACTTTTGTTGGATCCGGGATGTAAAGTTATTGCTAGGTTTCAAATTTCATAATTTTGGAAGCTAGTATGTGAGCGTGGCAAAGGAAAACGTGTTTTGGTCAATTACAATTAAATTGGATCGACCAGAAATGGGCCTTTTTGCAAACGGTCTCAGAATTCGACAAAACTAGTTTTGTTGGGACCGTATCGTCAAAACATAGCCAGATTTATTTTTCTAGAATTTTTCGAATCAGTTTGTGGCCTAGGCAAATTGAAATGTACGTTCAAATCAAATATTGAATGTTATATATTTTAAATTGAATGGAAACTGACTAAAATAGTCGAATGGGCCTACGAAACATATCCCGTTGTGTTCGGAATGGGGGTAAAACGCTAGGGACGACAGTCGTTGGGTTTGGATTGGGGTTCGTGTGTGAAAGGGGTATTTTAGAATTTTGCAAATATATAAATAAAATAAAAAAAATTCATTGGCCGGTATCTTTTTTCTCTCTCCCCGATTAGAACTGCGCACGACGGAAATGATGTCGCCACCTTCTCTATTTGATTTCTCCCACGTTTCACAATGAAATCGAGTGATTCTTGATTCATGTCAAAGCTCTTCGTCTCCTCTTTAAATCCATCTAAGGTTTGCTAGTTATCATCAAGTGAGGAGGGAGATAGGAGTCCTCAAAATCAGCGACTTTGGAGCGCCGCCGAGCCTTCAGGGTGCCACCGAACGGAGTGAAACCACCGGCGCCGGGAAGATGGTTCGAAGCTCTTCGACGCTGTGTGAGCTGATTCTCCTATCGCGCAACAGTTTGATCGAAAGATCAAAACCTAGTTTTGAACCATCGTGAAAGGTGGGTCCTTTATTACATCTGAACTTTGAAAAAACATATCTTTTTCGTTTCTTGACGAAATTCGATGAAACAGGAAACATCGTGACCGTGTCGACGTCTTCTACATTTTAGAAGAGACCGCATATTTTTCTGAGCCTTCTGCTATTTTTGGTGAAGTGGAACCCAATGTGAGATTTCTAATTTATAAACGATATGGAAAACGACGATGTATAAATTATATAGTCGATGTATGAGTTATATAAGTGTTGTATACCTCATGTATAAGCGTTGTATAAGTTGTACGTTCGATGTATAAGTTATATATGCGTTGTAAAAATTATATATGTGTTGAAATAGAAGTGAATTGCTATATATATATATATATATATATATATATATATACGCCCCTCGTCCACAAACCATGGACGATATTTATTGGTTGTGATTGGTGTGAAAATTGATTGATAGCGAATGGTTGATTGGAATTGTTTGTGGTTGATATTGATTGATTGTGGTTGAAAAATACCCGTTTGTGGTTGAGAAGTATTTGGTTGAAACCACATAGGATTAGTTGTGGAAATGAAATAAATATATACATGCCACCTGCGTGCGAACTAGATGCATGATCCCCATTGTCAAAAACCGCGAGGTTTTAAGGTAGAGCGAGGAGCCGTACTAGGGACGGTCCCGGTTTTAACTACCCTGCTGTTATGCTGCCGAAATTTTGAATAATATTCATGTGTTTGAATTATTTTCATTTGTTGAAACTATTTATTCGTTGAATAGAAAACCTTCATGTGTTGAATCGATATTCATTCGTTGAATTGAAATTCATGTGTTGAATGGTATTCGTGTTTTAAATATAAAAATCACATTTTTATCTATATATAGCAAATATAGAAAACCTTCATGTGTTGAATCGATATTCATTCGTTGAATTGAAATTCATGTGTTGAATGGTATTCGTGTTTTAAATATAAAAATCACATTTTTATCTATATATAGAAACTATAGAAAACCTTCATGTGTTGAATCGAAATTCATTCGTTGAATTGAAATTCATGTGTTGAATGGTATTCATGCTTTAAATATAAAAATCACCTTTTTATCGATTTATATAAACTATAGAAAACCTTCATGTGTTGAATCAAAATTAATTCGTTGAATTGAAATTCATGTGTTGAATGGTATTCATATTTTGAAAGAAATTGTTTTATAATAAAAATCCCATTTTTAACATCAATATGAAATGTATAAAATAATCTTGTTTTGAAATAAATTGTTCTATAATAAAAATCCTATTTTTATCACCTATATTAACTATATAAAATAGTCGTGTTTTGAAATAAATTGTTTTACAATAAAAATCGCATTTTTATTATATAAATGAATTGTTAAAAATAGTGAAGTGTTGAAATAGAAGACAGTTAGATAAAAACAACATTTTTTATCAAATGTATGGAAAGAATATAGCTTTGAAATCGAAGAATCGATATATATATAAATAGAATTAAAATATATCGAATAACGACGCTGCAGTTCGTATTTTGAAACTGTAATTTCAAACGATTATACCGGGAGATCCGACCAACGGATTTTCATGAAATCGCAACCGTTGGGTTCGCTTTGGAAAAATCTTTCCAACGGCACCAACTTTGTAAAAATCCAACGGTTGGATGGTCTGGAATGTTTAATTCAAATCTGAAGAAAAACAGCGCCAGAATCAATTATATTTATATATATATATATATAAATATAATTATATTTAATCGAATAACGACTCTGCAGTTCGTATTTTGAAATCGAAACTTCAAACGATTACACCGGGAGATCCGACCGTCGGATTTTCCCGAAACTGGAACCGTTGGATTCGTTTTGAAAAGATCTTTCTAATGATGTAAATTTTGTGAAGATCCAACGGTTAGATTTTCAGATATGTGTAAATCAAATCTGAAGAAAAATAGCGCCACGGCCGCGTTATGGCCCGAAGCGTCGTTTTGAATAAATTGGCTATTTTAAAATAAATAAAAATAGCGATAAATCGTTATAAACAATATGGATGTGATTTAGAAATTAACTGAAGGTTGGCTAAGTCGAATGGTTTCCTGGGTGTTGATCTGATGTTGGTTTCGGCCTTCGGGGTTAATATTGGGGAAATCGTTCTCTTACTGATTGACGGTTAGTGGCTAATGAATTGAAATGATGCGTGTATATGTTAGTGTTGCACTTGTTTATTATATACGCGAGTTGCTCAGAAAGACCGGGTTTATCCCATTCTGAATAACTGAATCGACGATAAGAAATCGAAGATGAAGACGGTGGTCGAAGAACGGAGATCTTCACCTCGTTTGGATGGTAAGTACTGATTGGGAGGCATCCCGAAATATGGATAATGAGTGGTGATCGTCCAGACGTACGTGGTGGTCGATGGGTTTGCGAGGTATTTAGTGCCTCCGGTTTCGTTCAGACCCAGAACGGACTTGTAAATGGACTGCGTGTCAGACATTGGATTTTATTCTGTGTTGATTGATCTCTATTAAATATACATCTGTTTGGTGGCGAAGAATTTATTCTTTTGCTTAATGCCCTTCTCTGAAACGCATGAGCTCAAAGGTTGTATATCGATGGACATCAGTCGCATGGCATGAATTGCTAGTGTGGCATGCCTAAGTGGCAAATGATCAGGGCTTCTGTTGAAAAGCAAAGTCTTGTGGTGATGATCAAAGCACCGCCTGTGTGGCGTAGCTTTGTGTATAATGTGAATTCGCGAGCCTCACACCCCGTTATGAACCAGAAACGGGAAAAGGACCTCAGGGAGGGCATGTGTTTCCTTCTAGCTAGGAGTTGCATTGGTGTTTTTACACGGCCTGACATTTTACTTATGTGGATGATGGATTGCGAGGCGCCTCGGTTATATCGGTCGATCCGGGAACGATGGAGTCATTCGTTGGCTCGTTGACGCCCCATAGGGCGGGGAAACGCAGTGTTCAGGAATTTTAATCCACATCGGTGGACCGGCCCTGACGATTCTAGGGTCACTCGAGCTCTGATCCTGAGACACGGGCTAGAGCGTCTCGAATTCGGTAAGGACTATCTTTTGCCTTGGTTCATGACGGAAATCCAATTTCCAAATACGTGATCGTGCGGTTTCGATTGTATATATATATTTGGCGACATGATATATGGTACCCATGCCGTCTAGGATTGATAGTTATGATTTAAAATTGTTTTCGAAAAATATAAACACTAGTAGTAATATCAAATGCTTTTGTTTTATTCGTATCAACCATATTTTGGCCATTATAAGGTAAAACTCTATCCTCCGGTTTGCGTTGCATTGTGTGATGGGAACTGAGTCTTATAATGGCTTCATTTTTATAAAATGCATTGCGTTGTTTAAAAGAAAGATTTGTTTTAAAGCACTGGCAATCCAATGGAGTAAACCCGTTCCACGAAAGTGGCGTGGTCCTGTGATTAGCCATATTATAAATGTGTTGAGTAGATTTCTCATACCAGTCCCATGATTGACTCGTAGTTTGTTTCACTTTCAAACACGGGTGCCCCTTTTTCTACACGGGCAGCCTTGTATTCAGGTTTAGCTGGTTCTTTCTGGGTAGCTGGAGCTGAAGATGGACTCTATCATTTATCTCTTTTTATGCTGTTCAGCTCATATTGTACATTATGTTTGTTTTCCGCTATAGACATATATGTATAGTTGAACTGTATTTGTACTAAGTATGACCCTGTATACTGTGTAACTCTGATGATTACTCTTATCCAGTATATTCTATTGTTCATTATCTGGTGTATTTATTTATTTATGTTCTGCTATTATCTGTTTCTGTGTTATATTCCACGGATTACCCTTGCCGCCGTCATTACGGGGTTTGGGGTCGTCTCAACGCCTTGACCATTGGATATTTTTATCATTATATGGAGAGGTTGAATTCAGGAGGCAATCCAACGGTGGAGATCAGTTTGTCACCAATTGTGTCTAATTTTTGTGTCTAAATAGACTTTCCCTTATATAAGGAGATTGCTATTTTAACCCAAAATTAAACACAAATCATGAGAAAACCAAATTTGCTTTCAAAGTTTCAAACATACTATGATTAAATCTATATGTTATTAGTTCGAGAAATTCATCCTCATGACAGGGCTACTAAGTACTACCCATCATATGAAATCTAATTCCTCATCACAACTCAGTTTTAGTCGCGGTCACTTGAACAAACCAAATCATTTCATATCCCGAAGTTGCAAATCAATTCGCAATCCATAATTTACAAATATTTAAACATAATTTAGTTGTTTCTAAATATTTCAAAATATCGGGATTCAAGTCATTGAAATTCCTTTATAAACCATTCATCACACCTAAACTAGTGGGAAACAAATTCGTTCGATAAAATTTTCGACTTCCAAGTATACAACTTATGTTTCATATTTCGAAATCAATGATCGTATTTAAACCATTCGAGCCTTTAAAGTCAAGACTTTAAGAATCATTATATCAAACTTCATAAATTTCAATTTTATTTCGAAACCTCTAATTATTATCCCTAAGTTGATATTCATAAAATTTTCTTTTGACAATCAAGTTAGATGCAAATTCAACCCTTCTGTATTCTAAAGTCTTAGATAATCATTTACACTTCGCAAGTCATTTTAACTTTCTTTAGCTCAAATTTTAATATGTTTCAAGCATTTCCAAGATTTCCGAATAATTTCTATATTCTTGTAATATCTTCAAGAGTTGGATTTCATATTTTAATTGACATATTCATATAATCAAATAACTCTTTCTTTCTAAATCCACTTAAAATCCAAAATATATAACTCTTTCATTCTTGTTTAAATAACAAATCTTGTTTAGAAAGTTTTCCTTACTCAACTTATTCGGAAAATCACTTGAAACAATTTTTTTCAAAATACCATCACGCTTCCGCTACGCTTCTCTGATTTAGCATATGTATGTTCAAGCTAGTGTTGTTTCAAACATTAATCTTAACAATTTCAGAACCTACTTCTTAAATTTAATATTTCAAAGATCCAATTTTTCCTTGCCTGCTTACTATGTAAGGCCCATTTGTTGAGGTATTGTTAACACAATTTCTTGGATAAACAAAGCTATCTTGTTTAAATTAAATCTTGATCTCGTTCTACAAAAGACACAAAAGGGTATACATGTATGAGACAAATCAAATTGCTCGTGCTCAAGTCATACAGAAGTTCCGTTACCAAAATGAGTACCAAAATATAGTATTTCGAATCAAAATACTTGACTAAGTTTATAAGGTAAAGGGTATGAACGGTTCGAGTCTTAATCCTAGACAGGAAAGTCGAGTGCATTTAAAGACACAACTATAGGTAGTTTATTCTTGAGATACTCGGGTTTTTGATCATTAACTTCCTTTTGAGTAAATATTACTTCAAATTTCATTTTTCTTTGTATCGTAAGTGGTTAGTCTTTAAATACTTTCTCTTTGGATTGCTCATATAGTTTCAACTGGGGAAGAATAGTTTTCTCCCCCACTTAGATATTTGCTACAATTTAAATCAACTTTTTAAACAAGTTCTTAACTTAAGTCAAAATTACCTTCAAACTCCTTAAGGGACGTTTAACTGCCAAAGTCTTCTTCTAAGAAAAATAATTTAACTTGCATTCTATGATTTACAATTCATGCTAGGTATAGGTTCAAATCTATTGCTTAACACTCATCAAGGAGTATGATATCTTATTAGATTTTTATGCTCAAAGTCTTTATTATAGTTTGATCAATTACTTTTGTTAAAATTGAGCAATGTTCAACATATGTGTTTAATAAATAAGCTTACTTACGTGCACTTCCAAAATTTATTTTTCCAATTCTTTAAGTAAGATTTACTTCTGAAGTTAACATATTATCCAGGTTAAGTATGTTTTTAGCTTATCTATCTCATATTAAATTCTTTCAATATCTCCAAATCATATTGAAAATGTCTAAGTATTTCTCGACGTCCTAACCTGAACCATATAGTCATCCCAATTTCGAAACCCAAAAATAAGCACTGATGGTGCCATGGTCATCAGTAGAATCATCCTCGAGCGACTAGAATGTGATTCTATATCTATCTAGTATATATTGGACTTTGTATATACGCTGATCATATGTATATTCAAAATCCTTACATACTCGATAGTCCAATCGTGACGTCGAATAAAAATACTCGAAAATTCTTATCAAAAGTTATTTTTCAACATGATTTTGAAATGATTTACTAAGTTCAAAATAATTTATTTTCAAAATACGCTCTCTCAAGAAATATTCCAAAATCTCATTCTAGGGTATTCCTGACCCTATCTCTAACGAGATATTATAACTCTGATGAGTCCCATTCTTTGTTCAAAATATGTCGTACCCCGTAGCTCTGTATGAACCTCGCTCTGATACCAATTGTAATGACCCGTCTTTTTGCCTGATTCTCGTCGGTAATTAAACCAACTTAAACCGTTCATAAAGACGAATTTTATAGGTACATACATATATTGAACAAAATAACAGAACTTTTCATTGCATAATACAATATTACATCAAAGTTACATAGAATATCAGAGTTACAACATATACTGCGGATGAAAAGTAAATATACTCTCAGTGGAAGAAACAGTATGATATAGCGGAAGCTCCAAACTCTAGCGCGAACTCCAATCCAGAAAGCGCTTCGAATCTTTCTCCAACGATGTATAACTGTAAAACTAAACTACTAGCTGCCCGTGTAAAAATTAGTGGGCACCCAAAGTTTAGGAAGGAACAACAAACTACAGGTCAGTCATGGGACTGGTGTGAGAACATAAAACAATTGCTTTTAGGATTTAATTTAAAGTTGGGAAATTCACCGGACCATGCCGCTAATGCAATGGGTTTACTCCATATGAATACCCATGCATATAAATTCGCAATGACTTTTGAAAAATGAAGATATCATAAGCTCGTTCCACATCACACAATGCAAGCGCACACTAAATGGCGAGTTTTGTCTTATGATAACCAAACATGCTTTCAAACATGAAAAATTCTCTTTTAATACTATTATATAGTGTGGAAAACAATTTCGCAAAAAAATGTATTAATCCTAGATGGCATAATACCCATAACATTATGTCGCCATATATATATATATATATATATATATATATATATATATATATATATATATCAAAATCGTATGGCTCGTATTGGAGATTTTCCAACTTGATGATTCCTGGCACGAAAGATCAATTAGAACACAAACGAAATGTAACATGGCTTTTTCATCAATACGCGGACACAAACTACAAATCCCGAGGTAGATCAACGGTTTTCATCCATATACGGAACCCCCGAACATACCATGTTCCTCTAGTTCATAAGAGGTACCTCTGCCGCAACTATCAATCACAAAATCATGTATATGTCAACAACCTAACCGCCAGTTTCTCATCATCCGGGGTGTGAGGTATGTCGATGTCACGTCATACACAAAGCTATGCTTAAAGAAGCACTGTGTTGATTGTACAAGCTCATTTCATATCTTAAGTATGCCACATTGTCCATCCACAACATATCACTGATTTCTATTCATAAGTAACCACTTTGACCTCATACATCACAAATCAGATACATATTCATGGAAACCAGTGCTACGCTGTCAATTACAATGTCTGACACACAATCCATACAAGTCCATTCTGGGTCTGAATGGAACAAAATCCGAAAATTCTCCAAATACGTTCGAACTTTCTGCCACTCCGGTAATTGGGGCATCTCTCTACTAGAGCTGTTCAGTAAAGAAACCAATCAGCAGGCAGTCCGTTCGAAGTGAAGAATCACGGTCTTCAATCATCGTCTTCATATCTTCAATTATTACGCTGTATGGTTATTTCGAATGGTTTTCATAAAATAAATTCTGATCCCGGTGTTTCCAAATAACCAGCGTTTCGTGTGGAAAGCGCACTTCAAAATAAGTTCTTTTCATTGTAAACATATATATCCATAACTTAATCCTCATCGAATTTAAAATGATCATTTATATAAATTCAATTAGATTTCTCTTAACTCTTTACTTCCAGAAAGTTGTTTACAAACCAAGGATCACAATCAACGATTTTCAAATTCATCGTAATCATTTAAAATTGGATTCGTTATCTTCAAATCAAATGTTTCAAGACCCAAACAATTCCAAATTCAGTAAATTTTTTGAAAATAATACATCTGTGATAAACTAATTTTATATATAAATATAGACTAACTTAAAATAGAACTGATTGAAATAATTACTTAACATATATTAAACTCTGAAGAAGTATACATATAGAATATTTTAACATATACATATCTTTTAAATCAATAAGTTTTATTTAAATATCTTTTGAAATTAACATACCACGTTTAGATAGTTAAAACTCAAATACATATACCAAATACTTTAAATTGGAATTGTTTCCTTCCCGTGCCATTGATTTGCATTCATATTCATACTCGAAGAGTATAACTAATCCAAAATAATCTTGAGTTAATCAAATCGACTCGAAGACATTCGACTTTTCTCTTTCGGTTTTGTTTCATATTAACTTCCATAGTTAGCTTAACCATTACTTGGTTAAAATGATGTTATTACCATATCATTCAACTTTATTCCAACGGATTCATACTAGATATACACGATTGGTTAGAAATCGAACTTCTTATATCTAATGTATTTTTTGTATTAAATCGATACTATAAGAGGAATTACGATATTTCCTCCATTTAATTCCTCAGATAGTATTAGTCATCTTCTACAGAACTTATATTAAATATCTGAAGATCACTTCCATCCAATTTAATCAAATTTAAATTTGAACTTAAGATCAAATGATACAAATTCAGGTCATTGGAAAAAGAAGTTATAACACCGTGTCAAATTATAATTTGGATAGAATCTAGGTTCCAAATTTACATTATACACCGCACCTGATCCACATGATGATTATCATTAACTAAATATTTAACTCATGAAATAATTAACATTTCTTAATATTCACTTTACATTTTTTTTCCATAAATATTATATCATTAACATAAACGAAGTTCAACTCAAAATTTCATTTAAGCTACATCAAATCAAAATAAAAAATCAAAATACATTATAATATCACTTATTGTTGTTGATAATGTGTTAATTGGTTTTCAAAATGGAATTTATTTATACTATATAATTAACAAGTTTTCAAGTAATACTCAACAATTATTTCGTTCCATATTTCAAATTTTTATAGACATAACTTAGTTAATACTGATATAAATTAAATCAACCTTATCAAATGTATTCAATATTATAAAATATTATTGAATCAAAGATTATTAGCATTATTAAATCAATAAACATTATTAAATCAATATTATTTAGTTAATAAAACACTAGCAAATCACTACATTATCATTTACTCAATAAATCGTTCCTTAATTAAATTTGGGCAGCATGGTGATGGACTTGAAGGCTATCGGCGTAAGGGGAGAGTAGTGCGTTTGGAGACACAGTGGTGCTGAGGAGATTTTCAGAGCGTGAGTGGGTAGTTTTTGACTGCGGTGGAGGTTGAAAACAAGGGGAGCCATTAGCGCATGCACAGTTCATGTTTTCATTTTTCATTTTTTTGACACAGACGGACTGAATTTTTCAGGAGGAGTTGGGAAGCACAACAAAGAAAGGGCAGAAGAAAGAAAAGTAGGAAGGAAGAAGAAGTGTTAGAGAAAAAGGTTTTTGTATAGAAGTTTAAAAAATGGAGATAAAAGAAAGGGGAAGCACATGTAACCATTCTCTCCACTTCCCCTACTAAGCTCATTCATGTCTGTCACGTTTTGTATTTTTTTTATACATGCTGGAAAATTTTATTTTGTTCCGTGTAGTATCATGACTGTATTATGTTCAGTGTAATATCATTAGATGCATATAATACTTTGTAGTGTAAATTTCAAAGACGTTAACTCTTTAAACCATGATGTTTGAAAAAGGAAAACAAGGTACACTATGTCTATGCTGTAAATATCATTATATCCCTCCATGTAGACTCTACCGTACGCGCTAAATTTTTGTTTTGTTTTTCTTCATTTCTTTTTTCTAATTATCGATATGGAATAAACACAACTAACAACAAAATCATGTACAACAACGTACCACAATCCCAAAATAAAAATAAAATAGGCCAGTTGATTAGTTCCATATAGTGTCAAAAGGGACCACAGTTACCTTAAAATAGAAAAATATATGATCATTTCCCCAAATAAAAATTACAATAAAATATTCTAAAACTATGCAAACAGAAACTAAACGAATATTTAATTATAATTTAATTTCAAATTCTGATCATTTTTGGCAACTGAATTAAAAGTCTTTTAAATAATTCGAATAACGACGAAACAAATTCCAAAACAAACATTGTTTAACTAATTACATAAAAAAATTAATTTCAACGAAAATTTTATATTTTAATCCTCAGAATTCTTACATTGTTACAAAACCGATATTGTATAAGACGATACCAAGCTTTAAGTGAATAAAATAGGTGGGTCGACACAAAGTATTTAAGAAGAGAAGACACGAAGATGAATCCAGACTCATCATAAGAAGTAAAGAGCTAAAAGAAAGAAATACAGAGCAAAAAAGAGCTATCAGTACATATAGTTTAGACACCAAACCGATAAGCGAAAGCAACGCGAATAAATTTAAAAATAGAAACGGAAGCCAGATGCACAAAGGAGACAACTAATTCGAGGTCGAAAGCTGAATGCAAAGAGAAGAAACAGCAGTCTCGGTACTGAAGCGCTTATGCGACAATGACACAACTTCGACACCTAAAGCAAAGGTAAGAAACAACACCGACACTAGACACTCATTCGACACCGACATTGAAGCTTCCACAATTTGGTAACGAAGGCCGAGAACAGAGAAAGGAAAATAATGAAGCCGAAATAAAAAACATACAAAGGTTTGGCACTAAAACTAAGAGATGCAGAAGTACACCGAAACCAATGCCAAGCAGCAACAACAGAAGGGGACTCGAAATGTAACACCCCGAGTTTTTTGGTTAATAGTAAATTGATAAATTAAAGTATACTTAATTCAAAACTTAAGAATTAAGGGAAACGGATTACGTCATTGCGTTCGTCTCGGAAATTCTGCTTAAGATAGAGTCCGAGTTTACGTAAATTGGACTCCGTGTGAAAAAGATATCCTTAAATTAAATATTGCAACAAAACATAAAAAAAAGAGGAATGAGAAATAAATAAATATTTAGCATTGTTCTAAGGGTTATAAGCAAAAGACTTAGTAGCTCATTTGGTTGGAACACGTGACTTGCATACAAGAGTTTCAGAGTTCGATACCCGCCAGCGTCATATTTTTGTTTTAGGGGAATGACTTAAAAATGGCCTAGTGTGAACGCAGTTCAAAAAGTGGTTTAGTGTGAAAATGGGTATTTGGGAAGATAGATAAAAAGAAAAAGAAATTAAATATATATATATGTACGCATATATATATATGACGTGTATGCATCATATAGCGTACGTTGCACATTTTTGGTTGTCAAGGATTTGTTTTTTTAAAGAGGAAGAATATGTATACGGTAAAGGGAAGATGTATCTATTAAATACGTATTTATGTTTGATGGATTGGCAATAAATAATAAATGTTGATAATGTACATTTATAGAGTAATTATGGCGTAAGTAAATTAGGAATTATTTACATATAGAATTTATCCTAAATGAGATATGTGTACATTATAGAATATATATATATATATATATATATATATATATATATGCTAAAACGTGAAATTACATGCATGGTAATTATGACATAATTTAAAATAGGAGCAATTTACATTCCTTTATTGTGAACATAATTGGCCTCTTTTGAAATTGATGGCCTTGATTAACCCTAGCATCATTGAACGGCTCAAATTAAAATACAATTCTATATAAACAACCTAGGTCTCCTACTAAAGTTCATAAGAAAATAAGACTTGGAGCCGTCATGCTGCTGGGAGAAAGCCAAGAGTAGCCTCCGTTTGTAGAAAGCTAAGAGACAAACACAAAACCAATTCAAAGCTAATTCAAATTAGAGATTAAAGCTACAGCTCAAATCAAGAATTCCTTTTTGATTTGTAAGTACAGTTATATTCTAGATGTGAATGAAATCAAAATCATGATTTGAAATAAAGTGACAATAGAACCTTACCTGTTATGTTATATTAAATTTATGATGATTTATGTATATTTTCTTATGACAACTCTATCATGTATGTGGTTCTATTGTGATTATCATGCTAGTTAGGAATTGGTGAATAAACCAATTCATAAGCATAGAAAGTTGGGGAATAGAAATAACATGTGGTAACAAGTTTGGTGAATTATCATGCCGTGTTATTATGCAAGTTTTAGGTTACAGATCCTATCACAAAAATTGCAAGTTCATACATGTTTATGTATATATGTTAACTTGATTATGTTCAATTGCAAGTTCATATATGTTTATGTATATATGTTAACTTGATTATGTTCAGTTGCAAGTTCATACATGTTTATGTATATATGTTAACTTGATTATGTTCAATTGCAAGTTTATACATGTTTTTGTATATATGTTAACTTAATTATGTTCATTTGCAAGTTCATACATGTTTATATATGTTAACTTAATTATGTTGTAAATTCATGAACCTATGCAAGTTGTTAATTAAGTTGTTAATTCATGAACCTATGCAAGTTATTATGTTGAGATACATGAACCTATGCAAGTTGTTAATTAAGTTGTTAATTTGTGAACTTATGCAAGTTATTATGTTGAGATTCATGAACCTATGCAAGTTGTTAATTAAGTTGTTAATTCATGAACCTATGCAAGTTAGTGTGTGATGAATTCATGAATCCATGCAAGTTGTTAATTATGTTGCTAATTCATGAACCTATGCAAGTTGTTATGTTGAGGATCATGAACCTATGCAAATTGTTAATTATGTATATGTTTATGTTGATTATGTTAAAGTTACAAGTTCACACCTATGTACATGTTTATGTTGATTAAAAAAAACATTCAAGTTCATAGTTAATGTTGATTTTATGCCAATTTTGTGAACATTAAATTAGGCTATGTTTTTAGCCTAATACTTTATGTGAAATCTTGCGAACGGTAAATTAGGCTAAGTTGTTAGCCTAATATTTTGACTGGGGTAAAAACTTAATTATAGGAAAATTGACATAGTTGGCTTATAATCACATAAGTGATTTATGGCATGAAACTGTATAAATTATATACCCAAAATGATGAACTTGATTTAGAGGGAAATTGGGCAAGACATGAATTTGTGGATAATTTACATAAATAAAATATAAATTTAGAAAATACGAATATGCCTAACCCGAGATTAGACTGAGTTGTGGCGTAAGACTGCCCGGAACCAACCTGCATACAGGCATCCACAACAATACCTGTCTAATGTGGGTGGTTAGAGCATTGAGCCCAATAAGGACCCGAGATTAGACTTAGTTGCGGTGTAAACCTGCCCGGAACTGACCGACACATCTAGTAACCGCAACAATACCTGTCTAATGTGAGTGGTTGGTGCTTTAATGAATAAATTAAAGCTAAGTCAATTAAGGAAACACTTAACCAAATTCAACATGTTAACTAAATCTGATGGGTGTGGTTAGGTTAATCTGAACACTTAACCAACTTAACATGTTAACAAAACAAGACTTGTAGGGGTTAAATAACAAATATAACATGTTGACTAGACAAGTGGGTAAGGTTAAGAAAAGATTTAACCATTATAACATGTTGACTAGACAAGTGGGTGAAGTTAAGAGATGGTTTAACCATTATAACATGTTAACTAGACTAGAAGGTTGGGTTAAGTAAAGTGCACTTAGCCAATTTAACATGTTAACCAGACTAGAAGGTGGAGTAAGTAAACTTAGAACACTTAGCCATCATAGTGTGACAAATGAACAAGGTTAAAACATGAAGGGACAATACTTAACCATTAGAACATGTGGATTAAACAGATGTTAGGGTTGAGTTAACCAAGAGAACACCTAACCATTATAACATGTTAGCCAAACAGATGGCAGGGTTAAGTTAAAAGGAACACTGAACCAATACAAGATGAAGGGATGGGGTTAAGTAATAAGAAATACTTAACCAATATAACTTGATTTGTGGTAGAGTTAAGTCAACATGAAATACTGATAACACTTAACCAGTTTAACAGGACTAATGAATGGATTAATTTAACTTGAATTGACTGATGACACTTAACCAATCCAAATTGACGAGAAAAGAGAACTAAGTAGTAAACCTTAGTTAAAGGGGGCTAAATAATAAATCTTGGTTAAAGGAAAACCACGATTCAGGAAACTAAGTGGTAAACCTTAGTTAGGAGAACTAAGTAGTAATCCTTAGTGGAACGCAAAAAGGAGCGAGCGTCCATCTGATCTTAAGGGCGGCTCAAACGAGCTGGGTGATGAAGCATGCGGCTCCAAGGGGACGTGAGGGTACTCTTGGTATCCCTCTTTGAGGCTGCAGATGATCCGCCTGGGATCACAGAGGTTAAGGTCTGCGTCAGAAGAACCAAGGGTATGCCTTAGTTGCAACATAAGGCAACCTAAAGACTAGGATGGACCAGCGTGATTCGACGAGACATGTAGCCCTGTGATAGCAACTCGTCGTCTACCTACCATCTTGAGTCAATCGAGATACGTGAAGCGGAAAGGCGGAGAACTCCAACAGACCATATACTTGCTATCTAGTTATGGGTGCGGATGGCCATAGGTTAGTGGGGGCATAGAGGGCCTGCGTATAGTTCTCATTTTTCAAGGTGTGCCTTTCATTAGTTGAGGGAGGTGTCAGGTGGGACCATAGCCACTGGAAAAACAGACCTTAGCATCTGCATCGGCAGATATCTGAAAGCTCCCGACTGAGTTCTGTGTTTCTTGATTTGCCCTGCCATGAGACTCGGGTCGCACATATAGAGGACATGTGCATCTAGACGGCAATAACGATCCACGACACATACGTGAGGGAAGTCTAGGAACATATACCACTCTCGGTAGTGTGTCCTAGACTAGGAGGCATCGTTCGACAGGTAACATAATCCCTAGTTGGACTTAGGTCACATAAACCCTGAATCCGAGAAACATTAGATAAGTCGCGTAAACCCTAGTTGAATCTAGGAAGCGATCGATAGGAAAGCCCTAGATTAGATCTAGGTAATAAATAATAGAAGTACGCCTAAAGGCAACCACAATTACAGGGATTGGGATCACGTTATCGTTTTATACAGATTACTAGTTGAGACACTAGTTAAGTGGTGCAAAGATATAGAAATCACAACAATAGAGTAGTAGCAAAGCAGAGAAAGAGTAGAAGTGCATTCAGTTATCCGCGCATTTAGTTTATCTTGCCTTATAATATCTTATGCTTATCTTGCATAAGTTATCTTGTTTTCTGGTATTGTCCTGTTCTCATTTTATGAATGTCATGGTCTTTGTTCTTGTTCTCATGCTAGAAAATAACTGAGCTTACTGAGACATTATGTCTGACCCCGTTTTCTTTCATCTTCTTTTCTTCCGTTCCCCCCAGTAGCCAGGGAGGGAATTGCTCAGCTTAGTTTGGACCATTATTCTTTCCGAGCTTGAAGACTCTTTGATGTGCTGCTTTGGACTCTCTTTTCCATCGCTATGGCTGGCTAATGCTACATTGGGGAATATAAATGTTATTTTATGCTTCTTTATTTTGTAAGGCAGATGATACTCTGGTATTGGAAAGCAATTCTTGTACAAACTATTTTATTAATAAAGTAAAGTCTTATTTTCCGCTGTTTTAATTTTGTCTGTCTTGTAATTTATCTGCATCTTTTACCTTAAATGCTCCACAGAACTTAGTGCATTCCCTTTGTGAGTGACACTAATGGATGTGGAGTCTTACACGTGGTATTAGAGCTGAAGGTAACCGGATCAGATAAAAGATTTGAAAAATTGTTTTCAAAATGGTTTTAAAAGAAGCATTTTCAGAAGAAAAGTTTTGTTTTAAAGGCATATTCCCCAAAGCCATACGCACTATCTTTTGATCCTCTGTTTGAGTCCTTGTTTCCTTCTTTCCTGAGTCTCTGGGGCTCCTGGATTTTTGGGAGGTAACTTCATCGCAGCATGGTTTCATAGGCTTGAAGAAACTACGACACGGGTCAAAGGGCGAAGAAGTGCCCAACCTCCATCTATTTTTTTAGGTATATCCTCTAGGACGTATCATCGATCCTTAGGTATAAGCCAATGGATGTAAACATGTATTTGAAACATGTTGTGATTGATGGTTGCAAGTGGCTGCTTGTGGATGCATATATTAGGCACTGGATCAGCTCGGATACTTACATATTGCATTTACAAATATGTATTTGTTTATGAATGGAACTTGATGTGTTACCATATGGACGTTGCATTTGTATGAATGATTGTGCACTCATGTAGAAAATCTTAAGTAAGAAAAAATTTGCATACATAATGGATTCATGGCACAGACATAATTCACATTAAGGAGGTCAACTGAATCAGTAGACCGCCTGATTTTGCATTAGATACGGACATATACACACACTATGCATATGATCATGAAGCATTAGAAGACTTTTAAGGACAATGGTTGCCTGTGTTTGATGGTTAAGTAGATGGACGATTGGATGGTAGGATATGTGTTCTTCCAGACTTGAAGATTTCGGGGACGAAATCCTTTAAGGAGGGGAGAATGTAACACCCCGAGTATTTCGGTTAACAGTAAATTGATAAATTAAAGTATACTTAATTCAAAACTTAAGAATTAAGGGAAACAGATTACGTCATTGCGTTCGTCTCGGAAATTCTGCTTAAGATAGAGTACGAGTTTACGTAAATTGGACTCCGTGTGAAAAAGATATCCTTAAATTAAATATTGCAGCAAAACATGAAAAAAAAAAGAGGAATGAGAAAAGAATAAATATTTAGCATTGTTCTAAGGGTTATAAGCAAAAGACTTAGTAGCTCATTTGGTTGGAACACGTGACTTGCATACAAGAGTTTCAGAGTTCGATTCCCGCCAGCGTCATATTTTTGTTTTAGGGGAATGGCTTAAAAATGGCCTAGTGTGAACGCAGTTCAAAAAGTGGTTTAGTGCGAAAATGGGTATTTGGGAAGATAGATAAAAATAAAAAGAAATTTAATATATATATATATATATATATACACACACATATATATATATGACGTGTACGCATCATATAGCGTACGTTGCACATTTTTGGTTGTCAAGGATTTGTTTTTTTAAAGAGGAAGAATATGTATACGGTAAAGGGAAGATTTATCTATTAAATACGTATTTATGTTTGATGGATTGGCAATAAATAATAAATGTTGATAATGTACATTTAGAGAGTAATTATGGCATAAGTAAATTAGGAATTAGTTACATATAGAATTTTTCCTAAATGAGAAATGTGTACATTATAGAAATATATATATATATATATATATATATATATATATATATATATATATATATGCTAAAACGTGAAATTACATGCATGGTAAGTATGACATAATTTAAAATAGGAGTAATTTACAGTCCTTTATTGTGAACATAATTGGCCTCTTTTGAAATTGATGGCCTTGATTAACCCTAGCATCATCGGACGGCTCAAATTAAAATACAATTCTATATAAACAACCTAGGTCTCCTACTAAAGTTCATAAGAAATAAGACTTGGAGCCGTCATGCTGCTGGGAGCAAGCCAAGAGTAGCCTCCATTTGTAGAGAGCTAAGAGACGAACACTAAACCAATTCAAAGCTAATTCAAATTAGAGATTAAAGCTACAACTCAAATCAAAAATTCCTTTTTGATTTGTAAGTACAGTTATAATCCAAATGTGAATGAAATCAAAATCATGATTTGAAATAAAGTGACAATAGAACCTTACCTGTTATGTTATATTAAATTTATGATGATTCATATATGTTTTCTTATGACAACTCTATCATGCCTGTGGTTCAATTGCGATTATCATGCTAGTTAGGAATTGGTGAATAAACCAATTCATAAGCATAGAAAGTTGGGGAATAGAAATAACATGTTGTAACAAGTTTGGTGAATTATCATGCCATGTTATTATGCAAGTTTTAGGTTACAAATCCTATCACAAAAATTGCAAGTTCATACATGTTTATGTATATATGTTAACTTGATTATGTTCAATTGCAAGTTCATACATGTTTATGTATATATGTTAACTTGATTATGTTCAATTGCAAGTTCATACATGTTTATGTATATATGTTAACTTGATTATGTTCAATTGCAAGTTCATACATGTTTATATATGTTAACTTAATTATGTTGTAAATTCATGAACCTATGCAAGTTGTTAATTAAGTTGTTAATTCATGAACCTATGCAAGTTATTATGTTGAGATTCATGAACCTATGCAAGTTATTATGTTGAGATTCATGAACCTATGCAAGTTGTTAATTATGTTGTTAATTCATAAACCTATGCAAGTTATTATGTTGAGATTCATGAACCTATGCAAGTTGTTAATTAAGTTGTTAATTCATGAACCTATGCAAGTTAGTGTGTGATGAATTCATGAACCCATGCAAGTTGTTAATTATGTTGTTAATTCATGAACCTATACAAGTTGTTATGTTGAGGATCATCAACCTATGCAAATTGTTAATTATGTATATGTTTATGTTGATTATGTTAAGGTTGCAGGTTCACACCTATGTACATGTTTATGTTGATTATAAAAAAACATTCAAGTTCATAGTTAATGTTGATTTTATGCCAATTTTGTGAACGTTAAATTAGGCTAAGTTTTTAGCCTAATACTTTATGTGAAATCATGCGAACGGTATATTAGGCTAAGTTGTTAGCCTAATATTTAGACGGGGGTAAAAACTTAATTATAGGAAAATTGTCATAGTTGGCTTATAATCACATAAGTGATTTATGGCATGAAATAGTATAAATTATATACCCAAAATGATGAACTTGATTTAGAGGGAAATTGGGCAAGACATGAATTTGTGGATAATTTACATAAATAAAATATAAATTTAGAAAATACGAACATGCCTAACCCGAGGTTAGACTGAGTTGTGGCGTAAGACTGCCCGGAACCAACCGGCATACAGGCAACCACAACAATACCTGTCTAATGTGGGTGGTTAGAGCGTTGAGCCCAATAAGGACCCGAGGTTAGACTGAGTTGCGGTGTAAACTTGCCCGGAACCGACTGGCACATCCAATAACCACAACTATACCTGTCTAATGTGAGTGGTTGGTGCTTTAATGAATAAATTAAAGATAAGTCAGGATTGGTAGGGTTTAGTCAATTAAGGAAACACTTAACCAAATTCAACATGTTAACTAAATCTGATGGGTGGGGTTAGGTTAATCTGAACACTTAACCAACTTAACATGTTAACAAAACAAGACTTGTAGGGGTTAAATAACCATTATAACATGTTGACTAGACAAGTGGGTAAGATTAAGAAAAGGTTTAACCATTATAACATGTTGACTAGACAAGTGGGTAAGGTTAAGAAAAGGTTTAACCATTATAACATGTTGACTAGACAAGTGGGTGAAGTTAAAAGAAGGTTTAACCATTATAACATGTTAACTAGACTAGAAGGTAGGGTTAAGTAAAGTACACTTAGCAAATTTAACATGTTAACTAGACTAGAAGGTGAAGCTAAGTAAACTTAGAACACTTAACCATCATAGTGTGACAAATGAACAAGGTTAAAACATGAAGGGACAATACTTAACCATTAGAACATGTGGATTAAACAGATGTTAGGGTTGAGTTAACCAAGAGAACACTTAACCGTTATAACATGTTAGCCAAACAGATGAGCAGGGTTAAGTTAAAAGGAACACTGGACCAATACAAGATGAAGGGGTGGGTTAAGTAATAAGAAATACTTAACCAATATAACTTGATTTGTGGTAGAGTTAAGTCAACATGAAATACTAATAACACTTAACCAGTTTAACAGGACAAATGAATGGGTTAAGTTAACTTGAATTGACTGATGACACTTAACCAATCCAAATTGAGGAGAAAAGAGAACTAAGTAGTAAACCTTAGTTAAAGGGGGATAAGTAATAAACCTTGGTTAAAGGAAAACCAAGATTCAGGAAACTAAGTGGTAAACCTTAGTTAGGAGACCTAAGTAGTAATCCTTAGTGGAACGCAAAAAGGAGCGAGCGTCCATCTGATCTTAAGTGAGGCTCAAACGAGTTGGGTGATGAAGCATGCTGCTTCAAGGGGATGTGAGGGTACTCTTGGTATCTCTCTGTGAGGCTGCAGATGATCCGCCTGGGCTCACAAAGGTTAAGGTCTGCGTCAGAAGAACCAAGGGTATGCCTTGGTTGCAATATAAGGCAACTTAAAGACTAGGATGGACCAGCGTGATTCGACGAGACAAGTAGCCCTGTGATAGCAACTCGTCGTCTACCTACCATCTTGAGTCAATCGAGGCACATGAAGCGGAAAGGCGGAGAACTCCAACAGACCATATACTTGCTATCTAGTTATGGGTGCGGATGGCCATAGGTTAGTGGGGGCATAGAGGGCATGCGTATAGTTCTCATTTTTCAAGGTGTGCCTTTCATTAGTTGAGGGAGGGGTCAGGTGGGACCATAGCCACTGGAAAAAAAGACCTTAGCATCTGCATCGGCAGATATCTGAAAGCTCCCGACCGAGTTCCGTGTTTCTTGATTTGCCCTACCACGAGCCTCGGGTCGCACATATAGAGGACATGTGCATCTAGACAGCAATAACGATCCACGACACATACGTGAGGGAAGTCTAGGAACATATACCACTCTGGGTAGTGTGTTCTAGACTAGGGGGCATCGTTCGACAGGGAGCATAATCCCTAGTTGGACCTAGGTCGATAAACCCTGAATCCGAGAAGCATTAGATAAGTCGCGTAAACCCTAGTTGAATCTAGGAAGCGCTCGATGGGAAAACCCTAGATTAGATCTAGGTAATAAATAATAGATGTACTCCTGAAGGAAACCACAATTACAGGGATTGGGATCACGTTACCGTTTTATACAGATTACTAGTTGGGACACTAGTTAGGTGGTGCAAAGATATAGAAATCAGAACAACAAAGTAGTAGCGAAGCAGAGAAAGAGTGGAAGCGCATTTAGTTATCCGCGCATTCAGTTTATCTTGCCTTATAATATCTTATGCTTATCTTCATAAGTTATCTTGTTTTCTGGTATTGTCCTGTTCTCAGTTTATGAATGCCATGGTCTTTGTTCTTGTTCACATGCTAGAAAATAACTAAGCTTACTGAGACATTATGTCTGACCCCGTTTTCTTTCGTCTTCTTTTCTTCCGTTCCCCCCAGTAGTCAGGAAGGGAATTGCTCAGCTTAGTTTGGACCATTATTCTTTTCGAGCTTGAAGACTCTTTGATGTGCTGCTTTGGACTCTCTTTTCCACCACTATGGCTGGCTAATGCTACATTGGGGAATATAAATGTTATTTTATGCTTCTTTATTTTGTAAGGCAGATGATACTCTGGTATTGGAAAGCAATTCTTGTACAAAATATTTTATCAATAAAGTAAAGTCTTATTTTCCGCTGTTTTAATTTTGTCTATCTTGTAATTTATCTGCATCTTTTACCTTAAATGCTCCACAGAACTTAGTGCATTCCCTTTGTGAGTGACACTAATGGATGTGGGGTGTTACACGAAATCTCTATAAATAAGACCCCAGGGGTCACATTTTAAAGGGACCTTTTCTCATTCCACAATCTGGCTCTCTTTTCTAAGAGAGCTAACACTAATTTATAAATCAATTTGGGGATTTCTTATGTAATCACCTCCATGAATAAAATAATTAAAGGCCTTAAAGTCGATATAGGTTCAATCCGAACCGAACCACTATAAATCGTTGTGTTCTCTAATACTATACATATTATGTTATACTTTACTATACTTTTGAATGTGTTCTTCTATGCTTCTGAATGACCAAAATAACCCTTCCTATACCATTTAGCTTTCTATTTGCAATGTGCTTACAAATCCTTGTCCCAAGCTAACTATTGGTCCTTTGGTCTCGTAAGCGTGATACTCACATCTTGAAGGAAGAGTAACTAATCTTCGAGCTTAACACCTTGATATCTAGGAAACAGTGAACTAACCCAAGCTTGTAGGAATTAAGAAATCCCTAAGTACCCTTAGGTACATATTCTTATTCCCTTATTCTGGTGTTGGTGAAAAAATATCATTAACATTTTAGCGCTAGAAGGAGGGT
Organism: Allium sativum; assembly: GCA_030737875.1. Lineage (NCBI taxonomy): Eukaryota > Viridiplantae > Streptophyta > Magnoliopsida > Asparagales > Amaryllidaceae > Allium > Allium sativum. The sequence continues at coordinate 262,414,312 of CM060927.1, read as the reverse complement.
GAAACACCCCACCTCCACTAAGGACACTCACAAAGGGAATGCATTAACTTCGGTGAAGCATTATAGGTAAAAGATACAGTTAGTTTACAAGACAAACATATAAACAATGGAAAAACTGAAATCATTTCATAAGTAGCGTGGTTCAGTCAAAACATTATGTTAATCCTTAAAAATCCAAACGCACATTGGATAAAGGGTACAAGGCGGATATCACCAGGGTCGGCCGTGCATGATGCAACCGCACAGAGCAAGACCCAAATATTAAACCCAAGGTAGTTCAAGTCAACCAATGCGACCTAAGATAACGACATAACATATTATGAGAAGCGCGACCCGATAAAGATAAAGGTCGCATATCCTGAGAACCACTCAAACACCAGAGTAAATCAAGTCGTCCATTTAACATAAGCGGGAGCGACCTCATAACATAGCTGTAAAGCCTAACAGCGCCACACAAATGTAGCAAGAAGACGAGTGCCCTTGGACCAAGAAGGACGGTCGCGCAATGAACAAAGGAGAATCAACTCCAGATCTGCATTCCGCTCTTACAAAATCTCCCAAAGCACTCACAGGATGCTCGCTTACATCTTACCCGCTCAGCTATTCAAGATACTCGTTCCAACAAGCCGTCTGCACATGATAACTGGATACAGCTATGGACAACTGGCTACAGCTATCTGGTGGCATAGTTGTAATTAACAGACTGAACGATCCACAGCCTGGATAAACGGATTCCAGATCATTTACCAAGGGAAGTTCACCTATAAATACACCATGGCTACCAACATAAAGGGGGGCTTCGGAAAACCACGAAGTGCTGTTGAATTTCATCCTCAACCACAGATTTGGCCATGGCGTCAAGTGCAATCTTTCGATGAAGGGAAACGAGGACATCCTCCTTCTCAATCATTCGTCCATACTTCTTCTCCTCAAATTCTACTACTCTCTTGTATAATTCCTTAGATTGAAATATATAAATGAGGTTATATTGAGTGAATATAGAAATGTATGAAAAGAGAGAGTGGACGTACTTTGTAATTCTCATTATAAGGCAGGAAATCACCTTCATAGTGGACGTAGGCCTAGTTAACGGCTGAACCACTCTAAATCTCTTCTCTACTTTTGTTTTCTCGCATTTTCACCTTTTTATTGCTGATTAAACACGGTTCCATTTATTTCTTACCAAATTGGTGAAGTACAATTTAGTACCTTCGGGTGTTTAGTCCATTTATAGTGTAAACATTTTGGCGCCCACTGTGGGGCCGTGTTCATACATTCCTTTCGTAGTTCAGCAATAAATACATCCCAAAATTGTTTTCTAGTGGCAAATCTACTAAATTCGCTGCAAACAATGAGGATGATAATGCTAACGAAGCTGCACGTCAAATCTTGAATTAAGGGACTCGGGAAACCCCTGGGCCATCTGTAACGCGAGATGAATTGAATGTGGTTATAACCGGCTTGAACGAGAAAATGGATAATACAGAGAAAAGTTTGATGTCCTGACCAATGGTCAAACCAATTTGTTACCACCAAATACTGTGGCTAATGCTGATGAAAAAGAGGACTCATCAGCCTCAGACCCTAGATTACCTCACAACCCAGTGAGAGACAGGGGAGAGGCCGGTGCTGGAGATCCTAAGGTCTGTTCTCCATAGTGCAAGGAAGAACATGCGACGAGTCGCAGCAACATGACCTCCCTCAAGAAGGATGCAGACGCCGAAGCTTAAACCATGGTCGCGCTGACAAAAACATCAGCATTGATCCCGATAAAAAAGTAGGCGACGAAAGGCGCATCACAAACTTAATCCAGCAAGTAATGAAGGAGAAGGCGACTCGAGAGGATGAGGAGAAAGAATGAGAGTTTTCCTCCAGTAAAAATCCATTCACAGAGGAGATCCGTCAAGCGAAATTTCCGAAGAAATTTATACCACCAACAATAGCAGCTTACAGCGGAGTTGGAGATCCAACCATTTTTCTATTCAATTAGGACTAGCACATGAATGGAGCTAGAGCCACAAATCAAGTGCTTATACTTCCCCGTTTGCCTGGAAGGTGTGGCCTCACTATGGTTCACCAGACTTCCACCTAGGTGTATTGACCAGTTTGCTGATCTGGCAAGGAGATTTCAGGATCAATTCCGTTTGCAAGCCACTAAGGCATGGGACGTGATGTCACTCAGCGAGATGTAACAAATGCCCTGAGAAACCATCAAAGCTTTCCTTACACGCTTCCACACAGCAGCAGCAGAGGTTATAGAACCGGAGCCTTGGTACTTGTTGGCGGCCTTGAAAGGGGCTATCGATAAGAAGTCATAATTCAGAAAATTGCTCAAGATGAAGAAACCAAAGACTATAAAGAAGCTCTACAAGAAAGCCGAGGAATACATGAGTGTGGAAATCGACACCTTGAATGCTCAGAAGGACGCAAGGAATAGCACTATTAAGGAAGGGAAAAGCAACGAATCTTCTTAGATAATTCAGAAAGATAATTCTGGGCACAAATGAGGGTTTGAAGGAAGGAGCAGTGGAGCATACAAGAAGTCAAAATTCTTTAAGCAATCAGAATTGACTCTCTTGAATGAAACCTCAATAAAATCTACTCCGCCACCAAGGACTCAAGCATGTTTCCTCAGGTAAACAGCAAAGAATCACAGAACAGCAGGTGAACTCTGGAAAGTTCTGCCGATTTGACAATCAGCCAGGACACAACACAAATGAATGTCGACACTTGAGAAATTTGATTGAGGAGCTCATCCGAAAAAATCAATTGCAACAATATGTTAAGGATCCACAAAACACATCAGAAAGTCAGAGGCAAGGTAAGGTTGCCGATCAGGCCGGGTCGCGCGAGATAATACGAACGACCGAAGACTTATGACCAATCATTGACTAATGGCCACTGGGCGCAATCCAATATCTAGAACTGGATATGCGCGACCACCATTCTCTTTATTTTGCTACTTCTGTAGTCTGTTTTTTCAATTGTGTTTCCACGAAGTGATATGTGATTCCCCTTTTATTGTGTTAAGTAAAAACTCTACATGATGAAAGATATTCGCTCACGGATTATAACCTCATAAAAGGAAAAAATTATTTACGAATTAATGCTAAAATTGGTCTCTGATGTAGGCCAAGACGTGCATCACGCATCAAGAGCATTGGTCAAAAAAGGCAGGGTAATCAAATCCATCGTCCTGTAGAACTCAAAAGGAAAGGACCATTCCAAAACAATTCATGAAGAGCACACCAAAATCTGGAGGTTGTGCTCTTTGCTTTCTTTTCTAAAAGAAAAAAAACCTAGGCTGGATAACGCCAGTCCTAGGATCGGAAAGTCCCGTAAACATGCTAAAAAGACCAGCACAAAAACAGAAACCCGGCCGAAAGGAGGTGGCCATTCTTGTTCTTTATTGTTAACCAAGTCAAACAAAGCCAAGGATGGATTATAATAGCAAAAATCCTAACCGAAAGGGGTTATCAGAAATCCGAGCTATTTGGGGGTATCCAGTTTTGGTCTCTATTTGATCATAATACGTTGGATCAAATAAGATTGAAATTGGGTTGAAAATTGTAACCTAAGTCCTCCCATGAGGGCACATATCCAAAACCAGTCTCTGAAGGGCTTGAGTCACCGAGTTAGTGAGATACAGGATTAGATACATAAAAAAACATGTAAACTGAACATACATAATACATTTAATCATATTTCCAAAGGACTTGGGATGCAAAATCAATGAGGAACAAGATTAAATGTACAATAAGACTAAGTGCGCAACAAGATGTCTGCGCCCAATAAGGGTACTTATCCAAAAATGAACTTTAAAGGTTTGAATTACCAGACCAAATAAAAACGCGAATGAATGCATAATAAGAGCCAAACCCCTCAAAGAAGGGGGCAAAAATGAAAAAACGATGTCCCAAATTCAAACAAACCAGCGATATTAAACGACGAACAACGTAAAAACGTAATCATCACGCGACTCATAAAAGCGTAATACGATGCAAACAAATAAAATTATGATAAGTTATAGCATTTCAATGTTAAACGCATGATAAAAAAATACAAATTCATCATAAAGATACATGACCGTAAAGTTGGAACTGAAAAATGCAAAACAACAGCATATCATGTGGCACTTTTTTCAGGGACATCATGGCCATCATGAACCTCAGAAGTACCTTCATTAGCAATAGAAGATCCCGTCAGAGGAATTTGGGATCCCAAAACTTCATTTCCTGCAAGACTGGAGGTATGAACAGGAAAAATATTCTAGATTTCTTTTCCAAGGGATCGACCTCGTTAGCCAACCAATATTTTCCTGCCTTTTTCCAAAGCGTCACGATCTTTTGGCTCAAGAAGGGCTTCTTGCAGAACACTATCTTCCTTATCTTTGGAGTAACTAAGCACCTCCTCCCAGACAAGAGCTAACGTACGAGGAAAGTCCTTGTTCAAATAGCTCAAGCTTCCGTGGGTCATAACACTGATGGTGTAAAATCGAAACAGGGTCTCTTCAGTTTTTGTTCGGGCTCGTTCAAGATCGCCGGCTAACCTTGCTTTATCTCCTTCTAAAGTTTCAAGAGCCTTACTCTGGAAAGAAAGTTTACCTTAGAGCATTGCTTTCTCTCGCCGACAAGAGACCATAGCCTGTTGTACAGAAGTTAATTGAGATTCAGTAAACTCACATCCAGTTTGAGCCTCGTCAAGTTGTTTCTTGGCGGCTTCAATCTCTTCCTGAAGCCTTCTGTTGTCGGCTTCTAAGCTGCTTATCCTATTGTTCCCATCTTTAAGGAATTCAATTTCGGCCGCTTGACCTTCAATCACACGGCTCAGTTCAATCTTATTGTTCTCCAGAAGTTCAATACATCCAAGATGCTGAGTATTCAACTTCTAAAATTCAAAGCAGAACTTATCCCAAGACTCAAATCGCTTTTTGGAAGTATTTTTGGCTTCGTTCAACTGAACTTCAAGCTGAGCCACAATAGTGGCAAGCTGGGAGATCACATAGTTTTTTATGGCACTCAACTCCCCAATGACGCTCTAGTCATCGTACGGAGACAAATCTAAGTCGAGGTCCATTCCCCTTAAGTCCCAGTCTCCGAACATGTCTATCAACTTAGGATTACCAGGGGCAACTCTATAGGGAGGTCTGTCAAGAATCGCTTGAATTTGGCAAAGAGCGAGTGCATCAGAAATAGAGGATCTAATCAACGGCTTCACAGGGAACGAAGAACTTGGGCATGAAAGTTCAGCTGGTTCAGAAGACCCATCGAACCCAGCCTATTCGTTGTTACCTCCTCTCTTCTCGGTATCCTGGTTTTCTCCTCCAGATACTCGAGAATGATCATGCTTATTCTTCTTTAGCAAACTTGTCAGTGGTGCTTCAAGAGCATTTTGGGTTAGAGGATCTGAAGATGGACCAGAACGCTTGAGACAATGAGAAAGGCTAGATTGCAAGATATTCCGTGGACAACGAGAGCAAATTGCTGAGAGAAATTTTCCGATAAAGGTGACTCCATTCCTGGATCTAAGAAGGAAAAGAAAATCTAAGCACCGCGGTTGCAGAAAGATGAGAAAAGAATCCTAAAAGCTTTGCAAGATACCGCCTTAACCCAAAAACAAGGGGTTTTTTTCGTAAAGTTCTCACGGTTAAAAAGTAGCGATCTTACCTTGAACGAGCTCTCCAGCCAAGTCAGGAGGATCAAGTCCTTTGAAATACTCTGAACCATCTTCATCTCTGTCTTCTTTAGAAGAGTTCCCTTCGCTTCCCGGGTTTTCTACAGAAGTTTCTACAATTTCATCAAGCCGCTCCGCTTCCCGAACCTGTTCCGGGGCAATCTTCGAGGGAGTCACGTTCACGTCACCTTGGGCGGCTCCTTCTTGCAAAGACCTATCTTCTTTGCGTAAAACCAATGACGTCTTAGAGCCATTGCGCTTTAAATGCTTGGATACTACCTTTTTGTCAGAGATCGCTCTGTCACTAAAAGATGTCCCGCTGCTCCCTATGATGCTAGAACATCCCTTTTCCAAAGATTTATTGGCAAGGGATTTGCTGGTAGCTTTCTTTTTGCCGAGAACATCCACCGGGAAGGTACGCAGAGAAGAAAGAAGGTTGTATTGCCTTAAGAACCCTTCGTTAATCAAGAATTTCCTATTCCTCTGCCCCTCATCGACGGCTAATAACGAGTTGCGTAGATCTTGATCAAAGGGTAAGCTTTGATCGGGAAGCACTGGAATATATCCAAAAGATTTTAGGAAAACCAAAACAAAAGGAAGAAAGAACGAACTGAAATTCAAGGAATAAAGATACTCACCGATTGCCTTCCAAAGGCCGCAGAAATTATCGAGACATTGGACAAAGAAGTATTGATTGCGAAATCCTCGCACACTGTCCTCTAAACCAGTGATTATTTTCGAACCCCGGCTTTCCACAAAGACAAATGAGGGACGCTGGCCTTTTGTCCTAAAAGCGTACAATAAGAGTATATCCCTAAACGAAGGAGCCCGATGTCTCTCCCTCATAAAAAGGACATAAAGGCTTGTCAGAATCGCACAACCATTAGGATGTAACTGATACGGGGCAATGGCCAAGTTCTGAAGAATCATCTCTATATAAGGATTAAAGGGAGGAACCGCTCCGCTTTTCAACATGCCACAGGTAACAGAAACATATCCTTTAAGAGGGATATTAGCGAACCCCCCTTCCACAAGCAGCTTGGCCTCTTCCTTTTTCGAAATCCTAAATTGCTTACACATCGGACGAAACGAACTGGGCGAAAGCTCCGTCGGGTGCCTCTCACTGGGCACTTCAGAAAGCGCATAAGGTGGTGGGAATTCTTGGGCAGAACAGATCGAAGAAACAACATGGGGCATATCCATAACTTGGTCAGAACTTTCCTCTTGATCCAACCTTCCAACCAGGTCCGACATGGATAACACCTTGAAGTTCTGAAATTTTAGAAAAGGGAAAACCCTACTTAGAGACCCCAAGGTCGCACGGTCAAATTCATGCTCCAAAAGTGGGTTAAGATAAAATTAAGGGAGAAATTTGTTTACAGACAAGTGAACAGTTTCAAACCTAGTCAAACAACCCAGCCAAATCGATCTCAAGATTGCAAAAACCTTGATGATGGTTCCACACACGAATGCAAATTGGAACAATAAAAGAACTGTGATATTCAGGAATTGGAAAAAGGATCCCAGTGGTAAAGAAAACCGCTTAAAACGACGCCGCCATTAAAGCTTTCTTTTTAAAAAAATGTAGTGAAGTAATATATATGAAGGATAGACGAAAGGGCTGGCAAACCAAAATAGTACTTTCATCCGGTCGCTCCACAGCCCAACAGTCAAATCAATAAGCCCAGCATTCAAGCGAATAGGGAACCACCCAAAACAAGCGCACATAAACATGCGTGGGAAAACCAATCAAAAGCGAACAGATAAAGGTAAATGAGGAAGATTAAAAGGCATTCATCCAGGAAATTCTCGCCACATCAGCTTAGTGCCTGACTACACAAGAGTGTCTCATCAAGTCCCAATTGGCATCCCGAAATTCAGCTATTCGCATAGTAATCAAAAAGATACATCGAGCCTCTCGCTCACATGAAAAGACAATACCAATCAGCGACGATGAAGTAATCTTAATATTTGGCACGACCGAGCCCTCAACAAGTCAAGACAAATCCACTAACCAATGTGCGATCAAATATATCGAAGCCCGTGATTCCATACAAAAAGAAACCACAAACTTCGAGGGGCAAGTGTTAATCCCTAAAAATCCATATGCACATTGGATAAAGGGTACAAGGAGGATATCACCAGGGTCGGCCGTGCACGATGCAACCGCACAGAGCATGACCTAAATGTTAAACCCAAGGCAGGTCAAGTCAACAAATTTGACCTAAGATAACAACATAACATATTATGAGAAGCGCGACCCGATAAAGGTCACATATCCTGAGAACTGCTCAAACACCGAAGTAAAGAAAGTCGCCCATTCAACATAAGCGGGAGCGACCTCTCATAACATAGCTGTAAAGCCTAACAGTGCCACACAAAGGCAGCAAGAAGATGAGCGCCCTTGGACCAAGAAGGATGGTCGTGCAATGAACAAAAGAGAATCAAATCCAGATTTTCATTCCGCTCTTACAAAATCTCCCAAAGTGCTCACAGGATTCTCGCTCACATCTTACCTGCTTAGCTATTTAAGATACTCGTTCCAACAAGCCGTCCACACATGATAACTGGATACAGCTACGGGCAACTGGCTACAGCTAGCCGGTGGCATAGCCGTAATTAATAGAATGAACGATCCACATCCTGGATAAAAGGATTCCAGATCATTTACCAAGGGAAGTTCACCTATAAATACACCATGGCTACCAACATAAAGGGGGGCTTCGGAAAACCACGAAGTGCTGTTGAATTTCATCCTCAAGCACATATTCGGCCATGGCGTCAAGTGCAATCTTTTGATGAAGGGAAACGAGGACATCCTCCTTCTGAATCATTCATCCATCCTTCTTCTCCTCAAATTCTACTACTCTCTTGTGTAATTCCTTAGATTGAAATATATAAATAAGTGTATATTGAGTGAATATAGAAATGTATGAAAAGAGAGAGTGGATGTACTTTGTAATTCTCATTATAAGGCAGGAAATCACCTTCATAGTGGATGTAGGCCTCGTTAACAGTTAAACCACTCTAAATCTCATCTCTACTTTTCTTTTCTCGCATTTTTCACTTTTTTATTGCTGATTAAACACGGTTCCATTTATTTCTTACCAAATTGGTGAAGTACAGTTTAGTACCTTGGGTGTTTAGACCATTTTTGCTGTAACCACATTACAACCATTGTCTCAAAACCCAATTTCAAATCATTACAATAAAACCTCTGTCTTGATTCAAAACTCCAAATACATAAAGAAGCATAAAACAGTAGTAAAGCAACATAAATCCCCAATAAAAGTGTAACCACAGCCATAGCCCAAGAAAAGAGAATCCAAGCAATACATCTACTCTCTTCAAGCTGGAAAAGGTCTGAACTAAGCTGAAGTATTCCCTTCCTATGGACCTAGGGAGGAACGGAAGAAAAAGAAGATGAAAGAAAACGGGTCAGACATAAAGCCTGGTAAGCCCAGTGATTTTCAGCATGTAAACAAGAAAAAGGATCATGACATGAATAAACCGAACATAAGACAATAAGAGAGTAACAAGATAACATAAGACAAGATAAGGCAAGATAAACTGAATATGCTATCGCACCCATTACTATTTCTCTGCACCTCCTAAAAATTGTTTCAACTAACCTCATATGTTCATAATAAAATGATCCCTTTTCGATCGGCTTCTACTCGCATGTATTTATTACTTGTGTCATTCGGCCCCGCTTATTTGTAGATACCTGTGCCGATCCCACCATGGTGTATATCAATCCCTATGATGGCGACCCAATACAATTCAAGATGTACAGTGCATAACTACTGATGCCCAGTGCCTGATTTTTCCACTCCAGAGTACGTGCACGCCTGTACTCCGTCGGAACCTACACTGACGCACCACCTGCCGCTATTTTGACCACTTATAATCAGCACAGTAACTGTGCGCCACTTTGCCTAGTTCAGGGTACTGTGATACACCTATGTGGGTTACTACTGAAATGGGTCCCTGTTACTAGGGTTTCCTGACCAACATGTTATAACAGTTAAGTGTTTTCAATTTAACCTAACCCTACCCATTTGTTTAATTAACATGTTGCATTGGTTAAGTGTTGCCTACAATAACTTAACCCTACCATTCTTAGCATGTCTGTTCATTAGAATTAATTCGTTCATTAATGCACCAACCTCTCATATTAGAACTGTTGTTTGGGGTTGTTGGATGTATCGGGCGGTTCCGGGCAGACTTCTACCGAAACTCATTCTAACCTCGGATTTTGGGCTTAATGCGCTAACCTCTCACATTAGATTTGTTGTTGCAATCGCTGGATGTGCCGGGCGGTTCCGGGCAGCCTTACACCGCAACTCAATCTAACCTCGGGGTTAGGCATGTTCATCTTTTAGCCAATTTACATATTTACCATACATGTCCAAGTCTAGATTTTTGTATGCAATTATCCACAATTGTAGTCAATTCAAGTTATGTCTCATTTACTTGTTATGTCCAAATTACTCCAACAAGTTATACCCAATTCCCCGCGTTACAATCGCACGTACAACAATATTCAAACTAGGTTTCAAAATGAACCTAGTATTCATAAAATAAAACGAAAAGGGGAATAGAGAAGAAACGCAAGAATTGACATAAGAGAATAAGCATGTAAAGGTGTACCAAACACAAGAATCACGGTTCCAATAGATTTGTTGTATATTAACAATAAATATGAGCAAACTGAGAAAGTTACGTCATAGGCATAAAAATTCAATAGAACTGAACATAAAAGAATCACCAATTTGATATACAACAAGATAGATTCAATTGTATCACTAGTAACAGTCTCATAGGCATAGGTAATCTCAGATTTGACAAAAGAATAAGAATGAATCAGAATTGGTTATCATTACAATTAGGCATAGTTCTAGATTCGATTCATTGCAGTCATAATTTCTATTATGTGTTCAAATTTGAATAATAACTGAACTTGCAGCGATAGGATTAGAAAAAGAGAATTATTTGACGTTATAGCGATTCTAATCTCTCTTTGTTGATTGAAGCGGAAAACCTTTACTTTAATTTGAAGCTCTCCAATTTGATTTCTAGTTTGGAGAAGAAGGAGGCTAGGCTAGTTTAGAGATGGACAGCATGGTGGCATCATAGAATAAGGTTATGAGGTTAGGGCTTAGGTTTATGTGTGCTTATATAGGTGTGTAGGATTAATTAGAGCCTTTAGATCAACATAAGATCCAATCAAACCATCCATTCCAAGAAAGTGTGTCATCAGGTCAATCAGAAGTCACCACATAGCCCTAAAACTCAGAAAATCGTCACCATCCAGAATAGTCAACAGGGGTCGACCCCTATAGGGGGTTGACACCTATGTCGACACCCCTAGAGGGGTCGACACCTATGTCGACACCCCTGGGGGTCCACACCCCCTAGCGAGAATTTTCTCGCCTACTTCTTTTCGCTGGTTTGAATTTCGAATTTTGATTTATCAATTATTTATTTAACTCTGATTTAAACTTAAATCTTCTAGCCTCCATAACTTCTTCATACTGTATCCGTTTTACGCAAACTCAGACTTTATCTCAAGCAGAATTCCGAGATGAACGCAATGGCGTAACCCCTTTTAATTAATTCATCTTTAAAACTTAAGTGTTCTAAATTCGTTATATTAATATTCATAGAAAATATGGGGTGTTACATTCTACCCTCCTTAAAGGATTTTGTCCCCGAAATCTCTGAGTTAAGAAGAATGTATCCTAACATCCAACATACATCCACTCAACCATCAATCACATGCATCCATTGTCGTTAAAAAGATTTCTAATACTTTCATGATTATATGCATATTGTGTGTATATGTCCTTATCTAATGCAAAATCAGGCAGTCTACTGATTCAATTGACCTCCTTAATGCGAATTATGCCAGTGTCATGAGTCCATCGTGTATGCAATTATTCCTAATCGTACTTTATAACTTCTACATGAGTGCACAATCATTCATACACCTGGAACATCCATATGATAACACACCAAGTTTCAATCCATATACAAATACATATATGCATATGCAATATGAAAGTGATTGAGCTGATCTAGTACCTAATGTGTGTGTATATGCATCCACGAGCAACCACTAGCAGCCACTTGCAACCATCATGCGTAACATGTTTCAAATACATGTTTACATTCATTGGTTTCTACTTAAGGATCAATAGGACCGAGAAGATATACTTAAAAGATAGATACAATCATGCATAAACTTATGGAAAAAAAGAGATCAAGGATGTACCCTCAAAAAGAAAAGGGTAGGTTGTGTGTATCTTGTCTTCAGTCTCCTAAGTCGCGTCTTCTTCAGCGTCACTCCATGGTACTTTAACTAGCTAGACCTCACGATTGCGTAGCTTTTTAACTTCTATTCCCAAGATACAAGTTGGAACTCTTCTCACTATCGCTTCTCGTTCCACTTCTACTTCCTCTAGTATGATTGGCTCCATAACTTCCACAGATTCATGTAAGCACTTTCGTAGATGAGAAACATGAAAAACATTATGAACCCCAGCCAATCTTTTGAGCAGCTCTACTCTATAAGACATCATCCCAACCCTATTAATGATAGTAAATGGCCCTACAAATCTTGATGCCAATTTTCCTATGGATCCAGAGCTAACGACATTCTTCAAAGGAGATACTTTAAGGAAAACCCTGTCCCCAACCTCAAACTCAATGTCGGTCCTTCTTTTATCCGCATAGGACTTCTGTCTATCTTGTGCGGTCTTCATTCGTCTTCGTATCAAGGCTACCTTCTCTGAAGTTTCTCTGATCATGTTGGGCCCAAGTACGAGCTTGTCTGTAGATTCCGACCAACAAGTTGGTGATCGGCATGGTCTTCCATATAAGGCATCAAAGGGTGTCATGCCTATGGTGGCTTGGTAGCTATTGTTGTAGGCGAACTCCACCAAAGGAAGATGATCTTCCCACGGTCCCCCAAAATAAAGAATGCACAATCTCAAAAGATCTTCTAATACTTTGTTCACCCTTTAAGTCTGACCATCGGTTTGAGGGTGATAGGCAATGCTTAAGCATAGCTATGTGCCTACAGCCTCTTGCAAACTCTTCCAAAACTCACTCGTAAAGATAGGATCTCGATCACTTACTATGCTAGAGGGTATCCCATGTTGTTGAACTACTTCTTTAAGATAAATGAATGCTAATGATGAGGCAGTCCTCCTACTCTTAACAGGTATAAAGTGAGCGCTTTTGGTGAGCCTGTCAACTATTACCCAAATACTGGTATTTCCCTTTCTTGACCTAGGCAACCCATCTATAAAGTCCATCGAAATGTTATCCCATTTTGACTGTGGGACCTCTAGAGGATGAAGCAGACCACCAGGTTTCTTCTGCTCCGCCTTGACTTGCTGGCATATCAAACATTTAGAGACGAATTCAGCTACATCCTTCTTCATGTCATTCCAAAAGAAAACCCTTTTTATGTCTTTATACATCTTGTCTCCACCGGGGTGTATGGTCAACTTAGAATGGTGTGCTTCTTCAAGAATTGTCTTCACCACATCCCTTGCTTGTGGGACACATAGTCTTCCATCTCGTCTCAACCAACCCTTGTTATCTATGGAGCATCTATTGAGGTGGCTAGAAGTCTCACCTCTAATTAACTTATCCATCATATCAACTATCTGAGGGTCTTCACGTTGCGCGATTCCTATTGAGTCCAAAAGCGTAGGATGCACCTCTAGCGTTGCTAACAAACCAGGTACAAACTCAAAAGAGTGTCTAAAGTCAAAGGTTGCTATGTACTCCAAGTTTTTCCTTTCCACAAATAGAGGACTTAAGGTCAGCTTTTTCCGTCTTAAGGTGTCTGCTACCACATTGCCCTTGCCAGGGGTATAAGCAATCTCAAAATCATATGAGGCAAGAAATTCCATCCACCTTTGTTGTCTTAAGTTAAGATCTTTTTGTGAGAAAAGGTATTTTAATGATTTATGGTTAGTAAACAATTCAAACCTTTCTCCTAGTAGGTAATGAAGCTATGACTCAAGAGCGAAAACAATGGCAGCTAGTTCTGAATCATGAGTTGGTTCTTTTCATGTACCTTCAATTGCCTTCCTCCATAACAAACTTCCTTACCTTCTTGCATCAAGACAGTGCCTAACCCTATGCCGCATGCGTCTGTGTATACTGTAAACATCTTACTTCCATCAGGCAATGTCAGAACTGGAGCTGTTGTTAGAGCCCTCTTCAATCGTTGGAAAGCAACATCACAGTCCAAATCCCAAGCAAAAGTTAGGTTCTTCTTTGTTAATATAGCAAGTGGGTCGAGATCTTCACAAAGTCTTTGATGAACTTTCTGTAATAGCCCGCTAGTCTGAGAAAACTTCGTACTTCGGTTGCATTCCTTGGAATCTTCCAATCTTGCACCACCACTACTTTTGCGGGATCCACAGCTATCCCCTCTTTGGACACCACATGTTTAAGAAACCTTACTTCTTCTCTCCAAAAATGGCATTTGGAAAATTTTTCTTTTAGCCGATGTGCTCGAAGAGTATCCATATCTTTCCTTAAATGCAAAGCATGTTCTTCCTCACTTTTTGAGAAAATCAAAATGTCGTCCACGAAGACTACTACAAATTTATTAAGGAACTCCCTAAACACCCAACTCATTAAGTCTACGAAATAGGCGGGTGTGTTTGTCAAGCCGAAAGGCATGACAAGCTATTTGAAGAAACCATCCAGAGTCCTGAATGCAGTCTTATCTATGCTGTCTTCAGCCACTCTTAGCTGATGAAATCCGGTAGCCAGATCTAGTTGGAAGAAAACTGATGCACCTACGAGATGATCGAACAAGTCGTCTGTTCTTGGAAGTGGGTACCTATTCTTCTTGGTCATCTTGTTTAGCTCCCTATAATCCATGCATAGGCGAAGTGAACCATCCGCTTTAGTTGCGAACACTACTAGAGCACCCCATTCAGAAATACTCCGCCTTATGAACCCCTTTTCGAGCAACTCTTTAACTTGCTTGCTGAGCTCCTTCCTTTCCCTTGGAGCCATGTGTCTAACGGGTAAAGCAACTGGTTTTGCATTATCAACTATGCGGAATCTATCTCTCGCTTTGGAGTTAAACCCTTCACTTCTTCAAAGACACCCGAGTACTTATGGACTACTCTAACAGATTGCAAATTTTCAACAGACGCATCAAGAGATTCTAGGTTGCTAAGCATTACAAAATTCATAGGATTAAAGAAATTTCAAGAGTATTACGGAGGCGAGTCATAAGTCTAACCACTCTCTTTTCGCAATCGAGGATGGCACCATTACTGGATAACCAATCCACGCCTAGAATCAATCCATAGCCCGTGAAACCCAAAATATAAGCATTACATCTAAACCCAACGCTTAGTATACAAATTTCCAAATCCAAATAAATCATTGATAAATAAGCCGAACCCCCAGCTGGATTTGAAACAACCATGAGATCCTTTACTATACTAGTATCTAGGTGCAGAGATTCAGCTAGGGCAGTAGATATAAAAGAGTGCGAATCAAAAAGAGTACGAAAAGAATGAACAGAAAGATAAACTAAACTCTCAACAGAAATATTTCTACCTCTTATGTCGTAGGTGCTGTAAGAGCGGGAATCTGCCCTCCAGAAGTAGATCCTGTTATCTTCCTTTGTCCTTGCCCTTGCCTTGGGCAATCCTTAGCCATATGTCCTACCTCGCCACACTGAAAGTAACCACTCATCTTCCTCTTCTTCTGTTTGCAGTCCTTAATCAGATGTCCAGGTATGCCACAAAAATTACACTTCCTCTTGTCATAGGGTTTTTTTATTCTTCCCACCCTTCTTGGAATCCGTCTTCTTATTCTGCGATCCCTCCACTTTCTTGTCTAGAGGTTCTTCCATCTTCGCCTCTTTCTTCCTATCCTTGCTTTCCTCCTGTAACAGTGCCACGTCCACCAATCTCATAGGTCGCGCCCATAGGTATATGGGACATAGCTAGGCCGTGCAGTGGGTCAATTTACCCTTTAGCGAAACGGAGAGCCTTTCTATGTGGAGTGTTTACCAACTCCAGTCTGAATCTAGCCAACTGGTTGAACTTGTTGACGTATTCCTTAACCGATAGGCTCCCCTGTTTGAGTTCTAAGAACTTTCCCTCTGTAGGCTTTGTTCAGCTTGCGAGAGGAACTTCATTTCAAACCTCATTCTGAAATCCTCCCAAGTCTCAACTGGTCACTCAGCATTAGTAACCTCCCACCAGAAAGAGGCTTCGTCCTTAAGTAACCATACAGCCAACTGTATCGTCTGCCTATCATCAACTTCGAAGATAACAAACAAATCTTCTGTTTCATTGAGCCAGTTTCTCGCTTCCACGATTGATTCAGTCCCATTAAATTTCTTTCCGCCCATAGCTGGAAAGTCTCTACATATCTTCGAGAAATCATTCACACGTGGAGGAGGAGGAGGAACGATGGGTACAGCTGGAGGAACGTTTCCTTGGCCTTCGGTGGGTGCTGTGGGCTCCAAATACCTACGGAACCATCTACGTATTGTGACTCCCTCTGGAAGATTAAGATCCCCAGACATGCTGAAACGAAAAGATTCAAAACAAAGGATAGAAAGATAGTGCATATGGCTCTGAGGAATATGCCTTTAAAATAAAACAACACTTTTCTTGAAAATACTTCTTTAAAACTTCTTTTTTTGAAAAATAATTTTCAAAATTTTTTGTCTATTCTGGTAACCATCAGCTTTGATACCAAGTGAAACACCCCACCTCCGTTAAGGTCACTCACAAAGGGAATGCATTAACTTCGGTGAAGCATTATAGGTAAAAGATATGGATAGTTTATAAGTCAGACATACAAACAGCGGAAAAACTGAAATCAATTCATAAGCAGCATTCAGTCAAAACATTACAACCATTGTCTCAAAACCCAATTTCCAAATCATTACAATAAAACCTCTGTTTTGATTCAAAACTCCAAATACATAAAGAAGAATAAAATAGTAGTAAAGCAGCATAAATCCCCTATAAAAGTGTAACAACAGCCATAGCCCAAGAAAAGAGAATCCAAGCAATACATCTACTCTCTTCAAGCTGGAAAAGGTCTGAACTAAGCTGAAGTATTCCCTCCCTGTGGACTTGGGGAGGGGGATGGAAGAAAAAGAAGATGAAAGAAAACGGATCAGACATAAAGCCTGGTAAGCCCAGTGATTTTCAGCATGTAACAAGAAAAAAGATCATGACATGAATAAATCGAATATAAGACAATACCATAGTAACAAGATAACATAAGACAAGATAAGGCAAGAAAAACTAAATATGCTATCACACCCATTTCTATTTATCTACACCTACTAACAATTGTTTCAACTAGCATCATGTGTTCATAATAAAATGATCCCTTTATCGATCAGGTTCTACTCGCATGTATTTATTACTTGTGTCATTCGGCCCCCTTCTTTGTAGATACCTGTGCTGGTCCCACCATGGGGTGTATCAATCCCTATGATGGCGACCCGACACAATTCAAGATGCACAGTTTATAACTACTGATGCCCAGTGCCTGATTTTTCCACTTCAGAGTATGTGCACGCCCGTACTCCATTGGAACCTACACTGACGCACCACCTGCCACTATTTTGACCGCTTATAATCAAACCAGTAATCGTGCCCAACCCTGCCTAGTTCAGGGTACCGCGGTATATCTATGTGGGTTACTGCTGAAATGGGTCCCCACTACTAGGGTTTCCTAACCAACATGTTATAACGGTTAAGTGTTCTCAATTTAACCATAGCCCACCCATTTGTTTAATTAACATGTTGCATTGTTAAGTGTTGCATACGTTAACTTAACCCTACCATTCTTAGCATGTCTGTTCATTAGCATTAATTCATTCATTAATGCACCAACCTCTCACATTAGAACTATTGTTTGCGGTTGCTGGATGTGCCAGGCGGTTCCGGGCAGACTTCTACCGCAAACTCATTCTAACCTCGGGTTTTGGGCTTAATGCGCTAATCTCTCATATTAGATCTGTTATTGCGGTCGCTGGATGTACCGAGCATTTCTAGGCAGCCTTACACCGCAACTCAATCTAACTTCGGGTTAGGCATGTTCATCTTTTAGCCAATTTACATATTTACCATACATGTCCAAATCTAGAATTTTATATGCCAATTATCCACAGTTGTAGTCAAATCAAGTTATGTCTCATTTACTTGTTATATCCAAAATTACTCCAATAAATTATACCCAATTCCCCGCGTTACAATCGCACGTACAACAAGATTCAAACTAGGTTTCAAAATGAACCTAGTATTCATAAAATAAAACGAAAAGGGGAATAGAGAAGAAACACAAGAATTGACATAACAAAATAAGCATGTAAAGGTGTACCAAACACAAGAATCATGGTTCTAATAGATTTGTTGTATATTAACAATAAATATGAGCAAACTGAGCAAGTTACATCATAGGCATAAAGACTCGATAGAACTGAACATAAAAGAATCACCAATTTGATGTACAACAAGATAGATTCAGTTGTATCACTTGTAACAATCTCATAGGCATAGGTAATCTCAGATTTGAAAAAAGAATAAGAATGAATCAGAATTGGCTATCATTACAATCAGGCATAGTTCTAGATTCGATTCATTACAGTCATGATTTCTATTATGTGTTCGAATCTGAATAATAACTGAACTTACAGCAGTTGGATTAGAAAAAGAGAATTATTTGACGTTGTAGAGATTCTAATCTCTCTTTGTTGATTGAAGCGGAAAACCTTTACTTTAATTTGAAGCTCTCCAATTTGATTTCTAATTTGGAGAAGAAGTGGCTAGGCTAGTTTAGAGATGAACAACATGGTGGCATCATAGAATAGGGTTATGAGGTTAGGGTTTTGGTTTATGTATGCTTATATAGATGTGTAGGATTAATTAGAGCCTTTAGATCAACATAGGATCCATCCAAACCATCCAGTCCTAGAAAATGCATCATCAGGCCAATCAGAAGTCGCCATGTAGCCCTAAAACTCAGAAAATCGTCACTGTCCAGAACAGTCAGCAGGGGTCAACCCTTACAGAGGGGTCGACACCTATGTCGACATCCCTATAAGGGGGTTGACACCCTCTGGTGGGAATTTTCCCGCCCACTTCTTTTCGCTGGTTTGAATTTCGAATTTTGATTTATTAATTAATTATTTAATTCTGATTTAAATTTAAATCTTCTAACCTCCATAACATCTTCATACTTTATCTGTTTTACGCAAACTCGAAATCTATCTCAAGCTGAATTCTGAGACGAACGCAATGGCGTAACCCCTTTTACTTAATTCATCTTTTAAAATTTAAATGTTCTTAGTTCGTTATTTTAATATTCATAGAAAATACGGGGTGTTACAAAGGGCATGAACCTCTATCCCCATTCCTACGTTGAATTTTTAAATAACTTATCATGTCACTAGCTGTTCCAACCTGTTGGTTTGACATTGAAGATATAGGCCATGGATAAATAGGTTTTGCGTCAAACATCATTGATCCAAGAGTAATTGGAAGAATAGCGTAAAACTGAATCTTCGTCCTTATTTTCCTTTTTCGTTATAAAACCTCCTTCCATATTTCTTTTCCCATTGTAGGAGATACAATCAAAATTAGTTAAAGACGGTTAGTCCGAAGATCTTTCAGACTTCAACTCAAAAAAATTCCAAATTGGGGAGACTTCGAACTTATTAAGAGAGCCGAAGATGGATTGAAAGTATTATCCTTGGCTTTGCAGATTGATACCACTATAAGTTTATTGAAGAAGACATGGCCAAAGGGTCTTCTAAACCAAAACCCTATGAAGTAGAATCAAGGACGATGCCATCTCAAGAGCTTAATGTTCAAATTAATACCACACCAAGCCCATTGGATAGTCCAGTTTTGCAAGGAAGTAATCAAACATTAAGGGAGGTGGTCAATTCGAAAGAGAGCAAAAGTCCGATGTCATCAGAAAATAGATATTTACAAGGACTTTCCTTTTCTAATGAGATAGTGTTAGCTAAAGTCTCTTCTGATATGAAAATCTCATAGCTTATATATGATGGGACTACAGATCCCCAAGACCGCCTCTCTATCTTTGAAAGTTACATGGATTTATATAACACTTCCAAAGCGTTTCGTTGCAAGATTTTCCAAACAACTCTTCATAAGGAAGCTAATAAAAGGTATAGACATTAGCATGGTCTGGTCATCACAACTTGGAAACAATTATCTATGGCGTTTAGCATGTAATTCCATGTGTGGAAGGACCCAACAATCAGCATTTATTATCTATCCACTATTAAGTATGGGCCAGAAGAATCATTTGACGGTTATCTGAAGAGGTTTCATACTAAGTCACTCAAAGCAAAAGGAGCAACAGGCAGAGAGAAGCTAATAGTTGTGCATTCAGTATTACTTGCACCAACATCTTTCTGAAAGGAGCTTATCCTAAACAAATGTGAAAGCTTGGATGATTTTTATTTCAGAGCTGACATATTCATCTGCATGGAAGAGATACTCAACACAAATTGGAGCAAAATCAAAAACCAGAAGAGCTTGGTTCCGATTCCTTTACATGTAACTCTTCAAATTCAAATGAAGGAAAAGGCAATTGTTTATACCACAAGACAGAAGGACATCAAACCAGTTAATATCGTGATTTGATAAAGAAGTTCCAAACCAAAAAGTAAAAAGAACCTATTCAAGAAGGTTGAAAGATGGGAAATGTGAGAAATGGTCAAAAACATTCCAGCAAGGGATTAGGATTTAACAATTAGTTTTATGTTTCAAACACTCACTTTCATTAGTTGTTTCACTTTGTATCTTGCTTGTAATTAAAAAAATATTAATACAAGTTCAAGTGTCATTACAGGTAAAAAACAAAACCTGTTCAGACTTATGCATACAACAAGAGCTCAAGGGGAGTGTATTAACCCAGAAATCTGTGCCAATTTAAATTTTTTATTTTGGCAATTTTAGTGAATTTTGATTATTTAAAATGAATTATTTTAAATAATAACGACGAGAAATTTATTTTGAATAGAATTAGAACGTATATATTTATATAGATCCTCGTTAGAATATAAATGTTTATTTTAAATTAGAAAAGGAATTGAAAATGGCGCGGTAGTTCAAAAATTCAATTTCAAACTTCAAATGAATGTACCAAGTGCAAAATAAACCGGATTTTAGCGAAACCAAAAATATTAGAATCTAATAGAGAATATCTTTCCAACGAATCCAAAAAATCAAAATTACATAGTAGGGATAAAAAGTTATGCCCAGTTGAAAATTCAGAATAGTCACTATGAAATTCAGGCCCTTAAAAATGGAAATTTTGCAAACGACCTCGGTTTTCGATGAAACCACTTTTGTTGGATCCGGGATGTCAAGCTATTGCTAGGTTTCAAAATTCGTAATTTTTTGAATCAATATGTGAGTGTGGCAAAGGAAAACGCGTTTGACCAGTTTCAGTTGATTTTAATCGACTGGAAAATGACCATTTTTCAAACGGTCTCAAAATTTGAAGAAATTAATTTTGTTAGGATCGTATCGTCAATACGAAGCTAGAAAATATTTTTCTGGAATTTTTCGAGTTAGGACGTGGCCCTAGTAAATTGAAATGCTCGTTCAAATTCAATATATAGAGATATATGTTGATTTTGACGAAAACTGATTGAAACGATCGAATCAGCCTGCGATACATATCCCATTGTGTTCGAAATGGGGGTAATTAGCTATGGACGACAGTCGGTAGGTTCAATTTCGAGGTCGAAATAAAAATTTGCTTTTTGAAAATAAATAAATAAAATAATAAAAATCTCCCTCGCTATACCCTCTCAGCCCCCCCCCCCCCCCGGGTTACTTTACCAAATCGAGCAAACAAAGAAAAAAAAGGAAGAGGAACGAGGAGGGAAACTGCGATGCCCCCCGTTTGGCCACCGCCGGTGATCAGGACCCCCCTCCTGCGCCTGCGCCTCCTCTTCCCCATCGCTTCTTCTACTCCCTCCACCCTCTCCCCCTCGTTCGATTTCCCCTGAGCCCCCTCCCCCCAACCGTAAACCCTAAGCCAACCGCCAACCACCACTTTGCACCACACCACGCCTAGTCCGACGTCGAGCATCGCAGCACCCTTCCCCTCCTCTCCCCAAACTCGAATTGTAAGTCCTCCTTTTTAGTTTTTTTTTTTTTTTTTTTATTTTAGTTTTTAATATAAATAATATTGTGTAAATTTCAGATTTTTAATTTATATAAAGCTAAGGATTTTAATTTTATAAAGTTATAATATTTTCATATAAAGAAGGATCTTTATTTAAGTATAAAATATAAAGAAATGGTTTTTACTTATATATAGAAGACGGAGATTCGATTTTTATTTGGCGAAGTTATGATTTTTTTAATGTATGAGGAGCGATATAAAGATATGATTTTTATATAGTAGAGATTATAAAAACATGATTTTATATAATGTAGAGTAATAAAGATGTGATCTTTATAGAAGTAGCAATGTAAAAATGTGATTTTTATAATATATAGATAGTCAAAATTTGATCTTTATATATGCAGCGAAATAAAATTTTGATTTTTTATTATATATATATATTGAAATAAAAATGTGATTTTTATAGCAATGATATAAAAATTCGATCTTTATATTAGAAGTAGATATATAAAAATATAATTTTTATATAGAGAACAGCGTGATAAAAATATAATCTTTATTATATGAACACCAGTGTAAAAATAGAATTTTTATCTATATAGTAGCAGTATAAAAATGTGATTTTTTATCCATATAAAGTGATTATAAAAATGTGATTTTTATATACAATGCAACAATATTAAAATGTGATTTTTATACATGTAGTGGCTATGGACAATGAAATAGACAAAAGGCGAGCGGCGAAGATTTCCTACATATGAAGAGTCGCAGTGAATTGGTGTAGCTAGTCGGTGAGAACTCCTCACTTTTATCTTTATTTCTAGTTTGAAATATATTCTAGGATGCAGATGGTGTTTAGTAGCACCCGTCGTCCACAGACCATGGATGACTTGTTTGTTTGATTGTTGTATAGTGAAATTTGATTGTGTGATGTGGAACGAAATAAAATATTTTATAGTGGAAAATATTTTATAGTTAAAAATATAATTTTTAACGTGTATATATAATAAATATTTATAAACAAATCGGCCGATTTGTTTATATACACTGATTTGACTTATAATTGATTGGGACGATAAATTTTACACATCGCCTAACTGCACAAATAAAATCTGTGTGTGTTGATTTGAAACCCCACACGGGTATTGGGATGATATTTGACTTACACTAATCCCGATTGTTTAGTTGTATGTCAATCGATGGGTTGACAGACTGTGTAAGCGTTAATTATTTATATTTAATGCTTATGCAGTTGTGTGGTGCACTCTGGATGATGGTTGATGATTTATCGTTGCTGTATGAACATGGGCTGTAGGAAATCCATATAATTAGCATTATATGGTAATTGATTGGGCCTCATTCCAATTTAGAAAATAAATTCACGTGTTGAATTGAAAATATATATTCATGTGTTAAATAGAAAATAAATTCATGTGTTGAATAGAATAAATAATCATGTGTTGAATAGAAAATAAACTCATGTGTTGAATAGAATAAATATTCATGTGTTGAATAAAAGCCGTGTTGATTAGATTGTCGCCATTTTGACGTGAACGATATTTATATCGATTTTATTCATTTTTCAATGAATATTGAAAGTGATTTCAAAATTCGAATTAAATTGAAATGAATTGAAATTCGAATTAAATTGAAATGAATTGAAATTCGAATTAAATTGAAATGAATTGAAATTCGAATTAAATCGAAATTGAATTGAAATCGATTTGAAATGGAATTAAAACGAATTTATATTGAAAAATTCAATCTTGATTTGAATTTGAATAGGAAGTAGAAATCGTTTTGAAAACGAAGTTAAAACGATTTATAAAATACGTTTAGAATTGAAATCGACGAAATATATATTATATATATATAATATAATGGCCTGAATAAAACGCGCCGTGCTGCGGCAGTTCGCGAATTTTGACCATTGACTTCGAATTGACGTTGCGGGAGATCCGACCGTCGGATTCTCCTAAAACTGGAACCGTTGGGTTCGTATCGAAAAGATCTTTCTAAGGAATATTAGAGATTCGAAATCTAATGGTTGGATTTGGAATTATGTCCAAATCAAATTTGGAAAAGGTCGCTGTTAGTGCAGTTCAATGGCCATTGATGGAAATCGACTGTACGGGCCTTGATAAAATTATTAAAAATAGTAATAATTTGTGTAAAATCATAAGAAATGATTTGTGAAGAATTGGGATGAAAAACTCCATATTTGAAAATATAAAAATAGATTTTTATCGAAATGAACTAGTTTTGAACTAGAATAATAATTTATTTATTTTTAAATAAATAAAGTGGATTTGAAATGGTTTTGAAAATAACCAAAATTTCCAGTAATTGAATTGGAATGGATTTGAATCGAAATTGTCTTGGGAATATTTCGATGTTGGATTTCGTGATTATACAGATATTGTTCTGGAAATTTGAAAGATATATTTATATCGTTATTTCCAATACGATATTTGTTGGTCGTAGAATTTGATATTGAATATAAGCCGATATATTTTCTATTCAGAGCCTTGTATTTAATATCAAATGTGATTTTGGGTTGTCGTGAATAGTATCTTCAATAATACTGTTCTTAGACCTAAAGGAGTTAAGAAAATCAGAAACTAATTGGAGATTAGTTAAGTTGAATGGTTTCTTGGGTATTGATCTGATGTTGGTTTCGGCCTTCGGGGTTAATACTTAAGGAATTGCTCACTTGCTATTTTACGGTTAAAGGCTGATAGAATGGAATGTGATTTTGGGTTTATCATGAACCGTGTTTTAAATGACATTGATTCTTCAACCCAGTTAAAGATTAAAACTAAGTGGAGTTTTAATAAATCTTTAATTAAATGGAAAAGATCGAGAATGGAGTATCACCATTTTTGCTCCAGGCGATAATTAAATCTTTAATTAGATTTGAACGTGAAATGGTAATTGAATTTACCGATAACACCGTGTTGTTGGATATGAAGTATTACCAGTTTTACTTCATGGGATGAATAGGTTGGGATTAGGAAATAAAATAAATGATTACTTCAATGTGGTTCGCTAATCCCGACTAGTTTGAAGTGGTATTCAAAGGAAGATTAAAGAATAAATTTAAAAGAATTTATCTTTGATAAAATTAATGGGAACCTTTCCCTGAGAATGTGAAATTTAGAAACTAACTAAGTTAGCTAAGATGAATGGTTTTCTGGGTATTGATCTGATGCTGGTTTCGGCCTTCGGGGTTAATGTTTGGGGAATTATTCTCTTGCTAATTTACGGTTAGTGACTGATGAATTGGAATGAGGCATATGTTGTGTTTGTGTAACACTTGTTTATTATATACGCGAGTTATTCAGAAAGACCGGTTTTATCCCATTCTAAATAATTGATTCGACGTGGTGTCGAAGAGGAAGACGGTGGTCGAAGACCGGTGGTCTTCACGTCGTTTGTGTGATTACTGATGATCTTGATTGGGCCGTACACCCAAGAGGAGGGAATCAGTTAGTGGTCATCCAGACGTACTTGGAGATCGATGGATATGCAAGGTACTAGGTGCCTCCGGTTTCGTTCAGACCCAGAACGAACTTGTAAATGGACTGTGTGTCTGACATTGGATTTTATTCTATGTGATTGATTTCTATTAAATATATATCTGTTTGGTGGCGGAGAATTTATTCTCTTGCTTAACGCCCTTCTCTGAGATGTACGAGCTTAGGGGTTATATATTGATGGATATCAAACGCATGGAGTGAATTGCCTGTGTGGCATGCCTAAGTGGCAATTGATCAGGGCTTCTGTTGAAAAGCAAAGTCTTGTGGTTGATGATCAAAGCACGACCTGTGTGGCGTAGCTTTGTGTAGCATTGATTCGCGATCCTCACACCCCGGTCGTGAACCAGAAACGGGAGAAGGACCTCAGGGAGGACATGCGTTTCTTTCTAGCTAGAAGTGGCATTAGTGGTTTTACACGCCCTGACGAGTTTGAATTATGTGATTGTTGCTGTTGCGAGGCGCCTCGGATATATCGGTGACTATGTGAAGCCGATGAAGTCATTTGTTGGCTCATTGACGCCCTAAAGGGCGGGGAAACGCAGTGTTCTGGCATTTTAATCCACATTGGTGGACTGGCCCTGTCGCTCCAAGGGTCACTCAAGCTCTGATCCTGAGACACGGGCTAGGGTGTCTCGAATCGGTAGAGGACTATCTTTTGCCTCGGTTCACAGATGGAAATCTAACTTCCAATACGTGACTTTGCGGATTTATTTTTGGAGCCTCGTATGGCGACATAGTGGGATGGGGCGCTTATGCCGTCTATGATTGATACTTATGATTTGAAGTTGTTTTATACACTATGCACTAATAATAGTATCAAATGATTTGTTTTAAACGTATCAAGAATTCTTGGCTATTATAAGGTAAAAACCCTATCTTCCGGCTTGCGTTGCATTGTGTGATGGGACCTGGGTCTTATAATAGCTTCATTGTTCTTTATTTAGCATTGTGCTGTTGTTTTATGCACTGGTATGCTTGGGAGGAAACCCGTTCCGTGTTATACGGCGTGGTCCCTTGATTTACCTAACTTTAAAATAAAGATTAATAACTGTTTTCAGTTCTCACACCAGTCACATGACTGGCCTGGAGTTTATTGTTTTAACCTAAACTCTGGGTGCCCTTATTTTTGACATGGGCAGCTAGTAGTTTTGGTTTTGCAGGTTTATATTCACAGGATCCTGATTTACAACTGGAACGATACTCGGAAAGCTCTGTATCCGTGTATTACTTCTAGTTGTGTTTTGTATTATTTCCCGCTGCGATGTATTTAAATGTAATTTAAATCTCTGATATTTTCTGTGTAATATTTATTAATACTCTGTATATTCTTGTATTCTAATGAAATTGTTGTAATTAACAATGAAATGTTCTTCTGTTTGCGTTCTGATTCGTCTTGTCCTCAAAGTAATTCGTTCTTTCTCTCCTCTTCGGAGACTGGGGAAGTTCGGGTCGCTTCAGGGAGCACCTAAAATGCGCCAAACCACTGCATATGTCCCACATAAGGGAACGAAAGATCAAACGGTACAACTTAAGGAATGTATTGCATGGATAAGAGCATGGAAAAGATATTTATCAACAACAAGCTTCGATAGAAGTTGCCTAAAAAATATACAGCAAACAAAACAGTCAAACACCCAATACCATTTCAGATTGAATATGATTCACTGATATCTTTTTCCCTTTACCTTAAGATTTTATAAAATACTATCATCAAGATTATTTACTGACATGTACGAATGCTTCTATGAAAGGTGTGGAACAAACAATCAATAAAGCCTTCAGTAAGAAGGGAGAATCAAACAAAGCTTCTAGTGAGAGAAGCTACGTCAGACAAAGCTTCCGAAGAGAGAAGAAATTTCAAACAAAGCTTCCCGAGAGAGAAGCCACTTCAAACAAAGCTTCCAAGAGAAGAGAAACAACAACAAATAATGCTTCCGAAGAGAGAAGCAACATCAATAAATCTTTAAGAGAGAGAAGCCACATCAAATAAAACTTCCCGAAAGAGGAGCGACAAACAAAGGCTCCAGAAGAGGAGCAACAAATAAAGCTTCCAAGAAGAGAAGAAACATCTCCTACAATGGAGTGCCTCCCAAGTATGGATACAAAACTTGCATCTCCTGCGATGGAGTTCCCATCAAGTAAGGCTAAATACTTGCATCTCCAGCAATGGAGTGCCCATCAAGTAGGTCTAGTGTGATGGCCCGCCCCGCACCAGCCGACATTTCGGGTGAAAGTGCGCTGTGTCGATGTCCAACCAGCACGGGACGGTCGCTAAAGAAAGGAAAGAAGGGAATTTGAACTAGCAAGGAACGTGTAGAATGTCTTACAGTGCATGGAATAAAATATAATAATAACATACTTGACATAAAACAGGCGAGAGAGTGCATAAGCTGAAAACTAAACCATCATAGCAGCGGAAAATCCAAATACAGCTTATGTTCCACATCATCGTTATTACGACTTTTAAAAAAAACTGTCTCTAAAGCAAAATAAGGAAGGTACACTACTAATGCCCAAAGTAGTGACCAGCAGCGACACAGGGAGAATATATATATATATATATATATATCATACGTGGAAGCCTTCTGCTCGTCTCTGGCACAACTACCCATGCATAATCACTTGACCTGTCTCTAGTTTTCCTGTTTAAGAGCACTCAGAGTAATAAGAAGAGACATAAAACTCTGAGTCAGACAAAAGTCTGGTATGAGCGATAAGCAGCAAAACAGAAAATAACAGGTATACTAAACCATACCTGAACCTGGACCTGCAACCAAAGAGTTAGCACAACAAGATGCACAATACTCTAAGTTGACACTAACATATGGTGTAAATATACGGGGGGTGGGGGTGTGCATGTCATAATAATGTCAAACAATCAAGCATAGCAACCATCCTCACATCCCTCACTCAGTGCGTAAAGCATACGATATCCACCGCTTTGATCACCCATATCCTTGGTATGATCACTCTGCCCCCATGGAGTCATGGCAACTCCACTGCACTGATCCATAGCCACTAGTCCTTGCTATGTCCACTATGCCCCATGAAGTCATAACAACTACATTGCACTAGCTCATAGCCATGCTATGATCACTCTGCCCCATGGAGTAATAACTACCCTACTGCACTGATCCATAGCCTAATAATCGACTCTCGGTGCTGAATCAAAGCTATGGATGTCGACAACTCCTTAGCACACGTATCGTAGCAAAGCCCAACTCATGAAGTTAACTCATTGGTTCCCAACTGGATCCTGAGTTCTATTTCGCATTTGGACTACCTTTGCATCTCGGGTTTTGGTCTCCTCTGGATCGGTTCCGTATTTTCTCTTCACCTTATCTCGGATCGATTCGTGAGTCATGTGTTCCCCAGTTCCGTTCGGTATCTTCCGCTCGTGGTCAAGCTCCAGGTCGTGTTCCACATCCCCTGGCGGTTCGATTTGTGACTCTCCTCTTGCTCGTGCTCATCAGGTCGGCTCATGGGAGGCTCCCTGTTCGGATCGGTTTGCGACAAAGCTCTGGTTCGGGTCGGGGCTTCAGATGTGAACTGTTCGCGAGCTCCTGGTCGGATCAGGATCTCCAAGCGGTTCGGGGTCGATGATCTAGCTCGTGGTGCAGCAGTTCGGAGGAACGGTTCGTGGTGCAACAGCTTGGAGAAGCGGTTTGTGGGTGGGCTACACGATCAGGTCGGTTCGGGTAGGGCCGATCCGATCCAATCCAACTCCTGCATATGTTCCCTACAACATCCAGCGACTGTTTTTATGCCACACGACGACGTTTTCGACCATTCTAACTATTCTAAAAAATCACAAAGCATACCATATAGTCATAGAAACATGTATAATCAACCACAAACACCAAAACAACAAATTGATATGTTAAAACGGATCAAACATGCCTAAAACCCATATTTTTCCCTTAATAATGTTTAACAATAACTAATGATAGGATTAGCAAAACTTAACCAAATTAACCCAAACTTCCAACAGAGGTCTAAAATAATAGTTAAGAATTTCTAAACATTTTTCCAAATTTTTAACATGCATAATTTCGTTAATTAACACTAATCACCGTAATTAACTGTAATTAGTGTAAAAACAATGCTAATCACTCACCTTTGCCACAATTAAAACTTTCAGAACTGAAACTCCTCTCATATGGGCAAATACCAATGTCTAACAGCAGTTCTAACTCTGAAATGGTGTTATTTCTCCTTGATTTGATGTTGCTAAGCTTAATCCTTGATTAGAGAGCGATTTGGGATGAAATTAGAAGGTGGAGGCCATTGTTAGGGTTTCTAAGAGGTAAATGGCGGCTAGAAAACTGAAATAGAATGAAAACATAACTTATTTCAGCCTTCCCATAACCTTAATCCCGAAATTGATTATGGGCCCATTCACTAATAACCTCATTTGGCCCGGTTAAGCAGTTTTTCACCTTCTAAACCTTATTTCAGCCATATCTCCAAAACGGTAAGTCCGTTTTTCACGTATAACCACTCTACGGAAAGGTAAACCATCATCCGGATCTAGTGAAGGTGGTTTCAAGTCAAAATTCCTTTCCAATCAAAAGTTATGGCCAAAATAAGATCAGCTAGGGGTAAAACGGTCATTTAAAAATGGAAAAAATTATGAACATGGGAAATGACCCCAATAGTCATCCCCCAAAGTTACATGACCATACGACTTCATTTGTGAAACAAATAAATATTCTACGACCCCTTGATGCGTAGAATGCGGGTCGTTACATTCTCCCCCCTTAAGAAATCCCCCCTCCCCCCCCCCCCTCCCGAAATTCCTTAACGAAGAAACAAGTAAAGGATCCCGCATGCCTACCAACCATTCACAATAATCAAACATGCCAAACAACAAACAAGTCTATCCTAGCATGCAGAAAACTAAACTGCGATTAAAATCTTACCAGGCAAAGAGTTCTAGATACGTCTTCCTAATGCTCTCCTCTGTCTCTAAAGTACAGTCATTCTCATTCTCGCCCCACTGAACTTTGACTAGATTCACCGCTTTCCTTCGAAGTTGCTTCATATCGTGCTCAACAATACAAATCGACTTGCGGTTCCCAACCGCCTCGGGTTCTACTTCGATATCATCCAACTGATCATGTGAAATAGTTGCATCAGGGTCATGCACGAATTTCCTTAACTGGGAAGCATGAAGTATGCTACGAACTCCTACCATCTTCTCTAGTAATTCAACTTTATATGCCAAATTCCCAACTTGTTCGAGGATTGGGAATGGACCAACAAGTCTTGGTGTTAACTTGCCTCTTCTACCAAATCGTATCATGCTTTTTAATGGAGAAATCTTGACAAACACCAAGTCTCCAATGGAGAATTTTAAATCTCTTCTCCTCTTATCAGCATAACTCTTCTGCCTATCTTGGGCAGCCTTCATTCATTGTCGGATAACCTTGATCTTATCTGAGGTTTCTCTTATCACATCTGGCCCAAGCACAAACTTCTCACCAGTTTCTAACCAGCATGACAGTGAGTTGCACAGTCTTCGGTACAAAGCTTCATATGGAGCCATACCAATACTGGATTGATAACTATTATTATATGCAAATTCTACTAGATGCAAATGGTCATCCCATGATCCACCAAAATCTAATATGCAATCTCTCATGAGATCTTCTAATACTCGATTCACCCTCTCTGTCTGACCATCAGTTTGAGGATGATACGAAGTACTGAGATGTAATTCTGATCCTAACGCCTCTTGTAAGCTCTTCCAAAATCTACTAGTGAACAACGGATCTCGGTCACTCACAATGACTTTGGGTATTCCATGAAATCTCACTACCTACTTCATATACAGTTCCGCTAATTTAGCTGTTGTTCTATTTGATTTGATCAGTATAAACCTTGCACTCTTAGTTAATCAGTCCACAATCACGTAAACGCTATCATTGCCCGATCTAGTCCTTGGTAAGCCATCAATGAAATCCATTGAGACTTGTTCCCATTTCCATTCTGGAATTTCTAATGGTTGCAACAAACCACTAGGCTTCTTTTTCTCGGCTTTAACTAGCTAGCAATTCATGCATTTGGATATAAACTTCCCAACGCCTCTTTTTATCCCTTCCCAGTAGTAAGTCTACTTCATGTCTCGATACATTTTGTCATCACCGGGGTGTATAGTCAGTTTTGAGTGATGACATTCTCTAAGCACTTCATCTATCAATCCATTGACATTGGGTACAACCAGTCCTCCATTCTTTCTAAGCCATCCATCTCGATCAAGCCCATACTTGTTCATCTCTTCGTAGATTCCCATCTCTAACTTTGAGATGATTTCCAATAGGTTAGGGTCGTCGCTCTGAATGGAACCAATCCACTCAATCAAAGTGGGTCTGATCGTCAAACTTGCTAATACTTCTGGATCCAATTCGCACTTTGGTCTGAAATCATACCCAGGGATGTACTGCAGTTGCTTTCATTCTAGAAACATAGCCCTAAACTGGCATGTCTTCTACTCATTGCATCAGCTACCGCATTGCCCTTTCCTGGTGTATATGCGATATTGAAATCGTAGGAAGCCAAGAATTCTAACCATCTCTACTGCGGGAGATTTTGATCCATCTGAGAGAAAAAATACTTTAATGATTTATGATCGGTAAACAACTCGAATCTTTCTCCCAAGAGGTAATGTCTCCACATCTTCAATGCGAACACGATCACTGCCAATTCCAAATCGTGGGTAAGGTATCTTTTCTCATGTGGTTTCAGCTGCCGACTAGCATAAGCTACAACCCTACCTCCTTGCATCAATACATCACCTAGATCGGTACCACAGGCATCTGTGTATACCGTCATCTCTTCATTCCCATTAGGAATGACTAACACTGGTGCACATGTCAACTTTTCCTTTAGACTCTTAAATGTATTCTCGCACTTTTCGTCCCAAACAAAAGCTTGATTTTTCTTGGTCAACTGAGTCAACGGTGCCGCTATCTTGGAGAAGTCTTGGATAAACTTACGATAATATCCAGCCAACCCCAAGAAACTTCTTATGTCTGTTGCATTCTTAGGAATGGACCAATCATGTACCGTAGCCACCTTTGCAGGGTCCACGACAATACCATTCTCCGAAACAACATGGCCCAAGAATCTCACTTCCCTCCTCCAGAAGTGACACTTAGAGAACTTTTCTTTCAATTGGTGTTTTCTTAACACCTCCGTCACTATCCTCAAATGTTCCTTGTGTTCTTCCTCTGTCCTCGAATAAATTAAGATATCATCCACGAACACAAGAACAAACTTATTCAATTGATCCCTGAATACCCTATTCATAAGATCTACAAAATATGCTGGTGCATTGGTCAACCCGAATGGCATGACCAACCACTCATAAAACCCAGACGGCGTCCGAAATGCCATTTTAGCTATACTCTCAGCTTCCACCCTAAGCTGATGAAAACCTATCGCGAGATCCAACTAGGAGAACAGTCTCGCATCACTCAACTGATCAAATGAATCATCTATCTACGGTGGAGGATACTTATTCTTCCTCGTCACCTTATTAAACTCGTGGTAGTCCACACACAATCGAAGGAAACCATCTGCCTTGGTAGCAAACACAACTGGTGCTTCCACTTAGAAACACTTCTTCTGATAAATCCCTTCTTCAATAAATCGCTTACTTCCACCCCGAGCTCTCGCTGCTCCCTTGGTGCCATACGACAAAGTAGCATCTCTATAGGTCTACCATCTTTCACTAAATCAATTTGAAACTCAATCTCTCGGTGTGGTGGAAGTCCGGTCACTTCCTCGAAGACATACGAATACTGGCCAGCCACAGGAACATCTGACAACTCATCATGCGGGATGTCGAGGGAATTTAGAAAACTAGTCATTACCCCATCACTAGGTAGACCACCAAACACTACCCTCTGCCCATCATCTGCTCTAACTATCACCAAAAAGCCCTCACAGTCTACCACCCCCCCGTATCTTTGGAGCCAATCGACTCCCAAAATAATGCCAAACCCAGTAAAGCCCAAAACAAAGGAATCACAAACAAACATGCATCTATGACTCGATAAGACCACATTACGACAAATCATGCTAAGGCTAGTTGAACCACCAATCGGGTTCGTCACCGCTAAAGGTCTATCGACTATCTCGGGTTCTAATCCAACCTATCTACCAGGTCACTAGATATGAAGGAACGGGAACCTCCGGTATCAAACAATACTCGAACAGGAACATCATAAACAGAAAGCATACCTTGAATGACGACATTCTTTCCTTTCTCCGCCGCGGTTGGGGCATTCGACGAAGAAGGAACAACATTAAGAGCGTATGCTTTCACAATCTGCTTCTCTTTAGGGGGTTGCAAACATTTATCCTTGTGATGTCCCACTTGGTCGTAGTTGAAGCACTTCTTATCCGCTGGCTTCGCTCGACATTCTTTAGCATAATGGCCCTTCTTGCCACGGCTAAAGCACTCCACATTTTTCTTATTCTTTTTCTTCTGGTCTTCTTTGGTCTGATTCTGCTTTCTCTTATTCTGAGAATCATTCTTGCCTCCACTACTTGCTTGTGGTTTTGGCTCCTCTACAAATGTAACATCAGTCTTCGACTTAGGGTATAGACTCTCTGATCTTAAAGCTTTCCCCACAATCGATTCAAACATCTCATCGATATGGTTTATAAGCCTTTCCCCCAATTACTGATCTATGCCTGTTATGAACTTCTCAAATTCTTCTCGGGAGTGTCAACAAGAGGCAATCCATACTTCGATAAAGTATCGAACTCAGCAATGTACTCCGAGACTGCCCTACCATTCTTCTTAAGCTCCAAGAACTTCCTAAACAACTCTGATTTCTGAGCAGCTGGGATAAACTTTTCACCGAATCGGGCCTTAAACTGATCCCATGTAACTTGATCCTCTGGAGTAGCTGCCTGAATAGCATTCCACTAATTCATCGCCCGTCCTTGTAGATGACGGGATGCTAACCTTCTCTTCGTCGCATCCTCGATACTCAAGTCTTCGAAGATACGCTCACAACTATCAAGCCAATCCTGAACTTCTGTAGCCAATTCTGTTCCGTGGAACGGCTTTCCACCAAGACTAGTGTAATCCTTGCATAACTTGGCGAAATTGGCCCTAGGCGCTTGCACCGCTGCACCACCACCATTTGCAGCATTGGGAACTGCTCCTTGCACATTTCTAAGCATCTCCCTCATGAAGTCAGTGAACATCGTCCTCATAATAGGAGCATTCCCATTATTAGCAACTCTACCAGTACTCCTAGTATATCGGCTCATCTTTCAATCTGTAAGGAGAAAATGATTAACCATCCCTTCAGTGGTGCCAGTGCAACTTCATCCTTAAATATACTAATAGTATATATATAGCTTTTGAAAACCAAAATATCACAAATATGCGCTCTCATATATGTACTATCTCTCCCTGGTGTCTTCCCTAGGTTAACTACGCAACCTTGCTCTGATACCAAACGTGACGACCCGCCTCGCACCAGCCGACCTTTCCAATGAAAGTGCACCGTGCCGATGTCCAACCAGCACGGGACGGTTGCCAAAGAAAGGAAAGAAGGGAATTTGGACTAGTAAGGAACCTGTAGAATGTCTCACAGCGCATGGAATAAAATATAATAATAACATACTTGACATAAAACAAGCGAGACGGTGCATATGCTGAAAACTAAACCATCATAGCAGCGGAAAATCCGAATACAGCTTATGTTCCACATCATCGTTATTACAACTTTAAAAAAACTGTCTCTAAAGAAAAATAAAGAAGGTACACTACTAATGCCCAAAGTAGTGACCAACAGCAACAGAGGGAGAATATATATATATATCATACGTGGAAGCCCCCTGCTCGTCTCCGGCACAGCTACCCGTGCATAATCACCTGACTTGTCTCTAGTCTGCCCCTTTAAGAGCACCTAGAGTAATAAGAAGAGACATAAAACTCTGGGTCGGACAAAAGTCTAGTATGAGCGATAAGCAGCAAAACAGAACAATAATAGGTATACTAAACCCAACTTGAATCTGGACCTGCAACCAAAGAGTTAGCACAACAAGATGCACAATACTCTAAGGTGACACTAATATATGGTGTAAATATACAGGGGTGGAGGTGTGCATGTCATAGTGATGTCAAACAATCAAGCATAACAACCATCCTCACATCTCTCGCTCAGTGCGTAAAGCATACGATATCCACCGCTTTGATCATCCATATCCTTGCTATGATCACTCTGCCCCATGGAGTCATGGCGACTCCACTGCACTGATCCATAACCACTAGTCCTTGCTATGTCCACTCTGCCCCATGAAGTCATAACGACTCCATTACACTGGCTCATAGCCATGCTATGATCACTCTGCCCCATGGAGTAATAACTACCCCCACTACACTGATCCGTAGCCTAATAATCGTCTCTTGTGGTGAATCAAAGCTATGGACGTCGACAACTACTTAGCACACGTCCCACAGCAAAGCCCAACTCATGAAGTTAACTCGTTGGTTCCCAACTGGATCTTGAGTTCTACTTCCCATTTGGACTAACTTTGCATCTCGGGTTTTGGTATCCTCTGGATCAGTTTAGTATTTTCTCTTCTGCTTGTCTCGGATCGATTCGTGAGTCATGTGTTCCCCAGTTCTGTTCAGTCTCCTTCCACTCGTGCTCAAGCTCCAGGTCGTGTTCCGCATCCCCTGGCGGTTCGGTTCGTGACTCTCCTCCAGCTCGTGCTCATCAGGTCGGCTCATGGGAGGCTCCTGTTCGGATCGGTTCGCGACAAAGCTCTGGTTCGGGTCGGGGCTTCAGATGTGAAATGTTCGCAAGCCCCTGGTCGGATCGGGATCTCCAAGCGGTTCGAGGTCGATGATCTAGCTCGTGGTGCAGCAGTTCGGAGGAACGGTTCGTGGTGGAGCAGCTTGGAGAAGCGGTTCGTGGGTGGGTTACACGATCAATCGGTTCGGGTAGGGGCGATCCGATCCAATCCGGCTCCTGCATACTTTTCTTGCAACTTCCAGCAACTGTTTTTACGCCAACGACGGCGTTTTCGACCATTCTAACTGTTCTAAACAATCACAGAGCATACCATACAGTCATAGCAACATGTATAATCAACCACAAACACCAAAACAACAATTTGATATGTTAAAACGGATCAAACATGCCCAAAACCCATATTTTTTCCTTAGTCATGTTTAACAATAACTAATGAAAGGATTGGCAAAACTTAACCAAATTAACCCAAACTTCCAACAGAGGTCTAAAATAATATTTAAGAATTTTTAAACATTTTTTCCAGATTTTTAACATGCATAATTTCTTTAGTTAACACTAATCACCCTGATTAACTGTAATTGGGTAAAAACAATGTTAATCACTCACCTTTGCCACAATTAAAACTTTTAGAACTGAAACTCCTCTAATTTGGGCGAATACCAATGTCTAACAGCAGCTTTAACTCTGAAATGGTGCTAGATGTTGCTAAGCTTAATCTTTGATTAGAGAGTGATTTGGGATGAAATTAGAAGGTGGAGGCCATTGTTAGGGTTTCTAAGAGGTAAATGGCGGCTAGAAAACTGAAATAGAATGAAAACCTAACTCATTTCAGCCTCCCTATAACACTAATCCCAAAATGGGTTATAGGCACATTCACTAATCACCTCATTTGGCCCGGTTAAGCAGTTTTTCACCTTCTAAACCTTATTTCAGCCATATCTCCCAAACGGTAAGTCCGTTTTTGACATGTGACCACTCTATGGAAAGGTAAACCATCATCCAGATCTAATGGAAGTGGTTTCAAGTCAAAACTCCTTTCCAATCAAAAGTTATGGCCGAAACAAGATCAGCTATGGGCAAAACGGTCATTTAAAAATTGGCAGAAATCATGAACATGGGAAATGATCCCAATAGTCATCCCCCAAAGTTACATGACCATACGACTTCCTATGTGAAAGAAATAAATATTATATGATCCCTTGATGCGTAGAATGCGGGTCATTACAGCTAGCCACTTACATCTCAGCTAGTGGACTTGCCCCCTATGT
Source organism: Allium sativum (assembly GCA_030737875.1). Lineage (NCBI taxonomy): Eukaryota > Viridiplantae > Streptophyta > Magnoliopsida > Asparagales > Amaryllidaceae > Allium > Allium sativum. The sequence goes on along the minus strand of CM060927.1, from coordinate 262,376,851 downwards.
GGGGCTAGTTATGTATGCATCTTCCCATAAAGGGACCAATGTCACTCTCCTAGAGAGCATTCATTCATTTGCATATCCTGAGGGTTAGGAATAAGGCTAGACATTATATACCGAACAACCAAATAATCAAATGGAACTTCTCGCTGAACGTTTGATAGCTAGGCGACGTAACAGAACTTCTCGCTTAACGATTATGGATTCAGATAACCAAACGAAACTACCTGCTGGCTGATCAAACAATTGAAAATTTGGGTGATTGAATGGAACTATCTATTGAATGGTTAAATGATGAAACAATAGAAGAGAACTACTATCGAAGGGTCAAATCGCTAGAAAACTAAACGGGACTACTGCTGAATGATTATTCGGTTCAGGATGGGATTAATTTATTTTGAAAAGCGGTCCTCTACATTTGCGTCCGAGAAATTATTTCCGGGCCACTTAAAACTCTTTCGTTCGTGTGTTTTCTCTAAGAAAAATTCTGAGGAACCCACAAATAATTTATGGTTTTTTAATCCCTTAATGGTGTTTTGGTTGTTTAACATTGTTCACTTGGATGAACTTTGGATGGTTTGTGATGCTTTCATTGATGAATCTTTGAATAAATTTTGATGGTTCTTCTATGCTTTTTTTAAGAGATTCTACTTATGGCATTTTTCAGTAACTTCCAACTAAGACATAATTCATATATGGATTTCTGATTCTCTATTTACCCGAGAATGAGTCTCGGGATTTCTAATTTCCATTTTGCCTGACTATGAGTCTTAGGGCTTCTATTAATTTCAGATATGGATTTCTAGTTCACTATTACCCAAGCACAAGTCTTGGTATTTCTGATTTCAGTTTGTCCAGGTATGAGTCTCGGGGCTTCTGTTAATTTCAGATATGGATTTCTGGTTCTCTATTTACCCGAGCATGAGTCTTTGGATTTTTGATTTCAATTTGCCCCAGTATGAGTCTCGGGTTTCTATTAATTTTGGATATGGTTTTCTAATTCTCTGTTTACCTGAGCATGAGTCTTAGGATTTCAAATGTAAACTTCTTACTTTTATTTACCCAAGCAAGGGTCTCGAGATTCTTATTTCTATTTACCCAAGTGTAGGTCTCGGGGCTTCCATTAATTTTATACATGGATTTCTATTTTTCTATTTACTCGAGTGTGTCTCTCGAGGTTTTCATATCTTTATTTACTAGAGTGTAAGTCTCGGGGATTCTATTAATCTCATATGAAGATTTATGATTTCCATTTATTTGAGTATGAGTCTTAGGTTACCTGTTACATCCAAGCTTCTGGATTTTTGTCGCATAAGTTCAGGTCTGAGCCTTGAACCTTTTCCCTTATTATTCCAAATAAGTATTTTCAACCTAAAAATATTTTCAAAAAATAAACCTTTAGATTTGCATTATTCTAACAATCAAGTTTAGTTATGGATTTTCTATGCTCATTTCAAAAAAGAGAATGTCTAAATTTCTTTTTTTCCATATTTGCATATGAAGTTTGGATATACCACTATTGTTTCAAGGTAAAGGTATTTAAGCTAGTACCCAGATTGGTACTTTGGACCTTCCATTCAAAGATTTCCAACAAAAGGCAATGATTTCACGTTACCTCATACAGGGAAGTTTTCTAAACTCATGACATATTTACCTCTAACGTTCATCATTATGAAGTTTGGTCAAAATAATGTTTGACATATTATAAGTAAAATGTGAAACACTATGCAAGTCATATACTTCAACTGGCACATTATACTAGTCAAAAATGAACTTCTGATATTCTATTGCAAGTATCTGAATATAGGTCTTGGGTTTGCTATCTCACTTTTCCATGAATAAATTCTTTGTTAACTAGATACCTAAGTTGGAACACTGATTCCCCCATTCGATGTTATTAGAAAATGTTAAGCGTTGAAACCATAGAATCCCACACGGATACATGTTTGATTTTGCACATTATGCATAATTGGATTTATAAAAGTTCATAATTTGGAGTTTGCACTCAAGATTTATTAATTAAGAAAGATTATGCTTTTATTTGCATCACTATCTTGAGTCATACAAAACTAATACCGAAACTTTTCTAATGATTCTTGAGTCGCAGAAAAATAGTAATGGAACTACAAGATTTTGTCCTACAAAACAGAATCTTCTTTATGCTAGGGGCTAACGGTTGACACCAAAATTTGCATCAGCCAAATATAAAGAAGTCGAGGCTCCAAAGCAAGAAAAGCAAACGGTTTTCAGGTAGCAAAACAGGAACCATGTAGAAAAAGAGCCTTGGATGAGGTTAAGGCAATACTGATAGCAAGGTCCGAAAGCTGTGGAACCGGCACTAAGAGCAAACAACTAGAGAGCTAATACCGACAGCTAAAGGTTCGGGTTGCAACTAGGCATCAGTATTTAGTATTGTTAGAAGGATGATACCAAGGTTACATCGGCATCAAAGAGGAGGCCCGAGAGACTCAAGGCCGATACCAGAGCACAAGGGTATCGGTCCGACACCGATAGCAAAAGATTTGATGCAGCAGGGAGGAAAATAACAAAGTATGGTGTCAATACCAGCGTACAGAGGAATACTAGCCTGGTGAGGACACCGAAACTAAGGAGGCCTAGAAGTTGAAGCATAGATTCGGCACCTAATATGAGGGAAACAAGCCTAAAGCATAAGGCCGAGAACCAATATCGTATAAGACGATACCAAGCTTTAAGTGAAGAAAACAGATGGGTTGACACCAAGTATTTAAGAAGAGAAGACACGAAGACGAAACCAGACTCATTAGAAGAAGTAAAGAGCTAAAAGCAAGCAAAATAGAGCAAAAAAAGAGCTATCAATACAATAGTTTCGATACTGAAACCGATAAGTGAAAGAAGCGTCAATCAATCCCGAAATATAAACGGAAGCCAGATACATAAAGGAGAAAACTAATTCGACACCAGAAGCTAAATGCAAAGAGAAGAAATAGCAGTCTTGGTACCGAAGCGCTTATGCAACAATGGCACAACTTTGACACCTAAAGCAAAGGGCATGAAACAACACCGACACTAGGCATTCGTTTGACACCGACACCAGGCACTCGCTTGACACCGACACTGAACCTCCCAGAATTTGGTAACGAAGGCTGAGAACAAAGAAATGAAAACAATGAAGCCGACATAAAAAACATACAAAGGTTCGGCACTGAAACTAAGAGATGCAGAAGTACAACGAAACCAATGCCAAACAGTCGCAACATAAGGGGACTCAAAATCTATAAATAAGACACCAGGGGTCTCATTTAAAAGGTACTTTTCTCATTCGACAATCTGACTCCCATTTCTAATAGAGCTAACCCTAATTTGTAAATCAATCTGGGATTTCTTATGTAACCTCCTCCATGAATAATATCATAAAATCCCTTAAAGTGAATGTAGGTTCAATCCGAACCAAACCACTATAAATCGTTATATTCTGTAGTATTTTGCATATTATGTCGTACTTTACTATACTTGTGAATGTATTCTGCTATGCTTCCGAATGACCAAAATAACCCTTCCTATACCATTTAGCTTTCTATTTACGACGAGCTTATGAATCCCTTATCCCAAGGTAATTGTTGGTCCTTAGGTCTCGTAAGCCTGATACTCACCTCCTGAAGGAAGAGTAGCTAATCTTTGAGTTTAAGACCTTGATATCTAGGAAACGGTGAACTAACTCAAGCCTGTAGGAAATAAGCAATCCTTAAGTACCCTTAGGTCCATATCCTTATTCCCTTATTTTTGTGTTGGCAAAAAATATTGTTAACATTAATTTTAAGTATTTAAATAAATTATTATATTAAGGTATATTATATTAAATTAGTTTACATCGTAAAACTTAGTATAAATTAAAATTTTACTTTGAATATTAAATATTAATTAAAATTATAAACTATTTTCAAACAACAATTTCATTAGATCAACTTTAACTTAAATTCAAGCTATATATTTCAAACATTAATTTAAAAAAATATTTAAGTTATATTTCAAAATCAGTACATACTTATAAAATTTTAGAAAATAGTTTATATTGACCAACACTGTCTATATTTAATTTTCTGCCCTATGGTCAAGTGAATCAGATATGTATTATTTCAATCCGTAATGTTTAAATTTTTGGATATATATTATTTTAATCTGCATCCTAAATCAGTGTCAATAATAAAATGGTGTCGGTATGTATTATTTCAACCCATAAAGATTTTTCAAAATCGACAAACAACTTGAAGTGTGATAACATAAGTTAAAAACATAATAATACTGATATGTTGAATAGCAAATCCATATCATATCATTTGCATTAATAACATTCAAGACATATGACACATGTCACAAATAAGCGTATATCACAAAATATCACAATTTCATATTATGAATGCAAATTTGAATTTAACATAACAATCACATCAGCTAAAACAATTATAACATTTCAATTTAACCATTTATATGTGTTAAACCATACATTCATGATATCTTTCGAGTGCGATATTATCCCACCTTTCATTGAAACAAAGAGAGTTGGAAAATGGAGACAAATACTCATAGAACCAATCAGTACAACTCAGTGCTCTCCAACACTAAGGTACAAATAAATTTACAAATCAATACCCCATGCAATTAAAAAGAAGAGAGTTGAGGGGTTTTGGAAAGGAAAGATGGGTTTTGATTTTCACAAAATTTACAAAACATAACAAAATTTTGAACATTTTTTAAATTGATTTCTGGATATGATAACATTGACTTTGAGAAAGTCACAGATGGGAAAGTTCTTTCAAATTCCTTTCTCCTTAATTTAAAAAAAGAAAAGCTGGATTTTGATAAAAATTTGGGGGAAATACAACTGAAGCGGTAAAAGACGAATCTCTGGGTCACAAATCTAGGCTAGAAAATGTGTCTAAATGATTCATGATTTCGACATAGAAAAATACAAAATATGAAAATATTGTCAAAATGAAAGTTGTAGCTGACTCTAGTCCATCAAATCTAGAAAAACGAAAAACTGAATTTGGTTTATATACGCGTAAGTTATGGCCACAGCAAGACATGATAAAATTCTAAGTAAAATAGAAAATAAAAATCCTTTGGTTTCAAGGGGATGTGGTTAAGGCCATTTGTTTTTTGTTGGGGCCAACTCGCTAAACATCGAGATAAGTTGTCCAACCATGGTCAAGTCATGGATGGTGGTGGCAAAGTAAAGGAAGGACGACAAGGTTTTGGGTAAAAAGGAAGGTGATTTTGAGTTTACACAAAGGCCCAAGGGTTTTTAAGATGTAAGTGGATAGTCCGAGGGCTCACGGAGGTGGTCGAAGGTGGTTTGACAGACACACTGGTTATGGTGGTGGTGGTTGTAGGGTGCAACGGTAAGGTAGGAGGTGGTTTGGGTGATTGATGTCTAGGGCTTTAATAAATTCACAAAAATCAATTTGAAATTTAAAATTAGAGATAGAGATTGAAAATTGTAGCAAAAAAATATAGTTTACTTAGTGATTTATTTAGGAGGAAAGAGGTTTATATTTCTTAAGGAGGGAGTTTGCAGAAGGAGGAAGAACACACAGAATTGTTTCAGTGAATAAGAATGAGAGACAAAGAAATAATAATCTGTATATAACTTCCTAGGGACCAAAGAAATTCTCAACTTAAGTTTATATGGAGTGGGATGAGGTGGCAAAAGAAACTTTCCCAAGAAGCAAGGTACATGCCTTAGTACAGAATAAAATAAAGAACACGTAGTATGATGCTTACGCACCGTTTGTTTGCACCATTTTACACCAAAACTGAATTTTCTAGAGCTCTAGAACTCTGATTTCGATGAAACGAAAAATGGAAATCATCTTATAAAAACATGCTCCAGTTTTAGAAGAAATAAAATTTCTAATTTTCTAACTTGTAAATTTTGATTTAAAATTCAAATCTGACCGACTTTGACCAAAAATTTCAAATTACAAAAAATCTCTCATTTTAATATATTTGTTCAAATACATACTTAAAGTTTATAAATTAATATTCCAATGTTAAATTAATAATCGATTTCATGTCATTTGAAACAATTAAATTTTGTATTAGCAATCAATCTTATTATTCAATTTAGATATTCATACTTAAATTTATATTCAGAAAATGAATAAAAACATTCAAAATAACTTATATTTTATATTTATGTTAAATTTCAAATAAAAACCTTATTTAAAAATCATTAAAAATTTCAGGTTATTACAATCTCCTTCACTCAAATTTTTTCGTCCTCGAAAATATATGAGGTAGTGAACATAATAATCAAGTAATTTAATATTTTAAAAATCAATTTATTCATATTTGTCACTTACTTTGTTTAATATATTGAAATATATTTAAATCAAAGTTTAGATACTTTTCAATATATCAAATATTTTTTAATATTCACTCGATGTCTCAACCAAAACAATATATCCATCTCACTTTCGAAACTTTAAAATTAACACTGATGATGCCATGGTCATCATCCGAATCATTTTTAAGTGACCGGAGTGTGATTCTGTATTTGTCTAGTACATACAGACTTTAACACATACGTTAGTTAGGTGTATGCCCAAAATTTTTACATACTTGGTGGTCCAATCTTAACGTCAAGTACAATATTTGAAAATTTTCTTTTAGATTAAAGCATACATTTCAAATCATCCATTTGTTATAGATTTTAAATGAGAAAAATATATACTCATTTATTTTTAAATTTCAATTTCTATCCTTTATCAAATATATCCAACTTAAAATTCGCAAATGTAAATCATATAACATTTCAAAGCACATTTCAAAACATATTACAAAACACATTTTATAATAACACATATTATGAACATTATATTAACATATATTAGCCTTTTTATGTTACATTTGTTTAATACATAATTCATACCTAAATCCATAATAATTTTAAGCTATAGTTCCATCTTAATTAAGTTCTCAAGTTTTAATTACCATTATGAGTACTAATTAAGTTTTTATTCGTATCACTTATTAAATCTAGTCCATGCTAATTTCTATCTCATTGAATCAAGTCCACACCAATATTAATATTACCACCTTAATACTAGTAAGGTTTAAATTCCATTTATCTTTATTTCAGTCTTACCTACATCCATCACCTTTTATAAATGACTGAACTCCAACTAAGTTAACAATAATCAATTTTACTAGCTTAATAACATTCATATAATTAAATTTTACCTAAAATCACAGTTTTAAAAATCCATTTAATACTTATAAATTCAATTTATATTATATATTTCACAATCACTATTCTTTTATGGAAAAAAATTAATTCACACAAAGTAGACTTTGTCATTTCACAAACATTCTTAAAAAATTAGATCAACATTCCAATTAAATTTACATCAATCAAATCAATACTTTATACTCAGTAAACTCCATTTACTTACAATTTATCACCTTATAAATCAAATTTGTTTGACATCTTTAAGTTCATGTATTACATTTTAAATTTTTTCACCAACTAATAAACTAAGTGGTCATTCCCCTAGTTATTAGTACATTTATATTTCCCATTAATTATTAATGTGATTATACTCAAAATCTCATGAACTATTTGTTTAATTAGGTCAACAATAAGTTTGAAACATGAGCTAGAAGCTTAACCAATAAAAGAACCTATTAACAGAGATCAACAAAGGATGAGGACCTTAACTTAAGTAAAATAGAGCATACTTAGGATTTGAAAAACAATAAATTATGAATTTACTAGGACAGATTTAGAGCAAGGACCAGGATTTAACAAAAGAAACCCTAATCGAAGAGAAACATTTCAAGGAAGATGATTCAAAAGAAGGAAACTCTTGAAAAGGCTAAATTTAAAAATATTTTTTTATATCTAAAAGTTCTTTTGTAAACCATTTTTATTTTTCAAAACATGTTATCTTAGGAATGATTCTTAGACTAGTTCTACTCATTCTATGGCATCGTTACCCTATCTCTAATGAGTTTTAACCCCATAAACTAAGGTTTTCTCAAACCAAAGCTCTGATACCAAGTGTAAAGACATATTCTTTCAACCATTTAAGTCGATAAAAAATTTAACTCAAATTGGTTGAAATTATAGATTGTTATTGATATGGGGTTAACTTTGAGGGCATAATAGAATCAAAGACGGATTATAAACATAAAAAAGCAAAATTTCTCGTAGTGAAAGGAATAAAATACAATAGTAGGTCATAAAGCCACAAACAATCTAAGAATGATTATAGGAAATATGATAATATTAAACTGAAAGGCCTACAAATCCATATCTTATATATATACAACATTTCATATTTTACAAAAACAAACAAATCTGACGACTTTTAGGCATATAATTCAGATTCAACACAAACGATTATATAAATCATTATAAATAGCGAATGTATTTCCCACTCACCTGAAAGCTTTCCAAATCTAAATCTGAACACAGCTTTTAGACTTACAATTCCCAACCTTACAAATCTACAATTTATTTACAATGGAGATTTATAATGCTGATTTAGATTTGTAGATCTAAAAGAAGGATGTGAAAAGAAGAAGGAAATTTAAATAAAAGAACCACCTAATCGAAGAACTAACTCTTCTAAATTTAATCTCTCCAAACTGTGTTAATTAGATTAGTATATGTTTATATTTTAATTTTAGAAGAAATTAGAGGTTTGTAATAACAGGGCTTCGCTGCTCCGTTCAAAAAATATAAGCAAAACAATGGGGATCTAGCCCTTTGTTTATAGGCGCAGAAATAACCTTGAACCATCAGATTGAATTCCATAAAAATCCACCCAAATATATAATTTTTTATGAATAACTTAACCTTAGCCACCACTACCTGAATCGACGAAGCGATCGATGTAGCAATCGATCGTCATGGTCGACCTAGCAATGAGGTTGCTGGGGAAGTATTTACTATTATTTATAAAATATTCTGTTCGATTTATTTTCTGCTCGTAACATTTTCATACGAACTCCATTCACGAAGTTCCAAACATGAAAGCCGACCAGAATTTTGTTATGAATGCTACGGTGCAAGTTTCATAGTCAAATTCTACCATTTGCAAAAATTCTATTTTTGGAATATCATTTAATAACTAAATTAATGATTGCCAAAATTCCAGGTTATTACATTTTTTTTTCCTTAAAAGAAATTCGCCCAGAAATTTTACCAATGGCGAAGTCATTGTGCCCGCAACTAATTATCCTAAACTACACAATCTATCGGTGTATATCCAATTTTCCAACAAACGTGGCCATATGCATAGTGTACATAATGAATTGCAACCCAAAATATGCATGCGTAATGATTCTAAATCGGATCCTCCTATATGTATGCATATTACTTTGAAAACACTTTTGAAAACAAGATGCAAACATCCTGGCAATTCTCCATAAATGCAGATTTTTGAAAAAATTTCATCTAAAAACCCTCACATGACTATGGATGGAAGTGTGCAACAAATTTTGCATCCAAATCATAACATCCAACTCGTCAATGTATCTAAATCGCTTCCTATTAATTTGTCCTATGTCAGATGTAACAACTCGTATTTTTAATGAAATTAAAAACAAGGAAATATGTGTGTGTATATATATATTATATACATAGATATATTTAAGAGAAAAATTAAATAATGACAATAAAATTGCATGTAATAAGTTCATGCAGTGAAATGAAGGAAAAAGATTAATAAAAGAAATTACATGCAATATATGAAATGAGAAGAAATGCAACGTAATGCAATTAAAATTGCATGCGAACATTTAAAAAGAAATAAAAAGTAAAATTTAAAAAGCTTCCAGAATTTAGTCACGAAATTAGCTCATTGCATTCGTAGCGATTTTCTGGTCAATTTAGACCTATGGTTCATAGAAAACCGATTTAAAATGAAAGAGAGATCTTTAATTTAAATAATGTAACAAAACTTGTAAAAGAGGAATGAGAAAAAAGATAATATCTAGCATTTTCATAAGCCTTGTTAACAAAAGACTTAGTAGCTCGGTTGGTTAGAACATGTGACCTTAATACAAGAGGTTGAGAGTTTGATTCCCACCAGCGCCATATGTTTTATTTAAGGGATTGGCTAAAAAGTGGCTTAGTATGACAAGGGTTAAAAGGGGGTTTAACTGAGAGAATGTTTCAAAAGAGGAAATATATATATATATTAATTAGTTTGAAATTTGAAATTTTCGCATAAAAAACATTAGCATACGCGCAAGAGTTGAATACATATGAACATAATTCAGAATAAGGGTTGCGCGCGAACAAAAGAGAATATTTGAAATTTGATTATTGATAAATCAAATTTCATATATATATATATATATATATATATATATATATATATATATGACGTGTAGGGGGTGTCGACACATGTGTCGACACCCAAGCAGGGATGTCGACACCCCTTGCTGCTGCGCATAACGTTGCACACATGCCGTGTTTTTATTGGTTAATGTTTGTTTTTTTTCGCAAAGCGGCCATTTCCTATTGGTCGGATGATGTGGTTAGCTTTGATGGAGTTTTAGATTAAATCTAAAGGACTAGATTAGTTTAGCACGCCTATAAATAAGGTGGCTAGGGTTACTTCATCCTCACAGTTTCTTAGGCGACGCCAAAACTCTGCCTCCAAACCTATTCTTCTTCCTCTTCTTCTTCAACTAGAGAAAACTCTGCCCTTTTCTGTTCTCCTCCAAAACTTATTCAAAATAAAAATAAAATGAAGATTAAATCTAGGCTTCTTCTTCAAAGTTAGAGAAAAGAATTCAAATTTGCGATAAAAGCGCATAGATTTATGCTGCGTATGAGGTGGAAGAGTAGATATGGATTAGATTCAAGATTATTCAGGGTTGGAAAGCAAATCAAGGTGAGTGGGCTTAAATTATAATTTTGAATAATGGTATAAGCATCGTTCCACATTTCCCGTTTATATAAAGATTAATTGATAAACATGTTAATTACTATAGTCTTAATTTTATGTTTATTCTATTCTTCTCCTTCTATTTCCCTATTTATTTTTAAGACTAGGCTACCTTCGAGCCTAGTCCAATCTCGTTGAAATATGCACACGAACGAAATTGAGATAATCGGAAAAGTTTGGATATGATAATGAAAAAGGAAATATGGGGATATCATTTAATTGAATATAAGACTATAATTTAGGGAAAAAATTGATGATTGGAATTTGGGCATAATTGAAATAAATATGAAAAATTGGAAAGGTTTGGGGAACATGTAAATAAAGGTAATTGGCATAAGATTGTTGATAATTATGAAATTGGTTTGGGCATAATTTGGTATAACTTGTATACATGGAAATATAGGCATAACTTGGATTAGAATTGTAAACATAATTTGAATTAGAAATTATTGGTAATTGGAATATATTATAATCCAAGACTTGAAATTGGGCATGAATTAAGAAAAAAATAATGAATGCCTAAGACACGAGGTTAGATTTGGTTTGCGATAGAAGTCTGCCCGGAACCGCCCGGCATATCCAGAAATCGCAAACGGTAATCTAATGTGAGAGGCCTTAGGTGGAAATCAGACCCGTAGTGGTGTCAAGACTTGAGGTTAGATTCAGATGCGGTAGAAGTCTGCCCGGAACCGACCGGCATATCCAGCAACCGGAAACGACATTCTAATATGAGAGGTCTTACGCGTTTACATTCATAATAAATAATAATGAACATTTAACCAAGACGACACATGTAAGGTTGACATGGATATAATAAAGGGGTTAAGTGGGTAACATGGATAGCATGGATAATCTGTTAAATTGGAATACTTAACCTAATTAAATTTGTAGTGGTGTTACGAACTGACTGAATTGAGTAGGGGTTAAGTAAACTAGTTAAAGAAGTGGGAAGGGTTAAGTTAATCTTAATTAATGCCAAAATGGGGAATTATAATAACCTATTATGAATGAACTTGAATAAGAAAAGGAAAGATGATAGGCACGCTTGTCCTAGGGACAAGTGAGAATTATAACTTATGGAATAAGGTAAGTTATAAGGAATGGTAGGGGGAAAATGAAATAACTTATGTAATAAGGTAAGATGTACTTAATTGTAAATTAAGTAATATGTAAAGGCAAGAATAAATCTACAAATAAAAATAACATAAGTTATATGAATGGAAAGGGATTATGACACAACAGGAGATTGGTTAAGTTGAGTAATTCTCTGAGTGTCAATCTGATGTTGATTTCGGTCTTTGGGGTTGATACTTAGGGAGTTGTTCTTTTACCGATGTGTGTGTGAATTAAGATATACTTAATTATAAATTAAGTAGAACATGTTATGGTAACCATAAGATGGAATAATGAATAGATTATGAGGACAACATATTGTAGGCTTATTAATAAACTTAAACTGGTTAAGTTATAAATGGAATTAATAAGCAAGGGTAACTTAGTAAACTTAAAAAGGAAGTTAATGTGAATGAGAATAACCAAGTTAAATGAGAAAACTGAAGAGGTGGCGCAAGCGCGTAATTAATGATTAGACGTAGGGTCTAATGACATGTTAAAATGAGGCGCTTGGAGCAGTCCGTACGTTATAGGATGAATAGCCCAATAAGGTAGATCATCACGGTGTCATAAGGCACGAGGGGAGCACACGTTCATCTGACTTTTTTGGCGACTCCAACGAACTGGAAGGAGAAGCACGCGGCTTCCTAAGACGTTAAAGGTGCTCCTAGTAGTCCTTTGTGTGGTGGCAGATGTTTAAGGTTGTGCCCGCGGAGGTTGGGTCTGCGCGTAACTACTAGGTGGGTGGGCCTTGACTACAAGAATAACTTGGCAGTCAGAATGCTGTACACAGTGACGGAAAAGATGATTCAGCGGCTGCCTCAATGGAGGCAAAGGGTCAGGACCAACAAGGATATTAGGTCGTCGATTGCCTTTCATCGGCAGCCAGGAGGATGCGGAAAGACTAGAGCTAGACCCAAGATACCATTAACCATTCACTATCGTGGGATGGTGGTTTAGGGGAGACACCACATGGATGTCTAGATCGTTTGCTTAGGGGCTTGTCGCTTAGCTCTCGTAGTCTTTACTAGTTGAGGGAGGGGTTGAGGTGTGGGGCCATAACCACCATAGAAAACAAACCCTAGGGATATTTGTGTAAGAGGCTCTTAAAGGCGGGCCTGCACAGATATGATATAATGACCCAAAAATCCCCGCCCTTTGAATCGACCATAAACCACACAGGTCTGATCCAAAAGTTGGAAATCCTCGAGTGCACTAACTCTGGGCATACAACATATAATAACAAATAAAAGAATTTTTTTTTAAACATCATAATAATGTTACATCAGAGTACAAAATATCAGAGTACATCAAAAAAAAAAAGAATACAGTGGAAGATTAATTACAATAACTGTAATACCATGCAGCAGAAATGAATAAACTAGCACAGCGGAAGACTATCAATGCTCTGGACACAGCTTTAAGCTTCGCTCCAGAATCCTGCTCAATATATCTGCAAAATAAACTACTCGACTGCCCGTGTGGAAAAGAGGGCACCCGAGTTTGCAAAGTGAAACAAACTACGAGTCAGTCGTGGGACTGGTATGATAAATCTTTCCTAACTTATCTAACAGTATGGCTAATCACAGAACCACGCGGCTAACGCGAAACAGGTTTACTCCATTGGATTGCCAATGTATAAATCAAATAAATTTTTATTCAAAACAACGCAATGCTTTTTAGAAAAATGAAATCATTATAAGACTCAAGTCCCATCACACAGTGCAACGCAAACCGGAGGATAGAGTTTTACCTTATAATGATCAAACATGCTTGATACGTAGAAAATAATATTTTAATATTATTATTAGTGTCTAATCAATTTTAAAATACTTCAAGTAAATGTATCAATCCTAGACGGCATAGCTACCATATACTATGTTGCCATATATAGGTTTACAATCAAAACCGTGATGTCGCATTGGAAATTGGGTTTCCATCATGAGTCAAGGCTAGGGACAATCTCCTTACATATTCGAGACACTCTAGCAAATGTCTCGGGATTCAGAAGCTGGTGAACCCTTGGATCCTGCAGGCCGGTTTACAAATACTTTAGTGGATTAGTTATGCCTGAACACACGCTTCTCGGTCCTATTGAACCTATAAATTGGTCACTATCGACCAATATAACTGAGGCCTCGTAACCTATCATCTACATAAGTAAAATGTCAGGGCTTGCAAAACCCTGATACCACTTCTAGCTTGAAAGAAATGTGTGCACTCCCTGCGTTCCCTTGTCCCATTTCTGACTCTTACCATGGTGTGAGGCTCGCGAAGTAATGCTATACACAAAGCTACACTTAAATAGGTCGTGGTTTGATCATCAACCACAAGGCTCTGCTTTTCAACAAAAGACTTCATCATTTGCATCTTAGCATGCCACATTGACAATTCACGCCATGTGATCAATAACTATCAATACATAACCTCTGAGCTCATGCGTCTCAGGGAAGGGTGTTAAGAAAGAGAATAAATTCTCCGCCACCAAACAGATATATATTAAATAGAAATCAATTTACGTAAAATGAAATCCAATGTCAGACACATATCCATTTACAAGTCTGTTCTGGGTCTGAACGAAACCGGAGACACCTTATTCCTCGTCCCATATGTCCAATACGGAAGAGAGGTGCTCGCTTATCCGGACAATCAATAAGTACGTCCGGACAACTACCACTTTAACCCTTTACTGGGAGCTATCTAATGCCGGGCATCAGTAGTCATCCATTCGATGTGAAGATCGCCGGTCTTCAATCATCGTCTTCAATATCTTCAATTTAAATCGTCATAGAATTATTTGAAATGAGATTGAACTCAGTCTCTTTCAAAAAATTCTCGCATATATATAATTTAAATCATTCCGTATTGTTAATATTATTTTACAATGATTTATTACTATTTTATTTATATAAAAATAGCCCCATTTAATTTAATGACGCTTCGGGTCAATAGGCGGCTCTGGCGCTGTTTTTTACCCAAATTTGATTTACACATTTCTCGAAATCTAACCGCTGGATTTTAACAAGATTTATATCGTTGGAAAGATCTTCCCAAAGCGGTCCTAACGGTTCCAGTTTCGGGAAAATCCGACGATCGGATCTTTCGGTATAATCGTTTAAAGTTGCGATTTTGAAACGCGAAATACCATGCGCGATTCGTTTAATTTTAGTTTATATAATTATATATAATTATATATAATTATAAATTACTCGACGATTCAACTACCGTGATTTAACATGTCAAATAAAAGCATGTTTTTTTGCATAACAAATCAACATGTTTATAAGGTCAATAAAATGTAATTTATTTATATGACATTTTTGCTAATGACAAATAAAAAGATAATCTATTTGTATACATTCTTCTATGTATTCTAATGACAAATAAAAGAATAATTTATTTGTTTACATTTTTCTATTCAACATAAAAAATAAAAATGATAATTTTATTTGTTTACAATTTCTATTTCAACTTAACAAATAAAAATGATGACTTTCATTTTTGTTGACAATTTTATTTCAACAAGATGATTAAAAAGTAATTCATTCATTTTGTCTAAAGTTCCATTTTAACAAAATGCATAAAAGTGATGATTTCATTTTGTTAACAATTATATTTTAACAAAATGAACAAAAGTGATAATTTCCTTTTGTCAACAATTCTATTTTAACAAAATGCATAAAAGTGATAATTTCATTTTGTTAACAATTCTATTTTAACAAAATGAACAAAAGTGATAATTTCATTTTGTCTAAAATTCCATTTTAACAAAATGCATAAAGGTGATAATTTCATTTTGTTAACAATTCTATTTTAACAAAATTAACAAAAGTGATAGTTTTATTTTGTCAACAATTCTATTTTAACAAAATGAACAAAAGTGATAGTTTCATTTTGTCTAAAATTCCATTTTAACAAAATGCATAAAAGTGATAATTTCATTTTGTTAACAATTCCATTTTAACAAAATGCATAAAAGTAATCTATTTTACAAAAATGTTATTTTGTTTTAACTCAAAACTATTTAACAAATATGTAGTTTTAACTCAAATCTTTTTAACAAAATGTAGTTTTTGTTTTCTCTCTTATCTAATTGACAAAAATGTAATTTTTTGCTTTCAACCATCATATTTTGACAAAATGTAAATTTTTGTTTTAACTATTATATTTTGACAAAAATGTATATTTTGTTACAACTAATCTATTTTGACACAAATGTTCATTTTGTTCAACTATTCTAATTTTGACAAAAATGTATGTATTTGTTCAACAATTATATTTTGACAAAATTGTATATTTTGTTTTCAACTAATCTTTTTGACTAAAATAAATATTTTTGTTTTCAACTAATCTATTTGACAAAAATGAATATTTTTGTTTCAACTAAACTATTTGACAAAATGAATATTTTTGTTTCACCAAAATACTTTGACAAAAATGAATATTTTTATTTCAACCAAACTACTTTGACAAAAATGAATATTTTTGTTTAACCAAACTACTTTGACAAAAATGAATATTTTTCTTTAACCAAACTACTTTGACAAAAATGGATATTTTTGTTTCAACTAAACTACTTTGACAAAAATAAATATTTTTGTTTAACCAAACTATTTTGACAAAAATGGATATTTTTGTTTTCAATTAAACTACTTTGACAAAAATGGATATTTTTTTGTTTCAACTAAACAATTTTGACAAAAACGAATATTTTTGTTTAACTAAACTACTTTGACAAAACTGAATATTTTTGTTTCACTAAACTACTTTGACAAAAGTGAATGTTTTTTTTTCAACTAAATTATTTGACAAAAATGAATGTTCTTGTTTCGACAATTCTAGTTTGACAAAAATGTATATTTTTGTTTCAACAATTCTAATTTGACAAAAATGATTTTTTTTTTTTTGATTCAGCTATTCTAATTAACAAAAATGATGATTTTTGTTTAACTCCATTCTATTTAACAAAAATGTTAATTTTTGTTTAATTCAATTCTAATTAAAAAAAAATGTTAATTTTGTTCAACTATTTTCTAATTAACACAAATGTTAATTTCTGATTCAACAAATCTAATAAGCAAAAATGATAATTTTTATTTAATCCATTTCTTATTAAAACAAATGTTAATTTTTGATTCAAAAAATCTAATAAAAAAATTATAATTTTTGTTTAATCCATTTCTCTAAATAACACAA
Source organism: Allium sativum (assembly GCA_030737875.1). Lineage (NCBI taxonomy): Eukaryota > Viridiplantae > Streptophyta > Magnoliopsida > Asparagales > Amaryllidaceae > Allium > Allium sativum. The sequence goes on along the minus strand of CM060927.1, from coordinate 262,359,602 downwards.
ATGTTAATTTTTTTTTCAATAATCTAATAAACAAAATGATAATTTGGTTTAATCCAATTCTAATTAACAGAAATGTTTAATAGATCTACAGTACACACCAATCACAGATCAAATCACGTATGACAATTAGCCGAATATTATAGCGTATGAGTAATACTGCAATTATGATTAATAAATTTTAATTATATAATAAAAAGAATAGAATATCTCATAGTGCTTTGAATTTGAATTTGTCTGAATTTGTTTTGGGTCAACTCCATGTTGTAGATCTCGTCCATACGATTCCATAGAAACTTGTTTCACTGATTTCTGATTTGGTTTGAACGAGTTATGGATTCTTATAATTTAATTACATACTTAAGGAATAAATTAATTAAACTAAATTCATTAATTACCCTCTAATTTAATCTGGCCGCGCATTTTCAGATCCAAGGGTGCGCCCTTCTTCTTCCTCGTCATATCTACTCCCAAGCATTCACGAAGTAAACTCCACCGCACACTTGCGCACGCCTCCCTAGCCCTCCTGTAACACCCCACGTCCATTAATATTACTCACAAAGGGAATGCATTAACTTCTATGGAGCGTTTTAAGTGTGTATAGAACAGAAACTTAACAATAAGACAGATATAAACAGTACTTAAAACTTTAAAATTTTATTAATTGCAGCGGTAAACACATAGGTTTGATTACATCATCAAAAACCAGAGTCAAAGTACATAATATCCATCTTGACTAAATCAGAGTACATAAATTGAAAGACATAACCCCAATACAAAATAGCCATAAATAAGATAGGCTGAACTTTTACTTCAGCGATCCAAGCAACTTCTAAAAGCAAGAGATACAGCTGTCCAAAATCAAGCTCCACTGGTGCTAGTTCCACCCTGACCACCTTGGGGGGGGGAGGAGGAAGAAAAGAGGTGGAAACAAAGGGGTCAGACATAAAGTCTGGCGAGTGCGATAACTTTAACAATATAATTATCAAAATAACTAGGCTAAGGCATAAGTTGGAAAATAAGGAAATGACTGTGAATAATTGAGCATGGCAGAGCAAACTAAAGGAAATAAGATGAACAAAGATAACATTAAAGGCGCACCTAGTCACTATAAGATAATTACTACACTGCACCACACTAAACACCCTAAAAGTTGATCCCGCCTACTAGACTTTAATAATGATAATGGTAGTTTCGTGTACCCCTAGTTGCCTTCATAGGTGTCGCCTGCCCCTATCTCCACTAGGTGTACCCATTACCCCCATGCGATCGGCTCCCTAACTCGTTGATACCCGTGCTGGCCCCACAGTGGGGTGTATCACTCCCCAAAGTGGCAACCCGATACCACCAACAATGCACGGCTTATACCTACACGATGCAATAACGTCTTACCTACCAGCCCGGGCCCACATGAACCCGTTGAACTTGCATTGCCACCGCTAACCCGTTTTGGCCTCTTACAGTCAATCCCAGTATGCGTGTCTCGTCCTCGACTTGGGTCGAGCCCACAAAGATACTTATGGGTTACTGGTTGAAACAGGCCTCCATTACTTGACACAAGCTATCCACCTAAGCTTGGTCCCCTCTAGTACATCTCACTTAACCCTCTTCTTATTCATGTTCACTTACATGTTTCCAATTTTTGGTTAAGTGTTTCTAATCGTATTTCAAATGCCACTCAAGGCACCCACTAAATTCCACATGCCACCCAAGGCACCCATTTAACCCCCTCATGTCCCACTACATGTTTATCTGGTTAAGTGTTTCTTAATTCATTAACACCGTAACCTTGTAAAGATCTCCCACATTAGACTGGTATTTGTGGCAGCTGGATTTGCCGGGCGGGTCCGAGCAGTCATACACCACAAAAGAGCCTAACATCGTGTCTTTACAACTGTCACGCGTTTAATTTATGCCTAAGACCTCCCACATTAGACTGGTATTTGTGGAAGCTGGATTTTCCGGGCGGGTCCGGGCAGTCTTACACCACAAAAGAGCCTAACCTCGTGTCTTAGGAGATTAATTACACATAATTAATTATTCCCCCATTTGAATTAATTTCCCTATTCAAATTATCAATTAATTCCAAATTTAACTATGTCCATAATTGACTTAATTATTTCCATCTATTTATGGTATGCAAAATTATACCAATTATCATCACAAATTAATTTTATTCCATTTAAGGCATTTATACCAATTCTCAATATTAAATCTTTTAATATTATCCCATTGCCCCATGTTGTTCGTTCGTTCGTTTAACGTAAAATATACGTTAGACTCGAATAGTCTAACTTATGGAATAAACAGAAGACATCACAACACACATAGAAATAAAACTAGATCTAAACATATGGGGTGAACTTGCATGTGTGAATAAGGTTCTTCATCTAAAACTTGCATAGGCCAAAGTCACAAACTTGCATAAAACTACATATGTCATAGATCTAAATCTGAAGGTGTAAACTTGTTTAGATAATAGTCACAAACTTGCATAAACCATGTATGTCATAGATCTAATCATAAGGTGCAAACTTGCATAGGCAATAACCACAAACTTACATTACATGATTTATACTCCAAACATATATATTTATACTTGCATATGTGATTTGTGCAACATAACAATGGTGTAAACTTACATCTAAACATGTAAACCAGCATATAGAGCTTTGTATACTAGCATATAACTCACACATGTCATAGCCTAACTTTAGATCCAATTTACACATAAAACAGAGGTCATGAAACATGTAAAGTTTTACATAATTTCATTAACGTGCATATGATCCAGATCTAAACTAACATCTAGACTTGCGTACATACATACATACATATGATTTAACGTATGAATTAGTTCCAACAACATAACCAAACTAGCATATGAAACATCATTATGAATCATATATTTACAACATAGATGATAACATCACAGCTTTACAACATAGATAATAACATCATAGAATTTGCAACATAGATGATAATCACCATAGAATTTACAACGTAGAAAATAACATACGGTCAATGATTCACAACATATTATAGCTCAGTCCAATTAAATCGTTAATTATGTTATTAAAGAAATCGAACTCACAACTCAAAGAAGGTCTTGAGTTCTAAAATCTGAGTTCTGAAATTGAATTAGCTTTCCTTTGGAGAAGACAATTTGTTGCGGTTTAGATTAGAATTGAATTTGATTAGCTTATCTTCCTCTCTAATTGATGTCGGCTATTCTAGGTTGCTAGGTGACGGCATGGAGGCCATGATTCTAATTTCTATTTGATTTTAGGGTTTGAGTCTACATGTGTTTTTATAGAGTTTAGTATTAATTTAGGCCGTCCGATCAACCCAGAATTAACCCCAGTCATTCAGACCAGATCAGAAACCCTAATGACTCAGCATATAGTCATAAATAGGTCACCAAACAAATCAGCCGAGGGGGGGGGGCAGGTCACCCCCCTGGTCGACCTGGTGAAGGTAGGTCGACCCCCAGATCGACTTGGCCCTAGCAGGAAATTTCCCGCCTAGCCCATTCTGACTCTGAAATTCGAATTTTTGAAATCTATTTTAATTTTTTATTAAACTTCCAATGGCCATAACTTCTTCATACGAAGTCCAATTCACGCAAACTCGGACTCTATCTCAACCATAATTTTGAGACGAACACAATGGCGCAACCCGTTTTCCTTAATTCTCACATCTTAGATTAGTTATTCTTTAATTTGTTACTTTAGTGTTAACAGAAATACGGGGTGTTACACCTCCGGCCAACGGCCAACGACCACCACCCGACACCACGATGGCCTTCGCCCCTTCTTTCGACGCCGGGACCCACATCCAACTCGCAGGCCCTATCAACTCGCCAAAATCCTTCAAATGCGGCTCCTTCACGAGCGAAATCCGACAACCCGGATACCCCAAACATCATCACAACCGTACATCTCGAAGATCTCATTATACTCTTTAACTTTGCCTTTATAAGTTCGATTTAATTTTGCTTGGATTGGGAGATTTTTGAGGATCAATTTTGGAGCAATCTGGCCATTGGTTAAGAGGAGTGGCGGCTGTATTGAATGATATTAGGGTTTTAGTTAGTGTATATTTATAATAAAATATTATTTAATTCCTAGTTTTGCAAATAAACCCGTTAAGTCTTAGTAGCTCCAGTTTCAGCCTAACGAGGGTTGTCCCTAGGTAAATACCCCGTTCCAGACACAATGGGCAAGGTCTCGTTAGCCCAAATGATCGTTTCAGCCCATTTTCGTTAAATTAAAATATAACTCATTTAATTATTTAATTTGATCATACATTTTAATTTACCGGGGCCACATACGGACTCCGAAACTTTCCGAAAAATGAATCTAGCTATGATGATATGACCCTACCAAAATTAATTTTGTCGAATTTAGAGACCGTTTGGAAAATGGACTTTTTCTGGTCGATCCAATTCAACTGAAATTGAACAAATATGTTTTAATTTACTGCGCTCACATATTAATTCCAAAAATTATGAAAATTGGAATCTTGCAATAATTTGACATTCTGGATCCAACCAAAGTGGTTTTGTCGAAAACGGAGGTCATTTGCAAAATGACTATTTATACGGGCTATATATTATATTAAATTCTATAACGACTATTCTGAATATTCAACTGGCCATTATTTTTTATTCCCGTAATGAAATTTCAATTTTTCAGATTCGTTGGAAAGATATTTTTATACAGATTTAAATATTTTTGGTTTTACTGAAATCCGATTTATTTTGAATCCTGTACATTCAGTCGAAGTTTACATTCAAAATTTCAAACTACCGTGCTATTTTAACTCCTTTTAAAATTAAAATAAATATATTCATTCTAACTTTGATTTAGATAAATTTTAAAACATTATTATTTAAAATAAATTATTTTAAATATCCAAAATTCATAAAAATTCCTAAAATAAATTTTTTAAGTTGGTTCCAAAATTTCGGGTTGTTACAATCTCCCCCACTTAAAATCTTTTCGTCCTCGAAAAGGAACGAAGCTGAAAGTTGTTTAATTGACCAACTCAACTTTCATCCTTTTATTAGCTCAAATAATTTTATGAGTTGATAAACTTTTCAAATATATTTGACTTTTATATATTCCAAAAATCATATTTTCTAAGATCGGATTACATATATATAATCACAAATACGTTAATTATAAACTTATCACTCTCAACTCATTCTAGGGCATTTCTAACCCCATCTCTGAAGAGTTTTTCTCATTCTAGGATACTACTGATCCTATCTCTAATGAGTATTCTTTTATAGGATTTTTCTAATCCTACCTCTGATGAGCCTTTTGTTCAGTTCTAATGACTTATACCGCAAAGATTTGAGTTAACCAAAGCTTTGGTACCACGTGTAATGACCCGAAAATCTCAGCCATTTGAATCAACCATAAACCACACAGGTCTGGTCCAAAAGTTGGAAATCCTCGAATGCACTAATTCTGGGCATACAACACATCAGAACAAATAACAGAAGACTTTTATAAACATCATAATAATGTTACATCAGAGTACAAAATATCAGAGTACATCGAAAAATAATAATACAACGGAAGATTAATTATAATAATTGTAATACCATGCAACGGAAATGAATAAACTAGCACAGTAGAAGACTATCAATGCTCTGAACACAACTTTAAGCTTCGATCCAGAATTCTGCTCAATATATCTGCAAAATATGCTACTCGACTGCCCGTTTGGAAAAGAAGACACCCGAGTTTGCAAAGTGAAACAAACTACGAGTCAGTCATGGGACTGGTATGAGAAATCTTTCCTAACTTATCTAAGAATATGCCTAATCACAGGACTACGCCGCTAAAGCAGAATGGGTTTACTCCATTGGATTGCCAGTGCATAAATTAAATAAATTTTTATTCAAAATAACGCAATGCTTTTAAGAAAAATGAAATCATTATAAGACTCAAGTCCCATCACACAATGCAACGCAAACCGGAGGATAGAGTTTTACCTTATAATGATCAAACATGCATGATACATAGAAAATAATATTTAAATATTATTATTAGTGTCTAATCAGTTTTATAATACTTCAAAGTATATGTATCAATCCGAGACGGCATAGCTACCATATACTATGTCGTCATATATAGGTTTACAATCAAAACCGTAATGTCGAATTGGAAAGTGGGTTTCCATCATGAGTCAAGGCTAGGGACGATCTCTTTACTAATTCGAGACACTCTAGCAAATGTCTCAGGATTCGGACGCTGGCGAACCCTTGGATCTTGCAGGACCGGTCCACAAATACTTTAGTGGATTAGTTATGCCTGAACACACGCTTCCCGTACCTATTGAACCTATAAATTGATCACTATCGACCAATATAACCGAGGCCTTGTAATCTATCATCCACATAAGTAAAATTTCAGGGCTTACAAAACTCTAATACAACTTCTAGCTAGAAAGAAACGTGTGCACTCCCTGCGTTCCCTTGTCCCATTTCTGACTCTTACCGGGGTGTGAGGCTCGCGAAGTAACGCTATACACAAAGCTACGCTTAAACATGCCATGATTTAATCAACAACTACAAGGCTCTGCTTTTCAACAAAAGCCTTGATCATTTGCATCTTGGCATGCCACATTGATAATTCACGCCCTGCGATCAATAACTATCAATACATAATCTCTGAGCTCATGCGTCTTAGAGAAGGGTGTTAAGCAAGAGAATAAATTCTCCACCACCAAATAGATATATATTAAATAGAAATCAACTTACATAGAATGAAATCCACAGACACATATCAATTTACAAGTCCGTTCTGGGTTTGAGCGAAACCGGAGACACCTTATTCCTTGTCCCGTATGTCCAATACGGAAGAGAGGTGCTCGCTTATCCGAACAATCAACAAGTACGTCCGGACAACTACCACTTTAACCCTTCACTGGGAACTACCTAATGTCGGGCATCAGTAGTCACTTATTCGACGTGAAGATCGCCGGTCTTCAATCATCGTCTTCAATAGCTTCGGTTTAAATCATCATATAATTATTTGAAATGAGATTGAACTTAGCCTCTTTCAAATAATTCTAGCATATATATAATTTAAATCATTCTGCATCGTTAATATTATTTTATAACGATTTATTGCTATTTTATTTATATAAAAATAGCCTAATTTAATTTAACGACGCTTCGGGTCAATAGGCGGCTCTGGCGCTATTTTTACCCAAATTTGATTTACTCATTTCTCGAAATCTAACCGCTGGATTTTAACAAGATTATTTCGTTGGCAAGATCTTCCCAAAGCGGTCCTAACGGTTCACGTTTTGGGAAAATCCGATGGTCGGATCTTTCGGTATAATCGTTTAAAGTTACGATTTCGAAATGCGAACTATCATGCGCGGTTCGTTTAATTTTAATTTTAATATATATATATATATATATATAATTATAAATTACCCGACGATTCAACTAACGTGGTTTAACATGCCAAATAAAAGCATGTTTGTTTGCATAACAAATTTACATGTTTATATGGTCAATAAAATGTAATTTATTTACATGACATTTTTGCTAATGACAAATAAAAAGATAATTTATATACATTCTTCTATGTATTCTAATGACAAATAAAAGAATAATTTATTTGTTTACATTTTTCTATTCAACATAATAAATAAAAATTATAATTTTAGTTGTTTACAATTTCTATTTCAACTTAACAAATAAAAAAGATGACTTTCATTTTTGTTGACAATTCTACTTCAACTAAATGATTAAAAAGTGATTCATTCATTTTGTCTAAAGTTCCATTTTAACAAAATGCTTCAAAGTGATGATTTCATTTTGTTAATACTTCTATTTTAACAAAATGAACAAAAGTTGTAACACCCCACATCCTTTAGTGTCACTCACAAAGGGAATGCACTAAGTTCTGTGGAGCATTTAGGGTAAAAGATGCAGATAAATTACAAGACAGACAAAATTAAAACAGCGAAAAATAAAACTTTACTTTATTGATAAAATAGTTTGTACAACAATTGTTTTCCAATATCAGAGTATCATCTGTTTTACAAAATAAAGAAGCATAAAATAACTTTTATATTCCCCAATGTAGCATAAGCCAGCCATAGCAGCAGAAAAAGAGAGTCCAAAGCACTTTGTCAAAGAATCTTCGAGCTTGGGAATAGTGATGATCCAACCTAATCTATACTATTCCCTCCTTAACTACCTTGGGGGGGAACGGAAGAAAAGAAGACGAAAGAAAACTGGGTCAGACATAAAGTCTGGTTAGTTCAGTTACTTCTAGCATGTGAACAAGGAAAAACAAAGCGACATGAATTAACTGAATACAAGACAATACCATGATGATAAGGCCAACAAGATAGGATAAGATTAACACAAGATATGCTAAGATAAGATAAACTGGATATGCTTTAATACTTTCTCCGCTTCGCTATTAACCTGTTATTATGGTTTCTATGTCTCTGCACCACCTATCTAGTGTCCCAACTAGTAATCTGTCTAAAATGTTAACGCGATCCCAATCCCAGTAATTGTGGTTGCCTTTAGGCGTACATTTATTATTTATTACCTAGATCTAATCTAGGGTTTTATATCAAAGTGCTTCCTAGATTCCACTCGGGTTTACGCGGCTTATCTAATGCTTCACAGATTCAGGGTTTATGCCACCTAGGTCCAACTAGGGATTATGCTACTTATCGAACGATGCCCCTAGTCTAGGAAGCACTACCTAGAGTGGTATATGTTCCTAGACTTTCCCCACGTATGTGTCGCGAATCGTTTATCGTTGTCTAAATGCACATATCCTGAAATGTGCGACCCGAGTCCCGTGGCAGGGCTATTCTAGAAACACAGAACTCGGTCGGAAGCTTTCAGATATCTGCCGATGCAGATGCTAAGGTCTGTTTTTCCAGTGGCTACGGTCCCACCTGACCCCTCCCTCAACTAATGAAAGGCCACCCTTGAAAAATTGAGAACTATACGCAGGCCCCCTATGCCCCACTGTCTTATGGCCATCCTCACCCATAACTAGATCGCAAGTATATGGTCTTTTGGAGTTCTCCGCCTTTCCGCTTTACGTATCTCGACTGACTCAAGATGGTAGGTAGACGACGAGTTGCTATCACAGGGCTACTGGTCTCGCCGAATCACGCTGGTCCACCCTAGTCTTTAGGTTGCCTTAAATTGCAACCAAGGCATACCCTTGGTTCTCCTAACGCAGACCTTAACCTCTGTGAGCCCAGAAGGATCATCTACAGCCTCACAGAGGGATACCAAGAGTACCCTCACGTCCCCTCGAAGCCTAGGGCTTCGTAACCCAATTCGTAGGAGCCTTCTTTAAGATCAGATGGACGTTCGCTCCTCCTCGTGTTATACTAAGAATTACTACTTAGTTTTCCTAACTAAGGTTTACCACTTAGTTTCCTGAATCATCGTTTTCTTAACTAAGGTTTACCACTTAGTCCTTTTAACTAAGGTTTACTACTTAGTTCTCTTTCTCGTCAAGTTGGATTGGTTAAGTGTCATTAGTCGATACAAGTTAACTTAACCTATTCATTTGTCATGTTAAACTGGTTAAGTGTTACCAGTAATTCACGTTGAATTAACCCTACCAGCATCAAGTTATATTGGTTAAGTATTTACTTAACCCTACCCATTCATCTTGTATTGGTTAAGTGTTCCTTTTTAACTTAACCTTGTCTATCTGTTTTAACTAACATGTTATAACGGTTAAGTGTTCCCTTAGTTAACCTAACCCTAACATTGGTTTGATTAACATGTTCTAATGGTTAAGTATTGTCCCTTCATGTTTTTAACTTAACCCTATTCATTTATCACACTCTGATGGTTAAGTGTTCAAGCTTACTTAACCCTACGGTCTAGTCCAGTTAACATATTAAATTGGCTAAGTGTATTAAATTTACTTAACCCCAACCTCTAGTCTAGTTAGCATGTTAAATTGGCTAAGTGTATTAACTTTACTTATCCCCAACCTCTAGTCTAGTTAACATGTTAAATTGGCTAAGTGTATTGAATTTACTTAACCCCCACTTTCTAGTCTGGTTAACATATTAAATTGGCTAAGTGTTTTTCTTAGTTACTTAACCCCTACAAATCTTGTCTTGTTACCATGTTAAGTTGGTTAAGTGTTCTAGTTAACTTAACCCTATCGTTCTAACTTAACTGTGTTAAGTTGGTTAAGTGTTCCTATGGACTTAACCCTCCCATTCTAGCTTAATTGTGTTAAGTTGGTTAAGTGTTCTTATGGACTTAACCCTCCCATTCTAGCTTAACTTTAATTGTCTTATTAAAGCACCAGCCACTCACATTAGACATGTATTGTTGAGGCTGCCGGTATGCCGGTTGGTTCCGGGCAGTCTTACACCACAACTCAATCTAACCTTGGGCCTTTATCGGGCTCAATACCTTAACCTCCCACATTGGATAGGTATTGTTGTGATCACTCGACAGCCGGGCGGGTCCGGGCAGGTTTACATCACAAATCAATCCAACCTCGGGTTAAGCATGTTCGTATTGTCTAAATTTACTTTTCTCATTTAGGATAAATTCTATAAGTAAATTTTCCCTAATTTACTTATTCCATTATTACTTTTTTAATGTACATTGTCAACATTTATTATTATGGCCCATTTTCCCTATATATCATATTTATAGTTTTTGGTATGTAAATTATACCAAATTAAGTGTCACTAACCATGATTATTTTAAACATGACAATTACTCACAATTATGACTAAATTCAAAATTTGTGCTAATATACTTATTATGCCAAATTAACTTTAATTGACCCAATTCTGATTTAACATCCTTATTTACAGTTTATGGCATGTAACGACCCGCATTCTACGCATCATAGGATCGTAGGATATTTATTTCTTTCACATACGAAGTCGTATGGTCATGTAACTTTGGGAGACGACTATTGTGGTCATTTCCCATGTTCATGATTTTTCCCGATTTTTAAATGACCATTTTACCCTTAGTTGGCACTGTTTTGGCCATAACTTTTGACTGAAAATGAATTTTGACCTGAAACCACTTCCATTGGCTTCGGATGATGGTTTCTCTTTCCGTAGAGTGGTCACATTAGCCAAACGGACTCACCGTTTGGGAGATATGGTTGAAACAAGTTTCAGATGGAGAAAAACAGCTTAATTGGGCTTAACCGGGTGATTAGCAGTTAGGCCCAAAGGGAAATTTCGGGATTAGGAGTTTAAAAGGGTTGTTAGGGTTTGGAGAATACCTTTTTCTCATTTTTCAGCCGTCACCATTCATTCCTCTTAGCCTAGCCATGGCCTCCACCCTCTAAATCTCTTCAAAACACCTCTTAATCACTTTCTAATTGAAGATTAGGCTTAGCAAACATCAAATCAAGGAGTATTAGCACGAGAACCGAGGTAGAGCTGCTGTGTAAGATTGGGAACAACGCCAAATCAGAGAATATTTCAGTTTTGGGGTTTTACTTGTGGCAAAGGTGAGTGATTTGCATAGTTTTTGCACTAATTACGGTAATTAAGGGTAATTAGTGAAGATTAGCGAATTTATACACTAATAAATTCTGGAAAAATGTTTAGAAATTCTTAAATAATATTTTATGCTTCTGTTAGAAATTTGGTTCAATTTGATTAAGTTTTGTTAACCCTATGATTAGTTCTACTTAAACATGCTATGGGAAAATATGAAGTTTTAGTCACTTTTGATCCATTTTGATTCATTTGAATTGTTGTTTGCTGTTTGTGGTTGCTATTACATGTTGTTATGACTCTATGGTATGTTTTATGATTGATTAGAATAGTGAAATTGGTCGAAAACGTCGTCGAATGGCGTAGAAAGCTCGCTGGAAAGTTGCAGAAATGTGCAGGTTCCTAACCGGTTTGGATCGGATGAGGCTCGGATCGGATATGTGAACTGGGCAAGAAAACCGACCCGAACTGGAGTTTGACACCTAGGAGACTTGGCGAGAAGGAAGGCCGTTTACTTAGAGTTGGAGTGGACAAAAGGGATCGGATCGTAAGAATAATGGAGACCAGATCGGATCGGCTCAAGAATGGAAGGCTACGACTGGAGCAAGGCGAAGGGAGCGGATCGGATCAGGGCAGATGAAGAACGGGAGCGGATCGGATCGGGGTAGATGGAAAACGAGGGAGCTGATCGAAGAAAACTGGAAGGAAGACAGTAACCCGACCCGACCCGGAGGAGGACACCGACCCGACCCGAAGTGGAGTATCCGACCCGAACCGATGAAGGTGATGACTACCGACCCGAACCGATGAAGGTGATGACTACCGAACCGAACCGAATTCTAGGACTGTTAATGCGCGACAACTCTTCTGAAGACCCACTCCAATTCGACCAAACCCGAGATGCAAAGGAAGTCCAAATGAGAAGTTAGAGCTTAAGATTCAGATGGGAATCAACGAGTTCGCTTCATGGTTAGGCTTTGCTGCGGGACGCGTGGCAAGGAGTTATCGACGTCTATAGCTTTGGACCACTATGGTAGGAGGTACGAAGGCGGATTCAGGGCCATTATGGCATCGGTAGAACCAAGGGCTACAACCAATGAAGTGGGTCATTGAAATGTTTGGTCATGACTCCATATGTTTAGCTTGGTCATAGCAGGGTTTCTACAAGTCGGGATTCGTCGTTGCCTCAGTTTGTCTAGTGTTCCAAAGTAGTAGATATCGTATGCTTTACGCACTGAGTGAGAGATGTGAGGATGGTTGCTATGGATGATTTGTTTGCTATCATTGTGACATGCACACCCCACCCCCGTATTCTTACACTATTTATTATGGCACCTTAGAGTATTGTACGGTATGTGGTACTAACTCTTTGGTTGCAGGTCCAGGTTCAGGTATGGTTTAGTATACCTGTTATCATTCTGTTTAGATGCTTATCGCTCATACCAGGCTTTATGTCTGACCCAGAGTTTTATGTCTCCTCTTATTACTCTGGGTGCTCACACGAGCAGACTAGAGACAGGTTAGCTGGTGATGCACGGGTAGATGATCCGGAGACGAGTAGGAGGCTTCCACGTAATATATATATGATATTCTCCCTGTGTTGTTGAAGATCACTGCTTGGGCATTGGTGGTGCATCTTCTACTTTAGCCTTCTTTTGTTTAGAGACAGTAAATTTGGAAAATTGTAATAAGCTGTATATGGATTTCCGCTGCTCTGATGATTGATGTTGATTTTAGTTATCAGCTTATGCACTGTCTCACCTGTTTTATGTCAAGTATGTTATTATTATATTTTGTTCCATGCGCTGTGAGACATTCTACAGGTTTTGTGTTAGTTCTTCTTTCCTTTCTTTGGCGACCGTTCCGTGCTAATCGGGCACGTGTACAGCGCACTTTCGGAGGAAATGCCGACTGGTGCGGAGCGGGCCGTCACACTTGGTATCAGAGCTCTAGGTTGCGTAGTTAACCTAGGGAAGTTATCAGGAAGAGATAATATACGTATACGAGAGAGCGTATTTGTGATTACTTTGGTTTTTAAAAGCTATATATATATATTATTAGTAGTATAAGGATGAAGTCGTACTGCACTAGCACCACTATGGAGTCGTTAATCGTTTCCTTTTTCAGATTGACGATGAGCCGATATACTAGAGGTGCTGGGTGGGGAGCCAATAATGGGAATGCTGCTGACATGAGGACGATGTTTACTGACCTCATGAGAGAGATGCTTAGAGATGTACAGAGGGCAGCTCCCAATGGTGGAAATGGTGGTGGTCCAATAGTGCAGGCGCCAAGAGTCGACTTCGCCAAGCTGAATAAGGATTATACTAGTCTTGGTGGGAAGTCATTCCACGGAACGGAGTCGGCTACGGATGTTCAGGATTGGTTGGATAGTTGCGAACGTATCTTCGAGGATTTAGGTATCGAGGATGCGATGAAGAGAAAGCTAGCGTCCCGTCAGTTGCAAGGGCGGGCAATGAATTGGTGGAATGCTATAAAGGCAGCTACTCCCGAAGATCAGATTACTTGGGAGCAGTTTAAGGCTCGCTTTAGCGAGAAGTTCATTCCAGCTGCTCAGAAGTCAGTGCTGTTTAAGAAATTCTTGGAGCTCAAACAAAATGGCAGGGCTGTCTCGGAGTATATTGCTGAATTCGACACTTTGTCAAAATATGGGTTATCTCTTATTGATACTGCCGAGAAAAAGAATGAGAAATTCATAACTGGTTTGGATCAGTACTTAGGTGAAAGACTTATTAACCACATCGATGAAACGTTTGAATCGGTTGTGGGGAAAGCATTAAGATCAGAAAGTCTCTACCCTAAGCCGAAGACTGAGGTTGCATCTGCAGAAGAGCCAAAACCACAAGCAAGTGGTGGAGGCAAGAGTGGTTCCCAGAATAAAAGAAAGCAGAATCAGACTAAGGATGGCCAGAAGAAAAAGAATAAGCAAGAGGTGGAGTGCTTCAGCTGTGGTAAAAAGGGCCATTATGCTAGTAATTGTCGGGCCAAGCCAGCGGATAGGAAGTGCTTCAACTGTGGCCAGATGGGACATCACAAGGACAAGTGTCCACAACCCCCCAAAGAAAAGCAAATGGTGAAAGCATATGCTCTCAATGCTATTCCTTCTTCGTCGAATGCCCCAACTGCGGCGGAGAAGGGAAAGAATGTCGTCATTCAAGGTATGCTTTCTGTTTATGATGTTCCTGTTAGAGTTTTGTTTGATACCGGAGCTTCCAGTTCTTTCATATCTAGTGACCTGGTAGATAGGTTGGGATTGGAGCCCGAGATTGTCGATAGACCTTTAGTAGTGACGAACCCGATTGGTGGTTCAACTAGCCTTAGCATGATTTGTCGTAATGTGGTCTTATCGAGTCATGGATGCATGTTTGTTTGTGATTGCTTTGTTTTGGGCTTTACTGGGTTTGGCATTATTTTGGGAGTAGATTGGCTCCAAAGATACGGGGTGGTGGTAAACTGTGAGGGCTTTTTGGTGACAGCTAGAGCGGATGATGGGCGGAGGATAGTGTTTGGTGGTCTACCCAGTAAGGGGGTATTGGCTAGTTTTCTAAACTCCCTTGACATTCCGCATAGTGAGTTGTCAGGTTTGCCCGTGGTTGGCCAGTATCCGGATGTTTTCGAAGAAGTGACCAGACTTCCACCACACCGAGAGATTGAGTTTCGTATTGATTTGGTAAAGTATGCCAGGCCTATAGTGATGCCACTTCGTCATATGGCACCAAGGGAGCAGCGAGAGCTCGAGGTGCAAGTCATCGATCTTTTGAAGAAGGGATTTATCAGAAGGAGTGTTTCTGAATGGGGAGCACCAGTTGTGTTTGCTACCAAGGCGGATGGTTCCCTTCGTTTGTGTGTAGACTACCGCGAGTTGAATAAAGTGACGAGGAAGAACAAGTATCCTCTCCCGCGGATAGATGATTTGTTCGATCAGTTGAGTGGCGCGAGAGTGTTCTCTCAGTTGGATCTCGCGACAGGTTTTCATCAGCTTAGAGTGGAAGCTGAGAGTATAGCTAAAACGGCATTTCGAACGCCGTCTGGATTTTATGAATGGTTGGTTATGCCATTTGGGCTGACCAATGCCCCAGCATATTTTGTGGATCTTATGAATAGGGTATTCAGAGATCAGTTGAATAAGTTTGTCCTTGTGTTCATTGATGATATTTTGGTCTATTCGAGGACAGAGGAAGAACACAAGGAACATTTAAGAGTAGCGATGGAGGTGTTGAGAAAACACCAATTGAAAGCAAAGTTTTCTAAGTGTCACTTCTGGAAGAGGGAAGTGAGGTTCTTGGGCCATGTTGTATCAGAGAACGGTATTGCCGTGGACCCAGCAAAGGTGGCTACGGTACAAGATTGGCCTACGCCCAAGAATGCAACAGATGTAAGAAGTTTCTTGGGATTAGCTGGATATTATCGTAAGTTTATCCAAGATTTCTCCAAGATAGCAGCACCATTGACCCAGTTGACCAAGAAGAATCAAGCTTTTGTCTGGGATGAAAGGTGCGAGAATGCATTTAAAAGTCTAAAGGACAAGTTGACAAGCCCACCCGTGTTAGTCATTCCTAAGGGGGATGAAGAGATGACGGTATACACGGATGCCTGTGGTACCGGATTGGGTGCCGTATTGATGCAAGGTGGTAGGGTTGTAGCTTACGCAAGTCGGCAATTGAAACCGCACGAGAAAAGATACCCTACCCATGACTTGGAATTGGCAGCAATTGTGTTCGCGTTAAAGATGTGGAGACACTGTCTCTTGGGAGAAAGATTTGAGCTGTTTACAGATCATAAGTCGTTAAAGTATCTCTTCTCTCAGAAAGATCTGAATCTCCGTCAGCAGAGATGGTTAGAGTTCTTAGCTTCCTATGATTTTGACATCGCATACACACCGGGAAAGGGCAATGCGGTGGCTGATGCATTGAGTAGGAGACATGCCAGCTTAGGGACTATGTTCCTTGAATGGAAGCAACTGGAGTATATCGCGGGATTTGATTTCAGACCAAAGTGCGAATTGGATCCAGAAATGTTAGCAAGTTTGACGATCAGACCCACTTTAATTGAGCGGATCGGCTCTAGTCAGAGGGACGATCCTAACCTATTGGAAATCATCTCCAAGCTGAAGATGGATATTGAGGAGGAGATGAACAAGTATGGGCTTGATCGAGATGGATGGCTTAGAAAGAATGGAAAGCTTGTTGTTCCCAATGTCAATGGATTGAGAGATGAAGTGCTTAGAGAATGTCATCACTCTAAGCTAACTATACACCCCGGTGGTAACAAGATGTATCGAGATATGAAGCAGACTTACTACTGGGAAGGGATGAAAAGAGACGTTGGGAAGTTTATATCCAAGTGCATGAATTGCCAGCTAGTTAAAGCTGAGCAAAAGAAGCCTAGTGGGTTGTTACAGCCCTTAGAAATTCCCGAATGGAAATGGGAGCAAGTCTCGATGGATTTCATTGATGGTTTACCAAGGACTAGATCGGGACATGATAGCATTTGGGTAGTTGTGGATCGACTGACTAAAAGTGCAAGATTTATACCGGTCAAATCGACCAGAACGGCAGCTAAGTTAGCAGAATTGTATATGAAGTGGGTAGTGAGATTTCATGGAGTACCTAAAGGCATTGTGAGCGACCGAGACCCGTTGTTCACTAGTGGGTTTTGGAAGAGCTTACAAGAGGCTCTAGGGTCAGAGCTACATCTCAGTACCGCATATCATCCTCAGACCGACGGTCAGACAGAGAGGGTGAATCGTATTTTGGAAGACCTCTTGAGAGCATGTATATTGGATTTTGGTGGATCATGGGATGACCATTTGCATCTAGTAGAGTTTGCATATAATAATAGCTACCAATCCAGTATTGGTATGGCTCCGTTTGAAGCTTTGTACGGAAGACCGTGTAACTCACCATCATGTTGGATAGAGACTGGCGAGAAGTTTATGCTTGGACCAGATGTGGTGAGGGAAACTTCAGATAAGATCAAGATCATTCAACAACGAATGAAGGCAGCCCAAGACAGGCAGAAAAGTTATGCTGATAAGAGAAGAAGAGACTTAAAATTCTCCATTGGTGACTTGGTGTTTGTCAAGATCTCTCCGTTGAAGAGCGTAATACGATTTGGCAGGAGAGGCAAGTTGGCACCAAAATTCGTTGGCCCATTCCCCTGTTCTTGAACTAGTCGGGAATTTGGCATATAGAATTGACTTACCAGAGAAGATAGCGGGAGTTCATAACGTATTTCATGTTTCCCAACTAAGGAAGTTCGTTCACGACTCAGATATGACTATTTCACCTGATCAGTTAGAGGACTTCGAAGTAGAACCCGAGGCGGTTGGGAACCGCAAGCCGGCCGGTATTGTCGAGCACGACATGAAGCAACTTCGAAGAAAGGCGGTGAAGCTAGTCAAGGTTCAGTGGGGCGAGGACGAGAATGATTGTACTTGGGAGACAGAGGAGAACATTAGGAAGACACACCCAGAACTCTTTGCCTGGTAAGATTTTGACTTTGATTTAGTTTTCCGCATGCTAGGATAGGCTTGTTTGCTTGTTTTGTATGTTTGATTGTTGTATGTGGTTGTTAGGCATGCGGGATCCTTTGTATGATTTGGGTTAAAGAATTTCGGGGACGAAATTTCTTAAGGGGGGAAGAGTGTAACGACCCGCATTCTTCGCATCATAGGATCGTAGGATATTTATTTCTTTCACATACGAAGTCGTATGGTCATGTATCTTTGGGAGACGACTATTGTGGTCATTTCCCATGTTCATAATTTTTCCCGATTTTTAAATGACCATTTTACCCCTAGTTGGCACTGTTTTGGCCATAACTTTTGACTGAAAATGAATTTTGACCTGAAACCACTTCCATTGGCTTCGGATGATGGTTTCTCTTTCCGTAGAGTGGTCACATTAGCCAAACGGACTCACCGTTTGGGAGATATGACTGAAACAAGTTTCAGATGGAGAAAAACAGTTTAATTGGGCTTAACCGGGTGATTAGCAGTTAGGCCCAAAGGGAAATTTCGGGATTAGGAGTTTAAAAGGGTTGTTAGGGTTTGGAGAATACCTTTTTCTCATTTTTCAGCCGTCACCATTCATTCCTCTTAGCCTAGCCATGGCCTCCACCCTCTAAATCTCTTCAAAACACCTCTTAATCACTTTCTAATTGAAGATTAGGCTTAGCAAACATCAAATCAAGGAGTATTAGCACGAGAACCGAGGTAGAGCTGCTGTGTAGGATTGGGAACATCGCCAAATCAGAGAATATTTCAGTTTTGGGGTTTTAGTTGTGGCAAAGGTGAGTGATTTGCATAGTTTTTGCACTAATTACGGTAATTAAGGGTAATTAGTGAAGATTAGCGAATTTATACACTAATAAATTCTGGAAAAATGTTTAGAAATTCTTAAATAATATTTTATGCTTCTGTTAGAAATTTGGTTCAATTTGATTAAGTTTTGTTAACCCTATGATTAGTTCTACTTAAACATGCTATGGGAAAATATGAAGTTTTAGTCACTTTTGATCCATTTTGATTCATTTGAATTGTTATTTGCTGTTTGTGGTTGCTATTACATGTTTCTATGACTCTATGGTATGTTTTATGATTGATTAGATAGTTAAATTGGTCGAAAACGTCGTCGAATGGCGTAGAAAGCTCGCTGGAAAGTTGTAGAAATGTGCAGTTTCCTAACCGGTTCGGATCGGATGAGGCTCGGATCGGATATGTGAACTGGGCAAGAAAACCGACCCGAACTGGAGTTTGACACCTAGGAGACTTGGCGAGAAGGAAGGCCGTTTACTTAGAGTTGGAGTGGACAAAAGGGATCGGATCGGAAGAATAATGGAGACCAGATCGGATCGGCTCAAGAATGGAAGGCTACGACTGGAGCAAGGCGAAGGGAGCGGATCGGATCAGGGCAGATGAAGAACGGGAGCGGATCGGATCGGGGTAGATGGAAAACGAGGGAGCTGATCGAAGAAAACTGGAAGGAAGACAGTAACCCGACCCGACCTGGAGGAGGACACCGACCCGACCCGAAGTGGAGTATCCGACCCGAACCGATGAAGGTGCTGACTACCGACCCGAACCGATGAAGGTGATGACTACCGAACCGAACCGAATTCTAGGACTGTTAATGCGAGACAACTCTTCTGAAGACCCACTCCAATTCGACCAAACCCGAGATGCAAAGGAAGTCCAAATGAGAAGTTAGAGCTTAAGATTCAGATGGGAATCAACGAGTTCGCTTCATGGTTAGGCTTTGCTGCGGGACGCGTGGCAAGGAGTTATCGACGTCTATAGCTTTGGACCACTATGGTCGGAGGTACGAAGGCGGATTCAGGGCCATTATGGCATCGGTAGAACCAAGGGCTACAACCAATGAAGTGGGTCATTGAAATGTTTGGTCATGACTCCATATGTTTAGCTTGGTCATAGCAGGGTTTCTACAAGTCGGGATTCGTCGTTGCCTCAGTTTGTCTAGTGTTCCAAAGTAGTAGATATCGTATGCTTTACGCACTGAGTGAGAGATGTGAGGATGGTTGCTATGGATGATTTGTTTGCTATCATTGTGACATGCACACCCCACCCCCGTATTCTTACACTATTTATTATGGCACCTTAGAGTATTGTACGGTATGTGGTACTAACTCTTTGGTTGCAGGTCCAGGTTCAGGTATGGTTTAGTATACCTGTTATCATTCTGTTTAGATGCTTATCGCTCATACCAGGCTTTATGTCTGACCCAGAGTTTTATGTCTCCTCTTATTACTCTGGGTGCTCACACGAGCAGACTAGAGACAGGTTAGTTGGTGATGCACGGGTAGATGATCCGGAGACGAGCAGGAGGCTTCCACGTAATATATATATGATATTCTCCCTGTGTTGTTGAAGATCACTGCTTGGGCATTGGTGGTGCATCTTCTACTTTAGCCTTCTTTTGTTTAGAGACAGTAAATTTGGAAAATTGTAATAAGCTGTATATGGATTTCCGCTGCTCTGATGATTGATGTTGATTTTAGTTATCAGCTTATGCACTGTCTCACCTGTTTTATGTCAAGTATGTTATTATTATATTTTGTTCCATGCGCTGTGAGACATTCTACAGGTTTTGTGTTAGTTCTTCTTTCCTTTCTTTGGCGACTGTTCCGTGCTAATCGGGCACGTGTACAGCGCACTTTCGGAGGAAATGCCGACTGGTGCGGAGCGGGCCGTCACATGGCAGGACTAGAATTATTATTCTAGTTTACCGTTTACGCCTAAAACTTAGCTTACTTGCCAATACTAAATTGAATATGTCAAATTACATATTCCATAATTCATGTCAAATTTTCAAATTTGCGTTCTAATTAACATGCCATAATACATGTTCTAAATTATGTCAATCACAATTATGTTAATGTTCCACATTATGCCAATTTCCAAGTTTACAACCATGTTTAAGTCAAATTTATGATTTGCCCAAATCGTATTCCCATCGTTCGTGTAATCGTGATTTCATCCTAGATTATAGATAAAACTAGATTCGTGGATAAAAAGGGAATGAACCAAAATGCCATGAAAAGATAGACATAATGACTGGCAGAAGATGGTAATTCACTAATCACAGATCTAACAAATTACACTGAATAAATTGATTAAAGCATCGAAGGCCTATAGATCTGATAATATTATGACATAAAAAGGGTTGAACAAATAACATAAGTTCAAGTATATGGGTAGATCTAACTTAATAGATAAATTCCCATAATCAAGATCCAAGGATAATTAAGAATAAACTGAATTGATAATCAAGTTTAGATCCAATCTCACAGTCATAATCCTAGGCAATAATATCATGTTCATGAATCATAGGTAATTATCTTCTATTGTCCTTGTCATAGTCATAGGCATTGGTTTATGCTCCTAGTCAAAGGCTTATGTTCATAGTCAAAGGCTTATGTTCATAGTCAAAGGCTTATGGTTTCAAAGGCCACAGTTCCATAGTCATAATCTTAAGCATTGGCAATTTAGTCACAATGTGTTCTAGGCCATAATCAAGAATCAGATCCAAAGTCATAAACAAGCACAGATTCAATGAAATAATAAGGCATATTTCTTATATTCTTTTAATTTCATGTCACAAGTAGAAAAGGCGTTCAAATCTAAAAAGTAACCGACTTACATTGATTGGATCTATAAAAGAATAGAAAGATAGCGTTGCTTGAAGCCGTTGAATCTTTACTTGAATCCTAACTTGTTTTGAATCTTCTCTTAAAAGACTTGAGCAGGATATCCTCGTCTTGATTTATATTTTATTTTAATCTATTTATTTAGATTTAGAGGAAGAAGAAGAAGCCATGTCCATCAAGAATTTGTGCAGCATAAGCTTAGAGAAGAATGGTGCAAAGAGAAGGAGACTAGGGGGCTGTTTATATAGGATTGCAAGTTAATTTTAGCCGTCGATGAAGCCAAGGTTAATCAAAGCCATCCGTTCTAAAGAGAAGCCAATTATGTTCACAATTACTTTCTTAATGTACATTATTAACATTTATTATTAAATTTGTATGCACATTAGATACATCCCCCCTTTACACATTTATTATTAAATTTGTGTTCACATTAGATACATCTCCCCTTTACACATTTATTATTATATTGTATGAAAATTAGATACATCTCCCCTTTACACATTTATTATTAAATTAGTATGCACATAAGATACATCTCCCCTTTACACATTTATTATTAAATTAGTAACTTTAGTGTTAACAGAAATACGGGGTGTTACAAAAGTGATAATTTCCTTTTGTCAACAATCCTATTTTAACAAAAATGCATAAAGGTGAAAATTTTGTTAACAATTATATTTTAACAAAATGAACAAAAGTGTTAATTTCATTTTGTCTAAAATTCCATTTTAACAAAATGCATAAAAGTGATAATTTCATTTTGTTAACAATTCTATTTTAACAAAATGAACAAAAGTGATAGTTTCATTTTGTCTAAAATTCCATTTTAACAAAATGCATAAAAGTGATAATTTCATTTTGTTAACAATTCCATTTTAACAAAATGCATAAAATTAATCTATTTTACAAAAATATTATTTTTGTTTAACTCAAATCTATTTAACAAAAATGTAGTTTTAACTCAAATCTATTTAACAAAATGTAGTTTTTGTTTTCTCTCTTATCTATTTGACAAAAATGTAATTTTGCTTTCAACCATCATATTTTGAAAAAAATGTAAATTTTTGTTTTAACTATTATATTTTGACCAAAAATGTATATTTTTTTATAACTAATCTATTCTGACACAAATGTACATTTTTTTGAACTATTTTAATTTTGACAAAAATGTATATTTTTGTTCAACAATTATATTTTGACAAAATTGTATATTTTGTTTTCAACTAATCTTTTTGACAAAAATAAATATTTTTGTTTTCAACTAATCTATTTGACAAAAATGAATATTGTTGTTTCAACAAAACTATTTGACAAAAATGAATATTTTTGTTTAACCAAACTACTTTGACAAAAATGAATATTTTTGTTTCAACTAAACTACTTTGACAAAAATGA
This sequence comes from Allium sativum, assembly GCA_030737875.1. Classification (NCBI taxonomy): domain Eukaryota; kingdom Viridiplantae; phylum Streptophyta; class Magnoliopsida; order Asparagales; family Amaryllidaceae; genus Allium; species Allium sativum. The sequence goes on along the minus strand of CM060927.1, from coordinate 262,336,514 downwards.
ATATTTTTCTTTAACTAAACTACTTTGACAAAAATGAATATTTTTGTTTAACGAAACTACTTTGACAAAAATGAATATTCTTGTTTAACCAAACTACTTTGACAAAAATGGATATTTTTTGTTTCACCCAAACTACTTTGACAAAAATGAATATTTTTGTTTAATCAAACTACTTTGACAAAAATGGATATTTTTGTTTTCAACTAAACTACTTTGAAAAAATTGAATATTTTTTTGTTTCAACTAAACTATTTTGACAAAAATGAATATTTTTGTTTAACTAAACTACTTTGACAAAAATGAATATATTTTTTTCACTAAACTACTTTGACAAAAGTGAATGTTTTTGTTTCAACTAAATTATTTGACAAAAATGAATGTTTTTTGTTTCAAAAATTCCAGTTTGACAAAAATGTGTTTCAACAATTCTAATTTGACAAAAATGATATTTTTTTTGATTCAGCTATTGTAATTAACAAAAATGATGATTTTGTTTAACTCCATTTTAATTAACAAAAATTTTGATTTTGTTTAACTATTTTCTAATTAACACAAATGTTAATTTTTGATTCAACAAATCTAATAAACAAAAATGATAATTTTTGTTTAATCCATTTTCTTATTAACACAAATGTTAATTTTGATTCAACAAATCTAATAAACAAAAATGATAATTTTTGTTTAATCCATTTCTATAATTAACACAAATGCTAAATTTTTTTATTTTTTTTCAACAATCAAATAAATAAAATGATAATTTGGTTTAATCCAATTCTAATTAACAGAAATATTAATTTTAACAGATCTACAGAACACACCAATTATAGATCAAATCACGTATGACAATCAGTAGAATATTACAACATATGAGTAATACTACAATTATGATTAATAAATTTTAATTATATAATAAAAAGAATAGAATTTCTCACAGTGTTTTGAATTTGAATTTGTCTGAATTTGTTTTGGGTCAACTTCAAGTTGTAGACCTCGTCCATACGATTCCATAGAAACTTGTTTCACTGATTTCTGATTTGGTTTGAACGAGTTATGGATTCTTAAAATTTAATTACATACTTAAGGAATAAATTAATTAAACTAAATTCGTTAATTACCCTTTAATTTAAGTGAAAATTAGGCACACATCCCTAAAACGAAACTTAACTAGGCTCACATCCGGTCTAATTTTTCATGTAAATTAGGTCCCTATTTTTAAAAATATATAAAACAATATAAAAAATGTTAAAAAATCTTGAAAATTCATTATTAAATAAAACACGTTCACGCCAAAAAAATCAGGTGGAAAAACAATTAATAAACATGTCAAAATCAAAAAATACACAAAACTGTGGAAAATGCGGTAAAATGCATGAAAACATACATATATTTCAAATATTTGCATACATGTATGCACATATTGCCATGCCCATGGTCTTTGATGCATTACAGCATAGAAGTATGCAACTATTCTGAATAACTGCATACTTATATGCAACTATTCAGCAGGCATGCGGATTTTTTTTTTGCATGTGTATTTAAATTGTTGCATACATGTATGCAACTTTTTTTTTATTTGCTTGGATTGAGGGGAATATTTCCAGATTTTAGATTATTTTTTTAATGCAAGAGCGCATTTTTTTGCGCAAAAACAGAAAAAGCAAAGTGGAAGGCGCTAGAAGTTGGAAGGGACAAAAAAAAATTGGGCGACAGCTCAAAAAGAGGGGGCGGAAATGAATGGGAAATTTGTCCCTTTTTTTATTTCGCCTTTTTTAATTTTTTGAAAAAAAAATGCGGTACAATGTAAAAAAAAATCTAAAATCTGAAAATATTAGCAAAAGTTCACGGAAATAAAAAAAACTTGCATACATGTATGCAACTATTTGACATACTTGCACACATGTATGCAAGTATTGCACGTAAAAATATGAAGGAAAATTTTGCCTGAAGATTGTTGCACACCTGTATGCAAGAATCTGTTTACCTTGCATACATGTATGCAAAAAAACAAACACACATTTAACATTTGAAAATACTTGCACAGATGAATGCAAGTATTACAAATATGTGCATGGTTTGATGCAAATTACTGCATTTTTCGCTGTTTTATTGTATTTTTTGATTTTGATGCATTTTTTGATTTTTTTGCGAGCTGATTTCTTGGGTGAGTACATGTTTGATTTAAATACGAATTTTCATGATTTTATATATATATATATATATATATATATATATATATATTTTAGTGTACTTTCAAAAAATAGGGGACTAAATTTACATGAAAAGTTGGACCGGATGTGAGCCTAATTTTGAAACTTAATAGGGACCTGTGAAAATCGGACCCTTAATTTAATCTGGTCGCACATTTCAGACCAAAGGGTGCGCCCTTCTTCTTCCTCGTCGTATCTACTCCTAGGCATTCACGAAGAAAACTCCACCATGTTTATCACTTGCGCACGCCGATCACTAGCCCTCCGGCCAATGATCACCACCTGCCACCACGATGGCCTTCGTCCCCTCTTCGGACGCCAGGACCCACATCCAACTTGCAGGCCCCATCAGTTCGCCTAAGGCCTTCGAACGTGGCTCCATCATGAGCGAAATTCGACCACCCGGAAACCCCAAATATCATCATAACCATACATGTCGAAGATCTCATCGTGCTCTTTAAATTTGCCGTTATAAGTTCGATTTAATTTTGCTTGGATTGGGAGATATTTGAGGATCAGTTTTGGAGCGATCTGGCCATTGGTTAAGAGGAGCCGCGGCTGTATAGAACGATATTAGGGTTTTATTAGTGTATATTTATAATAAAATATCATTTAATTCCTAATTTTGCAAATAAACCCGTTAAGTCTCAGTAGCTCCAATTTCATCCCAGCGAGAGTTGTTCCTAGGAAAATACCCCCGTTCCGGACACAATGGGCTAGGTCTCGTCAGCCCAAACGATCGTTTTAGCCCATTTTTCTTTAAATTAAAATATAACTCATTTAATTATATAATTTGATCGTGCATTTTAATTTACCGGGGCCACATACGGACTCCAAAAATTCCCGAAAAATAAATCTAGCTATGTTTTAACAATACGGTCCTACCAAAATTAATTTCGTCAAATTTGGAGATCGTTTGAAAAATGGATTTTTTCTGGTCGATCAAATTCAACTGAAATTGACCAAATACGTTTTAATTTACTGTGCTCATATATTAATTCCAAAAATTATGAAAATTGGAATCTTGCAATAATTTGACATTCCAGATTTAACCAAAGTGGTTTCATCAAAAATGGAGGCAGTCTGCAAAATGGCTATTTATATGGGCTATATATTATATTAAATTCTATAGCGACTATTCTGAATATTCAACTGGCCATAATTTTTTAATCCCATTATGAAATTTCAATTTTTTCAGATTCTTGAAAGGATGTTTTTATACAGATTTAAATATTTTTTTGTTTTACTGAAATCCAATTTATTTTGAATCCTGTACATTCAGTTAAAGTTTAAATTCAAATTTTCAAATACCGTGCTATTTCTAACTCCTTTTAAAATTAAAATAAATATATTAACTTCGATTTAAATAAATTTAAATCATTATTATTTAAATTAAATTATTTTAAATATCCAAAATTCATTAAAATTCCTAAAATAAAAAAAATTAAATTGGTTCCAAAATTTCGGGTTGTTACATATGAGGAAAGCTCCCAACCGATTTATGTGTTTCTTGTGTAGCCCTATCACGGAACTCGGGCATGCACACGATAGGTGTGCGGGTTAGGCATCGAATACGTTTGACGATACGTACGTGGGAAAGTCTAGATACATTGATGTCTGCTCTGGGTGGTGTATCGTAGACTCTGGGGCATTACTCGATGAAGGAGTCTAACTCGATTAAAAAGTTCGAGGATAGCAGTTGGTAAGCTTACATAGTACAAAGATAGTGGTTCTACGTGGATGTAGTATTGTTATATATGTAAATAGATACGTACGTTACTATGGCATAGGATGAGGGACTGCGCACATAAATGTGGGGTTACGGAGGAGACCGTGCGAGTGGGGTACCATGGGGCATACCTCAGCTTGAGGTAGCTACATATACATTATATTAGGTTAATCTACTAGGGAGTAGATGGGTGTGACGTGTGTGTGTAAGCCTTGAGCGCTAATAACACTGATAACCTAATAAATAAGAAATTTGATTGAACGGTATATGTAGGATTATCCAGAAGTGTAATTTAAGTCCAGTCACCAGAACTTGTGTTCTGAACCCCCCTCCTCATAACACTCACAGGTTAGGTTCATGAAAGAGACTGTTTAGCTTTGGATACTGGTTTAGCAGTATTGTTATTAAGGTAAAGCCATGTTTTATTTACATTATATTTTATTCCTTCCGCTGTGAGATATTTCAAAACTCTAACATGTTTTATGTCTCTGTCTTTTCTGCAGGATACCAGGGCAAACCAACTTGGGTTTCGAGGGGTTGGTTTTTTGAAGAAAAAAATCGGTCCGTCGGAATTCAGGTTGTTACACTTGGTATCAGAGCTTCGGTTTTGGATTCCTATATTGATAATGAGTGAGCGTATTTGTATTTTTAAAAATGTAAATATATTATATATATAAACCTAGATCCATAAGGGAGCCCACTAGATAGAAAGAGAAAAATGTGGAAAGAAATGGGATATCTGTTTTGTACACTAAAGAAATGAACATAGAAATTTTGAGACCCTTAGGCGGTTTGGGTGGAAAGTGTACAAAGTAATAGGTACTAAAGAGAGGTGTATCCCATATGTTAGTAACTAAAATGTTAGCATTTCAGATTAGTGGGTTAGAAGTAAAACCTTATAAATTAGATAAAGGTTAAAAAGTGGAAAATGGATTAGGAATATTTATAGTTGAGAGAATTGATCTTGTGGGAAGTGTCTAGGAAAGCCTAGTTGAGTTGGAGACCCACTCTGAGTCTAACCCAATGATTAACTTTTAAGAACGTGAAATTGTAAAAGTTTTGGCAAAAGGAGTTTTTGGTGTTTTCATTTTTAATCTTAAAAGTGTTTTTGATGTTTGAAAGGGATATGTTAGAAACATATTTGTAAAAATGCATATTTGGTTTTAAAGTAAAGTGGGGTATACTTTGTAAATTAATAATTTCTTGTCTTAAAAGAATTCTCTCATGAAAAAGTGTACATTATAGAGCATGTACAGCTTACTAGTTTTCAAAACATACAAAATGTTGCACTTTGTAAAAGGAAGTTTTGAAATATCTATTCGGTTGACAATAAATTTTGATTATTGTTTTAAAAAGAAATTTTGTTGGGTGGATAGAATAAGTTGTAGAGAATAAGAATAGAGTTGATGTTTGCACCTTGTGGTAAATAGCTAAATTAAAATTGTAGGTAGAAACAATGTAAAACCAATTAAGAAATAGTTGTCTTTGTCCACTCCAGTTTTTATTGTTTGATTTTTTTTTTCCGTAGAATGCATAAGCATTGTAAAGCTTAGGATTGTTGCTTGAAAGAAAAGTGCAGGCTAGTAATACACAGCAAGGACTAGTAGTGATAGAGAAGGGCAAGTGAGAGTTTGTGGTTGGACTTTTCTTAAGTGAAACAGTCTTAAGATTCTTGGCCCTTAGCAGTAGCTGTGTAGGATGATAGAAAAACTTATTTGAAAATAAACTTAAATCACTGGATTAAGTCAAATAAGCTAAGAAAGAAAGAAGCCTAACTAAAAAAAATAACAAATTCAGTGAAGCAACAAACGTGACGGGAAAAGAATATGAAAATTTTAAGAAAAGATGGATAAAAATGGAAATTTTTCCAAGATAAGTTGAAAAAGAAAAGAAAATTTTCTTATGTGGGTTGTGCTTGGATAGGAAAACAGGAAATTTTTATAGAGTAGTTATATAATATCCAAGTACAATTAGAAGAGGTACTTAAAAGAAAAATGGAAGATGTGAATTTTTCCGTTTTATACCTTTTTATAACACAAGAAATCGAATTTAGAAATATAGATATTTCTAAATTTTGAAATTTAATGATGATTGGTAGGGTTTTGGATGCAACAACTGGATGAACTATGCTCTTACTCTGTAAGAATATGGGAAAATTTGGGTGAAAAATATTTTGATTTTTCAAAAATATTGCATTCATATAGAAATGAAAGTATATTTAGGATGTGAGCATCATGTTTTAAAAGAGATTTTAAAAGTTTTTATACATATAGGTAGTACCAATTAGGCATACATACATTACTATGATGTATGTCACTTTGCCCATGTGCACAATGTTTGTAAAAGTTGGATGCACACATGATGGATGTATATTATACGATGGATTAGCTATTTAATCCCTATCAAATTTCGGGGACAAAATTGCTTAAGGATGGGAGAATGTAACAACCTGCATTTTTAATGAAATTAAAAATATGGAAATATGTATATATATTATATACATAGATATATTCAAGAGAAAAATTAAATAATGACAATAAAATTGCATGTAATAAGTTCATGCAGTGAAATGAAGGAAAAAGATTAATAAAAGAAATTACATGCAATAATTGAAATGAGAAGAAATGCAATGTAATGCAATTAAAATTGCATGCGAACATTTAAAAAGAAATAAGAAAATTTTGAAAAACTTCCAGAATTTGGTCACGAAATTAGCGTCATTGCATTCATGGCTATTTTCTGGTCAATTTAGACCTATGGTTTGTAGAAAACCGATTTAAAATGAAAGAGATATCTTTAGTTTAAATAATGTAACAAAACATGAAAAAGAGGAATCATAAAAAGGATAATATCTAGCATTTTCATAAGTCTTATTAACGAAAGACTTAGTAGCTCAGTTGGTTAGGACATGTGGCCTTTATATAAGCGGTGTGGAGTTTGATTCCCACCAGCGCCATATGTTTTTTTTTTTGAAGGGATTGGCTAAAAAGTGGCTTAGTATGACAAGGGTTAAAAGGGGGTTTAATTGATAGAATGTTTCAAAAGAGGGAAAATATATATTAATTGGTTTCAAATTTGAAATTGTTCGCACCCCCTGCTGTTGCGCATCACGTTGCATGCATGGCGCGTTTTTATTGGTTAATGTTTTTTTTGCAAGGCGGCCATTTCCTATTGGTTGGATGATGTGGTTAGCTTTGATGGAGTTTTATATTAAATATAAAGGACTAGATTAGTTTAGCATTCCTATAAATAAGGTGGCTAGGGTTACTTCATCCTCACAATTTCTTAGGCGACGCCAGAACTCTGTCTCCAAACCAATTCTTCGTCCTCTTTTTCGTCAACTAGAGAAAGCTCTGCCCTTTTCTCTTCTCCTCCAAAACATATTCAAAGTAAAAATAAAATGAAGATTAAATCTAGGCTTCTTATTCTTCTTCTTCAAAGTTAGAGAAAAGAATTCAGATTTGCGATAAAAGCGCCTAGATTTATGCTGCGTATGAGGTGGAAGAGTAGATAGGGATTAGATTCAAAATTATTCAGGGTTGGAAAGAAAATCAAGGTGAGTGGGTTTAAATTATAATTTTGAATAATGGTATATGCATCGTTCAACATTCCCCATTTCTATATAGATTAGTTGATAAACATGCTAATTACTATAGTCTTAATTTTATGTTTATTCTACTCTTCTCCTTCTATTTCCCTATTTATTTTTAAGACTAGGCTACCTTCGAGCCTAGTCCAATCTCCTTGAAATATGCGCACGAACGAAATTAAGATAATTGGAAAAGTTTGGATACGATAATGAAAAAGGGGATATCAGGATATCGTTTAATTGAATACAAGATTGTAATTTTGGGAAAAAAATTGATGATTGGAATTTGGGCATAATTGAAATAAATATGAAAAATGGGAAAGGTTTGGGGAACATGTAAATAAAAGTAATTGCCATAAGATTGATAATAATTATGAAATTAGTTTGGGCATAATTTGGTATAACTTGTATACATGGAAATATAGGCATAACTTGGATTAGAATTGTAAGCATAATTTGAATTAGAAATTATGGGTAATTGGAATATATTATAATCCAAGACTTGAAATTAGGCATGAAATAAGAAAAAAAAATGAATGCCTAAGACACGAGGTTAGATTTGGTTTGCGATAGAAGTCTGCCCGGAACCGCCTGGCATATCCAGCAACCGCAAACGGTAATCTAATGTGAGATGTCTTAGGTAGAAATCGGACCCATAATGGTGTTAAGACACGAGGTTAGATTCAGATGCGGTAGAAGTCTGTCCAGAACCGCCCGACATATCCAGTAACTGGAAACGGCAAACTAATGTGAGAGGTCTTGCGCGTTTACATCCATAATAAATAATAATGAACACTTAACCAAGATGACACATGTAAGGTTGACATGGATATAATAAAGGGATTAAGTGGGTATCATGGGTAGCATGGATAATTTGTTAAATTGGAATACTTAACCTAATTAAATTTGTAGTGGTGTTACAAACAAGCTGAATTGAGTAGGGGTTAAGTAAACTAGTTAAAAAAGTGGGAAGAGTTAAGTTAATATTAATTAATGCCAAAATGGGGAATGATAATAACCTTTTATGAATGAACTTGAATAAAAAAGGAAAGATAATAGGTAGGCTTGTCCTAGGGACAAGTGAGAATTATAACTTATGGAATAAGGTAAGTTATAAGGAATGGTAGGGGGAAAATGAAATAACATATGTAATAAGGTAAGATGTACTTAATTGTAAATTAAGTAATCTGTAAAGGCAAGAATAAATCTACAAATAAAAATAACATATGTTATATGAATTGAAAGGGATTAGGACATAACAAGAGATTGGTTGAGTTGAGTAATTCTCTGACTGTCAATCTGATGTTGATTTCGGTCTTCGCGGTTGATACTTAGGGAGTTATTCTCTTACCAATGTATATACGAATTAAGATTACTTAATTATAAATTAATTAGAACATGTTATGGTAACCATAAGATGGAATAATGAATAGATTATGAGGATAACATGTTGTAGGCTTATTAATAAACTTAAATGGGTTGAGTTATAAATGGAATTAATAAGCAAGTGTAACTTGGTAAACTTAAAAAGGAAGTTAATATAAAGAAAATAACCAAGTTAATTGAGAAAACTGAATAGGTGGCGCAAGCGCGTAATTAGTGATTAGACGTAGGGTCTAATGACATATTAAACTGAGGCGCTTGGAGCAGTCCGTACGTTATAGGATGAATAACCTAATGAGGTAGATCATCACGTTGTCATAAGGCATGAGGGGAGCGCACGTTCATCTGACTTTTCTAGCGGCTCCAACGGACTGGAAGGGGAAGCACGCGACTTCCTAAGATGTTAAAGGTGCAACTAGTAGTCCTCTGTGTGGTGGAAGATGTTTAAGGCTGTGCCCGCAGAGGTTGGGTCTGCGTGTAACTACTAGGTGGGTGGGCCTTGACTGCAAGAATAACTTGGTAGTCAGAATGATGTACGCGGTGATGGAAAAGGTGATTCAACGGCCTCAACGGAGGCGTAGGGTCATGACCAATAAGGATAGTAGGCCGTCGAGTGCCTGTCATTGGCAGCCAGGAGGATGCGGAAAGACTAGAGCTAGACCCAAGATATCATTAACCATTCACTATCGTGGTACAGTGGTTGAGGGGAGACGCCACATGGATGTCCAGATTGTTTGTTTAGGGGCTTGTCGCTTAACTCTTGTAGTCTTTACTAGTTGAGGGAGGGACTAAGGTGGGGCCATCGCCACCATAGAAAACATACCCTAGGGATATTTTTGTGAGAGGCTCTTAAAGGCGGGCCTGCACAGATATGAGGAAAGCTCCTGACCGAGTTCTGTGTTTCTTGTGTAGCCCTGCCATGGAACTCGGGCACGCACACGATAGGTGTGCGTGTTAGACATCGAATACGTTTGACGATATGTACGTGGGAAAGTCTAGATACATGCATGTCTGCTCTGGGTGATGTATCGTAGACTCTGGGGCATTACTCGATGAAGGAATCTAATTCGATGAAAAGTTCGAGGATAGCAGTCGGTACGCTTGCATTGTACAGCGATAATGGTTCTATGCGGATGTAGCGTTGTTATATATGTAAAGAGATATTATGTTACTATGGCATAGGACGAGGGACTGCGCCCATAAATGTGGTGTTACGGAGGAGACCGTGCGAGTGGGGTACCATGGGGTGTACCTCAGTTTGGGGTAGCTATATATACATTATATTTGGTTAATCTACTAGGGAGTAGATGGATGTGACGTGTGTGTAAGCCTTGAGCGCTAATAACACAGATAACCTAATAAATAAGAAATGTGATTGAACGATATATGTAAGATTATCTAGAAGTGTAATTTAAGTCCAGTCACCAGAATTTGTGTTCTGACCCCCCTCCTCATAACATTCGCAGGTTAGGTTCATGACAGAGACTGTTTAGCTTTGGATACTGGTTTAGCAGTATTGTTATTAAGGTAAAGCTATGTTTTAGTTACATTATATTTTATTCTTTCCACTGTGAGATATTTTCAGAACTCTGACATGTTTTATGTCTCTGTCTTTTCTGCAGGATACCAGAGCAAACCAACTCGGGTTTCGATGGATTGGTTTTTTGAAACAAAAAAATCGGTCCGTCGGAATCGGGTTGTTACATCAGAAAAAGGAAACTAAAGTGGGGAATCCGACTTTCTTTCCGCTTATAAATGTTCAAATTTTCATCCTATAGTGGAATTCTATCTCAATTGTGCAAAGCACTCCAAAATCTTCCATTTGTAGACTGCAAAGGAGGCTTAAAACAAGCTTTAAAACGTAATACAAGTTAATTAACAACTCGCACGCATCGTCGACAAGGTATGAAAACAATGTTTCTACAGCTAAAGCCGCCTTTCCTTTGTTATCGTCAACACCTTTAACACATCATCCTCCCTAATGCACCGCTAAAACACGCAAAAAAATCATCCAAAATCTTCCTGGTGCTTTAATGTGACTAAAAAAATTGAAATTTTCCTTAAATTTCCACTTTAAAAATTCTTATATAGATTTTGAAAATTCTTTTTTATACTGCTTTATTTTCCGTATTAGATTTGCATAAACAAAATTTTGGTAATGTGCTCTTTGATACATTTAAATCATCTATTTTTATACAAAATAGATGTTTAAACATATGTGAACTACCATACCCAAATCTATGTTTTTGCATAAATAGAATTAAAAAAGAAATCAGATTATATATAAAATTTAAAAATAATTTTTTCAAGCAACATTTGCAAAAAAAATTCAAAATATATTATATAGAAACTTGAATGACTCTAGTCACATGTTAGTATGGAAGGAAGTTGGTCTTGCAGGAAAATGCGAAAACTGAAAGCACACCCAAAACTCAAAAGTAAATTTTAGGTCAAAATGGAACATGCAACAAATAATAAATATATCCATGGCAAAATAATGCAAAGACTATCCTTTGCTAAATTTAATCTACTACGGAATTCTATTCCTTCTAGCTCTAAAACAACTGTTAATTAGATAAGGAAAATTAGATATCACTTCTACTTCAAATATAACTGAGCATGAAAGACAAATATAACTGAAATCCCATTATATTGTTGTGTGATTTTCAGAAACAACAACACTAATAATTACAGACATAACTATTATAAACAACAAAGATAAAAATGCTGGAAAAGGAAAGATACACGGGATACATAATACCTCACCTACAGGCTATGAAAAGGTCGAGCACCGCGAATTGGAACTTGATCCATTGCCATGTCCGCGCTAGGATTGTAGCAAGAAAGAAATGCATCCAATATCGCGTGCTTGTCTACGCTGCTTCCTGCGAACCTCATGGAGCTCAGCTGGAATCTGGCGGAGGATGGCAAGCTCAGGGCTCTCCTGGCCTGTTGTCGCCGGCTACTGCTGTTGCTTGAATAGGGCATGAGGTGTAGGAACTGGAGCAAGAGCTGGTGCGGAAGATAATCCTATGGAGAGTCTCACAATCGATGGTAGTAGGGAACTTCTTGATCACAGATTCTCCTAGATGGTTCACTTAAAAGTGTCAAATGACGTAGGTTAGAAGATGACTATACAGAAATGAGTTCTCGGAGTATCGGTTGAGGACTCAGATAAGTGGATCATCAGTGCCTTTGCCCAATTGATGGCTAGGTCGTCGATGATAGTGTAAGTGGCTCGACTCACCGAAGGATAAATCTACTCGAGGCTCCCCTTCTTGAGAATAACATTGTGCTGAATGATGCGCACAATAAGACAAATGATAGATTGCAAATTACCGATGTTCCAAACACTAGAAGCTCCAAGAAAAGGGAGAGAAAGGATCTGAGGTTCTGTCATCTCAATATCATCCAAATCGGCTCCAATTGCGGAAATATCCAAAATCTCAGAAAAATCCTAATCAGTGAACTCAATGGGGGTCCCTTTCACCTAAGATTGAATTAAACTAGAGCCCTCGTAAAAGTTAATAGCCAATTAGGCGTCGAAAAGAAGAATGCAACACAATTAGCACTCACGCTCGAAGGTATCGTGGCACAAGATCGATGCAAGACCTGAGGCGACAAATATTTCCTCTAGGTGGAAAGAGGTGAAATCAACAAATTTCACCAGACGCCCTTGGTGAATCTCGTAATTTATCGTTTACAAATAGGCATCTATATTCCTCGGGTTGCGGTCAAGCCATGCCCCTCTTAAGACATGAGACCAGGATGTTGCGTAAGGATATTGGAAGCTCGAGGAGGGGCCATTGAGAAATCGACAAAATTGGGGAAGGAAAATGCAGATTTGGAGTATAGTAGGGGCTAGATCTGCGACGTGGGAATTTTGGTGTAGTTATAGAGAAACGGAGGTTGGAGGCTCGAGTTTGGAGCTTGGGGAGGTAGTGGACTTGGGTTTTGGCTGCTGGAAATCGAGGAAGATATAGGAAATAAATCTCAGCTATTGGGGGAATGATTTATATTGCTCCAGGTTTAGGTCGCACTCGAAATGGGTAGAGCGGTAGAGCGGTAGACCGTATCGATGGCGGGCGGTCGGCCGCCTGCCTCTTTTGGAGTACAACCTGAACCTAGACCCAAACAGGCTGGTTCAACTTGGAAAAATTAAAATAACATTATAATAAAGTCGTATCACTTTCGTGACTTCTTCGGAAATCTCGTACCGACGTCCACCATCTTTCGAAGTCAACGCTACTTATTTGACTTCAGACAGTTGCAACCATCAAACAAAGGAATGAATTCTCAAATAGAAAATTTAGCTAGAAACCCGAAATGAATTTAAAATGGATTTCCCTTTAACTAGCTGACAAACAACTTGAACGATTTACGAAACCAAATGCCAATCTAAAATAGAAATTTACCTTAGTCTTTTTTGAGAGAAAATTTGGAAAACTTTTCGAAATTAATTTATGCATAGACTAAGGGTTTCATATTATAATTTTATTTCACTATTTTAATTAATTTATATTACTTATTGAAATGAACTTTCCATGTTTTGAATTGTCGAAATTTTAAATATCAAAATTTTTATTTGTGATAATTTTTATAAATCATTTGAAATGTGCAAAAAGAGGGATATTAAAAATCACAAGGAATGAGTAAGAATAGTTTTGGAATTTTGAGGCGTATTACTTGTCATTTCCAGTTTCCTTCTTTTCACCAAAATGGATTATTTATTAAAATTACACAGAAGCAAAACAATCTGAAACATGGTTAGATTTAAATTTCTAAAATTTACTTATTTTCACGAATCTTTATTTATTTAACAATTTCTCAAAAACTGTAAGTTAAAACTTTTGAACACCATTTTTTTCCAAAATAGTTTTAAAAATTTGGATTTTCTCAGAATATAAGGCCAAGGATTCAAATGAACAGTTCTATCAAAAGATTATCTAGATTTAAAAAATGAAATATTAAATGGATATACCTCGTAATTATATTTTTGGACTATAACGACATATCAACGTGAATTTCTCGTTTCAAGACCAAGAAAAGGTTATCATTAGAACTTATGAACAAAACCAAAAACAAGAAATCGCACTATCTCAGTTCTAGCTAGCTTTCTGTCCACTCATCAAGGTCAAATCCACGGGATTCTCCATATGTCTCCCTCATGCTCTTGAAAACAAATCGCCAAACACACCGTATGGTAAGTAGAGGTTGGCTGAATACTAGAACTCGAAATACTTCTAACACCTAGTCATTTTAAACCCATCTTAAATAAATAGGTTCATGATTATCTCATTGTCAAAATAATTTAAAGTCAAGTAGGAAAGACCAAAGATAATAGAAAAGAATTTCAATTACGTTCTCTCACTAATCCTAATTTATTAGTTCCTTTAATCATCCAGCTCTAATACCAAATGTAACACCCCACACTTTTCTAAGCCCAAATTCCGACAAAAATCGAAACTCAAATCCATCCAAGCATGGAGAGTATAAATCTGGTATCCACAAATAAATAAGCAAGAGCATAATCAAAGTACAATAAAACTAACTCACAGTGGAAACAAGATAGGATAATAAGTATCGATTTATGCAACTACCTTAATAGCAATTTACCACATCAATATCTACCATGAGAGAACAAGAACCGAAAACCAAACTTGAGCACTTGCTAAGACATTTCTTTCCCAAGGTAAATCTGAGAGTTCTTATGAGGAGGGGTCAGAACAACAAGTCCTGATGAGTAGAAAATATATAGCAATGTCCACAATACATAAATGTATTTCGTGTGTTCTCCACAAAAACATATGTCTAACAAGGCTAGTAATTCTAACCCAACCTTGTAAATATTACGCACGATGATTTACTACCATACCAAAGATAGCACTTCCCTACGCTAACGATAATACAATACTGAGATAGAACTTCTACGCATCAGTATGAAGCCTTTAAACCACCATATTACCAACTACCAAAACTAAAAGGCGAGCTTTCCAACTACTCAATATGCTATAAGGAGGTATATTATTTCTCTACAACCTGTTAAAGCCTCACTATCAATGTAATATAAGGGTGGATCCTTTCGATCACTTAAGACCCAAGGCGGATCTATTGATCACTTACATTACTCGATGGTTTACCCTACACTAATATAAATTTGAGGACACCCACTACTAAGTCCCACTAATCTAAGGCTTCCATCATTCATGCATATTACTAAGCCTTGCATAAGGCAAGGGATAGTAAGCAGTCACTTATTACATATATGATAGGTAGATAACTTACCATTACTTATGACCTTCCCACAGCGGACCCCCATGCTACTATCCAACAAACCTTATTGGTAATCTCCTAACCACTTAATACTTCCCGCAGGATAGGCAGATCAATGATACCTCTGTAGCGGTCATTTAATACATTTTCCTAGGATGACTCTAACCCTAGTCACTTAACAACATGAGGTAGCGGACTATCGTGGAGATTACAAATCTCGTACCCAATTAACCTTCAATACTTCTTATTTGTGGGAAGGTGAGCTACTCGATCACTTAATACCTTTTTAAGGGCAGACCCAATGACTCCACCCTCATCGGGAAGGGTGAATCAAATCACTTAATATCCTATATGCGTATCCTACTACATAATACCTCTGATCTAGAAGTAGGCCACGCTTATAAATTTTTTTGGTATCTTCTTTTTGATGGAAGGTGGAACGTACAACGACTTAATGCCTCACTTGAAGTAAACCTTATTTTAGGAAAAATAATCTCGCTATACAATTAACTATCTTCACGAGTTCCTATAGGTAATGATATCTCACATTAGTTGTACATATATCGGATTGTTGGAAAGTGCGGACTTATGTCGAATAAGGCAACTGACCTTGCACCATTAACCTACTAGGTCCAATCCTTATTTCTAATTATATTAATTCTAAATTGACTAGAATGAAATAAGGAAACCTGTGACTTCCAATCCTAGGATGTTTGATTATTTATTTCTTTATTGGACTTAGCATTTACTACAACAATCGATATCCATTAATCCCATTTTTTTCATTTATTATTTCTATTAAATTTGTGTGCCATTTATGACCTTTTCTATCATATTTCCTAATGCATCAACTAACCTATTAATTACCACTTATATCAGTCCCATTTAAATTCAAATATGCTTATTATAACTCCCAAACATTACTACATTAACCCTTATTTGAATATATATATATAAGTTTATTATTTATTAATTTATTTATATCCCCTAGTTAGAGTTATAATCCCTATTCCTAATCATAATTCGAATCGTAACCATTTATGCCTTTGTTTCCTATCCAATTCATTTCCTTAAAACATACATGGTTACAATATTTATTACCTTATTCATGACATCTTTATTTGTAGCAAATCAATTTCACATTTATTGCTATAACGGTCATGATATTTATTTCCATTTAAGATAGGTTATATTTCCATATACGTCCCCATAAATCGGAAAATATTCAAGTTCAAACACATAACAACTAACATATTTTAATATAATATAATGGCGTTATTTACATAGATTTGGACGGATAAGATTATAATATATATTTATTTATATTTTAGTCATAGAATTAATGTAGTTACAAATTTTATTTTATTTTATTATTTACTATTTATGTTCTAGCATAAACTAATGATGAAAAATACCCCTTTTGTGTTTAATAACTATAATTATTGTAAATTTTGCCTTGAAAATATCTAAAAGAGGAATATCGACATATTTCAAATCACAAGAAATGGGAAATATTTATTTTTTAAATTGCTGCTGTAAACAACGTACATACATACGTGAATTTACACATCCCTTCCTATTTGATTTGTTTATATTTCTTTTTGATTTCAAATCTTACTTCTTTATTTAAAAAGAACAAAAATGACATAACTGCAATAACCATGTAAAATCCCAAATAATATCAAACACAAACAGGATTATTATTCGAACCAAAGCTGCACAAAACTACAAATCAACACCTAAATCCTATGAATTTGAAATAAAATACTACACATCTAATAATAATTTCGGGACTGATTTCTAGATCCGAGGTGTTTACAATAACCACAAACAACATAAAAATGATTATAGGAAACATGATAACATTAAACTTAAAGGCCTCTAAATCCATAACTAATTTATATAATATTTCAGATTTGACAAAAACAACAAATCCGATAACTTTTAGGCATGTAATTCGGATTCATCACAAATGAATTATATAAGTTATTATAAATAATGAATAGATTTCTCACTTGCCTAAAAGCTATCCAAATCGGAATCTGAACATAGCTTTTAGGCTTACAATTCCCGAACCATACAGATCTATAATTTATTTACGAAGGAGATCTACAATATAGATTTCGATTTGTAGATCTGAACGAAGAATAGGAAAAGAAGAAGGAAATTTAAACAAAAGAATCACCTAATCGAAGGACCAATCCTTTCGCATAAATTTGAACCTTATTTCTCCAATCCTTGTTAATTAGATTTGTATATGTTTATTATATTTTAGAAAAAATTCGAGGAATTGTAATGGCAGAGCTTCGCTGCCACCGTTAGAAAATATGAGCAAAATAGTGGGGGTCTAGCCCTTTATTTATAGCGTAGAAATACCTCGCACCGTCAGATTGAGTTCTAGAAAAATCCATTCATATATATATATATATATATATATATAATTTTTTTATATAACTTAACCGTAGCCACCACTACTTAGATCAACCAAGCAGTCGATGCAGCGGCCATGGTCAACCTGGTAGTGAGGTGGCGGGGGAGATATTTATTACTATTTATATAATATTCTATTTGATTTATTTTTCGTCCGTTTTCGTATTCCATCCGTAACTTTTACATACGGACTCCGTTCGCAAAGTTCTAAACATGAAAGTTGACCAGAATTTCATTACGAACGTAATAGTGCAAGTTTCATGATCAAATTCCATCGTTTGAAGAAAAAAAAATTCAATTTTGGAATCTCATTAAATAACTAAATTTATTATTGTCAAAATTTCCGGTTGTTATAGGATATGTATCATTTCAACACAAAATGGTTTTCCTAAATCTACAGGGAGCTTACAATGTGAGAAAATAAAAATATGACAATACTAATTTGTCACATTATCATGTCATTTATGTCAATAACAGTCAAGCTTATCATACAAGTCACAAATAAAGTTATATTACAAAATAACATAATTTCATGTCATGAATGCAAATTTAAATTTAATATAATAATCATGTCAATTAAAACATTTTTAACATTTCAATTTAACCATTCACATGTGCTGAATCATACTTTCAAAAAAAGGTTAATCAAGTGTGAGGTAAACTCACCTTCCGTGGAAACAATGAGACATGAAAAATGAAAACAAGCGAGCATGGGACTAACCACCACAACTGCATGCTTTCTAACACCAATGCATGAATAAATTCATAAGTCGATACCCCAAGCAACTTTAAAGAAGAGAGTAAAGTGGTTTTGGCTAGGAATGATAGTTACTGATTTTCATAAAACTTAAAAAACAAGACAGAATTTTAGACACTTTTACCATAGTTTTTTTAAGATGTTTACCACTGAATTTGGGAAAGTCAAAAATTAAAATAGTTTGTTCCATATTCCTTTCTCTTCAATTAAATGAAAAAGAGAAATGGAATTTCGATAAAATTTGAGGCAGATGCAACTGAAACAGTAACAGATAGATTTTCAGATCCGAATATTATGTCCGAAAATTGTATTTGAAAGATTCGCGATTTTAACACAGAAAAATAAAAAATCTAAAAAGTTGTCAAATTGAAAGTTGTGGCTAACTTGATTCAATCCAGTGTGAAAAAAATGGATGTAGATTTTCTATGGGTAGGTTATGGTCTCTACTAGACAGGGTAAAATTCTTGGTAAAATAAAGAATCAAAAGCTTTTAGTTCAATAGTGAAGTGGTCATAGCTAGGGTTTTCTAGTGGGGCCATCTTGTTGGAGGTGAAGGGAGGTGACCATTCATGGTCAGGTCGTGGATCGTGGTCCTAGGTGGCGGTGGGTTCCATTTGGAGTAAGGACAACAAAGTTTTGGATGAAAAGGATGGTGATTTTTGATTTATACAAAAAGGCATAAGGGGTTTTAGAGGGGGATGAAAGTGGATGGCCGAGGGATTAAAATATAATATACAATACTCTTACACAAGAGAAGAACTATAAATATACATATAGTAATCATCAAAGTACACAATAAATCATCATATACAGTCATAAAAATCAGTCTATACAATAATTATACAACACACACAACACGAAAATAAAATAATACGAAAAATACGAGAATATGCCTTGACTCCAGCTCCTCTGCTACCGCTCCACATAAATCCTAGATAACTTGGAAAATATATGTTGTCCGACCCGAGCACATTTTGAGGGAAAGCAAAAACCTCCAGATCAGTCTGAAATATATTTTTTGGTAAGGCAGACGGGGTCAAGTGGACCTCTATCACTTTATTAATGCACCGGAGAAAATAAGAAAAAATTACAACACATGCAAGAACACAAAGAAACACTACAAGAAAAAATGCATATAGCAGCGACAATATCCGCTTCTAATCCATCGCTAAATAGGCATTAGCGACAGATTTCCTGTATAATGTGGTGGTCGGTAAAAACCATGACGGTATTTGTGTCCGATTTTTGCGGCGGAATTTAGCATGAGTTTTCCAACATTTTTTTGTCATTTACTAATTATATAATAAAAATAAAATTTTATTTATTAATTTAATTTTAATTTATATACTAACTATTTACCGACGGATAATTAAATTTTAATAAATTATTATTTATAAAAGGCGTTGCTAAATCCTTACTAATTCCCAAGGGATTAGCGACGAAAATTGAACTAAGGCAATCTTAACCTCCCTTTTTTATTGGTAATCCGCTGCTATTCCCCTTCTGATCTATCAGTAAATTCAATTCCCTACTTTTAGCTTTGCAAACTAATACTATTCAACTATAGATATTAATATAAACAGCTAGCAAAAAAATAAAATAAATTTACCATCCATATACAAATAATACTATATCATAAGCAATAACACAAGGATAATATTAATATCACATACAAAAAACATCCACAATCGTTCATTTTGTACATTGATATAAACATCAAGCCATTTTATTATTATGTACAACTTCAGCCGGCCTCCTCTTTATAAAAGTGTGAAACTTTATAAAATTAGGATAATATTTCTTTAATTTTTGCAACTATGCCTCCAGGATCTAGCCTGAATTTTTCTTTGTGCATGCTTAGGCCATGCCAACTTAAGTGCTTGTTTGGAAGAACTGCAACCAAATATTTACATTGATCAATTGATATATTATTATAATCTGCCTGTGAATGTGTGCAAGTTTCGATGACCGGTGCTTTCAGTAGTGCTCCATTTATATGTTTATACATTGAAACATAAGAAGAACGAAGCCAAACATTCAAATAAATATACATGTGACTTTATCATACATTCTTTCTTATAAATAAATATTCATATACACAGTGCATATCAGTGCATATTATTTCCCCTGTATGAATACGTGAGTTTACATGCCTGTAGCTTGCAGTTGCAAATAAAAACGTATGTGCTGCACAATTATAAGTGGATTCATTTGCGTTGTTTATAAGTGGATCCATTTTTGTTTACATATGTTATTGCATATTTATGGTTCATTCGTGCCTACAAGTGTTAAACATTATCACGGTCAAGTCAGACTTTCATTTATATGGTTCCTACCATATTCATGTGGTACATATATGTTTCTAATATGTAAGTTCTTTCTGTTGTTGCAAACAATCTTTTTATAAATCTAAATGATATAAAAAACAAACCAAAGGATTAAAAACAAAAAGGCACGGAATATGGAATTTGGTACCACTCCAGGCATCTCGTTTGTAGCAAGAAAAAGACATCCTCCATCAACAAATCCAATTCGATTTGGTAGCAACATATTTTAAGCGACAGTTTCAGTTACAACTGCAAAACACAGAACACACATAACACATTCAATATCTTATCTTGTAACCACAACAAAACCGCAAAACTATTAGACTACAGATTAAGTTAGATCAGGCCAAAAATCAAGAGAAAAACTATAAAATTCAAGACACTCATAGCACTTGATCTCATCAAGCAACAGTTTCGAGCAGGAGCCAAGTTTTGCAGCACCTGAATAAAATAAACAAGTATTAGTACAAGAATTTTGAGCTTCAGAGTGATACATTCATGATCTCGATATCAACAAAGCTTACAAGAAAAAAATTATGGCATTAATAATTGTGATTCTTCCTACTTGATTGAGATTTTTTATCATTCCACAGATTCATGCGCTTAACATTTGATAAACAGAATATGTGGGAAGAGTACTCAACTCGGCTATTTTCAGCTCCACACTCCTTTTGCGTCAAATTTGTTAAGATTACTTCTCCATTATATTTGATGCTTTCATACTAGACAACCAGTAACATTTGTCAACATCCTTTTTTTTATAAAAAAAATGGGGTGATTAGGAAATAAAACAAGCTGGAGTTAGTGTGATATTACACACGAAAACAAAATTCCATAGAAACCAACCAAATGAAAATTCAGTCTACCAGTAAATCAACAAATCAAAGGTGGTTGAAAACTTTAATGTGAAATCTAAAACTATAGCAGCATAGCTTCCTGCCTGTGAATAACATTACTTAATCATGTGTTTCCAAGTGCCTTCCATGATTGGCCACTCCATTTAGTTATGCATTAATCACTGCTACTTATCCATTTGAACATAGTTATCATCCTTTCCTTTTGTTAGGTGATCTAAATCACTTGACACACTATCTTTCGACTGGTTAACTCACCAAAGAAAAAAAATTCGTTGTAAATATCAACATAGTTATCATCCTTTCCTTTTGTAGGCAGTGAGAAGACTTGAGTCTGGAATAAATTAAAGGGATTCCCAAAGGGGTGACAACTTAAGTCTAGCAGTTAATAACGGAATAAAAGCTTACAGATTTTGAAGGGGTAGGTCGGCAGAAACAACGGCGACGACCAATGCTGCAAAGGGGCGACCGGATCCCGTGGCAGAGCATGAAATAGGGTCAGATCTAGGAGGCGTAGCTACATTCCTCTTCCTACCAGTCATCAAAAGAGAGAAAACGAGGAGCGAAGGCAGAGAGGAATCAAGTACGAGGCAAGGCGTGAAGTTAATCGCTAGAGAAACTAAATCGACAACATCCAATTTTTTGTATAAAGTATCTGTTGTTGATTATACTGCTATGCAACTGCGATTTAGGGTTATTGGGACTGGGGTAGACGGGAACTAATTTGAGAGAAGAAGTGGAACGAAAATTTCAGAGCCCGCCTTTCTGAATTTTGCAGCCCGCCCTCTGAACGCTACTTCCTTTTTTTAAGTTTTGGTTCCTATTTTTATTACAATTAAATGAAAAAACCTAATAATGTTTTTTGGTTAATGTGAAAATTTGAAATTATTGACCAAGACCGCATTTTTAATGTGTATTATATTATAAATGTTTTAGTATAAAACAAATATTAAATATTAAATTTTATAAAATATCTTATTTTTAAATTTTATAAATAAGAAATTTAAAACTCTTTAATATTAAATAAAACTCAAAACTCTTTAATATTTATAAAATTTTATAACATTTAATATTTGATATCTAAAGCCTTTAGTATCCAATATTTAAAGTTTAAAACTCTTTAATATTTATAAAATTTCTTATTTTTAAAATTTGAACATTTTACAAAATTTTATATTTATTTCAAAATTATGAAAACTTCAAAAGTTTATATTTATTTTAAAACAAATTTAGTAAACATCGAACGTCAATGTATTTTATTAATTATTATTACCTATATTATATAGTAATTAATAATTAATCAGCATCAACTATTGAATTTTATTTACTTCATATAGTTATTATTTATTATTAATCACTAATGTATTATTAACATTAATTATTTAAAATTTATATTTACTTGTTAATTACTAAGTAATAACACAAATTTAAAACATTTTATAAATAATAAATATAAAAATTCCTTTCAAATCTCTTGAAAAATTGCTGCAAAAAAAAGCATCAAAATTTTGTCGACGGTATTCCGACTCTATTAGCAACGGAACTTAGCGTTAAATATTTTATGTCGGTAAATTGCTGCAATTTCTAATGATTTAGCGACAGAAATAATTTTCGATGGTAAAAATTTAAACAAATGTGACATAAAATCCAAAATATCTTTCTTACAAAGTCCACGAAAATTCGTCGCTAATTAGCGATGTATATTTCCGCTGCTAAAAATCTATCGCTATTTACAGCTTTTCTTGTAGTGAAACACGGTACATTAAGTTTAGAAGACAACAAAACACACATGTACTTTTAGCATCAACGTAGTCGATCAGTGATCCCTAGATTAAAAGTAAACCTCAACATCTTTAGACCATTACGTACTTCATTCTTAACAATAGCCCACAACTACACTTCACATTTTGCCTCAGTTGGAATGAATATTCTGCAGGTTCTCTCCCTCCACACTGAAGTAACAAATTTCTTGAGAATAAAGCATAAAATCCTCCCCTGCTCCTCTTTTTACTTGTCATTCTTTCCAAACTATTCCATTCAAAAGCACTCATTGGGTTAGCACTGGTCATAACAATACTTTTCAGCTCATTCCACATCCCAAAGGTCTTACCACACACGAAAAATAGGTGATCAACATTTTCTTATTGCGAACCACACAAAACACAGTTTGTCTCTATTTGCATCCCACGACTGGACAGTTTGTCGGTAGTAAGGATCACCTTATTCAAGACTTTCCATAGCAGTAAATTCTCCTTAGAGAAATTATCATGGCTCTATACTTTCTTATACCATCTGCACTTCGGCATTTCATCGTATCCAGATAAACATTGTAGATGCTCTTTATTTGAAATGGAATTTTCCCTGCACCCTATTGTGTTACCTGATCAACGTCGGTTCCTACCTTGAGTTTGTGAGCTTCTCTCCATAGATGGTTAATACGAGCCACTGAAGAAATAGGTAAGTCAATTACATTGTCATGAATATATTGTTGAAAATAAAAGGAAACAAATAAACTTGGTTTTATAATGTCAATTATGTAACAAATTAAAATCTTGTATTAGGAAAGGTCTAAATTAGTGGAAGTAAAATCTAGATTTCTTAATTATGTAATTTGAAAATTCTAGAGAATGAAAAATCTAGAAAATAAGAGAATTAAGGAAAGACCTAGAAAAAAGAGAAGTGTAGAAAAAGGAAAGTGTCGAAGCATGGCTATGTTATAAATATAAGTCTACTCCCTCATTTGTTGTATCAAGCTAGAATAAGCAATCAATAAAGAGAGTTTTTCAATAATTCAAGGTTTCTTTCTTTTATTCTCTCCCTCCTCTAAAATTTCCAGTAAAGTGGTATCAGAGATAGAAGATCCTTTTATCAAAAAAGAAGAAGAAGGTTGAAGATCCTAAAAGATGACGAATAACAGCGTTTTCTTACAAATTCCAATGCTTACCAAGATCAACTATGATGATTGGAGTTTAAGGATGACGGACCTACTTGAAGGATATGCTCTATGGGAGATAGTTGAGAAAGACTATACCGAACAAGAAGATGAAGATAATCTATCACAAACCCAAAGGGATGAATTGCAAAACACAAGGATGAGAGACAAGACGACTCTCAGTCTAATTTATCATGCATTGGATGATGGCATTTTTGAAAAGATTTCGGATGCAAAGTCAGCAAAGGAAGCATGGGAAAAGCTTCAGATATCTTACAAGGGAGCTGATCAAGTCAAAAAGGTGCATTTTCAAACATTAAGAGGAGTATTTGAATCTCTGCATATGAAAGAAGGTGAACTTGTTTCTGATTATTTTTCAAGAGTCTTAATTGTTACTAATAATTTGAAAAGAAATGGTGAAAAATTAGATGATGTCAGAATCATGGAGAAGATTCTTAGATCATTAGATCTAAAGTTAGTTTGAACATATTGTCACCATCATTGAAGAAACAAAAAACTTAGAGACCATGGCTATAGAGCAGCTTTTAGGCTCATTGCAAGCTTATGATGAAAAGAAAAAGAAGAAGGAAGAGATGATGGAGCATGTTATCAAGACACGGATTGATTCAAAAAAGAAAGAAAATAACCAAAGCCAAGAAAGATCAGATCGTGATCAAGAACGAGGAAGAGAACGTGGATATGGATATGGACAAAGTTGGAGACTCAACAATGAAAACAGCCATAGCAACAATAATCAAAGAGGAGAAAGCAAAATTAGAGGACGTGGGAGAGGTAATTCAAATTCAAGGTATGACAAGTCAAGCATTCAATGCTATAATTATGAGAAATTTGGGCATTATGCTTCTGCATGTGGAGCTCCAAGAAACAATAAAATTGAAGAGAAGACCAATTACGTTGAAGAAAGAAGTACAGAAGATGTTACATCAGTACTGGCCCACAAAGAAAACGAAGAAGAAGTAGGAAAAGAAAATACAGCTAAAGTTGAAGAAATTTCAGTTCCCATGGTCGAACAAGAGAAGAATGAATCTGATATTATTGAAGTGAGTTCGGTCATCGAGGCAGAAGAGGAGAATAAAAGTGCTAGTAATATCAATGCTATTGAAAAAGAGAGAGATTTGAAATCTATTGAAATTGAGTTTTGCGCTAACAATGCTGAAGAAGCTGACAGTGTAGTGGAATTGAATGAGGTAGACATTGAGCAAAAAAAGTCAAGTTGAAGAAGTGAAGCGGTGCCTGATACAAATATTGCCGATAATGAGAAGCTTGATGATGTTGCCGAATCTAAAATTATTGACGAGAGAGAGGATGTTGTCGTGGAAAAAGTGTCTAAAGTCATGCTTGAAGCTGTTGGTGAGAAAAAGGCTAGCGTTGCAGTTTGCTCGGTATTAGTTAACACAAACAAAGAAATTGATTTGATCAAATACTGTAAAAGTGAATTTTTTTTAAAGATTTTAAAGATGTCGTATATGACTCATTCAAAGCTTATGACACCGGAATAAGATGGAAGCTAGAGCACACACTTTTTGGAACGTCTTATGCGAATGAAGGAGGACAAAAAGAATGGAGCGTCGTTAAAGAAATTGCATCGAAGAACTTCATATTGGGAAAGAGGAAGAAACGAAAAGCTGGCTAATGTGCTCAGTTGGGGCAATTCCTCTATTCCATCCCCTCATTGTCGATTTTCGAAGGCGATCAAGATTAGCTCCCGTGCAACTCCACCCGACAGCCTACTCATATCTGTATACACCGTACATAACATATATGGAGGTTCTAGGTGCTGAGCCCACCTTTGAGGACATAACCTTTTTCTATCACTTCAAGCATCGTAGGTCGAGACTCCTTTTATTTATTTCGAATCTATGCCAAGAAGAAAATTATAGGTGATAGGTTTAGCAACGTGGGTGACATCCCAATTGGTTCTATATTCGACACCAGCCCAGGTGTGCCAAGAGGTGGGTACAATCTAGTGAGTTTCGAACCCTGGCTTTCTCGTTCCAACTATACTTACAGAATCACTGACCTTTCTTTCTTATTTTCGGTTCCAAATCCGAAGAACCCGCAAGGCTAAGTATACCAAGACCTGTTAAACTCTTTACTGAATACTGATCCAGATTTCTTAAGTGCCAAAAAGTGCTTAACGGACGAGTTCCTTCATCGGCATCATCTACTTGACATACGATGGAGCATAGGACTTGGTGGATGTCGTGCTCTAGTATACGTGCCCGTAGTTCAAATTCATCCCGTACCTGCGAGGACTAGAAGCGTGCCCCCAGTCGAGGGGTAAACAACAACATCCAAAGTTGGAGAGGGCTCGAAGAGTAAAGTCCCCACAGGTTAAAGTCAATAACCTCAACTGGGAGAAAAAGAGAAAAATCCTAAAAGAGATCCTATCGAAATTCCCAAGAGTCCTTCTCCATAAACATTCATGCCGAGGAACTTCTAGAAGGAACTCCCGAGGAGGAACCTCGAGGTGGCTCTCTGAAAGATATATCTACTTTCGAGGGGTAGCCTTCTCTCAAGACCCCATTTCTTGCCAAGTCACCAGCTCACGATTCTCTTCAAGAAGGTCTCTATTTAAAGGCTTGGTTGATCTCCCCTTACCTGACGTTATATGTTCTTCCCAAGACATCGGTTCTGGTTCTTTTTTCCTCGTTCTGAAGAGGAAGTCGCACCTACTAAGGCTAAGAAGACGACACCTACAAGCCAAATTATGAGTTCTAGTCTGCTGGGGGGTTCACTTAGGACACACACCATATAGACACTGCATGTCACAACACTTGTGTGATGTATTATTTCCTGTTTCTAACACTTATTTGTGCTAATTTGCAGGAACAATGTCTCACCGACGCTATGACCCCAAGGAACTTCACTACAGTCTCCCCAAATCTCATTCTAATTCCGAACCTGATTACAGAGATGACCGCGGGAGGGTTGACAGAAGGCGTAATCAATCGAGATACCATCAATCCTCATGTTCTCGTTCTTCGTCTTACTCAGATTTTCTAAGTATTAAAGTCACCAAAGCCATCGTGAGGGGGACAAGCAGGTTCCCAAAGCTTTGGTCCTTCCAAAATAGTGGTATTCTCAAGATAAGCCACCAAAGAAGCATTTCGACCCCAAAGACAAGCCCAAGGACAAGGAAAAGAATAAGGGTAGCGTGGCTATCGTTTACACCAAGAACAAATCCACCGACATTTCCACATCAAAACCTATGGGGCTTGACCCCTCCACTAAGCAAAAAATAAAGGTCTTGAAGGAGAAATTCCCTGAATATCATTTCGGGAACATGCATTGTGTGCCCAGCCTTGAATAGGTCCCTGCTAATTGGTCTGATGGATTCAAAGCTCAAATAGACTTCGTGGATCGTCAATACTAAGAAACTTGAAAGTAAGCCCAAAAGTTATCCAAAATTATAAAGGACCTCCTACTGGACCTAGATAATCAAAAGTAAATGTATGAATATGACATGTCTGCCAGGAAGGATGCTGAGAAGGAGTGTGAGGATGCTCAGGCTAAACTTGACCTTGCACAACGCGATGCTGAAAACTACAAGAAGTTGCATAGTGAGTCACAACGGCACTTTCACACCGAGCTTGACTCCCATAGCAAAGAACACACAAATCTCAAGAAGCAATGTGAGAGTGTCACCTCTGAGAATGCTGAGTTAAAACTATCTTGCACTCCTCTTGAGCATGAGAAGACTGAGCTTGAAAAGGAAATTGCAATCTAAAGTCCAAGCTACCGGATGCTGAGGAGGGAGTCGTAACCGCTGAGGGAAATGCCAACATTGCCCTTGAATCTGCTTCTACTTCAAAGGCACAGCTCATCGAAATCCAAGGAGAATTGGATGATTTTGGACACCACCTAATATCTTTTTTCACTCAGGTTCTTCAGATTCATAATATATCCTCAATACGAGACTATTAAACAACATTAGTTGATGCATGGGACGAGCTTGTTAATAAGGAGAAACGCAGATTGAAACTTGAGACCGTTGATGAAGAGGAGTTGATGAGGACATTCCTGAGGGATGAAGAGCCGGAGCGTCTAGTAGAGGGGAGAAGACTAATAAAAGAGGTCATGGAAGCTACCAAGTGCCAAGTTAAGAGTAAGGAAATAGTGAAAGGTGGTTCTAGTTCCTCCTATGCTTTCCCTGAGACTGTGGAGATGGAGAAATATGACCCTGAACATTCGGGTCTTACCTCACATACACTTGTTTCTCCTATATTCGAAGCTACAACTCTTGCTACTCCTGGAGATCAATCGGCCGAAGTTATTTCTAGATTTTCTCCACAGTTTGTCAAATATATTCAGGCATGTCGTGGTGCTATGATCTTCCGATTAAGAGGCATGTTACTTCTACAGAGCTAATAACTATTTCTCTCACTTCTTTTGGTATGAAGCCTGCTGACGTCATTGTAGAATAGAAGAAGGAGCCATCCAACAAGACTGTTGCACTCCATAGTACTGATGCCCCCAAGGAGGGAGATATGATCGTAGCTTTGAAGGACCTCGATGGCAATGAGGATGAAGGAGATGACGATGTTGTATGCACTAGAGCATCTGTTGAAACTAAGGAGCTATATTTTGCAGAGTTGAAGGCAAGGAATGAACAACTCTTGAAAGTTAAAGCCAAAACTTTGGAAGTGCCTCTCTCGGTTGAGCCCATCTAAGTGATTCCTCCTCTTAGTGCAAAGACTTCTATTAAGGATTCTGTATTGATCTCGACTGATACAACTTCCCAATCCAGTGCTAATCTAGAGGATCTCTCATTTGGGAAAACCATGAGGAAGAAAGGCATCCTAACAGAGACCGAGAAAAGAGCAGCAACAAATGCTTAGAGAGTCCAAGAAATCCAATGCTACTCCCAAGTCTTAGTGAAATTTTATCTTGATTTTGTACTTTCCACTGGCCTGCTGTGGTTGTTGCGAGTGCACCCCTCGAGTTTTTGTTATGTTCTCTTATACAAACCTGCATTTTGTAAATAAAGCAATGTTCATGCACTGTCACATATATGCAAGTTTATTACTGCTTTCAATACGATGTACTTACAATCAAGATATCACTGAATAATAAACAATTAATCACATCACAATTATCTAAGAGTTTCAATTCAACATGCTTATAATCAAAGTATTACTAAACTAAGTAATAAAAAGTAAATCATATTATAGTCAACTATGGGGTGTGATGTGTACGTGTATGCCCCCAATCAATCTTGAATAACGCATATAGTCTGTTGCATGTTCAAGGTTGATTAGTAATGACACGAGAATGCCCCCAGCATCAGTGGGGATTTCAGGTTCAGCTTGTATTCATTCCTCAAATCCTTTCGTGAGGTAAGAGCCAAGTCGTTTAAGCACTCGGTCTGAGTGCTTTTACACTCTCCCATCGCAAGCCTAGGTTAGAGTATGGGTTAAGGTAGTCTCAAGTCGTGGTGCACCATTTCATGCCTACCCTGCTTTTATACTCACTCTCAAATTGAGAGAATTTGAGTTAGTTGTGCGAATAGTCACGTCATTCTTTCGGCATCCCATTTACATTCTAATCCTTAGAGTGGGATTTTGCCGATTCGAGTGTTGATATCGAACCCAAATTTAGTCCGTACTATATTCCCTGCTCTTGTGGACAGAGTTCGTCAGGCAAGCGATCAGGTCACACTAGCCCGTGCATTGTCCCTTTTCCCTTGAGTCGAGGGCGGAGGTTGCCTTCGGGGATGGTCGGATCACGTCCCTATCATTTATAATCAACTCGTCGAGTCATGGGAAAGAGTTAACATAACGCCTAAATATCGCATTCTCACCTTGGTCGGCAAAGTGATAAGCACCATAACAAGCTTCGGTGTCTAACTCGGTATCAGTCAATCTAAATCCAATCAATCACGTACTTGAGTTCGCTTGTCAAAACATGAGCTAGCGAGTCATCGTTAAGGGATGAATTATCCCTTTTGCTCAGGTTTGGCACAAGTCGGTCACATCACAACACTTAGCCAAATACACTAGCAAACGCAGAGCATGGAAAGAGTTCCTAACATATATGATATCCTCAGAAACACAAGGCACAAAGAAATAAATGCATTAAATAACAAGGGACACATTATATTTTTATAGTGGTTCGACTAAGTCCTAGCCTACATCCACTTTAAAATATATTTTTATATTGATCAAACATTTTTGGGCAAGTCATGCCACATTACGTAGTCTGAAAAACAAAAGAAAAATATAAGCTTAAGTCAAATAGTGTCGTAGAGGCTTGACATTTCATGCTCTTGGGAGATGATCGCTATTAATGGTCGTTAGCCTGAAATCTCCATTATCAAGCCTCCGACAAATAACATATGATCCTTCCCATTTTGGGCCCATGAAGACAGAGGCCGGGAAGACACGCTTCAATACCAGGTTGTCAGACCCAAAAGTTCTGGGTTAAATCTTTTTGTTTTAGTATCGAGTAACCTGATGTCTATGCCTTGAGGCACGTAAGTCCGCCTTGTCTCTATTTTCGTCGATCGTATCCAAAGACTCAAGGAGAAGAGCCTTATTTGTCAAAGGATCATAATATGTTGTTCTATGAGAGGCGTCTTCCATCTCCACCGGAATGATGGCTTCTGAGCCATATGATAGTGAGAAAGGAGTGTAGCCAGTCGCTAACTTGTAGGTTGTTCGGTATGCCCATAGGGCCAAACGTAGTCCATCCACCCACTTGGCCTTTGCCTGCTCCAATCGCTTTTTCAGAATGGATTTGATGATCTTATTCACAACTTCTACCTGTCCATTCGACTATTGATGTGCCACAACGGTATATCTCTTTTGTCAACTTTATGGTTAACTGCTCAACTTCTGCCCATTTTGTAAAGTAATTCACAACCACGATTGTATATTTTGCTTCGTCTTTAGCAATTAGAAAGCTTCCAATGTACACGTCAAACATCCATGGACATACCATCGAGGTGAGTTGGTTGGGCGGAGCTCTAGGAATTCTAGTAAAATTTTGGCACTTCTCGCAGCGTCATGAATAATCATCCGCGTCCCGGTTAATGGTAGGCGAAAAGTAGCCATACTGCAGTATCTTCTTTGCCAATGTCTATCCTCCAGTGTGATCACCACAATCGCCTTCATGTACTTTCCTTAATACACTCTTGACATCGTCTTGGGATATACACCGCAGAAAAGGAACCGAGAACCCTCTTCTATAAAGTACACCGCACTGCATAACGTATCTTTATGCTTTACGGACTATAGCATGTCTTTGATTCTCCCTTTCTGGAAGGATTTCATGCTGCAAGAAATTCTTTATGGGGGTCATTTAGGAATCTCCTTCAGGTTCAGCCTCCAAAGTTTGGTGAACTTCCCCCTGATCAATGCTCGGGGTGTCAAGTGTTTCAATCGGGACCATTTCTATCTCTTTCGGGTTGTCGGAGCTTGCTAACTTGGCTAGCTTGTTTGCTTTCTAATTTTTTGCTCGTGGAATATGGTAAATGCTATAATGCTCTAGTCCATCTAACGACTCCTCAACCCTCTCTAGCTAGGCTGCAAGTCATGGTCCCCTCGTCCGAAACCCCTTTCAAACTTAAAATACGACAATCTAAGAGTCATAGAAAACTTCCAATGCCACTACTCCCAACTCCTTTACGAGTTTTAGCCCAAAAATCAGGGCTTTGTACTCAAAATCATTGTTACTAGAGAGAAAATTTAGCCATAAGGCATAATAGATTGACCGGCCTTCAGGAGTACCAATAAAACTCCGGCCCAGACTATCGATCATTGTGAGCACTGTCTATATATAGCTTCCAGGTGCTTGATTCTGATTTGCATTCCAAAGGGTTGACTTACTCACTCAATACATCTTCCTTAGGGATGATGAATTCAACTATGAATTCTTCCAACGCTTGCCCCTGGATGGACTTCTTTGGAAGGAAAGTGAGATCAAACTGGCACAGTTCAATGTTCCACTTAAGCAATCTCCCAAATGCCTTAGTTCGTTGAAGGACCTGTCGTAGTGGTTGGTTAGTGTATTTCATGATTGGATGAGCCTGGAAGTAGTGGCGGAGCTTCCTCGAAGCGATTAATAGCATGTAAGCAAGTTTATCAATCTTTGGCTAATTTCGTTCTGCAACCGCCAACTTCTTAGTCATATAATACACCAGTCTTTGGATCTTATCCTCCTCACGAGTGAGATCTAAATTGATTGCATGTGATGATACCCCTAAGTATACAAACTGGTCCTCATGATCCGCTGGTTTGGACAATACCGAAGGTTTCTCCAAATGATTTAGGAAGTTCTGAAAGGCTTCAATGCAATCCGGGGTTCATTCGTAATTACACTTTGCTCGCTTTATTAAGTCGAAGAAGGGAATGCATTTATCAGTGACCTGGGTATAAATCTACTTAACATTGCAACCTTTCTTGCTAAGCTCTGCACATCTTGGATTCTTCGCGGTTCACGAATATTCCTAATTATTGTGATCTGGTTTGAGTTGATATCGATTCCACAAGAACTGACGATGAAACCCAAAAACTTCCCTGATGCAACCTCCAAAAAAGCATTTCAAAGGGTTGAGCTTCATTCCATTATACCGGAGGATACCAAATATTTCCACTAAATCTGAAATGTGACCAACCGACTGCTTGGACTTCACAAGCATATTGTCTACATAAACTTCCATGGACTTCTAATTTGGTTATGGAACATACAATTCACCAGGTGTTGGTATATTGCCCCTACGTTCTTCAGCCCAAAGGGAATTACTACTAGCAGTGTTACCCAAGGTCAGTGATAAAGCTCGTATGTTCCTGGTCTAGCACATGCATCGGAATTTGGTTGTATCTCGAATACGCATCCTTAAACGAAAGAAGCATACGTCTTCTGTTTAGTCCACTAGTTGATCTATCCTTGGGAGTGGGAAGTTGTCTTTCGAGCAAGCCTTGTTTAAGTCAGAAAAATTGATGCACGTTCATTATTTACTACTGGCTTTCTTTACAAGGAATGAGTTTGATATCCAGTCCGGATATGTTGCATCTCGAATAAAACCATTGCATTTCAACTTCTCGGATTCCTCCTTTAGAGCTGCGGACCTTTCCGGGCCAAGCATGCGTCTATTTTGCTTAATTGGTACTTACTTCGGGTTTATGTTCGGTGTGTGGGTCATAACCGACAAATATATCCCACACATGTCGGCATAGGTCCATGCAAATACGTCTACGTTGAATCATAGGAAGTATGTCAATTCCCTCATTAAGAGAGGGTCTAGATGTGATCCCATTTTCAAGATCTTGGTCAGATCATCATTGTCAATCGGAATATCCACAGTCGTCTCATTTGGGTCTTCCTTCTACATTCCCTGCTCCTCGTCCTTTCTGAGATCGATATCCTTGGACAGATAATCGGAAGAATCCACTGGTATGCTTCCTTTATTTTCTATGACGACGCCTCCATAGCAGAAAGAGAGGCACTTTTAGGCTCTACATCAACTCTATTATGGATCGTCTTCCACTCCGCTAAATAGCAAGCTCTTCCCGTCACTTGGTCTCCATGAACCATTCCTACCGATGCTTCGGTTGGAAATTTTAGCAGTAGACATCGGGGTGCGATGCAGGCTCTAAACTCCGCCAGAGCTGGTCATCCCAAAAACGTGTTATAGGGAGAGTCTATGTTCATCATGAGAAATGGAAGAATTCGTACTTTCCTATAGTATCCCTCACCAAGTTCTGGTAACTCAACTACTCCTACCGAATTACTCGTCGAACCATTAAAGCCATGTATACACCTAGTGCATGGCTTTAAATTTCCAGCTTCCAGCTTCATCTGATTGAAAGATTTCTTGAATAGGATATGGATGGAACTCCCGCAATCAACAAAGATTTTCCGCATAGTTGCTAGGCCAATAATGACCGATATTACCAACGGTTCTATACTCAGAGTTTCCACCCCCGCACATTCTTGATCATGGAAAACAATTTCATCCATTATCGTTTTCTGCTGTTTGATTAGTGTAGCATCCTCGGGAGCACTACATTACCCTACATCTAGATGCTTTGCAACATTGACATACTGCTCCATGGTTATAGTAATGAACCCTGCTGGATGATGCCCTCCGACAATGGTGTTAAAAACTATTCCTTTTCCTTTTTACTAAGCAGTAGTTTTAGGGGCCCTATGACCATGGTTCGGGGACGAACCACCTTGCCCCCTATCCGTCGGGGCTACTTTGTACTCATCAAGATTCCCCTCACATAACAATCTCTCTACCACATCTCTCAAACGTCGGCATTCATTCATTGAATGGCCATAGGTCTCATGAAATAAGCAAAACATTCCAGTTTCGCATTCTTTCTCTGTCAAATCTCTCGGAGAGGGCCTTTTGTATTTCATCACATTACAGGTATCGCAACTTGCCACGCAAGGCCCTCATCAATCAAAAAGAAAAAGAAAAAGCCAATCGGCTCATAAAATCATCTGAACCCAATAAATTAGTAAACATGTACATATTTGTCGGGCATACAATTTTATTCCTCTGCTTAGCTTCCCTGTTATGACCTGTTCAATGTATGTACATGTACATGCATGCAATTCCAATCAATTTTCAATTCAGTTCAATATTTGATTCCATTTGGCTATATTTACCATTCATTCACATATTGGTTAAATTAATTATCAAACATCACAACCATCATTCAATCAGTTAATTAAATTTTCAAAGTCATAACTTCGATATATATATACACACGCACACAAAATCATGTTTTTGATGCCAATTCACAACAATAACCCTATCTAGTTTTGTTTCTCACACCAGCAAGTGGGAAATATATAGATATCCCACTTTCGGCACTCGAACATAAACTCTGATGATACTAGTAATCATCAGTATCATCTCCGGGCGACTATAGTGTTATTCTATATCTATCCAGTATATTAAAACTTCGAATATATGTTTGCAAGGCATATATGCAAAATCTATATATACTCGATTGTCCAAATTCAATATAAAATAAATATTCAAATACGTATAAAATGGTTTGAATTGTATAATTAATACTCTTCTAACTCATTCTAGGATACTACTGATCCTATCTCTAACGATTTTTATTCTTATTGGATATTGCTAATCCAATCTCTGATGAATTCTTTCATTTGGTTCTAATGTGTCTTGTTCTTGAGCTCTGTAAACCAAAGCTCTGATACCAACGGAAATGACCCAAACTTCCCCATATAGGAAAGCCCGGATTGAATTGAGAACACAACGCATTAGAACATAAACAGAAGAACATTTCACTTCTATTACAACAATTACATCAGAGTATAAGAATATATCAGAGTATGAATAATTTACATTTGATAAATATCGGAGACTCAAATTACAATAAATACATAGCAGCAGAAAAATAATACATAACATAACTGAAAGAAATACACGGATACAGAGCTTTTCGAGTATAGTTCCAGCTGTATATCCAGGATCCTATAACGAAATATCTGCAAAACCCAACTACTAGCTGCCCGTGTGGAAAATAGGGGCACCTAGAGTTTAGGTTAAAACAATAAACTTCAGGTCAGTCATGTGACTGGTGTGAGAACAAAAACAGTTATTAACTTGAATTTAAAGTTAGAAATATCAAGGGACCATGTCGTATAATACGGAACGGGTTTACCTCTAAGAACACTAGTTCATAATAAAATCAGCGCAGTGCTAAATAAAGAATAATGAAGCTATTATAAGACTCAGGTCCCATTACACAATGCAACGCAAGCCGAAGGATAGAGTTTTATCTTATAATAGCCAAATAATGCTTGATGCGTGAAATTTCATCTTTTATAATTAATATAAGTGAAGAAATCAACTTCAAATATAAATGTATCAATCATAGACGGCATAGTACCCCATCCCACTATGTCGCCATACTAGGCTCTACAATTAAAACTGAAATGTCACGTATTGGAAATTGGATTCCGTTTATGAACCAAGGCAAGGGATTGTCCTTACCGAATTCGAGACAATCTAGCCTACCATGTCTTAGGAATATAACGCATCGTCCCTTGGATCTTCAGGGCCGGTCCACATTTTAAGTGGATTAATAACCGTGACACTACACCAAAACAGCAAATTTGGCGCACCGCGATGTAGAGATTTGATACGGCTTTAAGCCGTATCAAATTTGATAAGGCTCTTAACCGTGTTAAATTTCTTTGCTACCCCTCTACCTATCCACACCTTCCTCAACCCCTTTAATCTAACCGTTGATCTTGAAGACTTTGGATCGTTCCATTTAATACTGATTTACCCCGTATCAAATTAGATCGTATTTTTTCCCCGTTGATTTTCGTTTCTCACAAACCCAAAAATAGATTGGCCGCTACTTTTCTAATTATCTTTTCCCCATCTTCCCCCTCTGGATGAAAAAAAAACCCTACGTAAGAAAATAAAATCCTCTCTTCCTCAGTAAGATTCGCTGCGGCTAATGAAGAAGCATTTGTTACTACTTTCATTTTGAAAAATCCCTAACCCTTCGCCTTTGTGTGGTTTCGTTAATTAGGGTTTTCCTACCGTGCTGGAATCAAGAGGAATGTTTTAATTTTTCCAACTCTAACCCTAGAAGGCTTGAATCGATGTGAGTTTTAATTTATTTTCTATATAGTTTTATTAGACAGTGATCATTGGTGATTATGTGTTATAGTTGAATTATTGGTAAACCCTTGGTGTATTTTTAGATCGATTAACTAGTCTTTGAACAAAACTTGTAAATACTTGTTATATTACACCATCAAATGTTTAGATTTAATGCGGTGTAGTTGGTTAAGAGGCTAGCAAGAATATGTTGGATATATCTGTGACAATTCCTACTTGAATGGTACAAGCTCCTCTAAGACCAGGAAAGATAGATAATTCTAAGCTTGTCTTATATGAAACCGAGCAAAGTACTGGAAGTACTCTTAGAAAAAACCTATAGGAAGGAGAAGTTTACATATGAGTGCCTCTTGAAGTATGGAAGAAACTTCATGAATGGTAATATGTAATTTGAATCAAAGTCTTGTCGATTATTATTTGTTTCCACGTTTACCAGCAGATTCGGTACACATAAAACCCTTCCAGCCGTGGAAGTATTAAGGTCTTGGATAGGGTATCAATACTTTACAGTCTTTTACTTCACAGCAACTTACTTCACAGAATTAGTTGTTGTCAGTGATGAGAAATGGGTAAGAAGCACAAA
This sequence comes from Allium sativum, assembly GCA_030737875.1. Lineage (NCBI taxonomy): Eukaryota > Viridiplantae > Streptophyta > Magnoliopsida > Asparagales > Amaryllidaceae > Allium > Allium sativum. Next base: position 262,298,807 of record CM060927.1, on the reverse strand, counting down.
TCAATTACAAATCCAACTGTAATTGGGTAAATTCGGTAATAAAGAAATCAACAGGTGGAGTGAAAGAACTGAATTAGGTTAATAGAAAAAGGAAAGGAAAATTAACGCATACCAGTTTATTTCGCATTGTGGCCTTGATATTCATAGCTTTATATTTGAATTCAAGATTCCAAGAGCTAATATTAATGAAGATATTAGTTTCATGTTCCATTATACATAATTATCAACATAATATATTAGCATTTTGCAATTATTGCAGGATCTTTGAGTAATGATTCTGATTAAACAAAGAAAGAAGAATGCTGGATGGCTCATTATGTTGTTACAATTTACAAGCATGGTATTGAAATAAGTTAATAGAGTTATGATGTTATTATTTAGAACTACTGAACTTTTCAGCATTCTTATCAGGTATTTTATGAATAATCTGTTCTCCTTTCCTTACTATTATTATTATTATTATCTACTTTATACTTAATTGTGGTATACGTTTATTTATAATGCTTTAAGTGTGAAAATTGTATTCCATGCAATAGATTTTTAGCTGATGTTCGACCAAAATCTGGAAAATACTTTAAAAAAATAAAAATAAAAAGATCAGAAGAAAGACAATGGTTTTGAAATTTGGATGCAAAAAGTAACAGAAGTTTCTGCTCCTTTAATTGTAACTATTTGTTAACTTGATCAAAGACGCCAATTAAAGTGACAGATAAAATTGATTGGTTTTGCACTGTATATCTCAAAAATGGAGGTTCTGTGCACTGTATAAATTGTTGAACAAGAGAACAAACTGCTTTATGAAATTTTTGAACAGTTTGGAGAAGCTTCATCGTGATGTGGTACTCTTTCATTTACTCTTAATGTTTTTTAGAGTCATTTCGACTTCTTTCAGTAAGATCTTACATAAATTCCACGCCTAGATAACTAAATGATTAAAATCTGTATGTTTTAAGATCTTACTAAGAACTAACCTTGTTACTTCGGTGGAAGTAAACCCAGATAGGTACATTAGTTACTTAGAAGTGGAGTAGCTTGGACATAGTATACACACAAGAGTGATATGCTTTTTGTTATTTTGTCTATGTGTTGGTTGTTTGGCAAAATGATCTAAACACATATCGACCATTAACTGTTTGAGTTGGCATAGCAACCTTTTTGATGTTGATTCTAAGTAATTCTCATGTCCGTATATCCTGCAGCTTCACAAAATGATCTGAAGGGCACTGTTTGGGAGGATGGAAAAAGGTATAACTGCTGATACACACCTTTTGCTGTAAGTAGGCCGATTTAATTTCAGTTTTGGGCCATTGATGGTTAACTAGAATCAATATTTTTTTTTTGGTATTTATCTATGTGTGTTACATTTAGTGCAAAATTTATATGTTAATAGACATGCACATTTGCCGGTTTGTTGTATTCAAAAGTACTTGCTATGTAAGCATGATGCGTTTAACGTTGAAGTAATTTTAGTGCGGTCATTTTGGAGTACACTGATATATTTTTTGATGGGATCCAAATGATCTATTAATTAATAGAGGGCAACATTTAGGAGTACACTGCAATTGCTTGCTGTTCCGAACAGCAAGCTCTTAGGCTTGTTGTTCCGGAACAGCAAGCCATTGCTGTTCTGAACAGCAGGCTTGCTGTTCGGAACAGCAATGGCTTGCTGTTCTGGAACAGCAATGGCTTGCTGTTCTGGAACAGCAAGCCTAAGAGCTTGCTGTTCGGAACAGCAAGCAATTGCAGTTCCGAACAGCAATTGATTATGGTACCTACGGTTCAAATTAGAGTTTTTTTTAAATATATATAAAAAACTAGAACACCGATTAGTTATGTATGGGAGAAGGTGCAACAAAATTTTAAAATTAGATGAGTTCCCCGAACAAAAATGTAAAGAAGTACAAAGCTCGATGCATTTACGAGTGACGACAACATATACAATGCAATAGATGTGTTTAAGTAATTCTTGAAAATACAAGAAATCAAGAAAGTAATTCTGAAAATGTTCCAAAAAAAAGCAGTAATAAAAATTAAAAAATAATGCGAAAAATGCATAACCTGCTATGCTTTTTTAAGGAAGAGAATACTGAGGAAAAAATGGAACAGCACTTGTGTTTTGCTTTCAAATGATGTGCAGGTTGACTAGGAGAAATTAGTGTAGACCACCTGGTTTGATGTTGTGATTCGGGGAACTCTCTTTATATCATAAAATTTGATACATCTGTTCAAGTAGTTTTAAAGCTGTTTTGGCTTGGTCAGAATGTGGGTTTGAGTTTGTATATGTCAACATAATCATCCAAAAACAGCTTCACATTTTTAGTGGCATTTTAAAAGAATTGAAACGTAACGAACATTGATTTTGGAATTTTGCTTAAACTACACAACTATAGATATTTGATATAAGTTTTTTATTTCATGATTTTATTTATATTGTGCAGATACAAATTTAATTGATAAAAATTTGTTTAATCTGCATTTTAGTTAAAGTTTAATTTCAAATCATTGATACCATGACTAAGAAACAATAAAATGTCAGTTTATGAAATGAAATATTATAAGTTCTTAATGTCCTTGAATAGCAATTTTCTATATCATGATTGCATGCCTTCAGCATGGCAGGTATTATAGTTCTTAATGTTCTTGAATTTCTGCTTATCAAAATTTGATGATCCCATATTTACATCTTCATCAAGTTTACTTGCATTTAGCATTGACTGTCATTTACTTGAAAATAGCATTTTTCAAGTAACAAGTTTTTTTTTGGCAGTCACTTGTGACAGACACGATACATCTGGGATCCTCAGATGACATTGAATGAAGTTATATAGCGAAATGGATTTAGCCTGCACTCAATATCATGGACAAGTTTGGTTATAATGTAAGGTTGCTTAGTGTATTATTTTCCAAATAACATGATAGTTTTTCTTTTTCTGATTTATTGAATTATCATCTTAGAGTGGCATTTGTATGATATCGTAGAACTGTCCAAAGCATTTGCAGCAGAGTATTATGTCCTGCGACTTTTATCTAAATGATGGTCGGACTTAGTGTGGAAAAAAAAGATGAATCTCTATCAAGTGGATTTCAAGCAAAGTTTTGAAGCTGTCATGTATTTTGTTGGACCGGAAGCTACAGGGTAAAGTCTTTTTTGATAAATTATGTAAGCTATAGGGCTTTAGGGTAAAGTTTTGAAGCTGTCATGAATTATGTAAGCTGAGTTTATGAATGACTAGTCTTGTTACAATATTGTATGATGATGAAAGCAGAATTGATGCATGCCAACAAATTATAAAAAAAAAATTATATATTTTTTTAAATTTGATACAGTCTAAAACCGTATTAAATTGATAAATTGATACGGTCTAAAGCCGTATCAAATTATCAATTTGATACGGCTTTAGGCCGTATCAATTCGATAATTTGATAAGGCTTTAGACCGTATCAATTTATCAATTTAATACGGTTTTAGACCGTATCAATTTTTTAATTTGATACGGTTTTAAACCGTATCAAAGCAACAGAGACGCCATTTTTTGATACGGCTTAAAACCGTATCAAATTCATTTTGATACGGCCATAAACACTGCCAAATTGGCATTTTTGGTGTAGTGTGAATAATATGTTTCCCCGCCCTATGGGGCGTAACGGTCAACATGTCGGCCATATCATCCATCGGCCCCGTAGTGACCGACATATCTGAGGTACCTCCCTTTCCAACAACCACATAAGTAAAAATGTCTAGGCTCCATACCATGACACCACTCCTAGCTAGAAAGAAACGCATGTCCTCTCTGCAGTCCTCTCCCGTTTCTGGTTCGTACCGGGGTGTGAGGCTCGCGAATTAACTCTACGCAAAGCTATGCTATATTAAAGCCGTGCTTTGATCATCAACCACAAGAATCTGCTTTTCAATAGAAGCCTTGATCCTTTGCATCTCAGCATGCCACACAGGCAATTCATGCCATGCGACTGATGTCTATCGATATATAACCTCTGAGCTTGTACGTCTTAGAGAAGAATGTTAAGCAAGAGAATTAATTCTCCACCACCAAACAGATATATATTTAATAGAGATCAATCAACATAGAATAAAATCCAATGTCAGACACACATCCATTTACAAGTTCGTTCTGGGTCTGAACGAAACCAGAGGCACCTTATTCTTCGTCCTATATGTCCAATACAGGAGAGAGGTCCTCGCATATTCGGTTGATCTCTAAGTACGTCTGGATGATCACCACTTATTACCTTGTCTTGGGTGTACAACCCGATCATGACATCAGTAATCGTCCAAATGATGTGAAGACCTCCGGTCTTCAACCACCATCTCCATCGTCTATTTATCGTCGAATCAGTTATTCAGAATGGGTATAAACCTGGCCTTTCCAAATAACTCGCGTATATAATAAACAAGTGCTATAAAAACACAACATACGCCTCATTCCAATCCAGAATGTTCTTTTATTCAAATATTCTTATACTTTGGGAAAGGTTCCAATTAATTTTATCAAAAATAAATTCTTTAAATTTATTCTTTAATCTTCCTTTGGATATCAATTCAAACCAAATTAAGTTTTATCTAAACTAGTCGGGATTAGTGCACCTTACCGAAGTAATCCTTTGTTATATTTCCCAATCCCAACCTATTCATCCCATGGAGCAAAACTGGTAATGCTCCATATCTAACACCACGATGTTATTAGTAAATTTAATTACCATTTCACGTTCAAATCTAATTAAACATTTAACTATCGCTTGGAGTAAAAACTGGTGGTACTCCATTTTCGATCAATCCCCGAATTTGATAATTTAAATTATCACATTCTCATTTCAATCTAATTAAAGATTCATTAAAAATCCACTCAGTTTTAATCTTCCCAAAAATCAATATTAATGATTATTTAACTTTGGGAAATCAAACATGTCGCATCGACAATCTACACCGTACTATTGATTTCTACTGATATATAACCTCTAAGCTCGTATGCCTTAGAGAAGGGTGTTAAGAAAGAGAATAAATTCTCCGCCACCAAACTGATATATATTTAGCATAGATCAACCATACATTTCGAAATACAAATGGAATAACGACAAAGCCTTTTAAATTCCATATATATTAACAGTCTTCCTCCATGGAAGCTCAGTTCGATTATTACCAAACCGAATTCCATTCCATTCCAATTTATTTTATTACATTGGAAAATTTTAGTTTTGAAAATTTCCATTAAATCTTAATAAAAAGATTTATAATTCCAAATTACATTTCACGGTTAATCGGGTAAAAGAACAAATGTCGTTTAGAACATCGTTCACTATAAACCCAAAAATCCAATTCTTTTATTCATTTCTAATTAAATATTAATTAACTGGAAAACTTCACTAAATCTTAAATTAAAGATTTATTCTTTTCTCGACTGGGTTTAAGAACAGTGTTAATAAAGACACCATTTACGACAAACACAAAATCCCATTTGATATTAAATACAAGGCTCTGAATAGAAATTATATCGGCTTATATTCAATATCAAATTCTAAAACCCACAAATATCGTGTTGGAAATAATGATATAAAATATGTCTTCCAAATTTCCATAATAATATCCGCATAATCACGGAATCCAATATTGAAATATTCTGAAGATTATTTCCATTCCAATTTGTTCTTGGAAATTTCTGGTTATATCAAAACCATTCACAAATCCAATTTATTTTATTTAAAAATTATTGGATTTCGAATCTAATTAATAACTATTTCATTTTGACAAAAATATATTTTTATCTTCACAAATGTGGAATTTTTCATCCCAATTCTTTCCACATCATTTATTATGATTTTGCATAAATTAGCAATATTTTTAATAATTTTATTAAGGCCCTTTCAGTCGATTTCCATAAACGGTCATCGAACTGCACTTACAACGACCTTCTCCAAATTTAATTTGGTCATAATTCCAAATCCAACCGTTAGACCTCAAATCTCTTATATTCGTTGGAATGCTCTTTTTAATACGAAAACGGTTCCGGTTTTAGGAGAATCTGACGGTCGGATCTCCTGTAATATCAATTCGAAGTCAATTGCCGAAATTCGTGAACAGTCGCGACACGGCGCGTTCTATTCAGGCTATTAAATATATACAATGTAACACCCCACGTCCATTAATGTCACTCACAAAGGGAATGCATTAACTTCTATGGAGCGTTTTAAGTGTGTATAGTACAGAAACTTAACAACAAGATAAATATAAAACAGTACTTAAAAATTTAAAACTTCATTCATTGCAGCGGTAAACAAATAAGTTTGGTTACATCATCAAAAACCAAAGACTAGAGTCAAGTACATAATATTCATCTTGACAAAATCAGAGTACATAAAATAAAAAGCATAAAACCAAAGTAGATAGACATAAAGAAGATGAGCTGAAACTTTACTTTCAGCAATCCAAGCTTTTCCAAAAGAGAGAGAAATAAAGCGACCCAAATCAAGCACCACTAGCACTAGTCCCACCTTGAGAACCTGGGGGGAAAGGAAGAAAAGAGGCGAAGACAAAGGGGGTCAAACATAAAGTCTGGTGAGTACAGTAACTTTAACAATGTAATTATTAAGGTAACTAGGATAAGGCATAAGCTGGCAAAACAAGGAATGACTGCGAACAAAATGGGCATGGCAAGGCAAACAAGAGGAATAAGATAACGTTAATTGCGCCTCCAACACTATAGGATAATTACCATACTGCACCAATACTAGTCATCCTAAAAGTTTATCCCGCCTACTGAACATAATAATCATAATTGTAGTTTCGTGTACCCCTAGCTGTCTTCATAGGTGTCGCCTGCTCCTATCTCCACTAGTTGTACACGCTACCCTCCCCTTTTCTAATCACAAGGCTTATAATATGGTAGTTGCACTCCTAGCTGCCATCATAGGTGCCGCCTGCTCCTATCTCCGCTACTTGTACCCACTACCATTCCCGTTCGATTGGCTCCCTAACTCGTAGATACCCGTGCTGGTCCCACAATGGGGTGTATCACTCCCCAAAGAGGCAACCCAATACCACTAGAGATGCACGGCTTATACCTACACGATGCAACAACGTCTAACCTACCAGCCCGGGCCCACGTACGCGCATGACCCCATTGGACTTGCGTTGCCACCGCTAACCCGTTTTGACCTCTTACAATCAAATCCAGTAAGCGTGTCTTGTCCTCGACTTGGGTCGAGCTCAAAAAGATACTAAATGGGTTACTGGTTTGAAAAGGGCCCTCATACCTGACACAAGCTTTCCACCTATGCTTGGTCCCCACTAAGGTTTCCCACTTAACCCCATTCTTATTCATGTCTTCTTACATGTTTCCATTTGGTTAAGTGTTTCTAATCGTATTTCACAAGCCACCCAAGGCACCCACTTAACCCTCATGTCCCACTTACATGTTTATCTTGGTTAAGTGTTTCTAATCGCATTTCACCAGCCACCCAAGGCACCCACTTAACCCCCATGTCCCATTTACATGTTTATCTTGGTTAAGTGTTACTTAATTCATTAAAGCCGTAACTCTTGCAAGACCTCTCACATTAGACTGGCATTTGTGGTTGCTGGATTTGCCAGGCGGGTCCGGGCAGTCTTATACCACAAACGAGTCTAACCTCGGGTCTTTGCAACTTGTTACGCATTTAATTTATGCCCAAGACCTCCCACATTAGACTGGCATTTGTGGTTGCTAGATTTGCCGGGCGGGTCCGGGCAGTCTTATACCACAAACGAGTCTAACCTCGTGTCTTAAGCGATTAATTATTCACATAATTATTTATCCCAAATTTGAATTAATATCCCTATTCAAATTGTCAATCGTTTCCATATTTATTTATGTCCATAATTGTCACCTTAATTATGTCCATCTATTTATGGTATATAAATTATACCAATTAACATTAGAAACTAATTATATGTCTTTTAAGGCATTTATGCCAATTCACAATATTAAATATTTTAATATTATCCCATTGCCCCACGTTATACGTTTGTTCGTTTAATGTGAAATATATGTTAGACTCGCCATAGTCTAAGAAAGGAAACATCACAACATGCATAGCACATAAGTTAGATCTAATTATAAAATTTGCATAGCCAACTATATAGATCTAAACATAAAGAGGTGAACTTGCATGTGTGACTATGGTTTTCATCTAAATTTCCATAGACAATGGGTGTGTAACACATATATTTGCATAACTTATGTATTATCATGGATCTAAATATAGATCTAACATAAAGGTGTGAACTTGCATATGAATCTCAAACTTACATTTAAACTAGCATATGATTCATATCCCAAATATGTATGTTTACTTGCATATGTGATGATGTAAACTTACATATGAATCTAAACATGTAAATTAAGATCTACATGTAAACTAGCATGAAAGTTTGTGTATAATCCGTATACATACTTGCATATAACTCACATATGTCTTAGCATATACTTTAGATCCAAACTTACATATAAAATAGATGTCATGAATCAAATTAAACGTACAAAGTTGCATATGATTCTCATTAAACTTGCATATGATTCATGTATAAATTAACATATCCAAACTTGTATATCAAGTTAAATATGCATATGATTTAATATATGAATTAAATCCACTAACACAACAAAACTAGCATATGAAGCATCATTATGAATCGATTGTACATAAGCCAACAACTAATATAGATTTACAACATAGGTAATATCATAGCAGTCAATGATTCACAACCACAAACTTGTGTATAAATTGATGCCATAAAAAAAACAAATCAAGACATATGTGATTGGTCATATAAAATAGATCCACAACATGAATTAACAAGACTTTCATATGTTCACAAACAAAATATAAGTAATGTCACATGATTCAATAGGCATGTTCTTATAATCCAAATTATAAACTTATCCCAATTAAATTAACAATTACTTTGTGAATGAAATTGTACTCACAAAAAAAATTCTTGAGTTCTGGGATCTGTATTCTGAAATTGATTAGCGTTCGCTTGATGTAGACAAATTTTGATTTAGATTAGACTTGAGTTGAATTGAATTGTTGCTAAGATTCTTCTAGTCGGTGGCGGCTACTCCAGGTTGCAGACTGACAGCATGACGGCCATGGATTTAATTTAGTTTAGTTTTTAGGCGTTGAGGTATTAGGTTGCTTTTAAAGAGATTTAGATTAATATAGGCCATTGGATCACACAGGAGCAATCAGAACCGTCTAGACTAGATAGAGTCATCCCAGTGACTCAGCAATAAGTCAGGAATGACTCAGCAAATGTAATAATAACCTTTTATTTTAACGTTAATGTACCAAATGTTCACCCTTTATACAACTTACATATTTCTTATTTATGACAAATTCCATATGTAAATTATTCCCAATTTAATTATGCCATAATTATCCTTTTAATTATGCTCACAATTAATGGTATACTAAATATACCATTTCATGAACCAATCTATGCCATGTAATTTTCATGTTTATCCTTCATATTTATATGTAAATTATAAATCAATTATTGTCAATTACATATTCTCCCTTTACTGTATATATTAATTACCAATATATAAATATACATTTATACATGCATAAATCTTTCTTACCTTTAATTTGTCACAAAAGCCAATCAGGGAAGGCCACATAAAAAACAATCATTGACAAACAAAAATGCGCCACGTATGCCACATGATGCGTACACGTCATATATATATATATATATATATATGTATGTATGTATGTATGTATGTATATGTACATATTTTTTATCTATCTTCCCAATTACCCATTTTCACACTAAACCACTTTTTGAACTGGGTTCACACTAAGCCGCTTTTTAGCCATTCCCCTAAAACAAAAATATGGCGCCGACGGGGATCGAACTCTGTAACCCTTGTATGCAAGTCACATGTTCCAACCAAATGAGCTACTAAGTCTTTTGCTTACAACCCTTAGAACAATGCTAAACATTATTCTTTTCTCATTCCTCTTTTTTTCAAGTTTTGCTGCAACATTTAATTTAAGGATATCTTTTTATACGGAGTCCAACTTACGCAAACTCGGACTCTATCTCAGGCAGAATTCCGAGATGAACACAATGGCGCAACTCGTTTCACCTAATTCTTTTTATAAAAATTAATTGTACCTTGATTTGTTATTTTTATGTTCATAGAAAATACGGGGTGTTACATTCTCCCCTCCTTAAAGGATTTCATCCCCGAAATCTTCAAGTTAGGAAGAATGTGTCGTACCATCCAATCATCCATCTACTCAACCATCAGGCATAGGCATCCATTGTCCTTAAGAGACTTCTAATGCTTTCATGTTTACATGCACAATGTGTGTACATGTCCTTATCCAATGCAAAAATCTGGCGGTCTACTGATTCAGTTAACCTCCTTAATGTGAACCATGATAGTGCCATGCGTCCATTATATATGCAAAAAATTCCTAATGACAATCATTCATCCAAATGCAACATCCATATGATAATACAACCCTGATACATCCAATAATTTAAATATGCACACATATTAATATGCAATATGAGAGTGATTGAGCCGATCTAGTGCCTAATGTGTGTGTAAATGGATCCACGAGCAACCACCAGCAAACACTTGCATCTATTTGCATCCACCAAACATAACATGTCTCAAACACATGTTTACAACCATTAGTATCTACGTAAAGGTTGAAGACTCGATCGATAGGATACAGCCGAGGGATAGAGCGAGTAAAACAAAAGCTCTATTCCCACTAGACATCGGTTAAGAGAATAATTCCTTAAGTATCAACCCCGAAGACCGAAATCAACATCAGATTGACACTCAGAGAATTACCCCCATTAACAAATGTCAAAACTGGAAATCTATTTCACGCTTTGAGTAAAAACCCCTATCCTTTTCAGAAATATTCAGATACTTACAGACTACTAGTACAGATCAGATTATCAAATGATTCTTAAAAAATTAAGCATGATAAAACCCTACCATATCCCACAAAACCCAGAATGTATGTGTCATCTTGGAGCGATGTGAGTCTTCAAGAATCGCCTTCCTCAAGCTCTCGTCTTGCGGTACGCAAAGTCTCCCATTTCTACGCAACCAGCCTCTCTCATCTATAGCATATCTACAAAGATGGCTCAAAGACTCCCCTCCTATAAGCTTGCCTACTATCTCAACCAACTGTGGGTCATCTCGTTGTGCCTCTCCAACCCGACCCAAAAGTGTAGGTTGCACCTCTAGCGATGCCAACAAATCCAGGTACATAATCGATAGAGGGTCTGAAGTCAAAGGTAGATATACACTCCAAACTCTACCGCTCTACGAACAAGGGACTCAAAGCCAGCCTCCTCTACTTAAGGCATCAGCTATAACGCTACCCCTGCCAGGGGCATATGCGATCTCGAAATCGTAGGATGCTAAAAACTCCATCCACCTCTGCTGCCTCAAGTTTAGATCTTTCTGAGAGAACAAGTACTTTAGCGACTTATGGTCTGTAAACAACTCAAATTTTTCGCCAAGCAAATAATGATGCCAAGACTTAAGCGCAAAAACTATGGCAGCCTACTCTAAGTCGTGGGTAGGGTAATTCTTCTTATAGACCTTCAACTTTCTTCCACCATAGCATATCATCCTTCCTTCTTGCATTAAAACTGCGCCAAGCCCTGTCCCACAGGCATCAGTATATACTTTGAATGGCTTACTCCCATCTGGCAAAACTAAAACTGGAGCTGTCGTCAAAGTCCTCTTCAAATGCTCGGTTTCGTTCTTAGGAATCTTCCAATCTTGGATTGTCACCACCTTTGCGGGATCTATAGCTATCACTTCCTTAGGGACCATGTGTCCTAAGAACCTCACTTCTTTTCTCCAAAAATGACATTTGGAGAACTTAGCTTTGAGTTGATGCGCTCGTAAGGTCTCTAAGACTTCCCTAAAATGTAGGGCATTCTCTTCCTTGCTTCTAGAAAAATCAATATATCATCCACAAAGGCTACCACAAACTTGTTTAGAAACTCCCTAAACATCCTACTCATTAAGCCAACGAAATATGCGGGTGCATTCGTCAAACCAAAAGGCATGACGAGAAACTCGAAGAAAACGCCAACAGTTCTAAATGCAGTCTTATCTATGTTGTCTTCAGCCACCCTTAGCTGATGAAATCCTGTAGCCAAATCCAATTGCGAGAAAACAGAAGCACCAACCAACTGATCGAATAAATCGTCTATCTCGCGCCTCGAGGGTAAACCCCGAACTTCATCGAAGACATCAGCATACTCACGGACGACACGAACAGATTCCAAATCATCGTTGGATGCGTCAAGGGATTCTAGGTAACTACGCATCACCGGACCCCTAGTGTCACAAGAAATATCAAGGGTCTTTCCACAATGAGTCAACAATCTAAATACCCTTCTTTCACAGTCTCGGATGGCACCATACCTGGCTAGCCAATCCATGCCTAGAATTAAGCCGTAGCCCATGAAGCCAAGAACGAAGGCGTTGCATTCAAACCCAATGCCCAAGATAGACACTCTCAAACCCCGACAAATCATTGAAAGATGAGTCGAACCACCAATAGGATTTGAGACTACAATGGGATTCGTAACTAGACTAGTATTTAGGTGCAGCGTTTCAACTAAACAAGCAGATACAAACGAGTGTGAAGGGCCAGAATCAACAAAGTTTGAACAGGCTGATCAAAAAGAAAAACCAAACTTCCAACCAAGATATTTCTACCTCTATCAGGTATGCCAACCGTGAGGGAACGCGTTTGCCCTCCAGAAGATCCTGTACTTTGTCCTTGCCTTTGCCTTTTGCTTCTTTGGACAACCCTAATAAGATGTCATGTTTCCCCGTAACGATAACAACTAGTCTTTTTCTTCGTTCCAACGTCTTTATTTAAGTAGTCAGGTATTTCACAAGTGTGGCCCTTCCTTTTCTCTTGGCTCCTTGTTATCCTTACCCCCTTTCTTTGGATCTACTTCCTTATTGTGTCCTATCCATGTCTCTCCTGCTCATTCTCCATTCGTGACCTCCCACCAAAATGAGGCTTCGTCCTTCATTAACCAAGAAGATGGTTGAACCTTCCTCCCATCGTCTATCTTAAAGGTACCAACAAGTCCTCCACTTCCTCCTAGCTCTGACAAATGTCCCAGTCCAATGAAGCGGTTTTCAGTTCATCGTGCGGAAGTTCTTACATATCTTAGAAAAAGCGTCTATACGTGGAGGAAGAAACTAAAAAGGGACAGGGGAAGAGATTTGAAGCAAAGAATCGAAAGAAAGATATATAGCTTCTGGGTGTTATGTTTTTCAAAATAAACTTTTCTCTTTAAAATACTCTCCTTGAAACACATTTCTGAAAGTATTACTTTATAAAAATGCTTTTGAAAAATAGTTTTTTCTCTCAAAATCTCATATCTGTTCTGGTAACCTTCAGCTCTGATACCACATGCAACACCCCACGTCCATTAATGTCACTCACAAAGGGAATGCATTAACTTCTATGGAGCGTTTTAAGTGTGTATAGAACAGAAACTTAACAACAAGATAGATATAAAACAGTACTTAAAAATTTAAAACTTCATTCATTGCAGCGGTAAACAAATAAGTTTGGTTACATCATCAAAAACCAAAGACTAGAGTCAGGTACATAATATCCATCTTGACAAAATCAGAGTACATAAAATAAAAAAGCATAAACCCCAAAGTAGATAGCCATAAAGAAGATGAGCTGAAACTTTACTTTCTGCAATCCAAGCTTTTCCAAAAGAGACAGAAATAAAGCGATCCAAATCAAGCTCCACTAGCACTAGTCCCACCCTGAGAACCTGGGGGGAAAGGAGGAAAAGAGGCGAAAACAAAGGGGGTCAGACATTAAGTCTGGCGAGTACAATAACTTTAACAATGTAATTATTAAAGTAACTGGGAAAAGGCATAAGCTGGAAAAACAAGGAATGACTGCGAACAAAATGGGCAATGAAAGGCAGACAAGAGGAATAAGATAACGTTAATTGTGCCTCCAACACTATAGGATAATTACCATACTGCACCATACTAGTCACCCTAAAAGTTGATCCCGCCTACTGAACATAATAATCATAATGGTAGTTTCGTGTACCCCTAGCTGTCTTCATAGGTGCCGCCTGCTCCTATCTCCACTAGATGTACCCGCTACCCTCCCCTTTTCTAATCACAAGGTTTGTAATATGGTAGTTGCACTCCTAGCTGCCGTCATATGTGCCGCCTGCTCCTATCTCCGCTAGTCGTACCCACTACCTTTCCCATTCGATTGGCTCCCTAACTCGTAGATACCCATGCTGGTCCCACAATGGGGTGTATCACTCCCCAAAGAGGCAACCCGATACCACTAGAGATGCACGGCTTATACCTACACGATGAAACAACGTCTAACCTACCAGCCCGGGCCCACGTACGCGCATGACCCCATTGGACTTGCGTTGCCACCGCTAACCCGTTTTGACCTCTTACAATCAAATCCAGTAAGCGTGTCCCGTCCTCGACTTGGGTCGAGCTCACAAAGATACTAAATAGGTTACTGGTTTGAAAAGGGCCCCCATGCCTAACACAAGCTTTCCACCTATGCTTGGTCCCCACTAAGGTTTCCCACTCAACCCCATTCTTATTCACGTCTTCTTACATATTTCCATTTGGCTAAGTGTTTCTAATCGTATTTCACAAGCCACCCAAGGCACCCACTTAACCCCCATGTCCCACTTACATGTTTATCTTGGTTAAGTGTTTCTAGTCGCATTTCACCAGCCACCCAAGGCACCCACTTAACCCCTATGTCCCATTTACATGTTTATCTTAGTTAAGAGTTACTTAATTCATTAAAGCCGTAACTCTTGCAAGACCTCTCACATTAGACTGGCATTTATGGTTGTTGGATTTGCCGGGCGGGTCCATGCAGTCTTATACCACAAACGAGTCTAACCTCGGGTCTTTGCAACTTGTTACACATTTAATTTATGCCTAAGACCTCCCACATTAGACTGGCATTTGTGGTTGCTGGATTTGTCGGGCAGTCTTATACCATAAACGAGTCTAACCTCGTGTCTTAAGCTGTTAATTATTCACATAATTATTTATCCCAAATTTGAATTAATATCCCTATTCAAATTGTCAATCATTTCCATATTTATTTATGTCCATAATTGTCACTTTAATTATGTCCATCTATTTATGGTATATAAATTATACCAGTTAACATTACAAACTAATTATATGTCTTTTAAGGCATTTATGCCAATTCACAATATTAAATATTTTAATATTATCCCATTGCCTCACGTTGTACGTTTGCTCGTTTAACGTGAAATATACGTTAGACTCGACATAGTCTAAGAAAGGAAACATCACAACATGCATAGCACATAAATTATATCTAATTATAAAATTTGCATAGCCAACTATATAGATCTGAACATAAAGAGGTGATGGTTTTCATCTAAACTTGCATAGACAATGGGTGTGTTACGCATATATTTGCATAACTTATGTATTATCATATATAGATCTAACATAAAGGTGTGAACTTGCATATGAATCTCAAACTTACATTTAAACTAGCATATGATTCATATCCCAAATATGTATGTTTACTTGCATATGTGATGATGTAAACTTACATATGAATCTAAACATGTAAATTAAGATCTACCTGTAAACTAGCATGAAAGCTTGAGTATAACCCGCATACATACTTGCATATAACTCACATATGTCTTAGCATATACTTTAAATCCAAACTTACATATAAAATAGATGTCATGAATCAAATTAAACGTACAAAGTTGCATATGATTCTCATTAAACTTGCATATGATTTAACATATGAATTAGATCCAATAACATAACAAAACTAGCATATGAAGCATCATTATGAATCGATTGTACATAAGCCAGCAACTAACATGGATTTACAACATAGGTAATATCATAGCAGTCAATGATTCAAAACCACAAACTTGTGTATAAATTGATGTCATAAAAAAATGAATCAAGACATGTGTGATTGGTCATATAAAATAGATCCACAACATGAATTAACAAGACTGTCATATGTTCACAAACAAAATATATGTTACGTCACATGATTCAACATGCATGTTCTTGTAATCCAAATTATAAACTTATCCCAATTAAATTAACAATTACTTTGTGAATGAAATTGTACTCACAAACAAAAAGAAAGTATTGAGTTCCGGGATCTGTATTCTGAAATTGATTAGCGTTCCCTTGATGTAGACAAATTTTGATTTAGATTAGACTTGAGTTGAATTGAATTGCTGCTAAGCTTCTTCTAGTTGGTGGTGGCTACTCTAGGTTGCAGACTGACAGCATGACGGCCATGGATTTAAATTAGTTTAGGTTTAGGGGTTGAGGTATTAGGTTGCTTTTAAAGAGATTTAGATTAATATAGGCCATTGGATTACGCAGGAGCAATCAGAACCGTCTAGACTAGATAGAGTTATCCTAGTGACTCAACAACAGGTCAGGAATGACACAGCAAATGTATTAATAACCTTTTATTTTAACGTTAGTGTACCAAATGTTCACCCTTTCCACAATTTACATATTTCTTATTTATGACAAATTCTATATGTAAATTATTCCCAATTTAATTATGCCATAATTATCCTTTTAATTATGCTCACAATTAATGGTATACTAAATATACCATTTCATGAACCAATCTATGCCATGTAATTTTCATGTTTATCCTTCATATTTATATGTAAATTATAAATCAATTATTGTCAATTACATATTCTCCCTTTACTGTATATATTAATTACCCATATATAAATATATATTTATACATGCATAAATCTTTCTTACTTTTAATTTGTCACAAAAGCCAATCAGGGAAGGCCACATAAAAAAAACAATCATTGACAACCAAAAATGCGCCACATATGCCACATGATGCGTACACGTCATATATATATATATATATATATATATATATGTGTGTGTGTGTGTGTGTGTGTGTGTGTGTGTGTGTGTGTGTGTGTGTATTTTCTTATTTTTTTTATCTGTCTTCCAAATTACCCATTTTCACACTAAACCACTTTTTGAACTGCGTTCACACTAAGCCGCTTTTAAGCCATTCCCCTAAAACAAAAATATGACGCATGCGGGGATCGAACTCTGTACCCCTTGTATGCAAGTCGCATGTTCCAACCAAATGAGCTACTAAGTCTTTTGCTTACAACCCTTAGAACAATGCTAAACATTATTCTTTTCTCATTCCTCTTTTTTTCATGTTTTGTTGCAACATTTAATTTAAGGATATCTTTTCATACGGAGTCCAACTTACGCAAACTCGGACTCTATCTCAAGCAGAATTCCGAGACGAACGCAATGGCGCAACCCGTTTCACCTAATTATTTTTCTAAAAATTAATTGTACCTTGATTTGTTATTTTTATGTTCATAGAAAATACGGGCTGTTACATATAATATATATTATATATATTTCGTCGATTTCCATTTAAAACGTATTTTGAAAAAAATTCGTTTTAAATTTGTTTTAAAAACGATTTCAACTTTATTTTCAATTTTAATCAAAACTGAATACTCCTTATCATTATAATATATAAATGATAATATTTTCAAAATATCAGATTTTGAAATATTCTTCTTTTCGATATTCATTATAAAAATGAATAAAATCAATATAAATGTCGTTCGTGTTAAAATGTTGCAAATCTAATCAACATGGCTTATATATTTCAATATTTTCGTGTCCATCCCAAATCGGACATCAAATTAGATTTTAATCCTTTATTGAATATTATTTTAAAACATTCGTCATTTTAAAATATTCGTTCTTTCTGAATTGGAATCAAACACAGTCAATTATCATATAATGTTATTTATATGGATTTTATACACACATGTACACAACAATAATTATACACAGTCAACCATCATCCAGAGTGCATCACACAACTGTATAAGCATCAAATATAAATAATTAATGCTTACAACAGTTTGTCAAACAATCTATTGACACACAACTTAATATTGGGATTAGTGTATGTCCAATACCACCCCAATACCCGTGTGGGGTTTTCAAACAACAAATACTAATTATTATTTGTGCAGTTGGGCGATGTGTAAAATTTATCGTCCCAATCAACATCGGTTAAATGGGTGTACATAAACAAATCGTCTGATATGTAAATGAATATTTATTTTCAACACATGACCATTTTATATGGTTCATATATTCAATAGAAAAATATATTTTTATTGTTTAAATATTTTATTCCTTACATGGATATTTTATATATTTTATTCATTCAATAAAAATGATATTTTTATTGTTCAAATATTTTATTCCATACATGAATATGTTATACATTCAATAAAAATGATATTTTTATTGTTATTTAAATATTTTATTCCATACATGAATATGTTATACATTCAATAAAAATGATATTTTTATTGTTCAAATATTTTATTCCATGCAATACAATCAACAACCACAATACAGTCCATTCAATTCAAACAAACCATCATGGTTTGTATAATAAATGGTGTCGGGTGCTACTAAGCACCGTCTGCATCCTAGTATATATTACTAGAAAATAAACTAAGTGAGAAAGAGTTCTCACATTCGTTTCCACTCCTTCATTCTTTTATTTCTGAATTATGTACCGCCTGGATTTGAATTTGCCTGAAATTCTGATTTTCTTCGTTTTTGTTCTGGTCAGTTCTGGAATGTAGTGTTCGATTCAACGATCGCAACGCATCTAAAATTACTGGATTTGGACCTCGTATGACAAAGTTATGCTATTTAGTGCATTGCACATAATTTTATAATTAAATAATAATTAAATTAAATTACACTCCTTAATCACTCTCATTATCCACTAATCCCCCGTTTCCTTCCACGCTCCAAGTTCATGATCGAATCTCCAACCCAAAGTTCATCGCTCCTCTCTCCTCATAAGCACCACGACGGACCACTTGGACTCGACCAAGAGCCACCACCATAAGTACCTCCGCCTTCTCCTCCTCCGCCCACGTAGCCACTCAAGTCGGTGGTCCAACAACTTTAATGTCAAAATCGCCAACGAACTCCAAATCGAACCCAACACCTACGACCGCTATCTAAATGCCCCCATTCCTGACACAATGGGATATATCTCTAAGCCAATTCGACTGTTTCGATCAGGTTTTATCAAAATTAAAATATATATTGAATTTAAACGTACATTTTAATTTACCGAGGCCACATACTAACTCCAAAAATTCCCAAAAAATAAATCTAGCTATGTTTTGACGATACGGTCCTAACAAAACTAATTTCGTCGAATTTAGAGACCGTTTGAGAAAATGTCATTTTCCAGTCGATTAAATTCAAATTGAAATTACCAAACACGCTTAAATTTGACACGCTCATATATTAATTCCAAAATGTATGAAAATTGGAATCTAGCAATAATTTGACATTATGGATCCAACAAAAGTGGTTTTGTCGAAAATAGAGTTCGTTTGCAAAATGGATATTTTTAAGGGCTACATATATATATATATACATATATATAATATAAATTCCATAGCGACTATTTAAATTTTAAACTGGACATAACTTTCTATTCCCATTATGAAATCTGAATTTTTCACATTCGTTAGAAAGATATAATTAAAAAGATTCAGGTATTTCTGGTTTTACTTAAATCTGATTTATTTTGAATTCTATACGTTCAATTGAAATTTGTAATCGAATTTTCAAATTGCCGCGCCATTTCAGGCTCGTTATATAATTAAAATAAATTTATACGTTCTAACTTCGATTTAAATAAATTTTTAGTCGTTATTATTTAAAATAAATCATTTTAAATATTCAAAATACATTAAAATAGCAAAAATAAAAATTTTAAATTGGTTCTGAAATTCTGAGTTGTTACACAAGAGACACAACTTTTCAATAAATTTGAATTAAAAATACCAACGGTCACCATGTCAAAATGGGGGGTTACCCTATGTCGACATGCCTTTGAAATTTTTTATTTTTTTTAAAATCAAGGCACATCTTGTTTATATTGGTGAATCTTCAGTAAAAACGAACTATTTTCTTATATATTAAAATAGAGTATTTGAAGTCAAAATATATATTAAAAATCTTATAAAAATAATTTTAAAACATATACAAAATTACTTAAAAACTATATAAGAATGATATAAAACTATAAATATAAGAAATATTTTGAAACTTAAGATATACATATAAGACAAGGAATTAAAGCCTTAAAAGTAATATAAAATTGATATCAATCATATAAATAAGGAAGTATAAAATATTTCAATTAGGAGTTAAACTATATTTAAAAGATATATTTGAAATAAGGAGTCAAAATAAGTTTAAAAACTAAGAAATATAGATTTGGAATATTGAAGTAATTTTGAAATCAGTTTTAAAATAAAATAAGAAATTTAAAATAGTGAGAAAGATGGAAACAAGAATTCAGTTCTATTTCAGAGTTTCAACAAGAAATCTAGACTCTGTTACTTCTTATTTCTTGAACTCCTGAATTCTCGAACTCTTGTTACTCATGAGTCTTCTATCTTGAATTCTTCTTCTTTGAAATCTTGATTCTCTAAACTGTACATTCTTCAACAATCAAAACCTACATATATTTCCTATATATATATATATATTTATATTCTAGGTAATAGTGTTGGTATATGTTTTATAATAATAAAAGTTGAACAAGGTTGTTGTCATCAAAACCATCATCATTAGTATCTCAATCCCTAACACCAATAATGGGAAAAAATTTGTAGCAACCCAGAATTTTAGGATGATAAAATAGGATATTTAATTAATTTAAATATTCAGTTAATGGATTTTCATATATCAGTAACATATGTTTAGAAGATTTTAGACAAGATTGGAACGAATATGATTCCATAAAAAACGATAGGAAATCAGCTTTTGGTAAAATTAAAATTTCTGAATAAATGTGCACGACTTTGGATAGGTATACTTATTTATCCAAATAAGTAACAATATGAAATAAATAATTTATTTTATTTTTGAAATAATAAAAATTAACTATGACATCATCGGTGAGGTCATAATAAGCAATATTTGAACTATTGACTTTAATCGAGATTTAATAATTTAATAATTCATTTTATATATTATAAAACAATAAGAAATAGTTTATAATGATTTATAAATAGTTTATGATGACTTATGTGAACTTATAATCATGTTTAAAGAAGTAATAACCGTTGTTATGTTATTCAGTTTTTAAGTAGCATAAACCTGCAGCACTCTTGAATGATCGATTCAAAGAATTTTATAATCAATCCAATGGGTCTTAACTAATACAAGATAATTGAAATATGGTTAACAAAATTTATTTATAACATTATTAAAGATTAAAATATAATGTTATTGTGATCATGAAGTATACAAAAAAATATACACTAAAACACGTACGTAGAAGCACACAAAGTACCAGAAACCAACCCGCAACAACTTGCTATAAAGTCTGTTGTCTTTAGTGTCACATGGCCTTGATGGACCCCATGTGATGCCGTGTGCAGCATATAAGGAGGGGGTGTGGGTGAGAGAGTGAAGGTGACTTGAGGCGATGAGTGCGTAAGAATGATGGGATGTGTAATGATGGATTTACAAAATATCTAGGATATTTTCCTAACCTCTCTCCTCTCATTTTCATTTCCATGCCCTTTTCATTTTCATTTCTTCTTCCTTCTCTTCCTAAGCTTTTCTAAACTCTTTAATGTAATATTAGGGAGAAAGAAAATAAACCAAAACAAAGAGTAGTGGTCTTAGAACACAAACGGGTAATAGTTGAAGGCTCTCCTTCCACCAGAGACACCTGCGCAACCAACGAGTAAGCTTGGAGGTCCCAAAGCCATGAGTTTGAGGGGTAAATCAAACTAAAATAGTTGGAGGAGGAAAATATATTTTGTGCCGAAAGCTTTGTCGGATGAGATTTGGAATGTAGACGAGCGTGTAGGTGAGAAATAACAATTTTGGTTAATTTTAAAAATTATAGTTTGATTAATACATGTTCATGATTGTTTATGATGCTAATTTGAATTTGATTACGTTAATTTACAATTTTGGTTGATGTTTGAGAAGTTTGGTGGTTAAACAAGAAAGTTAAAAAGCAAACTAGTTAATATAGTTTAATTTGGAAAACTAAATAAGTAAGGAACCTTTGCTATGGTTTAGATTTACATTTTATACATGTTAATGTGGATGTTTGCTTTATGTTTGAATTTTTTTATGTTTTGGATGATGATAGTTAAGTTTACAAAAATTTAGAAAGAAGTAAGCAAATAAATTTGGGGGATCAACAATATAAAAGCTGAAAGGTTTGAACGCCAATTCTAAGTGTTAGAACAAGTCTGCACGTGTGTTTTGATGATTGTCGGACATGGATATTATATTATTAATATTTTAAATACAATTCGCGAATAATTTACACCGTTAAACAAAATAACGTGACAATCTCTATTCGAATGTAAAAGGTGTTTATTATTCAATTAAGTCTCTGAAAAGCTAAGAAGTGCTTACTTTGAGAATTTCTATAGAACTATCTAAAAGATAATTTCTAGATATTTTTGCTCGTGTAGTTCGACTACCAGATCAACTAATTTTCATAAAAAATTGATGATAAAATAAGATCATTTATTGGGAGATCATTGATAAACTTTTAGAGAAAAAATCGGTTTTAAAAAGGGCGCATTTATCTTTTCATAAAACTAACTGAAGCTCCACAAATTGAGTTGGAAAATTATGGAACCAATTGGTAAATTCATTTTAAATATAATGAAGTAAATTCAAGGAATCAAAAATAGGTTTTTACTTAGCAATAATTTTTGTTTTCAAGGTTTGCCCAAATAGGGTTTTTAAGCCGTTGAGAATTTGAGATTTCTAAATAAAACATTTTAAACAAAGTTTTCTGACCCCGAACCTTTTGCAAATGTTTTTGTAATAATTAAATATGATTTTTAAGATTTGTTTCGAAAATTTTCAAGGATTTTCAAATCCTCCCGAAATTCAGGATTAAAAGATTAAGCTAAAATTCACTTTAGCTGCAACTAAAGTAGATAACAAAAAGAAATATGCGATGACTCCTAAAAATACAGTCTAGTACTACCTGTGAGATCTAACCGGAAGTTTTTTCTATTTGATGAGGGTTGGGAAAAACCAGAAGGAAATGTCGGATATTTGACTAAGATTAGGTAATTTTTTTGGAATATCTAATAAAGATATTGATTTGACTTGTTGTTATAATAAAAATATTTATTTGACTCATTGTCATAATAAATATATTGATTTAGCTCATTGTCATAATATGGATATCGATTCGACTATTTGTCATAATAAAGATATTGATTTGGCTCATTGTCATATTAAAGATATCGATTTGACTATTTGTCATAATAAAGATATTTATTTGACTATTTGTCATAATAAAGATATTGATTTGACTATTTGTAATAATAAATATATTAATTTAACTATTGACATGCCATAATAATTGTAAGGATTTGATTTAATATAATCTCACAAGTAAAGATTTGATTTAACATGTCATAATAAGAAAGATTTGGTTTGAATGTTTTTATAATAAAGATTTGATTTGACCTATGGTCATAATAAATATTGAACTTGTTATAATAAACAAGATTTGATCTGACCTATGGTCATAATAAATGTTATAATAAACTAGATTTGATTTGACGTAAAGCCAAGATATTTTAAAAAAGAAGATCTAATTAAATGGTAAACACTGAAGGAAATATTTTATCGATGGTTGGTTCTGAAGAAAACCAAGATCAGATTTAGGTGATTCTTATCCGAAAACCACTTTGAATTAACTTATGGGTTCGAACTTGGAAGCTATTGAAGACAAGGGAATTCTTCGCTGAATTGAAGCCCAGATATTTTCGTGATAAGTGGATTTCTCATTGATAACCGCAGTTTGACCAATGAGGTAAAAGTAGCAGTTATCGCATATTGTCGAATCTTCGATGATGCAAGGATCGTTGCCACTACAAACTAGGGAAGCAGTGGGATGTTGCCTTCAGTTCATCCTTTTCTTGGATAACTTGTAATGGACGAATGTCTGATAGAGTATTTTCAGCGGTCACTAACTTTGACTTTTAAAACGTACATCTTTTGGTGGTATGGATTTTATCCCTTAGCTTAACACCTGGATTATTTTTATGGAAATCAACTAGTGATTAGCGGATCTGACAATGTGATATTGAAAATGTATGAAGTGCGCTAAAGTGAAAAGGGTAATGGCATTACCTTATCAAGACCTCACACCCCGGAATGCATGAAACAGGGTGTGCGACAGGGTTATAGGGTTGCATGCCACCTAGGAATATGGTCATCACCCTTCTAAATTAAACACTGAATATTGAGCAGGATAGGTCGGTAATGACTAGGGAAAATGACATATTCAGCCTGTTTTCGAAGTCTGATCAACGCCGGCCTTGTAAGCGTATCGGGTGGGTAGCCCGGGTGCACTCTTCTAGAGGTGTACTGTATGGTAGGGTGCCCTTACCGTAATCATTGTTGGAAATCCATTTATAGATAAGGTTACATACAAATTCTATTGTATAAGCTGAAGGTCAGTAATGGGCGTACCTTTTGGTTGTATTTGAATAAGTTGATTGAAAAGTATTGTCAAAGCTTAGACATTAATAATAATATCAAATGATTTAACGTACCAAAGGTTTTGGCTATCATATGGTAAAAAACTCGTCTGTCAATTTATTTACGGGCGTGGTCTTATAAGACGCTATTCTTTCCAAAAGTCGTTGTTTTGACATATTATCATTTTGTCGTTAGATTTTATTTGTGATGGAATTTTAATATGATATTCTCACTTTTAAAAGTCATTGTTCATTTATCAATCTATGACACTATCATATTATTCTGGTTTGTGTTTCTCACGATAGTATTTTCCCAAGACTAATTTCGGTGTTTTCAACACTCGGGTCAGTTCCGAGTTTTTTTAAGGTTTTGTTGAGGATGCTTGGAGTTGAGTATCATTTTGTAGCGATAGATGCAATATTTCTTGGATATAGATCGCTTGGATCTTTCCAGAGGAGCTGGAGATCTTCATCTACGTATGGGCATAGTTATATTATTTCGTTTATTATTTATGTTTGTTTATGATTTTAGCATTTGTAAGGATAGGTTTTATAAATGTCCAAGCTGATCTAGTATTAGACTCTGATTTTATAAAAATGTTTCCACTGTAAAGATTGTTTATTTTTATTATATGTTCTCCATTTGTTGTGAGATTCTGTTATATTTCATTGTTTTCTGTTCTTTTCTTGTTCTTTTCATTTCACCTTTGAGTTTCCAATTTTTCACCGCTTTCGAAATTCGTGGCTGAGGGATTCAGTGCGAGTTTTTGAGAGGTGAATTTTTGGGTCCTCGCAGTTTTGATCAAAAAATTATAATGACTCCTTTGCTAGAAAATTGTTGAAGACAAGGCAATAATAATATCAACATAGTTGTGATAATTTCCAAACTGCAAAAAGCAGAGGTACCATTAGAAAAAATGGCTAGTGTAAGTAGAAGATAAAACTGATGGAAACTCATTTGCAAACTTAGATCATCTATGCAATAATGATAGGTATTTAATTTCAAACTATTCAATTCACCCATTTCAAAAGAAAAATGTATAGATAATTCACCAAACGCCCAATTTATTTAAAAATTAAAGCAAACTTAAAACACTCAATTACCTAATCTGGTAAGTAAACCAGGTTAGACGGCAGTTGATATAGTTGGTTGCAATGGAATTGGAGGTAGTAGATTTTGATTAAAGTGGAGGCATTTAATTGCGTCAGCAAAGAGAAAAGATTCCTGATTGAAGTAGAGAAGCAAGAATAGCTTAAATAGTCTTCTTCCATATGGTTCAACCTTGTTTTCTGGGCTCAACCAACAGCATGTGCTTATGAGTGGCTCAATTGGGATTCAAACCGGCTGCCTCCATGGTCAGCGGTTTTTAATGGCTCGACCATGGTTCGGTCTAGTCTTCATTACACTGCACGTAATATTACAACTTGTAATATTAAGCCTACATGGCTGTTAGAGAAGTTCTAAGGGTATATTGTTATGATACAATGTGTAAAAAGAACACATATCATGCCGGTGATCTTCACTTCTCGATTTCTCTTGCATTTTCTCCAACATACATATTTGAATTTATCTTATATTTGTAAGTCGGTGGAATATCTATTGAACCATCCTTCCATCCATCAAATATGTATCATCTTCTTAACTGATTGCTCAACTGTTATATTTTCATCGTAAATGCGTATATTATAACCTTTAAATATAGATTGTTTAAGTAAAATAGTTTAAAACCATACGTGGTTATGACACATGAGTTCATCCCCTTTTTTCATAGCAACAAGATCTCGTATATAAGTTATGATGGTAGTTTAAATCCTCAAACCAAAATTACGGCTGACATCATAAATACGAACCACGTTAAGGTCCAAACTTTTATAAGGAGATTTCCCTTATATCTGATAAAGATGTATATAAGCAAATAGGTATATTGAAGGGATTCGCTCTTAAAAGAAAGTCGTCGCTCATAGTTTATTGAAATGGAAAATAAATTCTCCCATGGGTCTTTTGAAAGAACGACCAGGCCTATAGTCAGTGAGTGTGTACATACATACATACATGCATGGGTGCATGCATACGTATGTGTGTGCATGCACGCATGAACACACACATGCATGGACATATATAACCCAACACGAATGATTAGTAATGGAACTACATGTGGAAAATATCATTGAACTTAGTTCCAATGCTATACAATAAACAAAACATTAACAATTAGCTCTTTCTCTTACTTATGTGAGGGTATGGTCAGAGGTTTTTCTACATCTACAATAGAAGAAAAACGAGTTCAATTTAATATTTCCTGCAAATCAGAGTTTCTTTTATGTAGGGTCTCTTCCTTATGTCTAGACGTCAGATGAGAGCTAATGAAACATAATTTTGTCTAGAATAATGGCAGGCTAACTGAAACGGATCCCTGGCATTACAAAAGGATAGAAATTTCAATTATTTTTTTAAATTTGAACTTGCCTATAATGTATGCCTTGGGGAATAAAACCCAAAACCTCTTATCACATAACAAGACATTTTACAATTCCCATCATTGGTTCAATGGTAAAAGATATAAACATTCAGTTATACAATAAATAATAAATAAATAACTTGTTTAAGCTAAATAAATAACAAATTGTGATAGAGGCAAACCTTGTTTCCCATGTAACCCATAAGTCCTATACCAGTAGGTCTTTACATGGTTGACATGAATCCTCAACCTTCTAAAAACCCAAACTGAAATGTAAATATCCACCATTTGCATACTTATAATGCAGACATATCTTGATCTCGGTTTCACACATTTTCCTATCTCCACTTTGTTTTCTAAAGGTGTCTAATATTCAAAAGACTTATCAGAAACACCTTTCAAAGATTCAAGAGTGTTGAAGACTTGAAGGTGCTACAAATTTCTAGAGAATTCTAAAGAATGTTGAACATGCAACAAATTTCTAGAGAATTCTAAAGATGTTAATAAGTTGCCTTATGTATTGTTATTAAATATGTTAGATAAATCTAGAATGTTGTATCTAGAAAACTCTATTAATAAAAAATTGTAATAAGGTGCCTATAAATATGAGAATAGGCACATTATAATGTTGTACCAAAAACTTCAAAGTAATAAAGTTCTTCCAATACAAACTCTTTAAAGCCATTTCTCCATTAAACTTTACTTCCACTATTTCAACTATTCAACTATTTTCCACTACAACGACTACTAACAAGTTGTATCAGGCTTCATTTGTTCACATATTGGGCGAAAAAAATTCCAACCATTATAAGTTATGGCATTACTACTTTCTTCGTTTTCGTTTGTTCTTACAAAAGAAA
Source organism: Allium sativum (assembly GCA_030737875.1). Taxonomy (NCBI): domain Eukaryota; kingdom Viridiplantae; phylum Streptophyta; class Magnoliopsida; order Asparagales; family Amaryllidaceae; genus Allium; species Allium sativum. Next base: position 262,270,767 of record CM060927.1, on the reverse strand, counting down.
ACTCTGAAGAATGGAGTAACAAAAAGAAAGAAGAATTGAACTCCAAAGAGCTATGGGAGATAATTGAAAATGGCTACGAATGGCCAAAAGATATTAAAAATATGACGGAGGAGGAAAAAAAACCATTTACAAGTTTAAGATGGAAAGATCTTCAAGCTCGTGTTGTGATGAGTGAGAACGTCGATAAAGTAGCATGGAATCATATTACTGGAGAATATACTGCAAAAGATTCATGGAATTTATAGAAAGAAATATATGGAAAGAATGACATAACAATAATAGAAGAAACAAGGGGAATAGTGAACTAGAGACTGATATTGAAGCTGAAATGTTGGGAATAGAAGAGGAGAAGAAATTCGATGAAGAAGAAAGTATACCTGCAAATGTTGCGGGTCCTGTTGAAAAAGGAGCAGTGTAAAACAACGAAGAAGAAGCACCTGCTAAAGGAAAAGTAATTGCTGAAGAAATGCAAGTGACTGCAATGAAGAATATTGCATTATGTTCATGAGACAACAACAGAGATCAAAGAAAAAATTAATTTCAAAACTAGACAGGACAGTCCTAAAACTGTAATGGAGGATACGACGTCATGGAAAACGATGGATGCTTGGAAAAAAGAAAAAAGAAATTGGGAAGACATAGTAAGATCTCTGATGCATAGCTCAACCCGGTTCTCATATGCACCAGGTATAGCTAGAAAATGTACATTGCATAGGCGTGCGCTGCATAGTAAGTTGATGTCTCCACAAAAGAAGAAAACAAAAAAAATCTGGATAATATCTCTAATTTTACTGAAATATGTTAAATATAAAGATTGGAAGCAATACGAAAGAGCTCAAGTACTGCGCGACAGAAGATCAAGTTGCAAACATTTTTACAAAAGCAATGCCAAGAGCAAGATTTGAGCAACTTAGAGTAATGATTGGAGTTTCCGAAATTTGCATCGAGGAGGAGTGTTGAAGGTGCTACAAATTTCTAGAGAATTCTAAAGAATGTTGAAGATGCAAAAAATTTCTAGAGAATTCTAAAGATATTAATAAGTTGCCTTATGTATTGTTATTAAATATGTTACTCTATAAATCTAGAATGTTGTATCTAGAAAACTCTATTAATAATAAATTGTAATAAGGTGCCTGTAAATATGAGAATGGGCACATTGTAATGTTGTACCAAAAACTTCAAAGTAATAAGGTTCTTCCATTACAAACTCTTTGAAACCATTTCTGCATTAAACTTTACTTCCACTGTTTCAAATATTTCAACTATTCGACTATTTTCCACTACAACGACTACTAACAATCTGATGCTTCATGTTGCTCAGTCCACAACATTGCTAGTTTACCCGTGCTATGATACACTCGTTTTTAACTAGTCTTCTGCTTTGGAATTTCAACAAAATTTTCTTCTAGTTCTTTAATCTAACCAAACTGAAATTCTCAACTAAAGCTTTTGAATCTTCTCAAATTTTAGGCTGACGATTTTTGTTGTAGTGTGTCTAATGAATACTCAAGCCAATCAAACTCGGCAGAACTATTTTCAGTATCTGTGGTAAATTCAATATCTCTAGTCTTGTCCAGTTTTTCATGTGAATAATTAGGAATTAAGGTCAAAGATGTTGGTGAAGGAGTAGCACTACTGCTTTATATTCTTCTTCCTATTTTAGTAAATTTTTGTTTAGGATTTTACAGATTTGTGACTCCCACTTCAGAATTGGTTTGTTGTCTTCTGATCCAAGAACATTTCCAACATTTAAGGGCATTACCTCTTGGAATCTGTATATATGATTGCATTAAGAAAGTATGTAGACATTTATTAATTTTTATTAAAATATTATCCTTACTAAATAATATAATTGTCTTCCTGTTCTTTTGTGCAAAGCCAATTACCAATTTGAAGTCCATCATAAGGAAATCTTCCATCAACGTTCCATGTGCCTATCATAAACCTACCGTTAACCAGCCTTTTGGTTTGGTTCCCAAAAGTACGCAAGACATGCTTTACTCAACATACCACATGATATTACAGCCCAGAGGAATTGCCAGTGTCATCTAGGATCTAGTACCAGAAGACCAGAGTTCTCCCACTAGCAGAATGTCGCATCTCTCGAACGCGACCTCCATCAGTATCCGTCCGCACCCGAGCCGAAGGCGAGCCTTACTCCAAGCCGAAGGCGAGCCATCCAGCAAGTCCGAGCGCAGCGCCCGTGGGGTCCGGGGCCCCACAATCCCGGCTACGATCGACCAAACCGATTAGGTCGAAAATGTGAGCACTGCCCGATTCATCCAATTTCCACCGACAAGTGTGTTGCCCAGAATTACCAGATCGACTCAAAGTCAGGATCAACCAGCAACTTCAGTGAACCTCACCACTCCTCCAAACATTGCCAAACAAAGACTTAGGATGCGGAACCTTTGAAAACTCGTCCAGGTGGACCATTCTCGGAACAAAAACTTCGTACCCGTAAGGGTGCGAATTTCGCACCTCCAAGAGGTGCGAATTTCGCACCGTGCCTGACAGGGGGTAAAATTCGCACCTCCCTGAGGCGCAAAATTCGCACCCAGCATGGTGCGAAATTCGAGCCTCATGGTGCGAATTTCGGAGGCTCGAATTTGGCACCTCAAGGCGTATGAAATCCTTACCCTTTGGGGTACGAAAATCGAACCCCTTGGGGTATGAATTTCGTATCCCCAAAGGGTACCAGATTCGCACCCTATAGGGCGTGAAATTCGCACCCTGCTGGGCGCGAAATTCGTGCCCTGTAAGGTACGAATTTCAGACCCTAGGAGGTGCGAATTTCGCACTCCCCGAGGTGCGAAATTCGAACCTCCTTGGCCGGGGTGCAAAATTTTCAAGCCTGCAGCCTCCAAGTGCGAATTTCTGGGTGTGGTCCCGTATTTCTACCTACGCCTACCTACCCCTTTCCTATAAATACCCCATGACTTCACATTTGTAATGGGTTGGAATGACCTTGAGACTTCATGAGAGCTCCATTAATGGCATCTCCACTTTGAGGAAAAAGAAGGCAAAAAACGTCCTTTTCCTATATTTTTTGCATATATGTCAATTATGGCATCATATATCACAATGATGACATCAGCTAGCCTACAAGCAAATGTAATGAGATGTCATGTAATTGTCTAACACTTGTAATTTTGAGTGATCAATAATATTCCAATAACGCTTCACAGTGGACGTAGGCCCCTCCGGAGGCCGAACCACTATAAATCTCTCGTGTTATTTACTGCTTTCCACTCTTGTCTATGCGACCAAATTAACAATTCCTAGTAATTGGAATCTTTGGTGTTTACGACATTTTTTGCCGTCAATACCTACGTAAACAAAACAAGAAAACTTTCGGTTGTATTTGAAGAATATAATCTATTTGATTTGAAGTCCATCACAGAGAATACTCGAACAAGTCAAAAATGTATTTGAAGATCAGTAAGATCTTAAGTAAACCTCACATCCTTATTACTTATATACTGAACTTTAAGAGTTTTGGATTTCTTCCATTGATGTCTTAGTAAATGATTTTGGGCTGATTTGTTTACAAAGTTACCCATGATTTCAGGTTAAAATGCTTGATATCTTTTTTTCGCTTAGAAATTATAAATAACAGAGAATGATATTTTTAGAGATTTAATAGATTAAGTTAAGATGCAGGAAATATTTTAATCCCGTAACTAATATTATGCATGCAACCACTCAAAGGAGGATGGTTCTTCAAGTGACCAATGACACGACAAATCAGAACACAAACAGAAGAACATTTCATTGCTTATTACAACAATTTACATCAGAGTACAAGAATATACAGAGTATGAACAAATAATATACATTTGATAAATATCAGAGATTACAATACATTACACAGCAGCGGAAAAATAATACAAACACAACTGAAAAAGATACACGGATACAAAGCAGTCCGAATATCATTCCAGCTGTGAACCAGGATCCTATGAATATAAATCTACAAAACCAAAATTACTAGCTGTCCATGTGGAAAATAGGGGCACCCAGAGTTTAGGTTAAAACAATAAACTCCAGGTCAGTCATGTGAATGGTGTGAGAACTAAAACAGTTATTTAAAACTTTACTCTAAATCAGATATATCAAGGGACCACGTCGTATAACACATAACGGGTTTCCTCTCAAGAATACAGTGCATATAACAAAACAATGCAATGCTTTTTGGAAAAATGAGGCTATTATAAGACCCAGGTCCCATCACACAATGCAACGCAAGCCGGAGGATAGAGTTTTCCCTTATAGTACCCAAACATGCTTGGTACATTAAAACAAATCATTTGATACTATTATAAGTGCATAGTGTATAAAACAGCTTCGAATATAAATGTATCAATCCTAGGTGGCATGGGTACCATATATCATGTTGCCAATACTGGGCTCTAAAATCAAAACCGCAAAGTCACGTATTGGAAGTTGGATTTCCATCTGTGAACCAAGGCAAGGGATCGTCCTTACCTCTTCGAGACTGTCTAGCCCGAGCCTCAGGATCAGAGCTCGGAAGACCCTTGGATCGTCAGGGCCAGTCCACACGGAGTGGGTTAAAATGCCTAAACACTACGTTTCCCCGCCCTATGGGGCGTAAATCAGGTCTGTATAAAGACCATCCATCGGCTCCGCAGAGACAGAAATAACCGAGGCACCTCGCTATCCATCATACACATATGTAAAATGTTAGGGCTTGCAAAATGCTGACAGCACTCTTGGCTAGAAGGAAACACATGTCCTCCCTGAAGTCCTCTCCCGTTTCTGGTTCACATCGGGATGCGAGGCTCGCGAATTAACACTACACAAAGATATGCTATATTAAAGCCGTGCTTTGATCATCAACCACAAGACTCTGCTTTTCAACAGAAGCCTTGATCATTTGCATCTCAACATGACACACAGGCAATTCATGCTATGCAGCCGATGTCAATCAATCACACATAATGAAATACGATGTCAGACGCACATCCATTTACAAGTTCGTTCTGGGTCTGAACGAAACCGGAGGCACCTTATTCCTTGTCCAGTATGTCCAATACACGAGAGAGGTCCTCGCATATCCGGTCGATCTCCAAGTACGTCTGGACGATCACCACTTATTACCTTGTCTTGGGTGTACAACCCAATCAAGACATCAGTAATCATCCAAACGATGTGAAGACCTCAGGTCTTCAACCACCATCTTCATCGTCGACTTATCGTTGAATCAGATATTCATAATGGGATAAACCCGGTGTTTTTGAATAACTCGTGTATATAATAAACAAGTGCTATTAAAAAACAACATACGCCTCATTCCAATCCAGAATATTCCTTTATTCAAATATTCATATCCTTTGGGAAAGGTTCCCATTAATTTTATCAAAGATAAATTCTTTAAATTTATTCTTTAATCTTCCTTTGGAAATCAATTCAAACCATTTTAAGGTTTTCCAAACTAGTCGGGATTAGCGAACCTTACCGAAGTAATCGTTTGTTTAATTTCTCAATCCCAACCTATTCATCCCATAAAGTAAAACTGGTAATACTTCGTATCTAACACCACAGTGTTATCAGTAAAATTAATTACTGTTTCACGTACAAATCTAAGTAAAGATTTAACTATCACTTGGAGCAAAACTGGTGATACCCCATTCTCGATCATTTCTTGAATTTGATAATTTTAATTATCAAATTCACCTTCCAATCTATTTAAAGATTCATTAAAACTCTAATTCAATTTTAATTTCCAAAAATCATTACTTAATGATTATTAAAAATTGAGAAATAAATCTTATCTTTAATTGGGTTAAAGAACTAACGTCATTTAAAACACAGCTCACGATAAACCCAAAATCACATTCCTTTAACAATGGAATCTTCACGGAATACAGATCAATAGATATAATCGATATGAACTTCCATATCCAAACAATAATATAAATGGAATAACGACAAAGCCTTTTAAATTCCATATATAGTAACAGCCTTCCTCCATAGGAGTTCACTTCGATTATTACTGAATCGAATTCCATTCCATTCCAATTTATTTTATTAAACTGGAAAACTTTTCTTTGGAAATTTCCCCTAAATCTTAATTAAAAGATTTACAAATTCCAAATCATATTTCATTGTAAATCGGGTTAAAGAACGAATGTCGTTAAAATACAGTTCACGATAAACCCAATTCACATTCCATTTCAAATCCAGTTAAATGTTAATTAATTGGTAATTCTTCTCTACATCTTAATTAAAAGATTTATTCTTTTCGCACAGGGTTTAAGAACAATGTTACTGAAGACCACATCTCATCAGTCTCTAACCGTAAATTAGTAATAGAACAATTCCCTAAGTATAAATCCCGATGGCCGAAACCAACATCAGATCAATACCCAGGAAACCATTCAACTTAGCTAATCTCCAGCTAGTTTCTAATTTCCTTAACTCTATTGGGTTTAAGAACAGTGTTAGTGAAGACACCGTTCACGAAAAACCCAAAATCCAATTTGATATTAAATACAAGGCTCTGAATAGAAAATATATCGGCTTATATTCAATATCAAATTCTGAACTCAACAAACATCGTATTGGAATAACAATACTTATATATATCTTCCAAATTCCTTCACAATATCTGTATGATCACGGAATCCAATATCGAAATATTCCGAAGATAATTTCGATCCAAATCCATTCCAATTCATATATTGGAAATCCTGGTTATTTTTAAAACCATTTCAAATCCAAATTATTTTATTAAAAATAATTGGATTATAATTCTAGTTCATAACTAGTTCATTTCGATAAAAGCCTCTATTTTTATCTTTTCAAATATGGAAATTTTCATCCTAATTCTTTCTAAATCATTTCTTATGATTTTACACTAATTATTGATATTTTTAATAATTTTATCAAGTTCCGTACAGTCGATTTCCATAAATGACCATTAAACTGCTCTTACAGCGACCTTTTCCAAATTTGATTTGGACATAATTCCAAAACCAACCATTAGATTTCAAATCTCTAATAATCGTTAGAAAGTTCTTTTCGATACAAACCCAACGGTTCTGGTTTTAGGAGAATCCGATGGTCGGATCTTCCGTACTGTCCATTCGAAGTCAATGGTCGAAATTCGCGAACTGCCGCAGCGCGGCACGTTCTATTCAGGCCTTTATATATATATACATATAATATATAATATATATATTTCATCGATTTCCATTTAAAACGTATTTTATAAATCGTTTTAAATTCGATTTCAAAATGATTTCAACTTCATATTCAATTTCAATTCAAAATTGAATATTCCATATCATTAATATATAAGTGATAATATTTTCAAAATATTAGATTTTGAAATCAATTCCTTTTTGATATTCGTTATAGAAATGAATAAAATCGATATAAATATCGTTCAGGTCAAAATGACGTTAATCTAATCAACACGGCTATATATATTTAAATATATTCACATCCATCCCAAATCGGACATCAAAATCATATTTTGATCTTTGACTGAATATTATTTCAAAATATTCATTCGTTATTTTAAAATATTCAATATTTTAAATTATTCGTTATTTTAGAATATTCATTATTTTAAAATATTCTTTATTTTAAAATATTCATTCTTTCTGAACTGGAATCAGACACAGTCAATTACCATATAATGTTATTATATGGATTTCATACAACACATGTATACAACAACAGTGATAAATAATCATCCATCATCCAGAGTGTATTCTACACTATAGAAGCATTAAATATAAATAATTAACGCTTACAACAATCTGTCAACCTATCGATTGACATACAACTAAACAGTTGGGATTAGTGTACGTCAAATATCATCCCAACACCCGTGTGAGGTTTCAATCAACAATCAATGATTTTAATTTGTGCAGTTGGGTGATGTGTAAAATTTATCGTCCCAATCCATATCAGTAAAATGGGTGTTCATAAACAAATCGTTCGATATATAAATGAATATTTATTTTATTCATATACACGTTAAAAATTATACTTTTAACTATAAAATATTTATTTCAACACATGAATATTTTATTCAGTTCATTTATACAATAAAAATGATATTTTTAGTATTCTAACATATTTTTAGAAATTTTTTACGGCATAACGGCGCGATATCAAAATCGGGTAATGTCTAGCATTACCCCTCCCCTGATATTGGCTCACGCCATACACACATGACAATTCTAATCAATTCATTTCACCCAAACAACCAAATTCAACCAAATAATCTAATCAACTAAACCAAACAATCAAACAACTCGTGCATAGTCTATGGACGATGGGGAACAGTTTATATATGCAGTTATAAGATGAATAACTGTATAAGAAAATTATAGTGAGGAGTTCTCACCTTTTGTTTCCACTCCGACATTCTTTATTTTTGAACGGTTCAGATTTTATTTTGATTTCACACCGTTCCAACGCACTCCTTTTCACGCTGTTTATAGTAAAATCACATTTTTAATAATGCTTCATATATTTAAAAATCACATTTTTACTTCAGTGTTTATATTATAAAGATCATATTTTTATAACAACGCTCAATGGATAAAAATCATATTTTTACTTCAAAGCCATTTATATAGAAATCACATTTTTATATTGCTACCTCATTATAAAAATCAAATTTTTATATTTGCCACTTCATTATAAAAATTATATTTTTACAATGGTACTTACATAAAAATCAAATTTTTATGTGAATAAAAATCAAATCTTTATGCGTTATATATATATATATACATCCATTTTTCTCTTTACAACGCTAATTTATAAGAAAGATTACATTTTTAATATCGTGCTTTCCGTATAAGTAAAAATCAGATTTCTATATACAATATTTATAATTAAAAATCACATCTTTAATTACCTAAACAAATAAAAAATTAAATTGAACGCTCACCACGGTCGGAGGAGGCTCGGGAAAGGTGCTCGGCTCGGCGACGGTCGGAGGCAGGGACCACGGTGGGTTGCAGGAGGCGATTTGAGGCTGTGGAGGGATCCGTGGCGTCAGTGGAGGGTTCATGGAGGGGTTAACATGGAGAGGGAAGCGGCGTAGGGGTGCGGTCAACCGGTGGAGGCGACGGTGGATCATTGGTGGTCGGAGGCGCACGGTTTTGGTCGGTTTTGGGATTAGGCTGTTTTGTGGAGGGAGGAGAGAGAGAGGGATGATCGGATAGGGGAGGAGGATTGGGGGTGGTTGCGCGCTCAACGGCAGCGCCTAGGGGGGAGCGGTGGTCGCTGGAAGTGGAGGGCGTTGGATTTGAAATGGGGTGCGGTTTTTCTGCGTTGAGCGAGGGGAAAGGTTATGAGGGTTTAGAGGGAAATATAATTATATATATATATATATATTATTTTACTTCTTTTAATTTCAAAAAGTTACATTTCCTTTCAAATCCCAAATCGGACCCAACAACTGTCATCCATTGCTAATTACCCCCATTTAGAACACAGTGGGATATGTATCATGAGCCAGTTCGGCTGTTACGATCAGTTTCTGCTAAATTTAAATCTATATATTCAATTTTAAACGTACATTTCAATTTACTGGGGCCATATACTAACTCTATATATTCCAGAAAAATAAATCTGGCTATGTTTTAAGGATACGGTCCTAACAAAACTAATTTCGTCTAATTTGGAGACCATTTGAAAAATGGCCATTTTCTGGTCGATCCAAATTGACTAAAACTGACAAAACACGTTTTCTTTTGCCACGCTCACATATTGATTTCAAAAATTACGAAAATTGGAATCAAGCAATAATTTGACATCCCGGATCCAACAAAAGTGGTTTCATCGAAAACGGAGGTCATTTGCAAAATGGCTATTTTAAGGGCTATATTTCCATACCGACTATTTTGAATTTTCAATTGGGCATAACTTTTTATTCCTGCTATGAAATTTCAATTTTTCGGATTTGTTGGAAAGATATTTTCAAACAGATTCAAATATTTCTGGTTTCGCTAAAATCCGGTTTATTTTGAATCCGGTACATTCATTTGAAATTTGAAATCGAATTTTTAAACTACCGCGCCATTTCCTATTCCTTTTATAATTAAAATAAATATATATATTCTAATTTCGATTCAAATAAATATTTACATTCTAATTCTATTCAAAATAAATTTCTCGTAGTTATTATTTAAAATAAATCATTTTAAATATTCAAAATCCATTAAAATTGCCAAAATAAAAAATTTAAATTTGTTCTGATTTTCCGGGTTGTTACAATCTCCCCCACTTAAAATCTAATCGTCCTAAAAAAGGAACGGAGCTGAAAGTTGTTTAACTAATCAACTCAACTCTCTTTCTGGCTTTCATTCTTAAAGTTTCCAGTTTTTAAAAAATTTCAAATTTTTCAAAAATTTAGCTAACATCCTAAATTTTCAAAAACCATCGCCATAACCTCCTTTATACGAGGAGCACCAGGAAAATCCCCAAACCATCACACAGGCCCTCTCATCTCAAAAAGAAAAAGAAAAGGCCAAGCGGCTAGCCAATCGGCTCATAAAATCATCCAAATCCAATAAATTAGTAAACATGTACCTATTTGTCGGGCATACAATTTTATTCCTCTTCTCTAGCCTCCTTGCTATGACATGTTCACATGCACACACACACACATACACACATATATATATATATACACATGCATGCAATTTTAAACAATTTTCAATTCAGTTCAACATTTGGCTTAATGGTTCAAAATTTTAATTAATCAAACCAATGATTAAACAACACAATCACCAATCAATTAGTGATTATCGTTTCAAACACATAACTTTAGATATATATACAAAAAATCATGTTTTTGATGCCAATTCACAATAATAAACCCTATCAAGTTTAGGTTCTCACACCAGTCTAAGAAATATATAGATATCCCACTTTCGAAACTCGAACATAAATGTTGATGATGCGGCCGCATCACCAGAATAATCCCCGGGCGACCTGAGTGTGACTCTATATCCATCCAGTATATTGGAGGCTTCAAAACACGTGGATCAGACGTATATTAAAACCCCTATATACTTGATAGTCCAAATCCAATATAAATAAAATACTCAAATACGTACAATTTGATTTAAGTTTCAAAACAAAATTTGTTTTCATTTTTTTATTTAAAAAATAACACTCTTTCAACTCACTCTAGGATTCTATTGATCCTATCTCTAATGAGTCACTCTCATTGGATATTACTAATCCAATCTCTGATGAGTTCTTTCGTTCGGTTCAAATATGTCTTGTTCTCGAGCTCTGTAAACCAAAGCTCTAATACCAAACGGACACGACAAATCAGAACACAAACAAAAGAACATTTAATCTCTTATTACAACAATTTACATACATTTGATAAATATCAGAGATTACAATACATTACAAAGCAGCGGAAAAATAATACAAACACAACTAAAAAAGATACATGGGTACAAAGCTTTCTGAATATCATTCCAGCTGTGAACCAGGATCCTGTGAATATAAATCTACAAAACCAAAACTACTAGCTGCCCGTGTGGAAAATAGGGACACCCAGAGTTTAGGTTAAAACAATAAACTCCAAGTCAGTCATGTGATTGGTGTGAGAACTAAAATAGTTATTTAAAACATTACTTTAAATCAAATATATCAAGGGACTACGCCGTATAATACAGAACGGGTTTCCTCCCAAGAATACCAATGCATATAACAAAACAGCGCAATGCTTTTTGGAAAAATGAGGCTATTATAAGACCCAGGTCCCCACACAATGCAACGCAAGCCGGAGGATAGGGTTTTCCCTTATAATAGCCAAACATGCTTGGTACGTTAAAACAAATCATTTGATACTATTATAAGTGAGTGTATAAAACAGTTTCAAATATAAATGTATCAATCCTAGGTGGCATGGGTACCATATATTATGTCGCCAATACTAGGCTGTAAAAACAAAACCGCAAAGTCACGTATTGGAAGTTGGATTTCCATCTGTGAACCAAGGCAAGGGATCGTCCTAACTGCTTCGAGACTGTCTAGCCCAAGCCTCAGGATCAGAGCTCGAGTGACCCCTGGATCGTCAGGGCCGGTCCTCACGGGGTGGATTAAAATGCCTGAAAACTACGTTTCCCCGCCCTATGGGGCATAAATCTGGTCTATATAAAGATCATCCATCGGATCCGCAGAGACCGAAATAACTGAGGTGCCTCGCTATCCATCATCCACATAAGTAAAACATCAGGGCTTGCAAAATGCTGACACCACTCCTAGCTAGAAGGAAACACATGTCCTCCCTGAAGTCCTCTCCCGTTTCTGGTTCACACTAGGGTGCGAGGCTCACGAATTAACACTACACAAAGATATGCTATATTAAAGCCGTGCTTTGATCATCAACCACAAGACTCTGCTTTTCAATAAAAGCCTTGATCATTTGCATCTCAGCATGCCACACAGGCAATTCACGCTATGCAGCCGATGTCTATCAATCACACAGAATGAAATCCGATGTTAGACACACATCCATTTACAAGTTCGTTCCGGGTCTGAATGAAACCGGAGGCACCTTATTCCTCGTACCGTATGTCCAATACACGAGTGAGGTCCTCGCATATCCGGTTGATCTCCAAGTACATCTGGACGATCACCACTTATTACCTTGTCTTGGGTGTACAGCCCAATCAAGACATCAGTAATCATCCAAACGATGTGAAGACCTCCAGTCTTCAACTACTATCTTCATCATCGACTTATCGTCGAATCAGTTATTTAGAATGGGATAAACCCGGTATTTCTGAATAACTCGCGTATATAATAAATAAGTGCTATAAAAACACAACATACGCCTCATTCCAATCCAGAATATTCCTTTATTCAAATATTCATATCCTTTGGGAAAGGTTCCCATTAATTTTATCAAAGATAAATTCTTTAAATTTATTCTTTAATCTTCCTTTGGAAATCAATTCAAGCCATTTTAAGGTTTTCCAAACTAGTTGGGATTAGCGAACCTTACCGAAGCAATCATTTGTTTAATTTCTCAATCCAACCTATTCGTCCCATGAAGTAAAACTAGTAATACTTCATATCTAACACCATGGTGTTATCGGTAAAATTAATTACCATTTCACGTTCAAATCTAATTAAAGATTTAACTATCGCTTGGAGCAAAACTGGTGACACTCCATTCTCGATCATTTCTTGAATTTGATAATTTTAATTATCAAATTCACCTTTTAATATATTTAAAGATTCATTAAAACTCTAATTCAGATTTAATTTCCAAAAATCATTACTTAATGATTATTAAAAATTAAGAAATAAATCTTATCTTTAACTGGGTTAAAGAACTAATGTCATTTAAAACACAACTCACGTTAAACCCAAAATCACATTCCATTAACAATGGAAGCTTCACGGAATACAGATCAATATATATAATCGATATGAACTTCCATATCCAACCAATAATATAAATGGAATAACGGCAAAGCCTTTTGAATTCCATATATAGTAACGGCCTTCCTCCATAGGAGTTCACTTCGATTATTACTGAATCGAATTCCACTCCATTCCAATTTATTTATTAAACTGGAAAACTTTTCTTTGGAAATTTCCCCTAAATCTTAATTAAAAGACTTATAAATTCCAAATCATATTTCACTGTAAATCGGTTTAAAGAACGAATGTCGTTAAAAACACAGTTCATGATAAACCGAATTCACATTCCATTTCAAATCCAATTAAATATTAATTAATTGGTAATTCTTCTCTAAATCTTAATTAAAAGATTTATTCTCTTCACACGGGGTTTAATAACAATGTTACTGAAGACCCTATCTCATCAGTCTCTAACCGTAAATTAGTAAGAGAACAATTCCCTAAGTATAAATCCCGAAGGCCGAAACCAACATCAGATCAATACCCAGGAAACCATTCAACTTAGCTAATCTCCAGCTAGTTTCTAATTTCCTTAACTCTATTGGGTTTAAGAACAGTGTTAGTGAAGACACCGTTCATGACAAACCCAAAATCCAATTTGATATTAAACACAAGGCTCTGAATAGAAAATATATCGGCTTATATTCAATATCAAATTCTGAACTCAACAAACATCGTATTGGAATAACGATATATATATATATATATATAAATATATATATATCTTCCAAATTCCTTCACAATATCCGTATGATCACGGAATCCAATATCGAAATATCTCGAAGATAATTTCGATCCAAATCCATTCCAATTCATATATTGGAAATCCTGGTTATTTTTAAAACCATTTCAAATCTAATTTATTTTATTAAAAATAATTGGATTATAATTCTAGTTCATAACTAGTTCATTTCGATAAAAAATATATTTTTATCTATTCAAATATGGAATTTTTCATCCTAATTCTTTCTAAATCATTTCTTATGATTTTACACTAATTATTGATATTTTTAATAAATTTATCAAGGTCCGTACAATCGATTTCCATAAATGGCCATCGAACTGCACTTACAACGACCTTTCAAATTTTATTTGGACATAATTCCAAATCCAACCGTTAGATTTCAAATCTCTAATATTCGTTAGAAAGCTCTTTTCGATACGAACCCAACGGTTCCGGTTTTAGGAGAATCTGACGGGCGGGTCTCCCGTAATATCCATTCGAAGTCAATGGTCGAAATTCGCGAACTACCGCAGCGCGACGCGTTCTATTCAGGCCATTATATATATATAATGTAATATATATTACATCGATTTCCGTTTAAAACGTATTTTATAAATCGTTTTAAATTCAGTTTCAAAATGATTTCAACTTCATATTCAATTTCAAATCAAAATTGAATATTCCATATCATTAATATATAAATGATAATATTTTCAAAATATTAAATTATGAAATCAATTCCTTTTCGATATTCATTATAGAAATGAATAAAATCGATATAAATATCGTTCACGTCAAAATGACGTTAATCTAATCAATACGGCTATATATATTTAAATATATTTGCGTCCATCCCAAATCGGACATCAAAATCATATTTTGTTCTTTTACTGAATATTATTTTAAAATATTCATTATTTTATAAATATTCGTTATTTTAAAATATTCATTATTTTAAAATATTCGTTATTTGAAAATATTCATTCTTTCTGAACTGGAACCAGACACAGTCAATTCCCATATAATGTTATTATATAGATTTTATACAATACATGTATACAATCACAGCGATAAATAATCATCCATCATCCGGAATTTATTCTACATTGTACAAGCATTAAATATAAAAATTTAATGCCTACAATAGTCTGTCAACCTATCGATTGACATACAACTAAACAGTTGGGATTAGTGTACGTCAAATATCATCCGAACACCCGTATGGGGTTTCAATCAACAAATAATGAATTCTATTTGTGCAGTTGGGCGATGTGTAAAATTTATTTTCCCAATCCATATCAGTAAAATGGGTGTTCATAAACAAATTATCCGATTTGTAAATGAATATTTATTTTATTCATATACACGTTAAAAATTATATTTTTAACTATAAAATATTTATTTCAACACATGAATATTTTATTTAGTTCATGTATACAATAAAAATGAAATTTTATTGTTCTAACATATTTTTAGAAAATTTTGGCGGCATAACAGCGCGATATCAAAATCGGGTAATGTCTAGCATTACCCCTCTCCTGATATTGGCTCGCGCCATACACACATAACAATTCTAATCAATTCATTTCACCCAAACAACCAAATTCAACCAAATAATCTAATCAACCAAACCAAACAATCAAATAAGTCGTCCATGGTCTTTGAACGACGGGGAACAGTTCATATATGCAGTTATAAAATGAATAACTATATAAGAAAATTATAGTGATGAGTTCTCACCTTTGGTTTCCACTCCATTATTCTTCATTTCTGAACGGTTCGCATTTTGTTTTGATTTTAGGCAATTCCATCGCACTCCTTTTCACGCTGTTCATAGTAAACTCACATTTTTAATAATGCTTCATATATTTAAAAATCACTTTTTTACTTCAATATTTATATTATAAAGATCATATTTTTATAACAACGCTCAATGGATAAAAATCATATTTTTACTTCAAAGCCATTTATATAAAAATCACATTTTTATATTGCTACCTCATTACAAAAATCAAAATTTTATATTCACCGCTTCATTATAAAAATTATATTTTTACAATGCTACTTACATAAAAATCAAATTTTTATATGAATAAAAATCAAATCTTTATGTGTTATATATATATATATATCCATTTTTCTCTTTACAACGCTAATTTGTAAGAAAGATTACATTTTTATTGTGTTATCCATATATGTAAAAATCAGATTTTTATATACAATTATAATTAAAAATCGCATCTTTAATTGCCTAAACAGATAAAAAATGAAATTAAACGCTCACCACGGTCGGAGGAGGCTCGGCGGAGATGCTCGGGTCGGCGATGGTCAGAGGCAGGGCCCACGGTGGGCTGTAGGAGGCGATTTGAGGCTGTGGAGGGATCCATGGCGTCGGTGGAGGGTTCATAGAGGTGCTGACGTGGAGAGGGAGGCGACATGGGGGTGCAGTCATCCAGTGGAGGCGGAGGTGGATCACTGGTGGTCAAAGGCGCATGGTTTTGGCCGGTTTTGGGGTTAGGCGGTTATGTGGAGGGAGGAGAGAAAGAGGGATGATAGAAGAGGGGAGGAGGATTGGGGGTGGTTGAGCGCTCGGCGGCGGCTCCACGGGGGGAGCGGCGGTCGCTGGAAGTGGAGCGTATCGGATTTGAAATGGGGTGCGGTTTTTCTGCGTTGACCGGGGAGAAAGGTTATGAGGGTTTAGAGGGAAATATAATTATATATATATATATTATTTTATTTCTTTTAATTTCAAAAAGTTACATTTCCTTTTGAACCCCAAATCGGACCCAACAACTATCGTCCATAGCTAATTACTCCCACTTTGAACACAATGGGATATGTATCGTGAGCCAGTTCGGCTGTTACGATCAGTTTCTGCTAAATTTAAAACTTAAATCTATATATTCAATTTTAAACGTACATTTCAATTTACTGGGGTTACATACAGACTCTATAAATTCCAGAAAATAAATCTGGCTGTGTTTTGACAATACGGTCCTAACAAAATTAATTTCATCTAATTTGGAGACGGTTTGAAAAATGGCCATTTTCTAGTCGATCCAAAGTGACTGAAACTGATAAAACACGTTTTCTTTTGCCACGCTCACATATTGATTTCAAAAATTGTGAAAATTGGAATCTAGCAACAATTTGACATCCCGGATCCAACAAAAGTGGTTTCGTCGAAAACAGAGGTCGTTTGCAAAATGGCTATTTTTGAGGGCTATATTTTCATAGCGACTATTCTGAATTTTCAATTGGGCAAAACTTTTTATTCCCGCAATGAAATTTCAATTTTTCGGATTCATTGGAAAGATATTTTCAAACAGATTCAAATATTTCTGGTTTCGCTAAAATCCGTTTATTTTGAATCCGGTACAATCATTTGAAATTTGAAACTGAATTTTTAAACTACCGCACCATTTCCAATTCCTTTTATAATTAAAATAAATATTTATATTCTAATTATGATTCAAATAAATATATATATGTTCTAATTCTATTCAAAATAAATTTCTCATCGTTATTATTTAAAATAAATCATTTTAAATATTCAAAATTCATTAAAATTGCAAAAATAAAAAATTTAAATTTTTTCTGATTTTCCGGGTTGTTACAACCACTGCCATTTACAAATATATTAGTCGACTAATTTTAATATTTTTAAATAGATAACTGCATATTGCAATTTTTTCTACTTCGTGGTGATTAATCGATAAGAGTCACGTTGTAAACAAAATTATATGTGCACGTATATAATATATATATATAACTAAACCGAAAAGACATCAGATTGATTCAGCAAATACCCGAGGCTAATTCGAACATACAACATCAATTTGAGTTTCAGTCAAAAAGGTTCAGTTTTCATGTTTCTCGTATCTTGAAGAGTATGAAATAAAATAAAAGGAATTTTTTTAGCTAGCCACATAAAAGATAAACTTCTTAGTTATACAGAATAAAAAATAACACACCTTCGTCCTTGCTCTTTGTACTAACTTCATCTTCGCTGAACTCTTTCACTTTTCGTTTAATGTTTAGCCAATTCCTCGCCACAATAAAAGGCTAAAATGGCTAATTAAAAACTGAAGGAAATAAGTAACTGCAAGAATAATTCTTCAACCATTCAGAATCAATACCAATGTCAATCTTCTTTGGGAATTCATGAAAATATCAATACCAATAGATATATAACGAGAACGTTATTAAATTCAAACTGTCAATACCATCTGATCTATTATTGCTAGCATCATTAAACTCCAAAATTGACTATTAAACTAATTTGATTGCTTAACCTATATTGCTAGCATCATTAAATCTAAAAAAATTGATTCTTTAACTATTATTGCTAGCATTGTTGAATATAACATCTAATACTCTATTTTGAGTTAACAAATTTTCTTGATACCTTATGATTGAAAATGAAGAGCAAAGAAACAGTTCTTTTTTTTGAAAGTTTGGAAAGTTTTCAAAGAAGAAGTATAAGAAAGTAATTGGTGGCGGGAAGGGAAAGTAACACCGCAAATTGTCAATTATTTTAGGATAAGATTGCACTGGTTGGTGGAAACCGTGGGAAAATGATGCAAACATAATATTTGCACCAGTTACGCATGTAACCAATGTAAATAAAGGTATTTGCTTTTCCTTATTTGCACCGGTTTTCAATCAAAATCAAAGCAACTTATTTTTTCTGTAATCCTATTGTTTTTTGTGTACCTATGGCATCAGTTGTTATCCTAAAACGGGAGCAAAAAATAGTATTTACTTCGGTTGTTAACACAACCATTGCAAATGAAGCGAAGCTATAGATATGATTTTTAGTATTGCAAGTAATGCCAATCTAGAAATGTGTCACAAACTCAAGTTGTTCCTCTGCATGACCGCAGTGCTCCAGAAACCTCTCGCGCTCCCATGCTTCCCTCTTCACATCTTGTGATTGACCGGGACAACAGGGTTTAGGGGAGTTCCGCCCGGACGGCGGATCAAGCGACGTTGCCTGCATGGGAGATAGGAAGGGTCGGACGGGATGATAGTTCTGAACCCAGACTTATCCTCAAAACTAACAAAATTAACTGGAATAGTTAGGCAGCTTATGTAGGATAGTCAATGCTACAACAACGAAGACTGGGGGATTGACTACAATCGTATGCCTTTCACAGATGAAATCTTGAATGCAGATACCTCAGATGATCATTATTCAAGCAAGACTAATCCTGGCTAACACTTAATAAGATACATCTAGTATATGAAACCAGCAACTGCTCAAAATACCATAAAATGCAAGGTATTTCTTATATATTTGGATGGTATAGCACTTATGTGGTTCACTAGATTGCCTTTGAGATTGGTACATAAGTTTGAGGACCTAAGTTGGAAGTTCATGAATCATTTCCGCCTTCATGTTTCCAAGTCAAAGCACGTCATGACCCTATCTCAAGTAGATAAGGCTTATAGGGAATTGCTCAAGGATTACGTTGAATGCTTCAACACTGCTATCACTGAAGTTAGTAACCCTAATAATGAAACCATATTGATGATATTGTCCCCAACCATCAAGGTCATACAACACCTAGATCTGCCAACCAAAGCAAAATGATATTATCGTTAACATCATTATTTGAGGATCACATACGACTGATTTCTGTCTACAGACTATATAAAAGTTTGCCAACGCGCTGAAGCATGGCTAAGTTGAAAAATGCAACATTGAAGAGGAAACTGCTCCCGTGAAGCAAAGGAGGATAATGATGATGATGATGACTTTTCCAAGATAAAGAGGTAGATGTGGTAGAGGCCCCAAGTAGTGATCCATTGGTATTTTTGGCCATGATTGGACCTTCCTCAGTATGGAAAATCTTGTTGACAGCAGGATTTCACCAATTATCTTGTTTAAAAGAGCTTACAACTAGATGATGCTGGAAGCAAAAGACTTGAAGCAGTGTAAGCCAGAATACAAGGTTTCAACTGCTCTACGAATGAACTGATATATATGGTTGAATTACCAGTTGTGACGACATGCTATACACCAGTGGTGCCCATAACCACAATTTGCGTTGTACAACCTCCCGATTGATGTAATGCGATTGTAAGAGAAGTGGATAGTAGAAAAGAAGGGAAAAGGAGAAAGAGGAGAAGAGGATAGAACAAAAGAGAACAAAACGTAAACATAGAACTTGTCCTATAACTCACATCGCATTAGATCACATATAATAATAACAATCTCAGATATAAATAGGAGAGATAGTAATAACTATATAAATTACATAATCAAAGTATATATGCTCACATGGTTATATAGAATAGTAATAGAGTTTATACCAGAGGGAGATAAACACAAACTAATAAATTGTCTCTAAAAATAATACATAACACTATCAAGGCTCGATAGTGTCACAAAATAGAATAAATAACAAGGATACATGTATAAGTATGTAAACTGTCTCCTCCTGCTAATCCATCTATGTATCTCCATATGTTACTCGTATCTCCTACCCGGTTTGCTCATCAGTATTGTCGATGAGCACCCAACGTAACAAAAGGAAAGTAAAACTTTGGATCAAACAACAATTTGGTTTGAGCGATAAAAATATCAAAGTACTTTAAAAGTCATAATAGTATATATGGCATTCTAGGGTAAGGAGAATCATACCTGTCACATCCCCGCATCCACCGAACCAGTACATATAAGGATATATATTCTACCACATGATAATAATAATTAATGTGTCCTACATCAGAATTTCAGAATAATCCGGATATTTGAATCGTTGATGCCCACATCATATGATGCCCCTAAAGTAATAACTGGCCATCATCTATCCTCACATTCACTCAGTGCATTGGATATACGATAGAGCCTCCATTTCTTGGTACCTGAATCCATGTCACTTAGTCGACCATGAACTAAGTTGTATCAGTTGATAAAACTAAAGTAAGGACCCGAACGTGGTCCAGGTGAAATTCCATGAGTTTCTCGAGCTTGGAAACAATCTCCAAAACCTAGAGATAAGGCCTCAAACTTGGTCTAATGGACATCACACCGATTAACCCTTCTTTCCGAGTATCCATCAAACCTGCGTATCGACAATTACTTCGCAAACACTATCCATAACAGAGTCTATCCTAGGGTTACTACCATGACTCCTCTTTTGTAGTCCCCTTTCGATCCATCATCCTTACTCTACATCCTGAAATATCGCTACACATCGTCGGATATCGATTCAATGCGTCGAAGCATCACATCCTTGCCTCATACCAAATCTCTGATTGAAGAGTCACCATGCCGAATCCTGCTCCTCGAAATTGCACCATCGTTCATGTCAAATTGGCCAAAGTGGCTAATAACAATAGTATCGATATTGACCACTCTATAGAAATCGATAATGACTACCCAAATAGTCAGATTACATATTTAACCAGAATGTTAAATACCCATCCTAGGAAAACGTTCAGCATTCATTGTGAAATTCAACTCGTTAATAAGTCCATCCTTCATCTTCAGGTCAGCTGCCAAGCACCAGTGTCGCTCTGATTTCAAATCCATTGCCAAGCACCATTGTTGCTTCAACGACGATCCATTCGTGTGCTCTGAAGCTTCTTCGAGAATTTATCTCATCCATTCTTACTCCTTGCGCGTTCAATCAATATACAGCGACATGTGCATTTGATAGACAAGCACCTAGACTTTAAAGAACTAAATATTTCCTAATATTAGATCGCATGTGAACGACGTTTTAAGCTAAACTAATCTAACAATACAACTATGCAACAAAAAATCACACAAACTCCTGGACTAGCATAGAAACATCCATAATAGCAGTAATAAAGAAAATAGAATCTATCTATAATAATCAAAGTGAAATAAATGTCCAAATAACCTAAATCTAGAAATAATTTCAAAGGAGCACACTAGCGTGTAAATGGGTAAATAGCGTGCACAGTTGTGCATAACTAGGTAAAATGTACGATCATGACTAAAAATACTTAAATTATTTTCTAATTTTATTTATTTATTATTTACTAGATTCAACTATCCTAAATGTTACGTTTATAATTAGAAATCAGTTTAAATCATCAAATTTACATTATAAGAATAAAAATAGTTTAGTGAGAGACATTTTCTCCCACCTTAGCCAAATCATCCCAAACCAGTTCTAAAATCTAGAGCTCGTCACTATGAGTCCAATGGAAGAAATGACTTCCAATTCCAACCTCATACGCAAAGGTTATAGATGTTATAAGTTTCAACATTATTTTGATAATTAAATGACTAGACTTAATTACAACTTTAATTAATTTGTCAGTTACCTTAATCTTTCTTCTCCCCTTCATAAAACTTGTATAGGCACTCTTCCAAACCCAAAAGTCGTGTCATATTCCCGCTGATACGGAGCTATGCTCCATATTTTCAAGTGATGTATCTTTGGTGAATTCCTCTTCGCTAACTCGACATGCTCAGCTATTGGAATAAGGTTCGGTTCCCCCATAAAAACGCGACCTAAAGCACTCCCTACGCTGCAAAAACGCGCAACCACTTAGAGCAAACCGAATTTGACCAAATTTGGTGTGAATATGCCATTCCTGTAAGGAAACACAATGGTAGAATTGATGTCACCTAACCCCATTCAAATCGGAAGAAATCTGAAAACCAAGTTTGCAAGCTACAAACGTCTATAACTGGAACAAGTGCCACACTCTCTAATAATAGCATAAGGTTGAGGAGAATTATAATCTAGTAATTTACTAGAGTAAACCAATGGAAATAAAATTTTGAAGTCTCAGAAGGAACAACGACTATGGATTTTTCTCACTGTAGTGGAACAATGATTTACGCAAATGAGAAAGAAGGCTTTGGGCTGGGCTTCACTGTAGTGAGTGTATTTGGATTACAATACCAATATTATATACATTAACTCACATATAGGTCAGAAAACTCACGTACTCTAATCGAGATATGCCATCTGCCATGATCTTTGTAAAAATGCCTTCTAAATAATAAACTAGTCTTGAGACCAAAATTGATTGTATATGGAACTTAGCATTTAAAACTCGAATTATACAATTTTGGTTTCTTATAGAAATGACACGCATTTATTTACTTACGATCGAATGGTATATCCAATCACTATGAAACTTGATGGCATGCAACAACTCACTACTATGATTCGATAAATATAAATTTCATCGCAATCTAACACTGCACTAGTGGAACGAATATATACATATATTTCGAGATCGATTTGACCACTAACTAGCGAATCTGAAATATAGCAATTCAAATATTTATTCTAAACTTAAAGAACAATCCGGACTCAATGGAACTTGTCCTAAGTCCTGATTTGATCATTTAAGTAAAATCCTAATTTTGGAACAATCAGTAGAATAATTAGCGATCAATATTTAAATATCTAATTGCAAAAATACGAGTCATATATTCTTCCCTCCTTAACTGATTTCATCCCTAATATCCTCAAGGTTGAAACAATGTAGTCCAACATTCTCAAACAAGTGATGACTCCAAACAAGCCGTCACTTAGCGCTCTAAACGATAACTATTGAAAGCTATCACAACAGAAGACATTGACCCAGAATTTGGCATAAATCCTATTCCTAAGTACAACCAAATCAAATCTTAGATCGATGTACTTTAGCCAAACACCTATGTCATAGACTTATTGTAACAGCCCGCATTTTACTGATTGAAAGATTGTAAAATATTTTTATTTTATTCCCTAAGGGTTGGATCATTCTCATCTTTTAATTTGTTGATTATAGGGATGTGAGACATGTCCGTAATTTTTACCGATTTTGTTTGTGACCATTTTGTCCCTATCAGTCTTGTACAAGGCATAACCTTTTACACAGGTCGAATCAGAGAGTGAGACCTATGTCACTGGAAAGGAATTGATGTTTGTCTTTCCGTGGAATGGTTACGTTAAAGATTTGGCTCAGCGGTTTGAGAGAAATCGTTGTTTTAAGGTTTTTCAGTTGGTTGCCCAGGTTTGGTAAGCCATAATGGGCCGAATTGGAGAAGGCCCATTAGTGGGCTGATGAAAGGGTATAAATAGGGGGTGAGGGATACAGGAAATGATTTTATTTTTCCATTCTCCCATTTTGTGCCTTGTGCTCCTCCTTCATCTAACACTTTCCACCATTGAAAACCACAATCCAAGGAGGGAAATCATAGATCTACACCATTGGAGGCTGAATCTGCATCAATTGAAGCAAGGATTCATCGGATCAAGGAGCTTGGTGTGAGGTGTTTGCTGTTCGGATTCATATCATTGATTTTAGCTTGTTGCAGAGAATTGGTGAGTGATTTACATCTCTCACATGGATTCAATGAAGTATATGAATGTTTGATCATGTTTTTCATCAAATTCAAGTGTTTAACCATAGATCTATACCATGATAAGTCCATTTTCATATGAAACACCTTGTGATCCATTTAATAAGTTTAAACCGGTTGTTTTTATGCTATTCCATATGCACATGCAAGTTAGATCCATAATTTAGGTTCATATGTTCACTTATCATGATTTTGGCGAAATTTGCATAATTTTGGTGATAATCACCAAATTCATGTTGTTATTGATTTCAAAACATGCTTATGGTTGTATTGGATGAGTTAGTTTCGTCAATGTCATTATTGGTGAAGTTTTGGTCGAAATTGGGATTGGATTGGGCATGTGCAGGTTTTGGGTCAAGCGCTACAGTACTGTGGGTCGACCATGCTACAGTGATTGTGGGTCGACCGTGCTGCAGTTATTGTGGGTCGAACGTGCTGCTGTAGTGATTGTGGGTCGAACGTCCTGCTATAGTGATTGTAGGTCGAATGTCCTGCTACAGTGATTTTGGGTCGAACGTCCTGCTACAGTGATTGTGGGTCGAACGTCCTGCTACAGTGATTGTGGGTCGAACGTGCCTGCTATAGTGATTGTGGGTCGAATATGCACTGCTACAGTCTTTCTGATCGCACATTTTTACAAACCTAGCCATGCATTTTGAGTCGAACATCCTACTTCAATGATTGTGGGTCGAATGTCCTGCTACAGTGATTGTGGGTCGAACGTGCCTGCTATAGTGATTGTGGGTAGAATATGCACTGCTGCAGTGTTTCTGGTCGCACATTTTTACAAACCTGGCCATGCATTGCTCAAGGATGTACCGAGTTCGTGTGAAGTGATTGCTCTAAAGTGTTAAGTTTAGGAATAGTCGTAATTGATAACGGCTAGAGATGAGAAGGCCGAGGAATTATCATTATCGTAGGTTCTAGCTGGCTCAAAGCAGGGATACATTTGAAAACCGGTTGTAGGTCGAGTATCCTGGGCATGTATATGGCCTATACACGTGTTGTGTATAGCGTGTGGAGTTTTGCTAGAACCGGGGCGTCGTGTATGGTCCTTGGCAATTGATGGCAAGTTGTTAGCCAGTCATATGATAACGAGGGTTTCAAAGCAAGGTTGGCGGTGATAGCTAGAGTCGGTCGTGGATGTTTGAATGTTTGACGTGATGATGGTTGAAGTTGCTATTGCAATGTTTGAATGGTTGTTTTGGTTACCATGGTTGAATTGTTATTCCTTTGGATGTATGGATCGTAAAGGCTATCACTGTCAGGTGTGGGGAAGGCAATTGAGAGTTCTTCTCTTGAGCTGGATAGATTAGTTTGTTTATTTACCCATTCTCATATACTTTATTGATGAAGTTTGTTAGCAATTTTATCACACACTAAGACTGTTGTCTAACTCAAGGTTTTATGTTTCCCTCTTATTACCTTGGGTTGTTCATCCAATTGTTGGATGGGCAGACTAAGTAGCAGGTGATAGATGATGCCTTAGTGGGAACGGTGATGCTGATCGACGACGAGCTGGAGGCTTACGTATCAGTTTTACTACTATCTAATAATTGAATTTCCGTTGTTTGCTATTTCTCTGAGTATTGTAGTGAGGTAAATTGTACAAACACTATTGTTGTTATCCACGTGTATGGAAAATACTTTTTAGTTGTCATGAAAATTTAGTATTTTTTACTTCACTATAACTACCTGTTATATATGTTCTATTATATTTTCTCCTTGCGCTATGAGTTTACGACAGGTTCCGACTGAGTTACTTTAACTTGATGATCGTCCATAGCTGCCTGACACACCTTTTAGCGCATAATTCCTCTTGTATAGTGTGGGGGCTGTGGACGGTCGTCGCATTTGGTACCAGAGCTCTGGTTAACGGTTTTAGCCAAAGTTCAAAAACGTAATTACGTATGAGAGACGCACTTGTAGGTTTCAGTAGGGTGCTTACTATATATATATATGTGTATTAGCGTATATAGTAGTAGCAGTTGAACTCTTTAGCAGTTCTCTTGGAAGTGGCTAATTATTCTAAATTGCAGATTTAGAATGAGTAGACGACCATTAAGACACGCTGCTAGGGAAGCTAGTATTGGAGGTGGTAATGGCAAGGCACATGACTACCCAGCCATGTTTGAAACTATGATGGAAGCATGCCTTCAAACGAATCCTGCTCTAATGGCAGCTACGGTTGATGTTGGAGTCCAAGTGCCTAAAGCTATAGAATTTGCAAAGCTTTGCAACGACTTTACATCATTGGGAGGGAAAATAGTTCAAGGGTACTGAACCAATTGAGGAAGTCTAGAGGTATATGGATACTTGTGTTCGAATTTTCAAGGACTTGGGCATTGATGATGCAACCAAGAGGAAGCTTGCATCAAGGCAATTAGAGTGCAGAGCAATACACTAGTGGAACTCTGTCAAACTTGAGACTCTGGAGGAAGAGATCTCATAGGAGCTATTTCACGCCAAGTTTGAAGCGAAATTTATCTCCACTATGCAAAAGTCTATTATGTTTAAGAGATTCGTGGAGCTTAAACAGAATGGTTGCCCAGTTCTTGACTATATTTTTGACTTCAAGGCTTTGTCGAAGTATGCTCGTTCATATGTGGATACTCCTTATCAAAAGAACGAGAAGTTTGTCTTGGGATTGGATGAATATATTGGGGATTAGCTTGTGGATCACCTCGATGATAGCTTTGAGAAGATCGTCGAGAAGGCTTTGAGGCATGAAAGTCTATTCCCAAGAAGATGTATATTGTTTCACCTAAGAAGGAGTAGAAACTACAACAGGGTGGTACTAATAAGAAATGGAAGCAGCAACAACAGAAAGGAAAGGATCACCAAAAGAAGCAGAAGGGAGAAGTGACTTGCTTCAATTGTTGGCATAAGGTCCATTTTGCTAGTGAATGCAAGAATCCTAAAGCTAAGAAGAAGTGCTTCAAGTGTGGAAAGTCGGGAAATGAGAAGAAAGATTATTCGAAGTCAGCTAAAGGGATGCAAGTGGTTAAGGCTTATGCTTTAGGGGCAATGTCGTCTTCTTCGAAAGCTCTTACTGCAGAGGAGTAGGGAAAGGGTGTCATGGTGCAAGGTTCTCTTTCTATTCGTGGTGTTTTAGTTCGAGTTTTGTTTGATACTGGAGCATCGCATTCATTCGTTTGCAATGAACTTGTGTGTCGCTTGGGTTTGGAACTCGAGATTTGTGATAGACCATTGATCGTGACTAATCCAGTTGGGGGTTCATCCAGTTTGTGCATGTTGTTTCATGGTCTAGTGTTGTTGAGTCATGGTTGCTCTTTTGTGTGTGATTGCTTTGTTCTTAACTTTGCTAGGTTTGGGATCATCTTGGGCATGGATTGGCTCAAGAAGTATGCGGCAAGGGTGAATTGCAAGAAGCTAGAGGTGAGAGTCGGGGATGTGTAAGGGCGAAAGGTGTTGATAAGGTGTAAGCACGAAGAGGGTGTCTTTGTTAGCTATATGTATTCGTTTGTGCTTCCACAAGATGACTTGTCATCTGTGCCGATCTCTAATGTGTATGAGGATGTCTTTGACGAGGTCAAAGGGTTGCCGCCGCATCGTGAAATCGAGTTTAGGATAGATTTGGTCAAGGGTGCTAGACCAATCGTTATGCCTCTTAGGCAGATGGCGCTTAAGGAACAACGAGATTTGGAGGTACAAGTTCGAGACCTTCTTAGGAAGGGATGTGTTTCTGAATGGAGAGCACCAGTCGTGTTTGCAACCAAGGCAGATGGTTCGTTAAGATTGTGTGTGGACTATCGTGAGCTAAACAAGGTGACTAAGAAGAACAAGTACCCGTTGCCAAGGATTGATGACTTGTTCGATCAGCTTCACGAAGCCAAAGTGTTTTCTCAGATGGATTTGGCAACGAGATTTCACCAGTTGAGGGTGGCAAAGGATAGTGTGCCAAAAACTGCTTTTAGGACACCATCCGGGTTTTTCATGTGGTTAGTGATGTCATTCGGGTTGACTAACGTGCCAGTGTATTTTATGGATCTTATGAATAGGGTATTCAGAGATCAGTTGAACAAGTTCGTGCTTGTTTTCGTGGATATTCTGGTTTTCTCGAGGAATTAGGAAGAACACAAGACGCACTTGAGACTTGTGTTAGAGATTTTGTGAAAGCATCAGTTGAAGGCAAAGTTCTCGAAGTGTCACTTTTGGAAGAATAAAGTGAGGTTCTTAGGCCATGTAGTTTCTGGAAATGGGATAGCGATTGACCCCGCTAAAGTGGCAGTAATCCAGGACCAGGATAGACCTAAGAATGCGACAGATGTGCGGAGTTTCCTTGGGTTGGCTGGTTATTAACGACGGTTTATCAAGTATTTCTCCAAGATAGCTGCACCATTGACAGGATTGACGAAGAAGAACCAAGTGTTTACATGGGATGTAAAGTGAGAACAATCGTTCGAGATCCTGAAGGAGAAACTGATGAGTGCTCCTGTGTTGACCATTCCAAGTGGGAATGAAGAGATGGTAGTACACACTATGCATGTGGTACTGGACTTGGAGCAGTACTAATGTAAAAGGATAAAGTTGTGGCCTACGGCGAGTCGACAGCTGAAGCCGCATGAGAAGTTGGAGTTAGCGACGATTATGTTTGCTGTGAAGATGTAAGGACATTACCTATTGAGGGTGCGGTTCGAGTTGTTTACGGACCACAAGTTGTTGAAGTACCTTTTTCTCCCAAAAGGATTTGTATCTTTGGCGGCAACGATGTTTAAAGTTTCTGGCATTATATGATTTTGGTATAGCCTATACTCCTGGCAAAGGCAACGCAGTTGCGGATACATTGAGTCGAAGACACGCGAGTCTGGGAGCGATGTTTTCAGATTGGAAGAGCCTCGAGTATTTGACAAGGTTTGATTTCAGGCCAAGATGTGAATTGGAACCTGAAATGTTAGCAAGCTTATCGATAATACCTACTCTTATTGAAAGGATTGGTGAGAGCCAAGAGCGAGATGTAAAACTTGTCGAGTTTATCCAGAAGATAGAACCGGAAAACATATAGTTCAAAGTCAATCGAGAAGGTTGGCTTCGAAAGCAAGGGCGATTAGTTGTTCCTGATAATGATGGACATGAAGAGAGTCTACTACTAGAAGAGGATGAAGCGAGATATTGGAAAGTTCATTTCCAAGTGCATGAACTATCAGTTGGTGAATGCTGCACAGAAGAAGCTGAGTGGGTTGCTTTAGCCATTAGAATTTCTATGTGGAAGTGGGAGCATATATCTGTGGATTTTATCAATGTACCACCTAGAACTAGGGCAGGAAATGAAGGGATCTGGGTCATTGTGGATCGCTTGACCAAAAGTGCGAGATTTATTCTTGTCAGATCGACTAGGACGGCATCGAAATTGGCTGAACTTTATGTGAAATGGATAGTTGATTTCATGGTGTCCCAAAGAGTATAGTGAGTGACCGGGATCCATTATTTACAAGCAGATTTTGGAAAAGTTTGCAAGAAACTTTGGGAAACAAGTTGTGCTTGAGTACGGCTTATCATCCCCAAACAGATGGTCAGACCGACAGAGTCAATCGAGTTTTGTAGGATCTCCTAAGGGCTTGTGTGTTAGACTTCGGAGGATCGTGGGAAGACCATCTACATCTAGTTGAGTTTGCATATAATAATAGCTACCAATCGAGTATTGGTATGGCACCATACGATACGTTGTATGGAAGGCCGTGCAATTCTCCAGCTTGTTGGTTAGAAACTAGTGATAAGTTGGTACTTGGGCCAGAAATGATTAGAGAAACCTCGGATTGTATCGAGGTCATTCGGCAACGAATGAAGGCAGCCCAGGATCATCAAAAGAGTTATGCCCAATAAGCATCGAAAAGATTTGGATTTCGGCATTGGTGATATGGTTTTCGTGAAGATTTCGCCATTGAAGCATGTGGTTCGATTTGTAAATAAACGAAAGTTGGCTCCTAGGTTTGTTGGACCGTTTCCTATAGTCGAGTGAATTGGAAAGATTGCAAACATATTGGAGTTACCCGAGAATATGTCGAGTGTGCATAATGTGTTTCATGTGTCGTTTCTACGGAATTTTGTGCATGATTCGAATGTGGTGGTATCTCCAGAGTAGTATGAAGACTTAGAAGTAGAAATCATAGTTACAAGACCTCGTAAGCTGCTCCGTGTTGTGGTAAATGACATGAAACATCTTAGGAGGAAGACGATTAAGCTAGTCAAGGTACTATGGAGTGAAGATGGTGACGATTGTACATGGGAGACATAAGAGATAATGAAGGCGAGTCATCCAGAACTCTTCGTTGGTAGGACCCTTTGATACCGTATCATCGTTATATCGTTGTATCTTGTTGCTATTTGGTAGAATTCCGCGTGCTAGGATAAGGCTATGGATGCATGGCTTGATGGTTGCTAGTGTTGACGGGAAAAATTGTCGCACGCCAACACCCAATGTGTATATGTGAACAATTATCCAAATAAGCAGTAAAGTACATAAATGCAGGGAGACACGGCTTTTATAGTGGCTCGACACTAATGCTTACATCCACTTTATAATCCTTATTCATCATAACTTTGGTTGATTACAAGGTTGTACAAGTTCGGACAATAGCTAAGTACAAAGTGTTATAATCGCAAAATTAATGCTTGGTCTACACTTTGACTAAATTGCCCTTCTCTTCTTCGTTGAAAAGCGTTGACTAGGTCAACAATATCCAATTTTGGTGTTCGTGTCCATGAAGTTGAAAGGTAGCATAACAATCCTTGTTAATGTTTAAGTGTTGAAGGAAAACATGCATGCCATGTTTTAATTATCCATGTCATCTCCCATGGCCATTGTGGAGGTGCTGGAAGCCATTAATGAGTGTTTGGAGCTCCAAGGTCCAAAAATTCAAAGGGAGAGGCTTCCAAATGAAGGCCAAGGCTTGGAGTATTTATAGGAGGAAGGTTAGGTGGGAGTAGGTGAGCAGCGGGACCCATCAAAGCCAATTTTCGCACCCAAAAAAAGGCCCAACATAGAAAATTCACACCCCCTGGTGCGGGGTTTGAAATTTCGCACTCCTCCAGGGGGGTCGAAATTACAAACCCACCAGTGGAGTTCGAAATTTTGACCCTCCCTGGGGGATCAAAATTTCGACCCCACCAGGGGGGCTCGAAATTTCGAACACTCCGAAGGGGTTCGAAATCGATAGAGGATGAGGTCGAAACCACACGGTCGAGGGAGTTGAAATTCCTGAATGCGGAGTAAGGGAACCTGCGGTTTTACTGGTCCGAAGTGAAGGAATTTGAGCTTCTGGCATCGAGAAAATCAGATGAATCGGGTGGTGCCCACATTTTCGACATAATCGGCTAGTTCGATCGCCACCGGGACTGTGTGGCCCCGAACCCCCACTGGCGTTGTGCCCAGACCCGCTTGGCAGCTCGCCTTCGGCTCGAAGCACGGCTCGACTAAGAGGCAGTGCCTACATTTTCGACCTAATCGGCTAGTTCGATCGCCGTCGGGACTGTGTGGCCCCGAACCCCCACCGGCGTTGTGCCCAGACCCGCTTGACAGCTCGCCTTCAGCTCAAAGAACGACTCGACTAGGAGTTCATTGGGCCCGAAAGGGGCCACCTGATAGAGGCTTCGGATCTCCTTGCTTTTACGACATGACTTCGACACAACTGCTTTGTATTTTTTGACGCTTGGGCGCATTGCTCACCAAATACTTGATGTGTGACATCTTCGATAGAAAAGCGTGTCAACGGCTAGTTTGAATGATGGAACTGGCTTCTCATGGATGATAGGCATGCAGAATTATTGTGATTGCTTGTGTTTTCTTGGGATTTCGGTGGCGTAATTCTTAAGGGAGGAGAATGTAACAGCCTGCATTTTACGTATCGGAAGATCGTAAAATATTCTTATTTTATTCCCTGAGGGTTGGATCATTCTCATCTTTTAATATGTTGCTTATGGGGATGTGAGACGTGTCCATAATTTTTACCGATTTTGTTTGTGGCCATTTTGCCCCTATCAGTCTTATACCGGGAATAACTTTTGACATATGTCGAATCAGAGGGTGAGACCTATGCCATTGGAAAAGAATTGATGTTTGTCTTTCCATGGAGTGGATACATTAAAGATTTGACTAAGCGGTTTGGGAGAAATCGTTGTTTTAAGGTTTTCAGTTGGTTTCCAGGTCTAGTAAGCCATAATGGGTTGAATTGGAGAAGGCCCATTAGTGGGCTGATGAAAGGGTATAAATAGCGGATCAGGGATATGGGAAATGGTTTTAGTTTTCATTCTCCCATTTGGTGCCTTGTGCTCCTCCTTCCTCTAACATCTTTCCACCATTAAAAACCGCAATCCAAGGAGGGAAATCATAGATCTACACCATTGGAGGCTGGATCTACATGAATTAAAGCAAGGATTCATCGTATCAAGGAGCTTGGTGCGAGGTGTTTGCTATCCGGATTCATATCTCATTGATTTTAGCTTGTTTTGGAGAATCGGTGAGTGATTTACATCTCTCACATGGATTCAATGAAGTATATGAATGTTTGATCATGTTTTTCATCAAATTCAAGTGTTTACCATAGATCTATACGATGACAAGTCCATTTTCATATGAAACACCTTATGATCCATTTAGTAAGTTTAAAGCGGTTATTTTTGTGCTATTCCATATGCACATGCAAGATAGATCCATAATTTAGTTCATATGTTCACTTATCATGATTTTGGCGAAATTTGCATAATTTTGGTGATAATCATCATATTCATGTTGTTATTGATTTCAAAACATGTTTGTGGTTGTATTGGATGAATCGGATGAGCTAGTTTTGTCGATGTCATTAATTGGCGAAGTTCTGGTCGAAATTGGGCTTGGATTGGGCATGTGCAGGTTTTGGGTCGAGCGCTACAGTACTGTGGGTCGAACGTGCTACAGTACTGTGGGTTAAATGTGCTGCTATAGTGATTGTGGGTCGAACATCCTGCTATAGTTATTATGGGTCGAACGTGCTACAGTGATTGTGCATCGAACGTCTTGCTATAGTGATTGCGGGTCGAATGTCCTGTTACAATGATTGTGGGTCGAACGTGCCTGCTATAGTGATTGTGGGTCGAATATGCACCGCTACAGTGATTGTGGGTCGAATATGCACTACTACAGTGTTTCTGGTCGCACACTTTTACAAATTTGGTCATACATTTTTACAAATCTGTTTATGGATTGCTCAAGGATGTACCGAGTTCGTGTGAAGTTATTGCTCTAAATTGTTCTGGGCTTAGGAATAGTCATATTTGACAACGTCTAGAGATGGGAAGGCTGAGGAATTAACGTTCTCGTAGGTTCTAGCTTCCTCAAAGTAGGGGTACAATTGAATACCAGTTGTAGGTCGAGTATCTTGGGCGTCGTGTATGGCCTAGACACGTTTTGTGTATAGCGTGTGGAGTTTTGCTAGAACCGGGGCGTCGTGTATGGTCCTTGGAAATTGATGGCAAGTTGTTAGCCAGCCATACGATAACGTGGGTTTCAAAGCAAGGTTGGCGGTGATAGCCAGAGTCGGTCATGGATGTTTGAAAGCTTGGCGTGATGATGGTTATTGCAATGTATGGATGGTTGTTCTGATTGCCATGGTTGAATTTTCATTCCTTTGGATGTATGGATCGTAGAGGCTATCACTGTCAGATGTGGGGAAGGCAGTTGAGAGTTCTTCTCTAGAGCTGGGTAGATTAGTTCGTTTATTTACCCATTCTCATATACTTTATTGATGAAGTTTGTTATTTGTTTTATCGTACACTAAGACTGTTGTCTGACTCAAGGTTTTATGTTTCCTCTTATTACCTTGGGATGTTCATCCGATTTTTGGATGGGCATACTAAGTAGCAGGTGACAGATGATGCCTTGGTGGGAATGGTGATGCTGATCGACGGCGAGCTGGAGGCTTACGTATCAGTTTTAATACTATCTAATAATTGGATTCCCGTTGTTTTCTATTTCTATGAATGTTGTAGTAAGGCAAATTGTACAAACACTATTATTGTTATCTACGTGTATGGGAAATACTTTCTAGTTGTCATGAAAGTTTAGTGTTTTCTGCTTCAATATCACTAACTATTGTATATGTTCTATTATATTTTCTCCTTGCACTGTGAGTTTACGGCAGGTTCCGATTGAGTTACTTTAACTTGATAATCGTCCATAGCTGTCTGGCACACCTTTTAGTGCATAATTCCTCTTGTATAGTGCGGGGGCTATAGGTGTTCGTCACACTTATTTTCCAAACTAATGGATGCTAGATAATTAACATGAAAATGGGTTTATTTTATGCTCTTATATCCATCTTTTGTGTATAAATAAATATTACTTGGGTATTATTTTGTTGTTATAGATGTGTTGCCCAACGCGCATTCCGTCTTAAAAGTGAAGAATATATACCATATAAATGAAGAATTGCATAAGAAGCTGTCATTGGAGGCTAGTTGTATTCACATTGATCACCTTGGAAGGAGATTGGTAAAAAAGATCTTAGGAAATCTTTTGTCAATCAAATGGACACATGGAAAACAAGGATAAGAGGAGGATCGTAGCATAATCTTTGATGTGGAGGACCATTTAGATGATTAGGATTTGCAACTCAGCTATAAATACACAGTATACTCATGGTAAATACTGTACTTTCTTTTGTACCTTCTTCTTCCATTAATCTAGTTTAGTTTTCTTTTACTTTTTTGTATTTTTATTTTATTAGCAATTAGTTCCATCTGAACAATTAGGTTTGTAGAGTAGTAGTTGTCTTTTGCACTAATTTTCATTAGTGATTGACCGTCTGATTAGATTCAGCGATAATCCTAATTTTATTTTCTGTTTGTTATTTAATTTCTGTAATTTTAATTTCTGCTTTTTAGTTGCTTTCCTAGGTCATATTGGATTGAATATAAATTTGATGTGATTCAGATCTGATTCAATTCAATAATAGTTTTATTTGCTTTTCAATTGATAATTGTGATTTGATCGTCGGCTCAATTAGATTTGTTCTGAATGAAATTCCTGTTTCAATTTTTTTGTTTTCAAAATCAACCTCCTAGTTTTTTCTAACTCGCCCATGAAACATATAAATAATAAATTTTAATATTTCTCCCTATGTTCGACCTGCATACTACAAACATGTGTGCTTGTAGTTATAATTACATAATTTAAGCTTTTTTATTACATAGAAAAGTTTTCGATCAAGTTTTTGATTTGGCTTCTTGCTGTGCTGTTTAGGTTTTCGAATTGGCTTGTGATTGTTGCTCGCGTGATGATCTATAGGAGTGTGTGACTGTGTTTTGCGTATGAGTTTGTGGGTGTGATCTGAATATATGTTTTTCGGATAAGGTTGTAGAGATGTTGGGTATGTGTGGTATATGGTAGAGTTTGATGCGGTGAGGATGATCTAGTATATGCGTGAAGATGGTTTGCGGATGTGGAACGCGTCTATTTTATTGATGAATATGGTGAGGGACAAGAACTTGGTGATCGGCAGTGAAAGGAAGAAGAAACACGAGAGAAGAAAAGGAAAACAAGATATATTTTTTTGTTTATTGTTGTAAAAGTAGAGGAGGAAAAGAAAGTAAAAGGAAAAAAAATAGAAAAGGGGAAAGAAATAAAATGAAAAAGGGAAAGAAATTGAAAACAAAAATTGGATTTTTTTTTCTTTTTCTCTTATTTTGATGGTTGCAGTATCAATGTCTAATACCAAACCAATTAATCAAGAATTTTTTTCTATATATACAAGGAAAAAAGGGGAAAAAATTAATAAAAACTAACATGAGTCGGAAATTAAATAAATAATAAAATTTAATTATTACTTCCCTGGCAACAGCCCCAAAAACTTGATCGACACTTTTCTATGGAATAGAAAAGCGCAAATTATGAAATAATAACTACAAGCGCACAGGTGTGTAGCATGCAGGTCGAACGCAGGGAGGAATATTAAAATTTATTATTTATATGCTTCGTGGGCGAGCTAGAAAAAATTTGGAGGTTGATTTTG
This sequence comes from Allium sativum, assembly GCA_030737875.1. Classification (NCBI taxonomy): domain Eukaryota; kingdom Viridiplantae; phylum Streptophyta; class Magnoliopsida; order Asparagales; family Amaryllidaceae; genus Allium; species Allium sativum. The sequence goes on along the minus strand of CM060927.1, from coordinate 262,234,244 downwards.
AAAACAAAAAAATTGAAACTGCAATTTGATTTAGAACAAGTCTTATTGAACCGATGATCAAATCACAGTTATCAATTTAAAAGCAAATAAAACTATTATTGAATTGAATCAGATCTGAATCTAATCAAATCTATATTCAATCCAATATGACCTAGGAAAGCAATTAAAAAGCAGAAATTAAAATTGCAGAATTAAATAACAAACAAAAAATAAAATTAGGATTACCGCTCAATCAAATCAGACGATTAATCACTAATGAAAATAAGTGCAAAAGACAACTAGTACTCTACCAAACCTAATTGTGTATATGACACTAATTGCTAATAAAATAAAAACGTAGAAAAGTAAAAGTAAAGTAAAAGAAAACTAAACTAGATTAATGGCATAAGAAGGTTCAAAAGAAAGCATAGTATTTACAGTGGGTATACATGTATATTTGAAGCTGTGTTGCAAGCCCTAATCATTTAAATGAGCCTCCTCATCAAAGATTATGCTACGATCCCCCTCTTATCCTTATTTTCCATGTGTCCATTTGATTAATAGAAGATATCCTAAGATTTTTTCTACCAATCTCCTTCCAAGGTGATCAATGTGAACACAACTAGCCTCCAATGACAGCTTCTTATGCAATTCTTCATGTATATGGCATCTATTCTTCACTTTTAAGGATGAATGAGGTTTGGACAACACATCTATAAAAACAATAAAATAATACTCAAGTAATATTTATTTATACACAAAAGATAAGATATAAGAGCATAAAATATACATATTTTCGTATTAATCAGTAGAAAATAAAAGTGACAACTTACTAATAGGAAGACAATTCAATTTAACATCGCATGTTGAATTTCTTTTCAAATTTGGCAAAATTCATGGAAAATTTTGAGAGCACTTCCTTTTTACTGCTCGATCAGGAAAAATCTAAAATATCCATACAAGGCTCATCCTAACAACAACAAAACAAGAGCCCGGAAGTGACTACCCAAACAAGGGGTATAAAATCACCAAAATACACCAAATGGTAAAAAAAATAAAACTCCACATTTACTACATTCCTTTTCTTAAGCGAGCTTGGCATTAAAATGCAATTAAAAGAAAATTAGCATCTAAACAATCAATCCTTGCTTCTATGTACTTAGGCATGCACTCAACAAAGAGGATTAGACATAACAGTAGAAATAGCAATAAGGCAAATAAGTATATTAAATAAACTGAATTATCTAACATAAACATATCAAGTCATGTATTAATTTATTTCGAATAAATAAATGATACAACAATATAATTATTCTGCATGCCTAACAGTCGTATAAATATAAATAGCTATGCAAACATTATGAATCAAACAAACATAAGTAAAATAATAGTAATTATGGAAAATAACATTGATAGCTACCCTGACATGCAGGATACTAATATAACTAATAAGATACATCAAATATTGAATTCAATCCATATATGACTTAATATTTTGGTTGACATTCCAAAAATCAAGAATATTAATCTAGCATCCCTCGTCAACGAATCAGGGATGACTCAAATGATATCATACTATTCATAATTTGTAGGGAAACCTATCAATGAAAACCATTGACAATTATTCCTGCATCCATTTGGGAATGTCAAATAGTTATAGAAAACTATTTGATTCACCACGTTTAGTTGCTGCTAGCTTACATCGCATTCATTATGAAATAAATGCGCAAATAACTCCTTCTCATGACGCTGGAAACAAGCACCTCCTTTTCAATTCGAAACCAACCACCTTGGTCGAGTCTGTACTACTTCGCCTCGAGTTATGGAATCATTACCAATAATAAACACCAAAGATGCCAACTAAAGTAATATCACTTTCAAAATGGTACCTTTCCAACTCAGCGTACACAAACAACTACATATTCTATATGTACCTATAGGAAACTTCATACTCATAAAAGGCCAAGAATTACAACTATTGCCTCTAGCAAAGATTTAGATACTTCTCGAAGAAGAGAAATACTGGTAATACGACATCACCACTAGCTCTAACCCCTTGCTAATAAATAATGCCTCCAACTCACCAAAGCAAACTTCATCGCCATCGACTCCAAATATGAGCAGGCTACTCCTTTTTTCAAGGTTTTGGTTATCAAGTAAAACATGACAACCCTCCATTCGGAAACAAACCACATTTAAACCACGCACGTGACTAAAAGAATACTATCGGCATCTCATTCCTACTGGAAACGAGAAATCAACACTCTCATGGGTTAACTCTAACTTCCAAACCATCAAATTTCACGTAGGACTTATAACGACATACTACTCGAGACGACGTGACCCAATCATTTCAATTTTCTTAATGAAAAGTGAAACTCCAACAAACCGACCATAAATATGTTGATTCACTGGTTGGCTCGAACGACCTAATCAACCAATCCAGATCAAAGCATCGTGTGAGACCTGTAATCAGCGTACACCAACAAGCTACCCCCAATCGGTAAATCCTCCTGGGATTCCCAACCGAAAGGACATCTACAACTATATTGATATATAACTAGACTCAAACATGGTTACAATCTGGTCACCTCATCGATTGTGTCCAAATACTCTCAAGCTATAGGCTAAGGTGACGACTCGCTACAAGAGAACTGCCTTAGCCCTCTATCATCCAATCATTAGTGACTCGCCTACTAAAGATCTAAGTCTCATTTTAGTATCTTTAAATCGAAGACGACCCACTGTTGAAGAGTTCTTACTAGCCTATTATCATCACCAAAAACCTCTCACTACCATTGATATTTTGTATCCTCCTAGTAAGTGAACAAATGGATTCAAATATTAAGTCCAGTTACGTTCAAAAATCAACAAAGCAACTATGACTCAATAAAATTTAAGTTTTTGGCAAACTATGTATACCACTAAGTATAGATTAGTTGTGCCATAACACTCCCCCACCTCGAGACCCAAAATTAATCGCTATAAATGATTCAATCTTTAATAGTATTAATTTTCAGTGACCAAACATTGGATTTTACAAATATATATAATTTAATGGAACCCTCAACATGGTAAGTCACAATCAACAGAGGCAAACTAATTCACGAGTCTCAGTTTTGTTGCATCCATCAAACTAGAAGATCAGATAAAAAATGAAACTCGATGCCAAACTAAAACATGTATGCGTATGGATCGTGATTAATGGAAACATATATCGAGTGGTGACATTGCTTCCTTTCTTTTTCATGAAGAAGCACTCAACGGAATGGAAACGATGATCAGTACACGTCTCCATGATTTGTCCCGACATGACATGACAAACTTCTATCTTGGGCACAAGCCCAAACCTCGAGAGCTTTCTCGATTGACTCCTCCAAGCCATCATTCACTCAGAATGAAATAATCACCCTCTAAGTTGATCACTCAAACTAGCCACAAACTATAAACTTCAAAATGACAAGAGAGGATAACCGTACTTCGATAGCACATCGACTGTGGTCACTCTCTCCAACACAGACATATCGCATAAATCGACGAACTTCTCATCGACTCCCAACAAGTGAACACAAATTTCTTCAAACTGAATTATGAACTGGTCTCGAGCGAGTTGATTTTAAGAAATCAAAAGCAATAAGACGCTTGACTAATTCAGGCTCAACCTTGGAGTCTCTTAGAAGTAAACTCCTAATTTATTCAACTCTAACTCCAAGTCGTCAAAGAAACCATTGCGAGAACCCAAATATCCCTCCTACCATAACAGTCAACTTTGTTCCAGTGAACGGCCTGCCACATAGACACGTAAGTGTTCAGACGGCATGGCATAGTCGACTCGTTGCACTTGAGTGCTATAACTAATTTGATATTTTAGGGCATTCTAGATGATTGTTCGTACCATTATTGGAAACATAAAATATAAATCGAGGCCGATAGTTCTCGATTCTGCTCAATTCTTAAATTTAAAGATGGGGTTATTGGAAGTATTTCTCGTTCATTAGTTCATCTCTGATAAGTGATTAGTACGATCGGTCACTAGTAGATAAAATTATTCCAATGGCACTTGTGTGCAAAACAACCTATATTATATATACTACTAACATGTAGATTCGAAAACCAAAATATACGTAATACGTACTCTCTCATATACGTGTACTCTCAAATTTAGTACTTCTTAGGTTAAAAAATTCAACCTCACTCTGATACCGGTTGTGATGACCTGCTATACACCACTGATGCTCATAACCGTAATTTGCGACGTATGAGCACTAGAGCGACGTAAAATGATCTTCAAGAGAAAAGATTAGTAGAAGGGAAGGGAAAAGGAGAAAGGGAAGAAGAAGGTTGAATAGAAGGGAATGAAGAGAACAGAACATAAACACGGAACTTATCGTATATCTCATAGGTCATCAGATCACATATAATAATAACAATATAAGATATAAACATGCGAGACATGAATAAACATATAAATCATATAATCAGATTATACATGCTCAACAGTTATATAGAATAGTAATAGAGTTTACACAAGAGGTAAATATATCAAATTGATAGACTATCTCTAGAAAAATACCTAACACTATTAAGGCTCCATATTGTCATATAGTGGAATAAACAACAAGATACAAGTATAAGTATGTAAAGCATCGCCTCATGCTAATCCACGTGTGTAACTCTAGATAATATCTGTATCTGCTACCTAGTCTTCTTATCATCATCGCCGATGACCCCCAAGGTAATAAGAGGTAAGTAAAACCTTGGTTGAGAAAACAGTATGGCATAAGCGAAACAAATCCTAAAGAACTGTAAAAATCGTACTAGTATATATGGCATAGAGTGTATGGAGAATCATACTTGTCCCGCCCCTGCATCCAAAGTGTCAGCACATACAAGGATATATATATATATATACATATTGCTCCATGATAATAATAATTGGTGTATCCTATATCTGAATACTAAGGGTGTTCGGGTATTTGAATCGATGATACACACATCACATTATGCCCCTAAAGTAATAAATGATTAAGCAAACATAGCATCCGTCATCCATCCTCACATTCACTCACTCAGTGTGTTGGGCATACGATAACACCTATGTTCCTTGATACCTGAATCCATGCCATTTAGTCGGCTAGGAACTAAGTTGTATCTGTTGGTGCAATCCATATTAAGGACCCTAACATGTTCCAGGTGAAATACCATGGGTTTCCCGCGCCTAAAAACAATATCCCAAACCCATAGATACGGACCCAGACTTGGTCTGATGGGCATCACATCCATTACCCCTTATTCCCGAGTACTCGTCGTATCTGCGTATAAACAATCCCTTTGCACATGTTATCTATAGCATAGTCCATCATGGAAATACTACCATGACTCCTCTTTAGTGTTTACCTTTCGATCCATCATCCTTAATCTACATCCAAATATCACTTTTCATCGTTGAATAATGAATCAACATGTCGACGCTCCACATCCTTGCTTCACGCCAAGCCTCTGATCGAAGAGCCACCATATTGAATTCATTATCGAAGACTATCATATCATGCTCCCTGAAACCACACCATCAGCCACGTTAAGTTGGCCAAATTGGCCAATAATAATAGCAGTCGACCACTCCATAGTAATAATAACGACTATTCAGATTACATATTTAACCAGAATTGGTTAAATACCCATCCAAGGAAAATGTCCAACATTTATCGTGAAATCCAGCTTGTCTCTAAGTCCGTCCTTCGTCTTTAGATTTGCCACCTAGCTTCAGTGTCACTTCGACTTCAAATCCGTCGCCAAGCTCCAATGATGCTTTATCGTCAATCCATCCATGCACTCTGATGCTTCTTCGAGAATTTATCTCTTTATTCAAGTCTAGCATCCTTATATGTTCAATCAATATACACCGAAACGTGTAATTGATCGATAAGCATCAAAAACTCTAACCAACATAATATTTCCTAATACTAGATCGCTTATGAACGATGTTTAAGCTAAACTAATCAAACAATACAACCATACAACCAATAATCATACAAATTCATAGACTATCATACAAATATGCATAATGAAAATAATAAGTCAAATATAAACTATCTATGACATTCAAAGCGAAATAAATGTCCAAAATAACCTAATCCTAGCAAAACTTTCAGAATAGCATGTAACTGGGTAAATAGCACACACGGTTGTGCGTAACTAGGTAAAATGTGACAATTATGGTTAAGACTATTTAAATCACTTTCTAATCTATATATTTATTATTTACTACGTTCAATATATCCTAAAAGTTACGTTTTATAATTAGAAATCAGTATAAATCGTTAAAATTACATTATACGAATAAACAGAGTTCAATGACAGACATTATCACTCACCTTAGCTAAAGTAGCCCAAACTAACTCTAAAACATAGAGCTCGTCAATATGAGTCCAGTAGAAGAAAAGACGACCAATTCTGACCTTGTAAGCAAAGGTTATATATGTCATAAATTTCACCACTATTTAGATAATTAAATGACCATACTTAATTAACAGCTTTAATTAATTAATCAATTACTTTAATTTTTCTTCACCCTTCATATAATATATACATGCACTCTTCAAAACCAAAAATGGTTGTGTCATATTTCCACTGATACAGAATTAAGCTCCATCGTTACAAGCGTTGTCTTCTCCAACGAACTCTCTCCGCTAGCTCAACATTCTCATGCTATCAGAATAAGGACCGTTCCCTCTATAAAAACACAACCCAAATCACCCTTTACGCTGCATAAAACAAGAAACCGCCTAGAGCAAAGCGAGTTTGATCAAACTTGGTGTGAACATGCCATTCTCGAAAAGAAACACAATGGTGGAACCGATGCCACCTAACCCCACTCGAATAGGAAGAAATTCTAGTTTGCAAGCTATGAACGACCATGATTGGAACAAGTGTCGCGGCCTCCAAATAACAGCATAGAGTTTAGGAAAATTCAAATCTAGGAATTTAGGAATTAATTTCGTGATTCTAGCTGGAGTAGGAAATAATTTTTTGAACTTTCAGAAGGAACAATGACCATGGTTTTTTCTCACTATAGCGGAATAGAGATTCACACAAATGAGAAGGAACGGTCTTGGGTCGGGCTTCAGTGTAGCGAGTGGATTAGGATTATAATACCAATATTATATTCATTAATTCACATATGGGTCCAAAAACTAACGAACCCAAATCGAGAATATCGGTTGACGTCATCTATATAAAATCTCCTTCAACAAATAATGAGACTAGTCTTAAGAGCTAAATCGATAGTACGTGGAAGTTAGCTTTTAAAACTTGAATTATACAGTTCTAGTTTCTTATAGAAACGATACACGTTTGATTTACGCACGATCGAATGGTACGTTCAGTTGCTAAGAAACTAACGACTTGTAACAACTCACTACTACGGTTCCGTAAATACAAGTTTTATTGCAATTTGACACTATGCTTATGAGATGACTATTTGCACGTACTTGGAGATCGATTTGACCACTAACTTAACCAAACTTAAAGTACAGTGATCCATATCCTTCTTCTTCATGTAACGAACAATCCGGACTCGATGGAACTGGTCCTAAGTTCTGATTCGATCATTTTTGAAAAATACTATTTTGGAACCAGTAATAGAATAATTAACGATAAATATTTAAATAAATTATTTTGATATCTAATTGTTACAATATGGATCATTACACCGGTAGAATTGGGTAAGGGAGACTGCAGAATAGTATGGATCCTTCCTTTTTGTGTTGGACATCAACTCTCCCCACAACATGTTTATGGGCCAACCGGCCTTAGCTGAATTTGAAGCATACATAGCTCTCTGTTGCTTGCTCTAAAAGTTTCCGACTGAGAGTGGAGTTAGATTTATGCGAGGAGATCAAGTAGCAGGAAAGGCATGTTATTTAGCTGAGTGAAAAGAAGTTTGCTGCAAAGAGAAGGGAAAGGCTGCAGATAATTCCCTTCACATCAAGGACGTTGTTGCATTGCAAGTAAAAATTGAGTCTTATCCTAGAAAATACAATTATCGGTTCAGGTACATTAATCCCAAAAAGGAAGAGAAGCTAGGATACCGAACGGCGACTCCAATGAGACAATGGTGGCAATCCTGATAATAACGACCCTTCTAGGCTCTTGAAAATCGGACCCCATCTTGTATGCCTTCGTACAAGGGAATTGACTAACTTTTTTCATTCAAATCTTGAGGTGTTTTCCTAGACCCATGCTGACATGTATGGGATATCATCGTTCATCAGGAGCCACTCGCTTAACATCGATTTGAAGTATGCTCCGATAAAGAAAAGAGGTGTATGACTGATCTCGAAAGTTTGGTGACATTGAAGGAAGAAATAGAGAAGCTTAAGAGCAATGGGTTTATCTAAGATTCGTTAGACCCTGATTGAATATTGAATCTGGTCCTTATAAAGAAATCCAATGGGAAGTGGAGGACACGCATTGACTTCTCATACTTAAACAAGGCATGTGAAAAAGACGGTTTCCTACTTCTTAGAATTGACCCGCTTGTAGACTCAACAGCTGGAATTTAGCTTCTCTCCTTCATAGATGCATACTCCAGATATAATTGAATTTCGATGCATGTGCATAATCATGAATATACTAGCTTATAACAGACCTTGGGATGTATCGTTACGTGGTCGGCCCATTTGGATTGAAGAACTCCAGAGCAATGTACAAGCGGTTGGTCAACCGCATGTTTGAAAGCGAATTAGGAGGTCGATGGAAATTTACATAGATGATGTGCTCATAAAGTCATGACAATTGGCTAACCTCTTAGATGACTTAGCGGAGATATTTGATATTCTATGCTAGTATGGAATGAATTTCAACCCTTTAAAATGGTATTTTTGCATTGCGTCAGGGAAATTTTTGGGTTTCACCATCAACTCTCGTGGAATTGAAGTCAACCCCGAGCAAATATAAGCCATACGAAACATTCAAGAGTCTCGAAAGATTAGAGATGTGCAGAGCCTGAATGGGAAGGTGCCAGCTCTGAGAAGATTTATATCTAGGGCCACTAACATTGCATTCCTTTCTTTAACTTGATAAAAAGAGGAAAGTAGAACTTTGTTTGGACTCCGGAGTATGTCGAAGCATTCCAAAATTTATTGAATCGTCTGGAGAGGCCTCTGATATTGACAAAGTTGATTAATCACAAGGACTTATTTGTGTATTTAGCAGTGTCTATGCATGCCATTAGCTCATCACTTGTTCTTGAAGGAAATCGGGTTCAACGACAGGTGTACGATATAAGAAAAAGGTTGACGAGAGCAGAGAATAACTATTCGAAGATTAAAAAGCTAACTGACATCCTCTTGATAGTCTAAAGGAAGATAATCACTGCTTTCAGGTCACCCCATCAAAGGTGTACACTAACCAGCCGTTATGACAGGTCTTTCATAATCTTGAGGTGTTTGGAAGATTGCTTAAATGGAATATTAAACTAAGTCAGTTTGATATTGCATATATTCCTTGCAGGGCTATCTAGGAATAGACACTAGCAAATTTCATCGTTGAGTTTACAATTTCGGAGGACAATGCTAATCCATCAACTTCCATATAGAAGCTATTCAAAAATGACGCTCGTAACAGTCGATGTTTTGGCATTGGAGTTATTTTATTGACTCCTAAGGAAGATTGATCTTTTATGCACTGAAGTTAGATATTCCAGCGACAAACAATGAAGCCAAGTATGAACTCTGATTGTTAGGATTAAACTTACGAAGGAACTAAGAGTGAGAGCAATTGAAATCTTTTACGACTCCCAGTCGTCGTATTTTAGGTTAGGAGGGAGTTCCAAACCAAAAGGCATGACTTACTGCCCATCATGATCTTGTCGAGGAGCTGTTAGTTGGGTTTGAATACTATCGCATCTCTTATATCCCATGGGAACAAATGAAAAAGCAGACTCATTGGCAAAGCTAGCTAGCTCGAAGAATCCAGTACAAACAGCCTTGGTTCCGACAGAATTACTGACTAACCCAAGCATAGATCAAATGGAGGTCGAATGGACATTGGATGTCATACGTGAGTGGGAATCATGGATGACTCCTATCATGAACTTCCTCCTACACAAGACACTGCCTAAAAGGAAAAATGAGAAGCGTGTTCTCCTACATTAGATACCATCTCTGCATTTCAATACATTTCTGGCCTGAGTTTAAATAATGAGAAATCACACATCCTCCTTGCTGGATTCACTTCTGGTCATATTGTTGTATGTTTAAATATCAACAAAATGTTGAGAATGGATTCCTCAATGTCTTATATTGGGGTTTCATTGGCTACAAAAGTATTCTCAATAGCATAATGTATTCCATTATATGAAAAAATACTACTATCATGGATAGATGAGAGAATAGATATATTTCTCATCCTAGTAGGCTAGTTATTCTTAATTATGTAATATTTTCAATGACTGTCTACTAGTGCAGATCCTTTATCTTGCCCATGAAGCTGATTTGCATGATAAGAACAGCTATGAGAAAGTTCTTTTGGACGGGGTCTATCCACTCCAGCAAGCTGCCTCCCCTTGCCTTTCATAAGCTAGAAAAACCAAAGGATAAAGGAGAATTGGCCTTAAAAACATAAGCACCTGGAATTATGTAGCTTTATCTATTCACTCTGAGAGGTTACTGTTGAGAACGAAATCACTATAGCTTGAATGGAGTGTCAAGCACAACTTGAAAAATGATGACATTTGGACGGTCACCCCAAGGCCGTCATGAAGCTGGGTGTGGGAAACCAAGTTGAAAGTTAGACATAAAGTGTTGCCTCACTCGTGTCTCTTGCTAGCTAATTATAGTAAAGAGAAATTATGGCATACACTTGGCTACAAACTGGCATTATGCTTAGCAAAATGATGACGTACGATGAGATCATGCATAGTAACATTCCCATAAATGCTAGAGCATTGGCCTATATAGATGATGGTTTGATCAGAATTCCTAGATGCAGCGTAGTAGCAGTAAATGAAGTGTTGAATAAATACAATGGTACTCAGTATATCATGGGAAATCAAGGATGGATTGATGATCATACAAAACACACCACTGGATTGGTATAATATGTGTTGACATCTAAAGCAAATTTTCCAAAATTTAGATCGTGCAAACGTATTTGGAATAGAAATATGAATGAGTGCCTTAACTTCTTTTCTTGGAGAGTATTCCAAAATGCACTGCATACTCATTCTAAATTATGCAAAAAAGGGATCAATGTTCCTCATGTTTGTGTTTAATGCAAATCGACGGCTGAAGACATACATCACTTATTTTTTGGTTGCAACTTTACCAATTTCTTGTCGGACGAGATTAAGAAAAGAGGTGGGTTTGTGGGCAAAAAATGAGGCAGCAATGAAGAATCGCATAACATTTACAAGGCTACAAATGGAAGCAAAGTTCTACTTTCGAATTGTTGATAATGTTCAAAGTTATTTTATTGGCAATTAGGCATGAAAGAAATGGCAGAATCTTCAATATGAGTGCTGAAACAAGGTTGCAGATGTACCATTCTATTTTAATGTCATTAGAAATGAAATCTCTAAGTCTTCATTTTCTTTTGAATCGAATGTGCATTGTAGATTATAGTAGCTTCTCGCTCTTACCCCGTACTTTTCTATCTCTTGCATTTCACATGTCTTCTCGTACCTCTCTTATATTGTAAGTCTTGCTTAAAAATATAAAATAAAATGGAAGGGGCCTTTCAACCCTGCTAGCTTTGCCAAATAAACAAAAAAAAAAATTAACATTGAAAAACAATTTTAATAAATTGCACTTATCAGAATATTCATCAAATTCACAGGGTGTGCTTAAATACGAATTAACGCAATTACCATGAATCTACCATTGTGCAACTCTAACGAGATGGACATCGATATTCATTTCAGCACACTCGATAAATACGTCAGTATGGCTTAAATGATAAGCATGAAAGATGCACCGACACAGGATGAAATATCAAACAAAAATATATTTTACTATTAGGGCAGCTGCATTAGTACCTCTTCTGACTGTCTACGTACCTTTATCTAATTGAGTAAGCAATTAGATATAGGATCAAACTAACGTAGTTCTTCTTTACACCAAACATTAAAAATAAATATTTATTTTCAAAAATACTCTTTATATCATGTACAGATAAAACACTTGGTAAATACTCATGTAAAAGACTTCTATATACCTCTTGTAGAACTTTCCTTTCAAAAGATAAACAATTTCTATTGTAAATAATAATCAACTTCTTTATGCAAAAACTCCATAAATAATCTCAAACCACCTTTATATCTCTCTACTATATGTTTGAAAAAATCTTCAAAGATTGAAGGGAAATAGTTAAGTTAAATGCCATTTATACCCTGTCAAATCTTTAAAACAAAAAAAGGTGTTTTAGTAAATGCTATAGAAAGTCCTAAGACATTACAAACCACTTCATGTTTCAACTTCAGGTTTAATAACAAGTAAAAAGCATTGCAAATTCCATAAGTGTTTCTATTGACAAAAATTAATGTTTTTGGTCAATTTTCCATCGAAGGTTTGATTCGATTTCTTCGTGATAAAGTTAGGTTATAACTCCAAACCTTTTTTTTGTAGTATTCTTAATCATTAAGAAAAAAAATATTGTTCTACATAATTATAAAAATTTGTCAAAGGCATTTCGATAATGCAATTATAGTAAATTTTGCTATAAAACCATAGGTATTCTATATCTGTCTCAGTCCATTACTAGTCCTTATGTTCTTGATTTTAGGACTTTGTACAAGTCATATTAAGTCATAAGTGTCCTCAATCACCAGTCAGATATGTTGTTTGCTTAACAAAGCAAAGATCGCAGCCAATATAGTATGATGAAGTCATGTGCAACATTAAATTTAAACACAAGTTTAGGAAACAGAAATTGTTTAGATGGTGAGCATATTGACAATACTCCTTGCAATCTTCATGCAAAATCTTTGTATAACATAATATAGGTCTTAGCATCACACCAAAGCAATCAAATGTCTTTCTCGAATCATTGCAACTTACAAAACTCACGCCAACCTACTTTGCTCTCGGGTTTAACACGTTTTGACTCTCTTTCATTTTGACTTAACATCCCAATTTTTGACTGTTTGTTTATGACATTATGAAGAGACACTAATCAAAATTTGAGAGGATTTTGAGTATTGGGTATTCAAATATGAATTTTGGAAGTAAAACAACTAGTTCTGTGTTTAAAGAACAAAACCAGGAAAACACTTTACTCCCAATAGGATTTCATCCAAGATACTCTTTGAATCAGAAAAAGAGATAAACATGAAAGTTGTTCATCATTAAAATATATTTCTACTAAGAAAAGTTGAGGAATTTAGCTAAGTAAATAAAAAGTTATGGCCTTTGAAAGTGAATTAATTATTTCTGGCTTGAAAAAAAGATTAAATAAATCCACTTACTTCTCACTGATTTTCGCATAAAATGGTCTCGAATTTGGCATTAAAGAAAAGTTGTTCCATTTTGAATTAGATTTCTAGCAAAAAAAAAATTTAGCAATTCTAAAGTAATGGTTAAAATACCAAGAGTAGGTATTTTTGAGAATAAAAACATATGTCAGAAAACTACTTCATTTTCATGAAAATTTCAAAAATCATCTACCTAGAATCATAAAAGGTGGTCTGAATAAAAGTTCTTCCATTCTAAGTTAGGTTTTCAATAAAAAAAGAATCATCAAATTTGGATAAGTGGTTTAAGGGTTATGGCCGAATTAAGGAGGAGGATTTTCTTGGTGCCTCCACTTGTCAAAATGGCTATACTATTCATAACCTTTTCACAAGGCTGTTTTGGTCATTTTGACCTTGGACACTTGTTCATCATCAATCATGAAAACATTAAGATGATGACGTATGCCTCCTTAGGTGTATGAAGATGGATATACACATATACATAGAAGTAGCATATGTGTCCATCATTTTACATATTAATACGTTTGTCTTTTTTATTTTATTTATTTATTTCATACTTAATTTATTTAATACATGTTTATGCAAAGAGAGTAATTAACACTTTATACATGTGTTTTTATTAGTGTGCATAAAAGTTCTAACATTTTTTAACAAGCAAAATGTCATTTACCGACAAAACTATGTTTGGGCACATTACTGATATTACTTCGAACTACTTAAAAAAATTATCCTCATCAATTACTATTTATAAAGGGATTAACAAGGTTGTAAAATCACTTTTATAACATTAAATCCAAGATTTAAATGATCTTAATACTTAAATATTTACTACTTAAAGTTTCAGACTTTACACTCTTCCCTCCTTAAAAGGAATTTCGCCTCTGAAATTCTATGCAGTAATTAATCCAAAGAAAGCCAAATATTCCACGAAAGAAACTCTATGTATCCAGGGATATTTTTATTGAACGTATACTTTCAAACCAATTTCATAAATCGAAGTTTGGAATTAGAGCATAAGGCATACCTGGATATTATACGATTAGAACTTCTCAACAATACACTAAGGGATAGAAACATAAGTAGTTGTGTTTTCCCAAAGTGTTACTTTCTGCTTGGTATTCTCTCAATTTGTTATCAACATTCTATCAATCCTGCAAGCTATTACTGGATCAGGTCCACCATAGTTTCTTCTTATCCACAAATTCAGGATCATGTTCATTTCAATCCACATCGATACCCACTCTCCCTCTCATGAACATATACTCAATTTATATTAGATTCTAGGACCACTTTTCTTTTTTTACAGTCTCTGCCAAATCATCAAGTAAATACATACTCTTCTTGTGTCATACCCATCGAAATGTTAAAAAAAATCATGGCAGTCGTATTGTAATGGTTTTCACATTTATCATCAACTAATTTCATTGAGATAATATCATACCGAAGTTTAAAATGATATTCAAAATAGTCTTTCAAATGATATCTACGAATAAATCAAACAAGTTTGTAATAGAATTTTTGATAACGAGTAAATTTATCAAAGTAGGATCTTATTCATCTAAGTGGACCTATATTGCACACTCAATGTAGGATATTTCATCTTATTTCAACCAATGTCGACTCATCAAGCAATGGTGTACTCTTCTTGTTGCGGTACCCATCAAAATGTACCAGAGAGTAAGATTTTCAAGATAGACAGCCTAAATATAATATCTTCAAATAAGTCAAATAAGTTTTTATAGGATTTTTTTAGACATGATTGTATCCGTCAAAGTGGATCCAAGCCACATAATAAGTTTAGGATATTTTATTCTATTGCTGTCGGCATCCCCTCATTAAGTAGAAATGTACCCTAGTTGGCTCAATACCAACATAGAATAATAGTTCCACCACACAAGATCTACTGACTTATACCGCACATAATCATCGTCATCCAAAGGTAACCATCATATTGAGGTCGACATCCCCCCACTAAGTAGGGATGTACTCTACTTGGCTCAATAACAACATACAGTAATAGTGCACTACCCAAGATATATTGTCTTATACCACACCCTTGAAGAAATATAATTAAGACAATGTTTCCTAAAAGTAATCTTAAATTACTTTTTTTTAATTCATAATTTTAAAGGTTTAAGAAGAACTTGAAACCACCTCAAAAATATTCCAATTTATGTTTAGAAGGACCTCAAAACTATTACATTTATAATTACTTCACAGAGGTTTTAAAGTCCGAAAGAAAAGGTAAAGATAGCATCTCAAAAGTGCTATAAAAAACATCAACATCAATAAGTGTTAGATCCAAAATTGGCTCAAACACCCAAATTAGTAAAGATTCCAATGAAATGAAAGCTAAAACGAAGAAAACACACAATTTATAGTGGTTTGGCGTTAAATACCTACGTCCACTTTCTTCTTTTTTGATTGATGCCTTGAATGCGAATACAATAATGATTTTCACTCGATTCTCACTCATCTCATACATTGATTCACTCAATTTCCTTCACAATATGATTTGAAAGATGATTGTAAGCTAAATAAGTTGATGAAATTTGAGTTGCAAAGGAGTTTCAATTCTGAATGTGCCCAAAAGATCCTTCCAAATGCCTCTTGATGTGGTATTTATAGGTGGAAAATCCCCCTGGAGTGGGATCGGTTCGGATCCACGTGTCATCAATCCCGCCACAATCGGGTTCGGATGGAATTTGATCATGATAGCACAACAGGTTAGTGGCAAACATGGGTAGATCGTGGGTATAATCGCTCCGAGTATTAAGGAATCGTGGGGTGAAACCGTCGCTGCGAGGGATCGGATCGGCTTTTCTATAGAGAATGGGATCAGATCAACCTACCCGTACCGATCCGGTCTTTGGAGAAGCTCTTCCTTCTTCCTCCCCCTCTAATTTGATTTGGCAATAAGGATCTGATCCAATCCGGCTTGTTTTCCTTCCCTTTCTGCTTTGTAGTGATCTCTTTTTGCTCGAGGGAACCCGATCCGATCTGATTATCTGGCAGGGTACTCTTTATTGTTTGACTCTTTAACTTTGTTTAGCCTAGTTCACAAAGTAGGCTAACATTTTTCCCCCTCAAGGGATGCTTCTATCGAAGATGGAGCATGCCTTGACATCGTCTATTCATTGGTCTCTGAATTTGAATCGTTAAATAGTCATCCCCGTTCGTTTGTAGAGATGTGCCGCTTCATAAGGTTGTGCCTCTTACAGCCTATAAATACACCAAAAAGGTTCACAGATTCCCTCCTTTGTTTTTGACAAGCTTTAGGAATTCTGACTGATGTCCAGAGATTCTTCCAGGTAGGCTTCTTCTTTATTTTTCTTTAAATTCAACTTATACACCATTTCAATGTGTATGATTTCATTCGGGTTCGGGCTCCGACCCGAACGGTTTTCTTTCTCGTCTTGCTTAACATTGGGTTAACAGGCCAAAACGTTTTTGTGGGCTTGCACTCCGGTCTGAATGGAGTAAAAAAGGCTGGAAATACGAGGGGTCACAATAGGCCTATATAAACCCGCTGCCTATCTCCTTCTTCCTCCCTTTCTCTTATTGCTTTCGCCTAACAGACTTTGCACCGAAACCCTAACTTTAAAAAACTACAAAATCTTCTGGTTAATCTTCAAATTAAACACTCTGGTAGGTTTAAAACTTCGATTTTCCTTGTAATAATCGATTTTAGTTAGAATATATGGTCAATCTGAACGATTTTGTCATGGCTTTTGTTCGGCTTCGACGCCGTGGCCTCCTCCTCCCTTGCTGTCATCATTGGTGACACCGTCATCACCTCGAGGCGCTAGGTGATAGGATTTGACATGATAGGGGTAAATTGGTCAATGGTGATTTTGCTGTGACATGCTTCACAAAAAAGGATGGGTTTTTTTAAGAAGGAGATGGGTTCGGTTTTGATGAGGAAGGGGAAGAAGAAGAAGAGGATAATGAATGGGATCGGTTCGGGTGA
This sequence comes from Allium sativum, assembly GCA_030737875.1. Taxonomy (NCBI): domain Eukaryota; kingdom Viridiplantae; phylum Streptophyta; class Magnoliopsida; order Asparagales; family Amaryllidaceae; genus Allium; species Allium sativum. Next base: position 262,216,824 of record CM060927.1, on the reverse strand, counting down.
GGTAGCATAGGAGTGGAGATGGGAATGAAATTTACCTGACCGGATCGGATCGGATTAAAAAGCAAAGATGGGGAGCAAAGCTCACTTGACCGGGTCGGGTCGGAATGAGGAACAAGGAGGAAGAGAGGTATGGATACTCAAGTCTATCCGGATCGCTCCGAATGCCTACTTCCAAACCGATCCAGTTTTGCTGGTTGGTTGTGAACGATTGCTTCAGACCAAAACATAGCTCCCTCCCCCGATCCGATCCCAACACTTACATTCGAACCGAACCGAAGCAGTCCTACTCAATGCGCAAGAATTTGTTTAACTGACCCAATCAATACTTGACATAACCTTCAACTTAAAGAACAATTAGGATAGTGCCTTACGAACATGAATGAGCATCAAGAACTATTCCGAACATTACTGCTTTATCGAACCTTTGCATTACACTCTTATGTGTTTACTTTGCATCCTTTGCACACATAGCACAAACTTTAGTTCACACACGTACACGGGGGGAAACGGGCTATCTTACTCTAACTTATGTTATTGCTTCTTCAGTAGTTTAGCGATCATGGCTGAGAGACGTTCATCTAGGTTAGCAGAGAAGAGAGACGTTGCGGAAACTTCTGAGAAATTTCCTCTTGATGACATATCCTCTCCTTTGGACACTGAATGGGACGATGAGGGCCCAAATTAGGAAGTAGAAGCACACAATAGTGAAATACCTTCTAATAATGAAGTTTCTCTTAGTGATGAAGAGGAAGGAGGGATAGGAGATAATCGTGCTCCTGATGAGTTTGAGTCTGCCATTATATTGGAGTTACCCAAAGATTCTGTTGGATCGACAATTGATGACGATAGACTTGTTCGAATATGTCTAAAGCATGGAATACTAAAAAGAGATACCCTGGTGCCATCGAAAACAGATCGCCCCCACAATCCTCCGGAAGGATTTATGGCAGTTACCCGATTGATGTGTATGGTAGGGGCTATTCCGCCGTTTCCACCTTTTATTGTCGATTTTCTGAGACAGATGCAGATTGCCCCCATGCAATTACATCCCAACTCTTATGCTTATTTATACACCTTGTATATAGCATACAAAGAGGTTTTAGGTATAGATCCTACCTTTGATGACATCCACTTTTTTTATAATTTCAAGCATCAGACTCAAGAGACTCCTTCCTTCTCATATTTTGAATCAGTCCCAAAAAGGAAAATCATTACAGCTCCATTTAGCAGTAAAGCTGGCGATTCTAAGCTCGGATGGTTTTATATCAGGCAGCAGCCGGGGTGCGCCAGGAGATGGACCAAATCAAGTAAAGCACCAATTTTCTAGATCTCAATTTTAAATGCTCATGCCAACACATTAACTTGCTTTCTTTTTTATTCGCAGTTAATAACCCAAAGCAAATATCGGATCAATTATACTTTGATCGTTTGCATCAACTTCTCAATGGCGATCAAAAGTTCCTAACCATTGACGAAGTTCTTAAGGATGAGTATCTCCGTCATCATAGGTTACTATCTATTACCCGTAGTATAGGTCATGGGACGGGTCCATATGTATACATACCCCCGGTAGACATTATTCCTAAGACGGGCGAGGGCTCGAAAGGTCCGACAATACCTCTTCGAACTTCGCCTTCTCCATCTTCAACTCAGGACGATGAGTTAGCCAATATAGATGAAAAATGTAGAGAAGGATATACCGTCCCTGACGATGCTATTTCTCCTGAGAAGTAGCCGTCCCCAAAAGAGCTACCGACAGATGCTTCCCAAGGAAATGCTCCTACTACCGACGATTCCACATTTAAGGGTTTAGGAGATCTCCCCCACGTGAAACCATCTATACTTCAGAGGACTTTGACACAAATCCTTTAACTTTCACTTCTTTAGAGGAGACTACTCCCGTGAAGGCCAAAGAGCACGCTCATGCTAGTCTGGCTTTAGACTCGGGTTTGTTGGGGGAAACACCACTTAGGATGCACATAACACATTAGCACCGCACGTTACAGCACTCCTGTCTTTTGTGTATACTAACTCTAAATTCCACTTGTATTGTTGTGCAGGTACAATGTCTCGCCCTTACTATGATGTCAGAAAAATGCGTCGTAGCATGTCTAGACCTCCTTCCGATATCGATCATGATCGCCGTGAGAGACGGGGAAGAGATGATAGAAGGCCTTACGATTCTCATCGACCATATACCCCATGCTCTCGTTCCCCTATTCGGTCAGATCCAGACGGGTATAAAAGCCACCAAAGTCGTCGTGGAGAAGAAACGTCGCAATCCAAAGACCGAACTTCTCATCTAGACAATCATAGTCGGGAAAAAAGTCCACCGAAACATACCGATTCGCGAGGCAAACACAAAGTTTCTGAGAAGCGATCTGGAAAAGGTGATGCAACTATCGTCCCGGCTAAGGGAAAACATGTTGAACTAACATACACTCCACCACTGGATGCTGATTCCAAAATTAAGCTGGGATATATGGAGAAGCAGTTCCCAGATCAATACTTTGAGAATCTAACTTTTTTACCCGCACTTGAGCCTATTTCTTCAAAGTGGGAAGATGAGGCTAAAGCAAAGATTGACGCAGTTGAGAAGCAATACTCAGAGATGTACAAATGCTCACGCAATCTCTCTAGAATCATTCGGGCTTTAAGTACAGATGTTGATTCAATGAAAAAGGCTGCGGATTCCGATGAGAATGCCTTGAAAAATTTGGAGAAGTACCAAGAAGACACACATGCTCAACTGGTCATCGCTCAACGAGACGCCAACAACTTCAAACAGCAATTTGAGGAGTTACAGAAGCGTTATCCTGACTTGTTGGATTCTCATAGTCAAGAGCGTTTAGAGTTGAAGAAACAAGCAGAAGACGCTAAGTTGGACAATGTCAAAATGCAACTGGCTTATAATACTCTTGAGCAAGAAAAAACGAGTTAGCGAGAAAAAATGCTGAACTGGAGAAACGAAACGCTGACTTTGAATCCAAGTTAATGGAGGCCGAGAATAGGGCTGCCCTAGCTGAGGGGAACGTGGACAACGTCATTAAGTCTGCTGAAGAGGCCCGCAGACAGCTATCAGAGGCTCAGGAAGAAGTGCACGGTTTTGGTGAATTATTGATTGAATTCTTTGCACACATAATTCGTCGCCGAAACATCTCTTGGATTGAAGACTATCCGACGACCTTAGTTCACGTGTGGAGTCAAATCATCGAATGGGAGAAAGAGGAACTTAAGGTAGACTATGTTGATGAAGATAAACTTATGGAGAAGTATCTGAGAGATGACGAACCGGCACGCCTGGCCGAGGGGCGTCGCCTCATTGCTGCTGCTATGGAGGAGGAGAAACGCCTGGCCAAGCAAAAGAATATCCCTAAGGTTGGTTCTTCTTCCGCTACCACTGAAACTACTGAAACTGAGGGATATGATCCCGAGAACCTGGGAATTCCTAAGGCGTCTCTTTTATCTCTTATACCTGAATCAGCGTCAAAGACGGTAGCAGCCTCAATTGAGAAATCATCGGAAGGTATTTCTACCTATTCACCTCAATTTGTCAAGGCCGTCTCCACCTTTCATCACATCATTGGGCAATCGATCGAGGATCCTTTATTTTCTCCTAAGTTGATAAATGTTGCTTCTCATTCTGTAGGTGTTGAACTGATCGAGAAGACTGACGTGCATCAGGGAACCACCCCTAGGGAAAAATCTGTGAAAAAGGCTCAAGGAGAATAGGATAAAGTTACCATTGGTAAGTCAGGAGGGGGAGCTGTACTATCTAAGGCCGACACTTCTCATGATGACGAGATGATAAATGCCTTAAAAGACGACGGTGATAATGAGGGGCATGAAGAAGATCCTAATGTGGCTATAATTGGGGATTCAAAAAGTGCGGATGACATCACTTTGGCTGAAATGAAAGCTGAACAAGACAAACGTATGCAGCTAAAAGTTGAAGACTTGAACCCCGAAAGCCTTAAGCCCCTTGCAGTGGTGGATCCTGGATCAAGGTTAGTTGTTAAGCTTTCAACTAGGTCTATTACAGAAGAGCCTGCTAAAAAATCTTCTCTTGATTCCAGTGTTCCGACTCCTAGGAAGAAATCCACCGATTCTAGCACTTCAACTACAGAGAAGAAAAGGCCAAAGCATGTTATGGCTGATGCTGAAAAAGAGGCTAGAAATGCTCATAAGGCTTCCAAAAAATCCAAGTCTGCTCCAAAGCCCAAGTGATGATGTGCTTTGTTTTATTTTGATATTCAATTGGTCCGCAATTGTTGCAGCTATTGCGGCCCGCACATCTTTTGCCTGATTTCCCTGTACAAACTTTCGTGTTTGTAAATAAAATAGTTTATTTCCTGCAATGTCTGATAGTTATAAGTTTAGTACTTAAGTAAAAATGCAAATAGACAGCATGTCATATAGTAGTTATATAATAAAGTCATTGTTGAGGGGAACATGTGTACACATATATGCCCCCAATCAATCTTCGATAACTGAGCAAGAATTATTCAAGATTGATTAAATTCAAATTCCAATTGCCCCCAATTCTCCGACGGGGCCATATTCCTTTCGTCATTGATGCATATTCTTTCTAGCATCTTTATACTCTCCTGTCTCATAACCAGGTTAGAGTATTGTTGAGGCGATCTCTCATTTGGGTGCACTTTCACGCCCCAAGGGACGTCGTCTTCCCGTCCTTTATACTCTCTCTCGATTCATAAGAGTTAGAGTTAAGAATGTCATCTTCCCATTCTTTGCATTTTATCATGCAAGCGGTCATTTTCTTCGCTCTTGCACATAGGTTATCTCCAAATTTCCAGATTTAATTTAATGTTTCGTGTTTCATGGTCATGATAGAATGATTGTCAAATATATAAATAATGCAGAAAAGTAAATGACACATGATATTTTTATAGTGGTTCAGCTAAGTCGTAGCCTACATCCACTTCATAATCCTTTGTTCATATAAACAGACTTTTCAAGACAAGTCATGCCTTTTTACACAACTTATAAAAACAAAAAGGAAGACATTTCATATTTAGCTCAGATATCGTCGTAAGTGCTGAGCGTTCCAAGCTCTGGGAATCTCTTCACCGTCCACGGTCGTTAGCTTGAATGCTCCTGTATCAAGCTTCCGTTTTATGGTGTATGGCCCTTCCCATTTTGGACCCAATTGGGTCGAAGGTGGGAAGACTCATTTCAGTACTAGATCTCCTAGTTCAAAGGTTTTGAAGCGAACTTTCCGATCATAATAACGTGCTACTTGATGTCGATGTCTCGAGGCACGTAAGTCTGCTTCGTCTCTTTTTTCTTCAATCATATCAAGAGACTCTAGGAGGAGTGTCCTATTTGTCATTGGGTCATAATACGCGACTCGATGAGAAGGGACTTCCAATTCTACCGGGATCACTGCTTCTGACCCAAAGGAAAGTTAATAGGGAGTACGGCCGGTAGCCGTCTTAAAGGTTGTCCTGTAGGCCCATAAAGCTAGTGGCAACTCGTCTACCCATTTGGCTTTGGCCAGCTCCAACCGCTTCTTCAGAATAGATTTAACGACCTTGTTTATTGCTTCGACCTGGCCATTTGACTGCGGGTGATCTACTGTAGTGTATCGTTTATGAATCTTGTACTTCTGGCAGAAGTTTCTGAATTCGATGCTGTCAAACTGTGTCCCATTATCAGTTATGATAGTCTTCGGTATCCCAAATCGAAAAACAATGTTTCTAACTTCAAAACTGATCACCTTTCTCGCTAGGATGGTTTTTAACGGTTCAGCTTCCACCCATTTTGTGAAATAGTCCGCGGCGACTATCGCATACTTAGCTCCTCCTTTGGCAATAAGTAACACTCCAATAATGTCAATCCCCCACATGGCGAACGGCCATGGGCTTACCATCAACTTGAGCTGAGTCGGAGGAGCTCTAGGAATCTTGCCAAATCTCTGACATCTATTGCAGTATCGTGAATGATCAGCTGCGTCTTTATTCAGGTAGGCCAGAAATATCCATATCGTAATACTTTCTTTTCTAGGGCTTGGCCCCCGGTGTGGTCCCCACACTCACCTTCATGTTCTTCTTGCAGTACACGTTTGATGTCGTCATGTGCGATACACCGTAGTAGGAGCATTGAAAACCCTTGGCGATAAAGGACGTCGTCCTGTAAAACGTATCTTGCGGCCTTACGTCTTACAGCTCGTCTTTCGCTCTTTTTTAATGGGAGGTTTTCATTCTTAAGAAAATTCTTGATTGGTGTCGTCCATGATTCTCTCTCTAGGTCGACTTCCAAGGCTAGTTCCACTTCCATCAGGTTGAAAGTCGTTGATTCAAAAACCTCTATCGGGACCATTTCAGTTTCTTCGGGTTTATCAGAACTTGCTAGCTTTTCCAACCGATCTGCTTTCTGATTTTCCGTTCTTGGAATATGTGTTATGCTGTAATACTCCAAACTTCCCAACAACTCCTTTACCCTTTTGAGATAAGTAACGAGTCGAGGTCCTTTAGCAGTAAATTCCTCCCGAATCTGGCATACAACTGTCTTGGAATCGCAATATATATCCAGTGTCTTCACTCCTAATTCTTTGGCGAGTTTCAGCCCGACAATCAGGGCTTCATACTCGGAATCGTTATTGGTAGCAGCAAACTCTAATCGTAATGCATAGTAAATAGATCGTCCTTCAGGATTTATTAAAACAACTCTGGCGCCAGACCTTCGATCATTTTTGGCTCCGTCCGTATATAGCTTCCACGGACTAAGCTCTAACTCTTGGTCCAAAGTAACTACCTTGTCATCCACCGTTTCCTCTTCGGGAATTGTGAATTCAGCTATAAAGTCAGCCAATGCCTGCCCCCTTATTGATCTTCGAGGTTGAAAATTCAAATCAAATTGGCTCAGCTAGATGTTCCATTTAAGTAACTGCCTCGATGCTTTGGGTTTTTGCAACACTTGTCTTAAAGTTTGATTGGTATATACAACTATTGGGAGAGCCTGATAGTAATGACGAAGCTTGCGGGAAGCAATCAGGAGGCTATAAGCAAGCTTCTCTATCTTCGGATAATTACGTATGCAGTAGCTAGCTTTTTTCTCACGTAGTATACAGGCTTCTGGACTTTATCCTCTTCACGTACTAATGCCGTACTGACGGCGTGAGATGATACCGCTAAGTAGACAAACAAATCCTCATGTTCCACGGGTTTTGATAATATTGGAGGCTTTTCTAATAAGTCTAATAGATTCTGGATCGCCTCCACACAATCGGGGGTCCACTCAAAATTTCGCTTTCCTCGTTTTATTAGATCGAAGAAAGGTACACACCTATCTGTAGCTTTGGAGATAAACCTGCTCAATGCAGTAACTTTTCCGGCCAAGCTTTGAACGTCTTTGATCTTTTGTGGTTCTTCAATATCCCTTATTGCTGCTATTTGGCTAGGATTTATCTCAATTCCTCGAGAACTCACGATAAACCCAAGGAATTTTCTAGATGCGACCCCAAACGAGCATTTTAGGGGGTTTAACTTCATTCCATACCTTCGAAAAATATCAAACATTTCAGCTAAGTCCCTTTGTATGGTCGGAAGATTGTTTAGACTTCACAAGCATGTCATCCACGTAAACCTCCATTGTTTTCCCGATTTGATTATAGAACATGCGGTTGACCAAGCATTGGTACGTGGCTTCTGCATTCTTTAACCTGGATGGCATTACCACATAACAATATAACCCCAAGTCTGTGATGAAAATTGTATGCTCCTGATCTGGTATGTGCATGGGAATTTGATTGTACCCAGAATAGGCATCCATAAAGGATAAAAGCTCATGCCCAGCTGTCGAATCTACTAGCAGATCAATTCTGGGGAGAGGAAAGCTATCCTTCGGGCCGGCCTTGTTCAAATCAGAAAAGTCAATGCATGTATGCCACTTCCCGTTAGAATTTTTGACCAAGACAGGATTCGATATCCAGTCGGGATATTTCGAATCCTTAATGAATCCATTATCTTTTAATTTCTCAACCTCTTCTTTCAAAGCTGCTGACCGCTTTAGGCCTAACATCCGTCTTTTCTGTTTGACTGGTGGGTGCTTTGGATTAATACACAAAGAGTGGCTCATAATGGCAGGCGAAATCCCACACATGTCAGCGTGAGTCCAGGCAAATACATCCAGATTTGCCCTTAAAAAATCAGCCAACTCTTTCGCTCGAATCAGATCTAGTTGTGAGCCGATCTTTAGTACCTTTGTCAAATTTGTCTCATCAATAGGTATATCTACTGTTATCTCATTGGGAGTCGCCTTCCTATCCTCGGGTTCTTTATCCTCTCTGGGATCTATATCCTCGAGCACGTCTGAGGGCGACTCTCTTGGGGATGCACCCCTTAATTGCTATGCTGAGTTCTCCTTTGGAGGGGCAGAATCTTCCTTAGTTTCTATATTCAACTCCTTCATTAGTATCTTCAACTCTGTCATGTAACAAGCTCGTCTCGTAGCTTGGTCGCCTCTCATCACCCCAGTTCCTGCATCAGTCGGGAATTTAAGCAGCAAGGTGCAATACATGCCCTAAACTCAGCAAGGGCCGGTCGACCTAGGAAGGCATTGTAAGGCGACTCCACATCCAAAACTACAAATGATAGGATCCTCACTCTCTGGCGATCTCCCTGCCCTAATGTCACTGGTAATTCTACGTAGCCCATCGGAGCTGTCGACACTTCGTTGAAGCCACGTATCCATCCTTCGCATGATTTTAGATCTTTTGCTTCAAGTCTCATTTGTTCGAAAGCTTTCTTGAAGAGGATATTGATCGAGCTCCCGTTGTCCACTAACACTTTATGGACTAAAGCAGGGCCAATTGTCGTGGTAATTACTAGTGGATCTTCAGTTATGGACTAAACTCCGGAATCAACTCTACTGCGGAATATGATGTCGTCTGACATCATCTTTTGTTGTTTTACTGGAGTAATATCTTCGAGGCTACTGCATTCTCCTACCTCGAAATGCTTAGCGGCGTTGACGTACTGATCCATCGCCTTGAAACTACGACTAGCTAGGTGGGGTCCACCTATAATGGTATTAATAAGGATCCCCTTACCTTTCTGCTGGGCTATGGGTTTTGAAGTAGGCTGGTTTTGGTCCGGGGCTTGCCCCCCATGCCCCTTGTCCCTTGGGGCTACCTTGTACTCGTCCAACTTCCCTTCCCGCAGCAATCTTTCAACTATATCTCTCAAATGACGGCATTCGTTGGTGGAATGACCGTGGGTTCCATGGAACAAACAAAACTTTCCCGTTGCGATCTCTTTCTCAGTGGAGTCTCTGGGTGGTGGTTTTTTGTACTGCAATATGCTGTATGTATCCAAGTAAATATTCTCCAGCGTGTCATTTAACGACGCATAGTTTTCAAAAGTCTGGAATCTGGGTCTTTTACTAGAGCTATTCCCTCGGTTTCTGTTCCTTCTATTGTCGTTCCCATTCCTGTTGCTATTACTCCCGCTCTGGTAGCCAACGTTTACTTCAACCTTCCCTGAACTGTCACCATATTGTTTCACAGCAACATTACTCTGGACACCTTCCCTCGAGGCCCCTTCGGACTTTCTCTTCCTATTTGCATGAGCTTCTTCTCGTCTCAAGCAAATGTTAGCTTTTTCATAGAACAATTCTTTGGTAGGAGGCGATTTCCCAGACAAGTAATCCCCGAATTCTGTGTCGGGGTCAACCCCTTCTATCAGGGCCATCAGAATAGTGGGCTCGTGTGGATCACTAACTTCGGTGACGGCCAGGTTGAAGCGGTCTAAATATGACTTCAAAAATTCTCCTGGGGCCTGTTTAATCCGTGACAACTCTATGACGCTCTTGGACTTTCGGGCGTGAAGTCGAAACTAGTTCATGAAGTGCTCACTCAATTCTACGAAATTTGATATCGACCGAGGAGGGAGTAGGGTGAACCACATTAACGCCACGTCTTCAAGATAAATTGGAAAGGCTTTGCATTTTACATCATCTGGAGCTGCTGCAGCATTCATGAACCATGCATACCTCATCAGATGCTGCCCTGGGTCCGTTCTTCCTGAATATCGACCCATCTGAGGCAAATTGAATCGCCGAGGGAACTGTAAATCCAACATATCATCTGTGAAGGAGGTATGACTTCGCTCAATGCCCCAATCTTCATTAGCGTACCGTCGGCTCTTGGACATAATCTGATGCACCATTTCCCATACATCGGCATTTGTTAACGTCCGCACAGGTTCTCTAGGTCTGATGTTCGGATTACCCCTGGGTTCCTGATTAGGGGATAACCTCTTGTTTCTAGCGGTGGCTGCTCTGCACTGCTCTCTGCGCTCCTGGTCGATCTCAGGAGGAAGAGGTTGGAGAAGCTGCTGCTGCGTAGGGTTGGTAATATTAGGATCCCTGGGTAGGACGTGGGATCCACGCATGGGCAGCAACTTAGGTTGTTGCAAGCTTGGGTCATTAGGCCCTAACACACGAGCGACGTCTTCTCGGGATCCTAAAGATCCAAAAGTTATCTGATCAAGGTTTTGAGGTCGTTCAAGCGGCCTTCTCTCACGAGGGCGTCCCTCTTCTAAAGAAGACGAATCATCTACAACAAGGCGGCGTGTTGGGGATGGTGTCTTTTGCCTCCGGAGCTCCTTGAGTTCCCTACTCATGGTGATCATGTTCTCTTGCATGCGGAGACTATCATGCTTATGGGCTTCCAACGCCTCCTTAGTACTCTGAAGCGTGTCAAGAAAGCGTGAAAAATCTCCCTGTGTGACAGGTGCAGATGGATCAGGCTGAACATTAGTTGTCGTGGCTGGAATCAGAGCGTTGGAGGGAGCTCGAGTAGAAGTTCTAGCTTCATTCTGGTTCGGATCGGATCAGAGTGCAGTAGCTTGGCCGGAGCGGTTCGGATGGGGATAATGAGTGACCTCAACCTCATTGGACTGGCTCGGATCGGGGTCTTCCATCTGGTTCGGACCTTCCTGGCCGAAGCGGCCTGCTCCAGAGACTTGAGCACATGACCTCGTTAGCACGATGGCTTGTTGATCTTCTCTAGCATCGTTTCCCCTAGAGCCTTGCACTTCTTTTCCTTTTGTCTTAGCCATAATATTCGATTCTTCAACAGTTAGTCGACAAGTACTTAAAGATGTCAGAAATAGAGGATTAACTTCTTTGAACTTGAGGGTCCAAATAGTAGAATGATAATCCCAAAAAGCTGAGAATTCAAAGATTTCTCAGTGAAAGCACCAAAATGTTAGATCCAAAATTGGCTCTAACACCCAAACCAGTAAAGATTCCAATGAAATGAAAGTTAAAACGAAGAAAACACACAATTTATCTTGGTTCGGCGTTAAATAGCCTACATCCACTTTCTTCTTTTTTTGATTGATGCCTTGAATGCGAATACAATAATGATTTTCACTCAATTCTCACTCATCTCATACATTGATTCACTCAATTTCCTTCACAATATGATTTGAAAGATGATTGTAAGCTAAATAAGTTGATGAAATTTGGGTTGCAAAGGAGTTTCAATTATGAATGTGCCCAAAACATCCTTCCAAATGCCTCTTAATGTGATATTTATAGGTGGAAAATCCCCCTGGAGTGGGATCGGTTCGGATCCACGTGTCATCAATCCCACCACAATCGGGTTCGGATGGAATTTAATGATGACAGCACAACAGGTTAGTGGCAAACATGGGTAGATCGTGGGTATAACCGCTCTGAGTATTAAGGAATCGTGGGGTGAAACCGTCGCTGCGAGGGATCGGATCGGCTGTTCTATAGAGAATGGGATCGGATCAACCTACCTGAACCGATCCGGTCTTTGGAGAAGCTCTTCCTTCTTCCGCTCCCCTCTAATTAGATTTGGCAATAAGGATCTGATCTGATCCGGCTTGTTTTCCTTCCCTTTCTGCTTTGTACTAATCTGCTTTTGCTCGAGGAAAGCCGATCCGATTATCTGGCAGGGTACTCTTCATTGTTTGACTCTTTAACTTTGTATAGCCTAGTTCACAAAGTAGGCTAACAATAAGAATGTTAAAATAAAAATTGTAGCATTTATGAAGCATTTGAAAAGATTATTGGTAGTTTATAATGATTTTAGACTCAAAATAGCTATTGCAGTGTTTCTGGTGCGTTATGAAAAGCTCTGGGGGTAGTTTACAATGGTTTTAGACTCAAAACAACTTTTTCAAGTGCATTACGAAAAAAATTTGGGTTGAATTACACTATAGTGTTAGAAACATTTAAAAAGCGTTTCAAACTCTAGAAGTGTTTCAAATTTCATAAATTTGGATTTTTTACTAGTTTTTCGGCAAAATGTTTGATTCTATTTCTCTATGATAAATATAGTTTTTGACTCCAAATTTTCTACCGTAAGAAACTTTCTTAGTCTAATTAATTACCATGAAAAGAAACCTTTAAAATCGTTTATCTATTTAATATATAAAATTCAACTATACGAGGCATTATTAACATGTCCATTTCAAGTAGATTTTTACTTGACTTTAAATCCAGATGTTAGATATACAAATCATCGAATTTTAAACAATGGTCAGCAAGAAATTATAGGTCTTTGAGTTAGCTTTCTAGAACATTAAAGAAATCGAAATTTCATTAAGAAATGAAGAAGTTATGGTCAAAATATCGAACGTCATTTTCATAGGTTCGAGACCTATCATTCAATCTTAATTTTCACATTTTTCTTCAAAGTATGAATGAATATATGTACTTAAATAGTTTTTCTCACCATGGTTTTGCATGAATGTAGTGTTCAAATTATTCATCTTGATCGTCCTTAAGTTTATTTTCCCAAGCTCATTTAATTTCTTCCTCGAGAAGTTGTGATTCCACATTCCTTTTCAGCCACTTCACTGCATCGATTTCATCTGCTACATACCTCCCTTTATAAGCCACTTCATTCATTCCTTCATTACTTTATAGCTAATCATATGTACTTACAATTTTGTTAAACCTATCTATGCGTTGCTTGATAACGAATCAACACATTATTCTTATTAGTATAAACACTAAACAAAAGTTAATACTACCCATAACCCTGGTTAGTGGTATGGTGTCTTACCCTATCCAATTTTATTTATCAAATAAGGTAGCTTCATTTTAAAATTTCTAGGATGATTTATTAATCATAGGTGAAATTATATTTATACACCTAACTTAAACTCTGATACCAACTTGTAACGACCCACAATTTTCAGACCAATCAAAATTTGTCGAAAAACTCGTCCGTTCAAAACAAACAATGACAACTACCATTTTATTTGATAAATATATATAATGTCACTAAATATATTGAATAATTTTTTTAGTAAATAGCACTTAATAGAATATGTTGTATATAACGGTGTTGTATACACAATTATATGATTTTTGTTTGATGATAACAACCAAATAAATATTTATTTTTAATGTGTTTGATATTGTACTGTTATTATACATTACAGTCTGGAATATAATATTTATATTTAAATAAAATACGACTGTACAGAAATTCAAATATTAACACGGTATTTTATTTGAATATAATATTTTATTTCAATATTTAAACAGTACAATTTGATAACTCTGCTATTTGTTTATCTCGGTAATACATCACATTGCATATACTTTTCATTTACAGTACACAGCTCCTCTCATACTCAGTTACATATATACATATACATTCACTCTCATATACACAATCAACACTGTCTTGTTGTTTTCATCTTCCATCTTCAAGCTCCAGTCTTCACAGCATCCTTCAGACAGTCCAGTCTTCATACCTGTCACATGAAACACACACACACAGTATACTGCAATAGAAATAAATCTGAACACATGCAAATATAAATTTTATTTTTAAAATTCTATTTGCCTCAGTTTTCTGGTGTGTTTCTCATCCTTTTTCACGACTTGATCTGATTTTTAAAACCATCAATCTGTGTCTAGACAACTTGTGATATTCACAATGATACACTGTAAATATCACAAGGTAGATAGTATGTATATACAGTGCAGGGACAGGAAAATTTGTCTGATGGCTGCATATACACACGTGTATAGATATACACGTGTGCACTGCCACGCCAATCAGTATGCAACTGAGGAGTAGCCACGAGGACCGTCTCGACTCAGTGCAATACAGTAGCAAGTGACTCAGTAAATAATACATATCAAGGTGGTTGTCAAGCATCATACATATAGATCAGCATGCAAAAGAGTAACAGCAAAGTGTATATGTCAACACAGCTCAAAGTGGTCGAGCCTTTACAAGTCAGGTGCATAACAAAAGTGGAGCAACTAAACTGGTGAAATCACCACGAATGAATAATGGAGGTGATCAGTTCAGTAATACAAGGATGGTGCTGATAAAATTCAAAACAGTGATATTACAAAATTGAATGGACAACAAACATAGCAGCATAGAGGACAAAATGAAAATGTGCTCAAGTAAACATTTTCAGAAAGGCAAAGTACCTCAAATCAAGTAGAACAGGATGGTGCACTCAGGTACAACATTCAGGCATATACATGCATATTTCAGGCAGAAGGCATAACCAGGTAAAAGTCACTCAAATGGTTCGAAAAAAGAATAAGGCACTCAAGAAATAAACATCAAGCATATGTGGCAAATGATAAAATCTGAATACTCATTTTCTGTCGAAATCTTTGGACTTAAAAGAAGTTCAAGTCTTTCCAGTTCTTTAGAAGAATCTTTAGGAAATCAATTTCTACAAATCAATTTACAGTGGGACAGAAACTTTTGGCAAGCAACAAAGATTTTAAAGCAATTAATTCATTCCAGAATTCAACCCTTTATTTGTGGCAAAGAGATTAGTTTTGCAAAAAAAAATTTTGGTCATAAAATCTGTTCTGTTTTAGACAGTATTATTTTTGGCAAGGGATTCCTAAATTGGCATATGTTTAAATCTGCTGAATATCATTTCCAGAGTTTTTTTTAAATCATCAATACGACAAGGCTTTTAATGTATCCAAAGTTCAGTGATCAAAATCAGGCAAGTATCAAGTATTGGTGATTCGGCAAACAATTTTTATGAAAAAAAAAAAACTCAGCAATCATGGCAAGAAATACAATTTCCGGAAAAACAGAACTGATGTGGGAAAATTGATTATGGACAGTGTACACATTTTTTGGCAACAATTATTTCAGATTTCATATGCACATTGTTTGGCAAGAAAATCAATTTGCAGATTAACTTGTTTCCTGTTTTGAATTACTAAAATTGGCAATGTTCAATCTAACTTTTTGGACTAGAAAATCATTTAGATTATTTCTAGTTTTTTTTTTCCAATCAGTTCATCAATGCACGGCCAAGAAGACTTCCAGAAATTACACAATAGAAAACCAAAGCAACATTAATCTCGGCAATGGCAAATGGATGAAACAAATATTTTGTTTCCTGTTTTAATTCAAGGCAACAAAATTCAGCAATCACAAAGTGAAATTAAATTAAATAAATTCAAAAGGGGCAAGTTTTTTTCTTAGAGAAAATCAATCAAAGCCGAGAATTCAAAAAGGGGAAGCCAACGCAAATCAGTCAAGCCATCACGTGAAATCAGAGTATGATTTAGGATTTCTATAATCCTATTTAACACCAACTCATCACAGGCAGTGGAACATCATCGAGATTAAAAAAACCCACAAAAGAAAAACAACTCGCAAGAAATTCAAAGAAAAATTCAGAAATTCACTCACTTCCGTTTTCGATCGAGAGCCACAGAGAGATATCCCAAGTCGAAGCATCAGAAGACAACTACACTTTCAAAGTTCATCAGAGAATCAATCAATGAACTCGCGATTTGATTTGGGGAGAATCTGAAAACCCTAATTCATTTTCCAAGCCGCCATTTTTTTTTCTCAGAACAAAGGGACCGAGCAAATAAAAGAAGGGTGGAACCCATTTGTTTTGGCCGGCCTAGTTTAGAGTTAAAGGGAGTGTTTAAATCCTTTTTAAATACTAGGGTTTTTGATTTAAAGTTTGTTGAATTTCAATTTCAATTGTAAAACGATTCAAACAGTTTCCAGATCTGTAAAATCTAGGTGGATCCAGTCAAAGTGTTGACTGACAGTTTACTAGAATCTGTAAAAAACTAGGATTACGTGTTACAGTTCGTAATAAGGGGAAAATCTGGTCGAGGGGATATCGACCAGTCTAAAGTTTTGAGCGTAGGGTTAGAATAGGAGCAGGGTTTGCGAGTGTACATGGTCTTGTATGCGGGAGCTGTTCTATCACCTAGTAGAAACCTTAGAAATGCAGCAGTAGGCAGGGTTTTGCCGAAGCTGGGTATATCTGTGTGTGATTTATTTTCTGTATTTCTGTTTCTGCTATATTCTGTGATCTGTTTATTATTTTAATATCCTGTCAGTTTTTCAATTCTGTTTAAAAACTGTGAAAAACCCTATTCACCCCCCCCCCCCTCTAGGGTTATTCTAGATCCAACAGTGGTATCAGAGCCAGGTATTTAACTCTAGAGTAATGGTGATTCCTAGTTGTCAGTCGATAGAGAGTCAGTCCAGTTCATCTCCAACTATTTTCACTGAAACAGATTTTTTAAACTGGAAATCTGAAATGGAATTTTATTTAAAATCTGTTAATATTAAATGTTGGGATGCTGTTATCAATGGGAGTGATATGTCTGATAATAGAAACATTGTTTTCGATTCTCGTGCTATGAATATCATATTTGATTATCTCAGTACAGAACATTTTATTCACATATCTCATTGTTTGGCTGCGCAGGATGTCTAGAGAACTCTAAACATGCTCTATGGAAAATCTGACGACTGCTCAAAACCCCAGAATGTCAACTCTGATTCAGATCTGTGTTTAAAAGGAGAAACAGATGAATCAATCGAAGGAGATACAACAGACGATGAGACAGGAAATTTTTCATACGAAGATTTAGTTTATATGTGTACTGATCTAACTAAAGCTATTGATAAACTCCAATCTAGAAACAAATCTCTGAAATCTAAAAATCTTGAGTTGACCAGCAAAATTGATGATTTGGAATCACAACTTGAACACTTTAAAAATTCCTCAAATTCAGATTGTAAAAATTGTTTGAAATTGAAAACCAATCTTGTTCATCTCAATAAAAATATTCAAAAGTTTGAAAAAGAAATTCTGATCTTAAAAGAGAACAAGATTGAGTTATCAAGTTTGAATAATTGTTTACAAAAAGAATTTGAAATCTTTAAGACAGATATATATTCCAAATTTGAAATTGCTGAAAAGGAGAATTTGTTGAAATCCGATTTGATTTTGAAAGAACTGGAAAACGAGATTGAAAAATCCAAGAAATTTGGGTTTAAAAAACAAAAACTTTTTGAATCTGAGATTGTTGAGTCCCAAACCAAAATTAATTTGCTTAAAGAAGAAAATTTGGTTTTGAAATCTGACTTTGAAAAATATAAGATCACTGAAAATCGTGGTTCAGATTTATTGAAAGAAAATGGTGATCTCAAAACAAAACTTCAACAACTTGAAACAACCTTGGCAAAATTTTCAAACAGTGAAAAATCTTTAAATATGTTGTTGAAAAATCAATTTTCTTCAGGAAATAGAATCGGACTTGGTTTTGGAAAATCTGAGTCATTTGAAAAGAAAAGTTCAAACGATTTTAAAAATCCTCTAAGCAGCTTTGAAAAGAATGAACTTGAAAATATGAACTTTGAAAATTCCAAGGGATTTTTGAAACAAAAACAAAATGAAAAATTGTTTTATAATAAACCATTTAAGCATATCTGGATCCCAAAAGGAAATAAAACGAATTCAGTTAACTTCAAACAGATTTGGGTTCCAAAAGGTACAAAGGTAAATTTAGATGGTTTGTTATATAGACAGGTTTGGGTACCAAAAGTGGTAAACACATATCAGAGTGGTTTTACAAATTTTGTTAGACCACTCGATCCTTTAAACTGTTAGGTACCAAAGGAGGCTGAGGAACTGCTATGCTGAAAAGAGATTGATTTCAAGTTGCTCTATATTTCTGTATTCTTTACAGTACCTCGGCCAAGACTGATGAGTCAGAGATTCTGGTTTACACTGATTTCAGGTAGGATCTCTGAACTTGTCCTTGTAAATATTCTCGGTTTTTTAATCTCTTGTTTATTTCTTCTTCTATCTCTCTTCTGTTTATTTTCTTTGTCTGTTTGTGTAACAACCCGTATTTCAATAACATGTTAAAACGAGAATCAAGGCAGAATTTAATTTTAAATTCTGAATCAAGTAAAACGGGCTATGCCATTGCGTTCGTCTCGGAAAAATACGCGAAATAGAGTCCGAGTTTTCGAAAATCGGAGTCCGTATGACCCGGTTAAGGCCCAAAGAAGTTTTCGGAAAATTTGAATTTCGAAACGTGCAGAAATGGGGCCAGGCGGGAAAATTCCCGCCCAGACAAGTCGACAGGCATGTCGACAGGCATGTCGACATGCATGTCGACAGGGCTGTCGACTTGCCCTGTCGGCTGATTTTGATCTGGTGCACCTATTTGCTATCTTGGCTAGGTTTTTGGGCCTGGTTTGAAATCTGACGATTCTGGTTGGTCCTAGGGTTAATCTAAGGGCCTAAAACTATCCTAATCTCTATAAAAAGACCCTAAACCTACCCCTAAACCCTCATTATTCACTCATGTAACTAAACTATGGCCAAATTTCTACTCTCATGGCCTCCATCTCAAATCCCTAGAGCCTATGCACTCAAATCAAGTTCAAATCAAAAGGTGCAAGCTTGCTACACCAAATCAAGGCCAAATCAACATTGCTATGCGAGTTTCATGAAGGTTCTTCTTCAAAGGAGCCACCTTTCTTCGTCAAGATGATGCATGACCCCTTTTCTAAGCCTTGCCTATGTAAGTTCTAGCTACTTTTGGATCAAAACGGTATTTCTAATGTTGACATGGGATAAAATGAGGCTAAACATGATTATGCGAACCTACATGAACCTTACCTTGCCTCTTGTGTTCATGTTTATGATTTTAGGCCATGTGAGTGATTTAATCATGCCTCTCATGCTATGCATAACCTAGTTTAACTTGCAAGTTTGGATCTTTATGCATGAAATGCTAGCATGAACCTTTAGGAAATACTTTACTTGTGAAACATTGGCTAAGACTAGATTTTGGGGCTTATGCATGTTTATGAACCCAAACCCCTTATGCTAACATGCAAGTTTGTGGCCAAATCCTTTATGAGATTATGCATGCTCATGGCCAATCCCCTCTTTTAAGTTGTGCATGTTTATGGCCAAATCCCTCTTGATAATATGCATGTTTGTGGCCAAATTACCTTATGACACTATGCATGTCTATGGCCAATCCCTTTATGATGTTATGCATGTGGAAGCCAAGCCCTTTTTGGCATCATGCATGTTTTGAGACCAATATGTGACATAGTATCCTTACTATATTGACTCGCTTTGCTTGCGTTGGGAAAACACGATTTTGGGTAGTTAGATAAACATGAACATGTCGCAAAATCTTAACTTGAATATGACATGTAAGGATGCATAAAAACATGAGCTTGGGAATTTACCTATTAAGTTAGGTCTACCCTTTGGGAATTTACCTATTAAGTTAGGTCTACCCAAATGCTCGAAAACTTGTAACATGTTTTGGAAACATGATGAACTTAGATAATATGAGTATGGCCAACTCGAGGTTGGGTTGAGTTTGCAACGTAAAACTACCCGGAACCGACCGGCCTAACTAGTAGTTGCAAACAATAGGACCCAATGTGAGAAGTTGGTCATGTCGCGCTTAAGACCCGAGGTTAGACTAGGTTGTGGTGTAAATCTACCCGGACCCGCCCGGCTTAACTAGTAACCACAACAAGGTCTAATGTGAGAGGTTGAGGGTGCATTAATTAAATTAATGCCACATAATAGGGTTAAGTTAATTTGATTAATGAGGCTTAACCAAATATGATATGGACAAATGGGTTAAGTAATTTGATTAGGCTAATGATACTTAACAAAACATGATAAGCTTGGGTAGGTTAAGTAACTTGATTTGCCTAATGACACTTGACCATTTTTTATACGACTAGTGGACGGGATTAAGTTAACCAACACTTAATCAATCCAACACGATAACGTGATAAGGTTAAGTAAATTTTCTTAATGACACTTAACCGTATAATACAGTTAATAGATGGGGTTAAGATTAGGCTTAACTAATCTAAACACGGTAATTCGATAGGGTTCAGTTAAACACTTAACCAATTTAAACTTGATAATTCAATGAGGTCAAGTAACCCATACTTAACCGACTTAACTTGGTAATTTAATGGGGTTAAGTTAAACACTTGACTAATTTAACACGATGATTTGATGAAGTTAAGTGACCTATACTTAACCAATCTAACTTGTTAATTTGATGAGGTTAAGTTAACCTATACTTAACCAACCTAACGTGAAAACATGATAAGGCTAAGTCACGAATCGTTTCGAATACGCTTGACCGATTTGACTCGGTAATCTGATGGGGTCAAATTAATATATACTTAACCAATCTAAAATGATAATTAGACGAGGTTAATTCATGGATTGCTTGATATACTTAACCAACTTGACACATGGTCTGTAGGGTTAAGTCTTGGACTTGGATACTTAGCCAGTTTCGACATGTTTTGTAGACGGGTTAAGTTGTGAACCTAAGTGACACATAACCCATTAGATAAGCCCTAATTCGGAGGATTAGGTAAATAACCATAGTTAACAAGGATTATGGAAATAAGGCTAAGTGGTAAACCTTAGTTAAGGGAAACTAAGTAATAATTCTTAGTCTAGGAAGTTCGGACCATTTCTTAGATAAGATTAGTAATCCGATACGTTAGGTCAACGTTTAAGTATGCGTGAAGGAGCAGGCTATCTGATTTAGATAAAGGCTCCAACGAACTGGGTAACGAAGCAGCGGCTTCGGGGAACGTGAGGATATTCTTGGGATCCCTCTGTGAGCTGCCAGGTCATTATACTAGGCTCACGAGAGGTTGAGGTCTGCGGTAGAAGAACCAAGAATATGCCTTGGTTGCTATGCGAGCGACCTAAAGACTGGGGTGGATAGCAGTGAGTCGGCGAATACATAAGGTGCCCGAGATAGCAAGTTCGTCGATCATCTACCATCTTGAGTCAAGCGTGTACGTACGGAAAGGCAGGGAACACCCAACAGACCATAATTGCTATCTAATTATGGGTGAGGTAGGCCGTAGGATGTGGGCTGGCCGGAGTGTAGTTCTCATGCAAGATTTTCTCTTGTGTTGCCTTTCACTAGTTGAGGGAGGGGTCTCGTGGGACCATAGCCACGTGTAGAAAAGCAGACCTTAGTATCTGCATCGGCAGATAAATCTAAAGCTCCCGACCGAGTCCTGTATTTCTTGTTTTGGCCGGTGACAGGACTCGGATAGCGCGATGTGATACATGTGCATCCAGTTATAGAAAAACGATTCACGATGAATACGTGGGAAAAAGGGCGCGGTTGAGGGTTAGCGTAATCCCTAAGGGCCTAGGTGGTTTAACCCAGACCGAAATACGAAAGCGTGCAATAGGTAAGCGTAATCCCTAGTGGTGCTAGGTGGCGTAAGTCCTAATAGTTCAAACGATGATTCATATGGAAGAACCTAGCTAGAACAAGGGTGACAGTCCAAACGACTTCAAGGATAATACGACATGGGGAAGCCCGTACGAGGTACGGCAAAGGACTAAACTTATATACATGAAAAGAAACATATGATGTGAGTAACCTGTATATGTGATATATTAGGTTGACATGGACCATTACACGACTTTGAGCAAGGAACGTTCATGGCGCAGGTAGGGATACTAGTACGAGAGGTGCAGAGCAAATATACATGTTAGGACTAGATACCTTGGGATAATGTACTCGGTAGAAATCTGACGATGTGATACCTTGACTTATCATAACACCGCAGTTTATCATGATACCTTGGTTTACCTTGCCACAGTAGTTCAACCGGCCATCCTGGTTTATCTGTCTTGTAGTTATCCTTATGTTTACTTTCAGTTTATGCATGTCATGTTACCTTTACCTGCTTTTATACTGGAAGTAGATAGGACTTACTCAGTCTTTTTGACTGACCCGTTTTGTTTCGCCTCTTTTCTTCCGTTTCCCCCCCCAGGTTACAGGGAGAAAACAATGCTGTTTAGTTCGGACTTCTTCTACCTGAAGGTCATCATGGATGGCTTGGACTTCTCTTGGCTATGGCTACTTTACTGTTTTTACTTGGGGAATAATTTATGAAAAGGTTTTTATGCTTCTTTATTATTGCAAGACAGGTTTTGATGTACTCTGATGTAAAAGGCTTTAGACCTTATTTATTCATGTTATGAAAGTTTGATTTTACTTCCGCTATTTATATATGTTCTGTCTTGTGATATTTCTGTGCATGTTTACCAATAATGCCCCTCTAAAGCTAGTGCATTCCTTTGCGAGTGACCCTAGCGGAGGCTGGGTGTTACAGTTTGATTTGTCACTGTCATATCATTCTAACTTCTTGGGCTTCGTTAACTTCTAATTGCAGTAATCATGATCTTCTGGAAACTTTCCTTGTTTGAATAGAACTCTGACGTTATAATCTTTCCAGATCTTGAATTTTTAATTTTGTAAATATCTGCAATTGCTGTGAAGTTTATTTTTTTGATTTTTGAATTCATAACAGTGTTGATGTATCCTTGTCATATCTTGAACGTTGTTAATTTGAATTCTAAATTTTTTGAAGATCTGAAAAACAATTGAAATTTCACACAAATTTGCTGTTTTGAGTTTCTTCTAATTCATTTTAGAAAAGCTTGAAATAATATACTCATTACAGCACACTGCTATTTATCAGTTGTGATAATTTCATTACTTTTCAGATTGGCTTTGAAATTTTGAATGGCTTGAATCAGTGATACATCTGGAAATTCATTTTGTATTCATGATCAGTATGGTTGAAAATTGTGTATCTGAAATCATCTGAAATTTTTGATATTCTGAGGTTCACACACCCCCTAAATTTGAAATTATAAATCTTGTGTGAATAATTCATTATATCTAATACTTGATATAGATTCAAGTGATTTCAAATAAAGTATTTTAATTTTTTTTCTGGATCATGAATATTTCTCAAGTCTGATGTAAATGATCTGAAATTATTCTTACACTTGTCAGAAATATCTTGAAACCTTCTTTTTGAAAAATGGTCTTTGAAAGTCGATGTTATTTCATGATGATTTGATTTGAATGATTGTTTGTTTAAAATCATTTGAAATTATTGATTTATTGAATCACACACATATCTTGAATCTGAAATATATTATTGTGTGATTGATTCATTAAATCCTGATATAGTCACATTTCTTCAAATGATTTAAAATAAACTAAATTTTTATAATCATGGATCATGGAATATATTGTTTTTTGTGACCTTCAGAAACATCGTCTGACAAGTCTGTTGTGATACTGATTTCTCTGTGCTGCTCTGATACTGTTTTTGAAAAATGTTTGTTTTGGAATCATGCTGCTCTGATTATAAGAAATTGATTTGTAAATATTTTTTGAGGATGCTTGATTTGGTATCAAAGGTTCATTGTGCTCTGATGAATGAAATTTGTGTGCTTGAGTTGCTTGCTTTGTAATTAAGTCTTTTCAGTTGACTGAGGTACCATTGTTAGCCACCGGGGTGTGATTAAAATCCTTGAGAGCGAGATAACAAGTGGTATCAGAAGCGCCTTATATTTGTCTCATCCATCTATACTGAGATTCAAATTTTCACCTTGTATAGATCCACACATATTCTTTTTGCCTAATACAAATAAATGTGCTGAATTTTTCTGGCTGGGTTTGTGTTTAAATTTCTTTGGTCTGAGATGTCCATGATAGTCCATCAGGGTGTAATTAAATTCCTCGATAAGGGAGACTACAATTGGTATCAGTTTTTTTCATCCATCTGAGATACCCTTGTTTAGCCACCAGTGTCATTTTTAAAAAATCCTCTTTAATAGAGACTACAAGTGGTATCAGATTAGGAAGTGCTGAATTTTTTTTTATTCTCATCATGTATATATTTTTCTTTTCCCTCTTGTGATTTGTATAGCTCTTCATATTCCTCTTGTAATTGATTTTCAATTTTAAAACTATTTTTTATTCATTCACAAATTGAAATCAATATCCATATTGTTCTGTATTTATTCATCAAAATATATCAGAACTTGAAATTGTGATTAATTATGAGTACAATATATTTCACAACAAGAGGAGATTTTATTTAGATTTTCATGACGGTTGAATATTTATTATAATACCTTTGAACTGGGAATTATTTCACGAACATCTTCTATGCCTCTCATCATTCTGTCAACCATTATGAGTTTATATTAATGTGGAGAGTTTATATTTTTAAAATAATCTTAAAACAGTGAAAATAGTTGTGATGGAAATGTGACTGCATTATTTTTTCAGAATTAGTGACAATTGAAAATTTTCAAGAATCCCGGTACAGTTCATGCATATCTCATAATATAATTAATTTAGAAATTTATTTCACAGTCCATCTCTGTACTTACCACATTTCTATCATCCATATTGGTTTTATATATCGAGGAGTTTTTCCTTTTTAAAAGCTGAAAATGATGAAAATATAATTAATATATAAGTGTGTCTCTAACCTCATTTAAAAATCCAAGCTCTGGTCATGAATGGTTAAGAGACAACTTATAATTTAAGCTGCGACTGACTTCATTTAAAAATCCAAGCTCTGGTTATGCGTGGTCAGTGTGCTCTTAAACAAAATAAAAAGAAAAAGGGAAATTGTGCTATAAATTGAAATTAATTTGAAATTCTCCTTGGTGTTTATAAAAACCAGCCTATCAATCCATCTTTCTAATCTGTGAAATGTGTTGAAATCTTATGAAATATTATGATTTGTTGATTGATAGCTATTGGGAGTTGAGATTATACTACTTTGTCACTTAAATTGGATTATTAATTATAGTCCAAGTCCATCACTGTTTTTTGTGCTTTACTTTTAAAAATATTTTGAAAATAATTGGAAATGATGAATTTTATAAAACTCTCCCCATTTTATATAAAATTCATCGTAAATTCGTCATTCTCTACAATGTGAGATATGCCACCAGTTCTTAATCTATTATGATTTTTGTTTGACTGATTGAGATATATGATGATTACTCTTCCTCTTATGCTGAAATTATATTTTTAGTCGTGTTTCATCTATATTTTAAATTCTATATCCTTTTGATGATGACAAAAGGGGGAGAATGGGTTGAGATTTTGATTTATGAGTGAATATTTTATAAATATTTTTAATTTTGAAAATTCATTCAATTTTCATGTTTCTTCACTCAAGCACAGTTATAGGGGGAGCTTTTGTAGGGGGAGCTAATAAATAGGGGGAGTTCGTTTTTCATTTTCAAACACAGTTATTGTATACAAAATCTTTTATTTGTTTGTCATCATCAAAAGGGGGAGATTGTTGTATATAACGGTGTTGTATACACAATTATATGATTTTTGTTTGATGATAACAACCAAATAAATATTTATTTTTAATGTGTTTGATACTGTACTGTTATTATACATTACAGTCTGGAATATAATATTTATATTTAAATAAAATACGACTGTACAGAAATTCAAATATTAACACGGTATTTTATTTGAATATAATATTTTATTTCAATATTTAAACAGTACAATTTGATAACTCTGCTATTTGTTTATCTCAGTAATACATCACATTGCATATACTTTTCATTTACAGTACACAGCTCCTCTCATACTCAGTTACATATATACATATACATTCACTCTCATATACACAATCAACACTGTCTTGTTTTTTCATCTTCCATCTTCAAGCTCCAGTCTTCACAGCATCCTTCAGACAGTCCAGTCTTCATACCTGTCACATGAAACACACACACACACAGTATACTGCAATAGAAATAAATCTGAACACATGCAAATATAAATTTTATTTTTAAAATTCTATTTGCCTCAGTTTTCTGGTGTGTTTCTCATCCTTTTTCACGACTTGATCTGATTTTTAAAACCATCAATCTGTGTCTAGACAACTTGTGATATTCACAATGATACACTGTAAATATCACAAGGTAGATAGTATGTATATACAGTGCAGGGACAGGAAAATTTGTCTGATGGCTGCATATACACACGTGTATAGATATACACGTGTGCACTGCCACGCCAATCAGTATGCAACTGAGGGGTAGCCACGAGGACCGTCTCGACTCAGTGCAATACAGTAGCAAGTGACTCAGTAAATAATACATATCAAGGTGGTTGTCAAGCATCATACATATAGATCAGCATGCAAAAGAGTAACAGCAAAGTGTATATGTCAACACAGCTCAAAGTGGTCGAGCCTTTACAAGTCAGGTGCATAACAAAAGTGGAGCAACTAAACTGGTGAAATCACCACGAATGAATAATGGAGGTGATCAGTTCAGTAATACAAGGATGGTGCTGATAAAATTCAAAACAGTGATATTGCAAACCTGAATGGACAACAAACATAGCAGCATAGAGGACAAGATGAAAATGTGCTCAAGTAAACATTTTCAGAAAGGCAAAGTACCTCAAATCAAGTAGAACAGGATGGTGCACTCAGGTACAACATTCAGGCATATACATGCATATTTCAGGCAGAAGGCATAACCAGGTAAAAGTCACTCAAATGGTTCGAAAAAAGAATAAGGCACTCAAGAAATAAACATCAAGCATATGTGGCAAATGATAAAATCTGAATACTCATTTTCTGCCGAAATCTTTGGACTTAAAAGAAGTTCAAGTCTTTCCAGTTCTTTAGAAGAATCTTTAGGAAATCAATTTCTACAAATCAATTTACAGTGGGACAGAAACTTTTGGCAAGCAACAAAGATTTTAAAGCAATTAATTCATTCCAGAATTCAACCCTTTATTTGTGGCAAAGAGATTAGTTTTGCAAAAAAAAATTTTGGTCATAAAATCTGTTCTGTTTTAGACAGTATTATTTTTGGCAAGGGATTCCTAAATTGGCATATGTTTAAATCTGCTGAATATCATTTCCAGAGTTTTTTTTAAATCATCAATACGACAAGGCTTTTAATGTATCCAAAGTTCAGTGATCAAAATCAGGCAAGTATCAAGTATTGGTGATTTGGCAAACAATTTTTATGAAAAAAAAAACTCAGCAATCATGGCAAGAATACAATTTCCGGAAAAACAGAACTGATGTGGGAAAATTGATTATGGACAGTGTACACATTTTTTGGCAACAATTATTTCAGATTTCATATGCACATTGTTTGGCAAGAAAATCAATTTGCAGATTAACTTGTTTCCTGTTTTGAATTACTAAAATTGGCAATGTTCAATCTAACTTTTTGGACTAGAAAATCATTTAGATTATTTCTAGTTTTTTTTTCCAATCAGTTCATCAATGCACGGCCAAGAAGACTTCCAGAAATTACACAATCGAAAACCAAAGCAACATTAATCTCGGCAATGGCAAATGGATGAAACAAATATTTTGTTTCCTGTTTTAATTCAAGGCAACAAAATCCAGCAATCACAAAGTGAAATTAAATTAAATAAATTCAAAAGGGGCAAGTTTTTTTCTTAGAGAAAATCAATCAAAGCCGAGAATTCAAAAAGGGGAAGCCAACGCAAATCAGTCAAGCCATCACGTGAAATCAGAGTATGATTTAGGATTTCTATAATCCTATTTAACACCAACTCATCACAGGCAGTGGAACATCATCGAGATTAAAAAAACCCACAAAAGAAAAACAACTCGCAAGAAATTCAAAGAAAAATTCAGAAATTCACTCACTTCCGTTTTCGATCGAGAGCCACAGAGAGATATCCCAAGTCGAAGCATCAGAAGACAACTACACTTTCAAAGTTCATCAGAGAATCAATCAATGAACTCGCGATTTGATTTGGGTAGAATCTGAAAACCCTAATTCATTTTCCAAGCCGCCATTTTTTTTTCTTAGAACAAAGAGACAGAGCAAATAAAAGAAGGATGGAACCCATTTGTTTTGGTCGGCCTAGTTTAGAGTTAAAGGGAGTGTTTAAATCCTTTTTAAATACTAGGGTTTTTGATTTAAAGTTTGTTGAATTTCAATTTCAATTGTAAAACGATTCAAACAGTTTCCAGATCTGTAAAATCTAGGTGGATCCAGTCAAAGTGTTGACTGACAGTTTACTAGAATCTGTAAAAAACTAGGATTACGTGTTACAGTTCGTAATAAGGGGAAAATCTGGTCGAGGGGATATCGACCAGTCTAAAGTTTTGAGCGTAGGGTTAGAATAGGAGCAGGGTTTGCGAGTGTACATGGTCTTGTATGCGGGAGCTGTTCTATCACCTAGTAGAAATCTTAGAAATGCATCAGTAGGCAGGGTTTTGCCGAAGCTGGGTATATCTGTGTGTGATTTATTTTCTGTATTTCTGTTTCTGCTATATTCTGTGATCTGTTTATTATTTTAATATCCTGTCAGTTTTTCAATTCTGTTTAAAAACTGTGAAAAACCCTATTCACCCCCCCTCTAGGGTTATTCTAGATCCAACAGAATATTCATCAAATTCACAGGATGTGCTTAAATATGAATTAACACAACTACCATAAATCAACCATTGTGCAACTCTAACGAGATGGACATCGATGCTCATTCCTGCACACTCGACAAATATGTTAGTATAGCTTAAATGATAAACATGAAAGATGAACCAATACAAGATGAAATATCAAACAAAAATATATTTTATTATTATAGCAGCTGCATCACTACCTCTTGTGACTGCCTACGTACCTTTATCTAATTGGGTAAGCAAATAGATATAGGATCAAGCTAACGTAGTTCTTCTTTACACCAAACATTAACCAATATTTATTTCCAAAAATACTCTTTATATCATGTAAGGGTAAAACACTTGGTAAATACTCATTTAAAAGACTTCTATATACCTCATGTAGAACTTTCCTTTCAAAAGATAAACATCTTCTATTATAGATAATAATCAACTTGTTTATGAAAAATTCCTTACTAAATAATCTCAAACCAACTTCTGTCTCTCTCTAATACATATTTGGAAAGATCTTCAAAGATTGAAGGGAAATAATTAAGTTAAACGCCATTTATAACCCATTAAAATTTTCAAACTAAAAAATAGTGTTTTAGTAAATGCTACAGAAAGTTCTAAGACATTATAAACCACTTCAAGTTTCAGCTTCAGGTTTAGTAACAACTAAAAGGCTTTACAAATTCTAGAAGTGTTGTTAATGACAAAAATTCATGTTTTTGGTCAATTTTCCACAGTAGGTTTGATTCGATTTCTTCATGATAAAAATAGGTTATAACTCCAAACCTTTTTTAATAAGTAACTTACTTAATATTCTTAATCATCAAGAAAAAATATTGCTATACATAATCATAAAAATTTGTTAAATAAGGCATTTCGATAATGCAATTGTAGCGATTTTTGCTATAAAACCATAGGTATTCTATGTTTGTCCTAGTCCTCTAACAATCCTTATGTTCTTGATTTCAGGACTTTGTACAAGTCATACTAAGTTATAAATGTCCTCAATCATCAGTTGAATATTTTTTTTTCTTACCAAAGCAAGGATCACAGCCAATATATTATGATGAAGTCTTGTGCAACATTAAATTCAAACATGAGCTTAATAAATCAGTAATTGTTTAGATGATGAGTATACTCACGGTAATTTTTGCTATCTTCATGCAAAAGCTTTGTAGAACATGATATAGTTCTTATCATCACCCCCAAAGCAATCAAATGTCTTTCTCGAATCATGGCAACTCGCAGAACTCACACCAACTTACTTTGCTCTCGGGTTTGACACGTTTTGACGCTCTTTCATTTTGCTTTAACATCCCAATTTTTGACAGTTTTCTTATGACATTATGAAGAGGCTCTAGTCCAAATTTGAGAGGATTGGAGTGTTGGATATTCAAATTTGAATTTTGAAAGTAAAACAACTAGTTCTGTATTTTTAAAGAACAAAACCAGGAAAACACTTCACATAGAATTTCGTTAAGGCTACCTCCGAATTTGAAAAAGTGATAACATGAAAGTTGTTCATCATTAAAATATCTTTCTGTTGAAGACAAGTTAAGGCAATTTGGCCAAGTAAATAAAACGTTATGGCCTTTGAAAGTGAACCAATTATTTCTGGCTTGAAATACAGAATAAACAAATAAACCTACTTCTCACCGATTTCCCATAAACTAATCTCGGATTTGACAAAAATGATTAAAATAAAAGATGCTCCATTTTGAATCAGCTTTCCAACAAAATAAAAATCAGTAAATTTGGAATTATAATTCGAAGGCTACGGCTTAAATACTAAGAGTATGTATTTCTGAGAATAAAACCATACGCTAGCATTTTCATGTAAATTTCAAAAATCATCTACCCAGAATCATAAAATGTGGTTTGAATAAAATGTTCTTCCATTCTGACATAGCTTTCCAAACAAAAAGAATCATCAAATTTGGATAAGTGTTTTAAGAGTTATGGCCGAATTAAGGAGGAGGATTTTCTTGGTGCCTCCAGTTATCAAAATGGACATGTTATTTATAACCTTTTCACAAGGCTATTTTGGTCTTTTTGACCTTGAACACTTGTCCATCATCGATCATGAAAACATTAAGATGATGACACATGCCTCCTTAGGTGTATGAAGACGATTCTACACATACACACCTAAGTAGCATATTTGTCCATCTTTTTGCATATGAAGACTTTTGTCTTCTTCATTTTATTTATTTATTTATTTATTTATTTATTTATTTCATACTTAATTTGTTTAATCCATGTTTATGCAAAGAGAGTTATTAACACTTTATATATGTGTTCATATTAGCATGCGTATAAGTTCTAACAATTTTAAAAAATAAAAAGTCGTTTATCGATAAAACGGTTTTCAGTCACCTTACTGATATTACTTCGAACTACTTAAAAACAAATTTTATCCTCATGAGTTACTATTTATAAAGGGATTAACAAGGTTATAAAATCACTTTTACAACATCAATCCTGGATTTAAATATTTAAATAATCTTAATGTTTAAATATTTACTACTTAAAGTTTCAGACTGTTACATTATAACTTACAACTTGACCAAATTTGATAACTCATAATTCAAAAAAATTTGTTAACGATGTCGCATAAAGAAGAGATATACTATATTCGTTTTCCCACAATCAAATGGACGGGTTGAAGATGTAAACAAAATTATAAAGTCTGTCTTGAAGAATCAATTAGGGAAGGCTGGATGCAAGTGGGTCAATGAGCTACTATTATACCTTTGGGGATATCAGACGACTCACAAGTCAGTGACTGGCCACACTCCATTTGCATTGTCCTACAGCTCTGAAGCGTTCATTCCTGTTGAGCTCAAAATCCACTCTCATAGAAATACCTACTATGATCCTTTGACTAACAAGGAACTTCTCATATAATCACTTGACAAGATCGATGAGAAGATAAAGGAGGCTGACTTGCGAGGTGCAACACATAGACATCAGGTCCTTCAATACTACAACACAAAGGTCTGGTCTGGAACCTTTAAAATCAGCGACCTCATCCTGAAGCATGCCTTTTCTAGCCTTGTCCACATGGGACCGAAATGGGAAGGATCCTACGTCATCCAACAAAAACTAGAAAATAGAGGTTTAAGGTTAACGACTGTTAAAAGAGACTAATTCCTGAGAACATGAAACATCGAACACCTACAACATTATTTTACTTAAGTTTTTATTATTTTTATCATTGTAAATATCATTTTATTTTCAGGCTATGTAATTACACATGACCCACCGACAACCCCAACATTATAAATAAAAGCTCTCTCCATGATATGTGACTATGTATGACTATTTAACAGTGTTGTGATACGACCAACACATGATACCAACGAAATGTATGATTACCCAACGACGTTCACTGGCTGACGATTTGACAAGCGGACTCGGTACCATGATAAATCAGGTAAGAGCTAACGAAATCTGAATTCGACTCAAATATTCGGTCGACGATCCTTGCCTTATGACTAAAGTAAAGGAACGACACGAAAGGGAATGTGACACAATCATTCTCATACCCAACTCTAATTTTCAACGAGTTGAGAAATAGTATAAAGCACTGGGAAGGTATGAAAGGCATGCCAAAACTTAAGACAACCCACACATTGAATCTAACCTGAATTAACGTCGGGAGAGTATAAAACTTAAGGTCTAGACGTCCAGTACTGTAAATCATCCTTACCAGGCCTTGGGGCATAAGCATAGAATTAATAATTAAATTCTAACATGCCCTTGATGCGGTGCGTGATTCAAACTTAATTATGAGCATACACACTACCTCTAGACTAAAACACTTGCTCATTTTAAGCGAAGAAGCTTATGAGTTGAGCGAGACTTAGTAAACTCGCAAGCACATTAAATTTAAAGAGAAGTGAACTTGCAAATAAAAAGTACTATTTTATTCATAGAATGCAGTTTTATAAAAGATCTAAGTCAAAAAATGAGGGCCGCACAAGCACAAATCACCCTAGGCCAACAAAACAAGGATTACAAAGGTAACAAGCAACTAGGTCATTGGCTTTTTCTTTGTTTTTCCAGCTTGGACTATTTTAAAATGCACTTCCTAAGCTTTTCGCTGGTAGACTCTTCGACCCTACCACGGGTTGATCATGTTTCTTTTTGGACCTCCTCTCCCTCCCAAAGGACTTTACCTCCTTGATCCGCACACTATAGCACCCCACGTCCATTGATGTCACTCTCAAGGGGAATGCATTAACTTTCGTGGAGTATTATTGGTGTATAGAACAGAATATGACAAGACAGATACATATATTGGTACTTGAAAAATTAAAACAACTTTTATTGCAGCGGAGAAATAGTTTGGTTACAACAACATCAAAAACCAACAATAAAACCAAGTACACTTAATATCCATCTTGACAAATTATTTTCTGAGTACATAAAGTAAAAGGCATAATCCCAACATTAGTAGCCACAAAAGAGATAAGCTGAACTTTACTTTCAGCAATCCAAGCACTTCCAAAACAGAGAGAAAGAGATCCAAATCAAGCTCCACTAGCATTAGTCCCACCCTGAGAACCTTAGGGGGGAAGGGAAGAAAAGAGGCGAAAACAAAGGGTGTCAGACATAAAGTCTGGAGAGTCCAATAACTTTAACAATATAATTATTAAAGTAATTAGGATAAGGCATGAACTAGTAAAACAAGGAATGACTGTGAAGAAAATGGGCAAGACAAAACAAATAAGAGGAATATGCTGGCGTTAATCGTGCTCCAAATCACTATAGGACAATTACTATACTACACCATTACTAGTCATCCTAAAAGTTGATCCCGCCTACTGAACATAATAATCATAATGGTAGCTTCGTGTAACCCTAGCTGTCTTCATAG
Source organism: Allium sativum (assembly GCA_030737875.1). NCBI lineage: Eukaryota > Viridiplantae > Streptophyta > Magnoliopsida > Asparagales > Amaryllidaceae > Allium > Allium sativum. The sequence goes on along the minus strand of CM060927.1, from coordinate 262,183,333 downwards.
GTGCCGCCTGCCCCTATCTCCACTAGTTGCACCCACTAACCCTGTGCGATCGGCTCCCTAACTCGTAGATACCCGTGCTGGTCCCACAGTGGGGTGTATCACTCCCCAAAGTGGCAACCCGACACCACTAAATATGCACAGCTTATATCTACACGATGCAACAACGTCTTACCTACCAACCTGGGCCCATGCACGCACATGACTCCATTGGACTTGCGTTGCCACCACTAACCCGTTTTGACCTCTTACAATCAAACCCAGTAAGCATGTACCGTCCTCGATCCAACTCGAGCTTACAAAGATACTTAATGGGTTACTGGTTTGAAAAGGACCCCCATACTTGACACAAGCTTTCCACCTATGCTTGGTCCCCACTAAGATTTCCCACTTAATCCTTTCTTATTCATGTCTTCTACAGGTTTAAATTTGGTTATGTGTTTCTTGTATTTCACATGTCACCCACTTAACCCCCATGTCCCACCACATGTTTATCTTGGTTAAGTGTTACTTAATTCATTATAATCGTAAGCTTGTAAGACCTCCCACATTAGACTACCATTTGCTGTTGCTGGATTTGCCGGGCGGGTCCGGGCAGTCTTATACCGCAAATGAGTCTAACCTCGTGTCTTTACAATTGTTATGTATTTAATTTATGCCTTCGACCTCTCACATTAGACTACTGTTTATGGTTGCTGAATTTGCCGGGCGGGACCGGGCAGTCTTATACCACAAATGAGTCTAACCTTATGTCTTAGGCGTTTATTACATATAATAATTTCATCCCAGTATGAACTAATTATCCCTATTCAAATTGTCAATAATTTCCAAATTAATCTATGTCCATAATTGTCACCTAAATTATGTCCATACTTTTCTGGTATATAAATTATACCAATTAGTGTCTCAAATTAATTATATGCCTTTAAATCCATTTTATGCTAGTTCACAATTTGTATATTTAATATTTTCCCATTGTCCCCACGCTGTTCGTACGTTTAATATGAAATATGCTAGACTCGCAAATAGTCTAACTCATAAAAAGAAAAGAAACATCACAACTTGCATAACACATAAAATAGATCTAACTTGCGAATAAGAATTATAACATAAGTTTGCATAGCTAATAACTTGCATAGGCAATGAACACATAGAACATAAATTTGCATAAACTTCCATGGATCCAAATATAGATCTAAACATGAAATTGTGAACTTGCATATATGAATATGGGTTTCACCTAAACTTTCATATGTGAATATGGTTTTCACCTAAACTTGCATATGTGAATATACTTTTCACCTAAACTTGCATATGGATTCCTACAAACTAGCATATGAATTTAAACATGTAAACTAATATCACATATTTTACATATAAACTAGCATATGTATATACTTGATTCACATATAAACTTGTATAGTTCGCATACAGACTTGCATAAGATTCACATATAAACTAGCATATGTAAAAACAGACTTGCATAAGATTTACATACAAACTAGCATATGTAAAAAAAGACTTGCATAAGATTCACATACAAACTAGCATATGATGTACATCCTAAACTTGCATATAAACTGATGTCATAAAATGAATCAAGTTAAACATATGTGATTGGACATAGATCTACCAACATAAGTTAACAAAACTGTCATATGTTCACCATCAGACGATAACAAAGTTAAGTAACATCACATGATTCAACAGACATGTTCTCATAATCCAAATTATAACTCATCATAATTAATTTATTAATTATTTTGTGAAAGAAATTGTACTTACAAAGACGGATTAGAGAAGAGAATAATTCGTTCGTCGTTTGTATTAGAATTCTGACTTGCAATTCCTAAGCTTTAAGAAGAACTATTCTAGCAGCAGCATGGAGGCCAAGAGATTAATTTATTTTAGGTTTAGAGCTTGAGTCTATGCGTGCTTATATAGAAGTTTAAATCAATATAAGCCTTTAGATCATCCTAGGAGCAATCATAACCGTTTAGACTAGACAGAGTTGTCCAGAATTGCCACCTATGCCCTAGTGACTCAGCAAAAGGTCAGAAAAGACTCGGCAACAAGTCAGAATCGTCACAGTTTAGATCTGCTCTGGGGGTAGGTCGACCTCTAGGTCGACCCCCTGGTCGACCTGGCCTGGGGCAGGGAAAGTCCCGCCTGTCCCGCGTCCTTGTTTGAATTTGAATTTTGAATTTCAATCTGAACTGTTTTTAATTCATTTAAATTTATGAAACTTCTGATGGCCACAACTTCCTCATATGAAGTCCGATTTACGAAAACTTGGACTCTATTTCAAGCAGAATTTTGAGACGAACGCAATGGCGTAAACCATTTCCCTTAATTCTCACTTTAACAATTAAGTATTCTTAAAATTGTTAATTTCAATATTTAAAATTACGGGGTGTTACATTCTCCCCTCCTTAAAGGATTTCGCCCCCGAAATCTCCAAGTTAAGGAGAATGTATATCCTAACATGTAATCATCCATCTACTCAACCATCAAACATAGGCATCCATTATCCTTACAAGATTTCTAATGTCATATGAACATATGCAAAAAGTGTGTGTATATGTTTCTTATCCAATGCAAAATATGGCGGCCCACTGATTCAATTGACCTCCTTAATGCAAATCATGATAGTGCCATGCGTCCATTATGCATGCAAAAGAATCCTAACGATGCATATTACTTCTACATGTGTGCACAACCATTCATCAAAATGAAGCATCCATATGATAAGGCAACCATTATACATCCATTAATTTAAATATGCACACATATTTATATGCAATATGAAAGTGATTGAGCCGATCTAGTGCCTAATGTGTGTGTACATGCATCCACGAGCAACCACTAGCAACAACTTGCAACCACTTGCAACCATCAATCATAACATGTTTCAAATACATGTTTACATCCATTGGTTTCTATCTAAGGATAGAGAATAGGACCTAGGAGATATACTTAAAAGATAGATATAAGCATAAATAAACTTATGGAAAAAGAGATCAAGGAGGTACCCTAAAAAAGAAAATGGTAGGCAGCGTGTATTTTTCTCTTAGTTTCCCAAGTCGTGTCTTCCTCAGTATCACTCCACTGAACTTTAACAAGCTTGACTTCACGGTTGCGTAGCTTTTTGACTTCCGTACCTAAGATACGAGTTGGTACTCTTCTCATAGTCGCTTTTCATTCTAATTCTACTTCCTCTAGTATACTTGGCTCTATAACTTTCGCAGACTCATGTAAGCACTTTCATTGTTGAGAAACATGAAAAACATTATGAACACTAACCAGTCTTTCGGGTAGCTCTACTCTGTAAGCCATCGTCCCAATCCTTTCAATGATAGGAAATGGTCCTACAAATCTTGGTGCTAGCTTTCCTACGGACCCAAAGCGAATGACATTCCTCAAAGGAGATACTTTAAGGAACACCCTATCTCCAACCTCAAACTCAAGGTCGGTCCTTCTTTTGTCTGCGTAGGACTTATGTCTATCTTGTGTAGCCTTCATCCGTCTTCTTATCAAGTCCACCTTTTCTGAGGTTTCTCTAATCATGTCTGGCCCATGTACGAGCTTGTCTGTAGACTCCCACCAACAAGTTGGTGATCGGCATGGTCTTCCATATAAAGCTTCGAAGGGCGCCATGCCTATGGTGGCTTGGTAGCTATTGTTGTAAGCGAATTCCACCAAAGGAAGATGATCCTCCCATGTCCCTCCAAAGTCAAGAACGCACAATCTCTAGAGGTCTTCCAATACTCTGTTCACCCTTTCTATCTAACCATCAGTTTGGGGGTGATAGGCCGTGCTTAAGCATAATTGTGTGCCTACAGCCTCTTGCAAACTCTTCCAAAACTCGCTCGTAAAGATAGGATCTCGATAACTCATTATGCTAGAGGGTATCCCATGGAGTCGAACTATCTCTTTAAGATAAATGGATGTTAGGGATGAGGAAGTCCTTCTACTCTTAACAGGTATAAAGTGAGTGCTTTTAGTGAGCCTTTCCACTATTACCCAAATACTGGTATTGCCCCTTCTTGACCTAGGCAACCCATCAACAAAGTCCATCGAAATGCTATCCCACTTCCACTGTGGGACCACTAGAGGATGCAGCAGACCACTAGGCTTCTTCTGCTCCGCTTTGTCCTGCTGGCATATCAAGCACTTAGCGACGAACTCAGCTACATCCCTCTTCATGCCATTCCAAAAGAAAACCCTTTTTATATCTCTATACATCTTATCTTCGCCTGGGTGTATGGTCCGCTTAGAATGGTGTGTTTCTTCGAGAACCGTCTTCACTAAATCCCTTGCTTGTGGGACGCATAGCCTTCCATCCCGTCTTATCCAACCCTTATCATCGATGGAGTAACTATTGAGGTGACTAGAAGTCTCACCCATAACTAGCTTATCCATCATATCAACTAGCTGAGGGTCTTCTTGTTGCGCGGTTCCTATTGAGTCCAAAAGAGTAGGCCGCACCTCTAGCGATGCTAACAGACCATGTACAATTTCAGAGGAGGGTCTAAAGTTAAAGTTTGATATGTACTCCAAGCTTTGCCTTTCTACAAAGATAGGACTCAAGGTCAGCTTCTTTCTACTCAAGGCGTCTGCTACCACATTGCCCTTGCCGGGGGTATAGGAAATCTCAAATTCATATGAGGCCAGAAATTCCATCCACCTTTGTTGTCTTAAGTTAAAATCTTTCTATGAGAAAAGGTACTTTAATGATTTATGGTCAATAAACAATTCAAACCTTTCTCCTAGTGGGTACTGACGCCATGACTTTAGAGCGAAAACAATGGCAGCTAGCTCCAAATCATGAGTTGGGTAGTTCTTCTCATATACCTTCAATTGCCATCCCCCATAACAAACTACCTTGCTTTCTTGCATCAAGACAGCGCCCAACCCTGTACCGCATGCGCCTGTGTATACGGTTAACATTTTGCTCCCATCAGGCAATGTCAGAACTGGGGCTGTTGTTAGAGCCTTTTTCAAATGTTGGAAAGCAATATCGCAATCCAAATCCCAAGCGAAAGTTAGATTCTTCTTTATCTATCTTGTGAGTGGGGCTGAGATTTTTGCAAACTCTTTAATGAACTTTCGGAAAAAGCCCGCTAGCCCGAGAAAGCTTCAGACTTCGGTTGCACTCTGTGGAACCTTCCAATTTTGCACCGCAACTACTTTTGTGGGGTCCACATCTATCCCCTCTTTGGACACCAAATGTCCAAGAAACCTCACTTCTTCTCTCAGAAATGGCATTTGGAGAATTTGGCTTTCAGCTGATGTGCACGAAGAGTATCCATGACTTCCCTTAAATGCAAAGCATGCTCTTCTTTATTCTTCGAGAAAATCAAAATGTCGTCTACGAAGACCATCACAAACTTATTAAGGAACTCCCTGAACACCCTGCTCATCAAGTCAATGAAGTAAGAGGGTGCATTTGTTAAGGCAAAAGGCATGATAAGCCATTCCAAGAAACCATCCGGGGTTCTGAACGCGGTCTTATCAATGCTGTCTTCAGCCACTCTTAGCTGATGAAACCCGGTAGCCAGATCTAGTTGGGAGAAAACTGATGCACCTACAAGTTGATCAAACAAGTCGTCTATTCTTGGAAGTGGGTGCCTATTTTTCTTGGTTAGCTTGTTTAGCTCCCTATAATCAACACATAGGCGAAGTGAACCATCCGCTTTGGTTGCGAATAATACTGGAGCACCCCTTTCAGAAATACTCCGCCTTATAAACCCTTTTTCGAGCAACTCTTTGACTTTCTTGCTGAGCTCTTTTCTCTTCCTTGGAGCCATGTGTCTAACGGGTAGAGCTACGGGTTTTGCATTATCAACAAGGTATATGTGGAAGTCTATCTCCCACTTCGGAGGTAAGCCCTTCACCTCTTCAAATACATCTGAGTATTCACGGACTACTCTAACCGACTGCAAGTTTTCAATAGACACATCAAGAGATTCTAGGTAGCTAAGCATAACAGGACCTATAGGATTACAAGAGATTTCGAGAGTGTTACCAAGGCGAGTCATAAGTCTAACCACTCTCTTTTCACAATCGAGGATGGCACCATTACTAGATAACCAATCCATGCCTAGAATCAACCCATAGCCCGTGAAGCCAAGAACGAAGGCGTTGCATTTAAACCCAATGCCCAAGATAGACACTCTCAAATCCCAACAAATCATTAAAAGATGAGCCGAACCACCAATAGGTTTTGAGACTACTATGGGATCCGTAACTAGACTAGTATTTAGGTGCAGTGTTTCAACTAACGAAGCAGATACAAACGAGTGTGAAGCACCAGAATCAAACAAAGTACGAACAGGATGATCAAACAGAAAAACCAAACTTTCAACAGAAGTGTTTCTACCTCTCTCCTGTTATAATGACCCGAAAATCCGGTCCAATTTGAGCTGACCAAAAACACAAGTCCAACCCCAAATTAAACTGAAAATACCGGTCATTAATGAAATAAATTAGAGGGTGAGGAAAGATAAGATAGAAACTTCGAATAGAAGAAGAAGAAGAACACAACATCAGAGTAACACGAATCTCACACGGAACGAAACAACATATAATAGATAACATATCATTGAAATTAAATCATTATATGAATACAATAACATTATCAGAGTACAACACTTACAACACAGCGGAAATAACCTATAGCTATATAATCTTGACTACTTGATTGCCCGTACAAAATTGGGCACCCAAGAGTTTAGGGAAAACAAAAAAATAAACTCCGGGTCAGTCATGGGACTGGTATGAGTAAAACAGTTAAAAACAGTTCGAACAAGTAATCGATATCTCATAAGACCACGCCGTATAACGGAACAGGTTTTTCCTCTATGATAATCCAAAATATCTTTATATTGAAAACCTTTGATATTATGATAATGTCTATCAACCACAATATGATAATCATCTAGAAGAAACGCTTTCATCTCACGTTCTACATATATAGTATACAATCAAAACCGCAAGCACGTATTGGGTAATGGATTTCCAACTATGACAAGGTATGGAACCACCTTTCACTAGTGTACCTCTAGAAAGGAATACACTGGGTTCAACAAGAACATCTTGCAACCGGGCCATACATGACTGACCACTCATTTCGCTTGAGTGTATCGAATGTATATCACCAACGGTTGGGATCAGCAACCGTTTCCTGAATGGGACAACATCAACAATAGATTTTTAGAAATAAATGAAACTCTAGATCAGGTGATTATACACCCTACTTCGGAGCGACCGACTTAGCCATGCTGCCTGCCCGATTTCTGTCATTTACCGGTTGATGAGGCTTGGAGCTACGCTTTATCATCACACCTGATTCACTTCGAATGTCAAATCGTCAAATCCATCAAATCACCGATTGACATCTACAACAATACATTATGTGTTAGCTAAAAGAAGTTTCCTTCTCCGATTCCACTCTTGGTACGGTTGGAGAAATCAATATACGTGATCGTCTGGAAATACTCTGTCAGACATCCATCCATACAAGTCATCCAGGAACAGGATGAACCGAAGGCACTATTCAGTATATCCATCTTAGGAACTGTTATCTAAGATTTATACAACAGCCCTTGCACTTCACTCTGTCTTCAATTATCTTTGGCATATATGGTTCGCAATGCTTATGTCAATACAGAGTTGTTCTTTGGATAATAATCCAACCGGTCTCTCCATATTAACAACGTTAAAATGGTCAAAACTTTGATAGTCTGTGATTTAACTATCAAAGAAAAACACGTGTGCAGACAACGATATTATTTCCAGGAGGAAATTCTATCGATCAAACATCAATTAACCTATCTCTTTATATCAATATTTGATTACGTTTCTAATTCTATTTGGAAAACATTTCCAAATCTTCTTTACTTTGATTTAAACAGATGTTTAAATCAACATCGCGACGACAACTCAAACCACTATACTTATTGTAACAACCCGGAATTTGGGGCCAATTTAAAATTTTCATTTTAGAGATTTTAAAGGTGTTTAAATAGTTGAAATGAATTACTTTAAATAAAAATGACTAGAAATTTATTTTGATTGGATTTAATACGAATATATTTAATTTAATTATAAAAGGAATTAGAAAAAGGACGGTAGTTTGAAAATTCAAACCTGAACTTTGACTGACCACACAGGATGTAGAATAAACATAATTTTGGTGAAACGAAAAATATTTAAATCTGTTAATGAATATCTTTCTAACGAATCTGAAAAATCGAAGTTTCATAGCGGGAATCAAAAGTTATGGCCAAATGAATTTTTAGAAAGGTCGCTATAGAGAATATATCGCCCTTGAAAATAGACATTTTGCATACGACCTCGGAATTCGACGAAACCACTTTTGTTGGATCCGGGATGTAAAATTATTGCTAGGTTTCAAATTTCATGATTTTTGAAGCTAATATGTGAGCGTAGCAAAAGAAACTGTGTTTTGTCAATTTCAATCAAAATTAATTGACTGGAAAATAGCCATTTTTCAAACAGTCTCAGAATTCGATGACATAAATTTTGTTAGGACCGTATCGTCATAAGAAAGCCAAAAATAATTTTTCCGGATTTTTCTGACTTCGTATGTGACCCCGGTAAAATTAGAAAGTACGTTCGAATTTAATATTAAAGAATTAATTTGAAAATAAAGAAAACATACTGTAAACTTCAGAATTAGACCTCGGCACTAGCGCCATTGCGTTCAGAAGACGTCAAAACCTATTGTTCGACAGTCGTTGGGCTCCATTTGGTGATCGCACGGAAAAACCCTAATTTTGGATTTAATTAATAAAAAATAAAAAAAGAAAATACGTCTACATACTAGTATAAATACGGGCCTCTATATGTCTTCTTCTTCCTCATTTCAAAGCCGCCGAACCCATGAATACATCAATATTTTGAACTCTGATTTCTCCCTCGTTTCTCAACGAAATTCTTCATACAAATACACGTTTCGAAGAGAATTCCGAGCTCTTCGATTCCATACCCAAATCATCACCTCTCATCAACCGTAATCGCCGCACCATCCACCCAAAGCCGCCGCCGTCGCACCCCCCTCGGCCCCACCACAGGCGTGCGCGCCCTCCCCCTTCCCGGCGCCGATTCCCCTTTCCTATCACTCCAACCTCCAACAAACCGTTCTGCAAACCATGGCCTGTAGCTCTAGAAAATCAAAATCAAAGTTTTGAACATTTACGGTATGAAATTCATTTCAGAATTTGCCACGCTTTTGGCTGTGGCAACTACAGTTGTTAAAAGTAAAATTTATTCAAAAATTGATAATTAACTCATACGAACTCCAAACTGAAAAATTTCAGATTTTGCGAGACCGTGACGACAAATAGAGGTTGCTGAAATAAAGTGCGACCATTTTCTGAATTTATTTGGATTTTTCATTCCGCTTTAATCAAGGTGAGATTCTATTTTAAATAATTAAATCTAATTCAGCTGAATAGCGGATATATTAGATCTATGACATGATAAAATTATTGACGTTGTTTTGTTTGATTGGTCGTGTTTGCTTTAGATCTGTGGTTGTGTATACGGATCTGTATAGATCCAATAATTCTAATCATGTTGTATTTATTTTATGATATCAAATTGCAAGTCCGAATCACATGGTTTTTTTTATGTGTAAATATGAAATGAAATTGTTAGCAGTATGAATAGATCAAATTTTTATATTATAAATAAAAAGTGGAATATGGCGTATGATAAAAATTACATTTTTCTATGTAATTGAAATGTGAATTTACCCCGTAGGATAAAAATTACATTTTTCTATGTAATTAGAATGGAAGTTTCCATCGTATGATAAAAACCATATTTTTATAATGTAAATAAGAAGTAGAGTTTGCATTGTAATTTAAAATCATATTTTTACAATGTAAATAAGTAGTAGAGTTTGCATTATAATTAAAAATCATATTTTTACAATGTAAATAAGAAGTAGAGTTTGCATTGTAATTAAAAATCATATTTTTACAGTGTAAATAAGAAGTAGAGTTTGCATTGTAATTAAAAATCATATTTTTACAATGTAAATAAGAAGTAGAGTTTGCATTGTAATTAAAAATCATATTTTTATAACGTAAATAAGGAGTAGAGTTTGCATTGTAATTAAAAATCATATTTTTATAACGTAAATAAGGAGCAGAGTTTGCATTGTAATTAAAAATCATATTTTTACAATGTAAATTAGGAGTAGAGTTTGCATTGTAATTAAAAATCATATTTTTATAATGTAAATTAGGAGTAGAGTTTGCATTGTAATTAAAAATCATATTTTTATAATGTAAATTAGGAGTAGAGTTTGTATTGTAATTAAAAATCATATTTTTATAATGTAAATTAGGAGTAGATTTTGCATTGTAATTAAAAATCATATTTTTATAATGTAAATAAGAAGTAGAATTTGCATGGTAATTAAATTTACATTTTTATATGTAAATTTAGAATAGGATTCACACTGCAAATATAAGTTGCATTTTTATTATGTAATTAAGATGAGAATGTACATAGGAATTCTATTTACATTTTTATATGTATTTAAAGGTAGGATTTTGCAATGTATCAAAATTTACATTTTTACATGTAAATAGAAGATAGGAACTTACATAGGAATTAAATTTACATTTTTTATGTAAATGAAAAGAATAGAATTCACATTTTTAATGTAAGTAAAGAATGAATTTAGGATGCTGTAATATTATCTTCATTTTCAAATGAATTAAAATTTAATGAGGATCGGTAGTTGTTTAGAGCGTTGTTTAAATCAAACGACATTATCACGATTAAACGATTATATATATATAATTAAAATTAAACGAATGGAGCGCGGTAGTTCGCGTTTTGAAATCGTACCTTTAAACGACTATATAAGAAGATCCTACCATCGGATTTCCTTGAAACTGAAACCGTTAGGACCGTCTTGGAAAAATCTTTCCACCGGTTAGATTCTGAGAAATGTAAAAATCAAAATTGGTTGAATGCAGCGCCATAGTCGCCATTGACTCAAGGCGTCGTTATATAAAATTTAATTATTTTAAATAATTAAAATAGGAAGTAATCATTATAAAATGATATCAGCAAATACGAAGGATTTTAAATATATATATATTATATATATATACGAGGATTATTTGGAAAGTCTGAGTTCACTCATTCCAAATAATCAAACGACGTTAATTGAAGTATGAAGATGGCGTATAAAGACCATAAATCTTCCCTCGAATGGACAACGATCGAGGCCCTGATTTGACTTGCTCCCAATTCAAGGGTCATGGTCATTGCCCAAACATACGTGTTGATTTCACGGGTTTGGTTTTCGCTCAGACCCAGAGCATAAGCTAATAAATAGATTGTGTGTCTGACATCGTACTCCATTAAATATCATGTTATTAATCTTCTGTCGATTGTATGGATGTTTGGTGGCGGAGAATTTATTCTCTTGCTTAACACCCTTTCATATATTTCGGCAAAGGATTGGTAGTGCGATATGGAGTGACGATGTGGCATGCTAAGATGCATATGATCAAGGCTTTGTTGAAAAGCAGGCCTTGTGGGACGATCAAAGCATAGCCTGTTTAGGCATAGCTTTGTGTATAGCGTGACTTCGCGAGCCTCACGCACCGGCGGAGTCTAAAATGGGAGAAGGGAACACAGGGAGAGCAGCACGTTTCTTTCTAGCTAGAAGTGGTGATTGGGCTTTAACACGGCCTGACATTTTACTTATGTGGATGATGAAATGAGGCGCCTCAGATGATAGGTCCTATAGGACTGGGAAACGTGTGTTCAGGAATAACTAATCCACGAAGCTGTATGTGTGGACCGGCCCTGCAGCTATCCAAGGGTTCACTGCGGGGGATCCTAAGGCATTAGCTAGAGTGTCTCGAATCGGTGAGGAGCTCCTCCCTAGCCTTGGCTCATGATGGAAATCCAAACTTCCAATACGAACCTACAGATTTGATTGTATTACTAGTATGGAAGCATAGTATTGTGGTATCTATGTGTCCTAGGATTGATACATTTATTTTGAAATGTTTTCCCATATATACTAATAATATTAAACTCATATTTGCTGTATTTAGCATGTTTAATCACCATAAGGTAAAACCCTATCCTCTGGTTTGTGTTGCATTGTTTGATGGGACTTGGGTCTTATGGTGATTCTATTTTTCTCAAAAGCATAGCGTTGTTTTACGATTTACTTATTATTTGTTCTGACACTTTTATGCATGGCAATCCATTATAGTAAACCCATTCCGCGTCAGCGGCGTGGTCTTTGGATTTGCCTTATTAATAGTGATTGATTAATTAAGAATTCTCACACCAGTCCCACGACTGACTCGTTGTTTGTTTCCACCTTTTTGCAAACTCGGGTGCTCTCCTTTCTACACGGGCAGCCAAGTAAATAGGTTCACTCTTTACATGGAGTCTTTTCTTTGGAGCTGCTTATTATCTTTCTTGGATTTGCTTCCGTGGAGAGGTGATGACTTGGAGCTTGAAGACATCTATCATTTGCTACTATTGCATTTTTCTCTTTTTAATTCCAGACATCAAACTTGTTTCATTTCACGTTGTTTAAGTTGGAGTTGGAACTTATTTCTTTTTCTGCAAACTTGATGTAATAATTTAGAATTCTGTGACTGTGGACTTTCTGTGGTTGATGACATTATATTTCCGCTGCTATGATGTTGTTACTCTATGAATTTCCTATGCTATGTTGTATCTGTGATTTGTATTACTGTATTTATGTTATAGTCCAAATGATTATTCCTTACTTTCATTCCGTGGAAGTTTGGGGTTATCACAGTTGGTATCAGAGCTTTGGTTAAATTTAGCTTTGGAATATAACATATTTATGATAATTCGTTTACATAGAATCACAATATTCTATGGCGAACATTTCATGTGAATACATAATAGTCAGTCATTCCATCATCATCTTTTTCATCCGTCCTTTTATCCTTATCATTTCTTCAAATCACCATTATAGTTGTTCTGACTCTTTCCTTGATCGTACAGAACTAATAGAAATGAGTAACACTGCCGCTAGAGCCACTAGAGCTAGAGTAAGGAGGCAAAATATTGCTGAAACTGAGGAGGCCACAGTTCAACAGCCACCACCACCACCGCAGTCCTTTGATTTGGATAAGGTGGCAAAGAAGTTCAAAAACCTAGGAGGAGTGCCATTCAAGGGTACTGAAACTGTGACACAAGCTAAAGCTTGGCTGAGGAACTGCGAAAAGATTTTTGGAGGATTTGAGCTGGAGGATCAAAGGAAAAGATTAGTGGCGTCATGGCTGCTACAGGAGGAAGCTCAAAACTGGTGGGACACAGTCACGGTTGGAGGGATTGCAGACAATATGACTTGGACAAGGTTTAAGGAGCATTTCAATGACAAATACATTCCAAGACAGGAGGTAGAAAGACTGCATGACAAGTTTGCCAATCTGAAGCAAGGCGACAAGACCATCTCATAATATGTACGAAGATTTGAAGACCTCTCCCATTATGCCCCTGAATTGATTCAGGATGACTTTCAGAAGAACAAGAGGTTCATAAATGGGCTTGCGAGAAAATATATTGATACATCTACTGCCCACATCGACCTTTCTTTCAATAGGTTGGTGGAGTTTGCTTGTCGATATGAGGAAAATGATAAGAAGAATTCCCAATAAGACAGAGAAAGGAGCTTGGCCAACAATAAAAGGAAGCAAACAGAGAAGAAGACTGAAGGAAGCAGTTTTGGAGCTGCTAAGACTCATGATAAGTCTAAGGTGCAATGCTACAACTGCCAAAAGTTTGGACACTACAGCAAGGACTGCAGAAATCCAAAGAAGGCCCGAAGCGACGACACCAAGGGATGCTATAACTGTCACAAGAAGGGTCATATCAAGCCTAATTGTCTGCTGTTGAAAGGAGCGCAGATTGCACATGTGTATGAGGGGGCAAGTGCACCATCTTCTTCCGCTCCTACTTCTTCCGAAGGAGCAGGTAAGCCTGATGTTTAGATGGTACCATTTTTGTTAAAAACATTCCTGCTACTGCCTTGTTTGATACGGGTGCATCAAGAAGTTTAATTTCTAGCAACACGGTCCAGAAATTAAAACTAAAACAAAGAAATCTTAAAAAATCAATTAATATTCATAACCCTGTAGGAGGTTCTACTACTCTAGACTTATTTTGTGAAGTGCCTGTATCCTACTCCTATTTCCAATTTCCATTTAACTTGATCATTATGAATTTTTCCGAGTTTGATATCATCCTTGGTCTGGACTGGCTCACGCAATATGATGCTGAAGTGCTATGCTCAGAAAGAGTGGTAAAGGTGAAAACAGGATTCGGGAACACTGTTACTATACCTTGCCATGGGCCAAAATCTGATAGAAAGGCATTTTGGTCTTCCCTGGAGATCACTCCTATTCCTTTAGAAAATATTCCCGTGGTCAAAAATTACGCGGATGTATTTGAAGAAGTAGACAGCCTACCCCCGCGAAGGAAAATCAATTTCAGGATTGATCTCATTCCAAATGCAAGACCTGTAGTTCATGCTATCAGAAGGATGACCCCTAAAGAAAAGGAATAATTGCAAACCCAAACTAAGCAGCTCTTGTGGAAAGGACTCATCCGACCTAGCTTTTCTAATTGGGGTGCAGCTGTGGTGTTTGTCCCCAAATCTGACGGTACTCTAAGACTCTGTGTTGATTACCGCGATCTTAACAAGCAAACATTGAAGAACAAATACCCCTTGCCCTGCATAGATGATTTAATGGACCAGCTGAATGGAGCCAAGGTGTTTTCGAAGATGGACGTGGCCACAGGTTTCCACCAACTCCGCATAGCCGAAGAATGCATACCTTTGACCGCCTTCAGAGGTCCTGACATATTCTACGAATGGTTAGTGATGTCGTTCGGTCTATGCAATGCTCCAGCCTACTTTGTTGACTTGATGAATAGGGTCTTCCGTGAGGTCCTAAATAAATTCGTCCTAGTCTTCATTGATGATATTCTAATCTATTCTAAAACTAAGGAGGAGCATGAAGGGCATTAAAGGGAAGTGTTTGAAATTATGCGAAGAAATGTTTTAAAAGCAAAGTTTTCCAAATGCACATTTCGGCAAGACGAAGTAAAATTCTTGGGCCATGTTGTGTCAAAAGAAGGAATTGCTGTTGACCCAAGTAAAATTGCCGCCATTCGAGATTGGAAGTAGCCCAGTACACCCACTGAAGTAAGAAGCTTCCTAGGATTGGCTGGATTTTACAGGAAGTTTGTCAAAGACTTCGCCAAGATGTCTAGCCCATTAACAAAGCTCACCAAGAAGCATATCAAGTTCAATTGGACATCGGATTGTGAGGAGGCATTCCAAAAGCTAAAAGTGAGTTTGACCACTGCACCCGTACTAACCATCATCGATGGCAACCAAGACTTAAAAGTTTATACGGATGCTTCTCAAAGTGGTGGTCTTGGAGCAGTACTGATGCAAAGGGGCAAGGTTGTTGCTTATGCAAGTCGTTAATTAAAGCCGCATGAGAAAAATTATCGTGTCCATGACTTAGAGTTATTGGCCGTAGTCTTTGCTTTAAAAAATTGGAGACATTATCTTTTGGGCGAAAAATTTGAATTATTCACAGACCATCAATCTTTGAAATATCTCTTCAATCAAAAGTACGATCTTGACATCTTGTATACGCCGGGGAAAGCCAATGTTGTGGCAGACGCGCTTAGTAGAAAGGACGTCATTGTCGCAAGCCTCATCGTTACCCCTTCTTTGATTGATAAAATTTCTGCTCTTCAAAAGGATGATAAATTCATTCAGATAATGATTAAGAGAATTGAAGCAGGTGAAAACACGAACTTCCACATAGATGGCAAGGGAATTCTTAGATTTCAAGGACGAATTTGTGTTCCATATATCAAAGACCTAATAAGGGAAGTTTTGGATGAGGGTCACAAATCAAAGCTTTGCATCCACTCCGGTGTGAGCAAGATGTATCAAGACTTAAAGCGCACATTTGGTGGAGATCTATGAAGAGGGATATATCTATTTATGTGAGTAGATGTCCCACATGCCAACTAGTGAAAAGTGATCAACAAAAGCTTGCGGGGTTGTTCAGCCATTGGAAGTTCCAGATTGGAAGTGGGACCAAATCTCCGTGGATTTTATAGATGGTCTGCCTCGTACTAGGAAAGGAAATGACAACATATGGGTGATCGTGGATTGCTTCACAAAGTCCGCTCATTTCATACCTGTCAGGTCCACTAGAACTGCTCAAAGTTTGGCGCAAATCTATTTCAAAGAAATCGTCAGGCTACATGGAGTTCCTAGCAGCATTGTTAGCGACCGTGTTCCTATCTTTGCTAGCAAATTTTGGGAAGCATTCCAAAATGAGTTGGGAACGAAGTTAAATCTCAGTACCGCATATCACCCTCAGACTGACGGCCAGACTGAGCGAGTGAATCGCGTTCTTGAAGATCTATTGCGAGCTTGCATACTCGATTTTGGAGGTTCTTGGGAGGATCACTTGCATTTAGTTGAATTCTCATATAACAATAGCTATCAAGCAAGTTTGAAAATGTCTCCATTTGAAGCCTTATATGGTAGGCCATGTAGATCGCCAGCGTGTTGGGTTGAAAAAGGAAATTGACTTGTATTGGGTCCAGACATGGTCCGAGAAGCTTCAGACAAAGTTGATTTTATTAAGAAGCGACTATTGGTTGCCCAAAGTAGACAAAAGAGCTATGCAGATGTAAGAAGAAGAGAGTTGGCTTTTGAAGTGGGTGACTATGCCTATTTGAAAGTTGCTCCAATGCGAGGTGTAATCCATTTTGGAAAGACAGGAAAATTAGCACCTAAATTCATTGGCCCCTTCCCTATTCTTGAAAAGATTGGCACCCTAGCCTACAAAATTTAGATGCCCGACTGGTTGCCTGGAGTGCACGATGTATTCCATGTATCTCAACTTCGAAGGCATGTCCATGATCCAGATCTGATTGTGGAAGAAGCAGCACAACAAGATTTGGAGATTACCCCAAGCCTTGCAGTGAGAAGAGAACCACTGAAAATTATTCGCAAGGAGACTAGGAAGCTGAGAAATAAAAGTATCAACCTAGTCAAGGTGCAATGGAGCGGTGATCCTAGAGACTGCACTTGGGAAACCGTGGAGAGTGTCAAACAAGCCTATCCCAAATGCAGAGTGGATATCTTCGATTAGATTTTATTTTGAGGTACGCTTAAAATATTTCCCATTCTCTATGTTGGTTCCTACCCTTCTATTCTCCCCTTTTTCCTTTTCGAGGACGAAAAGTTCTTAAGTGGGGGAGATTGTAACAACCCGGAATTTGGGGCCAATTTAAAATTTTCATTTTAGAGATTTTAAAGGTGTTTAAATAGTTGAAGTGAATTATTTTAAATAAAAATGACTAGAAATTTATTTTGATTGGATTTAATACGAATATATTTAATTTAATTATAAAAGGAATTAGAAAAAGGACGGTAGTTTGAAAAGTCAAACCTGAACTTTGACTGACCACACAGGATGCAGAATAAACAGGATTTTGGTGAAACGAAAAGTATTTAAATCTGTTAATGAATATCTTTCTAACGAATCTGAAAAATCGAAGTTTCATAGCGGGAATCAAAAGTTATGGCAAAATGAATTTTCAGAAAGGTCGCTATAGAGAATATACCGCCCTTGAAAATAGACATTTTGCATACGACCTCGGAATTCGACGAAACCACTTTTGTTGGATCCAGGATGTAAAATCATTGCTAGGTTTCAAATTTCATGATTTTTGAAGCTAGTATGTGAGCGTGGCAAAAGAAACTGTGTTTTGTCAATTTCGGTCAAAATTAATTGACTGAAAAATAGCCATTTTTCAAACAGTCTCAGAATTCGACGAAATAAATTTTGTTAGAACCGTATCGTAATAAGAAAGCCAAAAATAATTTTTCCGGATTTTTCTGACTTCGTATGTGACCCCGGTAAAATTAGAAAGTACGTTCGAATTTAATATTAAAGAATTAATTTGAAAATAAAGAAAACATACTGTAAACTTCAGAATTAGACCTCGACACTAGCGCCATTGCGTTCAGAAGACGTCAAAACCTGTTGTTCGACAGTTGTTGGGCCCCGTTTGGTGATCGCACGGAAAAACCCTAATTTTGGATTTAATTAATAAAAAATAAAAAAAGAAAATACGTCTACATACAAGTATAAATACGGGCCTCTGTACGTCTTCTTCTTCCTCATTTCAAAGCCGCCGAACCCATGAATACATCAAAATTTTGAACTCTGATTTCTCCCTCGTTTCTCAATGAAAATCTTCATACAAATACACGTTTCGAAGAGAATTCCGAGCTCTTCGATTCCATACCCAAATCATCACCTCTCATCAACCGTAATCGCCGCACCATCCACCCAAAGCCGCCGCCGTCGCACCCCCCTCGGCCCTACCACAGGCGTGCGCACCCTCCCCCCTTCCCGGCGTCGATTCCCCTTTCCTATCACTCCAACCTCCAACAAACCGTTCTGCAAACCATGGCCTGTAGCTCTAGAAAATCAAAATCAAAGTTTTGAACATTTACGGTATGAAATTCATTTCAGAATTTGCCACGCTTTTGGTTGTGGCAACTACAGTTGTTAAAAGTAAAATTTATTCAAAAATTGATAATTAACTCATACGAACTTCAAACTGAAATTTTTTAGATTTTGCGAGACCGTGACGACAAATAGAGGTTGCTGAAATAAAGTGCGACCATTTTCTGAATTTATTTGGATTTTTCATTCCGCTTTAATCAAGGTGAGATTCTATTTTAAATAATTAAATCTAATTCAGCTGAATAGCGGATATATTAGATCTATGACATGATAAATTTATTAACGTTGTTTTGTTTGATTGGTTGTGTTTGCTTTAGATCTGTGGTTGTGTATACGGATCTATATAGATCCAATAATTCTCATCATGTTGTATTTATTTTATGATATCAAATTGCAAGTCCAAATCACATGGTTTTTTTTATGTGTAAATATGAAATGAAATTGTTAGCGGTATGAAAAGATCAAATCTTTTTATTATAAATAAAAAGTGGAATATGGCATATGATAAAAATTACATTTTTCTATGTAACTGAAATGTGAATTTACCCCGTAGGATAAAAATTACATTTTTCTATGTAATTAGAATGGAAGTTTCCATCGTATGATAAAAATCATATTTTTATAATGTAAATAAGAAGTAGAGTTTGCATTGTAATTAAAAATCATATTTTTACAATGTAAATAAGAAGTAGAGTTTGCATTGCAATTAAAAATCATATTTTTACAATGTAAATAAGAAGTAGAGTTTGCATTGTAAATAAAAATCATATTTTTATAACATAAATAAGGAGCAGAGTTTGCATTGTAATTAAAAAACATATTTTTATAATGTAAATTAGGAGTAGAGTTTGCATTATAATTAAAAATCATATTTTTACAATGTAAATAAGAAGTAGAGTTTGCATTGTAATTAAAAATCATATTTCTATAATGTAAATTAGGAGTAGAGTTTGCATTGTAATTAAAAATCATATTTTTATAATGTAAATTAGGAGTAGAGTTTGCATTGTAATTAAAAAACATATTTTTATAATGTAAATTAGGAGTAGAGTTTGCATTGTAATTAAAAATCACATTTTTATAATGTAAATAAGAAGAAGAATTTGCATGGTATTAAATTTACATTTTTATATGTAAATTTAGAATAGGATTCACACTGCAAATATAAGTTGCATTTTTATTATGTAATTAAGATGAGAATGTACATAGGAATTCAATTTACATTTTTATGTATTTATAGTTAGGATTTTGCAATGTATCAAAATTTACATTTTTACATGTAAATAGAAGATAGGAATTTACATAGGAATTAAATTTACATTTTTTATGAAAATGAAAAGAATAATATTCACATTTTTAATGTAAGTAAAGAATGAATTTAGGATGTTGTAATATTATCTTCATTTTCAAATGAATTAAAATTTAATGAGGATCGGTAGTTGTTTAAATCAAATGACGTTATCATGATTAAACGATTATATATATATATATATAAAATTAATTAAAATTAAACGAATGGAGCGCGGTAGTTCGCGTTTTGAAATCGTACCTTTAAACGACTATACAAGAAGATCCGACCGTCGGATTTCCTTGAAACTGAAACCGTTAGGAC
The DNA here is from genome assembly GCA_030737875.1 of Allium sativum. NCBI lineage: Eukaryota > Viridiplantae > Streptophyta > Magnoliopsida > Asparagales > Amaryllidaceae > Allium > Allium sativum. The sequence goes on along the minus strand of CM060927.1, from coordinate 262,163,095 downwards.
CGTCTTGGAAAAATCTTTCCAATGATATATATTACGTTAAGATCCAATGTTTAGATTCTGAGAAATGTAAAAATCAAAATTGGCTGAATGCAGCGCCATAGTCGCCATTGACTCAAGGCGTCGTTATATAAAAATTTAATTATTTTAAATAATTAAAATAGGAAGTAATCATTATAAAATGATATCAGCAAATACGAAGGATTTTAAATTTATATATATATATATATATATATATATATATATACGAGGATTCTTTGGAAAGTCCGAGTTCACTCATTCCAAATAATCAAACGACGTTAATTGAAGTATTAAGATGGCGTATAGAGACCGTAAATCTTCCCTCGAATGGACAACGATCGAGGCCCTGATTTGACTTGCTCCCAATTAAACGGTCATGGTCATTGCCCAAACGTACGTGTTGATTTCACGGGTTTGGTTTTCGCTCAGACCCAGAGCATAAGCTAATAAATGGATTGTGTGTCTGACATCGTACTCCATTAAATATCATGTTATAAATCTTCTGTCGAATGTATGGATGTTTGGTGGCGGAGAATTTATTCTCTTGCTTAACACCCTTTCATATATTTCGGCAAAGGATTGGTAGTGCGATATGGAGTGACGATGTGGCATGCTAAGATGCATATGATCAAGGCTTTGTTGAAAAGCAGGCCTTATGGGACGATCAAAGCATAGCCTGTTTAGGCATAGCTTTGTGTATAGCGTGACTTCGTGAGCCTCACACACCGGCGGAGTCTAAAACGGGAGAAGGGAACGTAGGGAGAGCAGCACGTTTCTTTCTAGCTAGAAGTGGTGATTAGGCTTTAACACGGCCCGACATTTTACTTATGTGGATGATGGAATGAGGCGCCTCGGATGATAGGTCCTATAGGACTGGGAAATGTGTGTTCAGGAATAATTAATCCACGAAGCTGTATGTGTGGACCGGCCCTGCAGCTATCCAAGGGTTCACTGCGGGGGATCCTGAGGCATTAGCTAGAGTGTCTCGAATCGGTGAGGAGCTCCTCCCTAGCCTTGACTCATGATGGAAATCCAAACTTCCAATACGAACCTACGGATTTGATTGTATTACTAGTATGGAAGCATAGTATTATGGTGTCTATGTGTCCTAGGATTGATACATTTATTTTGAAATGTTTTCCCATATATACTAATAATAATATTAAACTCGTATTTGCTGTATTTAGCATGTTTAATCACCATAAGGTAAAACCCTATCCTCTGGTTTGTGTTGCATTGTGTAATGGGACTTGGGTCTTATGGTGATTCCATTTTTCTCAAAAGCATAACGTTGTTTTTCGATTTACTTATTATTTGTTCTGACACTTTTATGCACGACAATCCATTAGAGTACACATGTTCCGCGTCAGCGGCGTGGTCTTTGGATTTGCCTTATTAATAGTGATTGATTAATTAAGAATTCTCACACCAGTCCTACGACTGACCCGTTGTTTGTTTCCACCTTTTTGCAAACTCGGGTGCCCTCCTTTCTACACGGGCAGCCAAGTAAACATGTTCATAGTAACACCCCGTAATTTTATAACATTAAAATTCACAAATTAAAGTATACTTAATTTTTAGAAAAGAATTAAGTGAAATGGGTTGCGTAGAGAAATATATATATTGATATATATATATATATAAATTAAAAATTAAATAAATAAATATGCGAAAAAGTTCAAAACAGCGAATTGGGAGGGGGAATAACCGAACCGGCCCATTTTTGAGGTCGACCCGAGCTTCGCTGGGTCGACTAGGGGTTAATCCAGGGTGTTTGGCTGTCAACCCGTGGGCCGATTCGCTCAAATGCAGATTTTGCATTTGATTGGTTCTCATGGTTCAGGGTTAATCTAATGGTCCTAAATAACTTCCTACACCTATAAATACATCCTAATGCTAAACCTAAACCTAATTAAAATAGAATAGTTACCGTCATACCATTGCCATGGAAATCAATGGAGCCGCCGCCAACTAAGAAAGAAGAAAAGCAAATTCAATTCTAATTCTCTCAACCCTAAAGCAAAGCAAAACTCTCTCTTTTCTTCTCTAAATTGTGAGTATGATGATCTTAACAAGATTATTATCATTTTAATTAGGTTGAGTTATGAATGGATTATGAGTAGATGATGTGAATTATCATATATGTTGTTGTAAACCCCTTTTGCTATCATGTATATTGTAAATCCAATGTTATGTGATGATGATATCTTATATGTTGTAAATCATGCTATGATGATGTTATATATGTTGAAAGTTTCTATGCTAAGTTGTGATGAATCATACATGTTAAAAAGGCCATGATGTTACCATCTATGCTAGTTAGTTCATATTAATTAAATCATCATGTTTGGGTTATGTTGATCTATATGACAAGTCACATATGCAAGTTAGATTGATTAGAAAAGTTATGAACATATACCAAGACATCTATTATGACATCTAGAATTATGCTATGACATATGTGATATCCTATGCTAGTTCACACCATCATTATGTTGCCTAAAAATCCCATATGCAAGTTTATGTATAGATTTGGGCTATGATCATATCATGTAAATTGAGACATTTAACAAGTTGACACCTTTTGATCCTTAACATGTGTAGTTTATGCAAGTTTCACCCCTATTATGATTAGATTTATTTTAATTGTCTATATGTTGTGATAATTTATCTTTGTGCTAGGTGTTAGACTATACAAATCTAGCCTATATTATACGTTGAATAAGCGAACGTATAAACGTGGGGTAGGGGTAATATTAAGGATTTAATATTAAAAAGTTGGGGTGCAATTGATTTGATTTTGCATGCCATAAGTGGATGGCCATAATTGAGTCAATTCTGGACATCATTAAAAGTTGACTTAATTAGTAATTTGAATAGGGAATTATTAAAACTAGGGTAAAAGATTTTAAGTGTTAATCAATGCTTAGGACACGAGGTTGGACTCGTTTGTGACGTAAACCTGCCCGGACCCGCCCGGCAAATCCAGTGGTCACAAATGTCAGCCCAATGTGAGAGGTCCTAGGTCTAAACTAAAGCATAACGGTTGTAAAGACACGAGGTTAGACTCTTTTATGGTGTAAGACTGCCCGGACCCGCCCGGCAAATCCAGCTGCCATAAATGTCAGTCTAATGTGAGAGGTCTTTATGAGGTTATGGCCTGAATGAATTAAGAAATACTTAACCAGATAAACATGTAAGGTGGGACATGGGGGTTAAGTAGGTGCCTTGGGTGGCATGAGGAATCTAGGGGTGCCCTTAGTGGCATGTGAAATACGATTAGTAAGACTTAACCAAACACACATGTAAATGAACATGACTAAAAGGGTTAAGTGGGATATACTAGTGACAAGCTTAGGTGGGTAGCTTGTGGGGGCCCATTTCGACCAGTATCCCAAACGTATCTTTGTGGGCTCGACCCAAGTCGAGGACGGGACACGCATGTTAGGTTCGACTGTAAGAGGCCAAAACGGGGAGCGGTGGCAACGCAAGTCCAACGGGTTTCGTATGCGTGTGTGGACCCGGGCTGGTAGGTAAGACGTTGTTGCATCGTGTAGGTATAAGCCGTGCATTCTCAAGTTGTATCGAGTTGCCACTTTAGGGGAGTGATACACCCCACTGTGGGGCCAGCACGGGTATCTACGAGTAGGGAGCCGATCGAAAGTGTGTAGTGGGGTACACCTAGTGGAGATAGGGGCAGACGGCACCTATGTAGTCAGCTAGGGGTACGTAAGGCTATTTATAAAGTTTCTGTGTGAAGCAAGAGGGATCAAACAAAAGGGTGACTGGTGTGGTGCAGTGTAGTAATGTGCGGTGCAGTGTAGTAATCATTCGTTAGTAATTAGGTGTGCCTTTACCGTTATCTTTAACGTTATCTTAAACGCTATCTTTATCTTCCTAAGAGTTCATAGACATTTACTTGTCTTCCAGCTTATGCCTTAGTCTAGTTATTTTGATAGTAGTATTGTTAGAATTATCATACTCGCCAGACTTTATGTCTAACCCGCTCTATTTCTATCCTTTTTCCCCCTCCAGGTCCTCAGGTTGGGCCCAGCTCTAGTGGAGTTTGATTGAATTGCTTCATCTCTCTTTGGAAAGCTTGGACCGTTGAAGTAAAGTCCATCTTGTTATCTTTTTAATGGCTATTTATGTAATGGGATTATGTATTTTGTTTTTATGAAGATGGATATTGTACTTGGTTATGATCTATGGTTTTATGATGTAACAAACATGTTTAATTTTCGCTGCAATAAAATGAAGTTTTAGATTTCCAAGTAATATTTATTATCTGTCTTGTTGTAATTTTTCTGTTCTATATTCACTTATAACCTCCATGGAAGTTAATGCATTCCCTTTGTGAGTGACCTTAATGGACGTGGGGTGTTACACGTGGTATCAGAGCTTAAGGTTACCAGAACAGATAAAAATACTTTAGAAAAATAGTTATTTTTGGAAGAAGTGTTTTCAAAAACATGTTTTAATGAGAAATTTAAAGAGAAAAGTTTTTAAGAAAAACATAATCCCCAATAGCCACATATCTTTATCTTTCGAATTCTCCATTTTGAATCTTTCCTTTTTCGTTTCAGCATGGCTGAAGATCTTAATCTACCCGAGGTGTAACGATAAAAGGATCGTATAGGAGGCTATTGGAGCTAGGGCCGCTGCAGGTCCAGCCAATGTTCCTCCACCACCAGTTGCACCCATTCCTCCTCCTCCTCCTCGCGTAGATACTTTTGCAAAGACGTGCAAGGAATTCAAGGCTATGGGTGGAAAACCATTTCAAGGGTCAGAAACGTTTGTGGAAGCTAGAGATTGGCTTAAGGAGGTGGAAGAATTGCTAGAAATCTTTGAAGTAGAAGAAGGGAGGAGAGTTCGTTTAGCAGCTTGGTTGATGAAGGGAGAGGCCTCGTTTTGGTGGGAGGTCACTAATGGAGAGCGTCCTGTTGACTCTTGGGCGGATTTCAGACGTAGTTTCGAGGCGAAGTTTCTCTCAAGGGCGGAAGAAAATCTATATATGGAAAGGTTCTTGACATTGAAGCAAGGAAGCTCATCAGTGAAAGAATATGTCAATAAATTTAATCAGTTAGCAAGGTTTGGCTTGGACTTAGTAAACACGCCGGAGAAGAAGGCTCTAAGGTTCGTGAATGGCTTGAATGAACCATTGCAAGGGTTGGCTATGACCCACATCCCGATGGGGGCCACCTTTGAGAAGTTAGTAGAAATGGCGCTCATGCATGAGGAGAAAAACGCTAAAGCTGATAAGGCACCCGAGAAGAAGGGGGATCAGAAGAAACCACAACAGCAAAACAAGAAGGGTGGAAAAGACAATAATGGCAAGGGAAAGAAGAAGTGCTTTAACTGTGGAACCCCAGGCCATCTCAGCAAGGATTGCCGAAAGAAAAAGAAGACTGGCTATTTTCATTGTGGCGATGCAGAACATTTAGTGAAGGACTGCCCCAGAGTTTTATGTCCCAAGTGTGATGGCCCGCCCCGCACCAACCGACATTTACTCCAAAGGTGCGCTGTACACATATCCAGTTAGCACGGAACGGGTCGCCAGAAGGAAAAGGAAGAAGGAAATGAACATACAAGGAACCTGTAGAATGTCTCACAGCGCATAGGACAAAATATAATAATAACATACTTGACATAAAACAGGAGAGACAGTGCATAAGCTGAAAATCAGAACTAAACATCATAGCAGCGGAAATCCAAAAGTACAGCTTATTACAACTTTCAAACTGTCTCAAAGCAAAAGTAAGGTAAATGAGGTACACTACTAATGCCCAAGTAGTGACCACCAACGACACAGGGAGAATGTGTATATATATATCATACGTGGAAGCCTCCTGCCCGCCTCCGAATCAGCTACTCGCGCACCACCAGCTAACCTGTCTCTAGTCTGCTCGTGTGAGCACCCAGAGTAATAAGAGGAGACATAAAACTCTGGGTCAGACATAAAGCCTGGTATGAGCGATAAGCATCTAAAGTGAACAATAACAGGTAGACTAAAACATATCTGAACCTGCAACCAAAGAGTTAGCACTACATACTGTACAACACTCTAAGGTATCACATCAATCAATATAAAGATACGGAGGTGGGGGAGGTGTGCATGTCATATTGATGGCAAACAATCAAACATAGCATCCATCCTCACATCTCTCACTCAGTGCGTAAAGTATACGATATTCACCACTTCGATCACCCAACATACCTTGCTATGATCACTTTGCCCCATGAAGTCATAAATGACTTCACTGCATTGATAACATAGCCACAAATCCTTCGCTATGTCCACTTTGCCCCATGGAGTCTCAAGAACCCCACTGCACTGGCTCATAGCCTTACTAATCCTTACTATGTCCACTTTGCCCCATGGAGTTATTCACCCCATCTGCGCTGGCTCATAGTCTTACTACGCATCACCTTGCCCCTCAGGTCATAATGACCCTACTGCACTGATAACGTAGTCTTGCTACCATCACTTTGCCCCTCAGGTCATAATGACCCTACTGCACTGATAAGTAGCCCATCATTCTTAGTGGTGAATCGAAGTTATGAACGTCGACAACTCCTTAGCACACGTCCCGCAGCAAAGTCCAACCATGAAGTGAACTCATTGGTTCCCAACTGGTTCCGGGATCCTGAGCTCTAACTTCCATTTGGACTACCTTTGCATCTCGGGTTATTGGTCATCACCAGATCGGATCGGATCGGGTCGCCTTCAGCATTCATCATTGGATCGGGTCGCGCCTCCTACGTCGACTCGGGTCGCACTCCCCATCGTCTCGTGAATCCAGTCTCCATCGGATCGGGTCTCCACTTCTGGTCGGATCGTGAATACCCCATACGGATCGGATCGCGCTCCTCCGTCGTCTCGTTGTGCATCGGATCTTGGATGCTGCCTTCCTCTAGTCGGATCGTGATACGAAGCACGAGTGGATCGGATCGGGTCGTAATGCTCATTGGCGATCCGGGTCGGAGTACTTCAATTTGGACACGGCACTGCATCGATTCGTCTCGTAGGCCTTGCGCAGATGGTTCGGTTCGAAGGAGATGACTCGACTCGTGGTGATGTCCCACGATCCCATAGGGCGATCCGATCGTCCCTCAACCCCCTATGCGATCCGAACCCCTGCACCTTGTCCAGCGAGCTGTTTACGCCCCTCGACGGCGTTTTCGACCATTCCAACTATTCTAAACAGTCACATAGCATTTCATACGGTCATAGCAAAATGCATAATCAACCACAAACATCAAAACATCAACATAGTAGGTCAAAATGAATCAAACATACCCAAAATCCCATATTTTCCCCCTAAGCATGTTTAGGTGAAACCAATGATATGATAAGCAAAACTTAACCAAACGGAACCAAATTTCTAATAGAGGTTTAAAATATCATTCCGAATTTTATAAACATTTTTCCAGAATTTTATCATGTTTAAATTAGCTAATTAACACTAATCAACCCTAATTAGCCATAATTAGTGCAAAACTATGCAAATCACTCACCTTAGCCACAAAATAAACTAAGATCCGAAATAATTCTCTGATTTGATGTGAATCTCAATGCCAAACAGCAGCTCCTTTGTTGCTTTGGTGAAGATCTTCCTTGATTAGGGGTTGCTAAGCCAAATCCTTAACCAAAAGATGATTTGGAGGTGATTTAGAGGTTGGAGGCCATTTTTAGGGATCCTTGGTGATAAGTGGAGGCTAGAAAACTGAAATGGAATGATTCTCCATCTCATTTCAGCCCTCCCATAACCCTAATCCCGAAATGGGTTATGGGCCTACTCACTAATCACCCGATCTGGCCCGGCTAAGCAGTTTTTCACTCTCCAAACCTTGTTTCAGCCATATCTCCCAAACGGTAAGTCCGTTTGGCCGTTATGACCACTCTACGGAAAGAGAAACTATCAAACGAATCAAATGGAAGTGGTTTCAGGTCAAAATTCCTTTCCAATCAAAAGTTATGGCCAAAACAGTACCAACTAGGGGCAAAATGGTCATTTAAAAATCGACAAAAATCATAAACATGGGAAATGACTCTAATAGATGTTTCCCAAAGTTACATGACCATACAACTTCATACGGGAAAGAAATAAATATTCTACAATCCTATGATGTGTAGAATACGGGTCGTTACACTCTTTCCCCCTTAAGAAATTTCGCCCCCGAAATTCCCTAATCTACACACAAAGGTCCCGCGTGCCCATCAACCATAAAGCAACCATCAAACATACAAAACAAGTGAAATAAGTCTATCCTAGCATGCGGAATAACTAAATCGCAAAGTAAATCTTACCAGGCAAAGAGTTCTGGGTGTGTCTTCCTAATGCTCTCCTCTGTCTCCCAAGTACAATCATTCTCGTCCTCGCCCCACTGAACCTTGACTAGCTTCACCGACTTCCTTCGAAGTTGCTTCGTATCGTGCCCCACAATACGAATCGGCTTGCGGTTCCCAACCGCCTCAGGTTCTACCTCGAAGTCCTCTAACTGATCAGGTGAAATAGCCCTATCTGAGTCGTGAACGAACTTCCTTAGTTGGGAAACATGAAACACATTGTGAACTCCTGCCATTTTCTCTGGTAAGCCAACTCTATACGCCAAATTCCCGACTAATTCAAGAACAGGGAACGGGCCAACAAATCTTGGTGCCAACTTGCCTCTCCTGCCAAATCGTATCACGCTCTTTAACGGAGAGATCTTAACAAACACCAGGTCACCAACGGAGAATTTCAAATCTCTTCTCCTCTTATCAACATAACTCTTCTGCCTATCTTGGGCAGCTTTCATTCGTTGCTGAATGATCTTAATCTTATCTGAAGTTTCTCTCACCACATCTAGTCCAAGCACAAACTTCTCGCCAGTCTCTATCCAACATGATGGTGAGTTGCACGGTCTTCCGTACAAAGCTTCATATGGAGCCATACCGATACTGGATTGGTAGCTATTATTATATGCAAACTCCACTAGATGCAAATGATCATCCCATGATCCACCAAAATCCAATATACACGCTCTCAAGAGATCTACCAATATACGATTCACCCTCTCCGTCTGACCGTCGGTCTGAGGGTGATATGCGGTACCGAGATGTAGTCCTGACCCTAGAGCCTCTTGTAAGCTCTTCCAAAACCCACTAGTGAACAACGGGTCTCGGTCACTCACAATGCTTTTGGGTACTCCATGAAATCTCACTACCCACTTCATATACAATTCTGCCAACTTGGCTGCCGTTCTGGTCGATTTGACTGGTATAAATCTTGCGCTCTTAGTCAATCGATCCACAACTACCCAAATGCTATCATATCCCGATCTAGTCCTTGGTAAACCATCGATGAAATCCATCGATACTTGCTCCCATTTCCATTCGGGAATTTCTAATGGTTGCAACAACCCACTAGGCTTCTTTTGCTCGGCTTTAACTAGCTGACAATTCATGCATTTGGACATAAACTTCCCAACGTCTCTTTTCATCCCTTCCCAGTAGTAAGTCTGTCTCATGTCTCGATACATCTTATTACCACCGGGATGTATAGTCAGTTTTGAGTGATGACATTCTCTAAGCACTTCATCCCTCAAACCATTTACGTTGGGCACAACTAGTCTCCCATTCTTTCGAAGCCATCCATCCCGATCAAGCCCATACACATTCATCTCCTCATCGATACCCATCTCTAACTTGGAGATGATTTCCAATAGGTTAGGATCGTCCCTCTGATTAGAACCAATCCGCTCTATCAAAGTGGGTCTGATCGTCAAACTAGCTAGCATAACTGGATCCAATTTGCACTTTGGTCTGAAATCAAACCCCGCGATAAACTTCAGTTGCTTCCATTCAAGAAACATTGCCCTAAGCTGGCATGTCTCCTACTCAAGGCATCGGCTACCGCATTACCTTTCCCAGGTGTGTATGCGATATCAAAATCATACGAAGCCAAGAAATCTAACCATCTCTGCTGACGGAGATTCAGATCTTTCTGAGAGAAGAGATACTTTAACGATTTATGATCGGTAAACAACTCAAATCTTTCTCCCAAGAGATAATGTCTCCACATCTTCAGCGCAAATACAATCGCTGCCAATTCCAAATCATGGGTAGGATACTTCTTCTCATGCGGCTTTAGCTGTTGACTAGCATAAGCTACAACCCTACCTCCTTGCATCAATACAGCACCCAGTCCGATACCACAAACATCCGTGTATACCATCATCTCTTCATTCCCTTTAGGAATGACTAGCACTGGCGCACGCGTCAACCTCTCCTTTAGACTTTTGAAGGCATCCTCACACACTCCGTCCCAGACGAAGGACTGATTCTTCTTAGTCAACTGAGTCAACGGTGCTGCTATCTTGGAGAAGTCTTGGATAAACTTACGGTAATATCCGTCTAATCCCAAGAAACTTCTTACATCTGTAGCATTCTTGGGCGTAGGCCAATCCTGTACCGTAGCCACCTTTGCAGGGTCCACGGCAATACCACACTCTGAAACAACATGACCTAAGAATCTCACTTCTCTTCTCCAAAAATGACACTTAGAGAATTTCGCTTTCAATTGGTGTTTCCTCAACACCTCCATCACTATCCTCAAGTGCCCCTTGTGTTCCTCCTCTGTCCTTGAATAAACAAGGATATCATCCACGAACACAAGAACAAACTTATTCAACTGATCTCTGAATACTCGATTCATAAGATCCACAAAATAGGCTGGTGCATTGGTCAACCCAAACGGCATGACCAACCACTCATAAAATCCAGACGGCGTCCTAAATGCCGTTTTCGGAACACTCTCATCCACCACTCTTAGCTGATGAAATCCTGTCGCGAGGTCCAACTGGGAGAACACTCTTGCTCCTTCCAGCTGATCAAACAGATCATCTATCCGCGGTAGAGGATACTTATTCTTCCTCGTCACCTTATTCAACTCGCGATAGTCCACACACAAACGAAGGGAACCATCTGCCTTAGTGGCAAATACAACTGGTGCTCCCCACTCGGAGACACTCCTTCTAATCAATCCCTTCTTCAAAAGATTGCTGACTTGCACCCCGAGTTCTCGCTGCTCCTTTGGTGCCATACGACGAAGTGGCATCACTATAGGTCTGGCATCTTTCACTAAATCAATACGGAACTCAATCTCTCGGTGTGGTGGAAGCCCGGTCACCTCCTCGAAGACGTCCGGATACTAGCCAACCATGGGCACATCTGACAACTCATCCTGCGGGATGTCAAGGGAACTTACAAAACTAGCCATAACCCCATCACTAGGTAGACTACCAAACACTACCCTCCGCCCATCATCCGCCCTCACTGTCACCAAAAAGCCCTCACAGTCTACCACCACCCCGTATCTTTGGAGCCAATCGACTCCCAATATAATGCCATACCCAGTAAAGCCCAAAACAAAGCAATCACATACAAACATACATCCATGACTCGATAAGACCAAATTCCTGCAAATCATACTAAGGCTAGTCGAACCACTAATCGGGTTCGTCACAACTAATGGTCTATCGACTATCTCGGGTTCCAGTCCCAACCTATCTACCAGGTCACTAGATATGAAGGAACGGGAAGCCCCAGTATCAAACAAAACTCGAACTGGTATATCATAAATAGAAAGCATACCTTGAATAACAACATTCTTCCCTTTCTCCGCCGCAGTTGGGGCATTCGACGAAGAAGGAATAACATCAAGAGCATATGCTTTCACAATCTGCTTCTCCTTAAGAGGTTGCGGACACTTGTCCTTCTGATGTCCCACTTGACCACAGTTGTAGCACTTCCTTTCCGCTGGCTTGGCCCGACATTCTTTAGCATAATGGCCCTTCTTTCCACAGCTGAAGCACTCAACATCCTTCTTGCTCTTTTTCTGGCCACCTTTTGATTGGTCCTGCTTCCTCTTATTCTGAGAGCTATTCTTGCCTCCACCGCCTGCTTGCGGCTTTGGCCCTTCTGCAGATGCAGCCTCGGTCTTTGACTTAGGGTAAAGACTCTCTGATCTCAAAGCTTTCCCCACGATCGATTCAAAAGTCTCATCGATGTGGTTGATAAGCCTTTCCCCCAAGTACCCATCCAAACCAGTAATGAACTTCTCATTCTTCTTCTCAGGAGTATCGATAAGAGACAGTCCATACTTCGACAAAGTGTCGAACTTAGCAATATAATCAGAAACTGCCCTGCCACCCTGCTTGAGTTCCAAGAACCTCTTGAACAACACCGACTTCTGGGCAGCTGGAATAAACTTCTCGCTAAAGCGAGCCTTGAACTGAACCCACGTAACCTGGTCCTCTGGAGTAGCTGTTCTGATAGCATTCCACCAATTCATCGCTCGCCCTTGCAACTGACGAGACGCTAGCCTTCTCTTCATCGCATCCTCACGACCCAAGTCATCAAAGATACGATCACAGCTATCCATCCAATCTTGAACATCTGTGGCCGACTCCGTTCCGTGGAACGGCTTCCCACCAAGATTAGTGTAATCTTTGCACAACTTGGCGAAATCGACCCTAGGCACCTGCACTACTGGGCCAACACCAGCTCCGGGATTGGGAACTGCCCCTTGCACTTCTCCAAGCATGTCTCTCATGAGGTTGGTAAACATCGCCCTCATGTCAGCGGCATTCCCATTATTGGCCCCTCTACCGGTACCTCTAACATGTCGGCTCATCGTCAATCTGAAAAAGGAAAACGATCAACGACCCCATAGCGGTACTAGTGCAGTGCAACTTCATTCTTATACTACTAATAGTATATATATACATAGCTTTTGAAAACCAAAGTAATCACAAATACGCGCTCTCATATACGTACTAACTCTCCCTAGTGTCTTTCCTAGGTTAACTTCGCAACCTAGAGCTCTGATACCAAGTGTGACGGCCCGTCCCGCACCAACTGACATTTACTCCAAAGGTGCGCTGTACACATATCCAGTTAGCACGGAACGGGTCGCCAGAAGGAAAAGGAAGAAGGAAATGAACATACAAGGAACCTGTAGAATGTCTCACAGCGCATAGGACAAAATATAATAATAACATACTTGACATAAAACAGGAGAGACAGTGCATAAGCTGAAAATCAGAACTAAACATCATAGCAGCGGAAATCCAAAAGTACAGCTTATTACAACTTTCAAACTGTCTCAAAGCAAAAGTAAGGTAAATGAGGTACACTACTAATGCCCAAGTAGTGACCACCAACGACACAGGGAGAATGTGTATATATATATCATACGTGGAAGCCTCCTGCCCGCCTCCGAATCAGCTACTCGCGCACCACCAGCTAACCTGTCTCTAGTCTGCTCGTGTGAGCACCCAGAGTAATAAGAGGAGACATAAAACTCTGGGTCAGACATAAAGCCTGATATGAGCGATAAGCATCTAAAGTGAACAATAACAGGTAGACTAAAACATACCTGAACCTGCAACCAAAGAGTTAGCACTACATACTGTACAACACTCTAAGGTATCACATCAATCAATATAAAGATACGGAGGTGGGGGAGGTGTGCATGTCATATTGATGGCAAACAATCAAACATAGCATCCATCCTCACATCTCTCACTCAGTGCGTAAAGTATACGATATTCACCACTTCGATCACCCAACATACCTTGCTATGATCACTTTGCCCCCATGAAGTCATAAATGACTTCACTGCACTGATAACATAGCCACAAATCCTTCGCTATGTCCACTTTGCCCCCATGGAGTCTCAAGAACCCCACTGCACTGGATCATAGCCTTACTAATCCTTACTATGTCCACTTGCCCCATGGAGTTATTCACCCCATCTGCGCTGGCTCATAGTCTTACTACGCATCACCTTGCCCCTCAGGTCATAATGACCCTACTGCACTGATAACGTAGTCTTGCTACCATCACTTTGCCCCTCAGGTCATAATGACCCTACTGCACTGATAAGTAGCCCATCATTCTTAGTGGTGAATCGAAGTTATGAACGTCGACAACTCCTTAGCACACGTCCCGCAGCAAAGTCCAACCATGAAGTGAACTCATTGGTTCCCAACTGGTTCCGGGATCCTGAGCTCTAACTTCCATTTGGACTACCTTTGCATCTCGGGTTATTGGTCATCACCAGATCGGATCGGATCGGGTCGCCTTCAGCATTCATCATTGGATCGGGTCGCGCCTCCTACGTCGGATCGGGTCGCACTCCCCATCGTCTCGTGAATCCAGTCTCCATCGGATCGGGTCTCCACTTCTGGTCGGATCGTGAATACCCCATACGGATCAGATCGCGCTCCTCCGTCGTCTCGTTGTGCATCGGATCGTGGATGCTGCCTTCCTCTAGTCGGATCGTGATACGAAGCACGAGTGGATCGGATCGGGTCGTAATGCTCATTGGCGATCCGGGTCGGAGTACTTCAATTTGGACACGGCGCTGCATCGATTCGTCTCGTGGGCCTTGCGCAGATGGTTCGGTTCGAAGGAGATGACTCGACTCGTGGTGATGTCCCACGATCCCATAGGGCGATCCGATCGTCCCTCAACCCCCTATGCGATCCGAACCCCTGCACCTTGTCCAGCGAGCTGTTTACGCCCCTCGACGGCGTTTTCGACCATTCCAACTATTCTAAACAGTCACATAGCATTTCATACGGTCATAGCAACATGCATAATCAACCACAAACATCAAAACATCAACATAGTAGGTCAAAATGAATCAAACATACCCAAAATCCCATATTTTCCCCCTAAGCATGTTTAGGTGAAACCAATGATATGATTAGCAAAACTTAACCAAACGGAACCAAATTTCTAGCAGAGGTTTAAAATATCATTCCGAATTTTATAAACATTTTTCCAGAATTTTATCATGTTTAAATTAGCTAATTAACACTAATCAACCCTAATTAGCCATAATTAGTGCAAAACTATGCAAATCACTCACCTTAGCCACAAAATAAACTAAGATCCGAAATAATTCTCTGATTTGATGTGAATCTCAATGCCAAACAGTAGCTCCTTTGTTGCTTTGGTGAAGATCTTCCTTGATTAGGGGTTGCTAAGCCAAATCCTTAACCAAAAGATGATTTAGAGGTTGGAGGCCATTTTTAGGGATCCTTGGTGATAAGTGGAGGCTAGAAAACTGAAATGGAATGATTCTCCATCTAATTTCAGACCTCCCATAACCCTAATCCCGAAATGGGTTATGGACCTACTCACTAATCACCCGATTTGGCCCGGCTAAGCAGTTTTTCACTCTCCAAACCTTGTTTCAGCCATATCTCCCAAACGGTAAGTCCGTTTGGCCATTATGATCACTCTACGGAAAGAGAAACTATCAAACGAATCAAATGGAAGTGGTTTCAGGTCAAAATTCCTTTCCAATCAAAAGTTACGGCCAAAACAGAACCAACTAGGGGCAAAATTGTCATTTAAAAATCGACAAAAATCATGAACATGGGAAATGACTCTAATAGATGTTTCCCAAAGTTACATGACCGTACAACTTCATATGGGAAAGAAATAAATATTCTACAATCCTATGATGTGTAGAATACGGGTCGTTACAACAGGTGCAGGCTCTTATGGCACCAGGGCAGGCTAGGGGACAAGTTCAGGCTCTCGCGGTCCCACCGCTGCAAGAACGAGGTAGAACCATTTCTGTTGAAAGCTTAGTTTTTCTGTTTGATCATCCTGTCCGTACCTTATTCGATTCGGGCGCATCACATTCGTTTATCTCTACATCATTAGTTGAATCACTGCACTTAAACACCAGTTTAGTAGAGGATCCCTTAGTTGTTTCGAATCCAATAGGGGGCTCAGCTTATTTGTCCATGATGTGTTTGGATTTGAAAATTTCCATACTTAGCGTTGAATTTAGATGTGATGCTTATGTGTTGGGCTTCACGGGCTATGGGCTAATTTTAGGAATGGATTGGTTATCCAGAAATGGGGCCGTTCTTGATTGTGAAAGGAGAGTAGTTAGGCTCGTGACTCGCCTTGGCAACACTCTCAAAATCTTCTGTAATCCCATAAATTCGGTTATGCTAAGTTATCTAGAATCGCTTGACGCGTCTGAGGAAAATCTACGATCTGTTAGAGTGGTCCGAGAATATTCGGATGTGTTTGAGGAGGTGAAGGGCTTGCCTCCGAAGCGGGAGATAGATTTTCGAATATATCTTGTGGATAATGCGAAACCAGTATCTTTGCCAGTACGCCACATTGCTCCACGTGAAAGGAGGGAACTCGATAAGCACGTGAAGGAGTTGATTGAGAAGGGGTTCATAAGACAAAGTATATCGGAGTGGGGTGCTCCAGTAGTATTTGCCACGAAGGCGGATGGGTCCCTTAGACTTTGTGTGGACTATAGAGAACTTAATAAACTTACTAAGAAGAACAGACACCCACTGCCGAGGATTGACGATCTCTTCGATCAGTTAGTTGGCCCTCAGTGTTTTCGCAGTTGGACTTAGCCACCGGGTTCCATCAGTTGAGAGTGGCTGAGGATAGCATAGACAAGACTGCCTTTAGGACTCCGGACGGTTTCTATGAATGGCTAGTGACGCCCTTCGGTTTGACAAACGCCCCAGCATATTTTGTTGATTTGATGAGTAGGGTGTTTAGGGAGTACCTTAACAAATTCGTGGTAGTCTTTGTAGATGACATCTTGATCTTTTCTAAGGATGAAAAAGAGCATGCCCTACATCTTAGGGAAGTGTTGGAGACCCTACGAGCGCATAGCCTTAAGGCTAAATTTTCTAAGCGTCACTTCTGGAGGAAGTACGGTTCTTGCGGCACATGGTTTCCAAAGAAGGGATAGCCGTGGATCCCGCGAAGGTGGTGGCCATCCAAGATTGGAAGGTCCCTAAAAATGCTACCGAAGTGAGAAGTTTCTTGCGGTTGGCTGGCTACTATAGGAAGTTTATCAAAGACTTCACAAAGATATCAACTCCATTGACACGCTTGACGAAGAAGAACCTAGTTTTCACATGGGACGTAGATTGTGATGATGCGTTCCAACGTTTGAAGAAAGCTTTGACTTCAGCCCCAGTCTTAGTATTGCCAGTCGGGAGTAAGCCGTTTACCGTTTATACTGACGCTTGTGGGACAGGACTAGGCGCAGTCTTAATGCAAGAGGGCAGGGTAATAGCCTATGGTGGAAGGCAGTTGAGAGCGCATGAGATGAATTACCCCACACATGACCTAGAGTTGGCCGCTATTGTTTTCGCGCTTAAGTCTTGGCGTCATTATCTTCTTGGCGAGAAATTCGAACTATTCACTGACCACAAATCTTTAAAATACCTATACTCTCAAAAGGACTTGAACTTAAGGCAGCAAAGGTGGATGGAGTTCTTAGCGTCCTACGACTTTGAGATAGCATATACCCCTGGCAAGGGTAACGTGGTGGCCGATGCCTTAAGTAGAAAAAGATTATCCTTAAGTCCTTTGTTTGTTGAGCGGCGAAGTTTAGAATTCATTTCGATGTTTGACTTTAGACCTTCCGTTGACTTCCTACCCGGTTTGCTAGCATCCTTGGAGGTCAGACCTACGCTTTTGGGACGGATTGGCGAGGCACAGCGAGACGACCCGCAGTTGGTTGAGTTAGTAGAAAAACTCAAAGGAGGGGAGTCATCAAGCCATCTCTGTAGGTATACCCTAGACGATAAGGGTTGGTTACGTAGGGACGGTAGACTTTGTGTACCAAAAGACGATGACCTAAGGAAGACTATTCTTGACGAAGCACATCATTCAAAGATGACCATTCATCCCGGTGTTAGCCTACTTTGTGAACTAGGCAACACAAAGTCAAGAAACCAACCATTGAAGAGTATTTTAAGTTATAAGACTTCGGTTCGGATTGGAAGAAAACACCACAATTCAGATTGATAGCAGCATATTGGTTCGGATCGGATAGAGTTCTCTGTTCGGATCGGTTGTCTCTTACTGGATAAATTGGCAAAGCATATCCAATCGGATCGGAAGGCGAATAAATCTCAAATGGATCGGAAAGCCATCTGCTTGCCACGACGCTGGAGCGGAGCGGAGTATGTTAGAGAAGGAGAGACGTCCAAGCCACTCCGGTTCGGATCGGGTATTCCGATCCGAACCCCCAACCTGCACGCCTCCGACCCGCACCCATGATCCAGGTTAATCTCCTGTAATATCGCCTGGAGAACCGGACCGGCTATGACTGATTCCTACCCCTAACGTTCATCTCTTTGATGTGTTGTCAGCTTGATAGTTCATCCGAACCCGAAGAGAGTGCGATGGATAACACGTGGTCCGACCCGGATTGAATCTCAGGCAAATTCACACCTATAAATACCCCATCTGGAGACAAAGAGAAGGATCTTTTTTTCAGCACTTAAAGAATTCAATCACCTCCAACATCCGAACTCCATTACTCCCGGAAAATCCAAATCATCTTTTATTTCTTGTTTTAGTCAATTGAGTGAACAAAAGTGAGTTGTGAGTGAATCTATCATTGTATTTGCAACTGAATTATTGAATATAGCAAAGAATAAGTGGACGTAGGCATTTGTTTGCCGAACCACTATAAATCTTGTGTGTTCGTTTTTATTTTTATCTCATTTTATCTTGTTTCAAATCAATTTGGGTGTTAGAACCACATTTGGGTCTAACATTTTGGTGCTTTCACTGAGAACCCTCATCTAAATTCTTTATTTTCCGGGATCTCTTTCTACTTTTTGGACCGTTGAGTTCAAAGAAGTGAATCCTTAAGTTTCTCCGCTTTCTTACATTCGTTGAAGTAATTGTCAAAGACTCATGGCCAAAGGAAAAGGCAAGGAAGTTCAGTCTGTTCAAGGAAATGGAGCTGGCGAAGATCAGCAACATGCTGTTGTAACAAGGTCTCGGGGGCAGAGTTCAGCAGCAGGAAGAATCAATGCAGGAAATCCGAACCGACAGCAAGGGGAGAGCTCCGATCCGATCCGGGTAGGAGACTCTGAAGCAGTGCACTCCCCCAATCTGAACCGACCCGAGTTGCTCGCTGCACACCGATCCGACCAGGCACCCCAGCTCCGATCCGACCCGGCTTCCTACCTCCGATCCGACCCGATGCTTGGTGAAGCTGGAACATCTACTCGAGTCCCCACGAATGCTCCAATTCCAGCTGCCAGGGTTGGAGATCAGGTCAACCCATCTGCGCCCATCACTCAAGGAGATTTTTCGCGCTTGCTTGATATGCTTGAGAGCACGAGGGAAGCTATGAGAGTTCATGAACGCACTAATCTCATGATGCAGGAAAATATGAGGCTCATGAGTCGGGAGATCAATGAGCTCCGTCGGCAGAGAACTCCATCACCGGTTCGTCACACACCCGTAGATCAATCTTCATCTTCCGAGGAAGAGAGGCCCCGTGAACGATGGCCACTCGAACGACCTCAGAACGTGGAGCAGCTAACATTTGGATCTTTGGGATCTCGCGAGGATATCGCACGAGCATTAGGAAACGATGACCCCACTCGGGGGCAAAGACTCCAGTCCCCTCTTCCCGAGATCGACCGGGAACACAGGGAACTGAATCGAGCAGAGGCAGCTCGAAGAAGAAGGGCATCTCCTGAGCATGAGCCCAGAAGGAACTCGGACACTAGGGCCAGGGAACCTGAGCAGCCCCTAACTAGTGCCGATGTACAGGCAATGGTTCGCCGAATTATGTCCGAGAGCCGGAATTATACAAATGAAGACTATGGCATTGAGCGAAGCCATACTCCGTTCACTGACGATATCCTAGACTTCCAGTTTCCCCGACGCTTTAACTTGCCACAGATGGACAAATATAACGGAAGGACTGATCCGGGACAGCATTTGATGCGGTATTCGTGGCTCATGAACGCCGCTGCTGCCCCTGACGAAGTGAAGTGCAAAGCATTCCCAATCTACCTAGAAGATGTGGCATTATTCTGGTTTACCCGACTTCCTCCTCGTTCAATTTCTAATTACAAAGAACTAAGCGAGCGTTTCATGAACCAGTTCCGACTACATGCCCGAAAGTCCAAGAGTGTTATTGAATTGTCGAGGATCAAACAGGCACCAGGAGAGTCTTTAAGGGCATATTTAGATCGTTTTAACCAAGCTGTAACTGAGGTCAGTGACCCGCATGAGCCCACTATTCTGATGGCATTGAAGGAAGGAGTCGATCCTGAATCTGAGTTTGGAGACTACCTTTCTGGGAAGACACCCCCCACAAGGGCGATATTCTACGAAAAAGCCGATATTTATTTAAGACGAGAGGAGGCCAGGGCAAACCGGAAGAGAAAGTCTGAGACAGCTTCAAAGGAGAATGTGCAGAGTAATATTGCCGTGAAGCAGTCTGGGGAAAGTTCTGGCAAGGTTGAAGTAAATGTAGGAAACAAGGGTGGAAACAGCAATACTGGAAATGGGGGAAACAACAACAACCGTAATTCGAACGGTAACAGGAGAAACAGAAATAGGGGAAGCGACCCTAACAAAAGGCCCCGATTCCAGAACTACGAGAACTATACACCATTGAATGACACCCTGGAAAATATTTACCTGGATACGTACAATGTGTTGCAGTACAAAAGACCGCCACCTCGTGATTCGACCGAGAAAGAAATGGCGACAGGGAAATTTTGCTTGTTTCACGGAACACATGGACATTCGACCAATGAGTGTCGGCATTTGAGGGATGTAATTGAAAAGCTGCTGCGTGAAGGAAAGTTGGATGAGTACAAGGTTGCCCCGAGGGACAGGGGGCAAGGAGAGCAGGCTCCAAAACAGATCCTACCTGCTCCTAAGCCTACCGCGCAGCAGAAAGGTAAAGGGATCGTCATCAACTCCATAGTAGGCGGACCTCACCCGGCAATCCGAAGTTTTAGGTCAATGGACCGATATGTGAATGCTGCCAAGCATCTAGATGTGAATGAAGGTGACGATTTGGAAGATGTCACCCCTATAAAACAACAAAAAACCATGTTCGATGACGTGGTATTTCGCAGCCGAGACAACACGGGGATACAATCTCCCACCAATGATCCGTTGGTTATTACTACCACCATTGGGCCGGCCTTGGTCCATAAGGTATTAGTAGACAACGGAAGTTCCGTTAATATTTTGTTCAAGAAGTCATTTGATCAGATGAAGCTTGAGCCCGAAGATCTGAAACCTTGTGAAGGATGGATTAGAGGCTTCAACGGAGCGACGACAGCTCCCATGGGATATATAGAGTTGCCCGTGACCCTAGGGCAAGGAGAACGTAGAAGAGTTCGAATGCTTCAGTTCGTAGTATTGGACGTAGATTTGCCATATAACGCATTTTTAGGGAGACCTGCCCTCGCTGAATTTAGAGTTTGTATCGCCCCTTGGTGCTTGTTACTAAAGTTCCCAACCGAAGCCGGGACTGGAGTAATAAGAGGGGATCAGGTTTCTGGACGGGCCTGCTATGTGGCCGAACTGAAGATGTTGATGAAAGGAGTTAATGCTGAGAGTAAGGATGCCTCATCTCCCTCAAAGGGGGACTCGGCATAGCAATTAGAGAGATTGAACCCAAGGGAGTTGCCCAAAGGAACGCCTGAAGACCTGGATCCTAGAAAAGACGAGGAACCAGAGGCTAGGAATGCAACTCCTAATGAAGCGACAGTGGAAATTCCTGTTGATAAAGCTGATCCGACGAAAGTTTTGAAGATTGGTTCCCAATTGGATCCACGTCGTGCTGAAGAGCTGACGGACTTCTTGAAGGCAAACTTAGATGTGTTCGCCTGGACCCATGCTGACATGTGTGGGATATCGCCTTCCATTATCAGTCACAAATTGAATGTAAATCCGAAGCATCCGCCTGTGAAGCAAAAGAGACGCATGCTGGGCCCAGAGAGGTCGGCTGCTCTCAAAGAGGAAGTAGAGAAATTGAAGCAAAATGGATTTATTCGAGATTCGACTTATCCCGACTGGATATCGAATCCTGTCTTGGTAAAGAAGCCAAACGGAAAGTGGCGAACTTGTATTGACTTTTCAGATTTAAATAAGGCTTGCCCAAAAGATAGTTTCCCACTTCCCAGGATTGACCAGCTTGTAGACTCGACAGCAGGTCATGAACTTCTCTCTTTCATGGATGCATACTCTGGATACAATCAAATTCCTATGCATGTACCAGACCAAGAGCATACAAGTTTCATTACGAATTTGGGGTTATATTGTTATGTTGTAATGCCATTCGGATTAAAAAACGCTGGAGCTACTTATCAGCGGTTGGTAAATAGAATGTTTTATGATCAAATAGGAAAAACTATGGAAGTTTATGTGGATGATATGCTTGTTAAATCAAAGCAGTCTTCCAGTCATACGCAAGACTTAGCGGAAATGTTTGGTATCTTGCGAAAATACCGTATGAAATTGAATCCTTTAAAATGTTCATTTGGAGTGGCGTCGGGAAAGTTCCTTGGCTTCATTGTGAGTTCCCGAGGAATTGAGATCAACCCTAGCCAGATAGCGGCGATTAGAAATATCGAAGAACCAAGGAGAATTAAAGACGTCCAAAGTCTGGCAGGGAAGGTAGCGGCGCTGAGTAGATTCATCTCCAAAGCCACCGATAAATGTGTTCCATTTTTTGATTTGATAAAAAGGGGAAAGAAGAACTTCCAGTGGACTCCCGATTGTGTCGAGGCCTTTCAAAATCTGTTAGAGCTGTTAGAGAAACCGCCAATCTTATCAAAGCCCGTAGATCACGAAGAACTATTTGTTTATCTAGCAGTCTCGGCTCACGCTGTCAGCACAGCCCTGGTTCGAGAAGAAGACAAAGTACAAAGGCCAGTATACTATGTGAGTAAGAAATTAGCAGCGGCAGAGCGCAACTACCCAAAGATCGAGAAGCTTGCTTACAGCCTCCTGATTGCATCCCGAAAACTTTGTCACTACTTCCAAGCCCATCCAATAACCATATACACCGATCAGCCGTTAAGACAGGTGTTGCAGAGACCCGAAGCGTCGGGAAGGTTGATTAAATGGAACATAGAACTAAGCCAGTTTGATTTTAATTTTCAACCACGAAAGTCAATCAGGGGGCAAGCTCTAGCAGACTTTATTGCGGAGTTCACCATTCCAGAGGAAGAAATAATCAATGACCGAGTGGTCAAATCCGAGGATAAGCTAGAGATGAATCCGTGGAAATTATATACAGATGGAGCTAAAAATGACCGAAGATCCGGAGCTGGAATTGTCTTAGTCACTCCCGAGGGACGGTCGTTATATTACGCCCTGCGATTAGAATTTTCGGCAACAAACAATGACTCTGAGTATGAAGCCCTGATTGCCGGGCTGAAACTCGCTAAAGACCTCGGAGTAAAAATGATGGACATATTTTGTGACTCTAAGATTGTTGTTTGTCAAGTGCGAGAGGAATTCACGGCTCGAGGACCTCGACTTGTCGCTTACCTCAAGAAAGTGAAAGAGCTATTAAATAGCTTAGAGCGGTACAACATAACACATATTCCCAGAGTAGAAAACCAGAAAGCGGATAGACTAGCAAAATTGGCTAGTTCCGACAATCCAGAAGAGACTGAGGTAATTCCAATTGAAACGTTGGAGTCGCCAAGCTTTGAGTCAATGGAAATTGAATTCGTTCTTGAAGCGGAACCAGAGAAGGAGTCATGGATGACTCCAATCAAGAGTTTTCTTAAGAATGGGACACTCCCATCGAAGAAAAGTGAGAAAAGAGCTGTAGTTCGCAAAGCTGCCAGATATGTTATGCAAGACGATACTCTCTATAGACAAGGATTTTCTATGCCCCTGTTACGATGTATCGCACACGACGACATCAAGCGTGTACTGAGAGAAGTGCACGAAGGTGAGTGTGGAGATCATACAGGAGGTCAAACTTTAGCAAAGAAAATATTGCGGTACGGATACTTCTGGCCTACGATCAACAAAGATGCAGCTGATTATTCACGACGCTGCGATAAGTGCCAGAGATTCGCCAAAATCCCCAGGGCACCGTCAACCCAGCTTAAATCGATGGTGAGTCCTTGGCCATTTGCCACATGGGGAATCGATATCATTGGAGTTTTACCGATTGCTAAAGGAGGGGCTAAGTATGCCATAGTAGCCGTGGATTATTTCACAAAGTGGGTGGAAGCTGAGCCCTTGACTAAGATCACCACAAGAAAGGTGATAAGTTTTGTGGTCAGAAATATTATATGCCGATTCGGAATCCCAAGGACGATTGTTACTGACAACGGGACCCAATTTGATAGCACTGAATTCAGAAATTTTTGCCAGAAATATAAGATAGACAAACGATATACTGCAGTTGCCTATCCACAATCTAATGGGCAAGTAGAGGCGATAAACAAGGTAATAAAATCCATCCTCAAGAAGCGATTAGAGCGTGCAAAGGCAAAATGGGTTGATGAATTGCCCCTAGCCTTGTGGGCATACCGAACAACGTTCAAAACGGCTACCGGTCATACCCCTTTCTCTCTCTCCTTTGGCTCAGAAGCAGTAATTCCAGTTGAACTGGAAGTTCCTTCCCACAGGGTGACGTATTATGACCCGATGACGAATCGGGCACTTTTACTTGAGTCTCTTGATGAAATCGAAGAGAAAAGGGACGAAGCAGACTTGCGTGCAGCAAGACATCGGCGTCAGATGGCACGCTATTATGACAAAAAAGTTCGTCTCAGAACTTTTGAACCAGGAGATTTGGTGCTAAAGAGAGTTTTTCCATCCCTTCCTCACTTCGGCTCAAAATGGGAAGGACCCTTTGTCATCCAACGGAAACTTGAAAAAGGAACCTTCAAGTTAACGACCGTAGATGGCGAAGAAGTTCCTCGAGCATGGAATGCCCAACACTTAATGCGATATTTGGATTAGAAATGCTATATTTTTTGTTATTTTTACTGTGGATTCTGTAACAAGACATGCTTTGCCTTGGGAAAATCTGATGATTTGAATAAAGGACTATAAAGTGGACGTAGGCTACGACTTAGCTGAACCACTATAAAAATATTGTGTGTTATTTACTTTTATGCATTTACATTCATTAGTTGTTCTGTTGTGATTATAAAATACAGGATAACTAAGAGCCTAAAAAAGGTCGAAAACAGTCTGGACATAAAAAGAAGCACAATGATTATTTGTGCAATAAGACGTAAAAGAATGAGAAAACGACATTCTAACTCTAACTCTCCAGAGAAAGAGAGAGAGTATAAAAGCGTCTCAGACTGAGCGCTGAAAAAGAAATTCTATTCTTAACTCTAACTCTCCAGAGAAAGAGAGAGAGTATAAAAGCGTCTCCGACTGAGCGCAGAGAAAGAGGTTCAACTCCGAACTCTAACTTTCCAGAGAGAAAGAGAGTATAAAGGCGTCTCCGACCGAGCGCCGATAAAGAAATCTTTTCCCGTTGAACGACCGGGGAATAAACAAATAACTGAACTCGAACTCTAACTCTCAAGAGAATGAGAGAGAGTATAAAAGAAATGCCAGGAAAAACAACAGGTATTGATGACACAGGAAATGCCATCCCGTTAGAGAATCGGGAGCATTCAGATTGCATAGCTGAGCATTGAATAACTTATGGAAATTGACTGGGGACACATATACATACACATATCTCCCTTCTCCCCAACTTTGTTTCATAACTATAGACATGCATTTTTACATAAGTGCAGAACTGCTAACAGATAAACATTGCAAAAAGTGAATTATTTTTATTTACAAATGAATGAATTTGTACAGGGAAATAACTAAAAAAGAAAGTGCGGAAGCTGCTGTTGTAGCAGCACTTATTGGTTTACAAAGAGGCTAAAAGGACACAGGGGAACCCACTATTTGGATTTGGGATGAGCCTTCGATTTTTTGGCAGCTTTTTCCGCATCCTTTGCTTCCTTCTCGGCTTCAGTCAAGATTCGCTTTGATTTCTTTTTCCCTGAAGATGTAGTACTGGAGCCAGCAGACTTCTTCCCGGAGGGCGGGGCACTGGAATCAAGAGAAGATTTTTTAGCAAGTTCTTCGGTAATAGATCTAGTTGAGAGCTTAACAACTAACCTTGAGCCTGCATCCACAACTGCGAGGGGCTTGAGGACCTCAGGGTCTAATTCTTCAGCTTTTAATTGCAAGCGCTTGTCTTGATCGGCCTTCATGGCCGCCAAGGTAACGTCATCGGCGCTTTTTGACTCCCCGGTTATTGTGACCTCCGGTTCCTCATCATGCCCCTCGTCTCCTCCATCGTCTTTTAAAGCTGCAATCATTTCTTCATCATGGGGAGTAGTGACCTTAGTTGGCTCACTTCTTTCCCCCAGGTCTGTGGAAGCAGCCTTGTCTTCCCCTTCTTTGACCCTATCAGTGGGCTTTGTCCCAGCAGTAGTTCCTTGAGCTACATCTGTCTTCGCGGAGGATTCAACGCCTACAAAATGAGAAACATCGGTTATCAACTCAGGCGAAAGCAAAGGATTTCTCATCGAACGTTCCATCATGTAGCCAAAGGTAGTAGTAGCCTTGGCAAATTGAGGAGAAAAGATAGGGATACCTTCTGAAGACTTTTCAGCGGGGGTGACTACTACCTCTGGAGTTATTTCAGGAATGGGAGATAGCAGAGTTGTTCGGGGAATTCCCGGGTTTTCGGGATCGTACCCTTCTACTTCGGGAGTTACAGGAGCAGAAGAGGAGGAACCAGCTTCAGGAATGGTTTTCTGTTTAGACTTCCGCCTCTCTTCTTCCATGGCCTCAGCAATTAGACGGCGCCCTTCAGCTAGGCGCTCCGGTTCGTCGTCTCTTAGGTATTTCTCCATCAGCTTATCTTCATCGAGGGAATCGACCTTAAGTTCTTCTTTTTCCCACTCGACGATTTGATTCCACACTTGAACCAGAGTGGATGGATAGTCCTCGATCCAGGAAATGTTTCGACGACGAATAATGTGCGCGAAGAATTCTATCATTAGCTCGCCGAAGCCCTGAATATCAGCCTCCGCCTCTGATAGTTGTTTGCGGGTTTCCTCCGCAGATTTAATAGCGCATTCCACATTGCCCTCAGCCAGAGCAGCCCTGTTTTCCGCCTCCAACAATTTTGAAGCCAAGTCTGCGTTTTTCTTTTCTAACTCAGCACTCCTTTTCGCTAACTCGGCGTTTTTCTGCTCAAGCTCAGCATAAGCAAGGCGTGTCTTAGCAGCCTCTGATTTGGCCTCGTCAGCTTGCTTCTTCAACTCAGAACGCTCCTGAGTGTGGGACTCAAGTAAGTCATGATAACGCTTTTGCATGTCCTCAAATTGTTGTTTGAAATTAGAAGCGTTCTTTTGAGCAACAGCTAGTTGGGCTTGAGTGTCTTCTAGGTCCTTTCCTAAGGTTTTTAAGGCCTTAGCATCCTCCTCTGCAGTCTTTTGCATTGAGTCAGCATTTGTCATTAGAGTGCGGATGATTCTAGAAAGATTGCGGGAATACTTGAACATCTCGGTATATTGTTTTTCCACCAAATCGATTTTTGCCTTGGCCTCCTCTGCCCAATAAGAAGAAATAGGTTCAAGGGTAGGTAGAAAGGTCAGAGTCTCGAAGTAGTGCTCGGGAAATTGCTCCTTTAAATATGCCAGCCTTACTGCGGTTCCCGCATCTGGTGGAGGAGGAGCAAGGATTGTTAGTTCGGTGTCCCTTCCTGAAGAAGATTCTGTAGAACCCTTGTCTGTCCTAGGTCGTTTAGTAGCAGGGACTTTTTGCTTACTTCGAGACCCAGTTTCCTTTGGAGGAGTTTTCTCTCTACTCCGCTTTTCATGGGAGGAAGTGGAATCCCTAGATTGTGGTCTATCCTCCTCCCTACGACCTTGATAGCTTTTGTATTTCTCTTGTTCCGGTCGAACTGGTGAGCGGGAGCGTGAGGGTCGAGATCGATAGGGATCATAGGGTCTTCTTTCCTCCCTACCACGGTCATCCCGGCGATCATACTCGACATCCTGAGGAGGATTGGACATGCTGCGACGAAGCTTTCTTATATCATAATAGGACCGAGACATTGTACCTGCACGATAAAATAAGCGAAGTTTAGAATCAATGGATTCATGGAGAAAGAGGTGCAATGAATGTTAATGCTGTGGTGTAAAGTGCATCCTAAGTGGTGTGTGTGTCCCCCCAACCAACCCGAGTCTGAAGCTAGACTGGTGCGGGCAGGCTCTTTGGCCTTAGCAGGAGTAGTTTCTTCAGAAGAAGTGAAGACTAAAGGGTCCTTCCTGAAATCTTCTGAAGTATATATAGTCTCAGGTAAGGGGAGATCCCCCAAACCCTGAAATATGTGCTCGTCGGTGCTAGGAACATCCCCTTCGGAAGCGCGAAGTGGCGACTCTTGGAAAGACTTTGACTTGTCTGGAGAAGTAGTCTCCTCGGGGGCAATATACCCTTCACGATGTTTTTCGGCCAGATTAGCCAGTTCGTCATCTTGTGTGGAAGAGGGAGAAGGTGAAGTTTGAAGAGGAGCTGCAGGAATTCCCGAGCCTTCTCCTATCTCTGGAACTGTTTCCACTGGAGGAATGTATGCATAAGGGACCGTCCCATGACCGATGCTACGGAAAACGGATAGCAGCCCGTGAAAATGAAGGTATTCATCTTTAAGGACCTCGTCGATAGTCAGGAATTTTTGATCGCCATTAAGAAGACGGTGCATCCGATCAAAGAACGCCTGGTCTGATATCTGTTTGGGATTGTCGACTGCAAACAAAAAAGGAAAACAGGTCAGAGTGATGATTCAAGTGTATAGAGTCCAGGATCAGAAAATCAGTGCTTTACTTGATTTTGTCCATCTCCTGGCGCATCCAGACTGTTGCTTTATATAGAACCACTCTAGTCTGGAATCTCCAGCTTTACTGCTAAACGGCGTAGAGATTATCTTCCTTTTTGGGACTGATTCAAAGTAACAGAAAGATGGAGTTTCTCTAGTCCGATGTTTGAAATTATAGAAGAAATGAACATCATCGAACGTGAGCTCTACGCCAAGAATTTCACGATATGCTATGAATAAGGTATGCAGATAGGCATATGAATTGGGATGCAACTGCATGGGGGCAATCCACATTTGTCTTAAGAAGTCAACGATGAAAGGCGAGAATGGAGGAATGGCGCCGACCATGCACATCAGTCGAGTGACCGTCATATATCCTTCTGGAGGGTTGTGGGGACGGTCAGAGCGTGAGGGCACTAGAGTGTCCCTTTTCATTATTCCATACTTCAGGCAAATTCGAACGAGTCGGTCGTTGTCAATTGTCGATTCTACGGAATCTGGAGGTGACTCCAATATAATGGCTGAGTCAAATTCATCGGGTGCTCGATTGTCACCAATCCCTCCTTCCTCCTCAAAGCCTAGGGAAACTTCATTTTCTGAAGACATTTCGTCACTTTCCCGATGACCAACTCCGTAATCCGGACCCTCGCTGTCCCATTCTGGGTCAGATGAAGAAGATATATCCTCGAGAGTGGTTTTGTTGGAAGTTTCCGGAGCTTCTTTCCTCTCAGCTAGACGAGAAGAGCGTCTGGGCCTCATTGTCATGGAACTATTGAAGAAGCAATAGCACGAATTAGAGTAAATTATCCCGTGTCCCCCTTTTTTTTTTTTGTATGTGTGTGAACTAAAGTGTGTGCAGCAAATGTGGGAAATACAAAATAAAAGTACAGCAATGTAAGACGAAGCTTTAAAGAGAAGGTGATAGTCAGAGTTGTTCTTAATTCTCGTTTATGTTCACAAGGCACTATCCTAACTGTCCGCGAAGCATATTCGTCTAGAGTAAGTGTTAGTTGAATTAGTTGGGTAGTCTTTATGTGCCAAATTTGATACGTTCGGTTCGGTTCGGATATGCATATGATGACTGGCTCAATACAAATACAGATAACAGTCGGTTCGGGTGCTTCAGTAAGGCAAGGTTAGTTCAAGACAAGAGAAACGATGGGTTCGGAAGCAGGACTGATCTGATCGGATCGGGTGACCTGATCCGAACCGAACTAGCACCACTCAACCGATCCATTTATTTCAACCTCTTATCCCGTTCACTTCTCCGACCCGAACCGACGTTTTCTTTCCTTCCCGTCTTTCTAAAGTACGAAACCCGAACCGATCCCCTTTCCTTCTCCTTCCTTTTTGCTCCTTCGTCTTCTGCCCGAACCAGCTCCAATTTGTCATCACGCTCCTCATCTTCTTCCTCTTTCCCCCCTACTCGCAAACAAACCTGTTCCATCGCCAAAGCTACCGTTAAGGACAATTGTTTGCCCTCTCCAGCATCGCAACGCCTCGAAGCGATGGCGGATCCACCAGTAACGACGTGGAGTTCAAGTAGAGCCTCGTGGCTAAGCCATCCCAGTCAACCGCGAATTGAAATCAAGTACAGATGCAACGAAGTTATTCGAGATTAAAAAGCTACCTATATGTTCGATTTGAGAAATCTACAACGAATGATTTCAAGATATTGGAGTTTCTGACGTTTTCAATGCTAGGTTTGGAAGCGGCGGTGGAAAAGAAGAAGAAAAGAAAGAAGACGGTGGTGAGTTTATATAAGGGGTAATGTTGACTCCTCGTATTCCTATTCTTTCTCACCCGCTCGGACCGGAGTGAAGGCCCAGAAGCACAACTCTCCCTGAAGGCCCAATGTCTAAGAACCAAATCCACGAAAACGCTTCGGATCGGAATCCGAACCGAGCAAATTTCACACGTTAATTTAGCATCCGACTCGAATTGAAAAGAAGGAGAATAAAGGAAGAGCATACCTGCAAGAAGCATTACATGGCGAGAAGAATTCCCAAATTTGCTCAGAAATGAAGAAAATGTGCTCGGGTCGGACGCCGAACCGAATGGAAATCTGTGCATTACTCCTGACTGTTCTGATTCAAGAACTAGCATTTAAACAACGTCAAAGCACGCTTTGTACAACAGAAGCATCCTTTGAGGGGGCAAAATGTTAGCCTACTTTGTGAACTAGGCAACACAAAGTCAAGAAACCAACCATTGAAGAGTATTTTAAGTTATAAGACTTCGGTTCGGATTGGAAGAAAACACCACAATTCAGATTGATAGCAGCATATTGGTTCGGATCGGATAGAGTTCTCTGTTCGGATCGGTTGTCTCTTACTGGATAAATTGGCAAAGCATATCCAATCGGATCGGAAGGCGAATAAATCTCAAATGGATCGGAAAGCCATCTGCTTGCCACGACGCTGGAGCGGAGCGGAGTATGTTAGAGAAGGAGAGACGTCCAAGCCACTCCGGTTCGGATCGGGTATTCCGATCCGAACCCCCAACCTGCACGCCTCCGACCCGCACCCATGATCCAGGTTAATCTCCTGTAATATCGCCTGGAGAACCGGACCGGCTATGACTGATTCCTACCCCTAACGTTCATCTCTTTGATGTGTTGTCAGCTTGATAGTTCATCCGAACCCGAAGAGAGTGCGATGGATAACACGTGGTCCGACCCGGATTGAATCTCAGGCAAATTCACACCTATAAATACCCCATCTGGAGACAAAGAGAAGGATCTTTTTTTCAGCACTTAAAGAATTCAATCACCTCCAACATCCGAACTCCATTACTCCCGGAAAATCCAAATCATCTTTTATTTCTTGTTTTAGTCAATTGAGTGAACAAAAGTGAGTTGTGAGTGAATCTATCATTGTATTTGCAACTGAATTATTGAATATAGCAAAGAATAAGTGGACGTAGGCATTTGTTTGCCGAACCACTATAAATCTTGTGTGTTCGTTTTTATTTTTATCTCATTTTATCTTGTTTCAAATCAATTTGGGTGTTAGAACCACATTTGGGTCTAACACCCGGCGGGGACAAGATGTACAAAGACATGAAGAGAGTTTACTTTTGGGCCGGCATGAAGAAAGATGTGGCCGAGTATGTCGCTAGATGCTTGGTGTGCCAACAAGTAAAAGCGGAGCAAAAGAAACCCGGTGGGTTGCTTCACCCATTGGAGGTTCCACTATGGAAGTGGGAAAGTGTCTCGATGGATTTTGTGGATGGGTTACCACGATCAAGGAAGGGTAATACGGGGATTTGGGTTATAGTAGATAGACTTACTAAAAGCGCCCATTTCATTCCCGTAAAGAGTAAGAGGACTGCTCCATGGTTAGCCTCCGTATACGTTCGAGAAATAGTTCGTTTGCACGGTGTTCCTTCTAGCATAGTGAGCGACCGCAATCCTATTTTCACTAGCAAATTTTGGAGAAGCTTACAAGAGGCGGTAGGGACTCAGTTATGTTTGAGCACCGCATATCATCCTCAGACGGACGGCCAGACTGAGAGGGTGAATCGCATTCTAGAGGATCTGTTGAGGCTATGTATCCTAGACTTTTGGGGTACATGGGAAGAGCATCTTCCATTGGTTGAGTTCGCATATAATAATAGCTTTCAGTCCAGCATTGGTATGGCACCATTCGAAGCTCTATATGGACGACCTTGTCGTTCACCTACATGTTGGTGGGAATCTACGGATAAGATCTTACATGGGCCCGATATGGTTAGGGAGACTTCGGAGAAGATCGACTTGATTCGATGGAGGATGAAAGCAGCACAGGATAGGCAGAAATCTTATGCGGATAAGAGGAGGACAGATCTCAAGTTTGGAGTTGGGGACATGGTCTTTGTCAAAGTGTCTCCATTACGGAACGTTGTTCGCTTTGGGTCCGTTGGGAAATTAGCACCAGGGTTTGTAGGGCCGTTTCCTATTAAGGAGAAAATTGGACAGATAGCGTATAGAGTGGAGTTGCCCGAGAGACTTAGTGGTGTACACGATGTATTCCATGTGTCACATTTGAGGAAGTGCTTGCACGAGACCGCGGAAGTGGTAGAGCCGAGCTTTCTTAGAGAGGTGGAGATAGAGCGTGATGCGACAATTCGACGAGCTCCTACGCGCATTCTTGGGTCGGAGATCAAGGGGTTGAGGAATTGAGAGGTCAGACTAGTCAAAGTGCAATGGGGAGATGATGAGAGCAACGCTACTTGGGAGACAGAAGAGAAGATGCGTTCACGATACCCTTTTCTTTTTGAGGGTATGTCTTTTAATTTCTCCTATATCGCTTAGCTTGTACTTATCTTATCTTTAGTATATCCTCTCGCTAGTATCTTTGACCTTTAGTTAGGATAATCCTATGGTTGAAACATGTGTTTGAGACATGTTATGTATGGTGGATGCAAAGTGGATGCAAGTGTTTGCTAGTGGTTGCTCGTGGATGCATATACACACACTATTAGGCACCAGATCGGCTCAGTCACTTCATATTGCATATTGCATATATATGGATGTATTTAGTAAAATGGATGTATAATGGTTATATTATCATATAGTTGCTGCATTCGGGTGGATGGTTGTGCACGCATATAGAATTAATATGTATCATTAGGAATCTTTTGCATACATATTGGACGCATGGCACTATCATGAATTGCACTAAGGAGGTCAACTGAATCAGTAGACCGCCTAATTTTGCATTAGATATGGACATATACACACACTGTGCATATAAACATTAAAGCATTAGAAGTCTTTTAAGGACAATGGATGCTGGTGTTTGATGGTTGAGTAGATGGACGATTAGATGGTAGGATATACATTCTTCTTGACTTGGAGATTTCGGGGACGAAATCCTTTAAGGAGGGGAGAATGTAACACCCCGTAATTTTATAACATTAAAATTCACAAATTAAAGTATACTTAATTTTTAGAAAAGAATTAAGTGAAATGGGTTGCGCAGAGAAATATATATATATTGATATATATATATATATATATATAAATTAAAAATTAAATAAATAAATATGCGAAAAAGTTCAAAACAGCGAACTGGGAGGGGGAATAACCGAACCGACCCATTTTTGAGGTCGACCCGAGCTCTGCTGGGTCGACTAGGGGGTTAATCCAGGGTGTTTGGCTGTCAACCCGTGGGCCGATTCGCTCAAATGCAGATTTTGCATTTGATTGGTTCTCATGGTTCAGGGTTAATCTAATGGTCCTAAATAACTTCCTACACCTATAAATGCATCCTAATGCTAACCCTAAACCTAATTAAAATAGAATAGTTACCGTCATACCATCGCCATGGAAATCAATGGAGCCGCCGCCAACTAAGAAAGAAGAAAAGAAAATTCAATTCTAATTCTATCAACCCTAAAGCAAAGCAAAACTCTCTCTTTTCTTCTCTAAATTGTGAGTATGATGATCTTAACAAGATTATTATCATTTTAATTAGGTTGAGTTATGAATGGATTATGAGTAGATGATGTGAATTATCATAATGTTGTTGTAAACCCCTTTTCCTATCATGTATATTGTAAATCCAATGTTATGTGATGATGATATCTTATATGTTGTAAATCATGCTATGATGATGTTATGTATGTTGAAAGTTTCTATGCTAAGTTGTGATGAATCATACATGTTAAAAAGGCCATGATGTTACCATCTATGCTAGTTAGTTCATATTAATTAAATCATCATGTTTGGGTTATGTTGATCTATATGACAAGTCACATATGCAAGTTAGATTGATTAGAAAAGTTATGAACATATACCAAGACATCTATTATGACATCTAGAATTATGCTATGACATATGTGATATCCTATGCTAGTTCACACCATCATTATGTTGCCTAAAAACCCCATATGCAAGTTTATGTATAGATTTAGGCTATGATCATATCATGTAAATTGAGACATTTAACAAGTTGACGCCTTTTGATCCTTAACACGTGTAGTTTATGCAAGTTTCACCCCTATTATGATTAGATTTATTTTAATTGTCTATATGTTGTGATAATTTATCTTTGTGCTAGGTGTTAGACTATACAAGTCTAGCCTATATTATGCGTTGAATAAGCGAACGTATAAACGTGGGGTAGAGGTAATATTAAAAAGTTGGGGTGCAATTGATATGATTTTGCATGCCATAAGTGGATGGCCATAATTGAATCAATTATGGACATCATTAAAAGTTGACTTAATTAATAATTTGAATAGGGAATTATTAAAACTAGGGTAAAAGATTTTAAGTGTTAATCAATGCTTAGGACACGAGGTTGGACTCGTTTGTGACGTAAACCTGCCCGGACCCGCCCGGCAAATCCAGTGGTCACAAATGTCAGCCCAATGTGAGAGGTTCTAGGCCTAAACTAAAGCATAACGGTTGTAAAGACACGAGGTTAGACTCTTTTATGGTGTAAGACTGCCCGGACCCGCCGGCAAATCCAGCTGCCATAAATGCCAGTCTAATGTGAGAGGTCTTTATGAGGTTATGGCCTGAATGAATTAAGAAATACTTAACCAGATAAACATGTAAGGTGGGACATGGGGGTTAAGTAAGTGCCTTGGGTGGCATGAGGAATCTAGGGGGTGCCCTTAGTGGCATGTGAAATACGATTAGTAAGATTTAACCAAACACACATGTAAATGAACATGACTAAGAGGGTTAAGTGGGATATACTAGTGACAAGCTTAGGTGGGTAGCTTGTGGGGGCCCATTTCGACCAGTATCCCAAACGTATCTTTGTGGGCTCGACCCAAGTCGAGGACGGGACATGCATGCTGGGTTCGACTGTAAGAGGCCAAAACGGGGAGCGGTGGCAACGCAAGTCCAACGGGTTTCGTATGTGTGTGTGGACCCGGGCTGGTAGGTAAGACGTTGTTGCATCGTGTAGGTATAAGCCGTGCATTCTCAAGTTGTATCGGGTTGCCACTTTAGGGGAGTGATACACCCCACTGTGGGGCCAGCACGGGTATCTACGAGTAGGGAGCCGATCGAAAGTGGGTAGTGGGGTACACCTAGTGGAGATAGGGGCAGACGGCACCTATGTAGTCAGCTAGGGGTACGTAAGGCTATTTATAAAGTTTCTGTGTGAAGCAAGCGGGATCAAACAATAGGGTGACTAATGTGGTGCTGTGTAGTAATGTGCGGTGCAGTGTAGTAATCATTTGTTAGTAATTAGGTGTGCCTTTACCGTTATCTTTAACGTTATCTTAAACGCTGTCTTTATCTTCCTAAGAGTTCATAGACATTTACTTGTCTTCCAGCTTATGCCTTAGTCTAGTTATTTTGATAATAGTATTGTTAGAATTATCATACTCGCTAGACTTTATGTCTAACCCCCTCTATTTCTATCCTTTTTCCCCCTCCAGGTCCTCAGGTTGGGCCCATCTCTAGTGGATTTTGATTGAATTGCTTCATCTCTCTTTGGAAAGCTTGGACCGTTGAAGTAAAGTCCAGCTTGTTATCTTTTTAATGGCTATTTATGTAATGGGATTATGTATTTTGTTTTTATGAAGATGGATATTGTACTTGGTTATGATCTATGGTTTTATGATGTAACAAACATGTTTAATTTCCGCTGCAATAAAATGACGTTTTAGATTTCCAAGTACTATTTATTATCTGTCTTGTTGTAATTTTTCTGTTCTATATTCACTTATAACCTCCATGGAAGTTAATGCATTCCCTTTGTGAGTGACATTAATGGACGTGGGGTGTTACATTCATTCTTTGCTTGGAGTCTTTTCTTTGGAGCTGCTTATTATCTTTCTTGGATTTGCTTTCGTGGAGAGGTGATGACTTGAAGCTTGAAGACATCTATCATTTGCTACTATTGCATTTTTCTCTTTTTAATTCCAGACATCAAACTTGTTTCATTTCACGTTGTTTAAGTTGGAGTTGGAACTTATTTCTTTTTCTGCAAACTTGATGTAATAATTTAGAATTCTGTGACTGTGGACTTTCTGTGATTGATGACATTATATTTCCGCTACTATTATGTTGTTACTCTATGAATTTCCTATGCTATGTTGTATCTGTGATTTGTATTATTGTATTTATGTTGTATTCCAAATGATTATTCCTTACTTTCATTCCGTGGAAGTTTGGGGTTATCACACTTATTTACTAAAATCACTTAACCACTTTCACTCTCGAACCTTACCCATTTCTAAATTAAAAACGAAGTCAATCAAGTTGGGGTATAACTACCTTTCAGACCTTAACTGAACAACATTTCAAATCTCGAAATAGGGTAAGTTCATCTTTTAACCCTTTAACACTTCCTTACGTAACTCTCGTTCGAATGAATCTCTATTCGATAACTCCTCCCTTCGAATAACTATATATGAAAATCTCTCTTACGAATAACTAGATTCGAAAACTCTTCGAATAAACTAAATTCGATTAACTCTATTTATTTAACCCTAATCGATTAACTCTTTTTACTTAACTCCTTACTTAACTCCTTGACTCCTTTCGAATATCTAATTCGATAACTCCTTCCGATTAAACTATAATCGATAACTCCTTTCGAATAACAAATTCGATAACTCCTTTCGATTAAACTATAATCGATAGCTCCTTTTCGAATAACTAATTCGATAACTTCGTTGTGTTTAACTCTATTCGAATAACTAATTCGAATAAATCTTATTTATTTAACTCTATTCGACTAAACTAAATTCGATTAACTCTATCTGAATAACTCTAATTGAATAACTCTATTCTGTTTTAACTTTATTTCGAATAACTATATTCGATTGACTACTTCGAATATAAACTATATTCGATTAACTACTTCTTGATATACTCTAATCGAATAACTTTATTTGATTAACACTATTCCCTTTTTATAATTCTATTTGTTTTCTAAATATTCTTCTTTATAATATCCTATTTATTTTCTAATAATATTCCTTTATTCTATTCTATTCGTTTTATCAACATTTTTCCCTTTTATAAAACTCTATTCGTTTTATAAACATTTTCCCTTTTATTTACTTTCGAAATATTTCCTTTTATAAAATCTGTTGATTTTATAAAATCCCTTTATTTCAATATACATTGAAATAATTCTTTTTACATCCCAGGGTCTTTTATGATATTTAAAATATCGAATCACAATGATCAACATCATTCTAACACACATAATCAAACAGATTATATATCACACCATATATTACAATATATGAACAGAACAGTATCATAAATATTGAGGAGTCCAGTTGGACTCCTCCAACCTGTTTCCCTGCATCCACAGCTGTTACACAATAAAATCAACATCACTTTCAGTTCCATATGATATATTATGTTAAACAGAATCAATATAGAAATTCAACTAACTGACTAGCAGTTCAATCAAACAGTCAACACACAGTCAATCAGCCAACATTTAACAGTTCTAAAAATACAACATGAAAATATAAACTGTTCAGAGTTAGTGAGATTTACTCACATTGAACGATCATCGTTAATAACGATAATCATCTCTTGATTCCGACGGACAATTATTTTGCTATAAATTGTAACGATCTCCGATGGACTTCCAGTCACTTCCATCGTGTAGTGTCCATCCATACGATCCCGACGGATCCAACCATTCGTAATTCTTTGAATTGTCGGCCCATACCCGTGTACAGAATGATCCGCTCCATCTCACCCTTCTTCCCCGTCGTCATTTTAGTCCTGCTCCAAAACTATGGCCGCCATTTTGAACCCAAACCACTCTACTTAAATGATTTCAAAAGTGAACCACACCATCATCCATCGTTAGGCCCATTTAAACAGTTCCTCATCTTTTCTTTCGTTCAAATGAATCCCACGCACTCACCACTATACAGAATCCCCTTCAACACTACTATTTTGCCAACATCCCTTCCACCAGAACCTTAATTACATGGCAAATTTAAACAATCCATGCTTAAGCCCGTAACCGCTACTAATACCAACTCACCCCTTTTTTCCCACCGATAGAAATAGAGCCCAGCAAATTAGTTAAATACATCACGGTCTTAACCTCCCTCCGTCCTCGTTGCTAACTCCTGTAACCTACTTTGAAATGGTTCGAACACCATTAACAGACTTCAAGAAAACAAACTTCTCTCTTCGAAAAAAACATTCAACCCCACTACAGATGGCGACAGAAGTCACCACCATTCATCATCACGGCATGC
This sequence comes from Allium sativum, assembly GCA_030737875.1. Lineage (NCBI taxonomy): Eukaryota > Viridiplantae > Streptophyta > Magnoliopsida > Asparagales > Amaryllidaceae > Allium > Allium sativum. The sequence continues at coordinate 262,124,180 of CM060927.1, read as the reverse complement.
CATTTTCAGACTTGATCCTCTGTACCCCAACTGCATGTACCGTTCGATAGTCCCCCTCCTTCACGTGATACAATTCTTCCATCAGCTTCGAAATATGCTGCTACTGGTTTCATCCCTCTTTACAACATGAACCCACTCCCTCATCTTCTACTACTTACCAGCGCACCCTCCTCATTTCCGTTCTCTCATGTACATCCCACTTCTGTCACTCCTTCACGTCTCCTTCTACACAGTTAACAACCACCTCATTTTCAATACCTATCCCCTAAATTCCATACTCCCCACTAGAAAGAACTACAACTCCACATAATACTCCTCTCGCCACTTCCATGAAGACCCCTCCCTTAACAGTACGTGCGCCCTCACTTCCGCTGCTTTATCTAAGACCCAACAAACAGTGTCAAAGGTCCTCCCTCCTCCTTTTCTCGGAAGATCTAACGCCAAACCACCATTTTGTCCTCACCGATCCCGTCCATGTCGTGTTTTAGAATAACAAACCCCGCTGAAATCAAAAGCCTGCTCCATACCCCATCTCGCCTTCATTATTGTTTGAATTCTTAAAGTCTAAAAGGAAGTGGCGGCTACCTTTATTTGCTCAAGAATGAAATGAAGGATTTAGGTTTAGATAACTTTAAGGATATTATATAGGGGATTATATTTACATTAAGAGGATGGTTTGAAGGCCACGATTTTTCTTGTGGACCAAGGGTTTTTGTGCGGCTGAAATATGAGAAGGATGTGGCCTTCTTTTGATCACAAATTGACTTCGGATATTTTTTAAAATTTAGGAGAATATGCATATCTTGTTTTATAAAATTTCGTGCATTTATTGACTGTTATTGACAGAAATCAGAATACTGTTATGATGAGCAATGCGCTATGATGCCAAAAATATAATAATACCGGTAGGTTAGTTTATTCTGTGAAGCCCCGAAATGTGGATTACAGTGTGCAAAATACTCCAAACAAAAAGTGGTGTATTTAATTAATTAAAAATTACAGTAAAATTCTAAAAATTAAATTATCGCTACTTCTCAAAAGAACCTTGTCTAAATTAAAAACCGATATTCAAATATTTCTAAATAACCGTTATGGCCACGAACGAATATACCGCTGTTTTCTGAATATTTGATTTGACATAAATCAAAATCTACAAGACGAAATACCGATTTTTCTCTTCCACTAGAAAGATATACTCCACCAGCTCCTAACGTTTCTTGTTTCACAGAAATCCGGCTTTAAACGAATCCTGTATATTCAGTTGAAGTTTAAATCGCCAATTAACGAACTGCAGCGCCATTTCGAGCTCGATTTTAATTAGAATATAATTATACGTTCAAACTGTCGTTCAAATAATATATTTGTTATTCTAATTCTAAACTGAATTATATACTTTGAATTGTCCAGTTCACACAATATTGTGAATTCCACTAATTCTGATTATTTCTGAATTCAATATATTATTTAATTATTATTATTTTAATTAAATATTCAAAGTTATTTAATTAAATGACCATTTAATTCTATAAATCACTATTTAAATAATTAAATAAATTAATTATTATATCGCTAAAATACGGGTCATTACATTCTTCCCTACTTAAAATAATTTGGTCCTCGAAATTGCTAAGTTATAAAACAAACCCTATCGACCAGTTAGAACTTATCTGTTCACTTCTTAACTTCAGTTTCAACTGAACCAATTTAATTTCAATTAAATTATTAATTAATTCTTATTTACGGAAATTTTCAAAAATCCTGAAAATTTTCTAACACCTTAACTTTTTCGAAAAATTTCGCCAGCATCTCCTTTGTATTGGTCAATACGTCAAACCACCACTCGCCTCTCTAGGCCATCTCCATCCCAAAAGAAAATCAAACAGCCAAGCGGCTTGCCAATTTGGCATATCAACATCTCAAACCCATATGTAATATAAACTGGTACCTTTTTGTCGGGCATATCAATATATCCTTTACATCTGCTGTTAATTCAGTATATACCAATGTCATCCCAAATCAACTCCAATCACTTTTATCCACAACACAACCATTCGCTTATATCCGAGCCAAATATCATTTCAACTCGAGTTTCTTCTCGATTCCCAACTCTTAACTTGATTATCACATTACTCTTCAAATTTGAATCTCACTGTGATGACCCACCCCGCACCAACCGACGTTTACTCCAAAAGTGCGCTGTACACATGTCCAGTTTGCACGGAACGGGTCGTCAGAAGGAAAGGGAAGAAGGAAATGAACTAACAAAGAACCTGTAGAATATCTCACAGCGCATAGAATAAAATATAATAATAACATACTTGACATAAAACAGGTGAGACAGTGCATAAGCTGAAACAACTAACATAGCAGCGGAAAATGTAAGTACAACTTATGATCCAAAGTTAAACATTATTACAACTTTTCAAACTGTCTCAAAGCAAAAGCAAGATAAAGGAGGTACACTACTAATGCCCAAGTAGCGACCACCAACGACACAGGGAGAATATCTATATATCATACGTGGAAGCCTCCTGCCCGCCTCCGAATCAGCTACTCGCGCACCACCAGCTAACCTGTCTCTAGTCTGCTCGTGTGAGCACCCAGAGTAATAAGAGGAGACATAAAACTCTGGGTCAGACATAAAGCCTGGTATGAGCGATAAGCATCTAAACAGAACAATAACAGGTAGACTAAAACATACCTGAACCTGGACCTGCAACCAAAGAGTTAGCACTACATACTGTACAACACTCTAAGGTGCCATATCAAACGGTGTAAAGATACGGAGGTGGGGGTGTGCATGTCATAGTGATGGCAAACAATCAAACATAACATCCATCCTCACATCTCTCACTCAGTGCGTAAAGCATACGATATTCACCACTTCGATCACCCAACATACCTTGCTACAATCACTTTGCCCCAAGAAGTCATAAATGACTTCACTGCACTGATAACGTAGCCACCAATCCTTCGCTATGTCCACTTGCCCCTTGGAGTTATTCACCCCATCTGCGTTGGCTCATAGCCTTACCAATCCTTTACTATGTCCACTTGCCGCATGGAGTTATTCACCCCATCTGCGATGGCTCATAGTCTTACTACGCATCACCTTGCCCCTTAAGTCATAATGACTCTACTGCACTGATAACGTAGTCTTGATACCATCACCTTGCCCCTCGAGTCGCAATGACTCTACTGCTCTGATAAGTAGCCCATCATCCATTTTTAGTGGTGAATCGAAGTTATGAACATCGACAACTCCTTAGCAACGTCTCGCAGCAAAGCCCAACCATGAAGTGAACTCATCGGTCCCCCAATTGGATCCTGAGATCTAACTTCCCATATTGGACTACCTTTGCATCTCGGGTTATTGGTCAATACTAGGTCGGGTTCCCTTCAAGCTATCGGTTCGGGTCGGGTTCACTCCGTCGCGTCGGTTCATGGTCCTTCTCTGGTACGGTTCGGTTCGGGTCCACTCCATCGCGTCGGTTCGGGTCGGGTGTCCCACTTCGGGTCGGGTCGGGTGCCATCTCCCATCCAGTTCGTGCTTCTGCTCCGATTAGCTCCCTCGCCCTTCATTTGTTCCGATCCGATCCTCCTCCTTTAGCTGCTCCGATCCCCCTCCTTTATCCAATCCGATCCCAATATTGCTAGCATGGCCTTCCTTTTTGCCAGATCTCTCAAGTGTCAAGTTCCGATCCGATCGAATCCCTTGCCCAGTTCACTTATCCGATCTGAGCCACCATATCCGATCCCATCCGAAAACCTGCACTGTTTCCTGAAGCTTTTCCAGCAAGTGTTTACGCCATTCGACGACGTTTTCGACCATTCTAACTATTGAAATCAATCACAAAGCATATCATACAGTCATAGCAACATACATAATCAACCACAAACATCAAAACATCTATATGATAGGTTAAAATGAATCAAACATACCCAAAACCTCATATTCCCCCTTAAGCATGTTTAGGTGAAACTAATGATAGAATTAGTAAAACTTAACCAAATTAACCCAAATTCACATCAGAGGTCTAAAACATCATTTAAGAATTTATGAATATTTTTCCAGAATTTTATCATGTTTAAATTTGCTAATTAACACTAATTACCCTTAATTAGCCATAATTAGTGAGGAACTATGCAAATCACTCACCTTAGCCACAAATAAACTAAAATCTGAAATAAATCTCTGATTTGATGCGAATCCCAATGCTAAACAGAAGCTCCAATGTTGATTTGGTGTAGATCTTCCTTGATTTGATGTTGCTAAGCTTAATCCTTGATTAGGAGATGATTTGGAGGTGATTTAGAGGTTGGAAGCCATTTTTAGGGTTCCTTGGAAATAAGTGGAGGCTAGAAAACTGAAATGGAATGATTCTCTAACTCATTTCAGCCTCCCCATAACCCTAATCCCGAAATGGGTTATGGGCCTATTCACTAATCACCCAATTTGGCCCGGTTAAGCAGTTTTTCACCTTCCAACCCTTAATTCAGCCATATCTCCCAAACGGTAAGTCTGTTTGGCTAATATGACCACTCTACGAAAAGGTAAACCATCAAACGAATCTAATGGAAGTGGTCTCAGGTCAAAATTCCTTTACAATCAAAAGTTATGGCAAAAAAAAGATCAGCTAGGGCCAAAATGGTCATTTAAAAATCGACAAAAATCATGAACATGGGAAATGAGTCTAATGGTTGTTTCCCAAAGTTACATGACCATACGACTTCATATGGGAAAGAAATAAATATTCTACGATCCTCCGATGCGTAGATTGCGGATCGTTACATTCTCGCCCCTTAAGAAATTTCGCCCCCGAAATTCCCTAACCAAAACACACAAAAAGGTCCCGCATGCCTATCAATCATAAAACAACAATCAAACATGCAAAACAAGCAAAACAAGTCTATCCTAGCATGCGGAATAACTAAATTGCAAAGTAAGTCTTACCAAGCAAAGAGTTCTGGATATGTCTTTCTAATGCTCTCCTCTGTCTCCCAAGTACAATCATTCTCGTTCTTGCCCCATTGGATCTTGACTAGCTTCACCGCTTTCCTTCGAAGTTGCTTCGTATCATGCCCCACAATACGAATCGGCTTGCGGTTCCCAACCGCCACGGGTTCTACTTCGAAGTCCTCTAACTGATCAGGTGAAACAGTCATATTTGAGTCATGAACGAACTTCCTTAGTTGGGAAACATGAAATACATTGTGAACTCCCGCCATCTTCGCTGGTAAGCCAACTCTATATGCCAAATTCCCGACTAGTTCAAGAACAGGGAATGGGCCAACAAATCTTGGTGCTAACTTGCCTCTCCTGCCAAACCGTATCACGCTCTTCAACGGAGAAATCTTAACAAACACTAAGTCACCAACGGAGAATTTTAAGTCTCTTCTCCTCCTATCAGCATAACTCTTCTGCCTATCTTGGGCAGCTTTCATTCGTTGTTGAATGACCTTAATCTTATCTGAAGTTTCCCTCACCACATCTGGTCCAAGCATAAACTTCTCGCCAGTTTCTATCCAACATGATGGTGAGTTGCACGGTCTTCCGTACAAAGCTTCATATGCAGCCATACCGATACTGGATTGGTAGCTATTATTATATGCAAACTCTACTAGATGCAAATGGTCTTCCCATGATCCACCAAAATCCAATATACAAGCTCTCATGAGATCTTCCAATATACGATTCACCCTCTCCGTCTGACCGTCGGTCTGAGGATGATATGCGGTACTGAGATGTAATCCTGACCCTAGAGCCTCTTGTAAGCTCTTCCAAAACCCACTAGTGAACAACGGGTCTCGGTCACTCACAATGCTTTTAGGTACTCCATGAAATCTCACTACCCACTTCATATACAATTCTGCCAACTTGGCTGCCGTTCTAGTCGATTTAACTGGTATAAATCTTGCGCTCTTAGTCAATCGATCCATAATTACCCAAATGCTATCATATCCCGATCTAGTCCTTGGTAAACCATCGATGAAATCCATCGAGACTTGCTCCCATTTCCATTCGGGAATTTCTAATGGTTGCAACAACCCACTAGGCTTCTTTTGCTCGGCTTTAACTAGCTGGCAATTCATGCATTTGGATATAAACTTCCCAACGTCTCTTTTCATCCCTTCCCAGTAGTAAGTCTGCTTCATGTCTCGATACATCTTATTACCACCGGGATGCATAGTTAGTTTTGAGTGATGACATTCTCTAAGCACTTCATCTCTCAAACCATTCACGTTCGGCACAACTAGTCTTCCATTCTTTCGAAGCCATCCATCTCGATCAAGCCCATACGCATTCATCTCCTCTCCGTCGATGTCCATCTCTATCTTGGAGATGATTTCCAATAGATTAGGATCGTCCCTCTGGCTGGAACCAATCCGCTCTATCAAAGTGGCTCTGATCGCCAAACTAGCTAGCATGACTGGATCCAATTCGCACTTTGGTCTGAAATCAAACCCTGCGATATACTCCAGTTGCTTCCATTCAAGAAACATTGCCCCTAAACTGGCATGTCTCCTACTCAAGGCATCGGCTACCGCATTACCTTTCCCAGGTGTGTATGCGATATCAAAATCATACGAAGCCAAGAACTCTAACCATCTTTGCTGACGGAGATTCAGATCTTTCTGAGAGAAGAGATACTTTAACGATTTATGATCGGTAAACAACTCAAATCTTTCTCCCAAGAGATAATGCCTCCACATCTTCAGCGCAAACACGATCGCTGCTAGTTCCAAATCATGGGTAGGATACTTCTTCTCATGCGGCTTTAGCTATCGACTAGCATAAGCTACAACCCTACCTCCTTGCATCAACACAGCACCTAGTCCGGTACCACAAGCATCAGTGTATACCGTCATTTCTTCATTCCCTCTAGGAATGACTAATACTGGCGCACGCGTCAACTTCTCTTTTAGACTCTTGAATGCATTCTCACACACTCCGTCCCAGACGAAGGACTGATTCTTCTTAGTCAACCGAGTCAACGGTGCTGCTATCTTGGAGAAGTCCTGGATAAACTTACGATAATATCCAGCTAATCCCAAGAAACTTCTTACATCTGTTACATTCTTGGGCGTAGACCAATCCTGTACCGTATCCACCTTCGTAGGGTCCATGACAATACCACTCTCTGAAACAACATGACCCAAGAATCTCACTTCCCTTCTCCAAAAGTGACACTTAGAGAATTTCGCTTTCAATTGGTGTTTCCTCAACACCCCCATCACTATCCTCAAGTGTCCCTTGTGTTCCTCCTCTGTCCTTGAGTAAACAAGGATATCGTCCACGAACACAAGAACAAACTTATTCAACTGATCTCTGAATACTCGATTCATAAGATCCACAAAATAGGCTGGTGCATTGGTCAACCCAAATGGCATGACCAACCACTCATAAAATCCAGACGGCGTCCTAAATTCCGTTTTCTGAACACTCTCATCCGCCACTCGGAGATGATGAAATCTTGTCACGAGGTCCAACTGGGAGAACACTCTTGCTCCTTCCAGTTGATCAAATAAATCATCTATCCGTGGTAGAGGATACTTATTCTTCCTCGTTACCTTATTCAACTCGCGATAGTCCACACACAAACGAAGGGAACCATCTGCCTTAGTGGCAAACACAACTGGTGCTCCCCACTCGGAGACACTTCTTCTAATAAATCCCTTCTTCAAAAGATTGCTGACTTGCACCCCGAGCTCTCGCTGCTCCCTTGGTGCCATACGATGAAGTGGCATTACTATAGGTCTGGCATCTTTCACTAAATCAATACGGAACTCAATCTCTCGGTGTGGTGGAAGCCCGGTCACCTCCTCGAAGACGTCAGGATACTGGCCAACCACGGGCACATCTGACAACTCATCCTGCGGGATGTCGAGGGGATTTACAAAACTAGCCATAACCCCATCACTAGGTAGACTACCAAACACTACCCTCCGCCCATCATCCGCCCTAACTGTCACCAAAAAGCCCTCACAGTCTACCACCTCCCCGTATCTTTGGAGCCAGTCGACTCCCAATATAATGCCATACCCAGTAAAGCCCAAAACAAAGCAATCACAAACAAACATACATCCATGACTCGATAAGACCAAATTTCGGCAAATCATACTAAGGCTAGTCGAACCACCATTCGGGTTCGTCACAACCAATGGTCTATCGACTATCTCGAGTTCCAGTCCTAACCTATCTACCAGGTCACTAGATATGAAGGAACGGGAAGCCCCAGTATCAAACAAAACTCGAACTGGTACATTGTAAATAGAAAGCATACCTTGAATAACAACATTCTTTCCTTTCTCCGCCACAGTTGGGGCATTCGACGAAGAAGGAACAGCATCAATAGCATATGCTTTCACAATCTGCTTCTCCTTAAGAGGTTGCGGACACTTATCCTTGAAATGTCCCACTTGGCCACAGTTGAAGCATTTCTTATCCGCTGGCTTGGCCCGACAATCTTTGGCATAATGGCCCTTCTTACCACAGCTGAAGCACTCAACATCTTTCTTGTTCTTTTTCTGGCCACCCTTAGATTGGTCCTGCTTCCTCTTATTCTGAGAGTTATTCTTGCCTCCACCGCCTGCTTGCGGCTTTGGCCCTTCTGCTGATGCAGCCTCAGTCTTCATCTTAGGGTAAAGACTCTCTGATCTCAAATCTTTTCCCACAATCGATTCAAAAGTCTCATCGATGTGGTTGATAAGCCTTTCCCCCAAGTATCCATCCAAACCAGTAATGAACTTCTCATTCTTCTTCTCAGGAGTTTCGATAAGAGATAGTCCATACTTTGACAAGGTGTCGAACTCGGCAATATAGTCAGAAACTGCCCCACCACTCTGCTTGAGTTCCAAGAATCTCTTAAACGACACTGACTTCTGGGCAGCTGTAATAAACTTCTCCCTAAAGCGAGCCTTGAACTGATCCCAAGTAACCTGATCTTCTGGAGTAGCTGTTCTAATGGCATTCCACCAATTCATCGCTCGCCCTTGCAGCTGACGAGACGCTAGCCTTCTCTTCATCCCGTCCTCAAGATCCAAGTCGTCGAAGATACGGTCGCAGCTATCCATCCAATCTTGAACGTCTGTGGCCGACTCCGTCCCGTGGAACGGCTTCCCACCAAGGTTAGTGTAATCCTTGCACAACTTGGCGAAATCGACCCTAGGCGCCTGTACTACTGGGCCTACACCAACTCCGGGATTGGGAACTGCCCCTTGCACTTATCTAAGCATGTCTCTCATGAGGTCAGTAAACATCGCCCTCATGTCAGCAGCATTCCCATTATTGGCTCCCCTACTAGCACCTCTAGCATATCGGCTCATCGTCAATCTGTAAAAGGAAAACGATTAACGACCCTACAGTGGTGCTAGTGCAGTACGACTTCATTCTTATACTACCAATAGTATATATATATAACTTTTGAAAACCAAAGTAATCACAAATACGCGCTCTCATATACGTACTATCTCTCCCTAGTGTCTTTCCCTAGGTTAACTACGCAACCTAGAGCTCTGATACCAAATGTGACGGCCCACCCCGCACCAACCGACATTTACTCCAAAAGTGCGTTGTAAACATGTCCAGTTAGCACGGAACGGGTCGTCAGAAGGAAAGGGAAGAAGGAAATGAACTAACAAAGAACCTGTAGAATGTCTCACAGCGCATAGAATAAAATATAATAATAACATACTTGACATAAAACAGGTGAGACAGTGCATAAGGTGAAACAACTAACATAGCAGCGGAAAATGTAAGTACAGCTTATGATCCAAAGTTAAACATTATTACAACTTTTCAAACTGTCTCAAAGCAAAAGCAAGATAAAGGAGGTACACTACTAATGCCCAAGTAGCGACCACCAACGACACAGGGAGAATATCTATATATCATACATGGAAGCCTCATGCCCGCCTCCGAATCAGCTACTCGCGCACCACCAGCTAACCTGTCTCTAGTCTGCTTGTGTGAGCACCCAGAGTAATAAGAGGAGACATAAAACTCTGGGTCAGACATAAAGCCTGGTATGAGCGATAAGCATCTAAACAGAACAATAACAGGTAGACTAAAACATACCTGAACCTGGACCTGCAACCAAAGAGTTAGCACTACATACTGTACAACACTCTAAGGTGCCATATCAAACGGTGTAAAGATACGGAGGTGGGGGTGTGCATGTCATAGTGATGGCAAACAATCAAACATAGCATCCATCCTCACATCTCTCACTCAGTGCGTAACGCATACGATATTCACCACTTCGATCACCCAACATACCTTGCTACGATCACTTTGCCCCATGAAGTCATAAATGACTTCACTGCACTGATAACGTAGCCACCAATCCTTCGCTATGTCCACTTGCCCCATGGAATTATTCACCCCATCTGCGCTGGCTCATGACCTTACCAATCCTTTACTATGTCCACTTGCCCCATGGAGTTATTCACCCCATCTGCGCTGGCTCATAGTCTTACTACGCATCACCTTGCCCCTCAAGTCATAATGACTCTACTGCACTGATAACGTAGTCTTGCTACCATCACCTTGCCCCTCGAGTCGCAATGACTCAACTGCACTGATAAGTAGCCCATCATCCATTTTTAGTGGTGAATCGAAGTTATGAACATCGACAACTCCTTAGCACACGTCCCGCAGCAAAGCCCAACCATGAAGTGAACTCATCGGTTCCCCAATTGGATCCGGAGCTCTAACTTCCCATATTGGACTACCTTTGCATCTTAGGTTATTGGCCAATACTGGGTCGGGTCAGGTTCCCTTCAAGCTATCGGTTCGGGTCGGGTTCACTCCGTCGCGTCGGTTCATGGTCCTTCTCTGGTACGGTTCGGTTCGGGTCCACTCCATCGTGTCGGTTCGGGTCGGGTGTCCCACTTCGGGTCGGGTCGGGTGCCATCTCCCATCCAGTTCGTGCTTCCGCTCCGATTAGCTCCCTCGCCCTTCATTTGTTCCGATCCGATCCTCCTCCTTTAGCCGCTCCGATCCCCCTCCTTCATCCGATCCGATCCCAATATTGCTAGCATGTCCTTCCTTTTTGCCAGATCTCTCAAGTGTCAAGTTCCGATCCGATCGAATCCCTTGCCCAGTTCACTTATCCGATCCGAGCCACCATATCCGATCTGAGCCACCATATCCGATCCGATCCGAAAATCTGCACTGTTTCCTGAAGCTTTTCCAGCAAGTGTTTACGCCATTCGACGACGTTTTCGATCATTCTAACTATTGAAATCAATCACAAAGCATATCATACAGTCATAGCAACATACATAATCAACCACAAACATCAAAACATCTATATGATAGGGTAAAATGAATCAAACATACCAAAACCCCATATTTCCCCTTAAGCATGTTTAGGTGAAACTAATGATAGGATTAGCAAAACTTAACCAAATTAACCCAAATTCACATCAGAGGTCTAAAACACCATTTAAGAATTTATGAATATTTTTCTAGAATTTTATCATGTTTAAATTTGCTAATTAACACTAATTACCCTTAATTAGCCATAATTAGTGAGGAGCTATGCAAATCACTCACCTTAGCCACAAATAAACTAAAATCTGAAATAAATCTCTGATTTGATGCGAATCCCAATGCTAAACCGCAGCTCCAATGTTGATTTTGTGTAGATCTTCCTTGATTTGATGTTGCTAAGCTCAATCCTTGATTAGGAGATGATTTAGAGGTTGGAGGCCATTTTTAGGGTTCCTTGGAGATAAGTGGAGGCTAGAAAACTGAAATGGAATGATTCTCTAACTCATTTCAGCCTCCCCATAACCCTAATCCCGAAATGGATTATGGGCCTATTCACTAATCACCCAATTTGGCCCGGTTAAGCAGTTTTTCACCTTCCAAACCTTAATTCAGCCATATCTCCCAAAGGGTAAGTCCGTTTGGCTTTTATGACCACTCTACGGAAAGGTAAACCATCAAACGAATCTAATGGAAGTGGTTTCAGGTCAAAATTCTTTTCCAGTCAAAAGTTATGGCCAAAACAAGATCAGCTAGGGGCAAAATGGTCATTTAAAAATCGACAAAAATCAAGAACATGGGAAATGAGTCTATTGGTTGTTTTCCAAAGTTACATGACCATACGACTTCATATGGGAAAGAAATAAATATTCTACGATCCTCCGATGCGTAGAATGCGGATCGTTACACTCACAATCCAATTTGTCTTGATATCATACTAATTCAATCTCAGTTACCACTTTACTGCCTTTACTTTAATTCAAATTTGCTTTCACAAATTTCTGTTAAATTTGTTTTTAATTCAAACAGTCTTTCCTTGGGAGTTTTTAAACTGTTTACTCTTTTCAAAAAATCAAATTTTCCTTTATGAAATTCAACACAACTGCTCTTTCCCAAAATAAATTCAAAACAGTATCTCTGGTAGTAATTCGTCACTTACAACTCGAAAATGAATACTAATGATGCAACTGTCATCGTCAGAATCTATTTTCCAGCGATCGAAGTGAGTTCAATACTATAAAACCATTTCTAAACATTTCCACTTTGAAATTCATTTTGAAATATAATTCACACTGCTTGTAAAACAATTTAAAATCTCTCAGGATCTTAAATTTTCCTTATTTTTAATCCAAATCCATTTACAAACACTTATCCAATTTTCCAGAAATTTAATTCAATTTCTGGTTTAAATTTTAGATTTAACTCATCTGATTTCACGTATTTTACTTATATGAATTCTGATTGGTTATTTACATAACCGTTTAATTTATAACCTTACTCGATTATAATAACAACCAATATATCCAATATATATACTTCTTTATATCAAAATATACTTTGGGTAAACTTATTTTAATTTACCCTCTTTTCAAAACATATCGTGTCGACCCATCGTATTCGAATGTTTATAAACTCCTACTGATACAGTGGATCAAACTGATCGACCAGAACCCATAAACAACTCAACCAATGAATCTCCACAATATAAAATCACTTTATATCAAATAACAAATACGTTCACTCATATATACACACTCAAACTCAATCTAGGATATTACTAACCCTATCTCTACCGAGTCACGCCACAGAGCCAAGGTAATTCACTTATCTTAAGCTCTGATACCAACTGTAATGACCCGAAAATCCGGTCCAATTTGAGATGACAAAAACAGAAGTCCAACCCCAAATTAAACTGAAAATACTGGTCATTAATGAAAGAAATTAGAGGGTGAGGAAAGATAAGATAGAAACTTAGAATAGAAGAAGAAGAAGAAGAAGAAGAACACAACATCAGAGTAACACGAATCTCACAGCGGAACGAAACAACATATAATAGATAACATATCATTGAAATCAAATCATTATATGAACACAGTAACATTATCAGAGTACAACACTTACAACACAGCGGAAATAACCTATAGCTATATAATCTTGAATCCTCCTGCTCCAAGCTCTTCCAGTATATCTGTAAATCCCAACTACTTGACTGCCCGTACAAAATTGGGCACCCAAGAGTTTAGGGAAAACAAAAAAATAAACGCTGGGTCAGTCATGGGACTGGTATGAGTAAAACAGTTAAAAACAGTTCGAACAAGTAATCGATATCTCATAAGACCACGCCGTATAACGGAATGGGTTTTTCCCTTATGAGAATCCAAAATATCTTTATATCAAAAACATTTGATATTATGATAATGTCTATCAACCACAATATAATAATCATCTAGCAGAAACGCTTTCATCTCACGTTCTACATATATAGTATACAATCAAAACCGCAAGCACGTATTGGGTAATGGATTTCCAACTATGACAAGGTATGGAACCACCTTTCGCTAGAGTACCTCTAGAAAGGAATACACTTGGTTCAACAAGAACATCTTGCAACCCAGCCACACATGACCGACCACTCATTTCGCTTGAGTGTATCGAATGTATATCACCAACGGTTGGGATCAGCAACCGTTTCCCGAATGGGACAGCATCAACAATAGATTTTTAGAAATAAATGAAACTTTAGATCAGGTGATTATACACCCTACTTCAGAGCGACCGACTTAGCCATGTTGCCTGCCCAATTTCTGTCATTTACCGGTTGATGAGGCTTGGAGCTACGCTTTATCATCACACCAGATTCACTTCGAATGTCACATCGTCTAATCCATCAAATCACCGATTGACGCCTACAACAATACATTATATGTTAGCTAAAAGAAGTTTCCTTCTCCGCTTCCACTCTTGGTACGGTTGGAAAAATCAATATACGTGATCGTCTGGAAATACTCTGTCAGACATCCATCCATACAAGTCATCCAGGAACAGGATGAACCGAAGGCACTATTCAGTATATCCATCTTAGGAACTGTTATCTAAGATTTATACAACAACCCTTGTACTTCACTATGTCTTCAATTATCTTTGGCATATATGGTTTGCAACACTAATGCCAATACAGAGTGGTTCTTTGGATAATAATCCAACCGGTCTCTCCATATTAACAACGTTAAAATGCTCAAAACTTTGATAGTCTGTGATTTAACTATCAAAGAAAAACACGTGTGCAGACAACGATATTATTTCCAGGTGGAAATTCTATCGATCAAACATCATTTAACCTATCTCTTTATTTCAATATTTGATTACGTTTCTGATTCTATTTGTAAAACATTTCCAAATCTTCTTTACTTTGATTTAAACAGATGTTTAAATCAACATCGCGACGACAACTCAAGCCACTATACTTATTTACTAAAATCACTTAACCACTTTCACTCTCGAACCTTACCCATTTCTAAATTAAAAATGAAGTCAATCAAGTTGGGGTATAACTACCTCTCAGACCTTAACTGAACAACATTTCAAATCTCGAAATAGGGTAAGTTCATCTTTTAACCTTTTAACACTTCCTTATGTAACTCTCGTTCGAATAAATCTCTATTCGATAACTCTTCCCTTCGAATAACTATATTTGAAAATCTCTCTTACGAATAACTAGATTCGAAAACTCTTCGTATAAACTAAATTCAATTAACTCTATTTATTTAACCCTAATCGATTAACTCTTTTTACTTAACTCCTTGACTCCTTTCGAATATCTAATTCGATAACTCCTTTCGATTAAACTATAATCGATAACTCCTTTCGAATAACAAATTTGATAACTCCTTTCGATTAAACTATAATCGATAGCTCCTTTTCGAATAACTAATTCGATAACTCCTTTGTGTTTAACTCTATTCGAATAACTAATTCGAATAACTCTTATTTATTTAACTCTATTCGAATAAACTAAATTCGATTAACTCCATCTGAATAACTCTAATTGAATAACTCTATTCTGTTTTAACTTTATTTCGAATAACTATATTCGATTGACTACTTCGAATATAAATTATATTCGATTAACTACTTCTTGATATACTCTAATCGAATAACTTTATTTGATTAACACTATTCACTTTTTATAATTCTATTTGTTTTCTAAATATTCTCCTTTATAATATCCTATTTATTTTCTAATAATATTCCTTTATTCTATTCTATTTGTTTTATCAACATTTTTCCCTTTTATAAAACTCTATTCGTTTTATAAACATTTTCCCTTTTATTTACTTTCGAAATATTTCCTTTTATAAAATCTGTTGATTTTATAAAATCCCTTTATTTCAATATACATTGAAATAATTCTTTTTACATCCCAGGGTCTTTTATGATATTTAAAATATCGAGTCACAATGATCAACATCATTCTAACACACATAATCAAACAGATTATATATCACACCATATATTACAATATATGAACAGAACAGTATCATAAATATTGAGGAGTCCAGTTGGACTCCTCCAACCTGTTCCCTGCATCCACAGCTGTTACACAATAAAATCAACATCACTTTCAGTTCCATATGATATATTCTGTTAAACAGAATCAATATAGAAATTCAACTAACTAACTAGCAGTTCAATCAAACATTCAACACACAGTCAATCAGCCAACATTTAACAGTTCTAAAAATACATCATGAAAATATAAACTGTTCAGAGTTAGTGAGATTTACTCACATTGGACGATCATCGTTAATAACGATAATCATCTCTTGATTCTGACGGACAATTATTTTGCTATAAATTGTAACGAGCACCGATGGACTTCCAATCAGTTCCATCGTGTAGTGTCCGTCCATATGATCCCGACGGATCCAACCATTCGTAATTCTTTGAATTGTCGGCCCATACCCATGTATAGAATGATCCGCTCCATCTCACCCTTCTTCCCCGTCGTCATTTCAGTCCTGCCCCAAAACCATGGCCGCCAGTTTGAACCCAAACCACTCTACTTAAATGGTTTCAAAAGCGAACTACACCATCATCCATCGTTAGGCCCATTTAAACAGTTCCTCATCTTTTCTTTCGTTCAAATGAATCCCACGCACTCACCACTATACAGAATCCCCTTCAACACTACTATTTTGCCAACATCCCTTCCACCAGAACCTTAATTACATGGCAAATTTAAATAATCCATGCTTAAGCCCGTAACCGCTACTAATACCAACTCACCACTTTTTTCCCCACCGATAGAAATAGAGCCCAGCAAATTAGTTAAATACATCACGGTCTTAACCTCCCTCCGTCCTCGTTGCTAACTCCTGTAACCTGGTTTGAAATGGTTCGAACACCATTAACAGACTTCAAGAAAACAAACTTCTCTCTTCAAAAAAAAAACATTCAACCCCACTACAGATGGCGACGGAAGTCACACCGTTCATCATCACGGCATGCCATTTTCAGACTTGATCCTCTGAACCCCAACTGCATGTACCATTCGATGGTCCCCCTCCTTCACGTGATATAATTCTTCCATCAGCTTTGAAATATGCTGCTACTGGTTTCATCCCTCTTTACAACATGAACCTGCTCCCTCATCTTCTACTACTCACCAGCGCACCCTCCTCATTTCCGTTCTCTCATGCACATCCCACTTCTGTCACTCCTTCATGTCTCCTTCTACACAGTAAACAACCACATCATTTTCAATACCTATCCCCTCAATTCCATACTCCCCACTCGAAAGAACTGCAACTCCACATAATACTCCTCTCACCACTGCCATGAAGACCCCCCCCCTTAACAGTACGTGTGCCCTCACTTCCGCTGCTTTATCTAAGACCCAACAAACAGTGTCAAAGATCCTCC
This sequence comes from Allium sativum, assembly GCA_030737875.1. NCBI lineage: Eukaryota > Viridiplantae > Streptophyta > Magnoliopsida > Asparagales > Amaryllidaceae > Allium > Allium sativum. The sequence continues at coordinate 262,106,983 of CM060927.1, read as the reverse complement.
CTCCTCCTTTTCTCAGAAGATCCAACGCCAAACCACCATTTTGCCCTCACCGATCCCGTCCATGTCGTGTTTTAGAATAACAAACCCCGCTGAAATCAAAAGCCTGCTCCATAACCTATCTCGCCTTCATTATTGTTTGAATTCTTAAAGTCTAAAAGGAAGTGGCGGCTATCTTTATTTGCTGAAGAATGAAATGAAGGATTTAGGTTTAGATAACTTTTAGGTTATTATATAGGGGATTATATTTACATTAAGAGGATGGTTTGAAGGCCACGATTTTTCTTGTGGACCAAGGGTTTTTGTGCGGCAGAAATATGAGAAGGACGTGGCCTTCTTTTGATCACAAATTGACTTCGGATGTTTTTTAAAAGTTAGGAGAATATGCGTATCTTGTTTTATAAAATTTCGTGCATTTACTGACTGCTATCGACAGAAATCAGAATACCGTTATGATGTGCAATGCGCTATGATGCCAAAAATATAATAATACCGATAGGTTAGTTTATTATGTGAAACCCCAAAATGTTGATTACAGGGTGCAAAATACTCCAAACAAAAAATCGTGTATTTAATTAATTAAAAATTACAGTAAAATTCTAAAAATTAAATTATCGCTACTTCTCAAAAGAACCTTATCTAAATTCAAACCCGATATTCAAATATTTCTAAATAACCGTTATGGCCACGAATGAATATACCATTGTTTTTCTGAATATTTGATTTGGACATAAATCAAATTCGACACGACGAAATCCCGATTTTTCTCTTCCACTAGAAAGATATACTCCACCAGCTCCTAACATTTCTTGTTTCATAGAAATCCGGCTTAAAACGAATCCTGTATATTCAGTTGAAGTTCAAATCGCCAATTAACGAACTACAACGCCATTTCGAGCTCGATTTTAATTATAATATAATTATACGTTCAAACTGTCGTTCAAATAATATATTCGTTATTCTAATTCTAAACTGAATTATATACTTTGAATTGTCCAGTTCACACAATATTGTGAGTTCCACTAATTCTGATTATTTCTGAATTCAATATATTATTTGATTATTATTATTTTAATTAAATATTCAAAGTTATTTAATTAAATTACCATTTAATTCTCTAAATCACTATTTAAATAATTAATTATTATATCGCTAAAATACGGGTCATTACACCTGTCCTGGCGCCATTAGAGCATGTACCTGCCCTGGTGCCATGAGAGCCTAAACCTGCCCTCCAGAAGTAGACCCTGTCCTCTGCCTTGCCCTTGTCTTCTCAGGCAGTCTTTAATCAAATGTCCTGCCTCACCACAGTTGAAACAGCCAGTCTTCTTCTTCTTCCTACAGTCCTTGCTCAGATGGCCTGGTGTTCCACAATTAAAGCACCTTTTCTTTCCTTTGCTATTGTCCTTACCGCCTTTCTTAGGTTCCTGCTGTGACTTCTTTTGATCCCCTTTCTTTTCCGATGCCTTCTTAGCATTAGCGCCTTTCTTCTCTTCATGCATAAGCACCATGTCAACCAGTTTCTCAAAGGTAGCCCCCATAGGAATGTGGGTCATAGCCAACCCATGTAGTGGCTCATTCAAACCTTTAACTAATCTCAGGGCCTTCTTTTCAGGTATGTTCACCAAGTCTAAGCCAAATCTCGCCAACTGATTGAACTTGTTGACGTACTCCTTTACTGATAAATTCCCCTGCTTCAACGCCAAGAACCTCTCCATGTATAAATTCTCTTCTGCTCGTGAGGGAAATTTCATCTCGAACCTATGCCTGAAATCCATCCATGTCTCCACGGGATGCTCTCCATTCGTGACCTCCCACCAAAACGAGGCTTCGTCCTTCATTAACCAAGTAGCTAATTGGACCTTCCTTCCATCTTCTATCTCGAAGATACCAAACAAATCTTCTACCTCCTTAACCCAATTTTGAGCTTCAACAAACGTCTCTGACCCATGAAAAGGTTTCCCGCCCATTGCCTGAAAGTCGTTGCATATCTTCGAAAAAGTATCAACGCAGGGAGGGGGAGGAGGAGGAGCGGCTGCAGCTGGGGAAGGAGGAATGTCTGCTGGGCCTGCGGAGGTGGCCCTAGCCTCCAGATACCTTCTGAACCAGGTTGGTATCGGTATGCCCTCAGGTATCTCGGGTACCCCAGACATGCTGAAAAGAAAAAGGAAGAGATTCAAAATGAAGAATCGAAGGAAAGATATATGGCTTTTGGGGGTTATGTTTTTAAAACAAACTTTTCTCTTGAAAATACTCTCCTTAAAACATATTTTTGAAAGTATTTCTTTATAAAATGCTTTTGAAAAACAGTTTTTCAAAATCTCTTATCTATTCTCGCAACCTTCAGCTCTGATACCACGTGTAACGCCCCATGTCCATTAATGTCACTCTCAAGGGGAATGCATTAACTTTCATGGAGTATTATTGGTGTATAGAAAAGAATTTAACAAGACAGATACTTATATTGGTACTTCAAAAATTAAAACAACTTTTATTGCAGCGGAGAAATAGTTTGGTTACAACAACATCAAAAACCAACAATAAAACCAAGTACACTTAATATCCATCTTGACAAATTATTTTCTGAGTACATAAGGTAAAAAGCATAACCCCAACATTAATAGCCACAAAAGAGATAAGATGAACTTTACTTTCAGCAATCCAAGCACTTCCATAAGAGAGAGAAAGAGATCCAATCAAACTTCACTAGATCTAGTCCCATCCTGAGAACCTGGGGGGAAAGGAAGAAAAGAGGTGAAAACAAAAGGGGTCAGACATAAAGTCTGGCGAGTCCAATAACTTTAACAATATAATTATTAAAGTAATTAGGATAAGGCATAAACTGGTAAAACAAGGAATGACTGTGAAGCAAGTGGGCAAGACAAAACAAACAAGAGGAATATGCTGGCATTAATCGTGCTCTTAATCACTATAGGACAATTACTATACTGCACCATTACTAGTCACCCTAAAAGTTGATCCCGCCTACTGAACATAATAATCATAATGGTAGTTTCGTGTACCCCTAGCTGTCTTCATAGGTGCCGCCTGCCCCTATCTCCACTAGTTGTACCCACTACCCCCATGTGATCGGCTCGTTAACTCATAGATACCCGTGCTGGTCCCAAAGTGGGGTGTATCACTCCCCAAAGATGCACCCCGATACCACTAAAGATGCACGGCTTATATCTACACGATGCAACAACGTCTTACCTACCAGCCCGGGCCCATGCACGCACATGACCCCGTTGGACTTGCGTTGCCACCGCTAACCCGTTTTGACCTCTTACAATCAAACCCAGTAAGCGTGTCCTGTACTCGATCCAACTCGAGCTTACAAAGATACTTAATGGGTTACTGGTTTGAAAAGGGCCCCCATTCTTGACACAAGCTTTCCACCTATGCTCGGTCCCTACTAAGATTTCCCACTTAACCCTTTCTTATTCATGTCTTCTTACATGTTTCAATTTGGTTAAGTGTTTCTAGTCATATTTCACATGTCACCCATTTCACCCACTTAACCCCTGTGTCCCACCACATGTTTATCTTGGTTAAGTGTTACTTAATTCATTATAACCGTAACCTTGTAAGACCTCCCACATTAGACTACCGCTGGCAGTTGCTGGATTTGCTGGGCTGGTCCGGGCAGTCTTATACCTCAAACGAGCCTAACCTCGTGTCTTTACAATTGTTACACATTTAATTTACGCCTTCGACCTCTCACATTAGACTACCATTTATGGTTGCTGGATTTGTCGGGCGGGTCCGGACAGTCTTATACCACAAACGAGTCTAACCTCGTGTCTTATGCGTTTATTACACATAATTATTTCACCCTAATATGAATTAATTATCTCTATTCAAATTGTCAATAATTTCCAAATTAATCTATGTCCATAATTGTCACCTAAATTATGTCCATACGTTTCAGGTATATAAATTAAACCAATTAGTGTCTCAAATTAATTATATGCCTTTAAAGCATTTTTATGCCAATTCACAATTTGTATATTTAATATTTTCCCATTGTCCCCACGTTGTTCGTACATTTAATATGAAATATGCTAGATTCGCAAATAGTCTAACTCATAAAAAGAAAAGAAACATCACAACTTGCATAACACATAAAACAGATCTAACTTGCGAATAAGAATTATAACATAAGTTTGCATAGGCAATGAACATATAGAACATAAATTTACATAAACTACCATGGATCCAAATATAGATCTAAACATGAAATTGTGAACGTGCATATATGAATATGGGTTTCACCTAAACTTGCATATGTGAATATGATTTTCACCTAAACTTGCATATGTGAATATACTTTTCACCTAAACTTGCATATGGATTCCTACAAACTTGCATATGAATTTAAACATGTAAACTAATATCACATGTTTTACATATAAACAAGCATATGTATATACTTGACTCACATATAAACTTGTATAGTTCGCATACAGACTTGCATAAGATTCACATACAAATTAGCATATGTAAAAACAGACTTGCATAAGATTCACATACAAACTAGCATATGTAAAAACAGACTTGCATAAGATTCACATACAAACTAGCATATGATTTACATCCCAAACTTGCACATAAACTGATGTCATAAAAGGAATCAAGTTAAGCATATGTGATTCAACATATGAAATAGATCTACCAACATAAGTTAACAAAACTGTCATATGTTCACCAACAGATGATAACAAATTTAAGTACATCACTTGATTCAACAGACATGTTCTCATAATCCAAATTATAACTCATCATAATTAATTAATTTATTATTTTTTGAAAGAAATTGTACTCACAAAGACGGATTAGAGAAGAGAATAATTCGTTCGTCGTTTGTATCAGAATTATGAATTGCAATTCCTAAGCTTTAAGAAGAAGAACTATTCTAGCAACAGCATGGAGGCCAAGAGATTAATTTAGTTTAGGTTTAGAGCTTGAGTCTATGTGTGCTTATATAGAAGTTTAAATCAATATAAGTTGTTAGATCATCCTAGGAGCAATCGCAACCGTCTAGACTAGATAGAGTTATCCAGAATTGCCACCTAAGCCCTAGTGACTCCGTAACAGGTCAGAAAAGACTCAGCAACAAGCCAGAATCATCACAGTTCAGATCTGCCCCGGGGGGTAGGTCGACCCCCATGTCGACTTGTATAGGGGAGGTCGACCCCCTGGTCGACCCTCTGGTCAATTTGGCCTGGGGCGGGAAAAGTCCCGCCCAGCCTGCTTCCTTGTTTGAATTTGAATTTTGAATTTCAATCTGAACTGTTTTTAATTTATTTAAATTTCTGAAACTTCTGAGGGCCATACCGTCCTCATACAAAGTCCGATTTACGAAAACTTGGACTCTATTCCAAGCAGAATTTCGAGACGAATGCAATGGCGTAACCAATTTCACTTAATTCTCATTTTAACAATTAAGTATTCTTAAAATTGTTAATTTCAATATTTAAAATTATGGGGTGTTACACACACCCTCCTGAGAAATGTTGGATGTGAGCCACCAAAGGAAGGATAACCTGCTAGGGATCGACTGAGATAAGTCCTGATTCAACCTTGAGTTCAGGAAGCTTCCTTATTTCCAATGCCTTCGGTTCTTCCATGCTTAGAGAACCTTTCTTCCTGAATTCCTTGGTGCAGAGCATGTCATCATCACCTTCAACGTGGGAATCTTTGCCTTCTAGTTTTTTTGGAGCATTTATCATCCCTTTCTCCTTCAATGGATCATCAACTTGGGGTACCTAGGCTTCGTCTACAGCTTTTTCTTCTAATTCAAGAGCCATTTTAGCTTGCGTTAAACCTAAAACAGAAAGAGCAATAACTATTAGTCCTTGTTGGATAACAGGTCTCTCAATTTGTAATCCCACAACCTAGCAACATGCTATAATAACTTTCTCAAACTGGGAAGAAAGTAAAGCAATATCTTAGAAGAAGCCATTGCCAGGAGTTACAGGGGTTTTCGTCTCAGGAATTGGAGTTAGAGGCTTGTGTGAACCGAAATGTGGTTCATCTGGGTTGTACCACTCAAGTCTTTCGAAGCTATGAACAGAAGTAGGCAGGATAGTGACATTTTCTGTGGTTGAATCTGCAATGTGAGTAGGTTGGCTAGTTGATTGGGTAGATGTAGTATCACCCTTAGTCTATTATAACCCTCCTCTATTACAGTTTTGCCTTTGATTCGGAGCCGCTTCACACCTTCCTCTTCCTTCTACAACCGTCGAACCTCAACCAGGATTTCAAGTTCATTTCCCTTTAAAAAATTGGCCATCAGCTCTTCTTTATGATTGAACCATCCTTCGAAGCGAGTTTCTCCTCCTCTAGAAATCACTCCCAAGTGTCAGTCCAAGTTTAAGAGTAATCATCAACCTATATCAAATCCTGGTACCTAGGGACTCGAGAATAAAAGCTAAGAACTTATAAAGGAATTCCTCTATTTTCTCCACCTTAACCGTCTTAGCCTTTTGCTCCCGAATCTCTTTATCATATTGAGATTCGGAGTTCATGATAGACTCAAGAACGGCATGAGAAGTTTCCTTTGCCCTCTTGAAGGCGAGCATATGGGCCTTAAGCCTTTCATTTTGTTGGGAACAGTCCTCTTTCTCCTTTTCAACGCCTCATTATCATCTTTTAAAGTTATGTTATCCTGAGTGAGTGCCCTTAAATCATCCTCAACATACTTGGTACTTAGCGACCACAAGTTTAGTTTCTCATGGAATCTTGCTTGAAGTTCCTGAAGCGCAGTCTGAGATTTTTAGCAGCCATAAGTTTGACCTCACATTTTGCTAAGTTTTTTTTGGTGTGCTTCAGGATCTTATTGTCACAATCTCATAATTGGTTCATGTTATCAATGCAGAGCTCAAGACCCCTAATGAATTCAGATCAACTCCTCGAATATTTAAACATTTATCTATACTGAGTAATCAAGTCATCAACTTTTGACATTAATTGGATGTCGAAAGATTCGGGCACCAGATGTAGTTAAGACGAGAATCTTATTAATGAGAAGTGATACGAAGGAAAGAATTTTTCTAATTCTGTTTTGCATTACTCGATGGCAAGTTCCTGCTCCTTAATAAGAGTGACCTTAGGATCCTTCTCCTCCTACTTGCCGGACACGTTAGCCCTTTTAACTTTGGATGGAGCTAGTTTAGATTGCGAGATTGGACCACTTAGAAGCTTTGGATGTGGTGGAACCTTGACTTAGGAGTGCCCTCTGAAGGACTTGTAACAAGAACGATAGCTTTTGTCATGGGAGTGGGGGATCTGATCGCAATGGCATCTTTCTTGTGCTTCCTCTTTTATCTCATTCATGCTCCCTCTCCTTTCTTTCACGATCCTTCTCTACTCTATTATGCCTTTTTAGGCATTCATGTTCAGATTAACTTCTTGGAGAAGGCCCACTCCTGGAATGTCCGGAACCAAAATTCCTATGATAATGCCTACGCTTTATCATCGAACCTATAATTTAAGAAAAAATTAAGTCAGAATTCAGCAATCACATAGTAAATGGGTGTTATAATGTGTAGTTCTCATGTTGTGTTTGTCACCCCAACGGGCCCAATCCTGGAGTTCGCTAGTCGGAGTGATTTTCCCAGTTTTGGCTGGAGTGGTCACCTCTTTGAAGCCTGGGAAGAATTCAGACTTTGAGCAGCGTAATGCACGTCTGGTAGTGGTATATCACTCAAGCTCCTGAATGGTGACTCAGTACTCCTGGATCTGAAGCTATGGACCAGAGACCCAGCTTGAGGCGAAGTCTTTGCAAGCGACTTTTCAGCAACTTACTTCTCTAGAGGACATTTAAGCCTTTCCTCAACCTCTTTCTCTGGTTTCCATTCAAACGAAGCATATATCTAAAAATAGTTTATATAACATATTTTAATAAATGAATAGTCGAAGTAATCTATAGCCAACAGCTTTCTTGGTGGCACCCTCAACTCGTGCCTAAATCTGAGGTTCGACTACCACTGGCCCCTCGACTTAGGGCGGATCTGCTGGGGACCGAGTACTGCCTCTCCTCGCTCCTCTAGCCATGGCACCAACTGTGCCCAACTTCAATTTTCATAAGCAATTGAAACTATTAAGAAATTCATCAGTATTGTATCTCTTGACACTTCGTCCATCCACCGGGACATTCCTTGGAGTTGCCAAAGCCGTGCGATAAATGTTGCATGTAAGCTTGGCTGGACTCTCAACTGCACAAAGACATAGAGTGTTAGAAACGATCAAGTGAATTCCGGAGAGATGAATGACTATGAAATCCTTACTGCTTTGAATCCATCTCCTAGCAAAGCCTTCTTGTTGTGGAATGTAAAACTAGTTGTAATGACCCGGGTTTTCGGTCAACTAATTTTAAATATTTAATATGGATTTTTATATTTGATTGATAATATGATTGAAATTTTATATTGAGTTGTCGGTTTAAAAATCGATATATGATTTAATATCGAATATATTTAATCAATCATAATACAAAGTTAATTCAATTCGAAGTTAAAACTAAACTGTAAACAGTTCAGACGATCGGTACAAAATTCAATTTGAGTTTGAAAAATAGTATTAATTTATTATCGAAGAATAAATTTTTTGGAATTTAAATTATATTGATTTAAAATTACATCTTCTACAGACGATCGAATTGGACTTCGTGACCTATCCCAGTGTGTCCGAAATAGGGATATTACCCTAAAATTGTCAGTTGTTTGGTTCAGAGAGTAGTTCAGAAGCATAGGAGAATTTAATTAAAAGATATCGGACCAAATTCAGAACTAATTAAATTAAAATATAATTCATAATATAATGATCGCACAAAATTGGGTGGAATTCCTTTTGCCACCTGAACATAGAACGGTGGCCTTCTCTCCTCTTCAAAAATCAGAAGGGAAAGAATTTGAACACGTTAATGGACTTGCTGTCCGGTTCAACACCCCACCCTTCCTCTATATAAACGCGATTAACTCCCTGTTTGTTCCTTTTCCATCTGCATTACTCAGAAGCAAATCGGAGAAGGCAATTTATTCAAAATCGAAATGAAGTCGTTACCAGTTCTCCTTACTCATTTGTTCTACCCTAAAATATTCAGCTAAGCCTAAAATCAAATCCTTCGAAGGAAATAAAACCGCCCCTCTTTCATTTAGAAATTCGAATCAGTTCGAATTTACATTCTTAAAACCCCAAAATCAAGTTCTTCGAATCGTCCGAGGCTGCTTTCCAAAACCGCACATATATCATCAGTTGCGGTTGAGTTTCCAAACGGTCGAATTTAGGGTTGCGATGTCTTCCAGTCGCAGGCAAAGACAAGTCGAGTTCTACACAGGGAATTCGAAGTTTGTTATCGCGATGGGTTTCAAATCTGGAGCGTTGGAATGAGGAGCGATCGCGTTGAAAGGAAGTTCGATTTGGGAACTTGAGGGATGATGATAGGCTGAGTGAGTGAAGTTCGACGATGCGGGTATCTGCTGTTCGACAGGGTGTAGTAGGGGAGTCGATTTACTGATGTCGATCTAAGGGAGGTGGTGTTCGAAAGGGATTCGATTCTGGTCTCTTCTGGTATGCAATTTTGTAGATGAGGTATGACAACTTCAAGGGAGGCCGACATTGATGACCAGCAGTGCGTGGAGGAGATGTCTGGACAAGGAGCGATTGGAGCAATGCAGTGGTGAGGCACAGTAGCGGTAACATTTATGTACAAGAAGGGGAAGTTGAAAGTTTGAATTTGCTGTGAAGGCCAAGGATTTAGACAGTGTAAGATAATCAAGGACGGACTTTACTTGGTCATAATAGGAGCTGCAACGAGTATTTGTAAGTTCAGAAGGAGACTTTGTTGAGCGGAGGACGAGTAGTGGAGGAGTGAGATTCGACAATGTCTTGTACAGCGGCAAGAGGGCTCGAATTTGTAATTGGGAAAGAAAGGGTTTTCGCTCGGATCAAAGGTAATTTACTTAGCATATTAGTAAGAATTTAATTAACATCAGTTTAGATTTAATTAGTATACGGTCTAAAAAGAAGAAAAAATATATAGGAAGGTTATTTATTTGATTAAATAGTTAATTTAAATAAATAAATGTTAGTATATTTTTAGCATAAAACATTGTTAAAGATATTTTATAGTTAATTTATAAAGTTCTAATTCTTCCTAGGCAAGGAGAAATCAAACGAAATCATCCGTGTGGAGTTCAGAGATTCGGAAATCGATAAAAAAAAGAAATTGAAATTGGTACAAGCGCAAAATAAAAACCCTGGTGAGTAAATTCTCACTCACCTCAATTATAATTATTTTTATTCGTTAAAAATAATTGTTGTTGCTTGTTTGAATGTTGTTTGATTGATTTAATATATATTAGTTATTTAGGGCTATTATATATATATATATATATATATATATATATATATATATATATTAGGTGATTGATTTGGTTGGATTCCCGCAGTTTCATTAGCGGATGCCCGCGGTACCATAGCAGATGATTACCCTATACGCCCCACGCTATGATTAGTGGATGACCTTCTATACCGCGATATCCTGCCTCGAAGCAGGATGGGTATTACTATGTTGACTAACGTCTGTGGATGCAGGAAAACAGGTTGGAGGAATCCAACTGGATTCCTCAAAAATATATTATCTGTTTGTTGTTTGTTTGATTTCATATATATTCCTATATGATGTGTTAAAAATCAAATGATTGAAAATTGGTTGGTTGATTGTTTAAAATATCCCTAGAGCTTGAATATTGATTCATAAAAATATCGGAAAGGGTATTTGATATTTAAAAAGGAAATTCTATTTTTATAAATAGAATTTGAATTTTAAATAAAACTATAGAAAATATTAACTTGTTTGAAGGTATATAAAACAAATATGAATTTATAAACGTTGTTTATAAATGGAAAGATGGGATTTGAATTGAATTTATAAACGTTGTTTATAAATGGAAAAATGGGATTTGAATCGAATTTACAAACTTTGTTTATAAATGAAAGATGGGATTTGAATTGAATTTATAAACGTTGTTTATAAATGGAAAGATGGGATTTTAATCGAATTTACAAACTTTGTTTATAAATAAAAATATGGGATTTGAATTGAATTTATAAACGTTGTTTATAAATGGAAAGGTGGGATTTTGAATTGAAGTTATAAACGTTGTTTATAAATCATGCTGAGAATTCAAATGGACTTTGAAATAGAGATTTGAATAATCGAATTCAAATGGACTTTGAAATAGAGATTTGAATAATCGAACTCAAATGGACTTTGAAATAGAGATTTGAATATAGAATTCAAATGGACTTTAAACTATAGAATTTGAATATAGAATTCAAATGGAATTTGAATATAGAATTCAAATGGACTTTAAACTATAGATTTGAGTATAGAATTCAAATGAAGTTTAAATAAAGAGAATTCAAATAGAATTGAATTGGAATTTGAATAGAGAAGTCGATAAGGGAACGAGAGTATTAGTATAATTAGAATTTGTTAATATGCAGTTAAAATATATTTGAACATGTCATGTTCAAATATGAAGGTGAAATAAACTGAAAAGTTAAGTAACAGATTTAATTAACAAATTGAGTTAAAACGATTGGTATAGCTAAAATAGATTGGACAGGTATAGACATACAGGAGACAGGTTTGGAATAAAGTATAGAAGTGAAATAAATAGAATGCCCGACAAAAAGGTACGTATTTAATTCATATATGAGATTTTATGCGCCGTATCGGCAAGCCGCTTGGCTTTTTCTTTTTCTTTTTGAGATGAGAAGGACCGGGAAAGCTATTTGAAATTTCCTGATGCTCCCGGTACAAAGGAGGTTATGGCGAATTTTTCCGGGAATTTAAGGAGATAGAATATTTTTAAGATAATTTGATAGTTAGAAATCAACATATCAAATTATATATAGAAGTCAATAAGGAAACGAACTTAGAAATAGAATAGTATAATAAAAAAGGAAGTATAAGAATAAAATCTAGTTGGAACAGAAAGAGGAAGTGTATATGTGTTTAAAGGTGAATAATCAGTTGTATGGTATTGATTATTCGAGTAAGTAGTCTTGTCTGTTTTGACGTTAAATGTTATTCAGTCAAGGTCTGAGAGGTAATTATACCCCAACTTGGTTGATTTCATGATATACCGATAAGTAGCAAGATTCAGGCTCGAAGATCAATGTGGAATAAGAATTAGTTAAATACTGTATTTGGGTTGTCGTAACGATGTTTTACACAACATCTGTTTTAACCCAAATATGTGCAAAGCTTGGAAATAGAATAATGAATATTTCCTAGTATAGAAAATAAAGGAAGACGATATATAGAAATGTTTTCCAAAGAACGTATAAGGCCAATATGGTTATTGAAAATATTTGGTTAACAAATATTGATAAAGAAATAGAGAAGAGATTTAATTAATGGAATATTAATTAAAGGTTCAGTGATTGTTGGATGTTTGGATGAACACTTGTTTTATTCGATAGTTAAATCATCGACTATCGAAACACTTGTTTTTATTCGATAGTTAAATCACAGACTATCGAAGTTTTGACCATCGTTGTCAACATGGAGAGACCGGTTGGATTATTATCCGAAGAACCACTCCATGTCGGCAGTAGCGTGCGAATCAGATTATATAAAGATAATCGAAGACGGAGTAGAGTGCAAGGACTTTTTCTATTAATAGAAAAAGTGCCTTCAGTTCATCCTGTTCCTGGGTGACGTGTATGGATGAATGTCTGACAGAGTATTTCCAGAAAGGTCACGTACATTGATTTCTTCAACCGTACCAAGAGTGGAAGCGGAGAAGGAAACTTCTTTAGCTAACACGTAATGTACTGTTGAGGACGTCAATCGGTGATTTGATGAATTTGACGATGTGGCATTCGAAGTGAATCTGGTGTGATGATAAAGCGTAGCTTCTAGCCTCATCAACCGGTAAATGACAGAAATCGGGCAAGCAGCATGGCTATGTAGGTCGCACCTATTAGGGTGTATAATCACCTGATCTAGAGTTTCATTTACTTCTAAAAATCTATTGTCGATGCTGACCCATTCGGGAAACGGTTGCTGATCCCAATCGTTGGTGATATACATTCGATACACTCAAGCGAAATGAGTGGTCAGTCATGTATGGCTGAGTTGCAAGATGTTCTTGTTGAACTCGGTGTATTCTCCTCTAGAGATATACCAGCGGAAGGTGGTCCCATACCTTGTCATAGTTGGAAATCCATTACCCAATACGTGCTTGCGGTTTTGATTGTATATTATATATGTGGAACGTGAGATGCAAGCGTTTCCACTAGATTGTTATCTACTTGATTTAGACATTATTATAATATCAAAAGAGTTTTGATATAAAGATAAATCAAGTGTTTGGATTCTCATAAGGGAAAAACCCATTCCGTGTTATACGGCGTGGTCTTATGAGATATCATTTAGTTTTCTGAAACTGTTTACTCATACCAGTCCCATGACTGACCCGGAGTTTACTTTGTTGTTTTCCCTAAACTCTTGGGTGCCTAAATTTGTACGGGCAGTCAAGTAGTCGGGAATTTACAGATATACTGGAAGAGCTTGGAGCAGGAGGCTTCAGGATCATATAGCTATAGTTATTTCTGCTGTGTTGTAAGTGATGTACTTTGATATTGATGTATATTCAAGTACAGATGTATATTTCAAGCATATGTTATATATATTATATGTTATTCGTTCCGCTGTGAGATTCGTGTTACTCTGATGTTGTGTTCTTCTTCTTCTTCTATTCTAAGTTTCTATCTTATCTTTCCTCACCCTCTAACTTCTTTCTATAAATAGTTCGAATTTTCGTGATATTTGGGGTTGGACTTGTGTTTTTGGTCAGCTCAAATTCTACCGGATTTTCGGGCCATTACAGTTGGTATCGGAGCTTAGGTTAAGCGAATACCTAGGCTTGTTGGAATGTGCTCATTAGAGATAGGATCAGTAGTATCCTAGAATGAGTTGAGTGTATATACGAGAGAGCGTATTTGTTATTTGATATAAAAACTGTTTTATATTGTGTTGACTAGTCTGTTGAGTGGATTATAAATTTTGGTCGAATCGTGGGACGCCACGAAGTCGATAGGAATTTATAAACACTTGAACAGGAGATTGGACACGATATTGTTTTTAAATAGTTAAGTTGATAGTTAGGATTATAATCAGATTAGATTATAAAAAAAATGAAATAGTTATATATAACCAAGTGAAATTTGTATATGAAATCAAATATACAAATGTGATAAATTGAAATTGAATTCCAACCAGAATTAAGAATTTAAATTCCTGGGAGTTTGGAAAATATTTTTCTAAATGGAGTTTGAAAGAAATAAAGCACTGAACTCATTCAGTAGCTGGGAAATAATTCTGATGATGGTCGCAACATCATCAGTGTTCATTTCCGAGTTTCTAAGTGATGAATTGCTGCCTTAGAAAAGTTTTGATGGAAATTTGTTTGGAAGAAACAAGCTGTTTGAAAATTCAGATATTTTGAATTTGAGATAGATATAAATATATGTATATATTTATATAACTTCAAAGGAATTTTGAAACGGGAAATGGGAATATAGATTTCAACTAGAAGTAAAATAAAGGAATTTGAATATATATATAATTCAAATAGAAGTGAAATAGAATTTGAATTCAAAGGAATTCAAATGAATTTGAATAAAGAAAATTCAAATAGAAATTGTATAGGAAAAATTGAAATGGGATTTGAATTCAAAGGAATTCAAATGGATTTGAATAAAGAAAAGTCAAATAGAGATTTGAATATTAGAATTCAAGAAAATATAAAGTTTGAAATAGAATTTTAAATAAAAGGAGTTTAAATAGAATTTGAATTCAAAGTGAAATTAAATAGAATTTGAATTCAAAGAAGTTAAAATTGAATTTAAATTCAAAGGATTTCAAATAGATATTGAACAAAGGAATTTAAATAGAAATTGAATAAAGGATTTCAAATGGAATTTGAATAAGGGATTTGAAATGAGTTTTGAATAAAGGATTTCAAATAGAGATTGAAGATAAAGGATTTCAAATAGGAATTGAAGATAAGAAATTCAAATAGAATCTGAAGATAAGGAAATTGAATTAGAATTTGAATCGAAGAAAATTCAAATAGAAATTGAATAGAAGGAAATTCAAATGAGTTGGAATAAAGAGATTCAAATTTGAATATTTTAAATTAATGTAGAGGACTTGAATATTAGAAGTGAAGTAGATCGGGAATATTATGAAATGGATTGGATATATATTAAAAATATATCAGAATGGAGATTGAATTTATTATAAACAAAGTTAAAACGTTTATATTTATAAATATAATTAAAACAAGCTCGTCGTAGCGCGGCAGTTCGTAAATTGGCGATTCGAACTTCAATTTAGTATACAGAACTCAATTGAAGTCGGAATTCTTTGAAACAAGAATCGTCGGGACCGGTTGAACAATAGTTTTCAAATGAAAGAGAAAAATCTAGATTTCGTCGTATAGATTTTGAGTTATGTCAAAATCGAATTTTTAGAAAAGCAGCGCCAGAACCATTAGAAAACCATAACGGTTTAATTAAATAAACAGAAGGATTTTTAGGAAATAAAATCCGAATTGGCATTAGAAAAATCCAGGTTGGAGATACAAAGTAAATATGAACTCCAGTGAAGTAAGTGAAATGATTTTTAAGACAAAAATCATATTTTAAATGGTTAAATAGAATTAACTAAATTGGAAAATAATTAATTAAAGGAAATTTGAGTCGAAATTGGGTTTTTGGATAAGTGAAAGAGATTGAGAATTTATATTCGAAATCGAATATATAACTCGAGTTGAAAATATAATTAGATTAGTTTATAACTAAGTTGACATATATTTGAACAAGTTATATTCAAATAAAAAGGGTGAACTAGGCAAAACGGTTAATCAGCAACCAGTTAATGGGAATTTGAATGATTAGAACTAAATTTAACTTAAGTAAGTTAAATGGATCGAAACGAATAAATTGAGTAAAATCATGTGAATGAAATATGAATTGGGTGTGAATAAAGGAAATATATTTGTAACACAAATACAAAGGATGTTATGTGTAAACAAATAGAAGGAGAAATATTTGTAAAAACATTTGCAAATAGAATTTGAACAGGAAATATTTGTAAAACATTTACAAATAGATTCAATGGAAATATTTATTTGTTAAATAAATAGAATGTTATAAATGAGATATTTATTTGTTAAATAAATAGAATTAAGCAAAGGAATATTCAGAAGATGAATAGAAAATGGAAATCTGTTTTTAACAGATAAATAGAAAAGATTAATTTATAAATAACAGTTTATAAATTAAATTAAATATTTATCATTCGATAGATGGAATATATAAGTCTGAACTTATATAGAGAAGAGATATTGGTTTTTAACACCGATAGTTTTAAATAGAAGGGGTACACAACACTTGTATAAGTGAAGTAACGTTATTTAAGAGAACATTTATAAAGTGAAGAACCGTTACTAAAAGTAAATCTTTATAAATGAATAAACGCTATCCAATAGGAGTTATTCGAATAGGAGAAATCGATTAGAGTTGGAATAAATCGATTAGAAAAAGAATTAACCAGTTAGAGTTAATCAGTTAGGGTTAATCCGTAGAGTTAATTGAATGTTAGTTATTCAATTAGAATTTATCGAATATTTGTTATTCAAATTAAGAGTTAACCAGATAAAGTTAATTGAACATAGTTAATCGAATTAGGATTTAATTGAATTTTAGTTATTCAATTAAAGATGATCGAATATAGTTATTGAGATAGAGTTGGTCAAACAATAGTTACCCAGGATAAGTTACCATTTCGTACGACTGCTAGCGTAATTCGCAGGGCTGCAGATAGCTTAGGGCGGTCGGATGTTTCCTGAGGGAATCAAGCGTAACCATTGTGATCGCTGTGATCTAGAGTCAAGCGAAGGAGTTATCGATTATTAGTTAATCGAAGGAGTTATCGATTATTAGTTAATCGAAGGAGTTATCGATTATTAGTTAATCGAAGGAGTTATCGATTATTAGTTAATCGAAGGAGTTATCGATTATAGTTTAATCGAAAAGAGTTATCGATTAGTTTAATCGAAGTGAGTTATAGAATATTGGTTATTCGAAGGAGTTACCGAATATAGCTTATTCGGAAGGAGTTAAGTGAAAAGAGCTAATTGAATAGAGTAAATTGAATAGAGTAAATCGAATATAGTTTATTCGAAGAAAGGTTTTCGAATATAGTTATTCGAAAGAGAGATTTTCGAATATAGTTATTCGAAGGGAGGAGTTATCGAATAGGGATCTATTCGAAAGAGAATTTTGCAAGGAAGTTTGAAATGTTGAGTATCAACATAAATAAGTTTTGAAAAGTTAATGGGTTTGTAGCACTTTTTCTACCTTAGCAATTTCGAGGACGAAATTATTTTAAGTGGGGAAGATTGTAATGACCCGGGTTTTCGGTCAACTAATTTTAAATATTTAATATGGATTTTTATATTTGATTGATAGTATGATTGAAATTTTATATTGAGTTGTCGCTTTAAAAATCGATATATGATTTAATATCGAATATATTTAATCAATCATAATACAAAGTTAATTCAATTCGAAGTTAAAACTAAACTGTAAACAGTTCAGACGATCAGTACAAAATTCAATTTGAGTTTGAAAAATAGTATTAATTTATTATCGAATAATAAATTGTTTGGAATTTAAATTATATTGATTTAAAATTACATCTTCTACAGACGATCGAATTGGACTTCGTGACCTATCCCAGTGTGTCCGAAATAGGGATATTACCCTAGAATTGTCAGTTGTTTGGTTCAGAGAGGAGTTCAGAAGCATAGGAGAATTTAATTAAAAGATATCGGACCAAATTCAGAACTAATTAAATTAAAATATAATTCATAATATAATGATCGCACAAAATTGGGTGGAATTCCTTTTGCCACCTGAACATAGAACGGTGGCCTTCTCTCCTCTTCAAAAATCAGAAAGGAAAGAATTTGAACACGTTAATGGACTTGCTGTCCGGTTCAACACCCCACCCTTCCTCTATATAAACGCGATTAACTCCCTGTTTGTTCCTTTTCCATCTGCATTACTCAGAAGCAAATCGGAGAAGGCAATTCATTCAAAATCGAAATGAAGTCGTTACCAGTTCTCCTTACTCATTTGTTCTACCCTAAAATATTCAGCTAAGCCTAAAATCAAATCCTTCGAAGGAAATAAAACCGCCCCTATTTCATTTAGAAATTCGAATCAGTTCGAATTTACATTCTTAAAACCCCAAAATCAAGTTCTTCGAATCGTCCGAGGCTGCTTTCCAAAACCGCACATATTTCATCAGTTGCGGTTGAGTTTCCAAACGGTCGAATTTAGGGTTGCGATGTCTTCCAGTCGCAGGCAAAGACAAGTCGAGTTCTACACAGGGAATTCGAAGTTTGTTATCGCGATGGGTTTCAGATCTGGAGCGTTGGAATGAGGAGCGATCGCGTTGAAAGGAAGTTCGATTTGGGAACTTGAGGGATGACGATAGGCTGAGTGAGTGAAGTTCGACGATGCGGGTATCTGCTGTTCGACAGGGTGTAGTAGGGGAGTCGATTTACTGATGTCGATCTAAGGGAGGTGGTGTTCGAAAGGGATTCGATTCTGGTCTCTTCTGGTATGCAATTTTGTAGATGAGGTATGACAACTTCATGGGAGGCCGACATTGATGACCAGCAGTGCGTGGAGGAGATGTCTGGACAAGGAGCGATTGGAGCAATGCAGTGGTGAGGCACAGTAGCGGTAACATTTATGTACAAGAAGGGGAAGTTGAAAGTTTGAATTTGCTGTAAAGGCCAAGGATTTAGACAGTGTATGATAATCAAGGACGGACTTTACTTGGTCATAATAGGAGCTGCAACGAGTATTTGTAAGTTCAGAAGGAGACTTTGTTGAGCGGAGGACGAGTAGTGGAGGAGTGAGATTCGACAATGTCTTGTACAGCGGCAAGAGGGCTCGAATTTGTAATTGGGAAAGAAAGGGTTTTCGCTCGGATCAAAGGTAATTTACTTAGCATATTAGTAAGAATTTAATTAACATCAGTTTAGATTTAATTAGTATACGGTCTAAAAAGAAGAAAAAATATATAGGAAGGTTATTTATTTGATTAAATAGTTAATTTAAATAAATAAATGTTAGTATATTTTTAGCATAAAACATTGTTAAAGATATTTTATAGTTAATTTATAAAGTTCTAATTCTTCCTAGGCAAGGAGAAATCAAACGAAATCATCCGTGTGGAGTTCAGAGATTCGGAAATCGATAAAAAAAAAAAGAAATTGAAATTGGTACAAGCGCAAAATAAAAACCCTGGTGAGTAAATTCTCACTCACCTCAATTATAATTAATTTTATTCATTAAAAATAATTGTTGTTGCTTGTTTGAATGTTGTTTGATTGATTTAATATATATTAGTTATTTAGGGCTATTATATATATATATATATTGGGTGATTGATTTGGTTGGATTCCCGCAGTTTCATTAGCGGATGCCCGCGGTACCATAGCGGATGATTACCCTATACGCCCCACGCTATGATTAGTGGATGACCTTCTATACCGCGATATCCTGCCTCGAAGCAGGATGGGTATTACTATTGTAACAACCCGTATTTTCAATAACCTGTAATAACATAAATCGAGGCAGAATTTAATTCTAAAATGGGAATCAAGGGAAACGGGCTATGCCATTGTGTTCGTCTCGGAAAAATACGCGAAATAGAGTCCGAGTTTTCGAAAATCGGAGTCCGTATGACCAAGATATGGCCTCGCGAAGTTTCACGAAAATTCCCAAATTAAAGTATACTTAATTAAGTGAAATGGGTTGTGTAGATATATATATATATATATATTGATATATATATATATATAATTGAAAATTTAATAAATAAATATGCAAAAATGCTCAAAACAGCGAATTGGGAGAGGGGAATAACCGAACCGGCCGATTTTTGAAGTCGACCCGAGCCCGCTGGGTCGACTAGGGGTTAATCCAGGGTGTTTGGCTGTCAACCCGTGGGCCGATTCGCTCAAGTGCAGATTTTGCATTTGAATGGTTCTCATGGTCCATCTTTAATCTAAAGGCCCTAGATGGTTCCTACACTTGACTTCTTCCCCAAGACATGCTTTGATGGCTTGGATTGAATCTAGGGTTAATCCTATGGCCTAAAACACTTGCCTAATCTATAAATAAGACCCTAACCTACCCTAATTCATTCATAATTAAACCTAGTGACTAAACTATGGCAAAATGCTAGCTCTCATGGCCTCCACTAATTTTATGAAGAGGGTTGCATACTAATCACTCTCTAATCAACTTCTAATCCCTTCTTAGCATCTTAATCTTCTTCATTTGGTGTTCAAAGTTGCTAGTTGTGAGTTTCTATCACTTTGATGATCTTTTGGTAAACTAATTAGATGAGATGTGATGAGATTTATGGTTTTGTATGTGGGTTAATGAGCTTTGAATCATATGATATGATGTTAGCATTAATCTTATGTTTATGCATGTTGAGTATGTAAGCTTATGCAAGTTTAATATGATGTATGTTATGTTTGCATGATGCTAAATATGCAAGTTGTGGGCTATGTAATCATATGCATGTTATGCAAGTTCATGGTAATATGCTATGCAAGTTACATGTTTGTTAATATGCAAGTTACATGTTTGTTAATATGCAAGTTACATGTATGTAAATATGCAAGTTACATGTTTGTTAATATGCAAGTTACATGTTTGTTAATATGCAAGTTACATGTATGTAAATATGCAAGTTACATGTTTCTTTATATGCAAGTTACATGTTTTTTAATATGCGAGTTACATGTATGTAAATATGCAAGTTACATGTTTATTAATATGCAAGTTCATGATGACACATTATGCAAGTCTATAAGCTAATATGCAAGTTTGTTATGCAAAATGAATATGTAAGTTATGTGACATATTATATGCAAGTTATGTGACATGTTATGCAAGTTCATATGCAAGTTATGTGTTTGTTAATATGCAAGATGGCACCTTTGAAACATGTTCATTCATATGCAAGTTGACACCTTTTATATGTGTTATATCATGAACGAAATTACGTGGGAACGATGGGGTAATTAAATGCATAAGTTAATAAGATTGTGTGAAATTAATATAATTATGCATAACACAAAATAAATAAACATAGTATGGGAATTTGCCTATTTGGTTAGGTGTACCCATACTATGTGTTGGGAATTTACCTATTGAGTTAGGTCTACCCCATGGGAATTTACCTATTAAGTTAGGTCTACCCATGTTAAGAAAACTTGATTAATTAGGGATAATTAATATAAAATTATGAGGGTGATTAATTAGGTGTAATTAATTGACTAAGACACGAGGTTGGACTCAGTTGTAGCGTAAAACTGCCCGGACCCAACCGGCTTAACCAGTTGCTACAAATGTTAGCCCAATGTGAGAGGTCTTAGGCACAAACTAAATACGTAATTAATGTAAAGACACGAGGTTAGACTCTGTTATGACATAAGGCTGCCCGGACCCAACCGGCTTAACCAGCGGTCATAAAAGACAGTCTAATGTGAGAGGTCTTTACAAAGATTACGTTCTT
Organism: Allium sativum; assembly: GCA_030737875.1. Lineage (NCBI taxonomy): Eukaryota > Viridiplantae > Streptophyta > Magnoliopsida > Asparagales > Amaryllidaceae > Allium > Allium sativum. Next base: position 262,085,286 of record CM060927.1, on the reverse strand, counting down.
AATTAATTAATTAAGAAACACTTAACCATATTAGCATGTAGAGGGACATGAGGGGTTAAGTGGGTGCCTCGGGTGGCATGAGAAAATCTAGTGGTTGCCTTGGGTGGCAATAGAAAATACGATTAGAATACTTAACCAAAATGGAACATGTAATTAAAACATGATTAAAGGGTTAAGTGGGATATACTAGAAAAAGGGACAAGCTTAGGTGGGTAGCTTGTGGAGGCCCATTTCAACCAGTAACCCATACGTATCTTTGTGGGCTCGACCCATGTCGAGGACGGGACACGCATACTGGGCTTGACTGTAAGAGGCAAACGGGTTAGCGGTGGCAACGCAAGTCCAACGGGCTTCATATGCGTGAGTGGGCCCGGGCTGGTAGGTAAGCCGTTGTTGCATCGAGTAGATATAAGCCGTGCACCTTTAGTTCCATCAGGTTGCCACATTGGGGAATGATACATCCCACGGTGGGGCCAGCACGGGTATCTACGTTAGGGAGCCGATCGAATGGGAAGTAGTGTGTACACCTAGTGGATTGTAGGGCCCCGTGGCGCCTACTTGGTCACCTAGGGGTACGCAGGTACTAATTAGTAAATTTTATAAGTCCTTGGGTGGGATCAACCTTTAAGTTAGGAACGACTGGTGTGGTGCAGTTTAGTAATTTACCTTAGGGAGGGTAGATGCGTCTTTATCCTTTATCTTCGTTTAGTTGACTGCTTAGGGTAGCCATTCATCCCTATATGTTACCGTATATCAGTTTATGTCTTCTCTGGTTACTTTAACGATTGTATTGTTAAAGTTATAGGACTCGCTCAGACTTATGTCTGACCCTGTTGTTTTTATCTTTTTCCCAACCCTCAGGTCCTACGGTGGATCCTAGCAGTAGTGGAGCTTGATCGGATTGCTGTTCCAGTCTTTAGGAGCTTGGATAGATGTAAAGCTCCAGTTATCCAGTTATCTTTTCTTTTGTTTGGCTATTGTATGAGAGTGGGATTATGTACTTCTTTATTTTGATGGATATTGTACTTGACCTTTATTGTGGTTTTATGATGTAACCAGACATGTTTTACTTCCGCTGTTATGAGATGATGTTTTAAAATTTCAAGTACTATTTATATCTGTCTTGTTGTAAGATTTCTGTTCTATATTCACTAAAATACTCCACCGATGCTATGGCATTCCCTTAGTGAGTGATCATAGCGGGAGTGGGGTGTTACACGTGGTATCAGAGCTTAAGGTTACCAGAACAGATAATTTTTTTTTTAGAAAAACTATTTTCTAAGAGTATTTTCGAAGAAAGTATTTTCAAAAGCATGTCTTCTAAGAGAAAAAGTTTTTGAAAAAGAAAAGCATAATCCCCAATAGCCATATCTTTATCTTTCGGAATCTCCTTTTTGAATCTTTCCTCTTTCGTTTCAGCATGGCTGAAGATCTTAACATCCCGGAGGGTTTAGTTATACCACTATGGTATAGGAGGTTGCAAGAGGCTAGGGCCGCGGCTGCGGGTCCAGCCAATGCTACTACACCAGAGACAACCGCTCCTCCTCCTCAGCCTAGAGTGGATAATTTTGCTAAGGTTTGCAAGGAGTTCAAGGCTATAGGAGGAAAACCTTTTCTTGGTTCAGAGACTTTCGTAGAGGCTAGAGATTGGCTTAAGGAAGTGGAAGAGTTGCTAGATATCTTTGAAGTGGAAGAGGGAAAGAAAGTCAAGTTGGCGGCTTGGTTAATGAAGGGAGAGGCCTCATTCTGGTGGGAGGTCACTAATGGAGAACGCCCTGTTGACTCTTGGGCAGATTTTAAGCAAAGGTTTGGGGCTAAGTTTCTCTCAAGGGCGGAAGAGAATCTGTTTATGGAGAAGTTCTTGAATTTGAAGCAAGGGAATCTCACGGTGAAAGAATATGTCAACAAATTCAATCAATTAGCAAGGTTTGGCATAGAGTTGGTGAATACACCGGAGAAGAAGGCTTTGAGGTTCGTTAGAGGCTTGAACGAACCATTGCAAGGAATAGCTATGACTCACATTCCTATGGGGGCCACTTTTGAGAAGCTTGTCTACATGGCACTTATGCATGAGGATGATAAGAATTCTAAGGCACCAGAGAAAAAGGGGGATCAGAAGAAACCGCAACAGCAACAACAAGGCAAGGGCGGAAAAGGCAATGGTGACAAAAAGAAGACGAAGAAGAAGTGCTTCAATTGTGGAACACCAGGACACCTCAGTAAGGATTGTCGCAAAAAGAAGAAGACCGGTTGCTTTCATTGTGGTGAAGCAGGGCATCTTGTGAAAAACTGCCCAAAGAAGGGGCAGAAGACGGGGTCTACCTCAGGAGGCCAGGTGCAAGCTCTTATAGCACCACCTCAGTCAGGGGGGCAAGTTCAGGTTCTCTCAGTTCCACCGATTCAGCAGAGAGGTAGAACTATTTCCGTTGAAAGTCTGGTTTTTCTGTTTGATCATCCAGTTCGTACTTTGTTTGACTCTGGCGCATCGCATTCTTTTATCTCATCATCGTTAGTTGAGTCACTGCACTTAGACACCAGTCTAGTTGATGATCCCTTGGTTGTCTCAAACCCAATTGGGGGCTCCATATATCTGTCTATGATATGTTTGGGTTTGAAGATTTCTATACTTAGCGTTGAGTTTAGATGTGATGCTTTTGTATTGGGCTTCACGGGCTATGGGTTGATCTTGGGCATGGACTGGTTATCCAGTAATGGTGCCGTTCTTGATTGCGAAAGGAGAGTTGTCAGGCTCATGACCCGCTTGGGTAACACTCTCGAGATCTCTTGCAATCCCATGGAATCTGTTTTGCTAAGTTATCTTGAATCGCTCGATGCTTCGGTCGAAAGTTTGTGTTCTGTCAGAGTAGTCCGGGAATATCCGGATGTGTTTGAAGAAGTAAAGGGTTTGCCTCCGAAGCGGGAGATAGATTTCCGAATTTATTTGGTGGATAATGCCAAACCAGTGTCTTTGCCAGTACGCCACATGGCTCCTCGTGAGAGAAGAGAACTTCATAAGCAAGTAGGGGAGTTGCTTGAGAAGGGGTTCATAAGGCGAAGTATATCGGAGTGGGGAGCTCCAGTAGTGTTTGCCACGAAGGCGGATGGGTCCCTCAGACTTTGTGTGGATTATAGGGAACTTAATAAGCTCACGAAGAAGAATAGACACCCATTACCGAGGATAGATGATCTCTTTGATCAGTTGGTTGGCGCGTCAGTATTTTCGCAGATGGACTTAGCTACAGGGTTTCATCAGTTAAGAGTGGCGGAGGACAGTATAGAGAAGACTGCTTTCCGGACTCCGGATGGTTTTTATGAGTGGCTAGTGATGCCATTTGGGTTGACAAACGCCCCCGCATACTTTGTTGATCTCATGAGTAGAGTGTTCAGAGAGTATCTGAATAAGTTTGTAGTAGTTTTTGTGGATGACATCTTGGTCTTTTCCAAGAATGAAGAAGAGCATGCCTTACATCTCAAGGAAGTGTTGGAGACTCTTCGAGCGCATAGTCTTAAAGCTAAATTCTCTAAATGCCATTTTTGGAGAAGAGAAGTGCGATTCTTAGGGCATGTGGTCTCTAAGGAAGGGATAGCTGTGGATCCCGCAAAGATAGTATCTATCCAGGATTGGAAAGTTCCTAGAAATGCTACCGAGGTAAGAAGTTTCTTGGGGTTGGCAGGATATTATAGGAAGTTCATCAAAGACTTCGCGAAGATATCAGCCCCATTAACCCGCTTGACGAAGAAGAATCTGGTTTTCTCATGGGATGTAGATTGTGATGATGCTTTCCGACGGTTAAAGAGAGCTTTGACCACCGCTCCAGTTTTAGTGCTTCCAGATGGGAGTAAGCCGTTTGTTGTTTATACCGATGCTTGTGGAACAGGATTAGGCGCAGTCTTGATGCAGGAGGGAAGGGTAATAGCCTATGGAGGGAGACAATTGAGAGTGCATGAGAAGAATTACCCTACCCATGATCTAGAGTTGGCCGCGATTGTTTTCGCACTTAAGTCTTGGCGCCATTATCTTCTTGGTGAGAGATTCGAGTTGTTCACCGACCATAAATCATTGAAGTACTTATTCTCTCAGAAGGATTTAAACTTAAGACAGCAAAGGTGGATGGAGTTCTTAGCATCCTATGATTTCGAGATAGCGTATACCCCTGGTAAGGGTAACGTGGTGGCAGACGCCTTAAGTAGAAAAAGGCTATCTTTGAGTCCATTGTTCGTGGAACGACGAAGCTTGGAGTTTCTTTCTTTGTTTGACTTCAGACCTTCTGTTGATTTTGTACCTGGTTTGTTGGCATCCTTGGAGGTTAGACCTACTCTTTTGAGACGGATTGGCGAGGCTCAGCGAGACGACCCACAGTTGGTTGTGTTGGTAGAGAAGCTTATAAGAGGGGAGTCGTCCAGCCATTTGGGTAGATACACCATAGATGATAAGGGATGGTTGCATAGAGACGGTAGACTTTGTGTACCGCAAGATGAGGGTTTGAAGAAGGCTATTTTGGATGATGCACATCGTTCAAGAATGACTATTCATCCCGGTGGAGACAAAATGTACCAAGACATGAAGAGAGTTTTCTTTTGGGCCGGTATGAAGAAAGATGTGGCCGAGTATGTGGCTAGATGCTTAGTGTGCCAACAAGTTAAAGTGGAGCAAAGGAAACCCGGTGGGTTGCTACACCCATTGGAAGTTCCACAGTGGAAGTGGGATAGTGTCTCGATGGATTTCATCGACGGGTTACCGAGATCGAGGAAGGGCAATACGGGAATTTGGGTTGTGGTAGACAGACTTACCAAGAGTGCCCATTTTATACCCGTAAAGAGTAAGAGGACCGCTCCATGGCTTGCTTCAGTCTATGTTAGGGAGATTGTTAGATTGCATGGCGTACCATCCAGCATTGTGAGTGATCGAGATCCTATCTTCACTAGTGAGTTTTGGAGAAGTTTGCAAGAGGCGGTAGGGACTCAGTTGTGTTTGAGCACCGCATATCATCCTCAGACGGACGGTCAGACCGAGAGGGTGAACCGTATCTTAGAAGATCTTTTGAGGCTTTGTATCTTGGATTTTGGAGGTACATGGGAAGAACATCTTCCTTTGGTGGAGTTCGCATATAATAACAGCTTTCAGTCCAGTATTGGTATGGCTCCTTTCGAAGCTCTTTATGGAAGGCCTTGTCGATCTCCTACATGTTGGTGGGAATCTACGGATAAGATCTTGCTTGGGCCGGATATGGTTAGAGAGACTTCAGAGAAGATTGATTTAATTCGGAAAAGGATGAAAGCAGCGCAAGATAGACAGAAATCTTATGCGGATCGGAGAAGGACGGATCTTGAGTTTGAGGTTGGGGACATGGTTTTTGTCAAAGTATCTCCATTGAGAAATGTTGTTCGCTTTGGGTCCGTAGGGAAGTTAGCACCGAGATTTGTTGGGCCGTTTCCTATTAAGGAAAGGATTGGACGGATGGCATATAGGGTGGAGTTGCCCGACAGACTTAGTGGTGTTCATGATGTATTCCATGTATCACATTTGAGGAAGTGCTTACATGAGACCGCGGAGGTGGTAGAGCCGAGCTTGCTTAGAGATGTAGAGGTAGAGCGTGATGCGACGATTCGACGAGCTCCTACTCGCATCCTTGGGTCAGAAACTAGGAAGTTGAGGAACAGAGAAGTTCAGCTAGTTAAAGTGCAATGGGGAGATGACGAAAGCAATGCTACTTGGGAGACGGAAGCAAAGATGCGTTCTTTGTATCCATTTCTTTTTGAGAGTATGTCTTTTAACTTCTCCTTTATTGCTTGTCTAGTACTTATCTTATCTTTAGTATATCCTCTCGCTAATACCTATGACCTTTAGATAGGGTAAAACCTATGGTTGAGACATGTGTTTGAAACATGTTATGGTTGATGGATGCATATGGATGCAATTGTTTGCTAGTGGTTGCTCGTGGATGCATATACACACACATTAGGCACTAGATCGGCTCAGTCACTTCATGTTGCATATTGCATAAATGGATGTGGTAGTTAGATTGATGGATGTATCATGGCTGTGTTATCATATGGATGATGCATTTTTGTGTATGGTTGTGCACGCATGTAGAAATTTGTATGTGTCAATAGGGTTTCGCATACATATTGGATGCATGGCACTATCATGGTTTGCATTAAGGAGGTTTACTGTATCAGTAACCGCCTGATTTTCGCATTAGGTAAGTACATATACACACACTTTTGCATATATCCATCCAGCATTTAGAATCTTGTAAGGACAATGATTGCTCGTGGATGATGCTTTGAGTAGATGGATGATTGGATGGTAGGATACGTTCTTCCTAACTTGAAGATTTCGGGGACGAAATCCTTTAAGGAGGGGAGAATGTAACAACCCGTATTTTCAATAACCTGTAATAACATAAATCGAGGCAGAATTTAATTCTAAAATGGGAATCAAGGGAAACGGGCTATGCCATTGTGTTCGTCTCGGAAAAATACGCGAAATAGAGTCCGAGTTTTCGAAAATCGGAGTCCGTATGACCAAGATATGGCCTCGCGAAGTTTCACGAAAATTCCCAAATTAAAGTATACTTAATTAAGTGAAATGGGTTGTGTAGATATATATATATATATATATATATATATATATATATATATATATATATATATATATATTGATATATATATATATATAATTGAAAATTTAATAAATAAATATGCAAAAATGCTCAAAACAGCGAATTGGGAGAGGGGAATAACCGAACCGGCCGATTTTTGAAGTCGACCCGAGCCCGCTGGGTCGACTAGGGGTTAATCCAGGGTGTTTGGCTGTCAACCCGTGGGCCGATTCGCTCAAGTGCAGATTTTTCATTTGAATGGTTCTCATGGTCCATCTTTAATCTAAAGGCCCTAGATGGTTCCTACACTTGACTTCTTCCCCAAGACATGCTTTGATGGCTTGGATTGAATCTAGGGTTAATCCTATGGCCTAAAACACTTGCCTAATCTATAAATAAGACCCTAACCTACCCTAATTCATTCATAATTAAACCTAGTGACTAAACTATGGCAAAATGCTAGCTCTCATGGCCTCCACTAATTTTATGAAGAGGGTTGCATACTAATCACTCTCTAATCAACTTCTAATCCCTTCTTAGCATCTTAATCTTCTTCATTTGGTGTTCAAAGTTGCTAGTTGTGAGTTTCTATCACTTTGATGATCTTTTGGTAAACTAATTAGATGAGATGTGATGAGATTTATGGTTTTGTATGTGGGTTAATGAGCTTTGAATCATATGATATGATGTTAGCATTAATCTTATGTTTATGCATGTTGAGTATGTAAGCTTATGCAAGTTTAATATGATGTATGTTATGTTTGCATGATGCTAAATATGCAAGTTGTGGGCTATGTAATCATATGCATGTTATGCAAGTTCATGGTAATATGCTATGCAAGTTACATGTTTGTTAATATGCAAGTTACATGTTTGTTAATATGCAAGTTACATGTATGTAAATATGCAAGTTACATGTTTGTTAATATGCAAGTTACATGTTTGTTAATATGCAAGTTACATGTATGTAAATATGCAAGTTACATGTTTCTTTATATGCAAGTTACATGTTTGTTAATATGCGAGTTACATGTATGTAAATATGCAAGTTACATGTTTATTAATATGCAAGTTCATGATGACACATTATGCAAGTCTATAAGCTAATATGCAAGTTTGTTATGCAAAATGAATATGTAAGTTATGTGACATATTATATGCAAGTTATGTGACATGTTATGCAAGTTCATATGCAAGTTATGTGTTTGTTAATATGCAAGATGGCACCTTTGAAACATGTTCATTCATATGCAAGTTGACACCTTTTATATGTGTTATATCATGAACGAAATTACGTGGGAACGATGGGGTAATTAAATGCATAAGTTAATAAGATTGTGTGAAATTAATATAATTATGCATAACACAAAATAAATAAACATAGTATGGGAATTTGCCTATTTGGTTAGGTGTACCCATACTATGTGTTGGGAATTTACCTATTGAGTTAGGTCTACCCCATGGGAATTTACCTATTAAGTTAGGTCTACCCATGTTAAGAAAACTTGATTAATTAGGGATAATTAATATAAAATTATGAGGGTGATTAATTAGGTGTAATTAATTGACTAAGACACGAGGTTGGACTCAGTTGTAGCGTAAAACTGCCCGGACCCAACCGGCTTAACCAGTTGCTACAAATGTTAGCCCAATGTGAGAGGTCTTAGGCACAAACTAAATACGTAATTAATGTAAAGACACGAGGTTAGACTCTGTTATGACATAAGGCTGCCCGGACCCAACCGGCTTAACCAGCGGTCATAAAAGACAGTCTAATGTGAGAGGTCTTTACAAAGATTACGTTCTTAATTAATTAATTAAGAAACACTTAACCATATTAGCATGTAGAGGGACATGAGGGGTTAAGTGGGTGCCTCGGGTGGCATGAGAAAATCTAGTGGTTGCCTTGGGTGGCAATAGAAAATACGATTAGAATACTTAACCAAAATGGAACATGTAATTAAAACATGATTAAAGGGTTAAGTGGGATATACTAGAAAAAGGGACAAGCTTAGGTGGGTAGCTTGTGGAGGCCCATTTCAACCAGTAACCCATACGTATCTTTGTGGGCTCGACCCATGTCGAGGACGGGACACGCATACTGGGCTTGACTGTAAGAGGCAAACGGGTTAGCGGTGGCAACGCAAGTCCAACGGGCTTCATATGCGTGAGTGGGCCCGGGCTGGTAGGTAAGCCGTTGTTGCATCGAGTAGATATAAGCCGTGCACCTTTAGTTCCATCAGGTTGCCACATTGGGGAATGATACATCCCACGGTGGGGCCAGCACGGGTATCTACGTTAGGGAGCCGATCGAATGGGAAGTAGTGTGTACACCTAGTGGATTGTAGGGCCCCGTGGCGCCTACTTGGTCACCTAGGGGTACGCAGGTACTAATTAGTAAATTTTATAAGTCCTTGGGTGGGATCAACCTTTAAGTTAGGAACGACTGGTGTGGTGCAGTTTAGTAATTTACCTTAGGGAGGGTAGATGCGTCTTTATCCTTTATCTTCGTTTAGTTGACTGCTTAGGGTAGCCATTCATCCCTATATGTTACCGTATATCAGTTTATGTCTTCTCTGGTTACTTTAACGATTGTATTGTTAAAGTTATAGGACTCGCTCAGACTTATGTCTGACCCTGTTGTTTTTATCTTTTTCCCAACCCTCAGGTCCTACGGTGGATCCTAGCAGTAGTGGAGCTTGATCGGATTGCTGTTCCAGTCTTTAGGAGCTTGGATAGATGTAAAGCTCCAGTTATCCAGTTATCTTTTCTTTTGTTTGGCTATTGTATGAGAGTGGGATTATGTACTTCTTTATTTTGATGGATATTGTACTTGACCTTTATTGTGGTTTTATGATGTAACCAGACATGTTTTACTTCCGCTGTTATGAGATGATGTTTTAAAATTTCAAGTACTATTTATATCTGTCTTGTTGTAAGATTTCTGTTCTATATTCACTAAAATACTCCACCGATGCTATGGCATTCCCTTAGTGAGTGATCATAGCGGGAGTGGGGTGTTACAACTATGTTGACTAACGTCTGTGGATGCAGGAAAACAGGTTGGAGGAATCCAACTGGATTCCTCAAAAATATATTATCTGTTTGTTGTTTGTTTGATTTCATATATATTCCTATATGATGTGTTATAATTCAAATGATTGAAAATTGGTTGGTTGATTGTTTAAAATATCCCTAGAGCTTGAATATTGATTCATAAAAATATCGGAAAGGGTATTTGATATTTAAAAAGGAAATTCTATTTTTATAAATAGAATTTGAATTTTAAATAAAACTATAGAAAATATTAACTTGTTTGAAGGTATATAAAACAAATATGAATTTATAAACGTTGTTTATAAATGGAAAGATGGGATTTGAATTGAATTTATAAACGTTGTTTATAAATGGAAAAATGGGATTTGAATCGAATTTACAAACTTTGTTTATAAATGAAAGATGGGATTTGAATTGAATTTATAAACGTTGTTTATTAATGGAAAGATGGGATTTTAATCGAATTTACAAACTTTGTTTATAAATAAAAATATGGGATTTGAATTGAATTTATAAACGTTGTTTATAAATGGAAAGGTGGGATTTTGAATTGAAGTTATAAACGCTGTTTATAAATAATGCCGAGAATTCAAATGGACTTTGAAATAGAGATTTGAATAATCGAATTCAAATGGACTTTGAAATAGAGATTTGAATAATCGAATTCAAATGGACTTTGAAATAGAGATTTGAATATAGAATTCAAATGGACTTTAAACTATAGAATTTGAATATAGAATTCAAATGGAATTTGAATATAGAATTCAAATGGACTTTAAACTATAGATTTGAATATAGAATTCAAATGAAGTTTAAATAAAGAGAATTCAAATAGAATTGAATTGGAATTTGAATAGAGAAGTCGATAAGGGAACGAGAGTATTAGTATAATTAGAATTTGTTAATATGCAGTTAAAATATATTTGAACATGTCATGTTCAAATATGAAGGTGAAATAAACTGAAAAGTTAAGTAACAGATTTAATTAACAAATTGAGTTAAAACGATTGGTATAGTTAAAATAGATTGGACAGGTATAGACATACAGGAGACATGTTTGGAATAAAGTATAGAAGTGAAATAAATAGAATGCCCGACAAAAAGGTACGTATTTAATTCATATATGAGATTTTATGCGCCGTATCGGCAAGCCGCTTGGCTTTTTCTTTTTCTTTTTGAGATGAGAAGGACCGGGAAAGCTATTTGAAATTTCCCGATGCTCCCGGTACAAAGGAGGTTATGGCGAATTTTTCCGGGAATTTAAGGAGATAGAATATTTTTAAGATAATTTGATAGTTAGAAATCAACATATCAAATTATATATAGAAGTCAATAAGGAAACGAACTTAGAAATAGAATAGTATAATCAAAAAGGAAGTATAGGAATAAAATCTAGTAGGAACAGAAAGAGGAAGTGTATATGTGTTTAAAGGTGAATAATCAGTTGTATGGTATTGATTATTCGAGTAAGTAGTCTTGTCTGTTTTGACGTTAAATGTTATTCAGTCAAGGTCTGAGAGGTAATTATACCCCAACTTGGTTGATTTCATGATATACCGATAAGTAGCAAGATTCAGGCTCGAAGATCAATGTGGAATAAGAATTAGTTAAATACTGTATTTGGGTTGTCGTAACGATGTTTTACACAACATCTGTTTTAGCCCAAATATGTGCAAAGCTTGGAAATAGAATAATGAATATTTCCTAGTACAGAAAATAAAGGAAGACGATATATAGAAATGTTTTCCAAAGAACGTATAAGGCCAATATGGTTATTGAAAATATTTGGTTAACAAATATTGATAAATAAATAGAGAAGAGATTTAATTAATGGAATATTAATTAAAGGTTCAGTGATTGTTGGATGTTTGGATGAACACTTGTTTTATTCGATAGTTAAATCATCGACTATCGAAACACTTGTTTTTATTCGATAGTTAAATCACAGACTATCGAAGTTTTGACCATCGTTGTCAATATGGAGAGACCGGTTGGATTATTATCCGAAGAACCACTCCATGTCGGCAGTAGCGTGCGAATCAGATTATATAAAGATAATCGAAGATGGAGTAGAGTGCAAGGACTTTTTCAATTAATAGAAAAAGTGCCTTCAGTTCATCCTGTTCCTGGGTGACGTGTATGGATGAATGTCTGACAGAGTATTTCCAGAAAGGTCACGTACATTGATTTTCTCAACTGTACCAAGAGTGGAAGCGGAGAAGAAAACTTCTTTAGCTAACACGTAATGTACTGTTGAGGATGTCAATCGGTGATTTGATGGATTTGACGATGTGGCATTCGAAGTGAATCTGGTGTGATGATAAAGCGTAGCTTCTAGCCTCATCAACCGGTAAATGACAGAAATCGGGCAAGCAGCATGGCTATGTAGGTCGCACCTATTAGGGTGTATAATCACCAGATCTAGAGTTTCATTTACTTCTAAAAATCTATTGTCGATGCTGACCCATTCGGGAAACGGTTGCTGATCCCAATCGTTGGTGATATACATTCGATACACTCAAGCGAAATGAGTGGTCGGTCATGTGTGGCTGAGTTGCAAGATGTTCTTGTTGAACTCGGTGTATTCTCCTCTAGAGATATACCAGCGGAAGGTGGTCCCATACCTTGTCATAGTTGGAAATCCATTACCCAATACGTGCTTGCGGTTTTGATTGTATATTATATATGTGGAACGTGAGATGCAAGCGTTTCCACTAGATTGTTATCTACTTGATTTAGACATTATTATAATATCAAAAGAGTTTTGATATAAAGATAAATCAAGTGTTTGGATTCTCATAAGGGAAAAACCCGTTCCGTGTTATACGGCGTGGTCTTATGAGATATCATTTAGTTTTCTGAAACTGTTTTAAACTGTTTACTCATACCAGTCCCATGACTGACCCGGAGTTTACTTTGTTGTTTTCCCTAAACTCTTGGGTGCCTAAATTTGTACGGGCAGTCAAGTAGTCGGGAATTTACAGATATACTGGAAGAGCTTGGAGTAGGTGGCTTCAGGATCATATAGCTATAGTTATTTCTGTTGTGTTGTAAGTGATGTACTTAGATATTGATGTATATTCAAGTACAGATGTATATTTCAAGCATATGTTATATATATTATATGTTATTCGTTCCGCTGTGAGATTCGTGTTACTCTGATGTTGTCTTCTTCTTCTTCTTCTTCTTCTATTCTAAGTTTCTATCTTATCTTTCCTCACCCTCTAACTTCTTTCTATAAATAGTTCGAATTTTCGTGTTATTTGGGGTTGGACTTGTGTTTTTGGTCAGCTCAAATTCTACCGGATTTTCGGGCCATTACACTAGTCTTGCTTGACATTCCCCACCTTGTTGTACCCATCCTGTAACAACCCGCAAATTCTGAACCAATTTAAAAATTTTATTTTAGAAATTTTAATAGATTTTGAATAGTTAAAATAATTTATTTTAAATAATAATGATTAAAAATTTATTTAAATCGAAGTTAGAACGAATATATTTAATTTAATTATAAAAGGAGTTAGAAATAGCGCGGTAGTTTGAAAATTTGAATTTGAACTTTAACTGACTGTACATGATGCAAATAAATCAGATTTTAGTGAGACCAAAAATATTTAAATCTATTTAAAAATATCTTTCCAACGAATCCGAAAAATTGAAATTTCATAACGGGAACCAAAAGTTATGCCCAGTTTAAAATTCGGAAAAGTCACTATAGAATTTATATATATATTTTAATATCAAAAATAGCCATTTTACAAACAACCTCCGTTTTCGACGAAACCACTTTTGTTGGAATCAGAATGTCAAATTATTGTTAGGTTTCAATTTTCATAATTTTTAGAATTAATATGTGACCGTGGTAAAAGAAAATGTGTTTTGTCAGTTTCAGTCAAATTGGATCAACCAGAAAATGACCATTTTTCAAACGGTCTCGGAATTCGATGAAATTAGTTTTGTTAGGACCGTAACGTCAAAACATAACTAGAAATTATTTTTTGTAATTTTTAGAGTCCATATGTAACCCCGGTGAATTTAAATGTCTGATCCAATTAATTAAATAAAGGATTTAAATTTTAAATTAAAGAAATTAGGCCAAAGAAAATCGTTTGGGCTGACGGGACCTAGTCCATTGTGTCCGGAAAGGGAATATTTGGCTAGGGGCAACTCTCGTTGGGCTGGATTTGGAGTTTGTATAGATTAACGGGCTTTTTCCTTGAATTTAATAATTAAAATAATTTACTATTATAACAACCCTAAACTAATCCAAAACCCTAATACTAAACATATAGCCGCCATCTCTTTATCGATGGCAGAAAACTCGCGAATCATTTCGATTTCGTTCCCTCGATCCTCATAATGAATCAAAAGGGTTTCAACGTGGAAATTGAAGAGCTCCACAAGCTCTTCACGATCAATGGTTGAGATCGAACAAGGTGGTCTGGATTTCGAGAAATCTTTGCTCATAGCCACGACTTTTGGACTGGATTTCGTGGCGAAGGGCTCAAACGAGCAGGGCGAGGTCATGGGCATTGGAAGGGGCTTCGAAGCTCTCTGTTGTGGTGGTTGTCGATCAGCGCCTGGTGGTGCGGATTTGCGTGCGTCAGCTAGGGTTTCGGTCGAGAGGTTGGGTTCTAGTATTCGGCCATAACGAAGAAATCAGTGAACGTGTAAAGGGTAATTAAGGAAATGTAATTAATTTTAATGATAATCTAATTATTTAATTATGTAATCGAAGTTTAAAAGTTCATATCTTTGTCAAAGAAACTCAGAACCGAACGAAATCAGTTGCGTTGGATTCGCAGCAAAGAACACCAAAACATGGAACTGACTAGAGCTGAAACATAGGACTTTGAAAATTTAGACAGAAATCAATGTGAGATTTCTTATTTTAAAAATTAAAATAAATTGTTGTGTATTGGAAATCTATATTTATTTGATGTTAAAATTCATGTTGTGTACGTGATTTGATCGTTTGATGTTGTTTGTTGTTCGGTTGACATGATGGAATGTTTTTGTTGTATTAAAATTAACAAGATAAAAATGTCAATTTGTTGAATTAGATTATTACCAAAATAAAATTCACATTTTGGGTAAGAATATTTTTTTGTGTAAACAAAAATCACATTTTTAGTTGGAATATTTTTGTGTAATTTTTGGTTAGAATATTTTTGTGTAAATAAAAATAACATTTTAATATAAGTGTTACATTAGAAAAAGAAATAACATTTTTATATAAATTTTACAGTAGAAATAAAATTAATAAAATAACATTTTGATTACAAAATGTTGCATTAGTTTAAAAATGTGTATTTAGATTAAACATGTCATTTTCACTAGAAATATTTTACATGCCATTTTCATTAAAAATGTTTATTTAGATTAAACATGTCATTTTGTTAGAAATGTTACATTAGAATAGAAATCACATTTTGTATAAAATGTTACATTAGAATAGAAATCACATTTTGTATAAAATGTTACATTAGAATAGAAATTACATTTTTGTATAGAATGTGACATTAGAATAGAAATTTCATTTTTGTATAAAAACGTACATTAGAAAGGAAATATGAGATTAAATATAACATTTTTGTTAAAGAATGTACATTAGGTTAAAATAACATTTTTGATTAAGAAATGTATATTAGACAAAAATAGCATTTTTGTTAAAGAATGTACAATAGATTAAAATAACATATTTGTTAGGAAATGTACACTAGATTAAAAATGACACTGTTATTAAGAAATGCCATTTTAGATTAAAAAATGTCATGATAAAATAAAAATGTCATTTTTATCACATTTTTTTATCACATTAGAACTGGCAAATAAGAAATGTCAATTTTTGTAGTATTAGAATTGACATAATTAAAAATGTCATTTTCATTACATTAGAATTGGCCAAACAAAAATATCATTTTGGTTAGAACATGTTATGCAATATAAAAACATCATTTTAGTGAGAAATGTTATGTTAGAGAGAAATATCCTTTTGTTTAGAATCAGGTTATGTTACACAAAAATGTCATTTAGATTAAAATACATATTTGTCAATAAACATGTCATTTAGAGTATAAAATGTTACATTGGATAAGAAATAACATTTTTATTATGAAATGTTTCATTGAAAATAATATAACATTTTTTATTATAAAATGTTGTATAAGAATAAAATATAACATTTTTGTTATAAAAATGTTGCAATAAAATAAAAATACCATCTTTGTCATAGAATGTCATGGTAGATAAAATAATCATCTTCATTAGAAATGATTATTTGGAATAAAAAGATCATCTTTATTAGAAGTGATTATTTAGAATAAAAAGATCATCTTTATTAGATATGTGAATTTAGAATAAAAAGGTCAAATGGTTTGAAATGTCATATTAGAAATATTAATGTCATTTTATTTAGAAGTGCATGTAGAAATGATTAAAATGATCATTGGATAGAATTATAAAAACATGTTAAAGATAAATGTCATTTTGTTAGAATATTGTCATGTTAAACAATATGTCATTTATTTAGATTATATCCATGTTAAATGAATATGTCATTTGTTTAGGATAAGGTTTTGTGAAATAAAAATGTCATCATGTTAGACAAGGACAAAAACAATTACTTGTCAAAAAAATATGGTAGTGGAAATTAAATTATAAATAGTCATTTATAATTTTAATAGTGAAAATTGGTTAAAGTGAAAATAATTCAAACTGAATTATAATTAGTTAAACTTATTAACTAATGATTTATTTATATAAACCGTTGTTGTTTGAAAACCCCACACGGGTGTTGGGATGACGTACACTAGTCTCAATATTTAACTGTATGTCGATCGATGGATTGACAGTCTGTGATGAGCATTATTTATTTATTTATTTATTTTAATGCTCACACAGTTATATATTTCACTCTGGATGTGAATGGACTATTTAATGATTATTTATCATTATTGTTATATACATATGCAATGTATGAAATCCATATAACCGAATTTATATGGTGATCGATTGGGTCGCGTTCCGATTCAGAATATTTTTAATAAAATAATATTTTGAAATAAAGAACATCTTTATATAAAGAATATTTTAAAGTAAAGAATCTTTTAAATAAAGAATATTTTGAAATAATTAATATTTTAAAATGTTATTCAATGAAGAATAAAAATATTGAAATGTGAAACCGAATTAAGTAGCAAACGCCATTTAATTACCAACCATTCGTTTTTAAACCATTTCAATATTAACGTAATGGTAGAAAGAGTACCTTGTTGTGCCCGGACTTCAAATAGTTTAGCTTTAACCATGTTAATGGTCTCACTTTACTGGTTGATAGAGAATCAAAGTTGACTTACCAATAAAGAACGAAATGCTATAATTCTTACATATGATTTATTAATTTATTCAGAAGGAATTCGTCGAGATTGTACACTTTTTTCCTAATGAAACAAAAGATATGGTAGAACTAGGACAGTTATTGTATGAAGTCTACCCAATGCTAGACGCAGAGGCGTATAATAGATCGATATGAACATCATGAACTGCCCCGTAATAAAAACCCGTTGTTGCTGATATCTCCTTCTCAGTTCCTTCTTCCATAACCCGAGCTCGGCAAAGGAAGAGATAAGAGGGCCCTATGGAAAATGTGGTTAGAAATCCATAATATAGTCCGACCACAACGACCGAATTTATTATCTTCATTCATAAGGACAATAGATTACATAGTAGAAAAGATTTTAAAATCATCACAAACCTCCCTTTTTTCTTTTCTATTTCAATTTCTCGATTATTATATGATGATTTCTTAACTTTCCATATATAGAAAGAGATAGACTAGAAATGACATCTCTCATGTCAACGATATCATCTTCTTCGATTGAATGACATCTCCTATGTCAGTCACACCAAAGAAATATTAAATGAATGGAATTGGGATATAGATGGAATATAATGAAATTGAATATCGACCGATTTTGTTCATTTTAAATTGAATATCGGAAAGAAGTGATTTTAAAATATAATATTTTGAAAATATTATTATTTTAATATAATAAAAATATAGAATATTCAATTTTGCTTAAAAATTGAAAATGAAGTTAAAACCATTTTAAAATGAATTTATAAACGATTTATCAAATAGTTTAAATAGAAATCGACGATATATATATACATCATACATATAATGGCCTGAATAGAACGCGCCGCGCAGCGACCGTTTGCGAATTTCGACCATTAACTTCAAATTGATATAACGGGAGATCCGACCGTCGAATTCTCCTAAAACCAGAACCGTTTGCTTCGTATCGAAATGAGCTTTCAATGGATATAAGAGTTGAAATCTAATGGTTGGATTTGGAATTATGTCCAAATCAATTTCAAAAAAGGTCGTTGTAAGTGCAGTTCGATGATCGTTCATGGAAATCGGCTGTAAAGGCCTAAATAAAATTATTAAAAATATGGAAAAATTATGTAAAATCATAATAAATGATTTGAAAAGATTTTGGATGAAAAATTCCATATTTGTAAAGATAAAAATATATTTTTATCGATATGAACTAGTTATTAACTAGAATAAATCTTTAAACTAAGATTTGATGAAGTTTCCATTCAACTCATATTTAATTGGAATTAAATAAAATAAATTGGATTGTTGGGTTTGTCATGAACGGTGTTTTAAACGACATATGTTCTTGAACCCCATATGAAAAGAATAAATCTTTAATTTAAGATTTTAGAGTTTTTCAATTATATTACATAATTGGAATAAAATGAAGTGTAAATTGGGTTTATCGTGAACTGTGTTTTTAAATGACATTTGTTCTTTAACCCAATTGACAGTGAAAATATAATGAGGAATTTATAAATCTTTTTATTAAGATTTAAATGGGAATTTTCCAAAGTAAAATTTTCTAATTTAATATATATTAAATTGAAATTGAATGGAATTCGATTCGATAATAATCGAATTGAGCTTCTGTAAAAGAAGACCGTTAATATATATGGAATTTAAAAGGCTTTGCCATTATTCCATTTATATTATTGGTTTGATACAGAAATTTATATTGATTATATATTGATTTGATTTCTATGGAAATTCCATGTTAAATGGAAGATGATTTTGGGGTTTATCGTGAACAATGTTTTTAAATGACATTGGTTCTTTAACCCAGTTTAAAGACAAGATTTATTTCTTGAAGATTGAATAATCATTAGACAACGATTTTTGATATTAAAACCAAATTGGAGTCTTAAATGAATCTTTTAAAAAGAAGATTAAAGGATAAATTTAAAGAATTTATCTTCGATAAAATTAATGGGAACCTTTCCCCAATAATGAGAATATTTATCAAAAAGAATATTCTAAATTGGAATGAGGCGCTTGATGTGTTTCTATAGCACTTTATTATTGATTATAAAATACGCTAGTTATTCGAAAAGACCGGATTAAACCCATTTTGAATAATTAATATGACAATCAAGAGTCGAAGATGAAGACGGTGGTCGAAGACCAGAGGTCTTCACATCGTTTGGATGGTTACTGATGTCTTGATTAGGCGGCCACCCAAGACAAGGTAATAAGTGGTGATCATCCAGGCGTACTTGGAGATCGAAGAATATGCACTCTCTCCTGTATTGGACATATGGGACGAGGTATAAGATGTCTCCGGTTTCGTTCAGACCCAGAACGGACTTGTAAATGGATGGTATGTCTGACGTTGTATTCCTTTATGCTATATTTGTTGATCTCTGCTAAATATATATATATATATATATATATATATATATATGTTTGGTGGCGGAGAATTTATTCTCTTGCATAACACCCTTCTCTTAGACGTACGAGCTTATGGGTTATATATTGGCAGAAATCAATGGTATGATATAGATTGATAATGTGGCATGCTAAGATGCAAATGATCAAGGTTTATTGTTGAAAAGAAGAGTCTTGTGGTTGATGATCAAAGCATAGCCTATTTCGGCATAGCTTTGTGTATAGCATTACTTCGCGAGCTTCACACCCTGGTATGAACCAGAAACGGGAGTAAGGACTGCAGAGAGGACATACGTTTCTTTCTAGCTAAAAGTGGTGTCATGATTTTTACAAGATCTGACAATTTTACTTATGTGGATGATGGAATGAGGCGCCTCGGTTATTTAAGTCCCTACTGGCTCTATTTACGCCCCATAGGGCGGGGAAACGTATTGTTCAGACATAACTAATCCAGCCATTGCACTTGGGTGGACCAGCCCTAAAGATCCAGGGGTCACTCGAGCTCTTAGGCTAGATTGTCTAGAATTCAGTAAGGACTATCTCTTGCCTTGGTTCATGATGGAAATTCAACTTCCAATACGACACCATACGGTTTTGATTGTATAACTATTATGGCGACATAGTATATGGTAGTTATGCCGTCTATGATTGATATATTATGATTGAAATGTTTTTGAAACATATATACACTAATAATAATATCAAATTCGTTTTATCGTATCAATCATTTTTGACCATTATAAGGTAAAACTCGATCCTCCGGTTTGTGTTGCATTGTGTGATGGGACTTGAGTCTTATAATGGTTTCATTTTTCTAAAAAAAGCATTGCGTTGTTTAATGAATTACTTTATTTCATGCACGGGCAATCCAATGGAGTAAACCCATTCCGCGTTAGCGGCGTGGTCCTGTGATTAGCCTTATTATTAGATAAGATAGGAAAGATTTCTCATACCAGTCCCATGACTGACCCGTAGTTTGTTTCACTTTGCAAACTCGGGTGTCCTCTTTTCCACACGGGCAGTCGAGTAGCTTATTTTGCAGATATATTGAGTAGGAATCTGGATCGAAGCTTAAAGCTGTGTGCAGAGCATGATAGCCTTCCGCTGTATTAGTTTATTTGTTTTTCCACTGCTTTGTATTATATATATTGTAAATTAATCTTCCGCTGTATTATTATTTATTGATGTACTCTGATATATTATGTACTCTGATGTAACATTATTATGATGTTCATAAAAGTCTTCTGTTATTTGTTCTGATGTGTTGTATTCTCAAAGTTAACGTATGCGGGATTTGAACGGTCTTGGTCGTTCTTGCGATCGATCGGGTCGGGCGAATTCCATATCGTGACACATCCATAATAACTCTATTTCCTGAAGTCACTTCAAAGTAAGTGAAGGATAAAGTATCTCCGTGGTTCTTGAAGTTGTAATAGAAGGCGATGTCCTCGAACGTGAGTTGCCTATGCAAGTGCTCGCCATATAATATGTACAGAGTATGGAGATAAGCATAAGCTGTTGGATGTAGTTGCATGGGTGCTAATATCATGCGATAAGGAAAGTTCTAAATGAATGGACTGAACAGAGAAATGCATTCAACCGTGTATATCTATCTGTTACATGTCACATAACCTTCTGGAGGGTTATGAGAAGTCTCGCCCATAGCTGACATCGGAACTTGCTTAAAAAGGATTCTATGCATTGTACACAGCCTCCTCAACTTCGGTTCACCTACCAAGAATCGACTGGGTTATCTAGGAATATTTCCCTGGCTAAAGTGTTAGGGGTGAGACTGACTCCAAATACGTTGAGTCTCTCAGTCTCTTCACCACCAACCTCATGTTTTCCAAAGGAGACATGTCCTTCAAATGATGAAGAAGCTAGGTGTTCGTCATGAGGTTGAGAAATGAAATGTGAATCTTCATTATTTGACTCGTGCCAGAAATGGATTCATATTCTTATATACATCTCTTATCCCCGCTTCAGAGGCTCTAGTGGTTTATCTTTTTGACATGATAGTTGTGTTACCCAAGAAATATCACCAGTTAGAATGATTAACTTGTATCCCATGTGCATGAACTAGTATAGTGTATGCAGTGTGCAATAGAGATTGCGTAGTCACATTAATGGATTTAAAATATTGAAGACAAATGAGGAGTACTGATTCAATAGCCGTCTTTTCCCGATTGTCCCATCAAACCGTGATCATAAGCAATTCTAGACTGTAAATCTTGCGAGGAACAGTGTTATGCTATTTGCGCAGTTCAAAATCATATGCAAGTCCAAATATATCAAAATGCAAGTGTGAATGTCCCGATATGCTCTATCCTAACCGTCTAAAAGTTCAAATGTGCGAGTTTGTTTTCAAGATTATGTCATTATTTGTCCTCGCAAGTCGTTAGTTTGAAAGTTGATATTAAGGCCCACTATCAGAGGCGGATTTGATTAAGGACTAGTGGGGGCCGCCACCCCCACTGAATATTTGTTAAAAAATAATTAATACCTAGGCAGTTAGGTTGAATATTCTAAATGACAGATATTTTCCTAAAATTTAGCTGCTTGCTATTCTTGAGACCAGAAAATCAAACGTAACTTCACGTCTTCATTCTCTTCTCAGAACAGAATGCAAGTATCCCTTCTCTTCAAACTCTAGCTTCAAGCGATTTTCAACAAGGTCTTTCAGTTTAACAATCAAGCAGCTTTCAATTCCCATCAGATTTTGATTCTCCACAATCTTATAGCAAGCAGAGGTAACTATCCATTTTAATTTAAAACTCTAACGAAATTTATATTTTGTTTTTTGTCATTCGTCAATTATTTTGATTTTGTTTATGTCAAACATCGTTTACGGTGAAAAAATCAATGTTATTATCATAGAAATTCCCATCAGATTTTGATTCTCCACAATTTATCTACGAATTCACTACTTAAAAATATGCATATGTTTTATGTTTTCACATATGTTTGCATGGTTTGATCTTGTTATTTGTTTTTTAATTGATTTCTAGGAATCCATTAAATAATATGAAAAATAATATGTTGAACTATTTCACAAAGTTGAAAGAAACCGGATAAAGCTCAAATAGTGTTCCACCTATACCTCAATCTCCCATTTCTTTATCACTTCCTCAAATATTAGATGATCTAGAAGAAGTATCCATCGGATCCCGGGCTAAGAATAAACATCCATCGTTATAATGCAAATGGAAAAGAGAAAGTCTATCGGTTCTATTTGCAAAAAGGGCCTTGTCAACCAAAAAAATATGAATTTCCATGGCGTTTATTGCGAAATGAAAAGCGCGGATTTATTTCTTCATATTTTAATGATCATTCAACTTGGTTAGAGTATAACATAAGTAAAGATGCAACATTTTGTTTGTATTGCTATTTATTCATGGAGGTCAAAGTGGTGGTGATTCTTTTGTTGGTGAAGGATTTCGAAATTGGAAAAAGAAAGAAAGATTTAATGTGCACGTTGGGTCGCATTTTAGTACTCACAATAATTGTGTGAAAACCGCGAATGATTTAATGAAGCACAAACAACACATTGAAGTGGCTTTGTGTAATCAAACCAATCAAATGAAAGCTAATTACTGTATTCGTTTAATTGCTTCAATTGATTGTATCAGGTTTCTCCTACGTCAAGAATTGCCTTTGCGTGGACATGATGAATCTAAAGGATCTTCAAATAAAGGGAACTTTCTTGAATTATTACAATTTCTTGCGGATCACAACGAAGATGTTAATAGAATCTCATTAACAAATGCTCCTGAAAATGCAAAATTAACATCACCTAGAATTCAAAAGGGTATTATCAACTCCATCGCAAATTTGACAACAAATTTAATTATTATAGAACTTGGCGATGAACAATTCTCTATTTTAGTTGACGAAGCACGTGATATATCTGTGAAAGAGCAAATAGCTGTTGTTATACGCTATATTTATGAAAGAGGGTTTGTTGTCGAATGATTCCTTGGCATTGTACATGTAAGAGATACGACTGTCTTATCTCTAAAGGTCGCCATTGAGTCTTTATTTTCATTGCATGGTTTGAGTATATCAAGTTTGCGTGGACAAGGATATGATGGTGCAAGCAACATGAGAGGAGAATTTAATGAATTGAAAAGCTTGATTTTGATGGATAATAATTAGGCTTATTACGTTCATTGTTTTGCACATCAACTTCAATTAACGCTTGTTGTCGTTGTAGAGAATCATCGACTCATTTCAAAAAAAAATGATGTTGTTGCACTTATCTAATATTGTTGGAGCCTCATGCAAACGTAGATACATACTTCGTGAGAAATAATTTGAAATTGTTATCATTGGTATATGCAATGGCGACATTTTAACTGGACAAGGTATGAATCATGAAATGACATTGAAACGTGCAGGAACTACACGGTAGAGTTCTCATTACTGTACGCTTATGAGTATACTTAATTTATTTTCATCAATGGTTGAAGTTCTTATGATTGTTGAAGAGGATGCAAAAGATCATAAACATAGAGGACATGCAGATAACCTATTGCAAATCATACAAAGTTTTGAATTTGCTTTTCAGTTGCACTTGATGAAGAATGTTTTAGGAATCACAAATGAGTTATCTCAAGCTTTACAAAAAAAGAATCAAGATATGGTCAATGATATGACTCTTGTAAGAATAACTAAACAACAATTGCAAAATATGCGAGATAATGGATGGGAAAAAATATTAAGAGAAGTTTCTCTATTTTGTGTTAAACATAATATCCTCATTCCTGATATGGATAGCTTGTTTGTAATGCAAGGAAGATCGCGTCGTAAGGTTGAAGGGAAGACTCACCTTTATTACTATCGTGTTGAACTTTTCTATGAAGTGATAGATATGCAACTTCAAGAGTTTAATAACCGCTTTACCTAGATAAATACGGAATTACTATTGTGTATGGTTTGTCTTAGTCCAAATTATTCATTCTCATCGTATGATAAGGAAAAAATAATCCGATTCGCTGAATTTTACCTATCTGATTTTTCTGCAAATGATTTAGCGCAGCTTGATCATCAACTTGACAACTATATACTAGACTTGCAATCCGATGATCAATTTTCCGACGTGGGTGGGATAAATGAACTTGTTAAAAAGATGGTTCAAAGAAAAAAACATCGTTTATATCCATTAGTGTACTTGCTTTTAAAGTTGGCATTATTTAATTACCTGTCACTACTGCCACCGTTGAAAGAATATTTTTAGCTCTGAAAATAATCAAGACTTCAATTCGTAACCGATTGGGTGATGATATGATGAATGACTACTTAGCGACTTATATTGAACGAGATATCTCAGAAACCGTTGAAATTGACGATATTATTCAAAAATTTCAAAATATGAAACCTAGAAGAGTTTGTTTGTGAACATTTAATGTATTATTTTATCATACTTAAGTTGAATAACAATATATGACTTTTGCGGATCAAAGATGTGTTTTTTTTAAATAGAAATATCGGCTGTTATCTTTTTTTTTCCCCTCATTTCCATAGAGTTCTGCCCCTACAGATTTTAATTTCTGCATACGCCACTGTCCACTACGATAGTCCATGTTCAGTTTGATGAAGTTTTAGTTGGATGCAAGGACGGATCGACCAATTTTGGATCGGTCAATCCCAAATCGGCCAATCTGGTTTGGCCAAGTCCGGGTCATTTAATCCAAATCGACTAATTTAAGGTCGTTTTTTCAGTTTGAAGTTTTTCGGGCCGGCCTTTGGCTTTGTCGATCCAGAGTCAGACACCAAGGAGCGTCTCCTCACTTCGGTTCTACTTCGAGTTTTCCACCACCTTCACGAGGACTCTACCCCATTCTCGAAGCCTCCATGCTTCGCTTCTCTCCACAGACCAGCATCACCTACCCATCGCGCTCACCAACCAGCTCAGTCTTTTCAGTCACCTCCTCACTACATCGCCATGTCTCCATCTCACCTCCGCCATCACCCCCGACGCAGGCAACACCAAACCTTACAACAAGTCTCGAAATTGAAATCCTATTTTGATTTATTTTTTCTAAAAATAGAGGCTCAAATCAAAGAAATGTTAAGCGAATCTTGTGAAACCCACCTAGATCCATTCGGAGTTGAACTTTGTAGTGGTGGCGAAGGAAATTTTTGGTGGTTGAAGGAATAAAAATCAAGACGATTCAAGTTGAAGTTTGGAGAAGTTGGGGAAACTTCGCTTCGATAGAGACAGTAAAAAAAATAAAGAAGGAAAGTTTGTTATGGGCCCAGTATATACAGGGAGGGGAGAAGAGGGTGACTTTTCCACTTCTCTCTAATTTGACAGGCGCACAGTCCGAATCAGGTACGCTGATCCGGAATTTAAAAAAAAAAAAGAAGGGAGAAGAAAAGAGAAAAGGAAGAGAAGAACTTTTGATTATCATGATGAAGTCGGTGAAAGTTCCTTATTTCATAGACACATATACACGTGTGGCTTCACATGGTTCAAAACTAGCTTGGTTGAAAAACATGATAAACGACGTTGTACGGTAACGAGCTACGTGTGTCTGAACACATGCAGGAGCTGACGACTCGACATACGAAGCTAAATCTAGAAGTGTCAAGACAACTTCGAAAGACATAACAGTTTTCATCATCACTTCTTCTGAAAAAAGATGTCATCCCAAGAGAAACATTCAGGAGAAGACGCAACTCAATTGATTCAAAACACGTCGTACTTTGAAGGGCAAAATGTTGATCTGTCTTTCGCTATGATCGTCAAACTCATGAATATGCATAGTCAGAGTATCCAAAACAGAAGCATTCATCGTCTCAAGTGATCAAGTTTTGCAACATCAATCCAAACAATCTGGAGCGACCAGAGTTCGGGTTGGTCAAACAATATACTGTGTAGGTTTAATGAGAAAACAGGAAAGAATTTCTAAATTTAATAAAATAAAATACTAAATTTAATAAAATAAAATAAAGGAAAATTTTAATTTACAAAATTAAGTGTATGAACACTTATGAAAATTTAGTTGAACACTTTGATGCTTGTTCAAATTTAAACAAATGGGTATTTGTCTTGTTTTGGGCCGAAAGTTCCACACCTGTCAATTTTTCTCTGTGCATTCAGCACGTCTGTTCCTTAATTTCTTTTCCCGGTGCTTTCTTCTTCAACAAGGTTCAGACAGTAATTACACAGTCTCCTCAACGTTCAAATCAAATTGGAGAATCAAAACTGGACAGGAAAAAAGGGAAACAGAAACAAAACATACAAATCAGAAAGAAAAAAAAGGCCCAAATCAAATTCATATACTGGCAGAATGATGCACCGTAAAATTAGATAAAAAAATGGTATAGTGCTAACATCCTATCCTATACATCAAAACATACAGCTAATACACCCCAAAAAACCCAAAAGAAAAACAAGTTCATTACAACAAAAGAATATAAAAAAAATTACAGTAAAATAATGACAACAATAAAAACAGTCAATTCTGAACATCACAGAGTTTGCCATCTTCCTCCTGACCACCTTCTTCCATGTCATCGAAGAAGGAACCCAAATAACAAGAGTAAATCTCATGCCCGCCCCCGTTAGCCCGCCACTGCTGATCCACTATCATCTCCGGCGAGAGACCCCACCTCTCCATTTCCTCCTTGCTGTGGTGGATGGCTAGGCTGTACTCACCGCTTGGGCCTAGCTGCATTACTCTGTACTCGCAGTTGTCGAAGTTGTTCAGTCGTTCAAACTGGTCGACTGTCCACTTGAACCACTTCATTAGGAACACCCGCGATGTTAGCCCGTGCGAGACTATTACCAGGTTCGTTTCCGATCGCTTGTCTTGGTCCAGCCTTTTCATGTCTATGTCTCTCCATAACGATTCCATGAAACCTGCAATGTTATTTTAAGGATATAAACAGAACGAATTTCAGAAATATAATTTTTGTCCTCAGATAAGCAAGGTTTTTAGTTTGTCAGCTCAAAAGCTATGAAAAGAGGCAGAGAACTTACTTGCAACCCTGTCAAACACATCAGCAGCCGACTCACCTTCCGGAAACCTAAAAAAGAACCTCCCAAATCTCTCTCTAGTTTCCTTAATCACCCTCATCCTCTCTTCCACTTGAAAGTTCCCAAAATCCTGCTCTCTCACCCTACACTCTTCCCTCACACCGATTATTTGATTTCTCTGAAACGCCCTTCCCATCTCCCTTAAAGTCGACCTCGTCCTCTGATACGGCGACACATAAAAGTGCACGCAGCCATCTGAAATCACTTTGCTGATCCTCTCGCCTGCAGCTCGAGCTTGCTGTATTCCCAGGGGCGTTAGCGGAATTCTATAATCCGGTGTTGTTGCATATGCTGACATGTCAAGGTTCCCTTGGCTTTCTCCGTGTCTAACAAGAATTATCCTTTTCGGTAATTTCCTCTTGTGGCTTATTATCTTTTTGTACCTTCCATCTTGCATGTCTGTCTCCATCTTTTGCTTTTAGTGTTTGAGTTTTGTGGAAGTGTTTTTATAGCTTTAGCTGGATCCTGAAAAATAAAGCATGAGAACTTGAGAGCTGTCATTGTTTGACTTTGAATGCTAAGCAGGAATATAGGCTTTTGTTTGATTGGAATTCAAAAAAGAGGAGGATATTTTGCATTTTGCTGCGTTCACATGAAGGACCATAATAATAAAAAACTGCAAAGAAAACCATAGGACATAATTTCCTAAAATACTGAAGTCAATCAACATCTCACTTAATACATAAAAGATAATAAAAAAGACCACCTTATGTATAAAATGAAATGGACAGCAAAAAAGAAAGAAAAAGAAAATAACCTACAGAATTTCCTAAAATATTGAAATCAATCATCATCTCACTTAATACATTAAAGATAACGAAAAAGGTCCCTTTTTGTATAAAATGAGAAGAAAAAGTAAATAACCTACAATCTTCTTGTATTGGGGTCAATCATCAACATAAACAAATAATAAAACTTGCTAGCAATAGCATGTCACCTAGAATGGATGTCCTAGAGCAGAAGAGGTATGATGATCATTATGACTTTGTTAGTAAGAAAGCCATCTGTCATTAGTAAATTTAATTAGTCTGCATGTGATTACCCTCTGATCATTATGATATTGAACCATTGTAAAGTGAACCTTTACATCTCATAAAATAATACCATGGAATCAAGTGCAACCGATCTTAGGTGCTTATTTCTGGTTGTAGAGGAAACACAGAACTAAATTAAAATCAGTTTAAACCTGGTTAGTAAGAAAGCCATCTGTCATTAGTAAATTTAATTAGTCTGCATGTGATTACCCTCTGAATAATACAAAAACTAAGTATATACTTGATAAGCTTGAATATTTTGTTCAAGCTTACCGAGCTATCGCAAGTCTTTGTTAATAAAGCTTGGTCACAAAAAGGGAGAGTTTTACTGTCCTATTTGTAATGGAGTATCTAGATAATGATGTAGACTTATTCTTTCTATGTGACATAACGGATCAACTTGATGTCAAACTATGTTTATCCATCAATAACGTGTTCAAGTCACCAGCATAGTGGAATATTTAATTCCATGGGAGACCAGTCCCATGTTTTGCACTGGGTTTGCCCACTGTTTATACGGGATCAAAATGATAACCCCCGTCTTTCGTAAAATAACATGCATACGTAATGCATTTAACAGAATAAACATAATATGTGTTATTTTGTGCAGTAACCAAATAATTTTTATCCAGCATTTCTAAACAGCTAAAAGTTTAAACTAAAGATCCTAAGGCATATACCAAAGCCCACACAAGGAGGTCCAGTAAACTTAATGATTCTGACTGTCTGTGATGTTATCAAAACATGCGACTTCAACAATTATGCATGCGTATGAACATTTCAGATCCATAATTTTAGGAAATATATAAACTTACGGTGAATAGTTCCATAGCAAATAGTGAACTAAGAAACTATTCATCTTGCCAACCATTGTGCTAATGCATTATCACATAACATCAAGCTATTTCCTTAGCACAGCAACTATACTGATTCATCGACAAATGTTTTAACTTCACGCCGATGCAAAGGTATAAGAAGTAAAAAGCATAAATAGTGAGATAATCAAGGTTCCAGACTGTTGGTGTTGTAAGGACGCTTCTGAATGAGAGGTTCATGGATCTTTACAATGATCTTCCATAGGCTACTAGCATGTAACCCGTGCGTTACACATGACAATATTATTCAAAATAGTATTTAGTATTTATTATACTAATGTTAAAATGAAAACTTCGTTATGCAATAAAAAGTAATTTTGATATGAAATACATAAACTATTAATTAATTAATAATATTGTCTGTGTGTAATTTATGTTCTATAGTTTACACAAACAATATGTAAGTATGTGTATCTGAGATTTTTTATTTATTTTTGGTTAATATAGACATACAGGAAATTGATATATGTTAGTAATTTATTCGATAAATTAGCAAATATTATTTAATAGAATATGTTTAAATAAGTTAAATGTAAAATTACAAAGTTAGTATAACTGTGTAGCATAGCAGAAAAAATTAAAAAGAAATTTGCAAAAAATGTATAAATTTATTGTGGAGGTATTACTGTTCAGAAAGAATTTTATGACATAATACATGGTAAATTTTTGACATAAATGAAACATAACTAATTTGCAAATTAACTTTTTCATTATTGTTGATATGCATAGTTCATATTATGTAATTTATACATCTTTATAGTTGCATCGAAAAATATCTCTTCTTAATATGAATATACATAGTAAAATTGGTGTATATTTTTAAGAATTATTAAAAAAATTGACTAAATACTCTTTAAAATTATTCAAACAATTAGAATTTAAGATTTAATCAGTAGTTCAAACATATGGATTGAAATATAAAATATCACGAAAGAATTGAGGAGGTTCAGCAAATAATTGTGGAAACGTTAAGTGCAAATTCTTTTGTTCAATCTATGATAAATTTATTGAGATAATTGTATAATATATTAAAATTTGTATTATTGTTTATATATATGTATATATATATATATATATATATATATAGAGAGAGAGAGAGAGAGAGAGGGGAGGGTTCCGCTACACCTCTTATATTGCACGTGAACTTTCCCCCTTAATCTCCACCACCCATTCCCCCACTCATTCTCTCTCTTCGCACTAAGAAATAATATTGAAATGGAAAGAGAGATAATGAGTGGGGGAATGAGTGGTGGAGATTAAGGGGGAGAGTTCACGTGCAATATAAGAGGTGTACCGGAACCCTCCTCATATATATATATATATATATATATATATATATATATATATATATATTAATCGCGTGACTTGTTTAACTTTATATTTCGAAGAAAAATAATTTTTCCTTTTTTGTTGATACAAGCATGACGTACATTTAAAAACATCACACTTAGCTATAATTAGATGAATTTACAACGATTTATTGATTGAATTCATTTGTTAAATTTAAAATTACATAATTAATTTAAACATATTGGTGTTATTGTGCAGTGTTCTGTAAATAAGTAAATAAATTTTAAAATACAGAAGTTTGACATTAATATTACAATTTAATACATGATAAGACATAAATGAGTTCAACTTTGAACTTGTGATAGTTATTTATATGCATAATTTATGTTATGCGATTGACTTTTTTTTTTTTAATTTTGTAAATAAGAATATGTTAATTTTGATGTGATTTATTAGACGAATTAATGAATAATATTTTGCAAAAGTTATTTAAATTTTTTTAATATTATGTAACTAACTGTAAAATACGGTATTAAATGTAGAATATTATAAAAGAATTGAGAGAGATTTAAATGATTATAGAAAATTTAAAGTACAAGTATTTGAAACCAAAAAAACATATTTTTTTCACTTATAGTATTTAAAAGAAATACTAGTTAATTAAATTACTGAAATGTTGGGTTTTGTTATTAATTTAAGTATGTGAACTAAAATAAAAAATGTTAGGAGCTAATTATTAATAAATAATTGTGTAAATTTTGAACTGTCCATATCAAAAAGTAAAATGACATAAGAAGTAAAATAATGTAAGAGAAATAGTAAATAAGTGTAAGGTGATTAAATAATTTAAGAATAAAATATCTGAAGAGAATTAAGAAGAAAAGAGAAAACACCTAGAATTAAGGAGAGAACTTTGAAATGTTGAACTTTACTATTATTTAATAGATTGGGACTATTTAGTTCCTAAAATACACAAAAAAAAGTCAAGTTATAACACATAACACAAATTTTTAAAGTCGTACTTGGGCTATGGACTATAGCCATAATAGTTCATAGATCTTATGAATGAGAGGTTCATGGATCTTTGCAATGCTAGTTTTTAGATCTTTCAAAATAATAGATAACAATACAAAAATTGTTCAAATGTCCAAGTAATCTCACTATTCACAAGCACTGCTTAAATTAAATAACAATGAAAGAGTTAAGATATACAGCTAGTTCTGATGACCAAACGAAAGATTTCAACAGTCAAAAGGAGCAATAGACAATATTCCCAATGGAACATAGCATATACTAACCTATATTATTGTCAAAAATCTTAAAATCCTACGATTTGAATCCCATTCAAACTGAATCTCTCCCTTACGATTCGATTTATATTCCGATTTAAATCTAGCTAATACTGCAGATTAGAAAAATCTTTCAATCCAAATTAACATATTCGATATACTTATTTGAATCTCGTTTTTGAATTTATGATTTACGATTTAAATCTCGTTTCGATTTGAATTTTGAATTTTATGATTTACGATTTGAATCTTATTTTCAAAACCTTGCTCACCTATACTTTTTGGGACCAACTTCACCTTAAACTGAACGTTTATTTTCCTACATTCAAAAAGGAAGAGATGAAGCACTGAATTGGCTTAAAATGCGTTCCACATACGAAGAACGTTTCAACAAATCCAATTCTTTGTCTTTTTTTTAAACTACATTTCCAATCTACTTTTCAAATTTATATTCATTGTCGCCATTCTATTTGTGGTACAGAGCGCCCCACCTCAAAACTAATATGTATCTCAACATACCACAGCCTTATTCACTGCCTTACATGCCTATATCTCAACAACTTATGGTAGCTATGACATCATTACAAGAGCCATATACCAAAAAATCACTTTTTACTCCCCCTTGACTTTTGGCATTCATCTTTATAATAACATGTTCCTCTAAAGCAAAAGACACTTTGTACATAAATAATATCAGAGCCTATATGACTTTTTCTTTTCTGCAGCAGTTGCTAACAATATTAATCCACTACACCGAAAGTTTATGAGTGGGGTACAGAATACAGGTTTAATCGGTCCTTTTTAACATAGTTATAACACGTAGACAGGATTAAGAAGCACCGAGTATATATCCATAGTTTTGGACCTATTAATACATTTATGCAAGCAAATAATTTTGCAGCGTTTTATCAGGTGAATATATTTACATATTTTGGTGTCATTTTTGACCATAATGACAATGACCATAAACTAGGTTTGACAAATAGGACCATGACACCAACTAAAGGGATTAGATATGAACCTACAGAGTTAATCAAAAGGTTTTCGCCCCTATTTCGCACGTTAAACATATTCCTCTACAGTGAAAGACACTTCAATAACAACGACATTGATTTTTCATACAATTTTGTGAGATATCGGCATTTAAATTGCATTGGCATTTACATTGCATTGACATTTTGCTGTTCCCTAAATGTCCGACTAGTTGCTTTTATTAACACCAGTACTAAATGCGCATCAATTGGACCTGTCAAAAAAATATGTACTAAATTATGTATATTGCTGATTAGTAGAAATATATGCATACAAAAGCTAAAACTACATTGATTTGAAAGTTTGGTTTGGAAATTCAAACGATAATTCCATAACTTCTACTATGTAAGATAGTTCAACCATGAATGAGGAAAGACAGAGCACCAAGTTATTAATGTTGCAAAATTAAAGCAATTTGCAGGTAAGAAGGTGTTACCAAATTGTCCTTCTTGCTACCTGTCATTTATTGCTGTAAATTTGTGAATTTGAAAATTCAAAAGATTCAAATGAAAATTAGAACATAGTTAAGGTTGTCCTGTATTTTTCAAATGTTTTTTAACATTTGTCAACTGTAATCATCATAAATATCTGTAACCCGTCCAAATTATATTGTGTATGAGATTAATTTTATAATTTATGCAACCTAAACATAAGCTTGGGCAAGCGCAAACATTTTTTGGCCAATTCTATTTAAACTCCAATTTTCTCCTTTCACACCCCGTTACTTCATCCATTTTTAAATTTCTCAAAATTACCACTGTACTCAAACTAAAGCAATTACGCTTAAAAGAAATAACCACGTTATAAACTTCAACGGAGTGATGTAAATATTAAAACAACGTGCAGTCCAAGCGAGGTTGGTATAAAAACCTGGTTCGGGTCAAGCGATATTTATATGTTAACCTACTTCAAGTTGGGAGTGGTTTGTGTAGTAACTAGTTCAAATCAAGTGATATATGTCTCTACTGAATGTGGCTCATAAAATTTAAGGGTATTCTTGGAAAGAATGGGGTGTAAAAGGGGGAAAAATTTGAAGTGTGATGGTTTTTATTAATAAGTGGGGTGCTATCAGAACTAGCCCCTTTTTTCCGTTTCCAAATTTTGCCGTAAACCAAAACGGTTAAAACTTATCTTCACTGACATAACAACTAAGAGCATCTTCAACAAGGAAATAGGATTACAGAAAAGAACTAAAGGACTGAACAATCAATCTTAAACCAGAGATGAATCTATATCACATCCTGCTGTTAGATCCAAAAGTAAAACTTGTGTGCGAACTTTAATACATTCTTCTACTTTTTCTGTCAGGAACAACTTCAACCAAGAGATACTCACTTGAACTAATTATTTGGTAAAATAAAATAAAAAAATCGATTTCAGTTGGTTAGAAAGTTAAGCACGGGTCAAAGATAATCCAATTCCTCACACAGTACAACTTGAGAAATCAAAAGTTAAGTACAGTTCGATCCACTAAACTGCAGTAAAACGAAATCGCAGATAACGAATTAGAGTAAACCGGCGAACAATGAAATGAATACAATAAGAACTAGGAATGCGTACCAATTTAGGGGATATCGCCGAGAAACGGCTATAGAGAAAGTGCAATTACTAGGGATTAATTTTGAAGGAATAATGATTAAGAGGGAGTCGTTATAAGGTCTAACGGTACAAAAGAGTACCTCCTTAAATGGCCTGCTGCTTTGGTGCCCTGCCTGAGTCAACCGATGCCGAAAACAACAATGGTGAAAGGGGACAATTTTTTTTTTTTTTTCCTCCTCGTCACCACGCTGGGATGGCATGGAGATGGATTAGGGTTCAAATCTGGTTGGTCTTCCTCTATTTTGGTCGACCAAGCCAATTGGGCATTTAAGGAGAATAGACTTATGATTCGCTTTTGTGAAGTTCGCGTATAAGGTCTGGCCGGACACCGCTGATCTGCATTATTGAAATATCATAAAACTGTTATAGATACAAGTGCTTATAACATAAATATTATTTACTTTTAATCAGTAAGCTAAAAAAATTCATAGTATTAAGTTGTATCAGTGATACTTATAAAATAACAAATGCACATCTTTTGAACAATTATCGTACAACTCATTTTATTATTATTTTTTATCACTGTAAACACATTATTATTTGTAATTAGTTTATCATATAGAAATAAAAAATATAAACAAACATATTTGTGTATCTTTATACACAATTTCACTAGATCCTGTAGCGGGTCGGGTCCACCCTAATCAGTATGGATTTTGGGTTTGAAGCAGAACTGCAGTTGCAGACCTGCACTGAGGTAGGTCTGTAACGGGTTCAAAAAAACCGAGGCTAGTCTGGAGCACAAAAAACTCACCCCAACCCTCTTTATTGTTCAATATTATCCCCATTAGCAAAGGATATCTACTGTGATGAAAGTAGCTCACGGTTTGACCTGACTACATAAATGGATTCTATTGGAACTTTACTAAAAAATTAGTTTATGTTTGAGCTAGATGAAATAGATTAACTTTTCCCTCGTAAGAATGGGCTTTGTTTTCTGGATTGAAGGATAAAGTAAAAAAAAAATGAATTCCTTTTTTAACCATGTTTGTCTTTTTTCATCTCTAATTTATTTTTTATCCTACCATGATCTCTCAACGTCTAATCTTCTCCGGTTTCAACGTTGAATCTCAACTTTCAGATCTTCTTCTTTACTCTTGCACAATTTTAGTTTCAACGACTGTGATTTGGCATTCGTCTCAATGAGTCTGAATTTATTTTAGTCTTCTTGTTTAATTTTGAAATAATTTTACTATCACATTAATTTTAGATTTGATGTTCAATTATGTTGATATTTCATTGTTCTGTTGATTTTCTTGGCTAGTTTGAGTTTGAACAATAACCGATTATTTCTAAATTTTCTTTTATATGTGTTAACAATATTTTTCGTTAATACCGGAATTTGGTCTACGGAAGTGGATCTAAGGGAATTAAAAAGTTATTTAACTTCTACAAGCTTGAGTTAGTTCGTCGTTTCCTAAATATCAAGGTTTAAAGCCCGAAAATTGGTTGTTCTTCCCTCAAGGGGTGAGTATCACGCTTACGTGACTCAAAAACCAACAGTTACCTTGGGACGAGGGATCCCTAAGCACAATGTAAGTTAGAAGGCTAAGCGGCTTGTAAACGGGTATTTTGGGTAGTTTGACTTATGTAGGAAACATTTTCGTAAAGAAGTATTGAAGAAATCATCAGCGTAAGCATTAAGGGAATTCATGAAATTAATCTCATGTGCTCTCTTTATTGATCACTTTGTTGAGTACATAGATGTTCTTAAGTAAAATCCCCATATTGATTCAGAAATTAGGGCTTACTCTCTAAGAAAATGATTACAAGAGTTGAGAATGAGAAAGATCCCCTAAGATGTGACCCAAAGGGTCTTATTTATTGACAAATCAGGCTTCCTTTTGTCAATGGCTTAGCAGAAGCCTCTTTCGGGTGCGGCAACAGGCTTTCGGCCGCCTTTTACCTTTCGGCTCCGGTAACCGCGTGTTTCAGCCGCCTTTCTCTTTAATTTGTATTATTACTGGGTCCGGTTTGGCTTTCTTAGTGTCGGTCTCGGCTTTAGGAGCTTAATCTTGATGTTGCTCTTCATATGAATCAATACCAAGTTCTTTGGTATGGATAGCTTACGGAATTGTTTTCGGTCTTCAATAATAAGCTATGGTTTTGGCTTTGAGCCTTTATAACACTATTCTTGGGGAATCTTCATCTCTTTTGTTATCGACACTAAGCAAATTAGTGTAGATAGCTTCTTCTCTTCTAAGCTTCAGTTTACTTTCGATGACTCTTTGGAGTTGGTTCTGACCTTGCAACAACATGCTTTCGGTGAACCTCCTGATGGCTTTCGAAGCTGTGTCTCGGTGTGGGTATCAGTACCAAGAAAATTGGTAATGATAACCTCTTGCTCCATCCTGTTTATGTTTCATACTATTTACTTTCTTCTTTTAGTTTCATGCTTTATACTTTTGGAACAGAGTCATGTTGGTTGCCTTCAGTGTCAGCACTGCTTTGTCGTTACCCCTTTCGTATCAGTTATGAGTCCCTTTGTAACACCCCGTAATTTTAAAATATTAAAATTGACAAATTAAAGAATACTTAATTTTTAGAAGAAGAATTAAGGGAAACGGGTTGCGCCATTGCGTTCGTCTCGGAATTATGCTTAGGATAGAGTCCGGGTTTGCGTAAATCGGATATCGTATGGGGAAGTTATAAGCCTTAGAAGTTTGTATACGCATAAGGAAGTATATATATATATAATGATTCCAGAACCTTCAAAATAGTTCAAAAATCAAAAATCTGACCAGAGCGGCTGAGCGAGAAAATTCCTGCTCGTGGGTGTCAATCCCCCCCCCCCCCAGGGGTGTCAACATGGGTGTCGGCCCCCCTTAGGCGGTATCGACAGGGGTGTCGACCCCCTCCCCTCCCTCAGGCAGGTCTAGGCAGAATTTATTTTACGTAGCTGGACTTGATTCTGGGTCTGATTCATCGGTTCTAGATTATAAATATGGTCCCCTATTCTCCTATTTTCTTCCTTGGAGATCATGGGAGCCATATGCTATCGGGTTGCAAACTGAAACAGAATCAAGTCCTACAACAACGGTTTAGCTAATCAAATTCAGAATTTAGATCTACTCTCTCCCAATTCTCTAAACCTAACGCTGTGAGTTTCTAGTCACTTTTAGGTTTAAATAGATAAATGTGAATTATGAAAGACTGTGAATTGGGTATACGTTGTAAATCATGAACCTATGCAAGTATATTATGTCATTTTCCCTAGATCTAATATGATTATGGACATTCTACTATGTTGCCTATGTGGATCTTGACGTGCAAGTATATTGTGGTAAATGCGAACTTGTTAATTTAGATCTAATCCTTATTGTAAACCACCTTTCACCTGTCATGTTGTAGTTAATTATGATATGTTGTAAACTTGACATGTGAAGTCACCTTTAGATCTAAATATGCTACCCTGTCATGATAGATCTATTTCTTTAGATCCAATTCAACTATGATTATTCTATTATGTCATGATAAATCTAATTCTTTAGATCCAATTCAGTTGTGAGTATTCTGCTATGTTATTATTTGGGATCTTAATTTGTATTATGCTAGATCTGAATTGCTGAACATTTAAAAGATTAGTTTAGATCTCATTTTGTTCACTTTGACATCATAGAAATTGTCACAAGTTCATATAACGACTGTATGATCATGTTAATATATGTTATGCCAAATCATATTCAATGATCACTTGTGTTACATCCCTATTAGCTTTCCTTTTCATCGCTTATGGCTAGGCTAATTATTTAGCCTAAGCATGTCGTCAATTTTGTGAGGACGTTAGTTAGAAACGGAGGAAAAAGTAAATATTGGCATAATTGGGAAATAAAACATTTTTGGACAAGTAATTCAAATTGTTGATAGAATGGGCAATAACACCTAAAAAGGTAAGATTAATTAATTGGCAAATTAATTAATAAATGGAATGTTTAGCAACTATAATTAAGAATTATATTAACACTTATGACACGAGGTTAGGTTACATTAGTGGCGGAAGTCTGCCCGGACCCGACTGGCATATCCAGCAGCCACTAATGTTGAACCTAATGTGAGAGGTCTGAGTGCGTAAATACGACTCGGGCTAAGACATGAGGTTAGGCCCAACTGTGGAATAAGACTACCCGGACTCGACCGGCATATCCAGCATCGGCACATTGTAGGCCTAATGTCGGAGGTCTAGCCCAATATAACCATAATTGGACATGGTAATGAGAAAGGACTATTAACCTAATAGAACTGTATGATTATAAACATAAGTTAGGGTTAAGTAAAATGGATTGGATAGTGGGTGGGTTAAGTATAACTGAAAGGGGTGGGTAATATATATATATGTATGTACATATATGTATATACATATATGTATATATATATATATATATATATGTATATATATAGGCCCACAAACTTAACCCGGTAAAGTTATGTAATTAAAGATCACCCTTTAGGGTAAGCAAAACTGGTATAGGGCTATGTAATTAAAGATCACCCTTTAGGGTATACATAGTCAGTGCAGAACCTAGTAACCCGGTAAAGTTATGTAATTAAAGATCACCCTTTTAGGGTAATCATAACTGGTATAGAACTATGTAATTAAAGATCACCCTTTTAGGGTATACGTAGTCAGTGGAAAACCTAGTGGGGATACAAGACAAAAGGGGAGAGCTTGTATCATATTATGTGGGACCCATTTCAGTCAGTAACCCATATTCGGTATCAGAGTAGTGAACTTCGTACTAGGTGGAGAAGGGGCACGCTTACTAATTGATTGTAAGAGATCCAAAATGTGACGGGTGGTGTAGACGGTGCAAACCGACCGGGGACATGTGCGTGCATGGGCCGAGCAGAGGGGGACAAGACGACCGTGACACCAGTAGACATGACTGTGCACCTCTTGGGTTGCCACTTTAGGGAAGTGATACCCTCTACTGTGGGACCAACATAGGGTATCTACAGAGTAGGGAGCCTATAAATTAGGGTAATGGTTAGGGTACACTGGTATGTATGCCCTAAGTCTACCAACTTATAGTGGAAGGGATCATCTCACTTTAAATTATACTAGTAATAGTGCAGAGTAGTTATTAGTGAAGCATGTATACACCTTACCTTATCTGCCTTGTCACACTTTCCATTTGTAAAGTGATCTATCTTATCCACTCTTTGCCTATCATGATTACCTTTATTTGTTTACCAGCTAAAAGTTATTGGACTTGCCAAACTTTATGTCTAACCCCTTTTATTTTTCCTTCTCTCGTCCGTTCCCCCTCCCCCCTAGGTTCCCACGGAGGAAACACTCAGGCTTGACCGTGATTTTTCATGATTGCTGGAGTTGCTGATATGTATGGATCAAGCTCTTATTCTCATTGTAATGGCTATATTTTGTTATTGGAGAATTTTCTTTCTTTTATGTACTCTGATATTTCTGAAGTACAAGTCAGTGGTTTTTATGTTGTAATGGGTTTTTATATTTCAGATAAATGATGCTTTGGACCACAGTATTTTGATGATTAATAAAGTTGTTTATTTCAACTGCAAATTTTTTTATATATGTCTTGTAATATTCTGTGTCTATTTACCTAAATACTTCATGAAACTTAATGCATTTCCTTTGTGAGTGAAATTAATGGACGTGGGGTGTCACATCCTTCCTCTCATGTTGACATCTATAGCCCATTATTCAAAACTTTCTCTCTTTGCTTTCTCCCTTAGCTGTCTTTGTAGATTGATGTCGGTTTCATGCTTCTGCATCCTTCTCCTTGAGTTAGTAGCGATCCGACACCCCTTTACCGATAGCCAGTTTCATTGTATCAATACCAAGT
This sequence comes from Allium sativum, assembly GCA_030737875.1. Classification (NCBI taxonomy): domain Eukaryota; kingdom Viridiplantae; phylum Streptophyta; class Magnoliopsida; order Asparagales; family Amaryllidaceae; genus Allium; species Allium sativum. The sequence goes on along the minus strand of CM060927.1, from coordinate 262,044,867 downwards.
AGAATGGTGTTGATAGCCTCGATACCAAACCCTGCTTCAATAACTTCTGAATACTTCCTGATGTCGGTATCAATACTAAGCAAGTTAGTATCGATAGCCCTTTTCGTTTTATATTAGCTTTGTTCCATATTCGATGTTGGATCATCTGCTGCCAGTTATCTCTCATTGGTTTCTTTCGGAGTTGATGCCATGTGAATTATTCTTGATGTCGAGTTATATGCTTTCGAATTCAACTCCTAATGGATTGCTTTCGGAGTTAAAACCGCTTAGTCATCGCCTTTAAGTATTGCTACCAAGCCTTTCTGCGATAGTCCCTTCATTTGCTTTTAGGTTGACTCTTGACCTAAATTCCCCTTTGGCGGCTCTATCTTCTAGTGTCGGAGTATGAACTTCCGGTTATCGCATATGGTTTTCTTTTGATACCATACCAACACCTTTTACTTTCTCCCTCTTTCACCTGTTCTGGCCCTTTGCTTCCTTTTCGTTGGTTTCAGAGGTAGATCAACAATCTTTTCTTTGAGTATCGAACTCCAAGCTAAGTATTTCCAACATGTTGGCATTGATAGCATGCTTTCTCTCTTCACACTTTGGTGTTAACACCGAGCGTTTTGCCTTTTGTTAATGCTTGTTGATATCGATAATGTTCCTGCTCTCAGTCGTTAGCTACCAATTTTGGTATCGACTTTGCACGATACCCCTTCACCTTAGCTTGCTTTCGGTGTCGAATTCTGGTAGTAACATTTCCCCCCTAATGAAGGGGTATTTTCAACTTTTCAAGTCAAACTTTGACTTCCATTCTTTGATTTCCTGCCTTTTGGTATTTCGACGTTAATTTAGGTTGTCGATTCGCTCTTGTTTGCACAGCCGAGATTTGAGAGGTACTTCGGTATAAAGGCTCTTTCTTCTTCCTTTTCATTTCTTCGCCTGCAAGAAGCAAAACTCAAACAAGATTACTGTTCTTCGATATTTCCACAAGTTCTTTCAGAGTTTCAAACCTGGTCTCCTTTATAAGTATTTTAAGTGAAACAAGAATATTCTCCCAGCTTGATTATGAAGTCGATCAAGATTTTTATTCTTTAAGAATGGATCTAAACAACAAGAATAGGTTGATTAATTGGAGCAGCTTGAATGATGATTAATGGTGAATAAGGCAAATCTTTCGATTTACGCCCTGACGTATTTTCCTGGATCTAATATGCGGAAAAGCATACATGCCGGATTTTAACCCTTTTTATGAAAATGAAGCTTTTACCCCTTTGGTACCGACGAACTCACCGTTGACTTGCCATCGATCTTTGCTTCTGTTTTATCGATATTAAAGTTAATGTGGGTAGCATTAACAGTTACATCCTTCTCTGTATCAGTAGATCTTGAAGTGTTAGAATTAGATAGGTTGTTGCTGGTACTGGATATTAAAACTCCTTGATATCAGTTGAGCCTTCTGTGTCGATAATTATACCCCTGGCTTTGGTCGGACCGATGTCCAAAATTCAAGCTGCCTCAATTTTAAACTGCCTCGATTCTAAGGCCTTTATGGTTCTGGTGTCGGGACAATTTATATATATAACACCAAAGACTTAAATATGCATGATCATATGTGAACCATGTTAAAAACTTGATTTTAATGACTTACAATGTGTCCCAGTTTCCATAAAAGATATAGTGTGACGAATATCACAAAGGTTTTATGATACTTTAGGCTTATGAGTAATTCATATTTGCCTATGTGAGTTTAATGTGCTAGTATGCTTGTATGGAATAATATCATGTGGCAGTATCATGTCTGAGAAGCGAAGCATTGGTAAGCCAAATCCAGGCAACCCCTCTATCCCTAAGCCAAAGAAAAAAAATGCCTCATGGCATTCTCTCATGCAAACACAGGGTGAAGTAAAAGCCTTGTTTTCGAACGCTTTAGCATGTCTAGAGCTGATGTTGTCCCTCCTTGAGATGTGGTTTCTTAACAAATACTTCTTATGAATAGGTCCATTAATTTGTTTATGCATAGTATTGAATATGGCTTTCACCTTTGCTCCAAACTCCTATATTTTGAATTTCTTTTTGCATTCTCTGTAACAAATACAACAACCATTACCTTTTGCATTAGCTATTTGTAGAATGTTTAATTTCCTACTAATATCATGGCAAACATTGTTTTCGAATACAATGAATAAGCTTGCAGAATGATTTCATAAGTTGTGTAGATATCACCTGATGTATGATTTTGCTTTTATCATGAACATCTTTGTTCGGAGTTTCTTTTGTATTACCTTGCATAAGACTTATCATATAGTATCCTACGTTTTTCTTGCTTAGGGTAGAGTTTATAACAAGGTTCTCTTATATAATTGTGAAATACCGTCTAAATCGTGATTAGGTAACAAATGAGCTGGTGATATGATAATACGATCATTTGCATTGAATTGTAATTGAACATCATATAAGTTTAAGAAGCCTCCCTATATGAGGTGTTGCGAAGAAATAACTTTTGTCGCGATGCTTCAAACAGTGTATTCAAGGTTCCAATCTGGCAATAATAGGAATCTCGAACCAAACCCAAATTCAGACCTTTTAATAGATGACTGGATATCCATATTCGATAACAATAGAAGTCCCGAACCAACCTAAATTCAGGTATTTGTGATAAAAGACCAGATATCCTCATTTGGCATTAATAGAAGTCCGAAACCAAACCCAGATTCGGGAATTTAATAGTAGACCAGAAATCCACTTCTAGAAATGATAGAAGTCCCAAACCAACCCATATTAAGGTATTTGATAGAAGATCAGAAATCCACTTCTAGTAATGGTAGAAGTTCCAAAACCAACCCAGATTCGAGTATTTGATAGAAGGCCAGAAAACCACTTCTATTAATGGTAGAAGTCCCGAACCAACCCAGATTCAGATATTTTGATAGAAGACCAGAAATCCACTTCTGGTAATGATAGAAGTCCTGAACCAACTCTGATTCAGGTATTTAATAGATTTTGCTTATTCTGTCATTTCAGCCTTGTGACCCACTTTCTAGGCTCTATTTCGATAGGCAACATTCATGAGCTTAAATTTAGTTTGGACTACTTTTTGGGCTTTGCTTTACTTTTAAGAAGAGGTTGTACATGCTTCATGCGCTTCCTTTGAGCTTCTATTCCCTTCTGCGAGATGATATGTAGGTAGAGGATGTATGTGCCTAAGAGGCTCCTCTAGAGCTCTTGATATGATTGATGAAGTATTTGATCCAAGCACACAGCTCGGGTGTGAACACATGGTTGCGAACACACAGCTCGCGAGCGAGCACACAGTTCGCGAGTGCAAACAAACAGTTCGCGGGCGAGCACACAACTTGTAGGGGCAAACACATAGTTCGTGTGCGAGCACACAACTCGTGTAATCACATAGCACTTAGGGGCGAGCACACAGCTCACATGAGCACATAGATCAAAGTAGGGGGTTATTGACATATTGAATATTGTAAGCTTGTTCAGTTAAGCCGAAATTTCTAAATGCATTTGTACAACTTGAATTAAAGGAAATGTCACCAGACTTTCATGATGTCTAGTTGCCCTTCTGAAGTGCAGGGCATGAGGATGCCGCATGACCGGGGATTCGGCAAATGGAACATGTGCGAGGCACGCAACATTGATTAGCACAATGATCCTTCGATCCATAGTTGTAGCAGTTTCTGTGAACGAAGTTTGAAATTTTAGTCTTGGATGCTCTGCACCTTCTTTTCTTGTTTGAACGGTACTTATATAGGATTTTCATTAAGATTTTTCTTGTTGTTGAGGTTCCCTTTTGAACAATCGAATTCATCCATAAGAATGAATTTGTCTGCTTTGAGATAGAAATCTTGCAAGTTTCTGCATCCGCGGACATATAGTTCGTTCCAGAATGGGGTATTCTCAATTAGACCTGAATATGCAGCAATGAGTTTCTCACGGTCGTTCATCTTTTTCGCTCTTAGGGTCTCGGCTTTAAACCTTTCCAAGTAATACTCAAAGATTCTTCTTGTTTTTGCTTTATATTTGCTAGCCCATGGCTGGATCTTTGCATACGCAGAATTGTTTTGAGAACTCATGAGAGAACAGCTTCCATGAATAGACGGTACTCTCTTGATATTGTCGATGCCATTTAGCAGCCGCTTCTTGAAGTGTTACTGGATATAATCGAAATCGTATAGGCCTAGAAGCGTCATAGATATCCATTTGGCTATTGAATGCCATGAGATGGTTGTCGAGATCAGTGGTTCCATGGTATTAGATGGTTGGGATTTTTACTCGTGAAGGTATCACTTGTAACAACCCGGATTTTTGAAGGGTGATAATAACGACTCATATTTTGATGCTTTAATTATAAAATAAATTAAGATTTAACATCGAAATAAATATTTTTATTTGGAATTTTATCTATGTTTGACGATATTTGAGTTTATTTCTAAAATGATTCCTTTCATGAATTCATGGAAGTTTTGTCTAGTAAACGAGATTTACATTAATGCTGAGATTCTTTTGTTACTTTAACTTGAACATTATAGAAGGAAAAAAGTATAACGCTATTAATTTGGACTTATTTTGAATAAAATTCTCATAACTATGAATTAGATTTTGTAAATAAACGATATTTACGTTATAACTATTTGGATTTATTTAAATAAGGTGGAAATATAATTTGGAAATTTAAATTTAAATTTGTTTAACTTTGCAATATGAATCTTGTAATTTAATTAAGAAATTTAGTTTACTTATTTTGAACTTAAAATTGAAAATAAAATGTTAACACTTATTTAATTTATGGTTTGTTAAACTTTTTGTAGTTTAAAGATGTACAGACAACATGGTTTGGGTGCTTTATTCGAACCGTTTCTTCTTGGTTTAGCCTAACGCTGTATAACGTGTTCAGCGCAATGTTTACTTCATCAATATCTGATACAAATCTTGATCAAGGTATGTTAACGGGCCATAGAAATATGGTGCTGAAATTATTTACCACCTACGTTTGTTTTGCTGTAATTCTCAACACTTGTCCTTGGCCATCTGAAATTGTTTAACACGTGTTGTTTTTGATCTGTAAATATCTAGATCATTCTATAAATCCCTTCGTTGAGTTATAAAAAGGTGCGTAACCCATTCTTTTCGAGGGGACAACCAAAAGAAGTAATATATCCATTCCCTTATCTCGTTACTTTCTCCCCAAAATTTAAAATCGCTCTGCCAAATTGATTTCCCCCTAAATCTAAATTGGCCTTCACCACTGATTGGGCTCCGTTGACCATCGGCACCGTCCTCCTTGCCCACGTCGCTTGGCTCACAACCCGCTGGCCACCATCGGCCAACCAAATCTACCACAGCACCCCTCTCCGCTTTCTAGGTTCCAACTCCGTTCACCGACCCCGGACGCTGACGAACCCCTGTGCCGCGCCATAAACTCGAGCCACACCCGTCCGTGCCTTCTTCACCGTTGTTCTCTTTTCCTTCTACCAGAAAGCAAGTCAGTCCTCTCCGTTGCAAACCGAAATCGCCTGAACCGTTGCCTATGTCATTGCTGTTTTCTGCTCTTTCCATTAGCCGTCTTAAGGTAAATCTAACTTATGATTATACTTATTCCAAGTTGCGACTTCGTATCCACTAAGTATAATTGTTTTAAGTTGTTTACTACTGCTTATTGTTTACCTTGTTCACCGTTATGAGTTTAGTTCGGTCATTGTTAGCTAGTAAATTTTGGTATCGGTTGGGTAACATTGTGGCGACTGCTACTCATGTATTTGCTGGGTGTTGATACACACACTTGTTGTTTGGGGCATGTCATACCTCACGCATGGGGTATTTTAACTACCCTGAGACCAAACCTGCGTGCTTTTGTCTTTACTGATATGATTAATATGATATGGGATAGTTGGTTTGTTATATTTTTCCTAGGATAATAGTAAAGAAATATATAGCCAAAATTTTGGGAAGGAAGGGTGTAAGGAAATTGTGTTAGTTATACCATTTTAGAGGACTTTCTCATATAGTATATGGATTATCTATTGTTGGTTTTGTAGTAAATGGGAGTTAGACATTATCTAAGAAGATTTGCATTTGTGCATTGCTGCTTGTATCCATTAATGTCTACAGATGTAACACCCCACGTCCATTATTATCACTCACTAAGGGAATGCATTAACTTTCATGGAGTATTATAAGAGCATAGAATAGAATATCACAAGACAGGTATATAAAATGGTACTTAAGAAAATTCAAATTTTATTTATTGCAGCGGAAAAGCAAAACATGTATGGTTACATCATCAAAACCATATACTAAAGCCAAGTACACAAATATCCATCTTGAACAAAATTATTATCACAGTATATAAAAGTAAAACCATAATCCCACTCCAAATAGCCATAATGGAAAAGAGATAAAGCTGAGCATTACTTCCAACACTTCGAAGCACTTCAAGAAGAAAGAAATCCAAGTCAAGCTTCACTAATCCCACCCTGAGGACCTGAGGGGGGGGGAGGGGAAGAAAGAAAAGAGGCGAAAACAAAAAAGGGTCAGACATACGTCTGGCGAGTCTAGTGACTTTAACAATATAATCAGTAAAGTAACAGGATAAGAACATAAAAGGATATAAGAGATGATCGTAACATAAGCAGATATGACAAGGTAACAAGATGAACAAGATATAACGTTGATTGCGCTTCTAATCACTATAAGATAGTTCCTACACCACACCAATACTAGTTCCATACTGAAAGTTGATCTCTCTTACTAAACATAATAATAATAATAATAATAATAATAATAATAATAATGGCAGTTTTGTGTACTCATAGCTATTGTCATAGGTGATGCCTGCTCCTATCTCCACTAGTTGTACCCACTACCTTCCCAATTCGATCGGCTCCCTAATTCGTAGATACCCGTGTTGGTCCCACAGTAGGGTGTATCACTCCCTAAAGTGGCAACCTGATACTACTAAAAATGCACGGCTTATACCTACACGATGCAACAACGTCTTACCTACCAGCCCAGACCCACGCAAGCACATGACTCCATTGGACTTGCGTTTCCACCGCTAACTCTTTATTGATCTCTTACAATCAACCCCAGTAAGCGTGTCCCATCCTCGACCTAGTTTGAGCTCACATAGATACAAAATGGGTTACTTCTTGAAATAGGTCCACCCACTTGACACAAGCTTCTTTCCTAAGCTTGGTCCCCACTAGGAATTCCCACTTAACCCCTCTTTATTCCTATGTCTAATCACATGTTTAACCCGGTTAAGTGCTTCTAGTTATATTTCACATGTCACCCATGTCACCCACTTAACCCCCATGTCTTACTACATGTCTTATCTTAGTTAAGTGTTCATTAATTCATTATAACCGTAATCTTGCAAGACCTCCCATATTAGATTGTCGTTTTGCGGTTGCTGGATATGTCGGGTGGTTCCGGACAGTCTTATACCGCAATCCGAATCTAACCTCGTGCCTTTGCATTATTACGTATCTAATTTTCTGCCTTTGACCTCTCACATTAGATTAAAAAATTGCGGTTGCTGGATGTGCCGGGTGGTTCCGGGCAGTCTTATACCGCAATTCGAATCTAACCTCGTGCCTTAGGCGTTCATTATCACTTACTTGATTCAAGTCCAAATTTTAAATCTTGGATTATATTATATCCCAATTACCCATAATTTCCAATCTAAATTATGTTCATAATTTTAATCCAAATTAGGCCTATAAACTTATGTATACATATTATGCCAAATTACGCCCAAATCAATTTGCGTTCATCGATATTAACAATTCTTACCAAAACTCATGTATACAAATTATATCCAATTATGCCCAATCTAATTTATGCCAAATCTAATGTATATAATTTTACACAATTATGCCCAAATTGATTTATGCCAATAATCTCATTTTATTACAAATTTCCCCAAACTTTTCCCAATCATTCAAATGTTATTCGTATGCAAATCTCAACAAAATATGTTAGGCTCGAAGTTAGCCTAATCTCATAAAAAAGGAAAAGAAGAGGAGAAGAGAATCAACATCAAAATTGGCGTAAACATAAGAGCAGGCATATGAAACGTAAACAGGCATATAACGATAAACTGGATCAGAAAGGCATATGACAAATTTATGTGTATGGATCTAAAAGATAATGATTTACAACTTGATAAGATTCATCTCAGTCACAAGCATATACATTAGATCCAATTTACAATCTATCACATTTAATTTAAATTATATGTGAAAGTGACATAGATTCACAGCGATAGGATTTAAAAGAGAGAATACATCTGAATCTGATTTCTGATTTTGATTAGCTAAACCGTTGTTGTAGAATTTGATTCCTATCTTCCAATTTGAATACTCCAAGTAGAATTCCGAGACGAACACAATGGCGCAACTCGTTTCCCTTAATTCTTCTTATAAAAATTAAGTATTCTTTAATTATCCCTTATGTCATGTTTTAAAATTACAGGGTGTTACATTCTCCTCTCCTTAAAGGATTTCGTCCCCGAAATCTTCAAGTTAAGAAGAATGTATCCTACCATCCAATCATCCATCTACTCTTCCATCATCCACAAGCATCCATTGTCCTTAAAAGATTTCTAATGCTATATGAACATATGCAAAAGTGTGTGTATATGTTCCTTATCTAATGCAAAGATCAGGCGGTCCACTGATTCAGTTGACCTCCTTAATGCAAAACATGATAGTGCCATGCATCCATTATGCATGCAAAAGAATCCTAATGATACATATCATTTCCATATGAGTGCACAACCATTCATTCAAATGCAGCATCCATATGATAACACATTCAATATACATCCATTAGGTTAAATATGCACACTCATTCATATGCAATATGAAAGTGACTGAGCCAATCTAATGCCTAATGTGTGTGTAAATGCATCCCCGAGCAACCACTAGCAAACACTTACGTCCACTTGCATCCACCAAACATAACATGTCTCAAACACATGTTTACAACCATAGGATTTTCTACCTAAAGATCGAAGATATAATCTAGAGGATACACTAAATGATAGAACAAGTGTAAACAAAGCAGTAGAAAAAGAAGAAGTAAAGAACATACCCTAAAAAAGGAAAGGGTACGACGCGTGTATCTTGTCTTCAGTCTCCCAAGTCGCATCTCCTTGATCATCTCCCCACTGGACTTTAACCAACTTGACCTCTTGGTTGCGTAATTTCTTGACCTCCGATCCAAGGATGCATGTAGGAGCTCGTCTAATCGTGGCATCTCGCTCCACTTCTACTTCCACTTCTCTAAGCTTGCTCGGCTCTACTACTCCCGCGGTATCATGTAAACACTTCTGCAAATGCGACACATGAAACACGTCATGAACACCACTAAGCTTCTTGGGCAACTTCACTTTGTAGGCCATTTGTCCAATTCGCCCTGTAATGGGAAATGTCCTTACGAACCTTGGAGCCAATTTCCCTATAGACCCAAAACGAACTACATTCCTCAACAATGATATTTTAATAAAGACCATGTCTCCAACACTGAACTCAAGATCGGTCCTTCTCTTATCAGCATATGACTTTTGTCGGTCATGTTCCATCTTCATGTGTCTTCGAATCAAGTCTATCTTCTCTGAAGTTTCCCTAATCATCTCGGGCCCAAGCAAAACATTATCCGTAGATTCCCACCAACAAGTCGGTGGTCGGCAAGATTGTCCATATAGAGCCTCAAAAGGTGTCATGCCAATACTAGTCTGATAGCTATTGTTGTAGGCGAACTCTACTAATGGAAGATGTTCCTTCCATGTCCCTCCAAAGTCCAAGATGCATAACCTCAAAAGATCTTCTAGAATCCAATTCACTCTTTCTGTTTGGCCATCCGTTTGAGGGTGATAAGCAGTGGTCAAACATAATTGCGTTCCTACTGCCTCTTGTAAGCTCTTCCAAAACTCACTAGTGAAAATGGGATATCGGTCGCCTATGATACTAGAAGGTATGCCATGTAGATGAACTATCTCTCGAAGATAAACAGATGCTAACCATGTCGCTGTTCTTTTACTCTTAACGGGAATGAAATGAGCGCTCTTGGTAAGTCTATCTACTACTATCCAAATCCCTGTATTACCCTTCCTCGACCTCGGCAACCCATCGACAAAATCCATGGAAACACTTTCCCATTTCCACTGTGGAATCTCTAAAGGGTGAAGCAAACCACCAGGCTACTTTTGCTCAGCCTTGACTTGTTGGCACACTAAGCTTCTAGAAACGAACTTAGCCACATCCTTCTTCATTCCGGCCCAAAATAAAACTCGCTTCATGTCCCTATACATCTTGTCTCCACCGTTATGTATGGTCAGCTTAGAACGATGTGCTTCTTCAAGGATTGTCTTTCCCAAACTCTCGTCTCGAGGTACGCAAAGTATCCCGTCCCTACGCAACCAACCTTTGTCATGGATAGTATACCTACTAAGGTAACTCGAAGACTCTCCTTTTATGAGCTTGTCTACTATCTCTATCAACTGTGGGTCATCTCGCTGTGCTGCACCTATATATCCCAAAAGCGTAGGTCGTACCTCTAACAATGCCAACAAACCGGGTACATAATCGATAGAGGTTCTAAAGTCAAAGGTAGAGATATAATCTAAACTCTGCCGCTCGACAAACAAAGGACTCAAAGTCAACTTCTTTCTACTCAAAGCATCAGCTACAACATTACCCTTGCAAGGGGTATATGCAATCCCAAAATCGTAGGATGCTAAGAACTCCATCCACCTTTGTTGCCTTAAGTTTAAATCTTTTTGAGAGAACAAGTATTTTAGGGACTTATGGTCTGTATACAACTCAAACCTCTCTCCTAGCAAATAGTGACACCAAAACTTAAGCGCAAAAACTATGGCAGCTAACTCTAAGTCGTGGGTAGGGTAATTCTTCTCATGGGCCTTTAACTGCCTTCCACCATAGAATATCACCCTTCCCTCTTGCATTAAAACTGCGTCAAGCCCTGTCCCGCAAGCATCGGTATACACTGTGTACGGTTTACTCCCATCAGGAAAAACTAAAAATGGAGCTGTCGTCAATGCCCTCTTCAAACGTTGGAAAGAATTGTCATAGTCGACATCCCAAGAAAAGGTCAAATTCTTTTTCGTTAACCATGTAAGTGGGACTGATATCTTAGCAAAGTCCTTAATGAATTTTCTGTAATAGCCTGCCAAACCAAGAAAACTTCTTACTTCTGTTACATTCTTAGGAACCTTCCAATCTTGGATTGCTACTACCTTCGCGGAATCCACATCTATCCCTTCCTTGGAGACCACATGTCCTAAGAACCTCACTTCCTTTCTCCGAAAATGACATTTGGAGAACTTAGCTTTGAGTTGATGTGCTTGAAGAGTCTCTAGGACTTCCCTAAGATGTAGGGCATGTTCTTCCTCGCTTTTAGAGAATATCAAAATATCATACACAAAGACCACCACGAACTTGTTTAGAAACTCCCTAAATACCCTACTCATCAAGTTTACAAAATATGCGGGTGCATTCGTCAAACCAAAAGGCATAACGAGCCATTCGAAGAAACGGTCGAGAGTCCTAAAAGCATTCTTATCTATACTATCCTCAACTACCCTCAACTGATGAAATCCTGTAGCTAAGTCCAACTGCGAGAAAACCGAAGCACCAACCAACTGATCAAACAAATCATCTATCCTCGGCAATGGGTGTCTGTTCTTCTTCATGAGCTTATTCAGCTCCCTAAAGTCCACGCACAATCTAAGTGAACCATCAACCTTCATGGCAAAAACAACAGGAGCCCCCCACTCTGAGATACTTCTTCTTATGAACCCTTTCTCAAGCAACTCTTTCACTTGTTTACTAAGCTCCCTCCTTTTTCTTGGAGCCATGTGGCGCACCAGCAATGTAACTAGCTTTGCATTGTCCACCAAATATATATGCAAATCTATCTCGCGTTTTGGAGGTAAGCCCCTAATCTCCTTAAAGACATCTACATACTTACGGGCTACTCGAACAGATTGCAAATCATCAATAGATGTGTCAAGAGATTCTAGGTAACTAAGCATAACAGAACCCTTAGGGTCACAATAAATATCGAGAGTATTACCCAAACTAGTCAACAGTCTAACTACCCTCTTTTCACAGTTGAGAATGGCACCATACCTGGTTAGCCATTCCATTCCTAGAATCAACCTATAGCCCGTGAAGCCAAGCATATAAGCGTTGAATTCGAACTCAATGCCATACACATATATTCTCAAATCCCAACATAACATAGAAAGATGAGCCGTACCCCCAATAGGATTTGAGACTACACTGGGATCCATAACTAAAATAGTATTTAGGTGCAGTGTTTCAACTAACGAAGCAAATATATACGAATGTGAAGCGCCAGAATCAAACAAAGCTCGAACAAGATGATCAAAAAGGAAAATCAAACTTTCAACAGAAATGTTTCTACCTCTCTCCTGTCCTGGTTCCATGAGAGCATGAACCTGCCCTCCAGAAGTAGATCATGTCCTCTGTCCTTGCCCTTGTCCTTGCCTTCTTGGGCAGTCTTTAATCATATGTTCTGCCTCACCACATTGGAAGCAACCCGTCTTCTTCTTCTACCTACAGTCCTTGCTTAAGTGGCTCGGTGTTCCACAATTAAAACATCTTTTCTTCCCTTGGCCCTTGTTATCCTTACCACCTTTATTTTGATGTTGCTGTGCTTTCTTTGGACCCACTTTCTTATCATGTACCTTAACTACATTAACACCTTTCTCCTCTTCATGCATCAGCGCCATGTCAACAAGTTTCTCAAAAGTAGCCCCCATAGGAATGTGGGACATAGCCAACCCCTGTAATGGTTCATTCAGACCCTTGGAAAATATCAAAGCCTTCTTATGTGGTGTATTGACTGATTCCATACCAAATCTTGCTAACTGGTTAAACTTGTTAACGTACTTGTTCACAGACAAACTCCCTTGTTTTATAGCCAAGAACCTCTCCGTGTATAAACTCTCCTCTGCTTGTGAAAGAAATTTCAATTCGAATCTTCGTCTGAAGTCTATCCATGTCTCCACTGGCATCCTCCATTAGTTACTTCCCACCAAAAGGAAGCTTCATCCTTCATCAACCAAGCAGCTAGTTGAACTTTCCTTCCATCGCCTATCTAAAAGATACCAATCAAGCCCTCCACTTCCTTGAGCCAATTCCGAGCCTCAACAAACGTCTCAGTCCCATAAAACGGCTTTCCTCCCATCACACGGAAGTCTTTGCATATCTTAGAGAAACCATCTACACGGGGAGAAGGTGGAGGAGCGACTGCAGCTGGGGGAGGAGGAACGTCTGCTGGGCCTGTGGTAGTAGCCCTAACCTCTAGATACCTTCGGAACCATCCTGGTATCTGTACGCCCTCTAGAAGATTAAGATCCCCTGACATGCTGAAACGAAAGGAAAAGAGATTCAAAACAGAGAATCGAGAGATAGATATATGGCTTTTGGGGATTATGTTTTTCATAATAAACTTTTCTCTTGAAAATACCCTCTTTAAAACATGTTTTGAAAATACTTCTTTCCAAAAATGCTTTTGAAAACATTTTTCAAAATCTTTTATCTGTTCTGGTAACTTTCAGCCCTGATACCACGTGTAACACCCCCCATCCATTAATGTCACTCACTAAGAGAATGCATTAACTTTCATGGAGTATTATAAGAGTATAGAACAGAATATCACAAGACAGATACATAAAAGGGTACTTAAGAAAATTTAAATTTTATTCATTGCAGTGGAAAAGCAAAACATGTCTGGTTACATCATCAAAACCATATACTAAAGCCAAGTACACAAATATCCATCTTGAACAAAATTATTATCAGAGTACATAAAAGTAAAACCATAATCCCACTCCAAATAGCCATAATGGAAAAGAGATAAAGCTGAGCATTACTTCCAACACTTCGAAGCACTTCAAGAAGAAAGAAATCCAAGTCAAGCTCCACTAATCCCACCCTGAGGACTGGGGGAGGGAGAAAGAAAAGAGGCGAAAACAAAAAAAAGGGTCAGACATACGTCTGGCGAGTCTAGTGACTTTAACAATATAATCAGTAAAGTAACATGATAAGAACATAAACTGGATATAAGATATGACAAGGTAACAAGATGAACAAGATATAACGTTGATTGCGCTTCTAATCACTATAAGATAATTCCTACACCGCACCAATACTAGTTCCATACTGAAAGTTGATCCCTCTTACTAAACATAATAATAATAATAATAATGATGATGATGATGATGATGGTAGTTTCGTGTACTCCCAGCTGCTGTCATAGGTGTCGCTTGCTCCGATCTCCACTAGTTGTACCCACTACCCACCCAATTCGATCAACTTCCTAACTCGTAGATACCTGTGCTGGTCCCACAGTAGGGTGTATCACTCCCTAAAGTGGCAACCAGATACTACTAAAAATGCACGGCTTATACCTACACAATGCAACAACGTCTTACCTACCAGCTCGGACCCACGAACGCACATGACTGCATTGGACTTGCATTGCCACCGCTAACTCTTTATTGACCTCTTATAATCAACCCCAGTAAGCGTGTCCCGTCCTCGACCTAGTTCGAGCTCACATAAATACAAAATGGGTTATTGGTTGAAAAGGGTCCACCCACTTGATACAAGCTTCCCTCCTAAGTTTGGTCCCCACTAGGAATTCCCACTTAACCCCTCTTTATTCTCATGTCTAATCACATGTTTCACCTTGGTTAAGATCTTCTAGTTATATTTCACGTGTCACCCATGTCACCCACTTAACCCCCATGTCTTACTACATGTCTTATCTTGGTTAAGTATTCATTAATTCACTATAACCGTAATTTTGCAAGACATCCCACATTAGATTGTCGTTTTACGGTTGCTGGATATGCAGGGCAGTTCCGGGAAGTCTTATACGCAATCCGAATCTAACCTCGTGTCTTTGCATTATTACATATCTAATTTTCTGCCTTTGACCTCCCACATTAGATTACAAAATTGCGGTTGTTGGATGTGCTGGGCGGTTCCGGGCAGTCTTATACCGCAATTCGAATCTAACCTCGTGTCTTAGGCGTTCATTATCACTTTCTTGATTCAAGTCCAAATTTTAAATCTTGGATTAAATTATATCCCAATTACCCATAATTTCCAATCTAAATTATGTTCATAATTTTAATCCAAATTAGGCCTAAAATCTTATGTATACATGTTATGCCAAATTATGCCCAAATCAATTTACGCTCATCGATATTAACAATTCTTACCAAAACCCATGTATACAAATTATATCCAATTATGCCCAATCCAACTTATGCCAAATCTCATGTGTATAATTCATACACAATTATGCCCAAATTGATTTATGCCAATAATCTCATTTTATTACAAATTTCCCCAAACTTTTCCCAATCGTTCAAACGTCATTCGTACACAAATCTCAACAAAATATGTTAGGCTCGAAGTTAGCCTAATCTCATAAAAAAAGGAAAAGAAGAGGAGAAGAGAATCAACATCAAAATTGGCATAAACATAAGAACAGACGTATGAAACATAAACAGGCATATAACGATAAACTGGATCAGAAAGGCATATGGCAGATTTATGGGTATGGATCTAAAAGATAATGATTTACAACTTGATAAGATTCATCTCAGTCACAGGCATATACATTAGATCCAATTTACAATCCTATCACAATTAATTTAAATTATATGTGAAAGTGACATAGATTCACAGCGATAGGATTTAGAAGAGAGAATAGGTCTGAATCTGATTTTTGAATTTGATTAGCTAAATCGTTGTTGTAGAATTTGAATCTTATCTTCCAATTTGAATACACTAATTTTGATTTGCTTTGGAGCAGAGAAGAGAGGCTAGTTTAATTTGGACTAGAGCAGCATGGAGGCGCCATGGATTAGTGTAATGAAATTAGGGTTAGGTCTAGGTGTGTTTTTATAGATGTATTAGGTGAATTAGGGCCTTTAGATTAGATTAGAGATCATCAGAACCACGCAGCTCAAAAGACACGTCATCCCGCCAATCCCAGAAGGACATATCAGCCCTAGACCTCAAAAATATGTCGGCCAGATCTGGACAGGAAGGTGTTGACACCTTATGGGGGGTTGACACTTATTTCGACACCCCTATAGTGGGGTCGACACTTATGTCGGCTCCCTTAGGGGGGATCGACACCCTAGAGCGGGAGATTTCCCGCTCACCCAGATTTTCTGATTTTGATTTTTGAACTCGTTTTTTATTTTTAATTATTATTTTAATTTTAATTTAAATTTAAATTTTGCTTTAAATTGAAATCTTCTAAGCTTCATAACTTCTTCATATGATATCCGATTTACGCAAACTCGGACTCTATTCCAAGAAGAATTCCGAGACGAATGCAATGGTGCAACTTGTTTCCTTTAATTCTTCTTATAAAAATTAGGTATTCTTTAATTATCCCTTATGTCATGTTTTTAAATTACGGGGTGTTACAATAGACATGAGTGGTCATGTTAGTTTGCAGTTTAAATTTGCGTTGGTGGCTCTAAAATAGTAAATTTATAGAAAGTAAGAATCTATCCTAGGGTAATTAAAACATATTATTATGTTGTATTTTGCATATTTTCTCAAATTGTTGCGTTCAACATTGACTAAGAGGCAGACCTGCTTCGGCTTTTGCGGTTAGCTTCATTGCTAATCAGTATCTTGGTGCTATTATCCGCTGATTTATGTCTACGTAACCTTAGTGCAATGGCCATTTTGAGTTTGCATCTGCTATGTTACATCTTTGATTTGTTAACTTAGTTATTTTTCTGGCACTTTATTTAGTTGGTTATAAGATCTTTCAAAGACTATCGTAAACCTCTTAAAGGCCTTTGCATGTGTGTGTTGCGTTTTCACTTGTTGAAGCCTGTTTTTATTTTGAATTGCATACACTAGCTCAGTGTTGTGTTGTCACCGTGATTTTCTTGTATTTGTAATTTTTGTGCTTAGGATCTTAGTTCCATGCATTGCCTAAAATTTACATTCTTGCATGTTAAGTAGATCCACTTGCTGGAAACAAATTTTGTTTAAATATGTAATGTCCCGTATTTTTGGTGGCCAATTAAAATATATATTTTGATTATATAACGAAGTTTGAACGTTAAATTTATATAATTATAAATCGAGCTCAAAATGGTGCGGTAGTTCGTAATATTGAATTTTGAACTTCAACTAAATATACAGAATCCATTTTTAAATCGGATTTCTATAAAACAAGAAACGTGTGAATCTTGTTGATTATAATTTTCACATGAAAGAGAAAAATTCAGATTTCGTGTTATAGATTGTTAGTTATGTCCAATACAATTTTTAAAATAGTCGCTATGGAAATCGTTATTCAAATATAATGTTTATTTAATACATTTAATACGATTTTTATATAATTTGAATAACCGTTAACTCGAAATTGATGATATCAAGTCATGTAGATTATATTTGGAATTGTATATATATTCTGTTTGGATATATATGATAAAAATATTTTATTATGATTTATTTGAGTTAATTTGGAATTTAAATAATATTTTATTCGATATTATTTGAGCGTTAAAAATAACCATTTTTGCAAATGGTCTCAATTTTCGATGAAATTAGTTCCATTGGAACCGTATCGTAAAATTATTGTAAGAAAATCAAACTTCATGGCAAACCGATATCGTATGTGACTTCGGTGGCCAAAAACGTTTCTATTCTATTTAATTGTTTAAATTGTTTAGACAGTGGTAACTTTTAACGAATAAACGACTGGTCAAACAAACTCCAAATTTAATGAAACAAGATTCATTGGATCCGTTGGGAAGAGGTCTAGTAAAATGTCAAGGTCTCATATTTTTTTGATTTTTTCTGTAATTACGGGATTTTAAACGCTTGATTTTTTTATCGATATTTATAAAGGACTTTTCACAAACAACCTAGGAATTCGAAAAAACCTGTCTCACTGGGTGCGGAATATTTTTTTTATGCTAGGATTAGCATTTGTATCGAAGAAAATAGTAGTAGATTGTAGTTGTTTTGAAACATTTCTCCATGGCAAAGTTAAGTATAATAAATTATTAATAAAACCTATCTATATCCATATTGAGTACATAAATATCATGTAAAAATACATTACAGTATCATTTTCAACGGCACACACAATCTCTTATACATACAAACATAAACAACATAATAAACATTACAAAAGAACGTCTATTTACACAATTGAATAAGATGCATATTCAACCGTAAAATACATACACTTCATTCTTCATTCTTAAGTAAATGGTAAGCGCACTGTCCCTATCCATCAGCTATTCTACCTAAGGCCTAACGAAGTGAAATTTGTTTCAACTAACCTAGTTTATTGTTGCAGACCCTATTTCTTCATCTTTAAGTTTTGCCGCAACTAATATAGTATATATGTATTGGCATATCCGTAGCTTATCCCAAGAAAACGTACCTACAAAGCCCCGTCAATGAAATGAAAGAAAGTTGGCCATATCGAAATCACTTAACAACTTATGCTACCTTCTGCCTATCCTAAAATTCCACATGCCTACTGCATACTACGTGCTTACTACCTATCTTCTCGCATGTACATAACCCAACCTTCTCAGAAAAACGCGAGCCTTTCCTTAACCAAAAATAAATAAAAACTCCAATGATTCTTCCAACAAGCAAATTCAAAAATTGAATATCTTCTCTTCCAGCATAAACCGAAAACTCCATGGCGTATCGAAACAAAACTCAAGTATATAAATAAAAGAAAGGTTCCATTCATGTTAAAACCTAGTCAAATCCAACCGCAGATTCTGACGTGGGTGTTGAGTATTGGTGGCTGCTCGGTTGAAGGTGGAGCTGACGTTGCTCGTAGAGGCGGAGTGAGCGCCTGAGGGAGGGTTCTTCGATGTCGGATCTGGGTAGAATGGGAAGAGCGGAACAACGTTGCGAGGGGAGATGTTGTCCGTTCTTTGGAAAGGTGAGTGCTGTAGGAGTGGAGGCGATGAAGTTTGAAATCAAGCTGGAGAGAGAGAAAAGGAACGCGCACTGGTGAAGAATGGATGGCGGTTCGTGAGGTTGTGTGGGCCAAACCTCGAAGACAGGTGGAGGGCAGGCAGGCGGATCATTCGCTGAGGGTGCTCCTCCACTGGTGATCGAGAGGGGGTCTGCACAGTTAATGGATGAAGTGGAATAGTGTGAGGAACAAAGGCCGTTGGAAGAACGAATGAGCAGTGAAGGAGGACATGTTCTTTAGTGTGTAAAGATGGATACGTTTAATATATCCAATCAAATAAAGGAGCATAGCAGCAGTAGGTGAAACATGGTATGATGGTGGCGCGACGTCATCATTGTAGAGCAGCGGGGTTTTATCTGTTGAAGGAGGAAGGAGCTTCTATCGGCAAGAAGTCAAACATATCAACCGATTTTCCACTAAAATGTATTAGTTTAAATTAAACTTTAATTAAGAATTAATTAATTAATTAATTTGTGTGACCTTATATAATCAAATTGTGGCATTGTTTTGAACAGCATACAAGGATAGCAGAAACGAAACAAGGAGGATGACTGGAAGAATATATTCGGCCCTGTAACTGTTGGTAATGAAGTAATTAGATCATTAATTTATTAACTTATGGGGTAATTAAATAATTGTTTATTTAATTAAATCATAATCACATGCAGGAGTTGTTGGGAATGAAAACATCATGGTGCAGCATACTATCGGTCTAGCATGAGAACGAAGAAACATAACTGTAACAATCAGCCTTTACTTTTGGTTAATATAAAGTAACTAATTCTTAAGTTATAATTATAACATATTATTAGTTAATATAATTTCATAATTGTAATAATCAAACTAGTGCAAGGCTTTCAAGCTGAAGCAAGTACACCAGCGAAACAAATATACGGTTACGTGAAAACAGAAGAGGACGGCCAGAAATCTTTTAACCTGATGTAATTAAATTAGTTAAATTAAATATTTGGTTAAGGAAATAATTATTTAATTTAAATAGGTATAACTTATATCATTAATAACTCAGTGATTTATTATCAAAATTCAACAAACCATATACCATTGGGATCGTCTTGATGAATGCTACGCTATGGAACAGAAAGAATGGAATTGGAATCAACTAGATTTTCTGTTAAATTAGACACTGGATTAATTTGACTGAAACGAGTTGTTTAAACAGCGAATCAAATCAAGGTCAGTTACACTCAGTTTTTCCCACTTATATTTTCTATAATCCGGGTTTTATAATTGTGTGTTATGGTTGCTAGTTGATTGTTTATTATTTATATATTCATATATTGATTGAATTTCTGAAATTAAACGTTGTTCAATTTCAGTGAAAACCAAATCATTATTTTAACGATTGGAACCAATTAAAGTAACGTACCTTGTTGGTCACGTTTATATTATAAACATGTTTATTTTAATGGATTGCTTGAATTTTGTGTGATGTTAAATAAATTGGTTGATATAAATAGCCAATATTTACTGTCACTGAAATAATCAGTTAAAATGAATTTATGTGTGATAATATATTCTGATGCAGAGAAGAACATGTTGGAGGGATCCAGCCGGATTCCTCAAATGTATTGTTTATTTTCATATTTCAATTATATGAAATGTTTAACCCATATGATTGGATGGTCGACCTGATCACTGATTGTTGAATCTAAATTCAGCAATTGTTTTGTTATTAAGCAATGGGTGATATTGGTTGAGTAATCGGCAGCATATGGCCGAAAAAATACATTGTTTTATAAATATCGATTTACCATCATGAGAATCGATATAAATGAAGTTATAAAATTTGTTTTATAACTGAAGATATTTTTTTTAATCTATTACTTTGAATAAAAGTTTGTTAAAAGAAAATAATTATTTATTATTTAAGTTTATAATTAATTATTAATTGATTTTATTAAGTAAAATCTGATATTAATCAGATTTGTAACCCAGAGATAGAGAACTAACCCAACGATTAAGAATCGAATAATTATTTTTAACGAAAACAATTAAATGGAATTATTTAAATTAATTATATTATTAATTAATTTAAAGGAAGGAGTAATTGGAATCAGTTAACGAAATAACTGTGTTTTGGGTTGACTAAGTCAATCCTTTTAAAGTGAGAGTAATTATTAATTAGTTTGTTTTGAATTAATATAAGGAAATGGTTTAACGAATATTTGTTTTAATTTTAATAATAATTTAAAAAGGGAATTTATTATTCAATTAATTTAATAAAGAAATTAACTACTTCTACAGTAGTTAATGATTAAAGTAAATTTTTATTTTAAATAATAATAATAATTTAGGAGATTACTTTTATTTGAATTCATTTAAAAAGTAATCGAAGTTGAAATAGAATTGAATTGAATTGTGAAAAAGAGTTATGAATGCATTTTATATTTTAAAGCCAAATTTTGATAACAAAGTTATAAAACGAACTTTAACCAAATACGATAGCTGAAATTAATTATTTACTTAATAATGAATTAAGTAAAAGGGAATTGAAAATAAAAAGGTTTATATTAAGCCCCAGTTGTAGATACGAAATTTATAAAAGGAAACAAGGTGTTAAAATGTTAATTTTAAATTAACATTATTTAATAATGGAATTAAGTTAAATGGGGATTTGAAATAAGATTTTCAAAGCGGAAATCGGGTAAAATGGATTAGAAAAGGAATTGTTAAAAGTGAATTTGGTAAAGGAGCGAGTGATAGGATTTTTGTAACAAAAATCGGTGTTATAAAATGAATTGTTAAAGAAGTAGAAGTTATATGTGATATTTTAGTAAGCAATTACTTAATCAGTGAACTAAGGGGAAAATTATTATATTTGAGAAGAGATTTCCAAAAGCAAGAAGGTTTGATAAAACCATAATTTAAATAAAATAGAAAGGGATTTGTTTTGATATTAAAATAAAATATCGATTTTGGATTACAACTCATTTCTATCTTAAGATAAAAACGTTGTTGATCTAGGTCCGAGAGTTAATTAAAATACCCCAACTAGAACCACTTCAGGATTATCTAAGATGATATTAGTTGTAATGGTAAAGAGGAGTAATAAATTATTATTTCCATTAGAGAAATAATGATGCAACATTATCGGTAAAGATTTGAAGAATATATACTGAGGATTTCAAACTGAGGAAAGTAAAAGGAGAATACGTGAAAATATAATAATATTTTCGAATTAAAAGAAAGTGAAAATTTGAGTTTTAAAATAGGATTATTCTATAAGAATAAACATTGGTTATTGTTTCCAAGTAATGAAACAAAAGAGAGTCCGTAACATTGTTTTATGAGTAATGAGTTGAATTAATTTCCCAATTATAAATAATGAAGAATGAGGTGACAAATGTTTTAAAAAGAGTTAAATGGAAATGGAATATGGTTATAAGATATTTTTCTAGTTATTATAATGAAATGGTCTTGAGAATCATTAGTATGTTAAATAAGAAAGTAAATACAGTATTTTAACAACCACATCTATATTGATTGGTTTAACCATCAAGCACCATTTTTGTATCCAAATATGTCGTGTGCGAAGCACGTGCGTTAGTCTTTAATTAACCATACGTTTAATTATTATTAATTAAAGAGGCCAAGTGATGCTGAATACTGGACCAGTGAACTCATTTTATTTCCTTGATGTAAAAACCGTTTATTTTGATAGTTAAATCACCGACTATCAAATCTGGCTAAAAGCGTTATTGGTATGGAAAGACCGGAGATCGAATTTATATTCGAAAATCATTCCGAGCAACAAATACATGAAGATATCAAAAGATGATTGAGATGGATCATTGAAGACTGTGGATCTTCGTAAGCGGAAGGATTACGAATAATCTCTGGTTTAGAGGCCAGAGATATACTGTGATTCTATCGTGGTTGAAATCTACGGATTGTAAGGATTTCTCGCAATTGATCCATAGGTTGATACCTAGGATGTGGTAGGAGGGTACCTTTGGTTCATCCTGTTCCTGAATGACTTGTATGGATGAGTGTTTGACAGAGTATATCAAAAGGAATCACGTACGTTGATTTCTTCAAATGTATTTTTGTTGATGGCGGAGAAGAGCGCACTTCTCATAACTTAACAGCTAGAGTATTTTTGTGGACATCGATTAGTGATATTCAGTGGATTTGACAATGTGACATTCAAAGTAAATGATGGCTAAATGTTCAAAAGAAAATTAAATTAAATAAACAAATTTGTCCTCTAGCCTCATCAATTGGGAAATGGCATAAAATCGGGTAGGTCGCATGGCTATGTGGGTCGCACCCATCAAAAGGGTATATCATTATCTGATCTGGTGAAATTAAATGCCTTCGTTGTCCCTAAATTTTTTTTATGTATGTTATCTGTTCGGTTGGCTAGCCCCCAACCGTGGTAATGATATATTCGGTACTCTCAAAGTATAGTGAGAGGCCGGTCAAGTTTAGCCTGGGTTGCAAGATTTTCTTGTTGAACCCCAATGTATTCACCTCCAGAGGTACATTGTCGGGAAGGTGGGCCCATACCTTGCTAGGAAATCCATTCTCCAATAAGCGCTCGCGATTTTGGTTGTATATTATATGTGGAGCGTGAGATGCAAGCATTCCACTAGATTGATATTTATTTGTATTTAAACACTATTATAATATCAGAATAATATTGTTTTCAAATGTTTTGGTTATTGTAAGGTAAAAACCGTCCGTATTTATGTGTGGATTCGGTCTTATGATTATCTTTTTCTTTCAAAAAGATTTTGACGTTAAAATCAAGTTGTGTGATGTCTTTAAACTTAGTGTGTTTTTCTCACTCTGGTTTACCAGACTGACCCGGTGTTTGCAATGCTCGGGTTAGACCGAGGTGTACAGGTCCAGGTTATCGGATCCTGCAAAGTCCAGAGACGAGCTGGATGTGTTCAGACTTATGATATTATACCATATATGATTGTTATTCCTCTGTGTGTTGTATATGAGGATAGGTTATTATAATTGTCCAGATGTGTGATGTACTCTGATGATTGTAAGTTTAAATTTCAAGCTCTCAGTAAAAATTTATTTCTATATTATATTTTATTCGGCTGCGATGTGAGACTCTGTTTCTGATTTGTTTCTTCTTCTTCTATTCTAATATTTCCTTCTTTCTTATCTCACTCTCAGATTTCTTTCTAATATCTATCTGCTTTCCTGTATAATTTGAGTGGACATGGTTTGATTAATGTCGGCTTAAACTGTACTAAAAAGTGGGTCGTTACACTTGGTATCAGAGCAATGGTTTAGTAATAAACTTGGCTCTGTGGTATAACTCGATAGAGATGGGGTCAGTAATGCCCTAGATTAGGTTGAGTGTTTATATATGAGAGAACTTATTTGTAAATTTTATATACAAATGTTTTGTATTGTGTTGGTTGATCGGTTCAAGTGTTGAAAAGCGTCGAGTTGACAATGGATACAATATTGTTTTGTAAAGAGGGTAAATGAAATAATTTTACCCAAATTATATTTTTGTAGAGAAAAGGAATAATTTTATTACATTATTGAGATATATGTGTGTTTGATTGTTTTGAATACGATTCCAATTGGATTCAAAATTTGAATTGGCACTTAACCCAGTTAAGTGGAATTAAATTCAGAAACGATATTGAAATTAAATTAAATAAATTTGGAATTTGGATAAACCATTATTAAATGGAAATCAAAATGGTATTAATTGATTGATATTTAAATATGAAAACCCAAGTGAAAATAATCAAGTAAAGATTGATCGGGAATATAAATTCAATGGAATAATTTGATTGGGTTGATTGTGCATTGTTCGTTGATTGTTGTTAGATTGATTGGCTATAATTCATCAGTGCTTCATAAGAGTTAAATGAATTGAAGACTGAATCCCAATATTATAATTTGGAATAGAATCGCTTGTGAATTGAAACTGAATGATTATCCCTAGTATTCACCTATACCTTTTTAAATTGAATTGATGTCGCATGTTTAATTATGTAAATTTGCGTTGTTATACTTAATTAATGAAATGTTATTTTAAAATTTCATGTATATGCTACTTACATGGTAAACTAAGTTAAGTACAGGTGCCAGATGGCCATGAGGATTGTTTTTTGTTGCGAATATTGCACGTAAATTAAGGAGTATGCTCAATAGCGCTCGTAAAAGGTACACATATGCGAAAATATAAATTTTGGGTTTTGAATTTTGTTTTCCGACCGTATGGGTCGATGTATATATATTATTTGTTCCTGCCATATCGCAGATGTCACACCGTACAGGGGAGACTCTGCCGAATTTTTCAGGGAATTTAAAGTGTTATAATTTTTTTGACGTTTTTGAAAATTTTGATTAATGATAATAATTTGGTTTTCGATTTATAATAAATTGGATTTTAAAGTATAATGGGTTTACGATATTTTTTTCTACCTTAGTAATTTCGGGGACGAAATTCTTTTAAGGGGGGAGATTGTAATGTCCCGTATTTTTGGTGGCCAAATATTTAATTTAATTTATTATTTTAAATATTGGTTTGGAATTTTGAATGGATTTAAAATATATGTTTTGATTATATAACAAAGTTTGAACGTTAAATTTATGTAATTATAAATCGAGCTCAAAATGGCGCGGCAGTTCGTAATATTGAATTTTGAACTTCAACTGAATATAAATAATCTGTTTTTAAGTCGGATTTCTGTAAAACAAGAAATGTGTGAATCTTGTTGATTATAATTTTCACATGAAAGAGAAAATTTTAGATTTTGTGTTATAGATTGTTAGTTATGTCCAATTCAATTATTAAAATAGTCGCTATGGAAATCATTATTAAAATATAACGTTTATTTAATATATTTAATAGGATTTTAATGTAATTTGAATAACAGTTAAATCGAAATTGACGATAACGAGTTATGTATATTATATTTGTAATTTTATATATATATATATATATTCTGTTTTGATATATATGATAAAAATAATTTATTATGATTTATTTGAGTTAATTTGGAATTTAAATAATATTTTATTCGATATTATTTGAGCGTTAAAAATAGCCATTTTTGCAAACGGTCTCAGTTTTCGATGAAATTAGTTTCATTGGAACTGTATCGTTAAATTATTGTAAGAAAATCAAACTTCGTGGCAAACTGATATTGTATGTGACTTCGGTGGCCAAAAACATCTCCGTTCTATTTAATTGTTTAGATTATTTAGACAGAGGTAAGTTTTAACGAATAAACGACTGGTCAAACAAATTCCAAATTTAATGAAACAAAATTTGTTGGATCCATTTCTAGTTAAATGTCAAGGTCTCATATTTTTTTGTTTTTTCTGTAATTACGGGAATTTTAAACGCTTGATTTTTTTTATTGATATTTATAAATGACTTTTCACAAACAACCTAGGAATTCAACAAAACCTGTCTCATTGGGTCCGGAATATTTTTTTTATGCTAGGGTTAGCATTTATATCAAAGATAACAGAAGTAGGTTGTAGTTGTTTTGGAACATTTCTCCATGGCAAAGTTAAGTATAATAAATTATTAATAAAACCTATCCATATCCATATTGAGTACATAAACATCATGTACAAAATACACTGCAATATCAATTTCAACGGCACACACAATCTCTTGAACATACATACATAAACGACATAACAAACATTACAAAAGAACATCTACTTACAAAATTGAATAAGATGCGTATTCAACCGTAAAATATATACACTTCATTCTTCATTCTTAAGTATATGGTACCCGCACTATCCCTATCCATCATTTATTCTACCTAAGGCCTAACGAAGTGAAATTTGTTTCGGCTAACCTATTTTACTGCTGCAGACCCTATTTCTTCATCTTTAAATTTTGCCGCAACTAGTATAGTATATATATATTGGCATATCCGTAGCTTATCCTAAGAAAATGTACCTACAAAGCCCCCATCAATGAAATGAAAGAAAGTTGGCCCTGTAAAAGTCACTTAACAACTCATGCTACCTTCTGCCTATCCTAAAATTCCACATGCCTACCGTGTACTACGTGCTTATCTACCTATCTTCTCGCATGTACATAACCCAACTTCTCAGAAAAACGTGAGCCTTTCCCTAACAAAAAATAAATCAAAACTCCAATGTTTCTTCCAGCAAGCAAATACAAAAATTGAATATCTTCTCTTGCAGTATAAACCGAAAACTCCATGGCATATCGAAACAAAACTCAAGTATATAAATAAAACAAAGGTTCCATTCATGTTAAAACCTAAGCAAATCCAACATCATATTCTGACGTGGGTGTTGAGTATTGGTGGCTGCTCGGTTGAAGGTGGAGCTGACGTTGCTCGTAGAGGCGGGGTGAGCGCCTGAGGGAGGGTTCTTCGATGTCGGATCTGGGTAGAATGGGAAGAGAGGAACAACGTTGCGAGGGGAGATGTTGTTCGTTCTTTGGAAAGGTGAGTGCTGTAGGATCGGAGGCGCTAAAGTTTGAAATCAAGCTGGAGAGAGAGGAAAGGGACGCGCACTGGTGAAGAATGGATGGTGGTTCGTAAGGTTGTGTGGGCGAAACCTCGAAGTGAGGTGGAGGGCAGGCAGGCGGATCATCCGCCGGTGGTGGCTCCTCCTCTAGTGATCGAGAGGGGGTCTGCGCGGTTAATGGATGAAGTGGGATAGTGTGAGGAATAATGGTTGTTGGAAGAATAATAAGCAGTGAAGGAGGACGTGTTCTTTACTGCGTAAAGATGGGTACGTTCAATATATCCAATCAAATGAAGGAGCATAGCAGCAGCAGGTGAAACATGGTATGATGGAGGCGCGATGTCATCATTGTAGAGCAGTGGGGTTTTATCTATTGAAGGAGGAAGCAGCTTCTATCGGCAAGAAGTCAAACAGATCAGCCGATTTTCCACTAAAATGTATTAGTTTAAATTAAACTTTAATTAATAATTAATTAATTAATTAATTTGTGTGATCTTATATAATCAAATTGTGGAATTGTGTTGAAAAACAAACAAGGATAGTAGGAACGAAACAAGGAGGATGACTGGAAGAATATATTCGGCCCTGCAACTGTTGATAATGAAGTAAACAGATCATTAACTTATTAACTTATGGGGTAATTAAATAATTGCTTATTTAATTAAATCATAATCACACGCAGGAGTTATTGGGAATGAAAACATCTTGGTGAAGCTATCGGTCTAGCATGAGAACAAAGAAATATAAGTGTAACAATCAGCCTTTACTTTTGGTTAATATAAAGTAACTAATTCTTAAGTCATAATTATAACATATTATTAGTTAATATAATTTTGTAATTGTAATAATCAAATTAGTGTCGGGATTTCAAGAAGAAGCAAATACACTAGGGAAAAAAAATATGGTTGCAAGAAAACAGAAGAGGACGGCCTGAAGTCTTTTAACCTGATGTAATTAAATTAGTGAAATTAATTATTTGGGTAAGTAAATAATTATTTAATTCAAATAGGTGTAGCTTATATCATTAATAACTCAGTGATTTATTATCAGAATTCAACAAACCATATACTGTTAGGATCATCTTGATGAATGCTACGCTATGGAACCGAAAGGACGGAATTGGAATCAACTGGATTTTCTGTTAAATTAAACACTAGATTAATTTGATTGAACGAGTTGTTTAAACAGCGAATCAGATGAAGGTGAGTTAAACTCACTCAGTTTTTCCTACTTATATTTTATATAATTCTGGTTTTATAATTGTGTGCTTTGTTTACTAATGGTTGATTGTTTTTTATTTATATATTTATATATTGATTGAATTTCTGAAATTAAATGTTGTTTAATTTCAATGAAAACCAAAAACCAATTAAAGTAACGTACCTTTTTGGTCACGTTTATATTATAAACGTGCTTATTTTAATGGATTGCTTGAATTTTGTGTGATGCTAAATAAATTGGTTGATATAAATAGCCATTATTTACTATCATAGAAATAATCAGTTAGGATGAATTTATGTGTGATAATATATTCTGTTGCAGAGAAGAACATGTTGGAGGGATCCAACCGGATTCCTCAAATGTATTGTTTATTTTCATATTTCAATTATATGAAATGTTTAACCGATATGATTGGATGGTTGACCTGATCACTGATTATTGAATCTAAATTCAGCAATTGTTCTGTTATTAACCAATGGGTGATATTAGTTGAGTAATCGGCAGCATATGGCCTGAAAAATACATTGTTTTATAAATATCGATTTACCATCATGAGAATCGATATAAATGAAGTTATAAAATTTGTTTTATAACTGAAGGTAGTTTTTTTTAATCTATTACTTTGAATAAAAGTTTGTTAAAAGAATATAATTATTTATTATTTTAGTTTATAATTAATTATTAATTGATTTTATTAAGTAAAATCTGATATTAATCAGATTTGTAAGCCAGAGAGTAGAGAACTTACCCAACGATTAAGAATCGAATAATTATTTTTAAAGAAAACAATTAAATGGAATTATTTAAATTAATTATATTATTAATTAATTTAAAGGAAGGAGCAATTGGAATCAGTTAACGAAATAACTGTGTTTTGGGTAGACTAAGTCAATCGTCTTAAAGTGAGAGTAATTATTAGTTAGTTTGTTTTGAATTAATCTAAGGAAATGGTTTAAAAAATATTTGTTTTAATTTTAATAATAATTTAAAAAGGGAATTTATTATTCAATTAATTTAATAAAGAATTAAATACTTCTACAGTAGTTAATGATTAAAGTAAAGTATTAGTTTAAATAATATTAATAGTCTAGGAGATTACTTTTATTTGAATTCATTTAAAAAATAATCGAAGTTGAAATAGAATTGAATTGAATTGTGAAAAGAGTTATGAATGCATTTTATATTTTAAAGCCAAATTTTGATAACAAAGTTATAAAAGGAACTTTAAGCAAATACGATAGCTGAAATTAATTAATTACTTAATAATGAATTAAGTAAAAGGGAATTGAAAATAAAAAGGTTTATATTAAACCCTAGTTGGAGATACGAAATTTATAAAAGGAAATAAGGTGTTAAAATGTTAATTTTAAATTAACATTATTTAATAATGGAATTAAGTAAAATGGGGATTTGAAATAAGATTTTCAAAGCGGAAATCGGGTAAAATGGACTAGAAAAGGAATTGTTAAAAGTGAATTTGGTAAAGGAACGAGTGATAGGATTTTGTAACAAAAATCGGTGTTATAAAATGAATTGCTAAAGAAGCAGAAGTTAAATGTGATATTTTAGTAAGCAATTACTTAATCAGTGAATTAAGGGAAAAAACGATTATATTTGAGAAGAGATTTCCAAAAGCAAGAAGGTTTGATAAAACCATAATTTAAATAAAATAGAAAGGGATTTGTTTTGATATTAAAATAAAATATCGATTTTGGATTTGAGACGACCCGCCCCACACCAGCCGGTATTTCATCCGAAAGTGCATTGTACACATGCCCGACTATCACGGAACGGTAGCCAAAGAAAGGAAAGAAGAGAACGAACTAATAAAGAACCTGTAGAATGTCTCACAGTGCATGGAATAAAATATAATAGTAACATACTTTGACATAAAACAGGCGAGACAGTGCATAAGCTGACGACTAAACATCATAGCAACGGAAAATCCAAATACAGCTTATGATCCAATACCATTATTATAACTTTGTAAAATACTGTCTCTGAAGCAAAAAGAAAGGAAGGGTACACTACTAATGCCCAAAGTAGTGACCAGCAGCGACACAGGGAGAATATCTATATATCATACGTGGAAGCCTCCTGCTCGTCTCCGGTACAGCTACTCGTGCATACCACCTAACCTGTCTCTAGTCTGCTCGTGAGAGCACCTAGAGTAATAAGAAGAGACATAAAACTCTGGGTCAGACAAAAAGTCTGGTATGAGTGATAAGCAGCTAAACAGAACAATAATAGGTATACTAAACCATACCTGAACCTGGACCTGCAACCAAAGAGTTAGCACTACATACCGTACGATACTCTAAGGTGCCATTAATATATAGTGTAAAGAGTACGGGGGTGGGGGTGTGCATGTCATAATGATGGCAAACAAATCAAACGTAGCAACCATCCTCACATCTCTCACTCAGTGCGTAAAGCATACGATATCCACCACTTTTAATCACTAGACCCATCGAAGTAGTGACGGAGTTCGACTTGTACAACTACTGCTACTACCAAGCTTACCTCATGGAGTCATGACCAAATCTTTACAAATGACCCCACTTCATTGGTCTATAGCTCTTTAGTCATACCTAGGCCACTGTGGCCCTAAATCCGTTCACGTACTCCCTACACATTGTGATCCAAAGTCACAAACATCGACAACCCCTTTTGCACGTCCCGCAACAAAGCCCAACTCATGAAGCTGACTCGTTGGTACCCATCTGGATCCTGAGTTCTACTTCCTATTTGGACTTTCTTTTCATCTCGGGTTTTCATCGAATTGGAGTTGGTCTTCAGAAAATTCATCGCGTAATCGCAGCTCCAATCCGGTTCGGGTCGGTTGTGCATGTACTCCAGTCCTCATCAGTTCGGTTCGGATGCCTCTACCTCTGCCTCTGCCTAGGTTCGGCTCGGTGGTTGCTTCCTGGTTCGGTTCGGTGATTGCTCCCTCCTTGACATCTCGATCTGATCCGGTGCTTTGCTCCAACTCCAGCTCCAAGCTTGGTCCTCCGATCTGATCCCGCTCCCTGGCTCTAGTCCGATTCGATCTCCACGCCCTTGCTTCCGATCTGATTCATTGTTGGTCTCTCCGATCCGATCCCCTGTCCAACTCCAACTCTAAGCAAATGGCCTTCCTTCTTGCCAAGCCCCTTATGCTAAGTTCCAATCCGAATCGAGTCCACTTGCCTGGTTCTCCTGTCCGATCCGAGTCCAATAATCCGGTCCGGTTTGAAACCCTGCACATTTCCTACAGCTTTCCAGCGACTGTTTTACGCCATACGACGGCGTTTTCGACCAATCTAACAGTTCTAATCAATCACAAAACATACCATACAGTCATAGCAACATAGAGAATCAACCATAAACATCAAAACAACAACCATAGCATGTAAATTGGATCAAACATAGCCAAAATCCCATACTTTCCCTTAAGCATGTTTAAGAAAAACTAATGATATGATTAGCAAAACTTAATCAAATTAACCAAATTTTCTAACAAAGGTCTAAAACATTATTTTCGAATTTATGAATATTTTTCCAGAATTTATTAGTGTATAAATTCGCTAATCAACACTAATTACCCTTAATTAACCATAATTAGTGAGGAACTATGCAAATCACTCACCTTGGCCACAAATAAAATACCAAATCTGAAATGAATCTCTGTTTGGTGTTGTTCCCAATGCAACACAGTAGTTCTACCTCTATTCATGTGCTAATCCTCTTTGATTTGATGTTGCTAAGCTTAATCCTTGATTAGAAAGTGATTTGGAGATGTTTTAGAGGTTGGAGGCCATTATTAGGGTTCTTAGGGGTAGATGGCGGCTAGAAAACTGAAATGAAATGAAGACCTAACTCATTTCAGCCTCCCCATAACCCTAATCCCGAAATGGGTTATGGGCCCATTTACTAATCACCTCATTTGGCCCGGTTAAGCAGTTTTTCACCTACTGAAACTTGTTTCAGCCATATCTCCCAAACGGTGAGTCCGTTTGGCTAATGTGACCACTCTACGGAATTGTAAACCATCCCGGAGCCAATGGAAGTGGTTTCAGGTCAAAACTCCTTTCCAATCAAAAGTTATGGCCAAAACAAGATCAGCTAGGGGCGAAACGGTCATTTAAAAATCGGGAAAAATCATGAACATGGGAAATGACCCCAGTAGTCGTCTCCCAAAGTTACATGACCATACGACTTCGTATGTGAAAGAAATAAATATTCTACGATCCTATCATGTGTAGAATGCGGGTCGTTACAGGATTACAACTCATTACTATCTTAAGATAAAAACGTTGTTGATCTACGTCTGAGAGGTAATTAAAATACCCCAACTAGAACCTTTTCAGGATTATCTGAGATGATATTAGTTGTAATCGTAAAGAGGAGTAATAAATTATTACTTCCATTAGAGAAATAATAATGCAACATTATCGGTAAAGATTTGAAGAATATATATTGAGGATTTCAAACTAAGGAAATTAAAAGGCGATTACGTGAAATTATATCAATATTCTCGAATTAAAAAAAGTGAAAAATTGAGTTTTAAAATAGGTTTATTCTACAAGAATAAGCATTGGTTATTGTTTCCAAGTAATGAAACAAAAGTGAGTTCATAACGTTGTTTTACGAGTAATGAGTTGAATTAATTTCTCAATTATTAATAATGAAGAATGAGGTGACAAATGTTTTGAAAAGAGTTAAATGGAAATGGAATATGGTTATAAGATATTTTTCTAGGTATTATAATGAAATGGTCTTGAGAATCATTAGTATGTTATAATAAGAAAGTAAATACAGTATTGTAACAACCACATATATATTGATTGGTTTAACCATCAAGCACCATTTTTGTATCCAAATCTGTCGTGTGTGAAGCACGTGTCTTAGTCTTTTATTAACCATACGTTTAATTATTATTAATTAAAGAGGCCAAGTGATGCTGAATACTGGACCAGTGAACTCATTTTATTTCCATGATTTAAAAACTGTTTATTTTGATAGTTAAATCACCGACTATCAAATCTGGCTAAAAGCGTTGTTGGTATGGAATGACCGGAGATCGAATTTATATTCGAAAACCATTCCAACCAACAAATACGTGAAGATATCAAAAGATGATTGAGATGGAGCATTGAAGACTGTGGATCTTTGTAAGCGGAAGGATTACGTATAATCTCTGGTTTAGCGGCCAGAGATATACTGTGATTCTGTCGTGGTTGAAATATACGAATTGCAAGGATTTCTTGCTATTGATCCATAGGGTGATACCTAGGATGTGGTAGGTGGGTACCTTCGGTTCATCCTGTTCCTGGATGACTTGTATGGACGAGTGTCTGATAGAGTATTTCCAAAGGAGTCACGTACGTTGATTTCTTCAAACGTATTTCTGTTGATGGCGGAGAAGAGCTCACTTCTCTTAACTTAACAGCTAGAGTATTTTTGTGGACATCAATTAGTGATATTCAGTGGATTTGACAGTGTGACATTCAAAGTAAATGATGGCCAAATGTTTAGAAGAAAATTAAATTTAATTAATAAATTTGACCTCTAGCCTCATCAACCAGGAAATGGCACAAAATCGGGTAGGTCGCATGGCTATGTGGGTCGCACCCATCAAAAGGGTATATCATTATCTGATCTGGTGAAATTAAATGCCTTCGTTGTCCCTAATTATTTTTGTATGTATGCTATCGGTTCGGTTGGCTTGCCCCCAACCGTGGTAATGATATATTCCGTAGTCTCAAAGTATAGTGAGGGGGCGGTCATGTATAGCCTGGGTTGCGAGATGTTCTTGTTGAACCCCAATGTATTCATCTCCACAGGTACATTGTCGGGAAGGTAGCCCCATACCTTGCCAGGAAATCCATTCTCCAATAATCGCTCGCAATTTTGTTTGTATATTATATGTGGAGCGTGAGATGCAAGCGTTCCACTACATTGATATTTATTTTTATTTAGACACTATTATAATATCAAAATAATATTGTTTTCAAAAATGTTTTGGGTTATCATAAGGTAAAAACCGTCCGTATTTATGTGTGGTTCGGCCTTACGATTATCTTTTTCTTTCAAAAAGATTTTGACGTTAAAATCAAGTTGTGTGATGTCTTTAAAATTAGTGTGTTTTTCTCACTCTGGTTCACCAGACTGACCCGGTGTTTGCAATGCTCAGGTTAGATCGAGGTGTACAGGTCCAGGTTATCGGATGCTGCGAAGTCCAGAGGCAAGATGGATGAGTTCAGTCGTATGATATTATACCATATATGATTGTTATTCCGCTGTGTGTTGTATATGAGGACAAGTTATTATAATTGTCCAAATGTGTGATGTACTCTAATGATTGTAAGTTTAAATTTGAAGCTCTCAGTAAAAAATTATTTCTATATTATATTTTATTCTGCTGCGATGTGAGGCTCTGTTTCTGATGTGTTTCTTCTTCTTCTATTCTAGTATTTCCTTCTTTCTTATCTCACCCTCAGATTTCTTTCTAATAGCTATCTGCTTTCCTGTAAAATTTTAGTGGACATGGTTTGATTAATGATGGCTTAAACTGTACTGAAAAGTGGGTCGTTACAAAATACTTTTTGTTTTTGTTTTTGCGTGTTGAGTGGTTCCACTGGAAATAGTATTTTCCTAAACTACATTTATGTGTTTTCCATAAACTTGATTGTCTTTTTCCTAAACTACATTTTTGCTTTTTGCCTAAGCTACATTACTTTCCATGACCTGGAGTGTACACTTTGATTTATACATGTTGGACCATGTATTAATATATGTAAAACTAGTTTGACAAACCTTGTTCACACTCCAAACCAGTTAAATAGAAATAAAACTAGTTTTTATAAACACTGTTTGCACCTCCAAGTGCAAATGGAATTGATTTTGTATAAAACATCCTCACATCTCCATTAAATGCGTACATGATATACTAGCCTACTACGTATCAAAATATTTAGTGTAATCTTGACATTATTTTACGTAGTTGCTCTTACTTATGTGCTCATCGATGTTTACTCACTTCAAATAAGTTTAATCCTGACCCGAGTGTTTTCTGTTTTCGCATGGAATGATCGGGTTAGACCCCTAGTGTTGCAGATGCAAAGATTTCAGCT
This sequence comes from Allium sativum, assembly GCA_030737875.1. Lineage (NCBI taxonomy): Eukaryota > Viridiplantae > Streptophyta > Magnoliopsida > Asparagales > Amaryllidaceae > Allium > Allium sativum. The sequence continues at coordinate 262,009,006 of CM060927.1, read as the reverse complement.
AGCAAAGAGGAGAGGCATGAGAAGACATACACGTGCGCAAAGCTCGAAAAAATTTGTAAAACTGTATTCATAAAAATTTATGTATGTATTTTTCCCGCTGAATAAATACTGCAACTTTGATTTGTATAAAATTTTATTCTGCTACAACTATTGTGCACTGTGATTTTGTGTTATATTCCATTTTTAAACCTTGTAAGTCAATAAAAATCCATCGTTTTGAACGCTTCGAGTTGGTTTAATCATCGACTTGAGGCGGTCAAAAGGGTGGGCTGTTACATCACTATGTTTTGGATTTCGTCAATAAAGGGTGCCATTCTTTCATCACTACTAAGGTGCTAATACAAAGCTTTTTTCTCTCTTTTTCGAAAAGATTTTTGATGGTTTTCTCTGCCATGTTCCTATAAGTAGGTTTCCAAGTTTCCACGGTTTGATCTTCGGGACTGGATTTTCCAGTAGTTGAACTCCTGGATTGTTCTTTGCCTTTATTGTGTTGGCTCTCTTTGTAACTTTCATCTAATGGATTAGGTCTTCCCCTCTTGGAAGAAATCGAATGGGTTTTCTTTTTCATTTCAATCTCCTGCACAGCTACACTTTCTCTTGGAGACTTGATTTCGTCCTTCAGCTCCGGTTTGGTGCTTTCAGAAGACTTTTGTGATTGAGTATTCCCCATAAGCTCTTTATTTCAAGTAGTTGTTGTTCCAAGGCCTTAGTCTTTTCGGCATCCCCTTTTACAGAACTCTGATTTAGAGATTGTGTTAGAATTGGGGGCCCGCCTGCTCCCGTAGCATTTTGGTCAAATAATTGGGCTATATTTCCTTCTGCATTGGTAATCTCTTTTAACACTTGATTACTTCTATGTGAAACTAAACTAATCTGTAGATTTGATGGGATCTAGTTTGTTTATCAAATTCGAGAGATTCCATCGCTTTTGATTCTTCTTGATAAAAGTCAATCTCGGAGGTCCTTTGGGTCGATCTCTCTTCTGTAGACTCCTAGTAGCGTCGACCTGCAAAGCCAAATGTAATGCTTCTATCGCGTATTTTTCTTCTTTTGTTAATTTTGAAGTTTCTTTGATTTCCACATTTTCCGAGCTAACAATTGAAAGTGTGCTATTTTCCAAAACAACTGATGTGTTGGAATCTTATTCCCAATTTCCTTTTGTTTCAACCATCTTCAATTGACTTAAAAGGTATCTCATTATGTCAGAATACGGAATAAGAATGGAAGGCCTAAAGTTACACTATTCTCCCAATTGTTCTTGATGTTGCTCTTCATATGTATCGATACCAAGTTCTTTGGTATGGATTGCTACTGGAACTATTTTTGGTCTTTAATAGCAAGCTTTCGTTTCGACTTTGAGCCTTTATAACGCTGTTCTTGGGTTTCCATGTATTGTGACCTCAAAATCTTCATCACTTTTGGTATCGACACTAAGAAAATTAGTGTAGATAGCTTCTTCTCTTCTAAGCTTCGGTTTACTTTTGTTGACTCTTCGGAGTTGGTTCTAACCTTGCAACAACATACTTTCGGTGAACCTCCAGATGGCTTTCGAAGCTGTGTCTCGTTTTGGGTATTGATACCAAGCAAATTGGTAACGATAACCTCTTGCTCCATCATGTTTATGTTTTGAACTATATACCTTCTTCTTTTGGTTTCATGCTTTATACTTTTAGAACTAGGTCATGTTGGTTGCCTTCGGTGTTGGCACTATTTTGTCGTTACCCCTTTCGTATCGGTTCTGAGTCCCTTCCTCTCATTTTGACATATATAGCCCATTATGCAAAACTTTCTATCTTTGCTTTCGGCCTTAGCTGTCTTTGTAGCTTGATGTCAGTTTCATGCTTCTGCATCCTTTTCCTTGAGTTAGTTGCGATCCGATACCCCTTCACCGATAGCCAGTTTCGTTATATCAATACCAAGTAGATTGGTGTGGATAGCCTTAATAACAAACCTTGCTTCAATAACTTCTGAATACTTCCTGATGTCGGTATCGATACTAAGCAAGTTAATATTGATAGCCCTTTTCGCTTTATCTTTGCTTTGTTCCATATTCGGTATTGGATCATCTGCTTCCGGTTATCTCCTATTAGCTACTCTCAGAGTTGATTCCATGTGAATTATTTTCGATGCCAAGTTATATGCTTTCATATTCATTTCTTGATGGATTGCTTTTGATGTTAAAATCGCTTAGCATTCACCTTTAGGTTCGATACCAATCCTTCTTGCGATAGTCCCTTCATTTACTTTTAGGTTGACTCTCGGCCAAACTTCCCTTTTGGAGGCTCTATATTCTAGTGTCGGAGTATGGACATTCAGTTATTGCTTATGGTTTGCTTTTGATATCATACCAACGCCTTTTACTTTTTCCCTTTTTCACCTATTCAGAGCCCTTTGCTTCCTTTTCATTGGTTTTGAAATCAGATCAGCTATCTTTTCTTTGAGTATCGTCACCAAGCTAAGTATTTCCAAAATGTTGGCATTGATAGCACACTTTCTCTCTTCACACTTTGGTGTCGACACCGAGGGTTTGGCCTATTGTTAATGCTTGTTGATACCAATAACGTTCCTGCTCTCCATCATCGCCAACCACTTTCGGTATCGACTTTGTACGATACCCCTTCACCTTAGCTTGCTTTTGTTGTAGAATGGAGTTTAGATGATAACAACCTTATTTCAATATAAATTGATTATAAAAATATACACTAACATCTTTATCTAGAATATATATACATATAAGCAGGATTTGTACACAAGAATTAATACTGAAGACTGTACAGTTTAAGAGTTTTAAAGATTCAAGAAATTAAGAATTCAGAGAAGATTCAAGACTCATGAGTAATCAATATTTCAAGATTTCAAGATAAAAACTGTAATAGAGTCGAGTTTATGTAAGACTCTGAATAGCACTCCAGGTTCAAATTCAAATTCCGATTATCAAATTTCAAATTCTATTTTCAAAATTCAAACTCTAGTCTTAATTATTTTTTTTATCTTTCTTTTGATTTTAAGCCAAATTTTTAAAGTTTATATATATTTAAATAGTTATATACTTTATATTTATATAGTTTTAAACCTTATAATAAATATGATTATATGGTTTATATTTATGATTTCATACGATTTCCTACTTTATAATACTTATTTATATCACTATGTTTTAATTCAAGAATTTCCCAATTTATATATATATATATATATATATATATATATATATATATATATATATCAAAACACATGGAACATACTCAAATTTCAATTTTGAACTTACATATGTCGACATACATATGTTGGCATATCGACATATAACTGTCACATTTTTAATTTTGAAAGGAAGTGTCTTTTCACCATTTGTAACGTTCCAGAAGCATTGCAACCTATCAAATCTTATAAATGGGGGCTGATTTCGAATTTTTTTTATCATTCTTCTTCTCCATCTTCTTCTCTTTTCATTACACCATTATTATATCATATTTTTATTATTTCTACACTTATTCTCTGTCGATTTCAAGTTTAATTAAATAAAACTTCTTCTCACTCTCTACTCATTACTCTCTGAATCGAAGTGTTGTTGAAGAGTTATAGGGCTATTGTAATCATTTGCGATAGTTTTATAAAAAGTATGTTCCTTGTAGCCGTGAAATCAAGGGAAGAAACGGTGTCAACCTTGTAGTCGGGAAATCAAGGGGGAATATACTTGATCATGGGTGCCGTGAAATCAAGGGTGTTGTACTTGGATATTGATATAGTAATAAAACTCTGCTCAATCTAGCGTTGCATGAGATTGGACGTAGGAGTAATCCGAACCAGTATAAAATCCGGTGTGTTCTTTCCTTTTCTTCATTTTATTTCTATTTATTCTTGTGTTTGTGTTTTATTTTGTGTTAGTGATTATCTATGTGGTGTGTGATTCATATTGTAAATCATATAAGTTTTAGATTTTCTTAAATTCCTTAAAAATGCTATTCTCCTTCCTCTAGTGTTAGTTTGCCTTAACGACCCATTCCCTAACAATTGGTATCGGAGCAAGGTCTTTCAAAAAGTTCATAATCTGATTTTTGAATTTTTTTTAAAATGGAAACCAACACTGGTAATAATAATAGTTCTTTTGTAGAAGGTCAGCCCACTATTAGACCACCACTTTTTAATGGTACCAATTATTCGTATTGGGTATGTAGAATGAAAATGTATTTACAATCAGTAAGATTAGACACATTGAGTATCACCAAAATTGAATATATAGAACCCACAACTAATTTTGCATAATGGGCTAATGAACAATACTGCTTATGTTCATTAGATAGGAATGAGTTAAATAGAGTGTCAGTATGTAAAACTGCTTATGATATTTAGAGAACTTTACAAGTTACTCATGAAGGAACTAGTAAAATTAAACAAACAAAGATATCAATGTTAGTCAATCAGTTTGAGTCATTCAAAATGAATGAGAATGAATCTATCGCCGATATGTATTGCAGATTTCAAGAGATAGTGCATTCATTAACAACATTTGGAAAAAATTATTCTGAAGAAGACCAAGTCAGAAAAATATTGAGTTTATAAACTTCAGAATGAGATCAGAAAACATTGGCGATTGAAGAAGACCATAATATCAGTGAAATGAGGATTGAGGAGTTAATCGGAAATGATGTCTTTTGAAGTCCAATTATAGAAAGAAAGGAAAACAAGCCAACCGAAAAGACATCCATAGCATTTAAAGCAACAACAAATGATTCTGGCTTGAGTAGTGAAGATGATGAAGAAACAACCTTAATGACAAGACATTTCAGAAAATTTCTGAGATACAGAAAGAGAAATAATTTTCAAAATTATAACCAAGGAAGTTCGGGAAGAAATGATGATCAATGTTATAACTTCAATAAACCAGGTCATATGAAGAGAATGTGTCCATATCAGATAAATCGATTCAACAAACAGACAACAGCAATTCATCAAAGAAGAGAAAAAGAGCATACGCAACAACTTTAGATGATTCAGACTCATCAATTGATGAAGAGCCAGAAATCAAAAACTCAAATATGTGCTTCACAGTAATCCAGAATTCAGAAAATTTCGAAGAAAAGGATCTAAAAACCAAGTACGCCTTAGTAAAAATTTAAATTCTTGGTTGAATGGATGTTTTGTTTGTTTTGCTTGCATTGTTTTCGAAATTTAAACTAAAACTCAAAACTTGAAATTTAAAATTTGAATTTTGAAATTCAAAATATAACAATAAAATAATGATTAATAAAATAGATTTTGGATGTTTGCTAGGATTAGAATTATTTCATGAATTAGTTAAACCTGAAATATAAATCATAATTTAAATTAAAAGTAACAAAAACCAAATGTCATTTGAAATATAACATATATGTCGACATACATATGTCCATATGTCAACATATCAGCCTGTAATTTGAAATTCAAATTTTGAATTTAAGTTTTTTTGAATTTCAAAGGTTTAAACTTCCAAACTTCCCTTCAATATTTCACCAACTCCTACGGTCTGAAAATGTGTCATCGATTTCTGAAAGGTTAGGCCTATTCATTTCATATCCATTCAATTTCTATTTGTATATCTATTCTCTCTACTTCTCGTTCACAATTCAAACTACATTCTTCATATTTGTATTCCTCAAAACAAACACTTAAATGGCTTCCTCAAGTTCATCTCAGAAATTAAAGTTAACCAAAATCATCAAAGGTTATCTTCATAATGATAGAGATGCTATAAAAACCTATGTTGACTATTTAGCAAATGCAGAAGTTAATATGGGTGCTTTCACCGTCTTTGGAGACTTTACATCCTATGATCTTATCTCTCTTTTCAATCACCATGAAGTTTTGAGCTTATTCGACTCTTGGGATAACGACAAAGTGTGTTACCCGAAGCTTGTCAAGATGTTCTATGCGAATCTTAATTACGGATTATTCAAAGGCAATGAAGACCAAATTTGGAGTAGCGTCAAAGGCACAGAATTTGTTCTAGATTCCGAAATCTTGGGCAATATACTAAACTGTAGAAGCATAGACTCGGGTTTTTCAGATTCCAAAATTGATGAAACTGATTTAGAGACTTATCATGACATATTTCAAAGCGATGCTCAAAAGGAATTCAAAATCCGTTTTTTCCGTCCAAAAACAAGAATTGTAAACCTTCTCCTTCAACATACCATCACTCCTCATTCCGGAAACTTTAACAACCCAACTCTCAAGGTTCAGAATGCCCTCTTTGCTATTATTGGTGGCTATAACATCAGTTGGGCCAATATGACCTTAAGAGAGTTCAAGCCCGTAGAAACTTCATCAAGAGAGAGCACTCTTCGTTACGGAGTTTATCTCCCCTGCATTTTCAAATATTGATCTTCACGAAGAAGAATTTGTGCCAAGAAAGGTATTTGACTCCACAAACATACACCTTATGCAAATTCCTCTCACTTTCAAACCATATGAGGCATTTGAAGACAAACAAGCTCAAATGCAACGAGAACAAGAGCCTATGGAAATCGAAGAAGAAGAAGAAACTTCTTCTGAAAGTGTTGAGTGTCCAATCAACACCTAAACCATTTCCAAAGGGATGATTGTTCAAAATCAAGTGAAGATTGTCAACAATCAAAAGAAGCTCAAAAAGAACTTCTCCAAAATGACTAAGTTCATGAGCAAGATAGGAAGAAAGCTTGGAATTTCATCTTCCTCCTTATCATCTGCTGAAAACTAGCCTATCTAGTTTAATTTATCTTTAATATTTGCTTGTATTTGATTTCGAATCTCGTATTTAGTGTATCTTAATTAGTTGGATGTATTTGTTTTTTATGATGTAATGAATGGAGTTTTATTTATATCAAAATCATCTTTTAGTTAATGTAAAAACTTTAGAGTTAAAAATAATATAATATAGAAACAAACGATTCAAAATTTGAAAATTTTCAAAATATTGTAGTAAGTACATAGACATAAATACTTGGCTATGTTGACATATAATTTCTAGATTTTAAAAACTTTTAAATTTTAAAATTAAATAACTAACTCATGTCCATTCAAATTCAACGAATTGCAAACCCAATTTAAGCCTATTTCTTCCAGAAAAATTTACTATTTCATTTCTCATTCTTCTGTATTCATTTCTTATCAAAACTATGGCAAATCCAATTCATAATCTAAGTGAAAATATTGAAGAAACAATGAATTCCTTCAAGAACATCCTCTCTATAATACTACGAAACTAGCGTCATCTTGAATCAAGCCAAGTAAAAAAAATTGAACAGCAAGAGAAGCATATTGATGTCATTCGTCAACTAATCTCTTCTCGTTTCGTAGACCAAAATAACAATCTCGCTAAGGCACCACCAACAAAATAAGATGAAGATTGGGAGGTCATCAAGAAGGATCCTATCTTTGTAGAAGATGGTTGGGTAGAAGTCCCAAGTAACGTTTAATTGTTTGGTATGATTTGATTGGTTTGATTTGTTTGAATTGTTTGAACATATGATTGATTTGAATTACTTGACTTAAAACATGTATATTAAAACATATGTAAATTAATACTCGGATTGGTGTGCTTCGATTAGTTTATGTAAACGACTTAAAACATATGTAATTATGATATTTGGATTGGTTTGTACACTTAGAATTGATTATTGTATTTAGGGGGAGTATTTTATGCTAGTATGATTGTAGGATACATACATACATACATATATATATATATATATATTTAGGACTTAGGGGGAGTAATTTACTTTAGTATAGGAGTTATATAGATAATTATAGGATTTATGGGTAGTATTTTTAGAATTTCTTTTTGGTAATGCCAAAGGGGATAAAATATAGACTTAGTTTAAGTAGAGTATATAGGATTCATATAGACATGGGGAATATTAGAAGGATCAACATCAACAGGTATGTACAAGTATGATATTCTATAAATTAAGGTTGTCATCATCAAAAAGGGGGAGATTGTTGGAGAATGGAGTTTTGATGACAACAACCTTATTTCAATATTAATTGATTATAAAATATATACTAACATCTCGATCTAGAATATATATACATATTAACATATATGCAGGATTAGTATACAGGAATTAATACTGAAGACTGTACAGTTTAAGAGTTTTAAAGATTCAAAAAATTCGAAATTCAGAGAACATTCAAGACTCATGAGTAATCAAGATTTCAAGATAAAAAATTTAATAGAGTCTAGTTTATGTAAGACTCTGAATAACACTTTAGGTTCAAATTCAAATTCTTATTTTCAAATTTCAAACGGTAGTCTTAATTAATTTTTTGTCTTACTTTTGATTTTAAACTCAAGTTTTAAAGTTTATAAGTTTATATATATTTATATAGTTATATACTTTATATTTATATAGTTTTAAACCTTATAATTTTATGAATATGATTTCCTACTTTATAATACTTATTTATATCACTATGTTTTGATTCAAGAATTTCCAGAATTTTATATACATACATATATATATATATATATATATATCAAAAGAATTGGAAAATATTTAAATTTCAATTTTGAACTAACATATGTCGACAGACATATGTTGGCATGTCGACATATAACTATCACATTTTTAATTTTGAAAGGAAGTGTCTTTTCACCATTCATAACATTCCAGAAGCGTTGCAACCTTTCAAATCTTATAAATATGGACTGATTTCAAACTTTTCATCATTCTTCTTCTCCATCTCCATCACTTTTCATTACATCATTATTATATCATATTTTTATGATTTCTATATTTATACTCTGCCGATTTCAAGTCTAATTATGTAAAACTTCTTCTCACTCGCTACTCATTACTTTGTGAATCGAAGTGCTATTGAAGAGTGGTGGCTAATGTAATCATTTGGGATAGTTTTGGAAACGGTGTGTTCCTTATAGCCGCGAAATCAAGGAAGGAAACGGTGTTAACCTTGTAGCTAGGAAATCAAGGGGAAATATACTTGATCAAGGGTGTTTGGAATCGGTGGTAACCTTGTGGTCGTGAAATCAAGGGTGTGTACCTGGATATTGATATAGTAATAAAACTCTGCGCAATCCAGTGTTGCGTGGGACTGGACGTAGAAGTAATCCGAACCAGTATAAAACCCAGTGTGTTCTTTCCTTTTCTACATTTTGTTTCTGTTTTTTTTTGTGTTTGTATTTGATTTTGTGTCTGTGATCATCTCTATGGTGTGTGATTCATATAGTAGATCATATAAGTTTTGGATTTTTCTTAAATTCCTTAAAACACTACTCACCCCCCTCTAGTGCTAGTTTTGCCTTAATGATCCATTCCCTAACATCTTTCGGTGTCAAATTCTGGTATTAACAATATGTATTGTTATATTTTTCAATCATTATGCATCATTAACTAATTATAGTGGACGTTATGTTTATCATAGTCTCTTAGTAGCGATCTAGTGGAGGATCTTGCACCTCACAATTGCTTGATTACTAAGTATTATTTTATTTGTATGCCTTCACCGAAACACATGTATACATATGTATGTATGTCTGTGTATACACACACACACATTATGTGTGTATATATATATGCATAAACATGCACACATATATTGTTGATGTTCAAAAATGTTATCAACTCTAAGTAGATTGTACTATAGAAAAATATAGGAAGAAAGTAAACTAAAAGAAAGCAAAAATAAGTAGAGAGAATTTTATACTGGTATGTCATACTCTCGCTTACTCCGACTCCAAAAGTTTTTCATTTTATTTGTGCTACTGATTACACTTGAAAGGAGTTCAATCTGAGCAATAAAAATGACAGACTGTAGGTATAAGAACCTAAGAGAAGATCCATTTCTAAAATCGATCATGTATTTATAGGTAAAGATGCCAAAATATCCTACATAATTTCTGCATAGAAGATTTGTAGATCTGGGTTTGAGACGACCCCTCAAGAGAAATTGGGGCCCAAACATGCCTTTATAGGGATTGACACCTAGCCCTATTCTTTTGAAATAATGTCGATGTTCCCCGTTCTTTTGGAATTTGGGTCGACGATCTCTATGGCTAGTACCCTGAACTTGAGATTCGTGTTTCCATAATCGTTCTACAATGTTACCTAGATGTTTTTGAAGATATTAAGTGACATCTGATGAGTTGAACTGTTGAGTTAAGTTTCCACAGCCACAGTGATTTATTCTGATCCTCTGCCTAGGATAAGGGATAATCACCAATCACTTAGGTAAGTGTCAATTGATAATTATCCAATTTTAGAATGTCATTTGAGTGAATGCACTTGATCGCACTTCATGGTCTTGCATATACTTGGTTTTTAGCCAATAAGTCATCTTTTTGGGTTTTCCATCTCGATAATAAAGAAGGTAAGTTAGCCAAATCCGTGGTGTTATATCTTATAAAATAGCGGTGTTAATACTAAAAATGGTGTCAATCCTAGGTATGATTGAAAGAATCAACATTTTTAGGCAATTTAGATAAATTAAACACAAATCCAAACACAGATAAGTAAAAAAATGAAAAAGGAAAAGGAATAGATAGGAGACACAAATTTATAGGGGTTCAAGTATAAAACAAACCTACGTCCACATTACAGATTTCTTTATTTTCCTTTTGCCACTTAAAAGGTATTTGATTACAATCAATTTAATAGAGAAGAATCATACATACAACAACTAATCGAAGTAAATCATAACAACCTTAAGTGACGTGTACGAGGAGAAGGTTGAACATAGATTTCAGTAGCGCAATTGTACGAAGAATCCATATTGCCTTTATGTTACAGATGCTCTAGTATTTGTAGGAGTCTGAAGATTATTTGGGTCAGGCTATTACATCTACAAGCTCCCATTAGGGATAGGAGGTCACATTGATAGTTTTAGGGTTATATGACTCTACACCATGGGTCGATGCCAATCCATGGCTAATAAATTGATGTTAATCCGTATGCTTAGGTCATATGTGCATGTGATGAGTTTGGTAGGCTCTCCTGACTTCTCGTGATGTCTCCTACCAAGCTTCATACGACTTGAGCTTTGTTTCATTGTATTTCATACTTGACCTATGTCAAACTACTATTCATGCTGGATAATTCATCAATACCTTGAGGTAGGAGGATCCCAATGCTACAAATGTAGGATAGCCTAAAGGAACAATGGGAATCATGCTGGTGGCACCCAATCCCTTACCTATCCATAGAGGATGGATCAATGTTGATCAATCCAATTAGCCGATTTTCTTATGATTTTTCTTGGGTCCCTTTTTGGTCTTCTTCTAGGCATCTTGGTCAAGTTTCAAGTGATTTTGACTTTGGCTAGACTTCTATCTTTTATAGAATTTTGATCGGGTATTGAAATTTCCTCTCTAGAGTATGTATTTGTTGGAAATAGAATGTGCTCTAGAGTCAAGCTCGGTCTTGGGACATGGGTTGCCCAAGGCGAGACAAAAAAAATTGCCCCTAAAAAAAAGTATGTTGAAGTCTAAAAATATGGATTCCACCATACTTGAACTCATAATCTTTGATTTAAGGTTCTACAGTACAACCAATTGACCTAAGATCATTTTGATTGTAAGTCTATGTGACAACATATATATTTTACTTCAATCTCTTATCTAACTCGCTCATCTTCCATGGTAGTTGCCCCCGACTAAACAGGGTTACCCGAGGCGGTGGACTCATAAGCTTGGCCCTAGGGCCGACTTCGTCTAGAATAGATCATCTTTTCGTTATCTATGTCAAATTGATTGACCAACCAAAGTAATTTCTAAGGAATAATGATTAACTCACTAGTATGTTGCTTGTATCCTTGAGTTAGTCGTTCAAATTTTTGGTAACTTCAAACTTTTTGGTTCAAAGTTCACAATATGCATTATAGTGGAGTATAGGGTTGTTACAAAATTATGGAGTCCAACAGATGAATATATATGGATCAATATCGATCAATAAGTCATGGGGCCAATACAGTTCCATAAATTAGAATTTTTCTGAATTTTCCCTCTTATATTTATAAGGTACCCGACCCATACCATTTTCAAATGCTCATATCTATTTCTCCACTTTAATAGTCGATCCGACACATCCAAGAAACCTAGCAATCGATCCATCGATTTTCACCACCATTGATCACCTTCGACCACCATGCCTTCTACCGTTGGTAGTTGCCGCCACCATGTTTGAATCGCTTGAATTAGATCACCTCCGTTTTCCCTAAATTGGTCGATCCACGAAACCATAAGCGATCTGCATTACCAAGTACCTGTGACCTCCCGCCTGCCACCATTTGTTGCTCCCGTCACTACTGACACTTCGCCTTAGTTTCTTGGTTCGTAGCTTTGCCAATTCAGACGTAGGCTTATAACCCTTGATGTCATGTAATTCTTAAGTTTAAAGGTCTGAACACACTTTAGATTTGGAGTTTGACAAAATTCGTGGTTTGAACTTCACTATGAAGTTCGACAAAACTCAGACTTGGTTAATATTATTTGAAAATGAAACAATTAACATTGGACTTAGACATATGAGCACGTGACTGAAATTACCATCTTCTTGAATGCATATGATTAAGCAGAATTTATGGGCTTGAACTTAATATAGATATAACTGCCCAGAACAGATTTTGTAAAGAATAACTGGACTTGAAACAGAAATTGAATGACAGAGTTGAACCGAACATTTTAAGCCACTGAATTTTGAATATTATTTGCATGTTTTACCAAGTCTGAATCGCTAAATTAAATTTGATCAAGTTTGAGCATACTAATAATTTGATGGCTCCTTCATATATAATGTCCAATGTCTAAAAAAGGAAAGCTTTCCATGCCATTTTTGGCAACTAATCTGAAACACCCCACACCCACTAACATTACCCAAAGTAGGACCTCGCTAAAGAATATGAAGCGGTATAGGCATAAAGACATAGAGAACATCGCAGAGACTAAGGTCACAAGTCATAAATAATTATTATAATATAGTGGAAGAAGAAGACAATTTGAAATAGCGACATTACATTTTATTTTAGAAACCAAGTAGCATGTCTTGTGGAAAGAAAATCTCAATCACGAAATATCAGGGTACATAAATAATATCCCTCAAATATTCATAAATACAACCAAATCGTGGAAAAGAAATAACAAAGAACAATACATCTACTGCAAAGAAAGTCCTCCAAGAAAGAATCTGCAGAAAAATCCAATCTGCATACTTCTACCTTACGAGCCTTTGGAGAAAAAAAGGAAAGAATGAAGGAAAATGGGCAAACATAAATTCTAGTGAGCTGTTATGATTACAAGCATGATTGATAAGAAAAGGAAATAGATATAACAATAGTTCTAGTCTAAGATAGGGTAAGTGTCTTTGTACACCTAAAGTGAAGATATATGATGACATAATAAGTTGACTTTTCTCATTCAATATAACCTTAACTTTGGACTATTTGCACTTCTACAAAATTTCATAACATGATACAATCAGGAAAATTTTGCTTAATACTACCCATTGATCGATTGTTAATACCATAAAGTGAAAACTTATATCCACTATGGGTCTTGGGCTTCTCAATCCCGACCCACCATCAAAAAGACATAGCATTACAACAGGTATTAAAGTGTCTTATCTTCCATAGTAATTTCGATTCACGCACATCAAACTACCAAAATGCACATGTACCCACCTTCGTTTGGATCATCTACCTACCTAGCACAATATGGTGTATGCCCTTGCCTCATAATGTAAGACTATATATGATAAAAAGGGTATTTTGTCTGATATGGATCACCAACATATAATACTTAGTCCAATCCCCCATTGATTAGTACCCCCGTAGAAACCATAAAAACCATTTTTTTTAATGTGTGATCTTCTAAAAAGAAGAGAGCACACATATATAATAAAAACAAAAAAGGATACAATATCCAATAATAGACCTAAAAGGAGACAAAAGAAATACAGACACAACAATATGAATGTAAAGGAAAGTAGATAAATGAGCTCCGGATAAACCACCGCCCATCATACTTCAATATCGAATTCCGGCAAAGTCACCACCTGATATTGAAATATGTCTACTCCAATACAAAAGTTATACACTCCAAACAAAATACAGCATATAGGGTAATAGAACACCCCGAAAATTCTAATAAATAAACTCAAATTAAATTTAACCTTAATCAAATAACACACAAAACGCGATTCACAAAAAAATTTATGGTGTGAATTAGACATCCAATCCAGGCAGAAAGTAACTATTCTAATGATTAAATTATTAGCAGGAACAGAAATAGAATGAAAAAAAATCTCTAATTTCTCTCTAACCAAATGAACCAACTTATGATTGTAACTAAAGAATCCAACACATATCTCTGTCTAGAATTATAAGCTAATCTATAACAATCCCAATAATCAACACAACTACAAAAAGAATTAAAACAATCAAAAGCAAAAATCCTTAAAACCATATTAAAAATAAAAAATGTAAAAAAAAATAAGAGAAAAATAAATGGTCAACATTTACATCCACAATACCACAAAAACAATACTTAACATCAAAAACAATATTCTTTCTCTTTAAAAGCTCGACCGTATTAAGGTTCTTATGAATAATCAACCACATAAGAAACTTAGCTTTTGGAGGAGAATTAGATTTCCAAAGAAACTTAAAAGGGCACAATGAGACACCAGAAACATTAATAAAATTATACATAGAATTAACAGAGTAAATTAAACTCTTATCTAAACCCCAACTAATGGAATCGCTATCCTTATCCAAATGAAATAAAGCTAACTTAGCTTTAAGTAAGGCTAATTGCCTTAACAAACCCCCTTCTAAAATATTATCATAAGAAAACTCTCATGGAGGATATAAATCCCCTCTATGAACATCTAAATCAAAGCATTCTTAAATCTACTAATATTAAAAAGCTAACTAAATTCAATTTTAAGTGACACCCTTCAAATCCAAGCATCATGCCAAAAGAACGTAAGGTTTCCAGAATGAACAGTCATTGTAACACCCCACCTCCGCCACACTCACGAGTGCTGGCACTAGCTTTGGAGGGATGTTGTCTAGGTAAACATGCACAGAGATATCACAAGACAGAACATAGATAAATAAATAAGTAAAGCAGCGGTAGAGATTTAAAAACCATGATTAACTATTTCAAAACCAAATAGTCAACTTACATCAAAGTACTTAGTCATTATTTTCCAACTACCACAAATCTAGAAAACATAAACTGAAAATAACATAAAGTAAAACTATCCCCAAGATAGATGTGGTGAAGCCATAGCAAGCTCAAGTCCAAACCGTACATGAGCTGTCAAGAAAGCAAGCCAAATATCCAAGCTAAGCACTAGTGTTCCCTCCCTGAGAACCTTGGGGGGGGGGGGGGAACGGAAGAAAAGAGGCGAAAGAAAAAGGGTCAGTCATAAGACTGGTAAGTCCTACCTACTATTAGTATAAAAACTAATGAAGTTAACTAAACATGAGAAACTGAGATGAAACATAAAGATGGTAACTAACTGGCATGATAAATAGATAACAAGGTAGATCAAGTGTGGCATCGCATATACAAGGTTTAGTTTTGCACCAATAGTACTAGTAATCCAACTCATGTCAAGTATAAACAAGAAATGATCCCTTGGCCCAATATCATGAGATGACCCAAGTCGGGGTCCAACTACACGGTCTAGTCGATCGGCTCCCTATAAGCCTAACTCGTTGAGTGTCGGTGTCATACGGCCCAATCACGGAATGTAGTCAAACTGTGCTAGGTCCACCCTAGGGTGTATCAAGTCCTAGGGTGCCAACCACTGACATGAATCAAGCACGCACAGTCTAAACCTACTGGTGCCCGTGCCTGCTTTTTCAACTCCGGACTATGTGCACGACCATAGTCCGCCTGAACCTACACCGGCGCACCAACTCAGCCGTCGTTATGGTCGCTTACAATCAGCCCAGTAATCGTGCCCCACCCTAGCCTAGTCCCTAGGGTATCGTTGATACATCCAAGAGGGTTACCGCTGAAAAGGACCACGTAACTAGGGTTTCTAACGGGTTAAGTGTGGTTAACCCTATCCAATCATGTATCAAGTTGGTTAAGTGTACCCAAGTGGTTCATGACTTAACCCCATCCAATCATGTATCAAGTTGGTTAAGTGTTTCCAAGTGGTTCATGACTTAACCCTAACATGTGGCATTAATTAATTTAATGCACCCAACCTCTCACATTAGACTTTGTTGTGGTTACTGGATATGCCGGGCGGGTCCGAGCAGCTTTACACCACAACCTAGTCTAACCTCGGGTTTCAAGCGCGATATGACCAACTTCTCACATTGGGTCCTATTGTTTGTAGCCATTGGATTTGTCGGGCGGTTCCGGGCAGATTTATGCTACAAACTCAACCCAACCTCGAGTTGGCCACTTTATGGTTTTCTACATGTCATGACCATATTCAAGTTTTCAAGCATAATCAAGTTTCATGTCACATTTCAAGTCATGTTTTTCATGTCATTTCAAGTTTACCTAACTACCCTTAACGTATCCCCATCGCACGTAAATTCGCATCAACACAAGTGAATCAAGGAACATAAAAATATGACCAAGAGGGGCATAAGGTTGGTAAAGTTGGTCATAAGTTAAACATGATGATATTTGAGGCAAAGGTGTTCATCACAACTAGCATATAGGATTATTGGCCTCAAAACATGTATGACATCAAACTTAGCAAATAAACTTGTGGGTAACATGTAGTTCAACATCATAGGCAAAGGTGAAACATGATAATAGTTGACATAGGGTGATAAACTTGTGGGTAGCATGTAGTTCAACATCATAGGCAAGTTTACATCAAGGTTATAAGGGGTTCTAGTTTGCATTATGCATAATCCCCACATAAAGCTCATAGCTTTCAACCCAAAAATCAAGGTAAATGGTACTAGGTTCATGATAGTGCCATAATCATAGATCAAAAGAGTCATAAATGGATCTATGCATACAAATATAGCCCCAAGACAAACACCAAAAATCCCATTTCAACTTGCTACATGTTCATATTAATTTCATAGTTTAAATCTAAAAGTAGAGTGGGGCTTACAAATCGTGGCTATGAGAACTAGAACACAATATAACAAGGTAGAGACGTTGTAGAAGCTCTAGGAATGATGTAGCAACACTAGAAGCCTTGAGAATAAGTAGCTCCTTTGATTTGATGAAGAAAGATGGCTCCTTTTTGCCTTAGAAGCTCTCAAGATGAAGATGGAGGCCATGATTAGGGAGCATTTTGGCAGAATTTAGTTGTTAGGATGATTTGTGATGGTTTAGGCTAGGTATTAGGGTGTTTTTATAGGTGTAGAGACTAGTTTAGGCCATAGGATTAACCCTAGTTTAGATCTGAACCATCAAATCCCGTCACAGGCCAACTGACCAGACCAAAGGAGCAAACTGGTGCACCAGGCCAACAGGGTCCGACCAGGGGAGGTCGACACCCAGGTCGACTCCCCAGTCGACCTGGGGGGGTGCAGGTCGACTCCCCAGTCGACCTCCATGTCGACCTGGGGTAGGGCGGGAAAATTTCCCGCCCAATCTGCTTGGATCTGATTTTGAATTTTGGGCTGAATTTTGAATTTTCTGAAATCTTCTATGGGCCATAACTTGGTCATACGGACTCCGATTTACGAAATTTCGGACTCGTTTTCAAGCAGAATTTCGAGACGAACGCAATGGAGTAACCTGTTCCCATTGATTCTTAACTTATGATTTAATTCTGCCCTGATTTCTTGTTTTAACATGTTATAAAAATTCGGGTTGTTACATTCTCCCCACCTTAAAGGATTTCGTCCCCGAAATCTCCAAGTTAGGAAGAACGTATCCTACCATCCATCATCCATCTACTCAAACATCATCCATGAGTAATCATTGTCCTTAAAAGATTTCTAATGCTGTATGGACATATGCAAGAGTGTGTGTATATGCACCTATCTAATGCGAAAATCAGGCGGTTACTGACTCAGTAAACCTCCTTAATGCAGAATATGTTAGTGCAATGAGTCCAAATGTATGCAAATTCCTAACATAATTTATAATCTCTACATGAGTGCACATAACATTCATTCATATGCAACATCCACGTGATAGCATAACAAGTTTCATCCATGAATAAGCATAAACACTCATGCATATGCAATATGAAAGTGTGTGAGCCAATCTTAGTGCCTAACGTGTATCATGCATCCACGAGTAACCACTTGCAACCACTTGCAACCATTTGCAACCATCAAGCATAACATGTTTCAAATACATGTTTCATCCAAAGGGTTTCTACCTAAGGTTCTCATGACAAGGTTAACGAGATAACAAGATAAACATGGATAGCAAAAGAAAGATATGCTAACTAGGAAAGGAGACTGAGAATGTACCCTCAAAAAGAAATGGATAAAGCCCACGCATCTTCTCCTCGGTTTCCCAAGTTGCATCTTCATCGGCTTCACTCCACTGAACCTTTACCAACTTGACTTCTCGATTCCTCAGCTTCTTGATCTCTGTTCCCAAGATACGAATCGGAGCTCGCCTCAAAGTTGCCTCTTTCTCTGCCTCCACGTCTTCAAGAATGCTAGGCTCAACTACTTCGGCTGATTCATGTAGGCATTTTCGGAGATGCGAGACATGAAAAACATTGTGCACTCCGGCCAGCTTCTCGGGCAATTCCACCCTATAAGCCATTTGCCCAATCTTCTCGATGATAGGGAAGGGTCCAACGAACCTTGGTGCTAGCTTTCCAACTGCTCCAAAACGAACCACATTTCGCAAGGGAGAAACCTTCACAAAGACCATATCTCCAACTTCAAACTCTAAGTCTGTCCTTCGCTTGTCTGCATAGGATTTCTGCCTGTCTTGGGCCGTTTTCATCCGCCTTCGAATCAACTCAACCTTCTCGGATGTGTCCCTTATCATGTCGGGCCCAAGTATAAGCTTATCCATCGTCTCCCACCAACATGTTGGTGGCTTGCACGGCCTCCCATACAAGGCTTCGAATGGTGCCATCCCTATGCTTGCTTGGTAGCTGTTATTGTAAGCAAACTCTACGAGAGGAAGGTGGTCTTCCCAAGTGCCACCAAAGTCAAGAATGCATAGCCTCAACAGATCTTCTAGTACCCTATTCACCCTTTCGGTCTGACCATCCGTCTGTGGGTGATAGGCCGTACTTAGATTCAGTCGCGTACCCATCGCTTCTTGCAAACTGTTCCAAAATTGGCTAGTGAAGATTGGGTCACGATCGCTAACTATGCTAGAAGGAACTCCATGCAATCGTACTATCTCTCGAAGATAAACAGATGCTAGCCATGATGCGGTCCTCTTGCTCTTTACTGGAATGAAATGAGCGCTCTTCGTGAGTCTATCCACTATGACCCATATGCTAGTATTCCCCTTCCTTGATCTCGACAATCCATCCACAAAATCCATAGAGATACTTTCCCACTTCCATAGCGGAACTTCCAATGGATGCAGTAGCCCACCGAGCTTCTTCGACTCGGCCTTTACTTGTTGGCAAACAATGCATCTAGAAACAAACTCTGCAACATCCTTTTTCATCCCATCCCAAAAGAAAATGCTCTTCATATCCCGGTACATCTTATCCCCTCCGGGATGTATGGTCATCCTCGAGTGATGCGCCTCCTCAAGAACTTTATTTACTAAGTCTCCCACTCGTGGGACACATAGTCTTCCATCACGCCTTAGCCATCCCTTGTCATCAATAGTATATCTAGCGAGGTGACTTGACGTCTCACAACGAATCAACTTGTCCATGATCTCGACTATCTGCGGGTCTTCCCTCTGTGAAGTCCCCACTTGATCAAGAAGTGTAGGTCTAAGCTCAAGGGATGCTAACAAACCAGTCATTGACTCAATAGCAGGTGTAAAATCAAAGGTTGCCAAGAACTCTAAGCTCTTCATCTCAACAAACAAGGGACTCAAAGTCAACCTTCTTCTACTTAGCGCATCCGCCACAACATTACCCTTGCCAGGGGTATAAGCTATCTCGAAGTCATATGATGCCAAAAATTCCATCCACCTTTGCTGCCTTAGATTCAAATCTTTCTGCGAGAAGAGGTACTTGAGCGACTTGTGATCAGTATATAACTCAAACCTTTCGCCTAGAAGATAGTGGCGCCAGGATTTGAGTGCAAAGACGATCGCCGCCAACTCCAAATCATGAGTGGGGTAGTTCTTCTCATGAGCTTTGAGTTGCCTACCCCCAAAGCATATCACTCTCCCTTCTTGCATCAGGACAACGCCTAATCCCGTGCCACATGCATTGGTGTACATGGTAAACAACTTCCCTCCATCGGGTAATGCTAGAACTGGAGCTGTGGTGAGGGCTTTCTTGAGCCTTTGAAAAGCAAGCTCACACTCTACGTCCCATGCAAAGACTAAGTTCTTCTTCGTTAACTTAGTGAGAGGGGCTGAAATCTTAGCGAAGTCCTTATTGAACTTCCTATAAAATCCTGCCAGACCGAGAAAGCTTCTCACTTCAGTTGCATTCTTCGGAACTCTCCAGTCTTGTACCGCCACCACTTTAGCGGGATCCACGGTTATGCCTTGCTTAGAAACTATATGCCCAAGGAACCGAACTTCCCTTCTCCAGAAATGGCATTTGGAGAACTTGGCTTTTAACTGATGAGCTCTAAGCATATCCATAACCTCCTTGAGGTGTGTAGCATGCTCTTCCTCGTCCTTAGAGAAGATCAGAATATCATCCACGAAGACAACCACAAACCTGTTAAGGAACTCCCTAAACACCCTACTCATCAAATCAACAAAGTATGCGGGTGCATTAGTCAAACCGAACGGCATAACGAGCCATTCAAAGAATCCATCTGGAGTCCTAAACGCAGTCTTGTCAATACTATCCTCAGCCACTCTAAGCTGATGGAATCCGGTGGCTAGGTCGAGCTGAGAGAAAACAAAAGCACCAACAAGCTGGTCAAAGAGATCATCAATCCTCGGTAGCGGGTGCCTATTCTTCTTTGTCAGCTTGTTTAACTCACGATAATCAACACATAGACGAAGCGAACCATCCGCCTTAGTAGCGAATACCACAGGAGCACCCCATTCAGAAATGCTTCACCTAATGAAATTTTTCTCAAGCAACTCCTTGATTTGCTTGCTAAGCTCTCTTCTTTCTCGCGGGGCCATGTGCCTAACAGGCAATGAAACTGGCTTGGCATTATCAACAAGATAAATACGGAAGTCTATCTCGCGTTTAGGGGGTAACCCCTTCACCTCATCAAAAACATCAGGATATTCTCGGACCACCCTCACAGATTTAAGATTGTCAATAGACGAGTCGAAGGATTCAAGATAACATAACATGACGGGATCCAGAGGGTTACAAGAAATCTCGAGGGTATTGCCAAGGCGAGTCATAAGCCTCACTACCCTATGCTCACAATCGAGAATGGCTCCATAACTGGACAACCAATCCATGCCCAAAATTAACCCGTATCCCATGAACCCGAGAACATAAGCATTACATGTGAATTCTACGGTCAAGATAGAAATCCTCAAATCCATACAAATAATAGATAGATGGGCGGAACCCCCAATTGGATTTGACACACTAACGGGATCCTCAACTAGACTAGTACTTAGGTGCAAACTTTCAACAATGTCAGAAGAAATAAAGGTATGTGATGCGCCAGAATCAAATAAAGTTCGAACAGGAAAACCAGAAATGTAAACAAGGTTTTCTACAGAAATACTACCTCGGTCCGGAGCTGGAGTAGTGTTGAGAGCATGCATCTGCCCTCCAGAAGGTCCTGCCCGCTGAGTCTGTCCTTGCCCCTGTCCTTGCTTCTTTGGGCAATCCTTACTGTAGTGTCCAGACTCTCCGCAATGAAAGCATTCTCCCAACTTACTCTTCTTCTTCCTACAATCTTTGGCTATGTGTCCAGTGATCCCACAGAAGTTGCACTTCCTTGTCTCCCTTGCCTTGTTGTTGTTGGCCTCGTTACCCTTGTTTTTCTTGTTGTTCTGGTTGTTCTGGTTGCCTCCTCACTTGGAGTCCGCCTTCTTGGTTTGAGTCTCATTAAGCTTAACTTCTTTCTTGCCATTCTTATCATCTCCTTGGAGCAAGGCCATATCCACTAAGCTCTCAAAAGTGGCCCCCATGGGTATATGAGACATGGCCAAACCTTGTAATGGCTCATTCAATCCTCGAGCAAAGCGTAGAGCCTTCTTCTGAGGTGTGTTAACCATGTCTAAACTGAATCGAGCAAGCTGGTTAAACTTATTCACATACTCCCTCACGGTCATGTCCCCTTGCTTCAAAGATATAAACTTTTCCATTTGCAGATTCTCCTCAGCAGATGATAGAAACTTAAGCCCAAACCTCATCCTAAAGTCGGCCCAAGTCTCTATAGGCCTAGTAGCGTTGGTGACTTCCCACCAATAAGCAGCTTCCTCTTTCAATAGCCATACTGCCAACAGAACTTTCCTACGGTCTTCTACTTCAAAGATAGCAAAAAGATCTTCAGTTTCCTTTAACCAGTTTCTTGCCTCAACATAAGTCTCTGTCCCTACAAAATTATTGCCACCCATCGCCTTAAAGTCTTTGCAAATCTTCGCGAAATCCGCTTGTGGACGCTGAGGAGGAGGAGGAACCTCAGGTACGGGAGGAGGAGTGGTAGTGTTTGCTGGGCCCACATCGTTGGCCATAGCTTCCAGGTACCTCCGAAACCATCCGGGTATGGGTACTCCCTCGGGAAGGTTAAGATCGGCCATGCTGAAAAAGGAAAAGATAGATTTAGAACGAGGAAACAAAGGATAGTGCTAATGGCTTTTGGGGAATAGCCTTTTAAAATAAACTAGACTTTTCTTGGAAAAATACTTAACTGGTTTTGAAAATAGTTTTTCAAAAGGGTTTTTAAAACTTTTGTCCGGTCTAGTAAAACCTCATGCTCTGATACCAAATGTAACACCCCACCTCCGCCAGGGCCACACTCACGAGTGCTGGCACTAGCTTTGGAGGGATGTTGTCTAGGTAAACATGCACAGAGATATCACAAGACAGAACATAGATAAATAAATAAGTAAAGCAGCGGTAGAGATTTAAAAACCATGATTAACTATTTCAAAACCAAATAGTCAACTTACATCAAAGTACTTAGTCATTATTTTCCAACTACCACAAGTCTAGAAAACATAAACTGAAAATAATATAAAGTAAAACTATCCCCAAGATAGATGTGGTGAAGCCATAGCAAGCTCAAGTCCAAACCGTACATGAGCTATCAAGAAAGCAAGCCAAATATCCAAGCTAAGCATTAGTGTTCCCTCCCTGAGAACCTGGGGGGGAACGGAAGAAAAGAGGCGAAAGAAAAAGGGTCAGTCATAAGACTGGTAAGTCCTACCTACTATTAGTATAAAAACTAATGAAGTTAACTAAACATGAGAAACTGAGATGAAACATAAAGATGGTAACTAACTGGCATGATAAATAGATAACAAGGTAGATCAAGTGTGGCATCGCATATACAAGGTTTAGTTTTGCACCAATAGTACTAGTAATCCAACCCATGTCAAGTATAAATAAGAAATGATCCCTTGGCCCAATATCGTGAGATGACCCAAGTCGGGGTCCAACTACACGGTCTAGTCGATCGGCTCCCTATAAGCCTAACTCGTCGAGTGTCGGTGTCATACGGCCCAATCACGGAATGTAGTCAAACCGTGCTAGGTCCACCCTAGGGTGTATCAAGTCCTAGGGTGCCAACCACTGACACGAATCAAGCACGCACAGTCTAAACCTACTGGTGCCCGTGCCTGCTTTTTCAACTCCGGACTATGTGCACGACCATAGTCCGCCTGAACCTACACCGGCGCACCAACTCAGCCGTCGTTATGGTCGCTTACAATCAGCCCAGTAATTGTGCCCCACCCTAGCCTAGTCCCTAGGGTATCGTTGATACATCCAAGAGGGTTACTGCTGAAAAGGACCACGTAACTAGGGTTTCTAACAGGTTAAGTGTGGTTAACCCTATCCAATCATGTATCAAGTTGGTTAAGTGTACCCAAGTGGTTCATGACTTAACCCCATCCAATCATGTATCAAGTTGGTTAAGTGTTTCCAAGTGGTTCATGACTTAACCCTAACATGTGGCATTAATTAATTTAATGCACCCAACCTCTCACATTAGACTTTGTTGTGGTTACTGGATATGCCGGGCGGGTCCGGGCAGCTTTACACCACAACCTAGTCTAACCTCGGGTTTCAAGCGCGATATGACCAACTTCTCACATTGGGTCCTATTGTTTGTAGCCACTGGATTTGTCGGGCGGTTCCAGGCAGATTTATGCTACAAACTCAACCCAACCTCGAGTTGGCCACTTTATGGTTTTCTACATGTCATGACCATATTCAAGTTTTCAAGCATAATCAAGTTTCATGTCACATTTCAAGTCATGTTTTTCATGTCATTTCAAGTTTACCTAACTACCCTTAACGTATCCCCATCGCACGTAAATTCGCATCAACACAAGTGAATCAAGGAACATAAAAATATGACCAAGAGGGGCATAAGGTTGGTAAAGTTGGTCATAAGTTAAACATGATGATATTTGAGGCAAAGGTGTTCATCACAACTAGCATATAGGATTGTTGGCCTCAAAACATGTATGACATCAAACTTAGCAAATAAACTTGTAGGTAACATGTAGTTCAACATCATAGGCAAAGGTGAAACATGATAATAGTTGACATAGGGTGATAAACTTGTGGGTAACATGTAGTTCAACATCATAGGCAAGTTTACATCAAGGTTATGAGGGGTTCTAGGTTGCATTATGCATAATCCCCACATAAAGCTCATAGCTTTCTACCCAAAAATCAAGGTAAATGATACTAGGTTCATGATAGTGCCATAATCATAGATCAAAAGAGTCATAAATGGATCTATGCATACAAATATAGCCCCAAGACAAATATTACACCAAAAATCCCATTTCAACTTGCTACATGTTCATATTAATTTCATAGTTTAAATCTAAGAGTAGAGTGGGGCTTACAAATCGTGGCTATGAGAACTAGAACACAATAGAACAAGGTAGAGATGTTGTAGAAGCTCTAGGAATGATGTAGCAACACTAGAAGCCTTGAGAATAAGTAGCTCCTTTGATTTGATGAAGAAAGATGGCTCCTTTTTGCCTTAGAAGCTCTCAAGATGAAGATGGAGGCCATGATTAGGGAGCATTTTGGCAGAATTTAGTTGTTAGGATGATTTGTGATGGTTTAGGCTAGGTATTAGGGTGTTTTTATAGGTGTAGAGACTAGTTTAGACCATAGGATTAACCCTAGTTTAGATCTGAACCATCAAATCCCGTCATAGGCCAACTGACCAGACCAAAGGAGCAAACTGGTGCACCAGGCCAACAGGGTCCGACCAGGGGAGGTCGACCCCCAGGTCGACTCCCCAGTCGACCTGGGGGGGGGGGGGGGGGGGCAGGTCGACTCCCCAGTCGACCCCCCTGTCGACCTGGGGTAGGGCGGGAAAATTTCTCGCCCAATCTGCTTGGATCTGATTTTGAATTTCGGACTGAATTTTGAATTTTCTGAAATCTTCTATGGGCCATAACTTGGTCATACGGACTCCGATTTACGAAATTTCGGACTCGTTTTCAAGCAGAATTTCGAGATGAATGCAATGGCGTAACCCGTTCCCATTGATTCTTAACTTATGATTTAATTCTGCCCTGATTTCTTGTTTTAACATGTTATAAAAATTCGGGTTGTTACGGTCATCTTACAACCTAAATTAAAAAAATCAAAACAATTCAAAACAGACTTCCAAAAATGAGATAACCTATTAGACCAACTAACACTAGAACCAACAATAAACTCATCTCTTGTATAATAAAATTTGGAAACAATAATCTTCCAAGTAGCCGACACATCGGGGCACCTAAATCTCCATAACCATTTGGCTAGCAAGGAAGAATTAAAATTATATAAGTTAATGATCCCCAGACCCCTTCTTTCTTGGGCTTACAACACACCTCCCAGTTAACTATACATTTATAACCTTTACAAATAGGGACACCACTCCAAAGATAATTACGCCTGATTCCTTCAATTTTCTTAATAACCCATTGAGGAAATCGATGAACGGCCATCCAATAAGATGGAATAGCAGATAATTAACACTAAATTAACAAGAACTAATCTACCTGCTCTAGACAGAAATCTATTATTCCAAGCCGATAATCTATTATTAATCTTATCAGTAATAACTAACCAATCATCCTTCTTAAGCTTCGAAGGCCTAATCTTAAAACCTAAATAATCAAAAGGAAATTTCATGATAGAATAGTTCAAAGTACTAGCAACCAAAGACTCAACATTATCAAAATCATTAAGGACCATAACAACACTCTTATCAGAATAAATCCTGAGGCCAGATAACATCTCAAAATAATAAAGAATAAACTTAAGAGCAATAATATGCTTAGGAAAGTGGGAAGAAAATAATAATGTATCATCTGCAAATTGGAGAACAAATAATTCATTATTACATTCCTCATTACCAACACTGCCTAAGACACCTAATCTCCCAGCTCTCTTAATAATTCTATAGAAAACATCAGCTGCTAGATTAAACAGAAAAGGCGATAGGAGGTCCCCTTGTCTAAGACCTCTATTAGATTGAATCTTCTTACCCACGACCCCATTAACGACAATGCTGGAGCAACCAGACCTAAGCAATAACATGATCCAGTTGATCCATCTAACACTAAAACCTCTAGTAAGACATAATTCACAAATAAAATCCCAGTCAATAGAATCAAACGCCTTCTCAAAATCTAGTTTCAAAATGGCACAAGAAAATTTATTTTTACAACAAACATTAATATACTCCTATACTACAGCCACTCCATCTACTATGTTTTTGCCTTTAATAAAGGCAGTTTGGGAACAATCAGTAAGATCGTTCATCTTAATACTAAGCCTATTCGTTAGGACTTTAGAAATAATATTGATAGAAACATTGATTAAAGAAATAGGCCTAAAATCCTTAAGAGAATTAGCACCCTCTCTCTTATGAATAAGAATGACATTGGCAAAATTAGAACTACCTAATCGCAAATCTCCACTATAAAAGTCATTAAATTAATTAATTAAATCAACTTTCAAAACCTCCCAAAACTGCTTGTAAAAAAGAACAGAAAAACCATCAGGCCCGGGAGCTTTATCACTTGGCATATCACATATAGCCTTCCAAATCTCCTGCTCAGAGAAAGGCATGTCTAAATCTACTAACTCAACCTTAGTATCAGAAGGATACAAGACATTCCATCTGACCTTAGTCCTTCTCTTAATCCTAGAACCAAAAATCTGCTTATAATATCTAGTGAAAGCTTCATTTAGCTCCCTCTGAGAAGTCAATTTGACATCATTAATAAAAATAGAATGAATCAAATTATCACGTCTCCTCTTATTAGCCACACTATGAAAGAACTTTGTGTTATTATCCCCCTCTTTAATCCATTGAACACGGGATCTTTGTCTCCACATGACCTCTTCTTTTGCTAAAATCTGCTTGAGATCATCTCTAAGATTGCAATGTCTATCCCTCTCATCGGAATTAAGAATCCTGGACTCACTAATCTTATCTAAATCTAACCGCTCACACATAATCTTGTCTTTCCTAATTCTGACACTACCAAAAATAAACTTATTCCAACGCTTGGGGAAAAAATCTTAATTTACCTAGCTTCGCAACAAAAATCTTAGCAGAATTGCCTCTATACAAATTATTAAAATAAAGCAAGGAATTCCACTTAATAGAAACAAGGTTGATGAAACTAGAATCAAGTAACCACATCTTCTCAAATTTGAAACTGCTACTAATAGTAATATTTGAATCACATGAAAGGATGATAGGACAATGACCAGAATACAAAAAAGGCAAGCCCTTAACTCTACAAATCGAAAATCTATCATCCACCTCAGAACTAATAAGAAATCTATCTAATAAAGCAAATGATGGACTATCTCTTACATTTGACCAAATGAACGATCTATAGTCGAGAGGAATTTCAATCAAATTATTATCCAAAATGAAATCATTGAATTCCTCCATATTAAATAAATCACCTTCCCGAGGTGATCTCTCCCCTAAAAATCTAGTGACGTTAAAACCCCCCTCCCTCCCCCCACAATCCATTGATTGGGGATGAGACTCCTAAAATCCGCACATTCAACCCACAAGAGTCTCCTCTCTTTTTGTGTGAGGGTCATATACATTGGTGATGCCTAGAGTAGAATTATCTAAAAGACGAACTAAAATAATGTGCAGAGAATATAACTTAGGAATCTCCTGCACGAGCCTAAATTGATTATCCTTCCAACCAATCATAAGCCCCCCCAGCACTACTAATTGCTGGAAGACAAGCCCAATTACGAAAAAGGGACCCACCTAACCTCGCATAAAAACTAAAATCAGGACTCTCAATTTTAGTCTCCTAAAGAAAAACAACATCAATATGATAATCATTAAAAAAGGTCCAAACCTTAGCACATTTTTTAGGATCATTTAGACCCCTAATCTTCCAGCTAACTATCATCATCGCCTCATAGAATTAACTCTCTAATTCCCTACTTCTAATGTAATCCGCATCTAACTCGATATCAGTAAAAATAAAAGCAGTGTCACTAGCAAGCTGAAATAACTGACTAGTCGAGAGACTACCCAAAGCAAAAGGAGTATAATCACTACCATAAATAGGAACCATACCTGAGCCCAAACCCGAATTACTACTACTAGCATTCGAGCTCGGGAGCCTACCATGAGAAGAAGAGGAGTTATATCTGATCCTCGCGCTACGACGAACCAAACCAGAACTGGGAATAACTCTCCTACGCCTCCCCTTCCTAGTCGTAGTAGTGGAAACATCACCACCCAATGAAAGTCCTCTACTGACTTCATGCAGCCCGACACTAGCCGATGAACAAGATCGGTCCACTGGAAATAACTCCGAAAAAGGCAAAGCACACTCCGAATGAAACACACTGAAGCACGGTCTCAAAAACATAGATAGCAGTCTCATACCCGACTCCCTTAATATAATAGAACAACCACCCTTATCCCAACAATAATACAAGTTCAAACAAATCTGCACTGGCCAACATCAAATACTGGACAACAGATTCTCCATGCATGTTCCCAGTACTATCACTAAAAACAAAACTGACAACCGATCTAACCTCATCTCCCGTATATTCCATAGCGTCACCCCCCGCCAAAACAACCTCATCATAATCACATAAAGGATGAATGCCCCTCTGAACCAAGTCTATACTACCAGCAATATCAAGGAAACTGTCCCCCAAGACGTCCTTATCGCGCTCATGACTAGAATACTTCATAAGCTTCGTATTTGCCTTCCTACCAACTTTAATTCTACCTACTCTAAAACCCTTCCTCAACGAAGAGAAAGACTTTGAAGCATCCACCTTCTGATTCCCTCCTATCTCCACCTTCCTCGAAGCCTTCTTTACGTCAATTACCTCCAACAGGCCAAAGCTACTAGAGATCCACATCCTCCGCCACAACCCAAACGGACTCCTCTTCTGCGCCTGAAAATCTAGCATGAGAATCCTTCAGCACACAATCAGAATCAAAACCACACATATCCACCAAATCCACCCCTGTCATCATTTCCACAACCCTCCCATCATTAATGAATTTATCTCCATTAAGTCATGTTTCTTCACAGAGACCCATACATTCCTGTACATGAGGGTCGAAGATCATCAGATCAAAACACTTCATAGGCCAATAATACCTAACAAAACCCACCAGCTCTCCTTCAAGAAACACCACTTCATCAGTGACCAAATATGACTTGACAATATTAACATTCCCCTCCTGAAAATCACCCACATGAACATTTGCAAGAACAACACAGTCAGACAAAAACTGAAAATCCATAGCTCTTTGATCACAATTAATAGCGGTATTGATTGCATCGAAATGCTCAAGAATCCCATCCAACAACCGGAAAACTCTCCTCTTATTCCTTGAATACAAATCATTATATATCCTCCGCAATTTGAGAAGATTTAGACTAAAAAAGAAAGCATGTTCTTTTCTATTCATTGCATAAGGTAACGGAGGAAATACCTCAATGATATCATCACACTTGCACCACAAATCCCATCAACAAGGCCTTCTAAATGCCACCCCAACAACAACATCAATTAAGCCCCATCGTTCTCCTTATAAGGAAAATCCACAACGTACAACTCCAAGAAGTCAATCATTTTCTGGCAAATCCTCAAACAGTTGAATGCAGCAATTCAAAAACTGGTTTACCTCTAAACATCTCAGGACATCTACTCTTGCGATGACCCACACCACCACAATTAAAACAACGAAATCCATTCCTACAATCCTTCGTAAGATGAAAAGAACCACCGCATCTGAAGCAAAATCGATCTTTAGCATTATTCCTTGGAAAAGAATTCTTGGACGAGGCAGGAATCCAGTTGGAATTAGGCAAAGATTGCCTTAACATATCCGCAAAAGATCGATGAAAGAAATCCCTTGGATTAAACTGAGACAAGGATGAAATTAAAGGAAGAGAATCAGATTTCACAAAACAAGAAGAAGGACAAGAATGAGATACCGCCATTTTACAGATCAAATGGGTATTGTTCTGATGAAAAAGAAATTTTGATTTTCAAAATGTTAGAAACCATAAAAACCGTTGTCATAGATTAACCAAAGAATTAGGATTTTAACTTAATGCCATTTTAACTTCAATATTTATTAAGCCTAATTGTCCATTCATTTACCATAGAAAACATATCCATAGAATTTTCTAATTACAAGGCCACCCTAGAATTGTCTAATCACAAGACCACCATAGAATTGCCTAACCACAAGGCCATCATAGAATTGTCTAATCATAAGACCACCATAGAATTTCCTAATCACAAGGCCACTACAGAATTGTCTAATCACAAAACCACCATAGAATTGACTAGTCACATGACTACCATATAACCATAGAATTGCTTAGTCATAAGGCCACCACAGAATAACAATAAAATTTTAGGTTTGTAGCTTAACATCATTTTAAGTCAATATTTCATATTAAGCCTAAATATTTCTTTTATAGATTTATGTCATATTCATATTTGCATATAAACCATGTTTGTTTATTATGATTCTTCAATTTATCATACTTATGCAAATATATGTTACAGTCCATTTTTCTATCATAACTTGTACCATAGCCGTTTTACAGACTTTCTGAAGTTTGTCTATTATCAGTCAATGTCCCCTTTTATTACAGTTTCATAATATATGTCAAATTAACCCCAAATTATCCATTTTTGTTTCCATTATTCCAATTTAATCAAATTCCCAACGTGTGCGGGATAAAAGGATAATAATAAGTCGTAGACAGTTAGACATATCTATGCCTAAACCATTAGTATACATATGCCTTTTTTGGAATATTTGGGCATCACCACAATAAACTGTAAAAAAATCCGACGAAGCAAGGGAGAGGGGATTGGGAACATAACTTATAGTAATGTGAATATTAATTAAACAAAAATTATAAGAAAAGATAGAAAAAATACTAAAACTACTTATAGAAAGAAACTGCATAAAAATAGGAATAAACGGAAACTGTAAATAAACTGTATGTAAAAGAACTATAAAATTACAGCTACAAATACTATTATTTTTATTTATCAAAACTTAAATAAAAAATCTGAATAATCATAAAACTCACCTGAAAAGTTTCCCTTATGGCCCTGGAAGAACCCCTAGAAGAAAATAAAATAAAATAGAAAATATTTCTATTTAATCTCAATCCCCTAAAATTTATTTTTTTTAGGTTGGCCCTGTCTGTCAAAAAGGAGACTAGCCTAGGCAGGGAATCATTGTGTTGTGAAGAAATGGGGAGGGGTTGTAGGTTTATTTATAAGTGGGCTATAATATCCTAGACCATTAGATTTTAGGGTTTTAGTATAAACCAACCATGTCATTAGACCAATCAGGGGTTGTCATGTTAGCCCTAGATTTAAAAGAGGCCACTCAAAAAAACCATGTCAAAACCACCTTGTAAAAAATTACATTTGTTCGATCAGATTTCATGCCAGGCATGTTGTTACTCCTTACCTCTCTACTTGTGCTAGCCAAGGCCATTGCAAGCAATGCTTTCAACTAACCCGAAGAATAAGGTTTCTGAGAAGCGACCATTTGTATATTAGCTTTGAACGAGTGTTAAAAATGCAGGATAATACGGTCTTACTTCTTAAATCTCATGAGGAGATCTGACACATCTAATTCAAGTTCAAATCTACTACACAGTGATTATATATAAATCATAAAGCAGTATAAAATACATAACAATAAAATCAGAGTTAGATATTCCCATCACTAAGGTGGAAATAGATATGAATAAAATACAGAAGTGGTGGACATAATATAAGTGATCGTGTAAGATCCACTATATCATAAAATAATAGATACATGTACTACACACACACAAAATATACACATGTGAGTCACTATCTCAAACACATAAGAGGTAAAACTACTAAATAAGTTCAGTTAGCCAAAAGGAGAAGCTAATCCATGCTATAATCAAGGAGGAGTACCTGTAATGCCTCGGTCTGACGCGAGTATTATTTATAAGAAAATAAACAATAAACGGATCAGTCTAGCTGTACTCATCATAATAAGTTGAGACAAAACAGAGATAAATCAGAAAAGGACATATAATAATTAATAACAATGTTCACATGTAAAATTTGAAGGCTTGATATGTCCATAAAATATGTCAAAGAAATCTCGGTGCTATATAAGGATATCTCATCCTAACTAATGAAGCTACTCCTAAGGTATGATATCATGTATCTCGCTGATACTAAATGATCTGAAGATCATAACCAATATAATCAAAAGAACCGAAGTTCCTCGGGATGATTCAAAGATCACCGATACAAAGGAATGAACCAAAGTTCCTCTCGATATAATCGAATGAACCAAAGTTCCTCAAGTTGATCCGAAGATCATAGGAGTGACCAGAAGGTCTGAATGATCCGAAGATCCATAAGGTAATCAAAAGATCATCAGAATGACCCAAAGGTCAGATTGATCCGAAGATCCACTGAAACCGAAGTTCCTAAGATATGATGATCCAAAGATCACTGATGATCAAAATTGATCAAGTATAGTGTAAACTACGCTAAGATAGTAAATATAAGAGCCGAGCTATATGTCCCATAACCACTTGCTCTACTCGAATATTTACGAACAAGTTGCATATTCCACTAGGAATACAAAATGATCATTACCACGATTTTCAATCGAATGAGTCCAAGAATTAACCATTAAAATAAAGTAGGATTAGAACCATTTAAATAAAAGAATTTGGTATCTACTGATAATAAAAGAATAGTTTCGAAGTGGAAATCTCGTGTAATAGTGATGAAAATCAAACAAAGAATTCACGTTTTAGTAACGTAAATTAAATCTAACGACCATCAATTATAAATTCGTTTATTACGAATGAATTGAAATCCACCTAAGTGAGCTACTGAAATACATGAATTATAACGATAGAAAAGTCATAGGAAAAGAGCAAACAGACTGAAACTCGACCTGGCAGAAGCCTGAAACAACCTCTACAGACCACGATCGACTTTGAAAAATCATCAAGACCAGTCGACTAGTTCATTTATGACGAGTTGGTTGGTTAATTTACTAGTCGACTAGTTCATTTCTGACCAGTTGACTAATCACTGGTGCCTAGATCAGCATAAAGCTTGGCCCTTAGGCTAAGGTGAACTTCGATGAATTTTGGACGAATGATTTTACATTAGAATTTATATAATCAAGTTCAAATATATGAAATGGAATGTACATGAAATCAATCCAAATCATGCAACATAAACACAATACTAACGTGCCATAGGCACACTATATAAGCTTAAAACTTGAGGCATAGATGTGAGTTCTCCAAGAACTAACCTTTAACTCTATGGTAGACGATTGGAGGATCTTTGAGGTTGAAAGTGAATGAGAGGCACTTAGGCAAGGCAAGAACACTTTCTCTTCAACCAAAACTCAAGAACCACCAACCTATAATCACATGAACATGTTTACTAGGAATTAGGTCATAGGAATTAAGATGAATTGAAGTGGAATTGAGATAGAGAAGATGAAGAAGAGGCTTACCTTAGCTCCACCATGATTTCTACCTCAATTTGCAAGCTCCTAGAAGTAAACTAGGTTTAGGAATTTATATTTCCCATCTTTTCTCCCATTTTTATTCATGCTTTGAAGCGAGGGAGAGAATGAGGCAGAGTGGGCTGGTGGGAGTGTTTTAAAGATAGGCTAGATTGGCTAACCCAAGCCTCAACCAAAGTCCTAATTTTTCCAAACATCAAACATATCAATGTTTACAGTTCTTCTTATCTTAAATGGCATTTTGAACTCAATGGAAATGATATTGATTCCAAATTCATACGTATGCAAAAAGTAACTTTTTGGACTTATACTCGATTAACGACGTTATATTTAAGTAAAATATTTAAATATATTATCGTGAAATATGCGGGTTGTTATAGAGTTCCCCTTTAAAGAAATTGCGTCCCCGCAATTGCTTAAGGAAAAACCCAAAATAAATAACAACCACGCATCAACAAAAAAACCTATATAGAAAATAGATTAACTTAAGGAATTCACTTTTGAATTATTTCATAGATTTCAACTTTGAGTTATAATCACTATATACTTAAGTCTATATGCATATAATGCTCCAATAAAAGTCATAAACACATATGTGCGACTAATTTATTTCAATCATAAGTGGTTTCAATAAATTAGAATTTTTCTTACTTAAATTCTAAACATTCCAAACCTCAATTTCAATTAATTTTAAATAGCGACCTGCCGTACGACGATTTTTTTGGAAATTTGGTTTAGACGTATCTTAAAATCTACAAGATGAAATTAAAATATTTTTCTTTCATTAGAAAACTATAATCCAATAGATCCAGATAATTCTCGTTCAAAGAATTTCGACCTGTATTGGATCATGCACATTCATTTGAAGTTCAATTCTCAAAATCACAAACTACCGCTATGAGATAAATTGGTTTTAATTAAATTTAATTAATTCGTTTAACGTTCAATAATTTTATAAATTATAAACTTGTTCTTTTGTGTTCTCAACATAACCAATTAAACATTTGAATTCAACTTGGAAGTATCGACTATACAAAATCGTCGAATATTCCGTATCATATTTTAGTTAGAAAATTTTATCAGTTAAAAACATTCTAGCTTACAAAATTTTCTTCGATTGAAAAGGATGTATATGATGGTCATATATATCCCATTCACAAGGATGAGCGATCTCGCTGGGGAAACAAGATCAAGAAAGAAAATTCGGGTTATACACCCTAAATTGGAAATATTAGCACATCCTCTAATATTTCAAGAACAAATAAACTGGAACTTTTAGGTTCCTAGTAAACCCCTAAAATCTCAAATTTTAAATATTAGCGCATCCTCTAATATTTCATGAACAGCTTCTAAATCATGAAAACATGATAAATGGTAGAAGTTGAAAGAATTTCGTAAAACATGAAAACTTTGGTTTTCAAATTCATGAGGATATCATCAATAAGAATGATGTCAAACCAATCAGGTAATGATCTCAAAAACTCTAGTTCATTAAGGTTGACAAAATAAACTGGAATATTTGTTAACCCCCTATAACAAAACAAGCACGATAACAAAGAGTTGGCGAAAACTGATTGCTAAGTCAAATAGTGGAATGACTTAAGCACACTACACCATAACAGCCAATTGGTAACACTTAACTTTTTCAAATGCCAACACTTATATGTGTTACGGATTAACGACATTTATATGTGTTGCCAAGCTAAAAATGTGTCATTGAAAATATATATTTATGGTATTTTTATTGGTAACACTTATGTGTGTTAGGGGATGTGGATTGGCAGGGCAAAATAGTAAATGACCGACTCTTTGTTCGGTATCACTAACCTCATTCTCAACGCTCGATCCTTCCATCAACCGCTTAAACGAAAAACGCTTATTTCATTTCGATCCCGCAGAAAACAGAATTCCCCTTCAAGCATATCAACGCCTCTCTTCTTCGTGGAATCAATGGACTGTTCCTTCAATGGATCGCTTCTTCGTGCTTGGAATCAACCGCTTCTTCAGTCGAACTTCTTCGTGCTTGGAATCGATATCAACTACATTCGATTCGATTTGGGAAATGACATCAAGCGATTCAATTGCAACCTAAGGCGGCCGTAGGCAAGCACAAAACTTCCAATCGAACGACAATTGCAAAGGAATAGCAGAAGCCAAGGCAAGCTTTCTCATTCAAGTCAATTCGGCCTTAGCTTCTATTATTTTCTTTTTAATCCATTCGAAATATTTAATTATTATGGGTTTTTAGGTTTATAATTCTGTTGGACAACCCAGAAGTTGGAAAATGTAGTTATTGCTTGAATTCAAAATTAGTTTCAGATTCCAAATCAATGGCGATTGCTATGTTTGGTTGTACAGAGGCTAGCGCTAAAGACGAAACATCTTGGTAAAGACCTCGAAGGTAAAATTTACTTTTGTTTTTAATTCAGTTGCCGTAAATAACTGGAGATCTCAATGATCTAGAGTAGATGATATTTCATAGGTTAAGCCGAGCAGGAACAGAAAATCGTTAAATACAAGTGGTTAGAATAATTTGTTGCAAGTTTTTTTGACTGATAGTTCTCGTGTTCTCATACATTTCAAATAAATTTGGTTCCAATAATTTCCAATATATGTGTTCTTATACAAGTTTTTTGGATACGGTATGTGCGTTCATTATTAATAGTTCATCATTAAAAATGCATTGGTCATATCTGAATACATCACCCAGGTATTGCTAGCAGTAGGACGGACATGGCTTTGGTCTTAAACATATTGCTCCTTCCATTAACGGGGACATTGTCAAAATTTATGTTGATCGGAACTATGGAGACAACGGCGTCACATGACTTTGAAGTGTAGAATTTCCTTGGGTAATTTTATATTACAAAGTAGAATTCTGTTTTTACTTCTTTTTTGTAATTTTGAGCAATTTAACTTGAAAAGATGAAGTGGAAGGTGAAAAGAAGGGAGGCACATAAAATTAACATCAATGAAAGCGAGCACATGACTTTGAAGAGTCATTTATTGTTCACATATTTTTACTATATTTAGTCAAATACTTATGGTAAAATTCAAAGCTCGAACTTATATATATATATATATATAGCGAAAATCAAAATTATCGTTTGTATACGA
This sequence comes from Allium sativum, assembly GCA_030737875.1. Classification (NCBI taxonomy): domain Eukaryota; kingdom Viridiplantae; phylum Streptophyta; class Magnoliopsida; order Asparagales; family Amaryllidaceae; genus Allium; species Allium sativum. The sequence continues at coordinate 261,971,647 of CM060927.1, read as the reverse complement.
TTTTACTGCGAAAATCAAAATTATTGTTTCAAATTTGGTAATTTTCCCTCGTTCTTTTTTTATGTTGAATGTAATTTTTGATGTAAAGGAGGGAGAGGAGGATTGTCAGGCACGATGATAAGTTAAAGTAGATGAAGACAAGAATACTAAATGTGAACAAACCGAGGAGGATGGTGGATGACGGAACCCGAGTAAATAGGTAGAAGATGGTTATGCCATGCACTTTGACGGTTAAGATGATATAATTTAACGGAGAGTATTATATATGTTTTTTTAAAATATTTAAATAGGTTTCAATCATTCCTATTTAAATTGGACTGCTGTACACAAAAATTGTATTCAAAAGAAATCACAATTAACTAAAGGAGTGGATGTTATTAGGTCATCAACATTAATAATTAAAGGCGTAGAGATCCGTATATTCACAATTTTGTTGCTATATTAGTTTATTCTTTTGTGTCATTTAATCATCTTAGTGTGTAAATTTAGTTATTTCCACTGTTACTAATTTTCAAAAAGGATTTTATATTAAAATTTCACATATCTGTGAGACAGTAGACGATTTTTGGCACTAAGGATGCAATGTGTAAATCAATGTGATAAGATAATGTGATAGGGAACCTCTGTATGGATATTTATGAGGATGATGTTTCAACATAATAAGATTAGGTCATCAAAATTAACCGTTACTTAATATCATCCATCGAGCATTTTATAGATTTGTAAGTGTAAGCACGATTGTCTTTTGAGCATCAAATATTTATAGTTGATAGTCATGATATATTTGAATCAGTCTTAACAAAATATTCTCTGATAATTGCTAATCATTTCAAGTTATTAGAGTTTCAACTATAAACAAATGTGATGAAAAGTGGCAGAGAAGTTCAAAGGCACTGAATTTGCAGTCTGACTGATGCTTATGTATTTACTTCCTATTATGCATAATATTGTACATGTTACCATGTAGCTTTGCCAATACTGACCTTCTTAATTCATTAGTCTTAGCTCATGATAGGTCAAATATATTGGATGCTCAGGCGCTCTGTTTCGTATAATTTTAGCTCGAAACTGAGCCGCTCAGTTTCGAAACTGAGCTCCTGAGGCTTAGTTTTGAAACTGGGCCTGAGTCTCTCAGTTTCACGATGATAATGTTTCTGTCTTGGAACATTGATAGTGGATACTGAATGTTGAACTTGTGCATGTTGTAGTCGCTGTAATTTTACTTTTATCTGTCTTCTTCTTGGTTTTTTTGTTTTGATCATTCAGGTTCTTCTGTTGGATTTAGGCTTGATAGCCTTTTAGAATTTTCTGATACCAGAGCAAGGAATAGTAAGATGACTCTCATGCATTACTTGTGCAAGGTAATTTCATTTATTGATTTCTTTCTTTAACATTATGTCCCCTGGGACTTAGGCGCAACTAACTTCATCATAAATTGCGGACACTAAGGTGGGCATTACCATTGTCAAATTCAAACTGAATTTTGCAGCATCGTCCTCCAAAGCATTAGAAAATTTAGATTTATCTTTATCATTGTTGCTTGATAATGTCGATTCTTAGGTGTGACTCGTATTGTATTTGAGTGGATGCGGAGATTGGATTTGTGATTAGTATCACGTCGCAAGATATCTTAAAGATGATGTGGGTGTGTATGTGTATATTTGTATGTATGAGATTGATGAAACGTAACATGCAGAATTGTTTTTGTCACAAGTGTTATCAAGACCATACATGTGCTCATTTCAAAAGGCGACGCAAGAGATCTTTTATTAGGTGGTGCCATTACGAAGCGTGCATATACGGATGCCTTGAAGCATCAAAAATTATAACTTCAGTATGTTCAAATTACTTTAAATGAACCGTAAGATTAGCCGCACCATTCCTGACTATTGCGAACTATTTATTTTATAGGATCCTAGTGACCACCATGTTTATTGCATAAACTGTGCTATTGGATCCATTAGTTTCCAAATCCTTTGTTTTTGTGGCAGAACTGATAGAGTGAAGAGTGTAATCGACAGTTATGTAAACTATTATACAACTTAACTATTATAAATGAATTTTATTTGAAATAAATTATGATTTAGATTTTGTTTTCTATAGTGTGAGCTGTTGTATTGCGATATAAGTAATGCTCTAAAAACATTAGATATAAACAAGTTGAAAAGTAATAGAAAAAGTACTTGATCGCTTACAGTTACAGAATGCCGTAAATGTCGACTTGTGTATTTAGAACACTTATCCTTAGATGTTCATAGTCAAGATATCTTAAGAAAACTAGATTAGCAGAAACATTAGTTTTCTCCAGCATACCACCACTAAGCATTAAGCTTTCTGATTCAAAGCTTTGTTGACGTCGTTATATGTTCCCGCGGTATCTTCTATTGGTCCATGGACAGTGAGATACTTTTTCTGGCTAGAAGCTGCTTTCCAACATTATCAAAGTACTCCCTAATTTCATGAATTGCAAAGGTTGCAGAATAGTTGGTTGTCAGTACATACTACTATTTGAATTAATTGATTAGCTACTCCCTCATCACCCAAGAAAACCAAGCTAAGAGATGCATAGTTTGTTGATAGTGTAGATAAAATTAACGCGCCGGTAGTGTGGATGGCATTTATACACTGACTGAAAGTTGAAACATTTTACCTTATGTATTTTCAGTTCACCCACCTCGCCTGCTGTTGGCTGCTTCAGTTGCGAACCACGCCTCATACAATCATATATATGAAAAAGGGTTTGATATTTCCAAAAGGCACTAACTGTATTCATTTTGGCTTTCAGAAAGCTGATTATTTAAGACCAGTCAAACAGACTGTGAATGTGCGAGGAGGAAGAACCTAGAAGCCTAAGGTAAGCTTTTATCATCATATAAGGCCTCTCTTCCAGTTACAGCTTTTTAAACATTAACCTTGTTGCTTGATCTTGGCTATATAGATAGACACACACACACCCCCTCTTCATGTGAGTTCTGTGCAATTGGATAAGAAGTACGACAACTTGGCACATCTACAATATACTTTTTGGACAAGTAACTTTCTTGCTCTTGTCACATGGAATATGTTCTCCTTATCCTGTTAAGGACATAAAACCTGAACTTGCCCATTATGTTTCAGTCTTTAATCAATCAGTATGGCCGTAAATATTTTAGCTAAAGGATGAAGTGTTGGAATATTGTTTCTCAGCTCCTGTAAGTGAACTTTATACATGGTTTTACCATAACTGTTATCTATGCGAATTCCCATCACTGCTGTTCATAATCTTTGTTCATGATGGTCCATGTTATTCTCTCAAGCTTCCATGTTTTCCTCCTCCTTTTCTTTTCCAAAATTCCACAATTGACATTCTGGTAAATATTCTTTAGCAGATCTGATATGCTGCAGCTTTACTTTAGGCTTCTTAGAGGGAGATCAGAAGCATTAATATATATCCTGATAATTTGTGTAGTATCATAGGAAGTCAATAGGCAGCTTTATAATTAAGCATTTCTCTTAAACAGTTCAAATCCATGAAAAAGTATAAATTTGGTTTAGGTTTTGCAAAATTGAGTTTGCAACTCAGTTCGTCAAACCGAGTTTGCAACTCAGTTCTGCGAACCGAATTTGCAACTCAATTCGGCGAACCGAGTTTGCAACTCACTTCGGCGAACCGAGTTTGCAACTCAGTTCGGCGAACCGAGTGGCAAACTCAGTTCGACGAAACCGAGTGGCAAACTCAGTTCGGCGAAACCGAGTGGCAAACTCAGTTCGGAGAACCCGAGTGGCAAACTCAGTTCGGAGAACCCGAGTGGCAAACTCAGTTTTCAAAACTGAGTTGCAAACTCAGTTTTGCAAGTTTGCACAACCGAGCTGCAAAACTCAGCTAGTTTTGCAGCTTAGTTGCGCAAACTTGCAAAACTGAGTTTGCAGCTCAGTTGGTCGAACTGAGTTTGCACTCAGTTTTGCAAACTGAGTTTGCACTCGGTTTGCAACTCATTGCAAAACTGAGTTTGTAAACTGAAATGAAGCTGAGCCTGAGTCCGTTTGTAACACTTATAAGTGTTACAAATTTTGCTGGTCAATTCCTCACACGCCATTGGTAACACTTAAAAGTGTTACAGAAATTATTTGTAACACTTATACTAGTTGGGAATCCACTGATTTGGTGTAGTGGCACTGCTAACCTATTAAATAGATCATCAATCCGAGGTAAGGGACTTTGAAGACGGATGATTTTTTTTTGGAAAATAAAATACGGACCTCAAAGTGATTAGGCCAATTCATTCCTAAAAATCATCGCCAACCCCGAATAAACTAGGCACGCAAATAAGCATATAAAGAATTGTAACTCTTCAAGGAAAGAGTCTCAACATCCACGAACGCGAAAATAGCCAAAAGAAAGAAATGATTGCTTCTTAATCGAAAGTCACCAAATCAACTAGTTTAAAACTTGGTCGATGGATTAGCAACTTTGTTTACCACGCGGTTGCGATTCATCACACGAAACTTTCTGTCATTCGATGAGGTGGTCTCGCACCGCCAAGAAATCTAATTAAGCCTTCTGTCTCATCAACGTGGTGTCTCCGCACCACCCATAGTATTCCATCCGAAGACGGGTGATTACACACCACACGTAGCATTCCGTCCGAAGACGAGGTGACTACACTTCTCGCTAAGCGTTTCGTCTAACCGACGTGGTGGCTTCACACTGCAAAAGAAAGTTGACCAACATCGATGAATATAGAGATATTCAAGACCGGTGATCTCTAGGTAGCTAACCTATAATGATCTGAGACCAAAAGGATCCGGAGATCCGATTTAACAACTAAAACAATCCGAAGATCCGGTCCAACAACCAAAATGATCTGAGGATCTGGTCCAATGACCAAAACGATCTGAAAATACTGTCCAGTGACCAAGACAATCTGAAAATACGGTCCAATGACCAAAATAATCTGGAGATCTAGTCCAATGACCAAAACAATCCGAAAATACAGTCCAATGACCAAAACGATCTAAAGATCCAGTTCAACGAAACCCGAAAATACGGTCCAATGACCAAAACAACCAAAGATCAATTCGATCCAATGACCAAAACGATCTGAAGATCAATATGTCTAATGACCAAAACGATTCGAAAATGCAGTCCAATTATCAAAATGATTCGGCGATCCGGTCCAACGACCAAGACGATTCGAAAATACGGTCTAATGACCGAAACAATCCGAAGATCAGTATGGTCTAATAACCAAAACGATACAGAGTTCTAGTTCCACGATCAATACGGTCCAATGACCAAAACGATTTGTAGATCAATATGGTTTAAGAACCAAAACGATCCAAAGATCAACACGATCTAGTAACCAAAATGATCCAAAGATCAAAACAGTCCAATGACCAAAACGATCCAAAGATCAATACGATCTAATGACCAAAATGATTCGGAGATTAATACGGTCCATTGACCAAAACGATCCGATGTTCAATACACAAAAGGGAACGAATCCCACACGGTGAGAGTTTGAGAACTACACTAAGTGATCATCAATAATCAACAAGAAAGCGTAATTTACATTAAGCCAGTAAATAGACGAGCTTAGCTAAATGTTCCATAACCACTGACTTAACTTAAGTATTTATGAACAAATTGCAAAATCCACAATAGAACCCAAAATATAGAATTACTGTGTCAAAATTTGTCACATTGGAGTGTTTAGACATCCTTATCGATAAAGTGGTGTCCCACATCTCGATCAGAATTCATAGTGTACTCCGAGGGCAAAATAACACAATAGAACAATTTATGTCCATATAGGAATGCAAGTTTACAAAATGGAAAAATAATCATCCCAAGATTGATTTCAACTGGAAATAGGAAATTATCTCTAAGTCTCCAACTCATGAATGAGACGGGATTCTAAATTTATCTAGGCCAAGATTTCATAAAAGTGAAATTAAACAAATTTTATTGATCGACTCGAGGGATCACAAAATAAGATATAATGTCCATGGAACTTAATAACCTCATTTAGGGTTGAATTAAATTTACATTAACAGGATGAAGTGTCGCTAGAGCCTTGCGCAACATTTGTCTTTACCTCCTTGTTTTTAAGTTTGGGGATGAAGACATGATTAGGAATGGCAAAGGGGCAGGTTGGGGTGGGTTTATCGTGCCCCGGACTCAACCTGGACTTTTTAAACCTCACCCCAGACCCGCCCCGTAGACCCATTGCGGGTCTGTAATTTCGCCCCGCATACGGGTCAGGTTAGACCGACCCTCCCCACAACCTGGTGATATCGTGTTCTAATGTACACTAATTTATATACTTATATTTTTATCACTAAATGATAAATTATATACATATTGTAATGTGTTCACAATGATAAGGGAATATAATGAAAATGAATTGTAAGATAATAGTTCAAAATGTATGCATTTGTTATTGTATGTTTATCATTGATGCAAGTTAATACTATGAAAAATTTATAGTTGTTGATCAAAAGAATATAACATTCAAGTTATGTATACCTAAGAAGATTAACAAGTAATCATTATAATTATAATGTTTTTTAATGATGTTTCAATCATGGGCGTCGGGTTGGGTGGGTTAGCTGTGTCCCAGACCCGACCCTAGACCCGGACCTCCAAAAACGGGTCGCGGGTCTACCCGCCCCGATGACCCTATGGGGCGTGTCTAAATAGGTCAAAACAGGGGCGGGTCAAGCGGTTTTGGACCCTAGACCCACCCCATTGTCATCCCTAGAAATGATATGACCCAAGGTCTTACAACAGTGACAAGTGCGGGTCTTAGGACACTTGCTAGCGTAATGGTCCTTCAATCCGCACCGGAAACATTCCCCTTTTATTAGGATAAGAATCGGACTTGTTGAAGTTCTCTTAGAACCCTCAACCTCATTTTTGCTATCTTTATCAACTTCCTCAAGGCGAAGCGCGATATCCAAGAGTTCATCAAAAGGCTTGGCTAATTTAAGAAGTAAGAGCTTCTTAAGATTCTTGTTGAGTCCATATACGAATTTCTGATTCTTTTTCTTTGCAGTGCTAATATACTCAAGCCAATATTTTGAGAGTGAATCGAAAGATGCAGCATATTTTGCCACGGAAGATTCTCCTTGAACAAGGTCTATAAATTGTCGGGCCAACGCCACTTTTTCACCCTCCGGCACGAACTTCGCTTTGAACCTTTCTCGAAATTGTTTCCAAGTTAGACCCGCTTCTTGAATTTCAGAAGTCATGAGCTCATACCATAGGTTACTTGCGAAGGTTGTTTATGTCAATTTGCAACGGTTCAACAACCATAGCAACTATGGTTGTCGCAAAAAGAAAAAACTTTTTTCGACGGTTAAAAAAAGTCACGTAAAATGACTTTGTGTAACGGTTTTTACAAAGAGCAGTCACATAGTATAAAGAATTTGCAACGGGTTTTAGTACCAGCAGTCGCAAATAAATGTCGTTTAGTTTCAAAACTTTGCTTTTTTGCGATGGTTTTATAAAAACCTTAGCAAAAAGGTATCTTTTGCGACTGCTTTTTTAATAGTCGTCACAATAGACTTGCTGGTGCTTTTAAAAGTTTGTTATAACAATTTCTTAACCGCTCCACAGCACCCTATATTTCAAAGCAGTAAGAAACTACTAGTATCATAGAATTAATATGCATATGAACTTAGATAATAATCCACATATCTCAGCATAGACTATACAAATGAACATATATCAAATGCACTTCCAACAATCAACATTTAACACAAACAAGGCTATATGTATAAATCAAAATAATAACAATGGTCAAATTTAACATATTTAACACAAATTCATATGTTACATAATTTACCATTAACTTCATAATACTTTAAAATATATATGGATCCAGACATAAAATACAATTCATAGTGAAAATATCGTTTTAACGCACAATGAATTAAAGCAGTAATTTATAACAAGCAGGTAAATTATAAATTTACAGGCTATGAGTGTCCACATCTAACAAGATGTGCATACCTTTTTAGTTTTTCACTGCAACATTGATTGCGTGCCATTATAGGCGAATCTTTGCCCTGCCATCCGCTTTTTGGGCCAACTACAAAGTTCAAAAGAAAAAACAGACTATATGCATCAAATTCTTTGCTTGGGGGTATCTTGGAAAACTGGAAGGGTCACGGTTATTTTTCTTCATGTTCACCATCAGTTAGTGAATCAACTAGTAACATTAGTTTTATTTTTTCTGTTCAAAGAAAATTCTTTCAATACTGTATTATGTAGCAATCCAGTTCTCTGGAAAAAAAATCCAATCAAGTCAAGGATTTTTCCTAACACTAGCACATAGTATTATTCATTATCCAAATAATTTCCTTTCAGTCCTGTTGGTGCCAAATTTGTAAATAAAGAGGTCTAACTTTCACTTCCTTTTTATATGAAAAAGCATCAATATTGTCAAAATATCTACCTACGACGTCTCTCCTTAAGTGAACCGATAAGCCTAATCTTGCTCATATTTATGCATTCAGAACGCTACAATATTCATTTCACATTACACGTATCAATCTATCTTTGAGTGTCAATATCTACATATTAAGTAACAATTTACATGTACATAAACATTTCATCACTTTTTTTTTATTGCTATAAGCCAGAAGATATGACATGAATGAAAACAAGTCACTGCGGTCACATGGAGAAAAAACTCTTCCCTTGTTCAGTTTTCCTCAAACTTTACTGCTTCTTAAAACTACAGTTTTTTATGTTGGGTAGTTTTAGCATAGTTTAAATATCCAAATGTGTCCAAAATATGGAGTTATCAGTTTTTATTCCACTACTATTAGCCCAGCCCCTAGTTAAGTCTCATATAAAGAATAAACATAATGAATAAATTTACAACCAAAGGTATTTAATTTTGTTGTAAGAAAAACGAAGAGGACGAACATGAAGAACCAGAAAATAGAGAAATTAAACTTCATTTAATCGGTTAGCTTCTGTTAAATAACTGAAAGACAGACCAGCTATTGAGAAATTCTTTCTTCGGTGATAGGATAAATTCTTTCTTCGGTGATATAGCACAAAGTAGCATAGCAGTAGAAATTAATAATACTATAAATGATAAAGTAAACTAACCATTGGGTGTTGTATTTGATAGATGTAAACTAACCATTCGACTGCAACCAAATTATTCAAGAGTTGAGGCTCAAACAAATTTCTTATCAAGAGAATTCATACCTGGATTTTTGTTGCCTTTGATAGAAGTTTAAGAGCCTGGGACCCAATAATTCTATCCCATTTCCGACTCAACAAATCAAGCACTTCATTCAACATAATTCTACTCCATTCTTCTTCATTCATTTCTTCACCATCTCCATCACTTTTTCCACTATCCGTGCTACTAGTATTAAATCAAACTTCATCAGCAACCTCAATTGATTAACATAGAAATATGTTTATTTAATGCTCTTATACTTTATCTTTTATAAATAAATAAATGATACTTTGGGTATTTTTATGTGTATTTACAGATTGTCAAGTGATGCCTCTTTCATTTCAAATTAAAGGCCAACTACAAAGAAAAAGCTACTTCCTTATGTCAACGCTTTCTCAGTCCCAAAAGAAGTTGTAGCTCACTGGTAAATGCATAGAGATTTGTACTGAGAGACCTGAGTTCGATCCCCGTCAAGCTCACTTTTTGCCAAAGAACGGAACATTCACACTGCCCCTTTGCTATGAAGAATATATGGAATAGTGATGTGTTATATGTATATATTCTTATGTATGTATATAATGCATGCACTTAATAAGGATTTTTGAATTTTAGCATAATCCCCTCAAGAATTCAAATCCAATTAATCGTATTTAATTGCCATGCAAAAAGAAGGGAATGTTTTAATCACACTTCTTCAATTAAACACATCCTTATCTTCTCACTGACTGTGCAATGCATCAAAAGAAAGGACATTAATTACAATTCTTCAATCAAGCAAGGAATATTCCTTCATTCTGGAAAGGATATTTTCATGTATTTATTCTGTGGGCCTTGTATTCAAATAAGGGAGAAGGCTACATCCTGTATAAAAAGACCACTGTATCATTGTAAAGGAATGCCATTTTTTTTATGCAATTATTCTGTATTCTGTATTGTCATTTAGTTTTAATAAAGTTCTCCTTTGTTCTAGTTTATTTACTTTTCTTATATAACAAATTGTGTATCTACTCAATTAGTTTTGGGTAGAACACGAATTGTTAGTGTTATTTCTATTGCTTATTAGGATTGACCATTGATTAGATTCAACGGCAATACTAATTTAATTTTTGTTTTTTTTTCTTTTGTTTATTGTTCATTTCTAGTATTTGTTCTTCGTTTTTGTGGTTGAATTTGGTATTGATCTGATTAGATTCAGGTCCATAGTGAATTCAATAGCTTTGTTTTCAAAACCAACCCCCAACTATTGTCTAACTCGCCCAAGAATAAATAGATAATAATTTTTAATTACACCTCCCTGTGTTCGACCTGTATGCTACGCACCTGTATGCTTGCAGAATTTAATTTAAATATCGCGCTTTTCTAATTCATAGATTAGCGACGATCAAGTTTTTGGTGCCGTTGCCGGGGAGGTAACGTTAAATTTTATTATTTATTTAATTCTGATTCATGTTAGTTTTTTTTTTATTTTATTTTCTTCTTGTTTTTGTTTTGTTTTGTAGTAGAAAAAAAACTCTTGATTGGTAGATTGGATATTATTTATTGATATTTCAATCTCCAAAAACAAGAAAAAAAAATCTTGCTAGTTTTTCTTTTTTTTTTCCTCAATCTATTCCTTTTTTTACAAGTTCCTCTCTCTCTTCATTTAAAAAAAAAAAAACTTGCCAATTCTTTCTCATTTTGTTTCACGGCTTTCTTTCCTGTTTTTCAATACATTTGATTCCCTATCTTCTTTTCCAAACTTTCAAAAAAAAAATCTCATTTTGTTGATTTGGTATTGATAGTTGTAGCCATAATCTTCTAAAAAAAAAAAAAAAAAAAAAAAAAAAAACTTGTTTTTTTTCTTATCCTCTGATTTCTTTCCCGTTTTTGAATACCATTCCAATTCGAAAAAATATCTGGTTTAGTAATTTGGTTTATAAATTTGATTGGTGCTGCCATCAACTAAACAGAGAAAAAAAAAAAGACTTGCCCATTTTTATTCAGTTTCTTTTTTTTTCTGTCTTCATTTCTTTCCCTTCTTACCTTTCCATTACAACCTGATTTCTTTCTCGAAAAGAAAAAAAAGATCTTTTCATTAATTTTTCCCTTATTTCCCTCTCTGCTTTTAATTCTCTCCCTTTTCTCACATTTCTTTCCCTTATTTTCTTCTCTGTAGATCCACGCCATTCAAAATTCACACCCATCCTCTACTACAAAGCCACTGTCTTCTTCCATTTTCTAACCCTACACCAACTCGCTGAAACCATACCGTCCACTCCCAACATTCAACCCTCCTCACGTCCAACACCAACAGCACCTCCCCCTTCATTGCCTCCGCAACTGCAAAGTCACCTTGCATACACCACTTCACCCCAACATTCATCCACCGCCCATACATCTTCCTGCACCAGCAAAAACCTCCCGGTCCTCCAAATCGCAACTCCTAAATCCGATTAAAAACCCAATTCGATTAGAATCAAGCTGAGTTGATTCGAGACCAGAAGAGCGGAAAAAAAAAACAAAGGAAGGTCTGAGTTGATTTTTTGTTTTGTGCGTGATTTATCTGGGTTGAAACATAAAAGAGAAGGGGTATCAAAGAAGGAAGGGATTTTCATTGTTGGCTGTTTCTTTTCGGTCTCACTGTTCGTTGTTCTCTGTGTGACTTGCTGAAGCTTGTGTGTGTGGCACTGTTTTATAGTCATTTCTTTTGTGGTTGATTTGAAGAAATAAATTTCATACTTGTGATTTGCTTCCTGAAAAGTAAAGGAAGTGCGTTTGGGAAATCAAAGAAATAGGGGGCGTGATTGTCTCATAATTGGACTAGCGTGATTTTTTTATATATATTACAATAATTGGATAGTCAAGCCTGGTTCGTTCTTAGGGTTGTGTACACTCATTTTGTGATCGGCTGAGTGCGTGTGATCTGCCAATTGGGTGCGTGAGTGTTGTCGCTTTGTTCTTGTCTCTTTGTCAGGTTTTATCGCTTTGTTTTGTTGGAGTCTACTTTAGCTTGTTTCTTTTGTTTTGTGTTTGGTTAGTCTAGTTTATTTTTTTATTTTCTTCTCAAACAAACCAAAAAAAAAAAGTGTTTTAATTGATTGAGCGAGTGTCGGATTTTGTTTTAGAGTAAATTGTTTTTGTTTAGTTTAGTTTTTAATTTTATTTCTTCCTTCCAATTTAGTTCTTAATTTGTTGTTTCTCTACCTTGTCTTTTCTTCAAAAAAAAAAAGAGTTAGAAGCGAAAAAAGGCCCACACAACAAACAAAGAGATTCAAAAATCAGTCAACTTGCAAACAAAATTCGAATTGTTGGAGCGGTTGCACACCAAGTGGGGTGTGAACGCGCTAGCGCTTCCCAAATTCACTGGAGGACTGCCGATCAAGGTGAGAATTTTTAAAACTCTACAGGTGCTCTGCTGCAAAAAGAAAAAAATATAGACAATTGTTGTAAAAATTTCTGCAGGGGCAGCGGCTTGCAATGTACAATTTTTAATTTCTGCAATTATTTTGTCTGATTGTTGTTATTTCTGCAATTTTTTTTCATTCTGTTAAGGGCAATACCCCAATTCACATAAGGTGAGGGATTTCATCACCCTTTCCTTAGCCCACAAATTGCATTTCATCGTAGAATCTGACTAATAATAACGGTTAGACGTTGGACTTAAGGGAGTCACGGGCTCATCTAGGGCTTAATTGTATTGTGATAGTTGATTCATTTGGAACGAATTATTTCTCGGTGTCTAGACTACGGCAGAGAAATAACCGTTTATAAATATTACGGTGATTCGTAAATATTATATCGGTTGTTACTCTGAAGGTACTTAAACCTTCGGCTGCATTGCTAGGGTGATTCCTGGTGCACCGACAACTCATGTCCGTTAACTGGCTGAGAAATCTTTTGATCTAAGTAATCAAACGTGTCACTTTATAATTTTGGGTTAGGAGCCATTAAGGACAGAAAATTTCATTGTAGCTAATTTCTGTGCGTGCGTCTAACAACAATGAGTGAAAAAAGTGTTAGCCAAAATAATTCTCCTAGGGGTTCTCAAATAAATCAAAATTTTGATACTAGGATGGATCAAAATCAAACAAACCAAAACTTGCATAATCTCAATATGGATAGACCCTTATCTCTTCGTGACCGATGTTATCCAACTAGGACCGTCCAACCCTCTGTCATCGTATTCCCACCAGCTGAAGGAAACAATTTTGAACTTAAACATTCTTTCATTCAAGGGGTACCAAAATTTACTGGGTCTGAAAATGCTTATGAATTTCTAAGTGAATTTGAATTGTATGCATCCACAACAAAAATGCAACAATTGTCTAACGAATCGATCAAGCTAAGGCTAATTCCATTTGCATTACTTGAAAGCGCTAAAAGATGGCTAAATTCTCTTCCAAAACATTCCATAAGAAGTTGAGATGAATTTGTCACTATATTCTTGAAAAAGTTTTTCCCTTTCCATAAAACTCTCAAAATTCGAACTGAAATAAATCAGTTTTGTCAGAATGAGGGGGAAACTTTTTCAAAATATTTTGAGAGATTCAACCAACTATTGTATAGTTGCCCTCATCATGGAATTCTAAAAGATCACTTATGTCAAATTGCATATGAAGGGCTAAACTATCAGTCTAGAACTCAACTAGAATCAATGTGTGGAGGAGACTTTATGTCTAAGACGGCCGATGAAGCTTGGCAATTCTTAGAAGATTATTCTGAAAAGGACATGCAATGGGAATCAATTCGTGTTCCTGTTCGTACTTCTACTAGAGGAGTGCATGTCGTGGACCCAAATCAAATTTCCTTAGAAAATCAAACTCCTCAAGTCGGAGAAGGGCTACCCTACTATTACCCTCAAGACCAAGCCAATGCTATAGCTCAAAATAATCCTTACTCATCCACGTACAATCCTGGTTGGAGAAACCACCCAAATTTTTCTTGGTCAAACCATAATAATTCGGCAAACCCATCTCATGTGCAACCCTTTATCCCCAACCCGAATTACCAAGCTTCATCTCCCAAGTCTCAAACCTCTCAAGCTGCACCCCTATCCAAACAACCTTATAGGCACCCCAATTATCAATCATCAAACCAATCATCTCAATCTTCTCAACCGTCACAAGATATTGTTCGATTAGAAAAACAAATAAATAATCAAGATGTTAAACTCGAACAAATGATGAATATGATGAAGGAACTAATGAAAAGTAATGAGAAAGGAAAGTTACCTAGTCAATCCGAGGTGAATCCAAAATATAACTCTCGTACTGTGAATTCTTGTGAGGATGGAAATAATTCGGTTAACGTTGTCACCACCCTGAGGTCTAGAAAAATGATTGACAATAATGTTGGCAATCCCGACAACCATTCGATTTCAACCCCAATTGAAAAGCTTGACACTCTTGCGATGGCAACCAATGCCAACTCCTTGGAACCTTATGAAACCCCATCTTCTTCGAATGTTGGCAATCCCAACATCTCTTCTTCTAATGTCGGCAACCCCGACAATATCTCCTCCTCTAATGTTGGCAATCCCAGCATCTCACCTTCTATTCTTGTACCTCAGTCACTTTCCACATCGAAACCTTCTTCTTCGAACGATCAAAATTCTGAAAGAGTCTATAAACCAATAGCCCCTTATCCTCATAGACTTAACAATAAGAAGAAGGATGTGAATTTTGAAAAAATTCTTGAAATCTTCAAACAAGTTCGTGTCAATATTCCACTCTTAGACACCATCGAACAAATTCCTCAATATGCCAAGTGTCTCAAAGAGCTATGCACCCGAAAACGAGCCACTAATGTTCCTAAAACTGCCTTTCTGACTGTGAATACAAGCTCCATTCTTTCGAATCCTACCCCAGTCAAGTACAAAGACCCTGGTTGCCCTACAATTGATTGCAAAATAGGAAACATTCACATATCTCGTGCCCTACTTGATCTTGGTGCCAGTGTAAATCTTCTTCCTTACACTGTTTATCGTCAACTTGGATTAGGGGAGATTAAACCAACAAACATCACTCTTCAGTTAGCTGATCGATCTTTTAAAAAACCATTGGGTATAATTGAAGACGTTTTGATTCAAATTGAACAATTTTACTTCCCTGTCGATTTCATAGTTCTAGAAACCGAGCCTGTTTTGAGTCATGGTAGTCAAATTCCATTGATTTTGGGACGTCCCTTCTTAGCCACCTCAAACGCTATCATAAATTGTAGGAGCGGCCAACTTCGACTATCGTTTGGGCACTTAACCATTGAATTGAATATTTTTCATCAACCCAAATATTCTGAAATAGGAGAAGTTGACGTGATTGAAACAGTTGAAGAAGACACATCAGATTTAGCCCTTCAAGAAATTTCTCTTGCCTCAATAAACATATCCACTATGTCTTTTGAAGAAATTTTTGAAGACGAACTTAAACTTTTAAATGACGAGGATGAATATATGGAACATCTCAAAGATAATCGTAATTCCATATCATCAAAAGAAATTGTGGTTAAACGCTCAAATTTATGGGATTTTGATAATCTTCTGCTGAATAACACAAATCATTGTCACAACAAACTTTTCATAGGGAAGATTTTGATTTCAAAATCTATTGACATGCCTATGATACCTTACGAATTTGGAGGTAAGAAACCATCACTTAACATTTTCGATAAGAACAAGTGTGGGGGGAAAAGGAAATTTCATTCTTCACAAACCATTTATCATCTTCATAGATTTCATCTTGCATATGATTTTCACACGCATATAGTTGCTAAATTGCATTTTATTTTACAAATCACTTTGCATTTAATCCATCTTTGGATTCTATCTTTCACATTTAGGAAACGTGTTTACAATGTGGACACTGTTTAGTCCAAGTGTGGAGGGAGTCTGCATTGCATCCTTTTCATTTTTCTTTAATTTATTTTCCTTTTCGTTTTCATGCATTTAGATTAGACAATCATGCATTTTAGGTCATAGTAACATGCCAAATTTTTTTTCCTTTAAAAAAAAAAAACATGACTCATTTTAGATTGATACAGCTAAATAAGTTTACAATTTTTAGTCAGTTGATAGTATTTTTTTTCTCTCAACTTTGATCGAATAAGAAATATATTGAAAAGTTTAATTTTGAGGAATAATAGTGTAATCGGTACATAGGGAGATTCTTAGGTGATGGCCATGAAATCTATTCTATATTGTAGTCTTTGTTTAAATAAGTGGAGGACTTAAAATACTTATATTGGCTTTTCGAATCTTTAAAACTAAGTTATGTTAGGTTGAATTCGTGTAACTCTCTTTTGTGCTTATATTTTCAATAATAATAATAATAGTAATCCAAGGGTATCCAACATTGCTTGTATATCTAGCGTTGGTGTGCAAACCCGCCAAGCTCTATCCGACATGTTGTTGACAAAGTCAGCGTTGGAATATCTTTGTCTCATTTTATGAGATTGGACGCCTAAGGATTACCGACATGTTGTTGACAAAGTCAGCGTCGGTCTGCACGATCCGCCAAGCTCTGTCCCAACTCTCCGTCAGTCCGCAAGGCAGTGTATGGGTGGTATACCTTGGTCTTTTAAGTTAGGTGTATGTAATTAATCATAAATTTTAACTTTTATAAGCGATGATGCCCAAACATTTCTTGACCTTATTGATTCGACTAGCCATACACAAGGAAATTAGAATACCGCTTTACAAACTGTGACAAGCAAACTAAGAATTTATTTCATGGCTGCACTATGTTGTCGACCGAACCAACTGGCCAAACTGGAATTTAACATTTGAAAACTTGATTTATGTTGAAAATTTGTGACAAGTTAAGGTATCTAAAATAAAATCAACTGATTAGAAATTGTCAACTTAATTTGTTGTACCACTTTCCTAAAAAAAAGTCGTGTTTTCATTTTTATTTGCATATGTCTTCTTCATTCATGTAGTTACATTAGAGCCATAGCATACTGCATTTGGATTTTGTGGGCAGTATCCGCTAAAAACCCTCACGAGACATCACTCGTCCTACTAGGGACACCTAAAGGTTTAACGACTTGTTGCATATGCTCAGTGCAATCGTGTTTCCTACGAAAGTGTGACCTATCTAGTTAGTTTTTAATTTTTGTTTTACTCGAGGACAAGTAAAAGATAAGTGTGGGGGTATTTGATTAACATAGAAATATGTTTATTTAATGCTCTTATACTTTATCTTTTATAAATAAATAAATGATACTTTGGGTATTTTTATGTGTATTTACAGATTGTCAAGTGATGCCTCTTTCATTTCAAATTAAAGGCCAACTACAAAGAAAAAGCTACTTCCTTATGTCAACACTTTCTCAATCCCAAAAGAAGTTGTAGCTCACTGGTAAATGCATAGAGATTTGTACTGAGAGACCTGAGTTCGATCCCCGTCAATCTCATTTTTTGCCAAAGAACGGAACATTCACACTGCCCCTTTGCTATGAAGAATATATGGAATAGTGATGTGTTATATGTATACATTCTTATGTATGTATATAATGCATGCACTTAATAAGGATTTTTGAATTTTAGCATAATCCCCTCAAGAATTCAAATCCAATTAATCGTATTTAATTGTCATGCAAAAAGAATGGAATGTTTTAATCACACATCTTCAATTAAACACATCCTTATCTTCTCACTGACTGTGCAATGCATCAAAAGAAAGGACATTAATTACAATTCTTCAATCAAGCAAGGAATATTCCTTCATTCTGGAAAGGATATTTTCATGTATTTATTCTGTGGGCCTTGTATTCAAATAAGGGAGAAGGCTACATCCTGTATAAAAAGACCACTGTATCATTGTAAAGGAATGCCATTTTTTATGCAATTATTCTGTATTCTGTACTGTCATTTAGTTTTAATAAAGTTCTCCTTTGTTCTAGTTTATTTACTTTTCTTATATAACAAATTGTGTATCTACTCAATTAGTTTTGGGTAGAACACGAATTGTTAGTGTTATTTCTATTGCTTATTAGGATTGACCATTGATTAGATTCAACGGCAATACTAATTTAATTTCTGTTTTTTTTTCTTTTGTTTATTGTTCATTTCTAGTATTTGTTCTTCGTTTTTGTGGTTGAATTGGGTATTGATCTGATTAGATTCAGGTCCATAGTGAATTCAATAGCTTTGTTTTCAAAACCAACCCCCAACTATTGTCTAACTCGCCCAAGAATAAATAGATAATAATTTTTAATTACACCTCCTTGTGTTCGACCTGTATGCTACGCACCTGTATGCTTGCAGAATTTAATTTAAATATCGCGCTTTTCTAATTCATAGATTAGCGACGATCACCGATCTCAACAACATTACCGGTGCGCCCTGACCTATTTTTAGACTTGACTCTAGGAGTGTTAATGTGATGAAAATAATAGTCCTAGATCGGGAAATAATCAACTAAAATCTTAGAAAAATACTAAGAGGCTATAGTTCATATCAACCAATTGGTTTTGTGAACAAACTATATAGCTCTCAAAACTATAAAATGTCAACATAATGTTTTGTGAGGGTACGGGAACCAAAATTTTCTGTTCAGCCTGTTTGGTTGATTTGCGCGGATCGAGATAATTTTGTAAAAGAGTAAGATAGATGTTTGGATGTGATCCTGAAGATTGATTGATTCCCGCTTCATACACACGATCCCAATAGGCAAGAGCGAGTTCAGGCATACGAGGTTGTATAACAAAGGAAATGAAATAACGATTATAGATTTATAATAGGCAAACTATCAGGTGTCACGCAATTCATTTAGCTGCAGAATTTAAGTCTTGTTAATTAGCCAGTGGGCATTTCATATTTCTGTTATCAGTGCACTTTGCTTCCATGAACGTGATGATGGGATATGTTCAGCTTTGTAGTTTAAAAAACATCCTAACCGACGATTCATTATCAGTGCCATACAGAATTCAGTAAACTACAAAAAAAGTTTCTGCCTCAATAAATATGGATGAACTCATGGTTTCCTTAAGTATTATTTCAAACTACAACTAAATATAACACAGGCTCCCCTATATTTTCCTCCTATGATTAACAGACCGACTTAAGTAAACACTTCCTGACGGGAAAAAAAACAAATCAGAAAAGTAAACTTCTACTCAACAGCTAATAAATATATGAATATCATATGGATACCCCTAGCATGGCAAATGATTTAATATGCAACCAAAAGAACGTATAACTAAATATATATTTAATGCACACTCATTGTGTTGCATATCAATCTGCATGTAATGCCATCTTTATTGTTATGTGTACATGTGACAGACTGACAGTGTAGTAGCTTTGTGGTTTGTATCCATTTTATGATTATTACGGAACTGCTTCCAAATTTAATTGTTCCTATGGATATGTTTTAGAATAGAAATTGTCTATTCATTAATGGATCTAAACTATATCTTTTTTAATACGTGGATCCTAGCAGCGGCAGTGTATTAAAATGTGAACACACACACATACACACATACAGGGAATTGAAGTAATGTTGTTATGTGGAATCTATCCTGGCTTAGTAATTAATTTTAGTTTTCACAATCACACAGAAAACTGGTAATATCTTAATGTTCGCTGCAAGGTTAAAAGCTTGAAATAATCGATAATCAAGAGGACTGATGACAAATGATGCTCAGAAAATATAGCCAATGGCACCTGAATTTTGCCAGCAACTTCTAAAATTGTTAATCTCTGCTTTCTTCAAGAGAGAGAATGAACCAGCAGCAGCGAGTATTCACGTTTGCAACTTCAACTATATTGCCATTTTTGAGCTCGGTGTGCAGTAAAACAAGTTGTCCGTTTACCAACACAAGCTTTCCATCAAGGCCCAGTCTGCGAGCAACATCAGCGGCAGTGCTACCAGCTGCCATGCTCACTATGTCCCCATATGGTCAGCGCACTATTACTACTTTTCCAAGTGCTGCAGAGACTGACTCACGACACTTCTGGGTTTGCCGTACCTGCTCTTTCCACTGTGGTATTGTCCTCAGAAAGTGGACCTGCTATTTCAAAGCATGCTGCATTCAAAGAGTGATACAAATGCAGTTTTCATCTAACATTGATGTTTTAAGATCGTTCATTTATCCGACCTTGTTGTTAATCCCATTTGATGTAGGAAATGGAGCATAAGACCTACCAGTGAGTTTTGAAGGCGAAGGAACAGACTTGAACGATTTTTCTTCAAATACTGAAGTACCACTACTCTCCAATACTAGATTCTTCCTGCTCTGTCAGGTCTATAATCTGTATGAAGGTCGGCAACATCAGCTGGAATTGGTCTCGCTGCACAATATAAAAAAAGGATACACCAACCAACATAGAGATACAACTGAATCTTATTTTGATTTTGCTTTTGTTGTTAAAGTAACCATTTTTATGGAAGACAAACGAATAGAAATGAAGTTAAAGGGTAATGCAGTTAGCAACTTGTGAAATATTTTATCCGGGCATAGCGTGTATTTTTCAAGACATGTACACCAATCACCATGCCCTGCGGCAAACCACAATTGATCGGAGACCTAAAGAAAAAATAACATGATCTGAGCAAGACACACAGAAGTCAAAGTTACTAGTGAGTGACACCATTGTCCATGTCCCGCTTCTTCATTAAGTGACAACAAAAGGTTTGAGAAATCTATTTTCAAACAATCATCGATATAATTAAAGAAACCCCTTGGTGCAACTAGATAACATATTAAATCTAATACAAATAACATATTATATTTGATACACAGTAATCAATCTCGAATCATGAGGACCTGGGGATGTGGAAATAGATATAGATATAGAACATGACATGGTATGGTTGTAGAGAATAAATTTGAAGAAGCTCCGATACCAATTTGTAGAAAATAAAATTTGAGAGGAGAAAAGGATTGAAATTTTTTTTGAGGAAGACAAACTTTAATTAATTAATTTTTTATTGTTTTTTTTTTCTCCAATTGCTTAATTCAAAGATTACAAAAGATGCATGCATTACTTATACATGCATAAGAAATTTCTAGATAAAATTACATTAAAACAATACCAAATAAAACCGATTAAGCAAAACCGGAAACACATGCAACACTTAATGCAATACATGCAATACTTAATGCAATATTAATGGAGTTTTAATTTATTCCAACAATCTCTCCCCTAAATTAAAACTTACTTAAATTTTCT
Source organism: Allium sativum (assembly GCA_030737875.1). Taxonomy (NCBI): domain Eukaryota; kingdom Viridiplantae; phylum Streptophyta; class Magnoliopsida; order Asparagales; family Amaryllidaceae; genus Allium; species Allium sativum. The sequence goes on along the minus strand of CM060927.1, from coordinate 261,950,311 downwards.
GCACTTTTCTGAAGATTCATCCGCTATGTGCCTTTGAATATACCCAAGAGTCCTCTTGATAACTTTCTAATGCGAGTAACACAGATCTTCCATAAATCGAGTTACAATGCCAACATTGTATGCTATGTCCGGTCTTGTGTATACGAGATATCGCAGACTTTTTTTATATCTCACATGTTTTGGTAAAAGTATAATAATTGTCCAAACTTTCTTTCTCATCGGCTCTTCTTTTCTCGCTTTCTTATCTTCGGTTTGCTCTACCACTACGGCTTCTGTAGTTGTCATTAGTGAAGAAACGCTTGTAGTATCCTCTAATCCAATTCTGATCACTTTCAATGAATCGATAATACCAGCCTTTACCATATCAACATATTCATCTTTAGCAGCGTCAGCTTGATCCTGCTCCAAAAGCTTGCCAACAGCAGCCGCATCTTCTACTTCAGCATTCGCAGTAATAATGTATGCTGACATCTTCAAAGCATTTTGAATGATTTGAACATCGATTTTCTGGTCAAAATTAACCGCTTGCAAGTTTGCTAGTTCTTTGAATGCATACAGCAATGTAACACCACCTCCAGGCACAATTCTCTCTTCCACAATAGCTTTAGTTGCATTTAAGGCATCGATAACTCTTTCCTTCTTCGCACTAGCTTCAGCTTCGCTCGCTCCTCCAAATTTTAGAACTGCAACACCACCAGATAACTTTGCCAACCGCTCTTGCAGCTTCTGTTTGTCATAGTCCGATGTATTCAAATCAATGGCAGACCTTAGCTGGTCACATGTTTCTACTTGTTTTCCTTCTTTTCTTTTTTTCTTCTCTTTTTTCTCCTTTGCTTCGTTGCCTTCGCTATCGTCTTCTTCTTGATCTCCATCAGGAATCTTCTTTTCTTCTTCTTTTACAGCTTTCTCTTCATCTTCTTCTTTAGCTTTTTCTTCTTCATACTTATCGATCTCTTCAAACCTTTCTTCCTTTTCTTCCACTGTTTCATTTTCTTCATTTTTGTCCTTTATTTCTTTTGCTTCTCCTTTCACTTTTTCATTTTCGTCTCCTTTGTTTTCGTCCTCTTCTTTGACCTTCTCTTGTTCTACATCACTTTCTGTTTCTTTCAACATGTTGTATTTGTTTTCTTCCTCATCTGCAGCCTCTTCTTTTTCTTCCTCTTCTAACGTGTTTTCTCTCTCCGCCTTCTCCTTTTCTTTTTCTTCTTCATCCACTTTGTCAGCTTCTACATCAGCCTTCTCCTTTTCTTTTACTTCTTCATCCACTTTGTCAGCTTCTTTGCTTTCATCCTCTTCTTCCTCTTCTTCGACCTCCTCTTCATCTATTTCTTTTTCTTCTATTTTTGTGTTATCCTTTGCATACACCTTTTTCAATAAATTCCACGAATCTTTTGCGAATTTTTCTCCAAGAATATGGTCCCTTGCTTCTCCATCAACGTTCTCACTCATCAAAATACGAGCTTGAAGACATTTCCGTCTCAAGCTTACAAATGCTTTACTCTCTTTCTCCGTCATGTTTTTAACGTCTTTTGGCCATTCGTAGCCACTTTCAACGATCTCCAAAGCCCTTTGAAGATCAATTCTTCTTTCTTTTTATTACTCCACTCTAAGAAATTTTCTTTTGTGAGGACAAACGGTGAGGAGAATAGAAAAACCATGGTTTTAACCAGGCTCTGATACCAATTTGTAGAGAATAAATTTGAAGAAGCTCCGATACCAATTTGTAGAAAATAAAATTTGAGAGGAGAAAAGGATGAAGAATTTTTTTGAGGAAGACAAACTTTAATTAATTTTTTTTTTATTGCTTTTTTTTTCCTCCAATTGCTTAATTCAAAGATTACAAAAGATGCATGCATTACTTATACATGCATAAGAAATTTCTAGATAAAATTACATTAAAACAATACCAAATAAAACCGATTAAGCAAAACCGGAAACACATGCAACACTTAATGCAATACATGCAATACTTAATGCAATATTAATGGAGTTTTAATTTATTCCAACAATGGTTTTGTTACTTCTGTAACGGAAGAAATTAGAAGTTTTTAAATGAACATCTGACACCCAGGCATTTATACTGCATGCCCAGGTTATATCACTGCTGCATCCATATTCGAAGTAGAAATATTATGCAAACATTAAGATTATCAAATAGTAAGCTGTTGGATTTCCCTATGATGGTATATGGTAGAAATGTTCAAAAAAGGCCTGAGTTGGCCAAATGTCATATTTTGACCGCTACCGATGTCAAATACAAGTTTTGTGATACCAACTAAAACTGACCCTAAGTTGGTGATCTCTGTTTCCATTTACTACATCCATTAGGTACAGTAAACCTCGATATATAAAAGGTTTGGGGTATAAAAACCAAAACGACCAAACTGTTGATGTTTGTTATAATGTACTATGTTCCTACGGTAATGCAAATATGATAATGTTCAGGTACAAAATAAAACTGACCAAAAGTTGACACTTTCTGGAATCATCTACAGTACCCACTCAGTAGAGTAAAAACTATCTCACTATAGTTGCTCTCTGTTTGCAAATTGACGGGATGAACGGTAAAGTAAACCAAATTTTTTTCCCACTATCTATTACCCAACCGAACAGCTGACAATCTAATATAATGTTCATCCGCCATCTCACCAAGGGTGCTCTCTGTCTTTACACATTTGAGTTTCGAAGCAGCTGCTTTAAACCTCAATAAAATGTCATACAAGCATCAACTATTAATTTAGTTTATCCCTCTTATACATTATCCATGCCATGCATGGTAATATTTATTCACATACCTTCACAATATTGGAATTATAATACAGATTACGACTCATACTGTAGCAAAGGACTTAAGAACCTGAAGTGGAAGACTAGTTGTTTGGAAATATTTTTGCAAAACCCTAATTTCTTAGAAAAATAAATTTCAAAGCACTTTCCCTCTACCTTTCTCCCTTTTTTATCCCAAAAGTAATTAAAAAATGTGAAGTGTTCTTCCTACAACGTATATTCAGACTTACAAAATTCAAATAATCCAGTCGCCGAGCATCAATCGAAGCTGCTATGTACACCATAACTCATTATAAAATGCGTACAAACTATGATAAACAAATTCGATACATAATAATAGTAGAATTAACTAAGAAGACGAGTGCAACAATTCATATAATTTAAAGAAGAAAGTGTAAACTTTATTTCTTAATTGTTGTAATAGCTATTACAGTAATGAATATAATAATGTAAACTGAAGTTTACCGTGCCACTTATATGCCTGCAGGCAACGGTATATACAATTACAATGTACATGACTGTTAAGCCCATTTGTGAAATAATAAAATGAGTGTAGGCCCAGCCCATCAGTGCTTGGATAAAGATAACGTCTGGTACTCTTTTGCTCTTATTACCCACCCTCAAATCGAGCTAGGGTTAGGGTTGCCTCTACACTTATCTTCTGCATCTCTATCTGAAACAGACAGTGCCGCTACTTTTATCTTCTTCATCTCTTTCTGAAATTGATGACTCCTCTCTGAATCGATGGAAGTTCTTTGCTGAGAGCGCTTTAGTGAACACATCGGCTTTCTGAAAATATGAGGGAACATGTCTAACCTCCAGTATCCCCTTTGCTATCTGTTCTCGTACGAAATACAGATCTATTTCTATGTGTTTCGTGCGAGAATGTTGAATTGGATTTGCTGATAGAGATATCGCACTTTGATTGTCGCACCAAATGATCGGCTTATGCATCAAGTTTATGCCGAGCTCTCGAAGTAGGTATCCAATCCACATAAGTTCTGTGTAACACCCCGAATTTTAGTTAATACTAAAATTCACTAATTATAGGATAAATAATCTCAGATGTGGGAATTGGGGGTAACGGGCTGCGCCATTGTGTTCGTCTCGGAAAAATACGCAAAATAGAGTCCGAGTTTTCGAAAATCGGAGTCCATATGGCCCAGTTATGGCCCGATGAAGTTTGCAGAAAATTCAAAGATAAAAACAGATTTAAAAATTCAAATTCAGATTTTAAAATTGAAGCAGCGGGGCCAGGCGGGAAAGTTCCCGCCCTACCCATGTCGACAGGGCTGTCGACAGGCTTGTCGACAGGGGTGTCGACTTGCCTGTCGACATGCCTGTCGACACGGCGTGTCGAGCCAGGGGCTTGGGTGCACCAGATCTGGTTTTTGGGTTGAGTCTTGGGCTGGGTTCTAGAGATTTCCTAAATCTAACGGTCCTAATCTAACCTAGGGTTAATCTAAGGGCCTAAAACACTACCTAATCCTATAAATAAGACCCCAACCCTACCCTAATTCATTCATAATTAAATCTTGTAATTAAACTATGGCAAAATGAAACTTGATCATGGCCTCCACAAATCAATGAAGAGGGTTGCAAGCTAATCACTCTCTAATCAACCTCTAATCCATTCTAAGCATCTTAATCTTCTTCATTTGGAGTGCAAATTTGCTAGTGGTGAGTTTCTATCACTTTGATGATCAATTGCTAAATTAAGTAGATGAGATATGATGAGATCTATGGTTTTGCATGAGGATTAATGGGTTTTCAAGTCATATGATATGATGTGAATATGCTAATCTAGGTTTAGTATTAATCCTATGTTTATGCAAGTTAAATATGTGAGTTTATGCATGTTGAATATGTAAGTTTATGCAAGTGGTTTATGCAAGTTAAGTGGTGGGTTTATGCATAATAAGTAATTGATTTTATGCATGCTAAGTAGGTGGTTTTATGTATACTAAGTGTTTGGTATTATGCATAAATCATAATATGCAAGTTATGCATGCTTATGCAAGTATATGAATGCTCATGCAAGTTATGTATATGCTTAAATGCAAGTTTAACATGATATGCAAGTTATGCATGCTTATGCAAGTATGTGGATGCTTATGCAAGAATGTGAATGCTCATGCAAGTTATGTGTATGCTTAAATGCATGTTATGCAAGTTATGAGAATGTTGTTATACAAGTTCATATGCAAGATAATGTGTATGATGTTATGTAAGTTATGTACATGTTGTTATGCAAGTTCATATGCAAGTTATGTGCATGATGTTATTTAAGTTATGTGTATGTTGTTATGCAAATTCATATGCAAGTTATGTGTATGATGTTATGCAAGTGTGTGCATGATGTTATGTAAGTTATGTGTATGTTGATATGCAAGTTATGTTTATAATATTATGCAAGTTATGTGTATGATGTTATGCAAGTTAACATGTAACATGTTATGCAAGTTCACACCTTTAAGACGCATGCAAGTTCACCTTTGTATAACCTATGAACACTTATGCAAGTTGCCTTTATACATGACATATGTATGTTCATGCAAGTTGGGTTATTTAGTAATGCTAGTTGGGTTAATATTATGATGTAAGTGGACACCTTTTAACCCATGTTAACGCTAATGTATGCTAAACGAAACCCATGTTAATTGTGAAAGAATCTTCTCTTGGAAATATGTCGTGTTAGCATAAGTACGTGGGGAAACGATGGGGGTAAATAGACATGTTAATTAAATGGTGTGAAATGGTTATGATGAAGCATACCATAAAATGAATAAGCATAAGTGGGAATTTACCTATTGAGTTAGGTCTACCCCATGGGAATTTACCTATTGAGTTAGGTCTACCCATGTTATGAAAAACTTGATATTAATTAGGGATAATTAATATGGGGGTGATTAATTAGGTGTAATTAATCAACTAAGACACGAGGTTGGACCCTTTTGTAGCGGAAGTCTGCCCGGAACCGACCGGCTATCCAGCAGCTACAAATGATTGGCCCAATGTGAGAGGTCTTAGTCATAAATTAAAATACATGATTAAAGTAAAGACACGAGGTTAGGCCCTTTTGATGACAGAAGTCTGCCCGGAACCAACCGGCATATCCAGCAGTCATAAAAGATGGTCTAATGTGAGAGGTCTTTATGAGGTCATGATCTTAATTAATGAATTAAGAAACACTTAACCATATTAGCATGTAGTGGGACATGAGGGGTTAAGTGGGTGCCTTGGGGTGGCATGATGAGACTAGTGGGTTGCCTTGGGTGGCAATAGAAAAATACGATTAGAATACTTAACCAAAGTAGAACATGTAATTAAACATGATTAAAGGGTTAAGTAAGTGCCATGGGTGGCATGTGAGAATACGATTAGAATACTTAACCAAGGTGGAACATGTAATTAAACATGATTAAAGGGTTAAGTAAGTGCCATGGGTGGCATGTGAAAATCTAGTGAGTACCTTGTATGACAATTAGGATATTATTAAAGGACTTAACCAAAATTTATAACATGTAAGGGGACATGGTTAAAGGGTTAAGTGGAATTCACTAGAAATAGCAAGCTTAGGTGGTAGCTTGTGAGGGCCCATTTCAACCAATATCCCAAACGTATCTTTGTGGGCTCGACTCTAGTCGGGTGACGGGACACGCATATTGGGCTTGACTATAAGAGGCCAAACCGGGTTAGCGGTGGCAACGCGGGACCAACGGGTTTCATATGCGTGTGTGGACCCGGGCTGGTTGGTAAGTCGTTGTTGCATCGTGTAGATATAAAGCCGTGCACCGTTGATATTATCAGGTGGCCACGTTGGGGAATGATACACCCCATTCGTGGGACCTGCACGGGTATCTACGTAGGGGAGCCGATCGCTTGGGGAGTAGTGGGTACACCTATATAGTCAGATAGGGGTACACGAAACTACTAAATTACTAAGTACACTTAGGGGGATCAACCTTTAAGTAGGAATGACTGGTGTGGTGCAGTGTAGTAATTATCCTTGGGTGGGTAGATGCGTCTTTACGGTTGTCTTAGTTTATCCTAAGTCTACCAAGCTGCTTAGTGTAGCCATTTATCCCCAGACGTCACCATATATCAAGCTTATGTCTTCTCTGGTTACTTTAATGATTGTATTGTTAAAGTTATAAGATTCACTCAGACTTATGTCTGACCCCGTTGTTTTTATCTTTTTCCCAACCCTCAGGTTATCAGAGTAGGCCCAGTACGAGTGGGCTTTGATCAGGCTGCTTTATTCTCTTTTGGAGCTTGGACCATAGATGTAAAGCTCCAGTTATCTAGTTATCTTTTCTTTTGTTCTGGCTATTGTATGAAAGAGTGGGATTATGTACTTCTTTATTTTGATGGATATTGTACTTGACTTTTATCATGGTTTTATGATGTAACCAGACATGTTTATTTTCCGCTGTTCTGAGATGATGTTTTAAATTTCAAGTACTATTTATATCTGTCTTGTTGTAATTTTTCTGTTCTATATTCACTAAAATACTCCACCGATGCTATGGCATTCCCTTAGTGAGTGACCATAGGGGCGTGGGGTGTTACACGTGGTATCAGAGCAAAGGTTACCGGAACAGATAAAAATTTTAGAAAACTATTTTTCTAAAAAAAAAAAAAAAAAACATTTTTGGAAGAAATATTTTCAAAAACATGTCTTTAAAGAGAAAAGTTTTTGAAAGAAAAGCATAATCCCCGATAGCCATATCTTTATCTTTCGAATTCTCCGTTTTGAATCTTTCCTTTTTCGTCTCAGCATGGCTGAAGATCTTTATCTTCCGGACGGTGTAGCGGTACCAGTATGGTATAGGAGGTTGTTAGAGGCTAGGGCCACCGCTGCAGGTCCAGCAAATGTTCCTCCTCCACCCGTTGCACTCGTTCCTCCTCGCGCGGATACTTTTGCTATGACTTGTAGAAAGTTTAAGGCTATGGGAGGAAAACCTTTTGTGGGAGCTAGGGATTGGCTTAATGAGACAGAAGAATTGATGGAAATCTTGGAAGTAGAAGAGGGAAAGAAAGTCAGGTTAGCCGCTTGGTTAATGGAAGGAGAGGCCTCGTTCTGGTGGGAGGTCACTAATGGAGAACGCCCTGTTGATTCTTGGATGGATTTCAGGCAAAGGTTTGAGGCAAAGTTTCTTTCAAAAGTGGAAGAAAATATGCACGTGGAAAGGTTCTTGAACTTAAAGCAAGGGAACTTGTCGGTGAAAGAATATGTTAACAGGTTTAATCAGTTAGAGAGATTCAACATGGACTCGGTAAACACACCGGAAGAGAAAGCTTTGAGGTTCGTTAAAGGCTTGAACGAACCGATGCACGGATTGGCTATGTCTCACATCCCTATGGGGACCACTTTCGAGAAGCTAGTGGACATGGCACTTATGCATGAGGAAGAGAAGGGTTCCAATGCTAATAAAGCACCCAAGAAGAATGAAGATCAGAAGAAATCTCAACAACAAAATAAGGGTGGGAAAGGTAACGGTGGCAAGGGAAAGAAGAAGTGTTTCACTTGTGGGACACCTGGCCACCTAAGCAAGGATTGTCGCAAGAAGAAGAAGACTGGCTGCTTCCACTGTGACGAAGAAGGACATCTAGTGAAAGACTGTCCTAAGAAAGGGCAAAGGACGGGATCTACCTCAGGAGGACAGGTGCAAGTTCTTTTGGCAACAACTCAGGCAAGGGGGCAAGCTCAGGCTCTCGCGGTTCGACCGATTCAGGAAAGAGGTAGAACTATTTCCGTGGAAAATTTAGTTTTTCCTATTTGATCATCCTGTCCGTACTTTATTTGATTTTGACGCATCGAGTTCGTTTATTTCATTATTGATAGTTGAGTCACTGCACTGAGACACCAGTTAGTAGATGATCCCTTAGTTGTTTCAAACCCAATTGGGGCTCCATGATATGTTTGGGTTTGAAAGTTGCTATACTTAGCGTTGAATTTAGATGTGATGCTTTTTGGGCTTCACGGGCTATGGGTTAGTTTTGGGCATGGACTGGTTATCCAGTAATGGTGCCGTTCTTATTGTGGAAGGAGAGTTGTTAGGTTTATGACCCGCTAGGGTAACACTCTCGAGATCTTTTGTAATCCCATGGAATCTGTTATGCTAAGTTATCTAGAGTCGCTTGACACGTCGGTCGAGAGTTTGCAATCTATAGAGTGGTCCGGGAATACTCGGATGTGTTTCAAGGAGGTGAAGGGCTTACCTCGCGGGAGATTGACTTCCGAATATATCCGGTAGACAATGCTAAACCAGTGTCTTGGCCAGTGTGCCATAAGGCTCCTCGTGAGAGGAGGGAACTCCATAAGCAAGTAGGCAATTTACTTGAGAAAGGGGTTCATAAGACGAAAAATATCGGAGTAGGGTGCTCCGGTAGTTTTTACCATGAAGGCGGATGGGTCCCTCAGACTTTGTGTAGGCTAAAGGGAACTAAATAAACTCACAAAGAAGAATAGACACCCATTTTCGAGGATTGGTGATCTCTTTGATCAGATAGTGGGCGCCTCAGTATTTTCGCAATTGGACTTAGCCACGAGGTTTCGTCAGTTGAGAGTGACTGAGGATAGTATAGAGAAGACTACCTTTAGGACTCCAGATGGTTTTTGTGAGTGGCTGGAGATGTCGTTTGGTTTGACGAACGCCCCAGCATATGATGAAAAGGGTGTTCAGGGAGTACCTAAATAAGTTCATGATGGTCTTTGTAAATGACATCTTGGTCTTTTCTAGGAGCGAAATAAGTTTTCGTATGTGCTCAATAGGATGAGCAAAGCCAGTTATGGGATAAACGGTGGTTTTAGAGCGAGACTGGCGAGGACATCTAGAGTGGACAAGGGCTTAATTATTTAGCCGTTTTTACTAGAATCATCTCACGTAGGTCGTCTGAATTCGAAGGAGGTATCCCTTGGGTGTTTGTCTGATATTGGTTTAGGCCTTTGGGGCTTGCATTTGGGGGATGTCGAGTTCGACTAAGGTGGTCTGCGTGAGGGATGGATAGTTGTGACGATTTTGCATGGGGAGAATATCCTGATTTCTCCAGAAGTGGAGAAAAGCATGCCTTACATCTCGGAGAAGTATTGGAGACTCTCCAGGCGCATAGTCTTAAGACAGCAAAAGTGAATAGAATTCTTAGCGTCCTATGAGTTTGAGATAGCGTACACCCAAGGTAAGGGTAACATGGTAGCGGACGCCTTAAGTAGAAAAAGGTTGTCCTCGAGTTCATGGTTCGTTGAACGACGGAGCTTAGAGTTTATTTCTATGTTTGACTTCAGACCTTCCGTTGACTTTATACCCGGTTTGCTAGCCTCCTTGGAGGTTAGGCCTACTCTTTTGGGACGAATTAGCGAGGCAAAGCGAGACGACCCACAGTTGGATGAGTTAGTAGAGAAGCTCATGAGGAGGGGGTCGTCCATCCATTTGAGTAGGTACACCCTAAGTGGTAAGGGGTGGTTGCATAGAGACGGTAGACTTTGTGTACCGCAAGACGAGGGTTTGAAGAAGACTATTCTTGATGATGCACACCGTTCTAGGATGACCATTCATCACGGTGGGGACGAGATGTACCAAGACATGAAGCAAGTTTTCTTTTTGGCCGGTATGAAGAAAGACATGGCCGAGTATGTCGCTAGATGCTTGGTGAAAGCGGAGCAAAAGAAACCAAGAGGGTTGCTTCACCTATTGGAAGTTCCGCTAAGAAAGTAGGATAGTGTCTCGAAGGATTACCAAAATCAAGGAAGGGTAATACGGGAATTTGGGTGGTAGTAGACAGGCTTACTAAGAGCGCCCATTGTATACCCGTGAAGAGTAAGAGAATTGCTCCATGGCTAGCTTCAGTTTACATTCGAGAGATTATTAGATTGCATGATGTACCTTCCGGTATAGTGAGCGATCGAGATCCTATCTTCGCTAAAGAGTTTTGGAAAAGTTTGCAAGAGGCGGTAGGGACTCAGTTGTGTTTGAGTACCGCAAAACATCCTCGGATAGACGGCCAGACCGAGAGGGTGAATTGTATTTTAGAAGACCTTTTGAGGCTATGTATCTTGGATTTAGGAGGTACATGGGAAGAGCATCTTCCATTGGTGGAGTTGCCCGACAGACTTAGTGGTGTATATGATGTATTCCATGTGAGGAAGGGCCTACATAAGATCGTAGAGCCAAGCTTGCTTAAAGAAGTAAGGTAGAGCGTGATGTAATTATTTGACGAGCTCCTACTCGCATCCTTGGGTCAGAGATTTGGAAGTTTAGAAACAAGAGAGGTTCAACTAGTCAAAGTACAAAAGGGAGATGAAGAGAGCAATGCTACCTGGGAGATGGAAGCGAAGATGCGTTCGAGGTACCCTTTTCTTTCGGAGGGTATGTCCTTTTTCTTCTCCTTCATCGCATATCTTGTGCTTATCTTATCCTTAGTATGTCCTCTCGTTAGTACCTTTGACCTTTAGATAGGGTAAACCTATGGTTGAAACATGTGTTTGAGACATGTTATGGTTGATGGATGCAAGTGGATGCAAGTGTTTGCTAGTGGTTGCTCGTGGATGCATATACACACACTCTAGGCACTAGATCGGCTCAATCACTTCATATTGCATATTGCATAAAAATTGTATGTAGGAAGCTATATTTATGGATGTATAATGATTGTGTTATTGATCGACGCTAGTCTAAGAATTAGAAAAGCGCGACATTTGTAATAAATTCTGCAAGCATACAGGTGTGTAGCATACAGGTCGAACACAGGGAGGAAAGTTAAATTTTATTATTTATATGTTTCGTGGGCATGTTAGACGAACTTTGGAGGTTGATTTTGAAAATAAACAAACAAAATTAAAACTGTGATTTGATTCAGAACAGATCTAACTGAACCGACGATCAGAACACAATTTCAATGGAAAAGAAATAAAACTATGAATTAGATTTGAATCTAATCAAATCCAATTTGACCTAAGAAAATAATAAAAGCAGAAATTGAAATTGCAGAAACTGAAATAACAAACAAGAATTAAAATTAGGATTTCCGCTGAATCTAATCAGACGGTAAATCACTAATGCAAATAAGTGCAAAATACAAATAGTGTTCTACCGAATCTAATCGTATAGACAACACTAGTTGCTAAGAAAACAAAAAAATGCAGAAAATAAAAGAGAAAGAAGAACTTTTTATTAGAACAATGGAATAAGAGATGAGATATAGGATGGTGGCTACAATGCCATTACAAGGGTATATATAGGGTAGATAGCCAAACCCTAACCCTAACCCTAATGGTAAATGGGCCTGGTCATTACACCACTAATTTGTTTACAATGAGAAACATAAATGGGCCTTAGATAAATAAAGCAAATTTGGGCCTTTTCTCTTTTTCCTCTTGCTTCCTTGATATTTCTTCATTGATTTGTGATGTGCAAAGCCTTTTTATCACTCCTTTTCTTGTCCAACAGCAACTAGATGTGATATCTTCATCTACAATTCTTCAAAATGCAAATGCACAGCAAATTGAACTCTATTTCTCTACATTTCTGGTTGCATGCGGGTTGGGTTGGACTATCTATAAAAATAACAAAACAATACCCAAGTAATATTTATTTATATACAAAAGATAAGAAATAAGAGCATAAAATAAACACATTTCTATGTCAATCAAATACCCCCACACTTATCTTTTACTCGTCCTCGAGTAAAACAAGAAATTTAAAACTAACTAGATAGGTCACACTTTCGTAGGAAACACGATTGCATTGAGCGTATGCAACAAGCCGTTAAACCTCTAGGTGTCCCTAGTAGGACGAGTGGTGTCTCGTGAGGGTTTTCAGCGGATACTACCCACAAAATCCAAATGTTGTATGCTATGATTCTAATGAAACTACATGAATGCAATGGACATATGCAAACAAAAACGAAAAAATATGAAAACACGACTTGTTTCTGAAGTGGTACAACAAATTAAGTTAACAATTTCTAGTCAGTTGGTTTTATTTTAGATACCTCGACTTGTCACAAATTTTCAATATTAATCAAGTTTTCAAATGTTAAATTCCAGTTTGGCCAGTTAGTTCGGTCGATAACATAGTGCAACCATGAAATAAATTCTTAGTTTGCTTGGCACAGTTTGCAAAGTGGTATTCTAATTTTCTCATGTATGGCTAGTCAAATCAATAAGGTCAAGAAGTGGTTGGGTATCATCGCTTATTCTTTATTCTATAAAATTTTAAAATTTATGATTAAGTACATACACCTAACTAAAAAGACCAAGGTTTACCACACATGCACTGCCTCGCGGACTAACAGAGAGTAGGTAAAGAGCTTGGCGGATTGTGCAGGCCGACTTTGACTTTGTCAACAACGTGTCGGTAATCCTTAGGTGTCCAATCCCATAAAATGAGACCAAGATATTCCAACTTTGACTTTGTCAACAACGTGTCGGATAGAGCTTGGCGGGTTTGCACACCAACGCTCGATATACAAGCAATGTTGGATACCCTTGGAATACTATTATTATTATTATCGAAAATATAAGTACAAAAGAGAGTAACGCGAATTCAACTTAACACAACTTAGTTTTAAAGATTTGAAAAGCCAATATAAGTATTTTAAGTCCTCCACTTATTTAAACAAAGTCTACAATATAGAAAAGATTTCATGGCCATCACCTAAGAATCTCCCTATGTACCGGTTACACTATTATCCCTCAAAATTAAACTTTTCATTATATTTCCTATTCGATCTAAGTTGAGAGAGAAAAATACTATCAACTGGCTAAAAATTGTTAACTTATTTTGTTGTATCAATTGAAAATGAGTCGTATTTTCCAAAAAAAAAAAAAAAATTTTATGGTATGTTACTACAATCTAAAATGTATGATGGTCCTACTTAAATGGCTGAAAATAAAAAGAAATAAAAACAAAGAAAAATGAAAATGGATGAAATGCAGACTCCCAAAAACTTGATCGACGCTAGTCTATGAATTAGAAAAGCGCGACATTTGTAATAAATTCTGCAAGCATACAGGTGTGTAGCATACAGGTCGAACACAGGGAGGAAAGTTAAATTTTATTATTTATATGTTTCGTGGGCATGTTAGACGAACTTTGGAGGTTGATTTTGAAAATAAACAAACAAAATTAAAACTGTGATTTGATTCAGAACAGATCTAACTGAACCGACGATCAGAACACAATTTCAATGGAAAAGAAATAAAACTATGAATTAGATTTGAATCTAATCAAATCCAATTTGACCTAAGAAAATAATAAAAGCAGAAATTGAAATTGCAGAAATTGAAATAACAAACAAGAATTAAAATTAGGATTTCCGCTGAATCTAATCAGACGGTAAATCACTAATGCAAATAAGTGCAAAATACAAATAGTGTTCTACCGAATCTAATCGTATAGACAACACTAGTTGCTAAGAAAACAAAAAATGCAGAAAATAAAAGAGAAAGAAGAACTTTTTATTAGAACAATGGAATAAGAGATGAGATATAGGATGGTGGCTACAATGCCATTACAAGAGTATATATAGGGTAGATAGCCAAACCCTAACCCTAATGGTAAATGGGCCTGGTCATTACACCACTAATTTGTTTACAATGAGAAACATAAATGGGCCTTAGATAAATAAAGCAAATTTGGGCCTTTTCTCTTTTTCCTCTTGCTTCCTTGATATTTCTTCATTGATTTGTGATGTGCAAAGCCTTTTTATCACTCCTTTTCTTGTCCAACAGCAACTAGATGTGATATCTTCATCTACAATTCTTCAAAATGCAAATGCACAGCAAATTGAACTCTATTTCTCTACATTTCTGGTTGCATGCGGGTTGGGTTGGACTATCTGTAAAAATAACAAAACAATATCCAAGTAATATTTATTTATATACAAAAGATAAGAAATAAGAGCATAAAATAAACACATTTCTATGTCAATCAAATACCCCCACACTTATCTTTTACTCGTCCTCGAGTAAAACAAGAAATTTAAAACTAACTAGATAGGTCACACTTTCGTAGGAAACACGATTGCATTGAGCGTATGCAACAAGCCGTTAAACCTCTAGGTGTCCCTAGTAGGACGAGTGGTGTCTCGTGAGGGTTTTCAGCGGATACTACCCACAAAATCCAAATGTTGTATGCTATGATTCTAATGAAACTACATGAATGCAATGGACATATGCAAACAAAAACGAAAAAATATGAAAACACGACTTGTTTCTGAAGTGGTACAACAAATTAAGTTAACAATTTCTAGTCAGTTGGTTTTATTTTAGATACCTCGACTTGTCACAAATTTTCAATATTAATCAAGTTTTCAAATGTTAAATTCCAGTTTGGCCAGTTAGTTCGGTCGATAACATAGTGCAACCATGAAATAAATTCTTAGTTTGCTTGGCACAGTTTGCAAAGTGGTATTCTAATTTTCTCATGTATGGCTAGTCAAATCAATAAGGTCAAGAAGTGGTTGGGTATCATCGCTTATTCTTTATTCTATAAAATTTTAAAATTTATGATTAAGTACATACACCTAACTAAAAAGACCAAGGTTTACCACCCATGCACTGCCTCGCGGACTAACGGAGAGTAGGTAAAGAGCTTGGCGGATTGTGCAGGCCGACTTTGACTTTGTCAACAACGTGTCGGTAATCCTTAGGTGTCCAATCCCATAAAATGAGACCAAGATATTCCAACTTTGACTTTGTCAACAACGTGTCGGATAGAGCTTGGCGGGTTTGCACACCAACGCTCGATATACAAGCAATGTTGGATACCCTTGGAATACTATTATTATTATTATCGAAAATATAAGTACAAAAGAGAGTAACGCGAATTCAACTTAACACAACTTAGTTTTAAAGATTTGAAAAGCCAATATAAGTATTTTAAGTCCTCCACTTATTTAAACAAAGTCTACAATATAGAAAAGATTTCATGGCCATCACCTAAGAATCTCCCTATGTACCGGTTACACTATTATCCCTCAAAATTAAACTTTTCATTATATTTCCTATTCGATCTAAGTTGAGAGAGAAAAATACTATCAACTGGCTAAAAATTGTTAACTTATTTTGTTGTATCAATTGAAAATGAGTCGTATTTTCCAAAAAAAAAAAAAAAATTTATGGTATGTTACTACAATCTAAAATGTATGATGGTCCTACTTAAATGGCTGAAAATAAAAAGAAATAAAAACAAAGAAAAATGAAAATGGATGAAATGCAGACTCCCCCCCACACTTGAACTAAACAGTGTCCACACTGTAGTTTTTTTCTATATTTGAAAGATAGTACCCAAAGGTGTATCAAATGCAAAATAATTTGAAGAATGAAATGTAGTTTAGCTATATGTAGGGATGGATCATATGTACAATGATATATGTGTTTGCGATGCACGCGATGCAAAGAATTCCACCAACTTTTCCCCCCACACTTGGTTCTGACCCTATGAGTCCCATTCCCACTATGTCTAGGCGTGTTTTCTAATAAGCATAGGTTTTTGAAAACCATCTCATCTTTAAACCTAGATTTATAGTCCAGTAAATGAATGTTCAAGGTCGTCCTAACATGAAGTTTTTCAATCAAACTAACATTCCAAAAATAGTTCATGTGTTCAACAAATTTATCAGTGTAATTTTTCAAAAAATTGTGATCGCATATAAATTCAGTGAAATTTGAAATCTGAGTGTTGTTCAACACTATGTGATCAAATTTCTCATCATTAACTGATAATGTATTTTCGACACTGACAATTTCAAGTTCATTTGAAATCTCAAAATTTTCAAACTTGGATTCGTGACCTAATTCTGTTTCATCCTCATTCGGCAACTCCTCTTCATTCAATCCAAAAAATTCATGTTCATTGAAATTCTTCTCCAACTCTGAGTTTTTGAAAAATTCAACATTATCATTTTGTTCAACTTCTAGAATTTCAAGTTTTTCACAGCCTGAAAGAGGAAGGTCAAAATCTAAGCTTAAATCTTTTTTCTGAAAAGAGTTGATGTCCAAATCATTTGTTGAATTTTGAAAATCTTCATCAAGATGATTATTCTCAATTTCCAAAGTCGTTATTTGAAAATTTTCAATGTCAGTAGAAATTGGATTATTTTCTGATTCAATGCTCATTTGATTTTGTTGCTCTTGTTGTTCTTTAAAAGATTTCATTAAGCAAAGGAGTTCATCAAGCTTTCTATCTTGGTTTTCTACCCTCTCTCTGAGAATGTTAAGATGATATTCTTCAGAATCGTTGATTTGAAAGCTCTCGTTTTGGATTTCTTGATTCTCAAAATTATAGTCCACATCAATTTCACGATCAATATCATTCCCAATGTGGTGGTTGTTTGAATCTTCAGAAAAATGACAATGATATTGGAAATCATTTTGATTTTGAAAATTAGGGTCATAACCAAAACTGTTGAAATTCGATGGAAAATTGAAATTTTGGTTATTTTCAAGATGTTGATATGGGTTGTAATTTTGAAAATTTTGATCGATTTGAAAATCATTTTCAAAATTATTTTCGAATTGGTTTCCAACCCCATGTTGATCAAAGGTACGTTGCGATTCAAAACCGTTTTGATGTGGATGTGGCCCATAATCGAAATTATTGAAATTTGAATTGAAATCGCAAATTCGGTCATTTCTAAGATTTTGAAAATGTTGGTCTGTTGGAAAATTTTGAAAATTGTTGCCATTGGGTTCAGGAAATTTCAGAAAATTTTGCCTCATGAGTTGCAATTCATACTCATATTCTTCAAGAGGACGTCTTCTCAAGTTATTATCCCATGTTTCTCTCAAGGATTTGTTTGAATTAGACATTTGAAATTAAATCACGGCAAGACAAAAATTATCCTCAATTCAAAATAATATAAAATAATGAGTTGTGCTCTATTAGTTAACTGACTCAATTGGAAGGGGGAAGAGGGTCTTATGGCCGTTCACGTATAGTATAAAACTAAGGGATACGACCAATGTTTTACGGGTAGTATGCAACCTCTTTTGCTAATAGTTCAATAAATTGAACTACTATATATCCGCGATCCAATTTATACAAGACAGTCAACTTCACAAAGTACCACTTTTCAATTATATTATTTTGAAAATCAAAATCACGTGTTAAAATCGAAAATCGACGAGAGTGGCTAGTTATGGAAAATCATTCCTCACCACCAATTCAGAAATATCAACAACACAACAGTCACAGAATAATCACAGAACAGAACCATCACAGAACAGAACGGTCAAAGAACAGAAAATTAAAATATTTTACAAGCAAGCCGCTGCCCCTGCAGAAGATTTTTACAAGCAATTTTTATATTTTTGCAGCAGAGCACCTGTAGAGTTAAAAGAAATTTACAGTGGGGTATGGCTGTCCATCCAGAAAAAATGGGTAGCGTCAATGATTGAAATCTCACTATTTGCAATTTCTTCTGATTTCTGAATTCTTGATTTGTTGCTTGAACTCCAGTCACTTTGTCCTTGGTTTGAAACTCTTTTTTTTATTTTTGGGTTTTTTTTAATGAAGTAAATAACAAAAAAAAGCACAAGAAAATATGAGGCTATGGTAGGTTAAAAAAAGTTTGGAATTTTTTTTTTTTTTTGAGAGAATGCTTGTGGATGGGGTTGGTTTGTGCGTTGTGGCAGAAGTGTGGTGGGAAGGAGGGATTGAAGAAGATGGTGCTGAAGTGTAGATTGAAAAAAAAAAATGTGGTGAAATGAGATTGTGTGAGAGAGAGGGGTATTTGATCAGAGGGGAAAAAATGAAGCAGGGAAGAATAATGGAAAAAAAAAATTATGTCCTTGCCTTTTTTTTTATTAGTGTTGAAAAGCGGACAAATAGGAAAGAAACAAATGACAAAAAAAAAATGGGAAGAGAGATTTCAGAAAAGAAAGAGAATTGTAAAGGAAGAAAGAAAAGTAATTGTAAAAGATTTGGAAAAGAAATTGAGAAGGGAAAGCAATAAAAGAGAAGACAAAAACAGAAAGAATTTTTTCTTTTGTTTATTGTTGTAAAATTAGAAGAGAGAGAAAAAAATGAGAAAGGAAAAACTTGAAAAGGGAAAGAAATAAATGGAGAAAGAAAGAAAATTAATTACAAGGCAGAGAATAGAAATTTATGAAAGGATTTTTTTCTTCTTCAACAAATTGTAAAAGAAGAAAGGATGTGAGATATTAGTAAGAGGAGAAACAAACGAAAGGAAGGAGAAAGAAGTTGAAAATAGGGAAGAATTAAAAGAAAAATGGCAAGATTTTTTTTTTTTTTTTTTGAACTTGTAAAAGAAGAATGAGAAGTAATTATATAGAAAATTGGAAAGGATGAATAAAGAGGAAAGAAATCAAAAGAGGATTTTTTTTTTTTTTTGAAAAGAAAGGAAATTTGTAAGAGAAGAAAAGAAATCAATGTATTGAGAACAAGAAGGACAAAAGAAGAAAGGAAAAAAATTGCAAAAGAGGAATCGTTTTTTTTTTTTTTTTTTTTTTTTTGAAATTTGCAAAAAGAAAAAGAATGTAGACAATTGGAAAGAAAGTGGAAAGATGGAAAGAATAAAGGAAAATTGATAGTTGTTTTTTTTTTAATGAAGGAGAGAGCAGGAAAGAAATAAATGAAAAAATGGAAAGAGAGATTGTAAAAGGTTAATGAGAAATGCAATTGGAAAGAAATAAAAAAAAAATGCAAGTTTTTTTTTATGAAAATTTGAACAAGAAGAAAGGGAAAGAAATGAATGGGAAAAAGCAAAACAAAAATGGAAAAAAATAATAAAAGAGGAAGGAAATAAGAGAAAAAAGCAAGGTTTTTTTGAGTAGAGAGGAAGGGTAGAATAAATTGAGGAAAGAAATAAAAGCAGACAAAAACAAGAAAGAAATCAAAGTAGGCAGAGAAGAAATTGCAATTTTTTTTTTTTTTTAGAAAGTTGTAGACAAAAGATGGAAACAAATAAAAATAAAAGGAAAGAGAAAAGAAAAATGTGAAAATCAGCAAGGTGGTAGAAAGATGGAAAGAAATTGAAGAAAAATTAGCAACTTTTTTTTTTTTGTATATATTTTTTTCTTCTTGAAGGAATTAGATTGGAAGAAATGCAAAATAAAAAAAGGAAAGAAATAAATGAAAAAAGAAGGAAAATTAAAAGAAAAAAGGCAAGATTTTTTTTTTGAAAGATTGTAAAAGAAGAAATGAATATAAAAGTAGGAAGGAGGATTGAAAAATGAAATGAATATAAAAGTAGGAAGGAGGATTGAAAAATGGAAAGGAATAATTGAAAATAGGAAAAGAAATTGAAAGAAAATAAAGGCAAGAAATTATTTTTTTCTCTTGCTTAGTTCATGACAGTATCAATGTAATTAATACGCCACATCACTAATTGAGATTTTTTCTATATGTGCAAGAAACAAAAATATATACAAAATAAAATAAAAACTAACACGAATCGGAAATTAAATAAACAATAAAATTCAATCGTTACCTCCCCGGCAACGGCGCCAAAAACTTGATCGACGCTAGTCTATGAATTAGAAAAGCGCGACATTTGTAATAAATTCTGCAAGCATACAGGTGTGTAGCATACAGGTCGAACACAGGGAGGAAAGTTAAATTTTATTATTTATATGTTTCGTGGGCATGTTAGACGAACTTTGGAGGTTGATTTTTAAAATAAACAAACAAAATTAAAACTGTGATTTGATTCAGAACAGATCTAACTGAACCGACGATCAGAACACAATTTCAATGGAAAAGAAATAAAACTATGAATTAGATTTGAATCTAATCAAATCCAATTTGACCTAAGAAAATAATAAAAGCAGAAATTGAAATTGCAGAAATTGAAATAACAAACAAGAATTAAAATTAGGATTTCCGCTGAATCTAATCAGACGGTAAATCACTAATGCAAATAAGTGCAAAATACAAATAGTGTTCTACCGAATCTAATCGTATAGACAACACTAGTTGCTAAGAAAAAAATGCAGAAAATAAAAGAGAAAGAAGAACTTTTTATTAGAACAATGGAATAAGAGATGAGATATAGGATGGTGGCTACAATGCCATTACAAGGGTATATATAGGGTAGATAGCCAAACCCTAACCCTAACCCTAATGGTAAATGGGCCTGGTCATTACACCACTAATTTGTTTACAATGAGAAACATAAATGGGCCTTAGATAAATAAAGCAAATTTGGGCCTTTTCTCTTTTTCCTCTTGCTTCCTTGATATTTCTTCATTGATTTGTGATGTGCAAAGCCTTTTTATCACTCCTTTTCTTGTCCAACAGCAACTAGATGTGATATCTTCATCTACAATTCTTCAAAATGCAAATGCACAGCAAATTGAACTCTATTTCTCTACATTTCTGGTTGCATGCGGGTTGGGTTGGACTATCTGTAAAAATAACAAAACAATACCCAAGTAATATTTATTTATATACAAAAGATAAGAAATAAGAGCATAAAATAAACACATTTCTATGTCAATCAGTTATCAAATGGATGATGCATTTTGGTGAATGATTGTGCACTCATATAGATATTGTATGTGTCGATAGGGTTATCTCGCATACATATTGGATGCATGGCACTATCATGGTTTGCATATGTTCATACATTAGATAGGGAACATATACACACACTTTTTGCATATGCTCATACGACATTAGAAACTGTTTTAAGGACAATGGATGCCCGTGGTTGATGGTTTGAGTAGATGGTTGTTTGGATGGTAGGATATGCGTTCTCCTTAGCTTAGAGATTTCGGGGACGAAATCCTCTAAGGAGGGGAGAATGTAACACCCCGAATTTTAGTTAATACTAAAATTCACTAATTATAGGATAAATAATCTCAGATGTGGGAATTGGGGGTAACGGGCTGCGCCATTGTGTTCGTCTCGGAAAAATACGCAAAATAGAGTCCGAGTTTTCGAAAATCGGAGTCCATATGGCCCAGTTATGGCCCGATGAAGTTTGCAGAAAATTCAAAGATAAAAACAGATTTAAAAATTCAAATTCAGATTTTAAAATTGAAGCAGCGGGGCCAGGCGGGAAAGTTCCCGCCCTACCCATGTCGACAGGGCTGTCGACAGGCCTGTCGACAGGGGTGTCGACTTGCCTGTCGACATGCCTGTCGACACGGCGTGTCGAGCCAGGGGCTTGGGTGCACCAGATCTGGTTTTTGGGTTGAGTCTTGGGCTGGGTTCTAGAGATTTCCTAAATCTAACGGTCCTAATCTAACCTAGGTTTAATCTAAGGGCCTAAAACACTACCTAATCCTATAAATAAGACCCCAACCCTACCCTAATTCATTCATAATTAAATCTTGTAATTAAACTATGGCAAAATGAAACTTGATCATGGCCTCCACAAATCAATGAAGAGGGTTGCAAGCTAATCACTCTCTAATCAACCTCTAATCCATTCTAAGCATCTTAATCTTCTTCATTTGGAGTGCAAATTTGCTAGTGGTGAGTTTCTATCACTTTGATGATCAATTGCTAAATTAAGTAGATGAGATATGATGAGATCTATGGTTTTGCATGAGGATTAATGGGTTTTCAAGTCATATGATATGATGTGAATATGCTAATCTAGGTTTAATATTAATCCTATGTTTATGCAAGTTAAATATGTGAGTTTATGCATGTTGAATATGTAAGTTTATGCAAGTGGTTTATGCAAGTTAAGTGGTGGGTTTATGCATAATAAGTAATTGATTTTATGCATGCTAAGTAGGTGGTTTTATGTATGCTAAGTGTTTGGTATTATTCATAAATCATAATATGCAAGTTATGCATGCTTATGCAAGTATATGAATGCTCATGCAAGTTATGTATATGCTTAAATGCAAGTTTAACATGATATGCAAGTTATGCATGCTTATGCAAGTATGTGGATGCTTATGCAAGAATGTGAATGCTCATGCAAGTTATGTGTATGCTTAAATGCATGTTATGCAAGTTATGAGAATGTTGTTATACAAGTTCATATGCAAGATAATGTGTATGATGTTATGTAAGTTATGTACATGTTGTTATGCAAGTTCATATGCAAGTTATGTGCATGATGTTATGTAAGTTATGTGTATGTTGTTATGCAAATTCATATGCAAGTTATGTGTATGATGTTATGCAAGTGTGTGCATGATGTTATGTAAGTTATGTGTATGTTGATATGCAAGTTATGTTTATAATATTATGCAAGTTATGTGTATGATGTTATGCAAGTTAACATGTAACATGTTATGCAAGTTCACACCTTTAAGACGCATGCAAGTTCACCTTTGTATAACCTATGAACACTTATGCAAGTTGCCTTTATACATGACATATGTATGTTCATGCAAGTTGGGTTATTTAGTAATGCTAGTTGGGTTAATATTATGATGTAAGTGGACACCTTTTAACCCATGTTAACGCTAATGTATGCTAAACGAAACCCATGTTAATTGTGAAAGAATCTTCTCTTGGAAATATGTCGTGTTAGCATAAGTACGTGGGGAAACGATGGGGTAAATAGACATGTTAATTAAATGGTGTGAAATGGTTATGATGAAGCATACCATAAAATGAATAAGCATAAGTGGGAATTTACCTATTGAGTTAGGTCTACCCCATGGGAATTTACCTATTGAGTTAGGTCTACCCATGTTATGAAAAACTTGATATTAATTAGGGATAATTAATATGGGGGTGATTAATTAGGTGTAATTAATCAACTAAGACACGAGGTTGGACCCTTTTGTAGCGGAAGTCTGCCCGGAACCGACCGGCTATCCAGCAGCTACAAATGATTGGCCCAATGTGAGAGGTCTTAGTCATAAATTAAAATACATGATTAAAGTAAAGACACGAGGTTAGGCCCTTTTGATGACAGAAGTCTGCCCGGAACCAACCGGCATATCCAGCAGTCATAAAAGATGGTCTAATGTGAGAGGTCTTTATGAGGTCATGATCTTAATTAATGAATTAAGAAACACTTAACCATATTAGCATGTAGTGGGACATGAGGGGTTAAGTGGGTGCCTTGGGGTGGCATGATGAGACTAGTGGGTTGCCTTGGGTGGCAATAGAAAAATACGATTAGAATACTTAACCAAAGTAGAACATGTAATTAAACATGATTAAAGGGTTAAGTAAGTGCCATGGGTGGCATGTGAGAATACGATTAGAATACTTAACCAAGGTGGAACATGTAATTAAACATGATTAAAGGGTTAAGTAAGTGCCATGGGTGGCATGTGAAAATCTAGTGAGTACCTTGTATGACAATTAGGATATTATTAAAGGACTTAACCAAAATTTATAACATGTAAGGGGACATGGTTAAAGGGTTAAGTGGAATTCACTAGAAATAGCAAGCTTAGGTGGTAGCTTGTGAGGGCCCATTTCAACCAATATCCCAAACGTATCTTTGTGGGCTCGACTCTAGTCGGGTGACGGGACACGCATATTGGGCTTGACTATAAGAGGCCAAACCGGGTTAGCGGTGGCAACGCGGGACCAACGGGTTTCATATGCGTGTGTGGACCCGGGCTGGTTGGTAAGTCGTTGTTGCATCGTGTAGATATAAAGCCGTGCACCGTTGATATTATCAGGTGGCCACGTTGGGGAATGATACACCCCATTCGTGGGACCTGCACGGGTATCTACGTAGGGGAGCCGATCGCTTGGGGAGTAGTGGGTACACCTATGTAGTCAGATAGGGGTACACGAAACTACTAAATTACTAAGTACACTTAGGGGGATCAACCTTTAAGTAGGAATGACTGGTGTGGTGCAGTGTAGTAATTATCCTTGGGTGGGTAGATGCGTCTTTACGGTTGTCTTAGTTTATCCTAAGTCTACCAAGCTGCTTAGTGTAGCCATTTATCCCCAGACGTCACCATATATCAAGCTTATGTCTTCTCTGGTTACTTTAATGATTGTATTGTTAAAGTTATAGGATTCACTCAGACTTATGTCTGACCCCGTTGTTTTTATCTTTTTCCCAACCCTCAGGTTATCAGAGTAGGCCCAGTACGAGTGGGCTTTGATCAGGCTGCTTTATTCTCTTTTGGAGCTTGGACCATAGATGTAAAGCTCCAGTTATCTAGTTATCTTTTCTTTTGTTCTGGCTATTGTATGAAAGAGTGGGATTATGTACTTCTTTATTTTGATGGATATTGTACTTGACTTTTATCATGGTTTTATGATGTAACCAGACATGTTTATTTTCCGCTGTTCTGAGATGATGTTTTAAATTTCAAGTACTATTTATATCTGTCTTGTTGTAATTTTTCTGTTCTATATTCACTAAAATACTCCACCGATGCTATGGCATTCCCTTAGTGAGTGACCATAGGGGCGTGGGGTGTTACATTCTGCTGTGGTGCTTGCAACCGATCTGTACTCTGCTTCGGTGCTGGAGCGTGATGTGGTAGCTTGCTTCTTTGAACACCACGATCCTTCGATTGGATCCGAAATAAACACAGTACCCGGAAGTAGATCTGCGATCATCTGGATCAGAAGCCCAATCCGCATCACTGTAAGCGCGTATGTCTGTATTTTTACTTGCTTTCAACACTAATCCATGATCTAGGGTTCCTCTTAGATATCGTAAAATACATTTGACTGCCTTCCAGTGCTCGCTTAGCGGGCTCTGCATAAACTGACATACCTTGTTCACACTAAAGCATAATTCAGGCCTTGTTATAGTCACATACTGTAGAGCACCTACGATACTCCTATAAAGATTGACATTGTCAACAACATCACCACTGTTTTTGGATAGACATAGATTACTTGTCATTGGTGTAGGTAGGGATTTTGCTTTGTCCATGTTTGCACGTTCAAGGATTTCAGTAATATATTTTTTCTGAGATAACTTAATTTCAGATGTAGACAAATGTTTGACTTGAATCCCCAAAAAATAGTTGGCAACACCAAGGTCTTTAATTGAAAATTTCTTGTTGAGGTAAACAATGATGCTGTTGATTTCATCCTCATTATCTCCAGTGATCAAAATATCGTCTACATAAACTAGGACATATGTGGTCACGTTATCCTTCATCTTTATATATAGTGAGCAGTCAGATTTGGCCAAAGTTGCTTTTAGCTTATCATACCAGACCCTTGAAGGCTGTTTCAACCCATATATAGCCTTGTGTAGTTTGCAAACAAGTCCTTTTTCTTCTGATTTGACATATCCCATAGGTTGTTGCATGTATACTTCCTCTTGTAACTCACCATTGAGGAATGCATTGTACACGTCCAATTGCCTGATCTTCCATCCTTTGTTTAGGGCAATAGACATTATAATTCTGATGGTTGTGTGTTTTACCACTGGAGAAAACGTTTCACTGAAGTCGAATCCATATTGCTGTGAATATCCTTTGGCTACCAGCCTAGCTTTATGTTTAAGTACACTTCCATCTGAGTTTTTCTTCAATTTATATGTCCATTTACATCCTATGATGTTTTTGTGTTTAGGTGGGTGCACGAGAGTCCATGTTTCATGCTTAATTAATGCATCATACTCATCATTCATTGCAGTCCTCCATTTTGCATTATTGACAGCCTCCTCATATGTATTGGGTTCTCTGTTTTCAAGTGAAGTAGTGTAGACTTTGGGTTTGAAAATCCCCCTTTTTGCTCTTGTCATCATGTGATGAGTGTTTTTATCTATTGCTTGTTTGCTTGTATTTTCTGTTGTTGCTTCATTGTCACAATTGCTTGAGTCACTTTGGTTCCCATTGCTGCTAACATCACTGTTAGTACTGCTGATAGAATTTTCTGTTGTCCCTTGTTGTGTCTGCATATGTTCATCATCTGTGCTATAATTAGATTTGGTACTGGCAACTGTATGGGTATCACTTGGTCCATCATGTTGTTCTTCATGTTGATTTTCTGTATGTTTGCTTCTATGCCAGTCAATTAAGTCCATAGGTGGTCTAAAATTGCTTGCTGTTTCAATGATTCTCCTAGTAGTCTTTACATCCCTTTCTGCAAAAGGAAAAATACTTTCATTAAAAATGACATGTCTAGATACATAAACTCTGCCATTACTGTCCAGACACCTATACCCTTTCTGATTATTTGGGTAACCTAAAAAAGTGCATGGTCTGGACCTAAAGCTGAGTTTATGTTGATTGTATGGTCTTAGATAGGGAAAGCACAAGCACCCAAAGGTTTTTAATGCATTATAATCTGGTTTGGTCCCATATAATTTTTCATATGGACTTTTCCCATTTATGACCCTTGTAGGCATTCTATTTATTAAATATACTGATGTGGCAAATGCCTCTGCCTAAAATTTAAGTGGCAGAGATGCTTGTGACATCAGTGTTAGACCCGTATCTACAATGTGCCTGTGTTTCCTCTCTACCAGACCATTCTGCTCAGACGTGTGTGGGCACGTTACTCTATGTTGGATTCCTTTTTCATCAAGAAATTTCTTTAAAGTATTAAACTCACCTCCACCGTCCGTTTGCAAGCATTTTACATTGTGATTGATTTGTTTTTCAACAAATTTAATGAACTGAACTGCTGCATTGCATACTTCTGATTTTGCTTTAAGAAAAAATACCCAACAGTACCTACTATATGCGTCAACAAAAGACAGATAGTACCTGTATCCTTGATCAGTATGAACAGGAGAGGGTCCCCATACATCTGCTGCAACTAATTCGAGTGGACTATTGTAAACTGTTTCAGAATCAATAAAAGGTAGTTTATGGCACTTGTCAATTTGACAGTGAGAACAGATAAAAGTATCAGGTAAATTTTCAACAAAAATGTTATTATCATGCAATACTTCTTTTACAATTTTAATACTAGGGTGGCCAAGTCTCCTATGCCAAATATTAAAAGAATCCTTGTTAGTTTTAGCACTAAACTCAACATTATAACAATATTTGCCATGACATTTGTTATACTTGACATCGGAGTTGTTGAATCTGTACAACCCATTTTCCATGCTACCCTGTAATAAAACATTATCATCAATTAGGTCCTTAACAATACAATACTTAGGGTGAAACTCAAAGTAGACATGGTTGTCATTGGCAAATTGTGAGACACTCAGTAAATTTTTCTTTATTTTAGGAACACGCAACAAATTATTAAGATATAGCTGTCTCTTACCATTGATGGAACCATTACCAATATGAGATATACTTATCGTTTCACCGTTTCCCATGCGTATGGCTTGCGTACCTGAATAGCTTCTGCTCCCAAGGTTTAAATTTTGCATGCTGTTAGTTACATGATTCGTTGCACCTGAGTCTGGATACCAATCATCCAAATTTATATCTTCAGATTTGTTAGAATCTTCAACGTTGCTTGCTTGTCTTTTACTATTTTCAACATTGCTTTGCTGATTAATTTGTGCCATATTAACACTGGGTCTCACTTTATTAGACTGTCCTTGCCTTGCCACATTAAATTCAGTATAGAACCTGAAATAACATCTACTAGCAACGTGGCCAAATTTTTCACATATTTGACATTTAGGACGATTGTTACCACTCCATCTGCCCCTGCCCCTACCTCTTTGGGGTTGATTGCCTCTGTAGAAATTGGGTTCTTGGTTGTTAGTTTGACTGGTAGTGTTTCTTGATTGATTCTTCCCCTTAGAAGTAGTTGCATAATTGACTGAATAGTCCCCCTGTGACATTTTTTTCTGCTCAATCCTTCCTTCGTGTGCAAGAAGGGTTGAGTGGACATATTGTATATCTAGGATGACTCTTTGTGATGCAATAAATGTGACGACAGATTCATAATCATCGTCTAACCCACCAGTAATGTATAAAACTTGCTCGCTTTCAGAAATTTTATGACCTATTGCCCCCAATTTGTCACATAAAGTCTTAATTTGGTTAAGTACTCACTCATAGACATGCTGTCTTTCTTGATATTTTGTAATTGGCTACGGTAATGCATGATTCTTGATGCAGATTGCGCAATAAAAATTTGTTCTATTGCACTCCATATTTCGTATGACGTATTACATCCTATAATTTGTGACAATAGATTTGCACTGACCGATGATATAAGCCATGACGCAAGCAGACTATCTTGCTTTTGATGCATCACATAATCTTGGTTGGGGATCATATTGCCATCTGCACCTGTAATCATTGGTGGTGGAATCATATAGGTGCCTCTGATATATTCAAGAAGACCATTTCCCCTTAATGCTGTCTCTACTTGATATTTCCAAAGCATATAGTAATCTTCATCTAAGGGGATACAAATCACATTACTTTTTGGCTTGATCAGGGTGATGGAACTAGAGGTGGAAACGCTGGCTTCAGCTCTTGATGTGGCAGAATTCAATGTTTCATTGTCTCCTGTCATGTTGGGCACGGTTCAGGAATAAAAGATGTTCGGAAAATGTTTCTTGGACGGCAAGGAGGTTGGTATATGACTTTTCTGCAACCAGAAATCCGTCGCTGGTCAGTGAATGATTTCTAGGACGACAACTAACATGTACAGATCTTCTTGCAACCAGAAATAGAGAAGAAAAAAAAAACTGATCAAATGAAGATGCAAGTCTGATGATCAGCACTGCAGTCGAAATCCGTGAAAGATGTAATTCTTGGATCGATTTCAGGCGTGGCAGTGAAGGAAAAGATAAGAATAGCGCTGCACTTGTGATGAAAGGTTCGCCTTCAATGATGAAATTTCTCTGAGAAGCGAAATCCACACCTTTCTACAGTTGCTACTCTTGATTTAAGCTTTTCTTGGTATTGAAATTATTGTATGTTATTGCCGTTTGGCCTTTGGCTCCGATACCATAAAGAAGAAAGTGTAAACTTTATTTCTTAATTGTTGTAATAGCTATTACAGTAATGAATATAATAATGTAAACTGAAGTTTACCGTGCCACTTATATGCCTGCAGGCAACGGTATATACAATTACAATGTACATGACTGTTAAGCCCATTTGTGAAGTAATAAAATGAGTGTAGTCCCAGCCCGTCAGTGCTTGGATAAAGATAACGTCTGGTACTCTTTTGCTCTTATTATAATTGACATAAGTACATACTTACAGCGATAATTAGGATTGCTCCTCAACGTTCTTTATGGGTTCAATCAACTGATCTTTAATTATAAAGCTAAACCATAATTCTCTAATTAAAACAATATCAGCGGGCACCGCCTTTTCGGAATCAAAATGGAGGAGATTTTGTTTGATAGATCTGGTGGAGATTTAGTTTGAGTGACTGAAAAAATAATTAGCTTAATGAAAGGTAAAGGCTGCTGTAAAGTAACGACCCCAAATAAAAAGTTACTAGAGGTACGTGCGACTGTTTTGTGCATAACCATCGCAAAATGAGACCCCACCAATTTTAACTCAATTTTATTTGCTACCGATTCAAATATAACCATCGCAAACTATAAATATTTGCTACTACTTTTAAACAAAATCGTCGCAAATTTGTTTTCTACAATATTTTTTTAAGAACCTGTTACGGTTCGTAATTAAAACAGTCGCACATAACCATATGTGCTACCTTTTTAGATGAACCGCCACAAATAAGGTGACACAAATAAGCAGTTTTGTACTAGTGCTAGCTCGACCATGGAGCATACTAGAGGCTACTTGGACTCGATGCAAGTCCACAAGGTTCATGCGGGAAAATATGTGGTCGCATGATTTAATCCAAGCTAGAACCTCCATAACGCATTCGGAACCTCGAAAGGACTTTCTACCAAGTTTAGTGAAATCGCCACACAAACTTGCAAACCCAAACTTAGGATGCGAAGACACGGAACGGGTTCCTACTGCTAGGGCAATAACCACTAAATCAAGAAGTTGTTGGGTTGTCATAACCAATTCACCCATAGAAGGGGCATTAAATGGGCCGACATTCGTGCGACTACGTGTAGACATTTCTCTTCTATAAGAAAGGAAGAAAGAAAAAATGTCATTTTCCAAGAATCTGAATTAATAAACAAGGAATTATAATATAAGATAAGATATGAAGGGTCCTAAGACTCGAATAAAATCCTAAAAATGATTTCTTAAGAAACTTATGATAATGATCCTCATCATAGTATCTTATGTTGTTCCGAACTTGGCTTTAATACCAAGTGTAACATCCCACCTCTATACTTATGTTAGCCATGGCCATTGTAAGCGATGATGTTAACGAACCCGAAGGATAAGGCTGTTAAGGAGTGACCATCTATATATTAGCTTTGATCGAGTGTTAACCATGCCGGATAATGTGGTCTTACTTCTTAAATCTCATGAGGAAATCCGACACATCTAATTCAAGTTCAAATCTACTACACGATGGCTATATATAATTCGGAAAGCAATATAAAATACATAATAATAAAATCAAAATCAAACAAAGATATTTACATCACTAAGGCATAAATAGATATGAATAATAATATAGAAGTGGTGGATATAATACAAGTGATCGTGAAAAATCCATTATATCATAAAAATAGTAGATACATGTACTACACAAAAGAATATGTACATGTGTGAGTCATTATCTCAAATACATAAAAGGTAAAACTACTAAATAAGTTTATTTGGCCAAAAGGAGAAGCTAGTCCATGCTATTGTCAGGG
The DNA here is from genome assembly GCA_030737875.1 of Allium sativum. Lineage (NCBI taxonomy): Eukaryota > Viridiplantae > Streptophyta > Magnoliopsida > Asparagales > Amaryllidaceae > Allium > Allium sativum. The sequence continues at coordinate 261,918,970 of CM060927.1, read as the reverse complement.
AGGAGTACCTGTAATACCTCGGTCTGACCTGAGTACTATATATAAGAAAATAAACAATAATTGGGTCAGTCTAGTTGTACTCATCATAATAAACTAAAATAGGATAGAAATAAAAAAAATCAAAAAATGACATATAATAAGCAATAACAATGTTCACATGTAAAATTTGAAGGCTCGATATATCCAGAAAATATGTCAAAGAAATCTCGATGCTATCTAAGGATATTTCATCCTAACTAATGAAGCTACTCCTAAGATATGATATCACGTATCTCACCGATACTAAATGATCCGAAGATCATCGATATAATCAAATGAACCGAAGTTCCTCGGGATGATCCGAAGATCATCGATATTAAGGAATGATCTGAAGTTCCTCTCGGTATAGTCGAATGAACTGAAGTTCCTCAAGATGATCCAAAGGTCATCAGAGTGACCTGAAGGTCCGAATGATTCAAAGATCTATAAGATGATTAGGAGATCAATAGAATGACCCAAAGGTCTGATTGATCTGAAGATCTACCAGAACTAGTTCCTAAGATATGATGATCCGAAGATCTTGACGATCAAAATTGATCAAGTATAGTGTAAACTACGCTAAGTTAGTAAATATAAGAGTCGAGCTACATGTCCTATGACCACTTGCTACACTCGAATATTTACGAACAAGTTGTATATTCCACTAGGAATATGAAACGGTCATTGCCACAGTTTCCAATCGAACGAGTCTAAGAATTAACCGTTGAAGCAAACACAAGGGTTCATTGTACTTGTTTTACTAAGACGTTTAATTAGATTTCTCATATGAATGAGAAAAAAGGTTTACATAAATATATACTAGTAGATTGGAAAACAATTTATAAAATGATTGTGTAAAATAACTTCATATACAAAGTTGGATTAGAAACTATTTAAATAAAAGAATTTGGTATCTACTAGTAATATAAAAACCCTTTTATATAATTTCAAAGTGGAAAATCTCGTGCAATAGCGATCGAAATAACGATCGAACAAAGAATTCAAGTTTTAATAACGTAAATTAAGTCTCATGAATATCGATTATAAATTCGTTTATCACAAATGCTAAAAAATCCGTCTAACTAAGTTGTTGAAATACATGGATTAGTGCAACTGAAAAGTCAGAGGTAAAGTGCAAACGGGTCGAAACTCGACTGAGGATAAGCCTGAAACAACTTATACAGTCGACTGTGGTCTCCACTGGTCGACTACGAAAAATCATCGAGACCAGTTGATTGGTCCGTTTATGACCAGTCCGCTGGTCAATTTACCAGTCGATTGGTTACTGCTGCCTGGAGTAGCATAAGGCTTGGCCCTTAGGCCAAGGTGAACTTCGATGAATTTTGGATGAATGGAGGAGGCTAAAGACTTTATCACTATGATGCCTCAATGGTTCATTGAAACACTACTATCATACGAATCAAACGTACACAAAGATTTTAAACTAGAATTTATATAATTGAATTCAAACGTATGAAATGGAATGTACATGAAATCAATCCAAATCACGCAACATAAACATAATACAAACTTGCCATAGGCACACTATATAATATTAAATCTTGAGATATAGATGTGAGTTCTTCAAGAGCATACCTTTAGCTCTATGGTGGACAAATGGAGGATCTTTGAGGTTAAAAGTGAATGAGCGGCTCTTAAACAAGGCAAGAACGCTTTCTCTTGAACCAAAGCTCAAGAATCACCAACCTATGATCACTTGAACATATTTCCTAGGAGTTAGGTCGTAGGAATTAAGATGAATTGAAGTGGAATTGATATGGAGAAGATGACGAGGAGGCTTACCTTAGCTCCACTTTGATTTCTGCCTCAATTTGCAAGCTCCTAGAAGTAAACTAGGTTTAGGAATATCTATTTCCCATCTTTCCCCCCATTTTTATTCATGCTTTGAAGAAAGGGAGAGAATGAGGGAGAATGGGCTAGTGGGGGTGCTTTAAAGATAAGCTAGGTTGGCTAACCCAAAACCCAACCAAAGTCCCAATTTTCCCAAACTCTAAACATATCGATGTTTACAATTTTTCTTGTCGTAAACGACATGTTGAACTCAATGGAAATGGTATCGAGTCCAAATTCATCCGTTTGCAAAATGTGACTTTTTAGACCTATACTCGACTAATGATGTTATTTTTCAATAAAATATTTAATATATTACCGTGAAATATGAAGGTTGTTACATACGAAATCATGCATGGCTTGTACATGGATCGACTCAACCGACCATTGAATTGACTTACCTATAACCTGGGTCAAGCGATGGCTCGACTTGATGGTTTACTGGGTTGTCCCATGCAACACGTATTATATTTTTTTGTTTATTTTATTTTAATTTGAATTTCAACCTCGAATCTCCATAAATCCTTCGTTTTAAGTCCATCTTACACAAACCATACATGCATCTGAACCGGGAAATCGTAACAGATCCAATGGTGCATTCCCTATTGTTAAATTCCGACAATTTTCCAACTTATTATTTAATTCATTCATTTGTTTATTATCTATTGTAAGTTAAAATTTGGGTTGTTGCATTTCACTTCCTTAAAGGATTTCGTCCTAGATATCTCTAAGATGGAAGAACAAGATAAGTTCTAACACACAAATATCTACAACCATTTACTCAAACATCATCCATTAGCAATCATTGTCTTTAACTTTTCTAGTGTGATTCATATACTTATACAATAGTGTAGTTTATATGACCCTAACTACTGCAACGTATTATGCGGTCTATTGATTTAGTCGACCTCCCTCTTATGCAATTATGTTAGAGCAATGCATCAAAATGTATGAAAAATCCTAATGGTAATAGATAGCTCTATATGTGTGCTTTAACCATCACTCAATGCAGCAACCATATGATAACGTCCTTGTATTACAGCAATAGAATTAGATAAAATGCACACAAATACATACGCATATGTAAGTGTCCTATCATCATATCCCTAATAGTGCCTAGTGTGTATATATATCCTATGCATCCACTTACAAAAATTGGCATCCACTTGTTTCCATCGAACGTAACATGTTCTTAGAACATGTTTCAAACATATCCTAGCATATATGGCTTCTCCTAAGGTTATCTATTCTAAGGAACGGAAAGGTAGGACCTATTCAAGAAATGTAACACCCCACCTCCATTAAGGTCACTCACAAAGGGAATGCCTTAACTTTGATGGAGCGTTTTAGTTGACAGAACGGAATATTACAAGACAGATAAGTAGTACTTGAAAAATTATAAATTCTTTATTATATCTGTAAGAAAAGGATAGGTGTTATGATATTGAAGTACAGATTTGAAAGCATATTTGTTAAGTAACCGATTTTGCGAGAATTTGTAAAATATATATGCTTGAGACAAAGAAGATAAGTCCCAATAAATATTATAATTTTTGTTGCTAATACAAAAATTAGTATTATAAAAAATATTATAAAACGACCTTTTTATTTTTGAAATAAAATTCATTATTTTTTGATCTGTCTTTTCAATTCTTTCTTGATTTGTTTTATTACAGCAGAAGCAGAAATATGTTTGGTTACATCTTTCTAAATCACAATACCAAAACTCAAGTACACAATTATCAGTCTTATACAAAATCCTCCAGAATGTAAAGTTTCAAAGCCATAATCCCCAACATAAACTGCCATGAAAAGATAGAGTCAAAGCCAAGCAATACTCCAAGCACTTCAAGCAGAGAGAATAAGAATCAAGCTCCTATGTTTCCACCCTGAGCACCTGGGGGGGAACGGAAAGAAAAAGGGCGAAAACAAACGAGGTCAGACATAACGTCTAGCGAGTCCAGTGACTTCCAGCATATAAACAGATAATATTATCATGACATGTAAATAAAGCTGGATGAGAGATTACATCAACAGGAATAACAGATATACTTTAAGCTAACAGAAGAAACAGAATGATGTAAACCAAGTTATGTTCCTTACTTACATATTACTTCTCTGCACTAATACTAGTATAACAGGGTTAGGTGTTACCCTAATGTCTAAACTGAAACAGAATCGAAACAGAATAATCTATGCAGAAACAAAATGCTAGTAATGAGCCTTCACCACCCCCAATAGACAGAAGATACAGAAGCAGAATACTAATAATGGGCCTTTTACCACCCCAACAGACAGAAGGTATGGAAACAGAATACTAATAATGGGCCTTTACCACCCAGCTAATGGGCCTTTACCACCCCAACAGACAGAAGATACGGAAACAGAATCGGAAACGGAATCAGAGACAAAAACAGAATAATACCTATGGAAACAGAATGTTAAAATTAGGTGTACACTAGTAATGGGCCTTTACCACCCCAACAGACGGTACCACGCAGAAATAAACAGGTGTTACCACCCAATAGAAACAGACAGTACCAACAGAAACAGACAGAACTAAGTGTACCCTAAGTCCTACCCCAAGCGATCGGATCCCTAATACATAAATACCATGTGTCGGCCCCACAGTAGGGTGTATCACTCCATAAAGTGGCAACCTATTGGCACAAACCTATTTACATATGTCACGGTGTCATACATCCTCAGAGCAAACTGGATCCATGCACGCGTATGACCCGGTTTGAACACACCATCAACACTCCTCGCCATTATCAGAATGAACCGCTTATAATTAGTTCAGTAAGCGTGCCCGGACCCCTACATAGCGTGGGGTCAAAGTTTTTGATACCAGAAAGGGTTACTGACTAATAGGGGTCCCAAACAACAGATGTGTAATGACCCGTATTCTACACATCATAGGATCGTAGAATATTTATTTCTTTCTCATATGAAGCCGTATGGTCATGTAACTTTGGGAAACATCCAATAGAGTCATTTCCCATGTTCATGATTTTTTTCGATTTTTAAATGACAATTTTGCCCCTAGTTGGTACTGTTTTGGCCATAACTTTTGATCGAAAAGGAATTTTGACCTGAAACCACTTCCATTGGATTCGTTTGATGGTTTACCTTTCCGTAGAGTGGTCATGATAGCCAAACTAACTTACCGTTTGGGAGATATGGCTGAAATAAAGTTTGAAAAGTGAAAAACTGCTTAACCGGGCCAAATCGGGTGATTAGTGGATAGGCCCATAACCCATTTTGGGATTAGGGTTATGGGGAGGCTGAAATGAAGTAGAGAATCATTCCATTTCAGTTTTCTAGCCTCCACTTATCACCAAGGAACCCTAAAAATGGCCTCTAACCTCTAAATCACCTCCAAATCACCTTTTGGTCAAGGATTTGGCTTAGCAACCCCTAATCGAGGAAGATCTACGCCAAAGCAACATTGGAGCTGCTGTTTAGGATTGGGATTTGCATCAAATCAGAGATTTATTTCGGATCTTAGTTTATTTGTGGTTAAGGTGAGTGATTTGCATAGTTTTTGCACTAATTATGGCTAATTAGGGGTGATTAGTGTTAATTAGCGAATTTAAACATGATAAAATTCGGGAAAAATGTTCATAAATTCTTAAATGATGTTTTCGACCTCTGATATGAATTTGGGTTAATTTGGTTAAGTTTTGCTAATCCGATCATTAGTTTCACCTAAACATGCTTAAGGGGAAATATGGGATTTTGGGTATGTTTGATCCATTTTAACCTATCATATGGATGTTTTGATGTTTGTGGTTGATTATGCATGTTACTATGACTGTATGAAATGCTTTGTGATTGGTTTCAATAGTTAAAATGGTCGAAAACGTCGTCAAATGGCGTAAACACTTGCTGGAACAGTTTCAGAAAATAGTGCAGATTTCGGATCGGATCGGATGTGGGGCTCGGATCGGATATGTTGAACTGGGCAAGGGATTCGATCGGATCGGAACCTGACACTTGGGAAAATTGGCAAAAAGGAAGGCCACGCTAACTGAACTGGGATCGGATCGGATTAAGGGGGGGCGGATCGGAGCGGAAGCCTGAAGATGGATCGGATAGGAGCATGTGAAGGATGAGGAGGCAGATCGGAGCGGGAGCACGAACTGGAGGGGAATGGCACCCGACCCGACCCGAAGTAAAGCACCCGACCCGAACCGATGGAGGATACCCGACCCGAACCGTACCAGAAGAGGACCCGACCCGACCCAATGGAGGACACCCGACCCGAACCGATGGCTTGAGGAAGAAGACCCGAACCGACCCAGTATTGACCAATAACCCGAGATGCAAAGGTAGTCCAATATGAGAAGTTAGAGCTCAGGATCCAGCTGGGAACCAATGAGTTCACTTCATGGTTGGACTTTGCTGCGGGACGTGTGCTAAGGAGTTGTCAACGTTCATAACTTCGATTCACCATTAAAAATGAATGATGGCTACTTATCAGTGCAGTAGGGTCATTATGACATGAGGGGCAAGGTGATGGTAGCAAGACTACGTTATCAGTGCAGTAGGGTCATTATGACCCGAGGGGCAAGGTGATGCGTAGTAAGACTATGAGCCAGTGCAGTGGGGTCATTGCGACTCCATGGGGCAGAGTGGACATAGTAAGGATTAGTAAGGCTATGAGCCAGTGCAGTGGGGTTCTTGTGACTCCATGGGGCAAAGTGGACATAGCAAAGGATTTGTGGCTACGTTATCAGTGCAGTGAAGCCATTTATGACTTCATGGGGGCAGAGTGATCGTAGCAAGGTGTGTTGGGTGATCGAAGTGGTGAATATCGTATGCTTTACGCACTGAGTGAGAGATGTGAGGATGGATGCTATGTTTGATTGTTTGCCATCACTATGGCATGCACACCTCCCCCACCTCCGTATCTTTACACCGTTTGATATGGTACCTTAGAGTGTTGTACAGTATGTAGTGCTAACTCTTTGGTTGCAGGTCCAGGTTCAGGTATGTTTCTAGTCTACCTGTTATTGTTCACTTTAGATGCTTATCGCTCATACCAGGCTTTATGTCTGACCCAGAGTTTTATGTCTCCTCTTATTACTCTGGGTGCTCACACGAGCAGACTAGAGACAGGTTAGCTGGTGATGCGCGAGTAGCTGATTCGGAGGCGGGCAGGAGGCTTCCACGTATGATATATATATATGCACATTCTCCCTGTGTCATTGGTGGTCGCTACTTAGGCATTAGTAGTGTACCTCATTTATCTTACTTTTGCTTTGAGACAGTTTGAAAGTTGTAATAAGCTATATTTTGGAGTTCCGCTGCAATTATGTTTAGTTCTGGTTTCAGCTTATGCACTGTCTCACCTGTTTTATGTCAAGTATGTTATTATTATATTTTATTCTATGCACTGTGAGACATTCTACAGGTTCCTTGTATGTTCATTTCCTTCTTCCTTTTCCTTCCGACGACCCGTTCCGTGCTAACTGGACATGTGTACAGCGCACTTTTGGAGTAAATGTCGGTTGGTGTGGGGCGGGCCATCACACTTGGTATCAGAACTCTAGGTTGCGTAGTTAACCTAGGGAAAGACACCAGGGAGAGATAGTATGTATACGAGAGCGCGTATTTGTGATTACTTTGGTTTTCAAAAGCTACATATATATACTATTAGTAGTATAAGAATGAAGTCGCACTGCACTAGCACCACTACGGGGTCGTTAATCGTTTCCCATTTTCAGATTGACGATGAGCCGAGACACGAGGGGTGATGGTAGAGGAACCAGCCCAGGGATTGTCGCTGACATGAGGGCGATGTTTACTAACCTCATGAGAGATATGCTTAGAGAAGTGCAAGGGGCAGTTCCCAATCCCGGAGTTGGTGTTGGCCCAGTAGTGCAGGCGCCTAGGGTCGATTTCGCCAAATTGTGCAAAGATTACACTAATCTTGGTGGAAAGCCGTTCCACGGAACGGAGTCGGCCACAGATGTTCAAGACTGGATGGATAGCTGTGACCGTATCTTTGATGACTTGGGTCTTGAGGATGCGATGAAGAGAAGGCTAGCGTCTCGTCAGTTGCAAGGGCGAGCGATGAATTGGTGGAATGCCATTAGAACAGCTACTCCAGAAGATCAGGTTACTTGGGATCAGTTCAAGGCTCGCTTTAGCGAGAAGTTCATTCCAACTGCCCAGAAGTCAATGTTGTTTAAGAAGTTCTTGGAACTCAAGCAGAATGGGAGGGCAGTTTCTGATTATATTGCTGAGTTCGACACTTTGTCGAAGTATGGACTGTCTCTTATCGACACTCCTGAGAAGAAGAATGAGAAATTCATTACTGGTTTGGATGGATACTTGGAGGAGAGGCTTATCAACCACATCGATGAGACTTTTGAATCGATCGTGGGGAAAGCTTTGAGATCAGAGAGTCTTTACCCTAAGTCAAAGACTGAGGCTGCATCTGCAGAAGGACCAAAACCGCAAGCAGGCGGTGGAGGCAAGAATAACTCTCAGAATAAGAGGAAGCAGGACCAATCAAAAGGTGGCCAGAAAAAAGCAAGAAGGATGTTGAGTGCTTCAGGTGTGGTAAGAAGGGCCATTATGCTAAAGAATGTCGGGCCAAGCCAGCGGAAAGGAAGTGCTACAACTGTGGTCAAGTGGGACATCATAAGGATAAGTGTCCGCAACCTCTTAAGGAGAAGCAGATTGTGAAAGCATATGCTATTGATGCTGTTCCTTCTTCGTCGAATGCCCCAACTGCGGCGGAGAAAGGAAAGAATGTTGTTATTCAAGGTATGCTTTCTATTTATGATGTACTAGTTCGAGTTTTGTTTGATACTGGGGCTTCCCGTTCCTTCATATCTAGTGACCTGGTAGATAGGTTGGGACTGGAACCCGAGATAGTCGATAGACCATTGGTTGTGACGAACCCGATTGGTGGTTCGACTAGCCTTATTATGATTTGCAGGAATTTGGTCTTATCGAGTCATGGATGTATGTTTGTATGTGATTGCTTTGTTTTGGGCTTTACTGGGTATGGCATTATATTGGGAGTCGATTGGCTCCAAAGATACGGGGTGATGGCAGACTGTTAGGGATTTTTGGTGACAGTAAGGGCGGATGATGGGCGGAGGGTAGTGTTTGGTAGCCTCCCTAGTGAGGGGGTTATGGCTAGTTTTGTAAATTCTCTCGACATCCCGCAGGATGAGTTGTCAGATGTGCCCGTGGTTGGCTAGTATCCGGACGTCTTCGAGGAGGTGACCGGGCTTCCACCACACCGAGAGATTGAGTTCCGTATTGATTTAGTGGAAGATGCCAGACCTATAGTGATGCCACTTCGTCGTATGGCACCAAGGGAGCAGCGAGAGCTCGGGGTGCAAGTCAGCAATCTTTTGAAGAAGGGATTTATTAGAAGGAGTGTCTCCGAGTGGGGAGCACCAGTTGTGTTTGCCATTAAGGCAGATGGTTCCCTTCGTTTGTGTGTGGACTATCGCGAGTTGAATAAGGTGACGAGGAAGAATAAGTATCCTCTACCGCGGATAGATGATTTGTTTGATCAGCTGGAAGGAGCTAGAGTGTTCTCCCAGTTGGACCTCGCGACAGGATTTCATCAGATACGAGTAGCGGATGAGAGTGTTCCGAAAACAGCATTTAGAATGCCATCTGGATTTTATGAGTGGTTGGTCATGCCATTTGGGTTGACCAATGCACCAGCCTATTTTGTGGATCTTATGATTCGAGTATTCAGAGATCAGTTGAATAAGTTTGTTCTTGTGTTCGTGGACGATATCCTTGTTTACTCAAGGACAGAGGAGGAACACAAGGGGCACTTGAGGATAGTGATGGAGGTGTTGAGGAAACACCAATTGAAAGCGAAATTCTCTAAGTGTCATTTTTGGAGAAGGGAAGTGAGATTCTTGGGTCATGTTGTTTCCGAGAATGGTATTGCCGTGGACCCTGCGAAGGTGGCTACGGTACAGGATTGGCCTACGCCCAAGAATGCAACGGATGTAAGAAGTTTCTTGGGATTAGCTGGATATTATCGTAAGTTTATCCAGGACTTCTCCAAGATAGCAGCACCGTTGACTCAGCTGACTAAGAAGAATCAGTCCTTTGTCTGGGACGGAGTGTGCGAAGATGCCTTCAAGAGTCTAAAGGAGAAGTTGACGCGTGCGCCAGTGTTAGTCATTCCTAAAGGGAATGAAGAGATGACGATATACACGGATGCTTGTGGTACCGGATTGGGTGCAGTATTGATGCAAGGAGGTAGGGTTGTAGCTTATGCTAGTCGACAGCTAAAGCCGCATGAGAAGAAGTATCCACCCATGATTTGGAATTGGCAGCGATTGTATTTGCGCTGAAGATGTGGAGACACTATCTTTTGGGAGAAAGATTTGAGTTGTTTACTGATCATAAATCGTTAAAGTATCTCTTCTCCCAGAAGGATCTGAATCTCCGACAGCAGAGATGGTTAGAGTTCTTAGCTTCGTATGATTTTGATATCGTATATACACCTGGGAAAGGTAATGCGGTAGCCGATGCCTTGAGTAGGAGACATGCCAGCTTAGGGGCTATGTTTCTTGAGTGGAAACAACTGGAGTATATCGCGGGGTTTGATTTCAGACCAAGGTGCGAATTGGATCCAGTCATGCTAGCTAGTTTGGCGATCAGACCCACTTTGATAAAGCGGATCGGTTCTAGTCAGAGGGACGATCCTAACCTATTGGAAATCATCTCCAAGTTAGAGAAGGGTATCGATGGGGAGATGAATGTGTATGGGCTTGATCGAGATGGATGGCTTCGAAAGAATGGAAGACTAGTTGTGCCCAACGTAAATGGTTTGAGAGATGAAGTGCTTAGAGAATGTCATCACTCAAAACTGAATATACACCCCGGTGGTAATAAGATGTATCGAGACATGAGACAGACTTACTACTGGGAAGGGATGAAAAGAGACGTTGGGAAATTTATATCCAAATGCATGAATTGCCAGTTAGTTAAAGCCGTGCAAAAGAAGCCTAGTGGGTTGTTGCAACCATTAGAGATTCCCGAATGGAAATGGGAACAAGTCTCGATGGATTTTATCGATGGTTTACCAAGGACTAGATCGGGATATGATAGCATTTGGGTAATTGTGGATCGATTGACTAAAAGTGCAAGATTTATACCAGTTAAATCGACCAGAACGGCGGCCAAGTTGGCAGAATTGTATATGAAGTGGGTAGTGAGATTTCATGGAGTACCTAAAAGCATTGTGAGTGATCGAGACCCGTTGTTCACTAGTGGGTTTTGGAAGAGCTTACAAGAGGCTCTAGGGTCAGGATTACATCTCAGTACTGCATATCATCCTCAGACCGACGGTCAAACGGAGAGGGTGAATCGTATATTGGAAGATCTCTTGAGAGCTTGTATATTGGATTTTGGTGGATCATGGGATGATCATTTGCATCTAGTAGAGTTTGCATATAATAATAGCTATCAATCCAGTATCGGCATGGCTCCATATGAAGCTTTGTACGGAAGACCGTGTAACTCACCATCATATTGGATAGAGACTGGCGAGAAGTTTGTGCTTGGAGCATCTGTGGTGAGAGAAACTTCGGATAAGATTAAGATCATTCAGCAACGAATGAAGGCTACCCAAGATAGGCAAAAGAGTTATGCTGATAAGAGGAGAAGAGACTTAAAATTTTCCGTTGGTGACTTGGTGTTTGTCAAGATCTCTCCGTTAAAGAGCGTGATTCGATTTGGCAGGAGAGGCAAGTTGGCACCAAGATTTGTTGGCCCATTCCCTGTTCTTGAACTAGTCGGGAATTTGGCTTATAGAGTTGGCTTACCAGAGAAAATGGCGGGAGTTCACAATGCATTTCATGTTTCCCAACTAAGGAAGTTCGTCCACGACTCAGATATGACTATTTCACCTGATCAGTTAGAGGACTTCGAAGAAGAACCCGAGGAGGTTGGGAACCGCAGGCCGATTCGTATTGTGGGGCACGATACGAAGCAACTTCGAAGGAAGGCGGTGAAGCTAGTCAAGGTTCAGTGGGGCGAGGAAGAGGATGATTGTACTTGGCAGACAGAGGAGAGCATTAGGAAGGCGTATCCAGAACTCTTTGCCTGGTAAGATTTACTTTGCGATTTAGTTATTCCGCATGCTAGGATAGACTTATTTTACTTGTTTTGCATGTTTGATGGTTGTTTTATGGTTGATAGGCATGCGGGAATCTTTGTGTGTGTTTTGATTAGGAAATTTCGGGGGCGAAATTTCTTAAGAAGGGGGGGAGGGGAGTGTAATGACCCGTATTCTACACATCATAGGATCGTAGAATATTTCTTTCTTTCTCATATGAAGCCGTATGGTCATGTAACTTTGGGAAACATCCATTAGAGTCATTTCCCATGTTCATGATTTTTGTCGATTTTTAAATGACCATTTTGCCCCTAGTTAGTACTGTTTTGGCTATAACTTTTGATCGGAAAGGAATTTTGACCTAAAACCACTTCCATTGGATTCGTTTAATGGTTTACCTTTCCGTAGAATGGTCATAATAACCAAACGGACTTACCGTTTGGGAGATATGGCTGAAATAAGGTTTGGAAGGTGAAAAACTGCTTTACCGGGCCAAATCGGGTGATTAGTGGATAGGCCCATAACCCATTTCGGGATTAGGGTTATGGGGAGGCTGAAATGAAGTAGAGAATCATTCCATTTCAGTTTTCTAGCCTCCACTTATCACCAAGGAACCCTAAAAATGGCCTCTAACCTCTAAATCACCTCCAAATCACCTTTTGGTCAAGGATTTGGTTTAGCAACCCCTAATCGAGGAAGATCTACACCAAAGCAACATTGGAGCTGCTGTTTAGGATTGGGATTTGCATCAAATTAATGATTTATTTCGGATCTTAGTTTATTTGTGGCTAAGGTGAGTGATTTGCATAGTTTTTGCACTAATTATGGCTAATTAGGGGTGATTAGTGTTAATTAGCGAATTTAAACATGATAAAATTTGGGAAAAACGTTCATAAATTCTTAAATGATGTTTTAGACCTCTGATATGAATTTGGGTTAATTTGGTTAAGTTTTGCTAATCCTATCATTAGTTTCACCTAAACATGCTTAAGGGGAAATATGAGATTTTGGGTATGTTTGATCCATTTTAACCTATCATATGGATGTTTTGATGTTTGTGGTTGATTATGCATGTTGCTATGACTGTATGAAATGCTTTGTGATTGGTTTCAATAGTTAGAATGGTCGAAAACGTCGTCGAATGGCGTAAACACTTGCTGGAACAATTTCAGAAAACAGTGCAGGTTTCGGATCGGATCGGATATGGGGCTCGGATCGGATATGTTGAACTGGGCAAGGGATTCGATCGGATCGGAACCTGACACTTGGGAAAATTGGCAAAAAGGAAGGCCACGCTAACTGAACTGGGATCGGATCGGATTAAGGGGGGGCGGATCAGAGCGGAAGCTTGAAGATGGATCGGATAGGAGCATGTGAAGGATGAGGAGGCGGATCGGAGCGGGAGCACGAACTGGAGGGGAATGGCACCCGACCCGACCCGAAGTAAAGCACCCGACCCGAACCGATGGAGGATACCCGACCCAAACCGTACCAGAAGAGGACCCGACCCGAACCGATGGCTTAAGGAAGAAGACCCGAACCGACCCAGTATTGACCAATAACCCGAGATGCAAAGGTAGTCCAATATGGGAAGTTAGAGCTCAGGATCCAGCTGGGAACCGATGAGTTCACTTCATGGTTGGACTTTGCTGCGGGACGTGTGCTAAGGAGTTGTCAACGTTCATAACTTCGATTCACCACTAAAAATGAATGATGGCTACTTATCAGTGCAGTAGGGTCATTATGACCTGAGGGGCAAGGTGATGGTAGCAAGACTACGTTATCAGTGCAGTAGGGTCATTATGACCCGAGGGGCAAGGTGATGCGTAGTAAGACTATGAGCCAGTGCAGTGGGGTCATTGCGACTCCATGGGGCAGAGTGGACATAGTAAGGATTAGTAAGGCTATGAGTCAGTGCAGTGGGGTTCTTGTGACTCCATGTGGCAAAGTGGACATAGCAAAGGATTTGTGGCTACGTTATCAGTGCAGTGAAGCCATTTATGACTTCATGGGGCAGAGTGATCGTAGCAAGGTATGTTGGGTGATCGAAGTGGTGAATATCGTATGCTTTACGCACTGAGTGAGAGATGTGAGGATGGATGCTATGTTTGATTGTTTGCCATCACTATGGCATGCACACCTCCCCCACCTCCGTATCTTTACACCGTTTGATATGGTACCTTAGAGTGTTGTACAGTATGTAGTGCTAACTCTTTGGTTGCAGGTCCAGGTTCAGGTATGTTTCTAGTCTACCTGTTATTGTTCACTTTAGATGCTTATCGCTCATACCAGGCTTTATGTCTGACCCAGAGTTTTATGTCTCCTCTTATTACTCTGGGTGCTCACACGAGCAGACTAGAGACAGGTTAGCTGGTGATGCGCGAGTAGCTGATTCGGAGGCGGGCAGGAGGCTTCCACGTATGATATATATATGCACATTCTCCCTGTGTCGTTGGTGGTCGCTACTTGGGCATTAGTAGTGTACCTCATTTATCTTACTTTTGCTTTGAGACAGTTTGAAAGTTGTAATAAGCTGTATTTTGGAGTTCCGCTGCAATTATGTTTAGTTCTGGTTTCAGCTTATGCACTGTCTCACCTGTTTTATGTCAAGTATGTTATTATTATATTTTATTCTATGCGCTGTGAGACATTCTACAGGTTCCTTGTATGTTCATTTCCTTCTTCCTTTTCCTTCTGGCGACCCGTTCCGTGCTAATTGGACATGTGTACAGCGCACTTTTGGAGTAAATGTCGGTTGGTGCGGGGCGGGCCGTCACAAGATGACACAAGTATTTCCCTTCCCAATCTTGTGTCCCCAGACTAACAGATTTTAGATTAACTTGTTTACAAGTTTCAGACATACAGAGTTCAGATTTACTAGTTCACAGATCAGACAATCAAGTTAACAAGTTTTCAAACTAACGGATCAGATGAACAGTTTTAACAGACTTACAGATTGTCTAACTTTGTATTGGGCCTACAGATTCACGAAACGGGTTTGTTAAATTCATCTGTCCAGTTGGTTTAACCCTATCCACCCAACATGTTTTAGACATTATATTTATCTCAGATTTGCATTTATTAAATATTAATGCACAGACCTCTCACATTAGGTCGGTAGCTTGTGGCCGCTGGATATGCCGGGCGGTTTCGGGTAGACTTCTTCCACAAGCCAGATCTAACCTTATGTCTAAGCATATTTTAGTTATGCCTACGACCTCTCACATTAGACTGACAGTTTGCGGTCGCTGGTAAAGCCGGTTGGTTTCGGGAAGGCTTCTACCATAAACGGAGTCTAACCTCGTGTCATAGCCACTTTATTCCATTACAGAAAATATCTGGCTAATTATGTCCATTTAGCATATTTAACTTCTTTACAAGTTAGGGCAGATTATCCAAAGTTCTATTAACGTGTTTTGCTCAATTTTAGATCGACACTCCAAATTACAATTATTCAGCTTTCAACAGATTAAGCAATTCAACAGATAACAGATCTAGCAGATTAGGAAATTTAGCAGATTAGCAGAACATACAATTCAACAGATTTAGCAGATTAGGCAATTCAGCAGATTAGAAGATTTAACATTTCTTAAAAACTTTATTTACATATCTTGCCTAATCATAAATTAATCCTAAACTTACATGCTCAAATCATGGTCATAATTCATAATACAATATATCCCCCCAAATTTTCGTTAAACTTTGCATAGTACAGAACACTCTGTAAAAGCCCCAAATCATGATATGAATTATGCCAAATTATAACCTTTAGTGCCAATATCCAAAAATCCATATTTAGGCGCATTCACATTAATAGTTATCCTATTTTAATATAGGTCCTTATGCCTAAGTTTCATATTCCTTTTTCAAGTCATGAATCGTTATGTAAAATATACCCAAAAATCTAGATCTTTAAATTATATCCTCTCAAAATCAGATCTTAATTTTTATATGCATTATGTCCCCAAGTTTCAAGTCATATGTTATCATTCAACGATTCATCTTCTTCCGAATCACAGGGTATGCACAGATCTAGATCTAATTTACAACATATGTTCTTTTCTCAAATCAGTCACAGATCAGTCATGTCCAATTATGCATTATTCATTATTTACTCCAAAATTTAGCGTTCGTGCATTAATCTCTTATGAGATTTGGCGTAGGCTCGTAGTAGCCTGGCTATAGAACAGAAAAAAAAGAGAACAGTCACAGAAAAACAGATCTGACAGATAAGAATATGCATAACCTCAGATTCAGATTTATAGCCATGTCAAGATCATAATTAAAGTTCATATCTGAAAATAACTATACTCACAAAAAGGGAACGATTCTTGTATTCTGGAATCTGTATTCTGACACTGAATAGCTCTCCTTTGGCATAGACTATCGATTAGATTAGAAAATTGTTGTTCTTTTTTAATTCTATTCAGATTAGAAGAAGATGCACTAATTCTAGCTTAGATTTCAGCAGAGTAGCGACGCCATTGTTTTATTTTAATTAGAATAGAGGCAGAGTATAGGCATAATGAAATTGTGTGGAGAGAAAGTGAGGTTTCGGGGGTGTTTTTATAGGATAATAGGGTGATTTAGAGCCTTTAGATCAGTCCAGAAGTCATCAGAACCCCCCAACTCGAAGATAGGTCATCCAACCACTTAGAAGAAGAGACATCATCACAGAACACTTCAGAATTCTGTGCTGGATCGGTATGGGCGCACTTGGCAGGTGGGCCAGTGTATTTTTGTACTGGCGCACTTCACAAATGTGCCAGTGTATTCTGGCTTGTTTCCGGGTTTCTACCTAACTTCGTTCGTCTATATCTTCTTCATACGGTATCCGTTTTACGCAAACTCGGACTCTATCTCAAGCAGAATTTCGAGATGAACAAAATGGCGCAACCCATTTCCCTTAATTCTTCTCCTAAAATTAAGTATACTTTAATTTGTTACTTATACATTCACAGAAAATACGGGGTGTTACATTCTCCCCTTCTTAAAGGATTTCGTCCCCGAAATCTTCAAGTTAAGAATAATGTGTCCTACCATCCAACCATCCATCTACTCAACCATCATCCACAAGCATCCATTGTCCTTAGAAAACTTCTAATGTTGTATGAACATATGCAAAAGTGTGTGTATATGTCTCTTACCTAATGCAAAGATCAGGCGGTCTACTGATTCAGTCGACCTCCTCAATGCGAACCATGTTGGTGTCATGAGTCCAATTATGTATGCAAGAAATCCTATTTGATACACATCATTTCTATATGTGTGCATAACCATTCATCTAAATGCAACATCCATGTGATGAGTCAATCATTTTGCATCCACAAAAATTGAAAAATGCGCACACATACATATGCAGTATGAAACTGTTATTGAGCCGATCTAGTGCCTAGTGTGTGTATATGCATCCACGAGCAACCACTAGCAACCACTTGCAACCATCAAACATAACATGTCTTAAACACATGTTTACACCCATTAGTTTCTACCTAAAGGTCGAAGACTCGATCGATATGATACAGCCGAGTGATAGAAGCTAGTACAATTAAAACAAAAGTTCTGTTCCCATTAGACATCGGTTAAGAAAATAAATCCCTAGTATCAACCCCGAATACCGAAATCAACATCAGATTGACGCTCAGAGAATTACTCCCATTAAACAATGTCAAAACTGGAAATCTACTTCACGCTTCGAGTAAAAACCCCTATCCTTTTAAGAAATATTCAGATACTTACAGACTACTAGAACAAATAAGATTATCAAATGATTCTTAGGAAACTAAGCATGATAAAACCCCACCATATCCCACAAAAACCAGAATGTATGTGTCACTGTCAACTTAATGCTTAACACAGATACCTTCAAACCCCAACCTTTCACAAACAGACGAGTCGTGACCCTTATGGGGTTTGAGACTATAGCGGGATCAGAAACAAGACTATTATTAAAGTGTAGAGACTCAACTATAGAATTAAAATGCCAGAATGATCAGATAAGGAAATTAAACTTCCTACGGAAAATTTTCCTCCTCTATCCTGTCCACCAACTATGAGAACATTCACCTACCTTCCACAAGATTCTACCCTTTGCCCTTGCCTTCTGGGGCAATCCTTGATCAGATGTCCTGTCTCACCGCACTGAAAACAACCAGTCTTCTTACATGTTAACAAGTCTTTCTCTAAAGTTGCCCCCATCGCGTGGAAAACCCTACAAAGCTCGAAAGAGGATTAGCCGTAGGTGAAATTACTGCGGCTACAGATGGAAGTTAGGCACTTCTTTGCCCTTCGACATGCGCCGTAGTCTCATCATGTCTACAGAACCTTGTCGCGATGAGGTTACCTCCCAGAAAGCCAGGAGCCCCGGAGACTCGAAAAAGAAAGAAACAAGGATTAAACAGAAAATCAAAAGATAGATATATGGCTTTAGGGACTATGTTTTTCAAAATAAACTTTCCTTTTGAAAATACTTCCTTTTTAAAACCTTTTTGAAAATAGTTTTCAAAAACTTTTTATCAAATCTGGTAACCTTCAGCTCTGATACTAAGTGTAAAACCCCACCTCCGTTAAGGTCACTCACAAAGGGAATGCCTTAACTTTGATGGAGCGTTTTAGTAGACAGAACAGAATATTACAAGACAGATAAGTAGTACTTGAAAAATTAAAATTTTATTACAGCAGAAGCAGAAATAAGTTTGGTTACATCTTTCTAAATCACAATACCAAAACTCAAGTACACAATTATCAGTCTTATACAAAATCTTTCAGAATGTAAAGTTTCAAATCCATATTCCCCAACATAAACTGCCATGAAAAGATAGAGTCAAAGCCAAGCAATACTCCAAGCACTTCAAGCAGAGAGAATCAGAATCAAGCTCTTATGTTTCCACCCTGAGCACCTGGAGGGGGGAACGGAAAGAAAAGGGGAGAAAACAAACGAGGTCAGACATAAAGTCTAGCGAGTCCAGTGACTTCCAGCATATAAACAGATAATATTATCATGACATGTAAATAAAGCTGGATGAGAGATTACATCAACAGGAATAACAGATATAATTTAAGTTAACAGAAGAAACATAATGATGTAAACCAAGTTATGTTCCTTACTTACATCTTACTTCTCTGCACTAAAACTAGTATAACAGGGTTAGGTGTTACCCTTATGTCTAAACTAAAATAGAATCGAAACAGAATAATCTATATAGAAACAGAATGCTAGTAATGGGCCTTCACCACCCCAACAGACAGAAGGTACAGAAGCAGAATACTAATAATGGGCCTTTACCACCCCAACAGACAGAAGGTACAAAAACAGAATACTAATAATGGGCCTTTACCACCCCAGCAGACAGAAGGTACGGAAACAGAATCGGAAATGGAATCAGAGACGGAAACTGAATAATCCCTACGGAAACAGAATGTTAGAATTAGCTGTACACTAGTAATGGGCCTTTACCACCCCAACAGACGGTACCACGCAGAAACAGACAGGTGTTACCACCCAACAGAAATAGATGGTACCAACAGAAACAGATAGAACTAAGTGTACCCTAAGTCCTACCCCAAGCGATCGGCTCCCTAATAAATAAATACCCTGTGTCGGCCCCACAGTAGGGTGCATCACTCCCTAAAGTGGCAACCTATTGGCACAGACCTATTTACAGATGTCACAGTGTCTTACATCCTCAGAGCAGACCGGATCCATGCATGCACATGACCCGGTTGGAACGCACCATCAATACCCCTCGCCATTATCAGAATGAACCACTTATAATTAGTTCAGTAAGCGTGCCCGGACCCGTACATAGCGTGGGGTCAAAGTTTTTGATACCAGAAAGGGTTACTGACTAATATGGGTTCCAAACAACATATGATACAAGTATTTCCCCTCCTAACCTTGTGTCGCCAGACTAATAGATTTCATATTAACTTGTTTACATGTTTCATACATACAGAGTTCAGATTTACTAGTTCATAGATTAGACAATCAAGTTAACAAGTTTTTAGACTAACGGATCTGATGTGCAGTTTTAACAGACTTACAGATTGTCTAACTTTGTGCTGGGCCTACAGATTCACGAAACGGGTTTGTTAAATTCATCAGTCCAGTTGATTTAACCCTATCCACCCAACACGTTTTAGACATCATATTTATCTCAGATTTGCATTCATTAAATATTAATGCACATACTTCTCACATTAGGTCGGTAGCTTGTGGCCGCTGGATATGCTGGGCGGTTCCGGGCAGACTTCTGCCACAAGCCAGACCTAACCTCGTGTCTAAGCATATTTTAGTTATGCCTACGACCTCTCATATTAGACTGACAGTTTGCGGTCGCTGGTTAAGCCGGTTGGTTCCGGGCAGGCTTCTACCGTAAACGGAGTCTAACCTCGTGTCATAGCCACTTTATTCCATTATAGAAAATATCAGACTAATTATGTCCATTTAGCAGATTTAACTTCTTTACAAGTTATGGCAGATTATCCAAAGTTCTATTAACATGTTTTGCTCAATTTTAGATCGAGCCTCCAAATTACAATTATTCAGCTTTCAACAGATTAAGCAATTCAACAGATTTAGCAGATAACAGATCTAGTAGATTAGGAAATTTAGCAGATTAGCAGAACAGGCAATTCAACAGATTTAGCAGATTAGGAAATTCAGCAGATTAGCAGATTTAACATTTCTTAAAAATTCTATTTACATATCTTGCTTAATCATAAATTAAGCTTAAACTTACATGCTCAAATCATGGTCATAATTCATAATACAATATATGCCCCTAAATTTTCGTTAAACTTTGCACAGTACAGAACACTCTCTAAAAGCCCCAAATCGTGATATGAATTATGCCAAATTATAGCCTTTAATGCCAATACCCAAAAATCCATATTTAGGTGCATTCACAATTATAGTTATCCTATTTTAATATGGGTCCTTACGCCTAAGTTTCATATTCCTTTTTCAAGTCATGAATCATTATATAAAATATACCCAAAAATCTAGATCTTTAAATTATATCCTCTCAAAATCAGATCTTAATTTTTATATGCATTATGTCCCCAAGTTTTAAGTCATATGTTATCATTCAATGATTCCTCTTCTTCCAAATCACAGAGTATGCACAGATCTAGATCTAATTTACAACATGTGTCCTTTTCTCAAATCAGTCACAGATCAGTCATGTCCAATTATGCATTATTCATTATTTACTCCAAAATTTAGCGTTCGTGCGTTAATCTCTTATGAAATTTGGCGTAGGCTCGTAGTAGCCTGGCTATAGAACCGAAAATAAAAAAAATTGTCATAGAAAAACAGATCTGATAGATAAGAATATGCATAACCTCAGATTCAGATTTATAGCCATGTCAAGATCATAACTAAAGTTCATATATGAAAATAACTGTACTCACAAAAAGGGAACGATTCTTGTATTCTGGAATATGTATTCTGACACTGAATAGCTCTCCTTTGGCGTAGACTATCGATTAGATTAGAAAATAGTTGTTCTCTTTTAATTCTATTCAGATTGGAAGAAGATGCACTAGTTCTAGCTTAGATTTCAACAGAGTAGCGACACCATTATTTTATTTTAATTAGAATAGAGGCAGAGTATAGGAAGAATGAAATTGTGTGGAGAGAAAGCGAGGTTTGGGGATGTTTTTAATAGGAGAATAGGGTTATTTAGAGCCTTCAGATCAGTCCAGAAGTCATCAGAACCACCCACCTCGAAGACAGGTCATCCAGCCACTTAAAAGAAGACACGTCATCATAGAACACTCCAGAATTATGTGCTGGATCGGTATGGGCGCACTTGTCTGGTGCACCAGTGTATTTTTGTACTGGCGCACTTCACAAGTGCGCCAATGTATTCTGGCTTGTTCCTGGTTTTTCTGCCTAACTTCGTTCGTCCATATCTTCTTCATACGGTATCTGTTTTACGCAAACTCGGACTTTATCTCAAACAGAATTTTGAGACGAACTCAATGGCGCAACCCGTGTCCCTTAGTTCTTCTCCTAAAATTAAGTATACTTTAATTTGTTACTTGTACGTTCATAGAAAATATGGGGTGTTACAAGAAATAACGATGGAAAGGATCAAAGCATACCGTCAGAAAGGTATATATAAGAAACACACATCTTCCCCTCCAGTTCCTAAGTGGCTTCGCAGGAATCATCTCCTCACTGAACCTTTACAAGTTGCACCTCCTTATTCCTTAACCTCTTGGTCTCATAGTCTAGGATCCATGTAGGCGCTCGTTGAATGGATGTCTCCCGCTCAATCATCACATCCTCTAACATACTATGCTCTACAACCACTATTGAGTCATGCAAGCACCTTTGCAAGTGCGAAACATGAAACACATTGTGAACACCAGAAAGTCTCTCAAGTAGCTGAACCATATATGTTATCTGCTCCACTCTCACTATGATCGGAAACAGGCCAATGAACCTTGTTGTTAATTTGCCTGGGGAGCCAAATATCACTACATTCCTCATAGGCAATACCTTTATGAAAACCAAGTCTCCAACATCAAACTCAAGGTCGTTCCTCCTATTATCTGCATAAGATTTCTATCAATCATGTGTCTCTTTCATCCTCCTCCTTATCGAATCAATCTTACTGGAGGTCTCTCTAATCATATCCAATCCAAGAAGTAGTATATCCATTGACTCCCTCCAACATGGGGGATCTGCAAGGACGTCCATACATAACATCGAAGGGTGTCATGCCATTTATAGTTTGAAAACTATAATTATATGCAAACTCCATAAGGAGTAAATGATCCTCCCAAGCCCCACCAAATCTTAGATACACAGCTTCAATATACCATCTAAAATCATGTTCACCCTCTCAGTCTGTCCATTGGTCTGAGGGTGCTAAACTATGCTCAATTTGTGTTATGTCCTTAAAGCCTCCTCCAAAACACACTGGTGAAAATTGGGTCTCTATCGCTCACAATACTCATAGGAACACCATGGAGTCGGACTATCTCCTGTACATACACAAAAGCTAACCATGTAGTTGTCCTCTTACTCTTAAATGGTATATAATGATCCCTCTTTGTCAATCAGTCTACAATAACCTAAATACTCGTGTTGCCCTTCCTCGATCTAGGCAACCTATCAATAAAGTCCATAGATACACTCCTATTTCCAAAATGGTAAATCCAAAGGTTAGAGCAATCCACTAGGCTTCTTTTGCTCTGCTTTTACTCTCTGGCATGTCATACATCTCGCCACGAACTCGTCCACATCTTTCTTCATGCCATTCCAGTATACGACCTGCCTCATATCATAATAAATCTTATCACTGACCGTACGAATAGTCATCCGAGAGTGATGTGCCTCTTTCAACGTTACACTCATCAAGTCACCCGTGTGGGGAACACAAGGTCCGTCATCACATCTCAACCATCCCCTGCCATCCATAGAATATTCGAGAAGATGTCCAGAAGTCTCTCCCCTACCAAGCCTATCCAAGATATCTACTAACTCGGGATCCTCACGGTACCTTGGTCCAATCTTCTGTATCAAAATTGGTTACACCTCCAATGATGCCATTAATCCAGTAATATAATCCGTAGATGTACTGAAATCGAATGTAGATATAAACACCAAGCTCTGCCACTCTATGAACAAAGGAATCAACGATACCCTCTGCCTACTTGAAGTATCCACTACTACATTTTCCTTACCTGAGGTATAAGCAATCTCAAAGTCATATGATGCTAAGAACTCCATCCACTGTTGATGCCTCATATTGAGGTCCCTCTAAAAGAACTAATACTTCAGAGACTTATGATGTATAAAGAGCTCGAATCTCTCGCCTAGTAAATAATGTCTACAAGACTTAAGTGTAAACACTATAGCAGCTAACTCCAAATCGTGAGTAGGGTAACTTCTCTCAAGGATCCTCAACTGTTTGCTACCATAGCACCCAATCCTACCCTCCTTCATTAACATTACGCTCAAGCCAGTCCCACATGCATCGGTATATATAGTAAATGTCTTAGAGCCATCAGGAAGTACTAGTTTCAGTGCACCAGTAAAAGCCTTCATCAATCTCAGAAAAGAGTCCTCATAATCCCTATTCCGAGAAAAATTCAAATTCTTCTTTGTAAGTCAGTTAAGTGGATTTGAAATCCATGAAAAGTCCTTAATCAACTTTTTGTAGTAACCCGGTAAACCAAGAAAGCTCCTCACCTCTGTTACGTTCTTGGGGTCTTCAAATCCTACCTCACCACCACCTTGGCGGGATCCACAGCTAATCCATCATGGGAAACTATATTCCCCCAAGAAATTAACCTTTCTTCACCAATAATGCACTTAGAGAATTTTCCTTAAGCTGATGCGCTCGAAGGGTAAGAAGAACTCTCCCAAATGTAAGTGTACTCATCTTCGCTCCTTGAGAATACTAGAATATTATCCACAATAACAACCACAAAATTATTCAGAACATCCTTGAATACTCTACTCATCAAGTCCACGACGTAAGATGGTGTGTTGATCAGCCAAAAAGGAATAACAAACCACTCGAAGAAACCACCTGGAGTCTGAAATGTAACCTTATCTATGCTATCATCTACCATATGTAACTGGTGAAAATCAGTGGCTATGTCCAACTAAGAAAATTCAGACGCACCTATCAATTGGTCAAATAGATTATCAATCTAAGGGAATGGGTAATGATTTCTCTTTGTGAGCTTATTCAAATCTCTATAATCCATACAAAGTCTAAGGGAACTGTTCGCCTTGGTAGCAAAGACGACTGGTGTGACGACCGCCCATAACTCCTGCACTAAACAAGAGGAAATATGTGCTGAACAACATGCCGAGCAGTAATGCATGTTCATTAAAGTATGATAACACATGCGGAACCTATCGTATAAATCATAGCACAGGAGTAAAATGTAATAAAACATATACAACAGGCAATAATAGCAAAGCATAATTGCATAAAACTTTAAACTTACATATCATCAAGGAATATCCATAACATCGTTGGATTACATCGAAAAACTCTGTACAAAAGGCCTCACTACAACACTCAGAGAATACATCAAACAGGGGAAAACACATAATATGTACATCAAGAGACTGGTACATGAGCCTCTAGCTCGTCATCGATCTGCAGCATCGTCCATCAAGATCTGCTATGTGTTACCTGCTACTCAGTCTTCCCATCCAACACATGGATGAATAACCCAAGTTAATAAGAGGGAAACAGAAAACCTTTAGTCAGACAACAGCCTTAGTGAGCGATAAAACCGCTATCTAACATCATCAATAAAGTATATGAGAATGGGTAGATTAATCAACTAATCTACCAACACACCAGAAAAGAACTCAACCCATCTTCCCTACATCCGACAATGATAGCCTTTACAACAAGCATTTAAAAATAACAGTACATTCATGGCAACCAGTTATCAAGCGTAGATCATTCTAATTGACATTGACATCTCCCAAGCACAAGCCCCAGAGGCTTAAACCAATATCAAACAAGCACCCAAGAGATATCTCCTTCGATAATGAACAATCTACACAAGACGGTACAAACAAAACAATCATCATCCATGACTCTAGCTATTAACGCTAATCCTTCTTTGAAACTATCGTTAATATTATGATCGACCGACCTTGCCATCCATAAAGGGCTAATGGTAATCCCTGGTTCAAGCAAAACTCCATACGCCATCATAACTCATATCTTTAGGCCCATCATTACTGCCTAGGGTACTCGACCAACCACTTCTAATCTTTGGATGACCCATTGTACCCCTGCTTTGAGTCCGCTAGAACCTACGACAACGATAATCTCTCGGCCTTCAATATCTCTAGCCATCCAACCTGATGACTATTCATAAGCTCAAGCCCCTTCTAGAACAACCATTATCCACGAACTCAACACACAGAGTCGTCTTCATATTCGTGGCATTAAGATGATCAATGAACATATTACGACACTTCGAACATTCCCACTTGAATTCACATTCATCACCGAACCAAAATAACATCAATATTTGGTCCATCATAATTAGTTCGTTTTCCCTAGGTCGTGACCAACCTATCACCAACGACCTGACTCCATCAGTTTTGGCCGACCCGTCTTCCTACAGCCTGAACTATACACCAACGACTTGACTCCTTTGGTCGTTCCACGACCAAACCTCTTAGGTCTCCCCGCGACCCAATGCCTCAAAAACTTCCACGACTTTGCTTGAGAAGCTTCAACGACCTGGTGCTCTAGGCTCCAACAATCCATCCTATTGAAGCTCCAACGGCCCGCCTTTCCTCAAAGCAACGACCTGATTCCCATAGGGCAGAACGACTTGCCTTTCACCAACCCAGACCGACACATAGAAGAACGACCTGATACTTCTCCCACGACCCAATCTGGCCAAGGATGACCTGATGCCAATCACGACCCGAAGCACTCCAGCCTTCCAACGACCCGCCATGTCTTGGAGAATAAGACACACGACCCATGCAAGAAAAACAACCCGATTACAGGATTTTCCAATCTAGCTCCAATCCTTATCAAGTCATCACCAAATGACAACATAGATTTCAATAAACCATCAAATTTAACCATCAACATTTTATGAAATCATCAACAACATTAAAATGATAATTATCCATCAACTATCATACAGAATTCACTAAATCATGATAAATCAATGAATAAACTAAAACAATGGATCTAACTTGCATAAACATATGAATTATCATAAGAATTTACAGATTTAAGGTTCTAGATTAGATCCTATGGTGATTCAAATGAAAATATACTTACCATGATGTACATCTTGGTGAAAACAACTTAAAATGATGAAAATAAGATCAAACAACCCCATATACTTGATTGAACCAATGCGAGAGATGCCTATCACTCACCAAATCTTCAAACAAGCTTAGAAACGATGAATCACAAATCCGAACAGCGAAGACCAATATCTAAATCACTTGATTTGATGCGTTCTTCCTACACTTGATGTAGATCTAGCTTTGATTGATGTAAATCTTCAATTTTCACATATGGATCTAGAATTTTAATGGTGGAAAGGTGTATTTTATTGAGTAAGGAGGATCATGAGCTCAATCAAATGAGAGAATGAAGAAAGTAAACTATTATTCATGCCTCTAACCTCTATTTATAGCCTCTCACCAACCAACTAATGGGGCACACCAAATCAGCCCATTAATTACTAGCCAAATCTGTACAGAAATTATGCAGTAGTAAAACAACGATTCCTCCCAAACTGCTGAACCAAATCTTTAATGTGACCATTCTACGGAATTGGCAACACCATTTCCTTTCCAATGAAATTAATCTCAGCACCTGATTTGATCCCAGTCAAAAGTTATGCCTTCTACAAAATTGATAGGTGTAAAATGGTCATAAATAAAACTGGTAAAAATCATGGACATGTCTCACATCCCCATAAACAACATATCAAAACATGAGAATGTTCCAACCCTCAAGGAATTGAATAAAAATATTTTACGATTCTCTATTATGTAAAATGCGAGTTGTTACATTCTCCCCCTTAGGAATTTCCCCCCGAAATCCTAAGCAAACACAAGAAACCAAAACAATTCTGCATGCCTATCATCCATAAGCAGCCAACTCTTTCATCCAAACTAGCAGCCATCAAACCATGCATCCATTGCCTTATCTTAGCACGAAGAATTCTAAAAACAACAACCACAATAATATAAGTTACAATGGAGTAGCACGACATTTATAGGTCATACCAAAGAAGACTTCAGGATGAGTCATCTTCATACTTTCTTCCGTCTCCCATGTATAATTGTCATCATCCTCACTCCATTGCATCTTGATTAACCTAACTGTCTTCCTCCTAAGTAATTTCGTGTCATTCCCCACAACGCGAAGCGGCTTATGAGGTCTCGTAATTACAGTCTCAACTTCTATGTCTTCGTACTTATTTGAGATACCATCACATTTGAATCATGCACACACTTCCGTAAAAACGACACATGGAAAACATTATGCACACTTGACAACTTCTCAGGTAACTCCAACCTATATGCAAGCTTTCCGATCTGCTCGACTATCAGAAACAGTCCGACAAACCTTGAAGTTAGCTTTACTCTACTTCCAAACCAAACAACGTGCTTTAACGGAAAAATCTTCACGAAAACCATATCGCCAATGCTGAATTCCAAATCCTTTCGACGCTTATCGGCATAGCTCTGTTGACGATCTTATGCTGCTGCCGAAAGATCTCGATACAATCCGATGTCTCTCTGATCATCTTTGGCCCAAGTATTAACTTATCTCCAGTTTCTAGCCAACAAGCTGGAGAATTACATGTCTTCCATCCAACGCCTCGTATGGTGCCATCCCAATGCTCGACTGGTAGCTATTGTTGTACACAAACTCAACTAAATGTAGATGGTCTTCCTACAATCCCCCGAAGTCCAATACATAAGCTCTTAGGAGATCTTCCAAAACTCGGTTAACCCTTTCGGTTTGACCATCAGTTTAGGGATGATAAGCCATACTCAAACATAACTTGGTTCCCAAAGTCTCTTGCAATTTTTTCCAAAATCCACTCGTAAACAATGGATCTCGATCACTCACTATGCTCTTTGGGATACCATGGAATCGAATTATCCATTTAATATAAAGCTCAGCCAACTTTGGTGTTGTCCTAGACGGTCTAATAGGAATAAAGCTTGCACTTATGGTCAAGCGATCCACGATGACCCTAATTCCTTCATTTCCTGTCTTGGTTCTAGGTAGTCCATCGATATATGCTCCCACTTCAACGTAAAGCAATCCACTTGGCTTCTTCAGTTCAGCTTTAGCTAATTGACTGTTCATACACTTGGAATAAACTTTCCAACATCCATCTTCATCCTTCCCAGTAGTAGGCTTGCTTCATGTCTTGATACATCTTATTACCACTAGGATGAATCGTCAACTTCAAGTGATGACATTCCCTCAAAACCTCATCTTTCAGTTATTTAATATCAGGAACGACTAGTCGTCCTTTCTTTCTAAGCTAACCCTCTTGATCGATCTAGAATTCCTTATCCTCTGGTTCCAACTTCTAGAGAATCTCGACGAGCTTTGTGTCACACTTCTGGCTCTCACCAATCCTTTCGATGAGAGAAGGTCTTATCGATAATCTTGCCAACATTTCAGGTTCCAACTCACAACTTGGTCTGAAATCAAATCCTGCCAAGTACTCGAGGTGCTTCCTTCCAAAAACATTGCACCTAAACTTGTGTGTCTTAGACTCAACGCATTGGCCACTGCATTAACTTTACCAGGAGTATAGGCTATTCCAAAATCATACGATGCCAGAAACTCTAACCACCGTTGTTGCCGAAGATTCAAATCCATTTGGGAGAAAAGATATTTCAATGACTTGTGATCCGTAAACAAATCGAATCGAACTCCCAACAGGTAATGTCTTCACATCTTCAAAGCAAACATGATCGCTGCCAGCTCCAAATCACGAGTTGGATAATTCCTTTCATGCGGCTTCAGTTGTCGGCTTAGGTAGGCCACAATCTTATCCTACCACATTAGTACTGCTCCAAATCCAGTACCACATGCATCGTTGTATACCACCATCTCTTCATTCCCACTTGGAATCGTCAGAACAGGAGCACTTATCAGCCTCTCTTTTAGGATTCTGAAAGCTTGTTCATACTTTGCATCCCATGTGAACACTTGATTCTTCTCTGTCAATCCTGTCAATGGTGCAGCTATCTTGGAGAAATTCTTTATGAAACAGCGATAATATCCTGCCAACCCAACCGTACATCTGTCGCATTCTTAGGTCTATCCCGGTCCTGGATTGCTGCCACCTTAGCGGGGTCAACAACTATCCCATTTCTAGAAACAATATGGCCTAAGAACCTCACTTCGCTCTTCCAAAAGTGACACTTCAAAAACTTAGCTCTTAGCTGATGCTTTTGCAAGATTTCTAAAACAACTCACAAGTGCGTCTTATGCTCTTCCTCATTCAGGGAGTAAACCAGAATATCCTCTACGAACACAAGCACGAACTTGTTCAACTGATATCTAAAAACCCTATTCATAAGATTCAAAAAATACGCTGGCGTGTTAGTCAGTCCAAATGGCATCGCCAACCATTCGAAGAATCCAGATGGTGTCATAAAAGCAGTCTTCGGTACACTATCATTTTCCACCCTCAACTGGTGAAATCACGTTGCCAAATCCATCTGAGGAAACACCTTAGCCTCGAGAATCTGATCGAACAAGTCATCTATCCTTGGCGATAGATACTTGTTCTTCTTAATCACATTGTACAGCTCACGATAATCCACATACAATCTCAAAGATCCATTAGCCTTGGTTGCAAACATGACTGGTGCACCCCATTCAGACACACTTCTCCAAATGAATCCTTTGCCCAAAAGGTCACGAACCTGCACCTCTAACTCTCGTTGTTCCTTAGCCGCCATCTGGCAAAGAGGCATAACGATAGGTCCATCCTCGACCAAACTGATTTTAAACACAATATCACGATGCAGCGACAAACCTTTGACCTCTTCAAATACATCCTCAAACTAACTAGAGATTAACACAGATGACAAGTCTTCCTGTGGAATCACAAGCGAATATCAAAATCTTACGAAGTCACCATTTTCGGGCTTACATCAATCAAAACCATTCGCCCTTCCATATCCCCGACCCTCACCTCAAGATTCTTGCAATTCACTCTTGCCGCATACCTCCTGAGCCAGTCCATACCTAAGATAATCCCAATTCCAGCGAAGTTCAAAACAAAGCAATCACACACAAAAGAGAAACCATGACTTGTTAACACTAGACCACAACAAAACATACAAAGGTTGCACAAACCCCCAACTAGATTAGTCATTACTAAAGGTCTATCACAAATCTCGGGTTCCAAACCCAAGCGACACACAAGCTCATTGCAAATGAATGAATGCGATGCTCCAATATCAAATAACACTTGAACTGAAACATCCCTGACTGACAGAGTAACTTGGACGAAGACACCCTTCCCTTTCTCCTCTGCAGTAGGATCCCTTGAAGAAGATGGCACAACCTCCAAAGCATAAGCCTTCACTATCTGCTTCCCTTTCTCTAGCTCCGGACAATCCTTCTTAGCATGCCTAGGTTTTCCACACTTGAAACACTTCTTCTCAGCTCTACGGTTCTTACATTCATTAGCAAAATGACCCTTATGTTGTCAATTGTAGCAAACTACCTCACTTTTAGGTTTCTTCTTGCCATCCTTTCCTTTCTTCTGTTGTTGCTTCCTCTTCTTATTGTTATCACCACCCTGTTGTGGTTTCGGGACTTCCTTGGCTGCAACAACAGCGACTTCTTTTTCTTTGGGAAACAAGCTTTCATGTCTCAAGCTTTCTCCACTATTTTCTCATACGGGTTGTCTAGATGATCAACCAATGGCCTCCCAATATAGGTATCCAAGCCTATTACAAACTTCTCATTTGTTTGATAGGGTGTGTCAATATATGAACAAGCGTACTTGGATAAGGCCTCAAAATCAGAAACATACTCCAGCATCGGTCGACCGTTCTGCTTTAGCTCCACAAACTTCTTGAACATAACAGACCTCTGAGCTGTAGAGATAAACTTCATCTCTAACTTGACATGGAATTGTTCCCATGAAATCTCATCCTTCGTAGTCTCTAGAGTGACAGAGTTCCACCAATCCATGGCTCTACCCTGCATTTGTCTCGATGCAAGCTTCCTCTTCATTGCATCATCTATACCTAAGTCTCCAAAAATCTCTACACAAGCATCTAACCACTTTTGAACTTCTTCGGTCGACCCTATCCACTTGAACGATTTTCCTCCTAAAGATGTGAAGTCTTTACACAGCCTCGCGAAATCTACGACTCTAGGAACCTGCACTTGAACTCCTACATCTACCACAGTTGTCTTTTGATCGGGTACCCTCCTCATGATCACCGCCATCATGGCCTCGAATATAGCTGGGTAATCTGGTGTACCGCCAGTTCTACCTTAAGGAACAGTCTCCTACCTAGTAGCATGTCTCGATGGTCGACGGCTCATTCTAAATTTGTAATATATAATGATTAGCGACTTACGAGAAAACTGACATAGAGTTCAAGCGCTATTATTTATACTCTCATATATAATACATATTCATCAAAAATCTACAAATATGTCTCTCATACGTAATTACGTCCTTGAACTTTGGCTAAAATCGATAATCAGAGCTCTGATACCAAATGTGACGACCGCCCACAACTCTTGCACTTAAACAAGGGAACGATGCATTGTATATGAACTGGAATATGTTTCTGACTTCGAAGCTTTGTAGAAGTAAGATCATTCATATATCGAGACTCCTTATCATAAGAACGAGAAGTTTGTCGTGGGCTTGGACAAATACCTTGGGAACCAGCTTGTGGATCATCTAAATAACACTTATGAGAAGATCGTCGAGAAAGCTTTGATACCAATTGTGACGACCGCCCATAACTCCTGCACTAAACAAGAGGAAATATGCATTGAAATATGTGATAGGCAGCTATGGACGATTATCAGAGTATAATAACACATGCGGAACCTGTCGGATATTGGGAAGACGGGTTTGGGTTTCTACTCTGTTGATATTGGTAGATTAGTTGGTTGATCTACCTTTTTTCATATGCTTTATTGATGATGTTAGATTTTTGTTTTATCGCTCATTAAGACTGTTGCCTGACTCAAGGTTTATATTTCCTCTTATTACCTTGGGTTGTTCATCCGGTTTTGGATGGGCACACTAAGTAGCAGGTGACAGATCTTGATGAGGATGTTGCTGTTGAACGATGACGAGTAAGAAGTTGACGTATTATTTGCTATATCTAGTACTTGTTGTTTTCGTTGTTTTATGTTTTCTCTAAGTGTTGTAGTGAGGCTTTTCGTATAAAGTTTTCTGATGTAATCCAATGATGTTATGGATATTCCTTGATGATATGGAAGTTTAAAATTCCGTGCAATCATTCATTTCTATTATTACCTGTTGTATATGTTCTATTATATTTTATCCTTGCACTGTGAGTTATATGACAGGTTCCGTATGTGTTATTATATTGATGATCATCCATAGTTGCCTTGCACGTCTTTTCAATGGATACTTCCTCTTGTTTACTACAGGGGTTATGGGTGGTCATCACATTTGGGTCTCTCTTCAAGGATTTCTCCATGATACTGCACCATTAACATGACTGACGAAGAAGAATCAAGTGTTCACATGGGATGCAATGTGTGAGAAAAGCTTTCAGAATAATGTGACAACCTAAGCTTTATGCCACATCACCAACGACCTAAGAAAACCGACCCAACTCCATATCTGACAAAAATAGCTCCAAACTTGACAAAATCACCACCAAAAGACAACATCAATGCAAAAAACTCATCCAAATAATCCAATTCAACAATCAATACTTTATGAAATCAACAACAACATTAAAATAAAAATTATTCATCAATAATCATATAAAATTCAACAAATCATGATAAATCAATGCATAAACTTAAACAATGGACCTAAACTTACATAAACATATGAATTAACATAAGAATTACCAGTTTTAAGTTGCTAGATTAGATCTTATGGTGACTCAAATGAAAATATACTTGCCATGATGTAAATCTTGGTGAAAACAACTTAAAATGATAAAAATAAGATCAAATAACGCATATGCTTAATTGAATCCATGTGAGAGTGAGTCATAGTTAATGGTTGCTCGAGAAGGTGGCTTGATCTATGAATAGCCGTCGAGGAGGACGACTAGAGATATTAAAGGATGAGAGATTTTTGTTGTCATAGGTTTTAGCTGGCTCAAAGCAAGGGTATAACAGGGGCGCTTAAAAGACTAGAGGGTTGCTGGTCGAGTTCCCTGGGTATCGTCGAAAGACCTAGATACGTTTTGTTGTATGACATATGGATTTTTTGCTTGAACCGGGGTTGCCATTAGCCTTTGACATATGGCAAGGTTGGTCGTCATATGATTAACGATGGTTTCAAAGCAGGATGGGCGGTGATAGCCAAAGTCATGGATGTTAGTTGTTTTGCTGGTTTCGTCTTATGTAGATTGTCTTACGTTGAATGAGACTTTTCTTGGGTGCTCGTTTGATGTTGGTTTAGGCCTTCAGGGCTTGTGCTTAAGGGATGTTGATCTCGATTAGGATGGTTTACGTGATATATAACTGGTTGCTATTATTGCTATATATTGTCTATTTACTTCTGGTTGTTGTAAAGCTATCATTGTCGGATGTGGAGAATACGGGTTGAGTTCTTCTCTGGTGTGTTGGTAGACTAGTTGATTAATCTGCCTATTCTCATATACTTTATTGATGATGTAAGATAGCGGTTTTATCGCTCACTAAAACTATTGTCTGACTCAACGTTTTATGTTTCCCTCTTATTACCTTGGGTTGTTCATCCATGTGTTGGATGGGAAAACTGGGTCATAGGTAGCGGATAGAAGATCTTGGTGAACGATGTTGTAGATCGATGATGAGCTGGAGGCTTACTTACCAGTTTCTTACAATACATATTATGTTGTTTTCCGCCGTTTGATGTATTCTCTGAACGTTGTAGTGAAGCCTTTTGTACCAGTTTCTTACACAACTTCGTGAAATCCACGGCTCTAGGAACCTATAAAGCTCTAGCGACCTAAGCTCCTCCGAGCGACCTGCGACTTGAAGCCCTTCAACACAAGTCACTCAATCAACACATGCATACGAATGACCTGACCTATCTCCAAATGACCTGAAGCCTTCAACCTGCCTTGCTTCCTCTAGCATGCTTCAAATGACCTGGTGCCCACGACCTAAAATCCACGACCCGACCTTCGACCCATCTATTTCTTGATCAACAAGCCACATGACCCAAGCTTTATGCCACATCACCAACGACCTAAGAAAAATGACCCGACTCTAGATCTGACCAAAATAGCTCCAAACTTGACCAAATCACCACCAAACGACAACATTGATGCATACAACTCATCAAAATCATCCAATTCAACAATCAACACTTTATTAAATCATTGACAACATCAAAATGACAATTATTCATCAATAATCATATAAAATTCACCAAATCATTATAAATCAATGCATAAACTAAAACAATGGAACTAACTTGCATAAACATGTGAATTATCATAAGAATTTACTGATTTAAGTTGTTAGGTTAGATCCTATGGTGATTCAAATGAAAATATACTTACCATGATGTGGATCTTAGTGGAAACAACTTAAAATGATGAAAATAAGATCAAACAACCCATATACTTGATTGAATATGTCCAAGAGATGCCTATCACTACCAAATGTTCAAACAAGCTTTAAAACGATGAATCACGATTCCGAAGAGCGAAGATCTATCTCTAAATCACTTGATTTGTTGCGATCTTCCTCCACATGATGTTGCACTAGCTTTAGTTGATGTGGATCTTCAATATTCACATGCAGATCTAGAATTTTAATGGTGGAAAGGTGTATTTGATCGAGCAAGGAGGATCATGAGCTCAACCAAATGAGTGAATAAAGAAAGTAACTATTCTCTATGCCTCTGACCCTATATTTATAGACTGAAACTAGCCCACTAATGGGCCACACCAAATTAGCCCATCAATGGCTTATAAAACTTGAATAGAAATTGTGAAACAATAAAACAACGATTCCGAAAGCTTGCTCACACTTTGCATCCCATTTTAACACTTGGTTCTTCCTCGTAAATCCTGTTAATGGTGCATCTATCTTGAAAAAATCCTTTATAAAACAACGATAATATACCACAAACCCAAGGAAACTCCGAACATCCGTCGCATTATTAGGTATATCCCATTCTTGAATTGCTGACACTTTAGCAGGGTCAACCACTATCCCATTTCCATAAACAAAATGGCCTAAGAACCTTACTTCACTCTTCCAGAAGTGACACTTTGAAAACTTCCATATGCAGTATAACTCACAACACAAGGGTAAAATATAAATATAATAGAACATATACAGCAGGCAATAATAGCAAAGCATAATTGCGTAGAATTTTAAACTTCCATATCATGCAGGAATATCCATAACAACGTTGGATTACATCAGAAAAATTTGTACAAAATGCCTCACTACAACACACAGAGTGTAACATCCCATAATTTTAAAGGAAGTTATTAACAATAAACTAAAAAAATTATTAACTAAATATTGAGAAATAATAAAATGGACTGAACCATTGCGTTTGTCTCGGAATTATGCTTAAGATAGGCTCTGAGTTTGCATAAAATGGACATCGTATGAGGAAGATATAAAGTTTTGAAGTTTGTTACATATAAGAATAGTAGATGTGAATAATACAACTCAAAAAATTCAAACCAGTTCAAAATACGAAGCGGGAACCCAAGGCGGCAATGGGCGGGAAATCTACCCATTAAGGGTCGACCCATGCCTGGTCTGGACCCAGGTGGGCATGGGTCGACCCATCCCCGGTCTGACCACATGCATTTTTCTGAACCTGGACTTGTTCGTTGGCTAGGTTCGTTGAGGATAGGTTATATAAATGATAGCATTTCTATTGTTTTCAACACTTAACACAATGGAGACAATGAGATGCTGCCCCCAATTTGGATTGAATCGGACTGTCTTCTTCAAACATCAGCCTATACATACATCAGAAACTTTTCTGGAACATCAATCCAATATCTATGAGTTCATGTTACTTTTAGATATAAAAATTTAACAGCAACCCTGACATGTTTATAAACCTGGATCTGAACCTATGCCTATTAAGAAACCGATTCATACCTAAACAGTTCTGCTATGACTACATGTGATTTTCTATACACGTACTCTGCTTTTTAGTTCTTATATGCCTATTTCTGTTATTATATGCCTATTTCTGTTCTTCTTTTGCTCTCATTCCCTTTTTATTTTACCTTCGAGCCTACGCCAATGTCGTTGAAATATGCATACGAACGAAATTGTGATAAACTGGAAATGATAATTTAGGGGCATATCTTGTACTATAAATCATGACTGGAATTTGATGGCATAACCTATACTGTGAAATATGACTAAAATTTGGGGGCATATTTTATACTGTGAATTATGACTAGAGGTTTAGGGGCATATAAATCTATAGGCTTAATTTAAAGATTAAGCGGAAAATGTAAATGAAACTGTAAGTATCTTGCGAAATCTGTTTAATCTGTTGGGGTAATGCAAACTTGTTTAATCTACTGGGGTTAAGTAAACATGTTTAATCTGTTGGGTTTAAGTTAAGGTTTCGTTTGGCACAGGCCCCTATTAAGTTTTAAAATTAGGCTCATGTTCGGTCCAAAACTTATTATGAATTTAGTCCCTATTTTTCGAAAATTCAATAAAAAATATAAAAAATCACGTAAATTAATAATTAAATGAAATAATTAATACAGAGAAAAATCAGGGGAAAAACAATTGAAAAACACGTCAAAATCAAAACACACACAAAAACAACGAAAATGCAGTAAAATGCATCGAAAGATGCATATATTTCAAAATAGTAGCATATGGGTATGCATCTATTTCAATTTTGCGTCAAATAGCAGCATACATGCATACATATATGCAGATTTCATGAGATACAAGCATGTTTTATGCAACAATTCAATTTCTTCATGGAAAACAAGCACCAGCATATATCTGCATAAAAGTATGCATTTGTACATAAAAAGCAGCATACAAGTATGGAAATATTTCCATGCCTCAATTCTGGAAGACATTCTTGCATACATGTATGTCGTTATGTCTCAATAATTTCATACTTTTATGTAATTATTCAATAGTCGTGGGCATTTTATTAGATGTGTATTTATATAGTTGCATACATGTATGCAACTATTGGCAAAAGTTGCACATATATATGCAACTTTTTTTTCAATTTCCGTGGACTTCAGAGAAAATTTCCAGTTTTTAGAAAAAAATTACTTGGGAGCGCACTTTTTTGGAAGAAAACACGTAGAAGCGGAAATATTGAAAATAGGGGTGGAATTTTTCAAAAACATAGGGTTGGTCTGAATGGGAAACATGATAGGGCTACTAGCCTAATTAAGTTTGAAAATAGGGAAGTGTCCCTAATATTCACATAAGTAAACATGTTTAATCTGTGAAACCTGTTTAATCTATGGGGGTTAGGCGATCATGTTAATCTGTAGGGTTAACCTGTTGAAAATCTTAGTTAATTGAGGGGCACAACTTTAGGGGTTTGACTTGTGGCATTTGCTTTATGGGACCCATATCAGTTACTAACCCATTCTGGTATTAAACGGGGGCTTCGCACTAGGTAGGGGTCAGGACATGCATACTGAACTGATTATAAGAGGTTCATCTGAAAAAGGGTGTATACGGGCGCGTTCGAGTGGAGTCATGTGCATGCATGAGTCCGGTCTATAGGGGAAGCAAGTCTCTATAGCACTAGTAATTTGGTCTGTGTCCTTCTGTAGATTGCCACTTTAGGAAGTAATACACCCTACTATGGGGTCGACACATGGTATTTACAAGTTAGGAAGTCGATCGCTTGGGGGTAGTAATTAGGGTACATCTAGTCGTGTCTGTTTCTGTTGAGGTAAATGTTATTTCTGTTCGAGGTAACACATGTTATTTCTGTTACGGTGCCTGTTATTTCTGTTTGGGTAAACCCCATTACTAGAGTACACCTAATCCTACCATTATATTTATGTCGGGATAATTTTGTTTTTGTTAAGTAATTAGGGGATACCTAATCCTGTCACATATCTGTTATACTAGTATTGGTGCAGAGAAATAACTGAGAAGCATAGCTTGGTCCATATTGTCCTGTTCAATCATGTTCATCCTGTTCAATCTATTTATATCTGTTATATGATACTATTATCTCTCATCTAGTTTATATGCCTGTCATGATACTTTACTTCTTTATATCCTAAAAGTCACTGGACTCGCCAGACTTTATGTCTGTCCCGTTTTGTTTCCTTTTCTCTCTCTTCCTCCTCCAAGGTTCTTAGGGTGGGAATGCTCGTGCTTGATTAGGAGACTCACTTCTGTTTTTGCTTGGATCTGGATCTGCTTTGATGTATCACTTTGACTACTTGTCTACTTTATTATGTCTACTACTGGGGATTATGATTTTACATTTTTGTACTCTGATGGTTTTTAGCGCAAGACATATGTTTTCGTTTCATGTATTTAGTTTCAGTGTTTTAGCCTGATGTTGTGACTTGTTTTGAGACTATGGTGTTTTTTTGCCAAATAATGAAGTTTTAAATTTTTGATGCTATTATATATTTGTCTAATGATGTTCTGTTTCTGTTTACCTATAATGCTTCACGGAACTTAATGCATTCTGATAAATAGTGACATTAACGGACGCGGGGTGTCACGTTTGGATCAGAGCTGAAGGTTATAAGATCGGATAAAAGTTTTGAAAATTGTTTTCAAAAATAAAGTATTTTCAAAGAGAAGTTTGTTTTTGAAAATCATATTCCCCAAAGCCATATAAAATATCTTTTGATTCTCTGTTTGAATCCCTTTTCTTTCCAACATGTCTGGGGAACCGAATATTCCTGAGAGCGTTCAGATACCGGCCTGCTTCCGTAGATATCTTGAGGCTACGGCGCTTGTTGGAGGCCAAGGCGATGCCCCTCCACCAGCTGCTGCCATTGTTCCTCCTCCTCCTCCACGAGTAGATAATATTTCCGAGATATGCAAGGATTTTTGTGCTATGGAAGGAAAGCCATTCCAGGGAACTGAGAACTTTGTGGAAGCACGGAATTGGCTAAAAGAGACAGAAAATTTGTTTGGGCTTTTTGAGGTTGATGACCGCAGGAAGATACAGTTGGCTGCATGGCATCTTAAGGACGAGGCTTCGTTCTGGTGGGAAGTGATGCAAGCAGGGCGTCTAGTTGACGCTTGGTATGATTTCTGATAGAGATTCGAGACGAGGTTTCTCTCTTAGGAAGAAGAGAATATGTAGATGGAGAGATTTCTGGCTCTTAAACAAAGGAGCATGCCTGTCAAAGATTATGTCAATAATTTCAATCAGTTGGCAAGGTTTGGTCTGGAGCTGGTGAATACCCTACACAATAAATCTTTAAGGTTTGCAAGAGGATTAAATCAACCTCTTCAAGCATTGACATTATCTCACATTCCGATAGGGATACTTTTAATAGACTGATTGATATGGCATTGATGCACGATGATGGTAAGGATGAGAAAAAGGAGGCTAAGACCGATGAGATGCAAAATAAGAAAGTGCGGCCCAAGAAAGAACCACAAAAGAAGGGTGGAAAGAATGACAAAGCTCAAGGCAAGAAGAAGTGTCATGGTTGTGGGAGCTTGGGTCATTTGGTCAAGGATTGCAGAAAAAGAAGAATGCTTACTTCAACTGTGGTGAAGTCGGACACTATACTAGGGAGTTCCCGAAGAGGCAAGGATTACACCAAAGGGCAGGTGCATTCTCTCGAGGCCAGTGTACCGGACAGAGTAGGAATATTTCTGTTGAAGATTTGATTTTTGTTTTCGGTCATCCAGTTAGGACTCTTTTTTATTTTGGCGCTTCTCACTCTTTTATATTTGATTATGTAGTTGAGTCCCTGCACCTTAGTACTATTATTGTTTTTGATCCCGTTATTGTCTCAAACCCCATTGGGGGCATGACACATCTGTCTATGATATGTCCGGGTTTGAGGATATCTGTGTTGGGCGTCAAGTTTGAGTGCGACACGAA
Source organism: Allium sativum (assembly GCA_030737875.1). Lineage (NCBI taxonomy): Eukaryota > Viridiplantae > Streptophyta > Magnoliopsida > Asparagales > Amaryllidaceae > Allium > Allium sativum. The sequence goes on along the minus strand of CM060927.1, from coordinate 261,878,217 downwards.
TTTGCTTGGTTTATGGGGTATGTATGATTCTAGGAATGGAATGGCTGGCCATGTATGGTGCCATTCTAGACTGTGAGTAGAGGGTTGTTAGACTTTGGCTAGCCGAGGAAGGACTCTCGAGATTTCCTATTACCCAATGGGGTCTGTCTGCTTAGCTTCCTGGAATCACTTGATGCTTCTGTTGACAATTTACGATTTGTACCCATAGTCTATGAGATCCAAATGTTTTTGATGAGGTTTGGGGTTTAACTCCGAGGCGTGAGATTGATTTTCGGATATACCTAGTGGATAATGCAAAGTCAGTTGCATTGCCTATGCGCCACTGTGATGGCCCGCCCCGAACCAGCCGACGTTTCCCAGAAATGTGTTGTGCCAATGCCCGAAAAGCACGGGACGGCCGTCAAGGAAAAGGGTTTTGAAACTATGAATCACCAAAGAACCTATAGTATAGCTCATAGCGCATGGAATAAAATATAATTATAACATACTTGACATAAAACAGGCGAGACAGTGCATGAGCTGAAACTAAACCATCATAGCAGCAGAATCCAAAATACAGCTTATGATCCAAATCATCATTATTACAACTTCAAAATACTATCTCTAAAGCAAAATAGAAAAGGTACACTACTAATGCCCAAAGCAGTGACTAGTAACAACACAGGGAGAATATATGTAAATAGTACATAGAAGCCTCTTGCTTGTCTCCGGACATCTACAAGTGCATAACTACCTAACCTGTCTCTAGTCTGCTCGTTTAGGAGCACCTAGAGTAATAAGAAGAGACATAAAACTCTGGGTCAGACAAAAGTCTGGTATGAGCGATAGCAGCAAAACAAAACAATAACAGGTATAAATTGTCATACCCGAACCTGGACCTGCAACCAAAGAGTTAGCACAACAAGATGTACAGTACTCTAATTAACACTAACATAAAGTGTAAAATAGGAGTGTGCATGTCATGGTGATAGCAAACATCAAACATAACAATCATCCTCACATCACTCACTCAGTGCGTAAAGCATATGATATCCATCGCTTCAATCACCAAATTTATTGGGGCCATGACGGCAACTCCGTACAACCATTGTTATGACCATACTTCCCTGGTCTATAGTCAATAACTCTACCCAGTCCACACATCCCTGGCTCTAGGTTGAGGGCCAACCAGTCCACACTTCCCTGGCTCTGGTTCATCTACATTGCCCCCTCTCTTCAACGGTGAACCAAAGTTACAGATATCGATAACCCCTTTACACACGTCCCGCAATAAAGCCCAACTCTAGAAGTTAACTCATTGGTTCCCATCTGGATCATGAGTGACAACTTCTCATTTGGACTTCCTTTGCATCTCGGGTTCTTAGTCTTCTCTGGTTCGATTCAGCCATTCACTTCACTTCGTCTCGGTTCGTGCTCCCTGAGGAGGTTCAATTCGGATACCCCCTCTGGTTCGTGAGTCGTGGTGCTCACTAGTTCGGTTCGGCCTCCACTGGCTCGTGGTCAAGCTCCGGGTCGTGATTTACTTCCCTTGGCGGTTCGGTTCGTGAGTGCTCCATGGTCTGGGTCGGTTCATGGCATCCCCATCGGTTCAGGTTCGTGCTTCTCCATTGGTTTGGTTTGTGAAATGCCTTTAGGGTTTGGTCGTGACACCTGGGTCACGAGCTGGGTCGGTTCGGGGTTCATGACCCAATCCGATTTCTGCACTTCTTTCCATTAATTGCTTATGCCACACGACGGCATTTTCAACCATTATAACTTTACTAAACAATTATAAGGCATCCCAAACAGTGCTAATAACATGTGTAATCAATCAAAAGCATTAAAGCATCAATTACATGTATTATTTAGGATCAAACATACCCAAAACCATGATTTTCCCCTTAATCCCCTTAACCATGTTTTAATTATAGGATTAGCAAAATTAATCCAAATTAGCCTAAATTTTCACCGGTAACATAAAATAATATTTTAGAATTTTTACATATTTTTCCAGATTTTTTTAATCCATAATTTCGCTAATTATCACTAATCACCCCTAATTAGCCGTAATTAGTGAATAAAAGTGCAAATCACTCACCTTAGCCACAAATGAATCTTAGATCTGAAAATATGAATGATATGGCATGAATTCCAATGTATAGTAGCAACTCTATCTCTGATTTGATGCTAATTTCTCTTGATTTGATGTAGTTTTGGTTAATTAGCGATTAGGAAGCGATTAGAATGAGATTTGGAGGATGGAGGCCATTGCTAGGGTTCAAGGAATCTTTATGGCGGCTGAGAAAATGAAAGGAAATGTTTTTCCAAACCATTTCGGCCTTCCCATAACCTCAATCCCGAAATGGGTTGTGGGCTTAGCTGCTAATCACCCGGTTAAGCCCAATTATGTTGTTTTTCACCTTCCAAACCTTATTTCAGCCATATCTCCCAAGCGCTAAGTCCGCTTAATTAATGTGACCACTCTACGGAGTAGTAAACCATCATCTGAATCCAATGAAAGTAGTTTTAGATCAAAACTCCTTACCAATCAAAAGTTAAATGTGAAACAAGATTCACCAGGGGTAAAATGACCATTTAAAATTTGGCAAAAATCGTGAACATGGGAAATGACCCCAATAGTCGCTTCCCAAAGTTACACGACCATATGACTTCGCATGTGAATGAAATAAATATTTTACGATCCTTCGATGCATAGAATGCAGGTCATTACACTCCCCTCCCCCCTCCCCTCCAAGAAATTTCGCCATCGAAATTCCTTAATCAAGAGAACAACGAAAAGGTCCTGCATGCCTATCAACCATTTACAATCAATCAAACATACATAACAAACTCAACAAACCTATCCTAGCATGCGGTATACTAACAAGGGAAAAACTATATCGCGATTAAAACCTTACCAGGCAAAGAATTCTGGATGCGACTTCCTTATGTTCTCATCTGTTTCCCAAGTAAAGTCGTTCTCATTATCACCCCACTGGACTTAACCAGTTTCGTCGTCTTCCTTCGAAGTTGCTTCATATCATGTCTAACAATACGAATCGTTCTGTGCCTCACAATTGCGTCAGATTCCACTTCGATATCATCCAGCTGATCTGGTGAAATAGTTATGTCAAAATCATGCACGAACGTCCTTAACTAGGAAACATGAAATACGTTGTGCACTCCTGCCATCGTATCAGGTAATCCAACTTTATACGCTAAATTCCCCACTTGCTCGAGAACTGGAAATGGACCAACAAACCTTGGTCTCTCCAACCAAATCTAATCACATTCTTCAACGGAGAAATCTTAATGAATACTAAGTCGCCAATGAAGAATTTCAAATCTCTTCGTCTTTTATCTGCATAACTCTTCTACCTATCTTGGGCAGCTGAAACACCCCACCTTCGTTAAGGTCACTCACAAATGGAATGCCTTAACTTCGGTGGAGCATTACTGGTAAAAGATATAGATAATTTACAAGGCAGACATATAAACAGGGAAAAAAACTAAATTTATTTCATAAGTACGTGGTTCAGTCAAAACATTACAACAACTGTCTCAAACCAACTTCCAAATCATTACAACAAAATATCTGTCTTGATTAAAACATAAAGAAGCATAAAATAACAATAAGCAACATAAATCCCCAATAAGAGTGTATCCGAAGCCATGGCCCAAGGAAAGAGAATCCAAGCAATACATCTACGCTCTTCAAGCTGGAAATGGTCCGAACTAAGCTGAAGTATTCCCTCCCTACGGACCTGGGGGGGGTGTAACAACCCGGATTCCGACAGATCAATTTTTTTATCAAAAACCCAATCTATCGAAACCCGAGTTGGGCGCTTTGGTATCCTGCAGAAAAAGACAAAGATAAAGAAAATATGTCAGAATTCATAAGCATCTTACAGCGGAAGGAATTCAAAATATAATATACTTTAAATATAGCATTACCTTATAAAACATACTACCTAACCAGTGTCCAAAGCTTATACCATCTCTGTCATGAACCTAACCTGGAAGTATGTAATAAGGAGGGGGTCAGAACATAAGTTCTGTGTGAGTGGACATAGAATAAACTTCTGTATAATCATATATTGTTCAATTAAATTTTCTTGCTTATTAGGTTATTCGCGATATTAGCTCTCTAGGCTATACTCATGTCCCACTAGTAGATTAACCTAATACAACGTATATGTAGATACCCCCAACACGTATAATCCTTTCCATGTATATATACAGCTCCTTGCCGTATGTCGTACGGGCTTCATCATGTAAATATATACTACTTTAGTGTAGTGCCACCATTCTCAAAATCGTTTGGACTACCACTCTTGATTTTGCGAGATTCCGTTTATTACCTAGATCTAATCTAGGGTTTTTTATTCAATGCTTCCTAGATTCAACCAGGGTTTACGCTACCCAGGGCCACTGGGGTTTATGCTACCTATTGGACGCTTTCTAGATCTAGCCAGGGTTTATGCTACCTAGGGCCACTAGGGTTTATGCTACCTATCGAACAATGCCCCCTAGTCTAGGACACACTACCCAGAGCGATATATGTTCCCAGACTTTACGTCCCAATCGTGTCGTTAAACGTGCTAGATATCTAGTTGCACATGTCCTCTATATGTGCGGCCCGAGTTCCGTGGCAGGACTAATCAAGAAACACGTAACTCGGTCGAGAGCTTTAAGTTATCTGCCAATGCAGATGCTAAGGTCTGTTTTATCTGTATGTGGCTATGGTCCCACTTGACCGCTCCCTCAACTAGTGAAAGGCACCCAAGAAAATCAAGAATGAGAACTGTACGTAGGCCCTCTATGCCCCCACAAACCTATTGGCCACCCTCACCCATACCTAGATAGCAAAGTATATGGTCTTTTAGAGTTCTCTGCCTTTCTGCTTGCGTATCACGATTGACTCAAGATGGTAGGTAGACGACGATGTACTATCACAGGGCTAAACAAGATATCATCGCCTCACGCTGACCCTTCCTAATCTTTAGGTTGCTTATATAGCAACCAAGGCATACCCTTGGCTCTTCTAACGCAGACCTTAACCTCTATGAGCCCAGGAGGATCATCTGCAACCTCACAGAGGGATACCAGGAGTACCCTCACGTGCCCTCGAAGCCGCGTGCTTTGTAACCCAGTTCGTTGGAGCCTTCTTCATGATCAGATGGACGTTCACTCCTCCTCGTGTTCTACTTGGCTTTCTTGACTAAGGGTTACTACTTAGTTCTCTTAACTAAGGTTTACTACTTAGTTTCCTGAATCGTTAGCTTTCTGAACTAAGGTTCACTACTTAGTTTCCTGAATTGTTAGCTTTCTTAACTAAGGTTTACTGCTTAGTCCTCTTAACTAAGGTTTACTACTTAGTTCTCTTAATCATTAGTTTTCTTAACTAAGATTTACAACTTATTCCTCTTAACTAAGGTTTACAACTTGGTTCTTTTAACCAAGGTTTGATACTTAGTTTCTGTTACTTAGCCCTCTTTAACTAAGGTTTGTTACTTAGTTCCTTTTAACTAAGGTTTACCAATGAATTCAAGCATGACTTAAGTTCTCTTTATCAAATGATAGTGTACGGGTATTTTCCTACATTTCCAGCTTAGATTAATTTATTTCATGGTATAAGTCGTCCCACCCTTTGAGTCTTGTATTACATCTTAAGTCATATTCATTTCTTATCCCTAGGATAAGTTTATCTATTATTTAATCTTATCATTCCCCACTTTTCCTTGCTTTGATACTGTTATATTGGTTAAGTTTTCCCATGTGTCCAAGTTGACTTAACCCCCAATCGCGTATTTAACTCAACCCACGTACCATGCTAAATGGTTAAGTGTTCTCTATTAGTTCATGTTGACTTAACCCGCCCATATATCATGTCAAATTGGTTAAGTGTTATCTAGCGGTTCATGTTGACTTAACCCACCCATATATCATGTCAAATTGGTTAAGTGTTATCTAGTTTTTCATGTTGACTTAACCTTACCATATTAGCATGTGTCATTAGCATTAATTAATTGTTAATGCCCAACCTCTCACATTAGACCTATTGTTGCGGTCACTAGATGTGCCGGTTGGTTCCGTGCAGGATTACATCACAACTCAATCTAATCTCGGGTTTCAAGCACGTTATGACTAACTTCTCACATTAGCACCTATTGTTTTCAGTCACTGGATGTGCCGGGCGGTTCCGGGCAGGATTAAACCGCAAAATCATTCTAATCTCGAGTTAGCCATGTTTCATGTTTAGCCAATTAACAATTCATGTCTATTCTAGGTGTCATAGGCCAATTATAAATTTACAAGCATGTTCATTCTAGATATCAAATGTAAATTACCAATTCACAAGCATGTCCATGTTCAAGTTATGCCACTATTGTCAGTTTCATGTTATGTGTCGAGTTCCATAATTACATAAAAATAGGGTTTGTCCAGCATATTCTATTTTTAGTTATGTTTCTAGGATCTTAACGGCATATCCAAATTTCAAGTCTCAAATTCAAGCTTTACCCAAAAACCCCAATTTATGTTCATGCTTATAACTCCGTTAATAGGCTATACCTATTATTCCAGTTTCCCATACATGTGTTCCTAACAGGTTGCTATCAATCCTCATATGTTGGTTAAGCTTATTCATATGTCAAGTGCTACTTAACCCATTTCTACTTTTCTTACACAACCATTCGTGTAATAATCTTTTTACCCAAATTGCCTAATTCATCGATTAAATCTCAAGCTCTTCCCAAATAACTATAATTTACGCGCTGTTGACCTTGGCTCGAAGGTAGCCAAAGTTTCAAAAATAAAAAGGAAGAATAGGGAAGAGGAATAAATTAAGCATACAAAGATTATTTTAAATTGCAACATGAATTTTAACTTAGGAATGACGAACGATAATAATACTATTATGCATGAAGTGTATTGTAATCCCACTCATTGATTTAAGAACGGATCCTGAATGCTGGGATATGATTTTTGAAACTGAAACACTATCCCATGACGTAGATTATTGATCCTCTAATTTAGATTTGATTCTTAGAGAATAGTTGTTGAAGTCATTGAATTAGCCTTTGATTCTTTACTTGAATTCTAATGAAGAACTTGAGCAGCATAACCCCGTCTTTGATTTATTTCGATATGAATTAGGGAAGAGTATATGCATAATGAAGATGTGTAGAAAAAACTATAGCCTTAGGGGTGTTTATATAGGTGCTTAAGACCTTATCATACATGCAGCGCTGAGTCAGCATTGAACCTAGTTAAGAAAGTAGTCCAGGTTCGCAGATGAATCTAGCCAAATCTTATCGTACACGCAGCGCTGAGTCAGCATTTGGTCCCACAAGCTGTTTTGGCGTAGAAATTCGAATTTCGAATGTTTGAATTGTTTTGGCGTAGAAATTTGATTTTTGAAGTTTTGAATTTCTAGAATTTATTTAACTATTTCATTCACATGAAATATTCTTATATGTATACAATTACTCTGCCAACCATTTTACGCGTATATATATACGCACAATTTTCGTTTTATTTTCAAAATTCAAACGATGTTGCACCGTTATTGTAACACCCCGGATTTTTGAATAATCGAATTAATTAAATTAAAGAATAATTAATCTCAGACATGAGAATTAAGGGAAACGGGTTGTGCCATTGTGTTCGTCTCGGAATTCTGGTTGAGATAGAGTCCGAGTTTGCGTAAATTTGACTCTGTATGAAAAAGATATCTTTGAATTAAATATTGCAGCAAAACATGAAAAAAAAAAGAATGAGAAAAGAATAAATGTTTAGCATTTTTCTAAGGTTTGTAAGCAAAAGACTTAGTAGCTCATTTGGTTGGAACATGTGACTTGCATACAAGAGGTACAGAGTTTGATCCCCGCCAACGCCATATTTTTGTTTTAGGGGAATGGCTAAAAAGCGGCTTAGTGTGAACGCGGTTCAAAAAGTAGTCTAGTGTGAAAATGGTTAATTAGGAAGATAGAAATATATATAGATATATATATATATGTATAAATAAAATGAAATTCAAACTAAAATTTAAGAAAAAAATTCAAAACAGCGGAAGCGGGAAGGCAAAACACCAAACCGACCTATTTTATGGGTCGACTCAGGAGGTTTGAAATTGGTCCCGTCGGCCCTAAATGGTCTATGACAAAATTTTATGTTTTAGGGCTTAGGTGGCGATTTCTGGTTGGTCTATTGACATCATTTCTTGGTTTCTAAGGCCTAGATGGATTCTAGAGTGATCTGAAGGCTCTAAATCACCCTATTCTCCTATAAAAACACCCCCAAACCTCACTTTCTCTCCACACAATTTCATTCTGCCTATACTCTTCCTCTATAATAAATACATATAATAATGGCATTGCTACTCTGCTGGGATTAAAACTAGAACTAGTGCATCTTCTTCCAAATCTGAATAAGATTAAAAGAGAACTACTACAACTCTTCTTCTGTAATCCAATCAAGGCAAGTGCAGTTATTTTTCGATACGAATTTTAATCATGATCTTGACATAATTATAAAACTGAATCGGAGATTATGCCCTTTTTCTATTTATCAGATCTGTTCCTCTGTTTTCTTATTCTGTTTGTTCTGTATTTCTTCCTCCTTTCTTTCTTTTTGTTTGATAGCCAGGCTACCACGAGCCTGAGCCAGATCTCATAAGAGATGAATGCATAAACGCTAAATTTGGGAAGAATATTGAATAAGACATATTTGGGCATAATTGATTTGTAACTAATTTGAGGATACAACGCATGTTGTAATTCTGGACATAAATTTGAGGCATATTGTATAAGACGATCTATGACTTGGAAGGAGAGGATTATTGTGACTTAGAACATAGATTGAACTTAGAACATAAATCTGAGAGATATAATTGGGCATGTTGTATTTAAACCATAAGGTGTATTTAACATATGTCTTGAGTTTTGAGGCATAAAGAATATTGGACATATGACTTAGGATTTGTGGCGTAAAGTTTAACTATGAACATGTAACTGATTTGGATGCATAGTACAAGTTGTAATTCAAGATCTAGATCTGGACATACTATATATATTATAGTCTGAAATTTGGAAAAAAGAGAATTAATTTGAATTTAACTTAGGTGTAAAGATCCATATTAAGATTAGATAATTATTAAGTGTGAATACACCTAAGCGAGGTTTTTTTTGGATATGTGACATGCATTGTAATCAATGGCTATATTTGGCATAATTTATATGTAAGGTTTTTGGAGAATATTCTGAACTATGCAAGTTTAACTAAAAATTGGGACATATGTTATATGATGGATTATGACCATAATTTGGGCATATAAGTTTAGGCTTACCTTATGAATTAGGCAAGATATGTGAATAGGACTTTAAGGATTGTTTAAATCAGCTAAAACTATTATCTGCTTATTATGTTAAATTTTGCCTAATCTGCTAAACCTATTACCTGTTTAATCTGTTGAATTGCCTAAACAGATACATATGTTGAATCGCCTAATCTGCTAATTTTGCCTAATCTGCTAAATCTGTTGAGTTGCGTAATCTGCTAAATCTGTTGAACCCCCTGAGCTGCTAAATCTTTTGAAAAGCTGAATGATTGTAATTTGTGTAAAACATATTAATTTGTTTAATCTGTTGCGACTTGGAAAGAAGTCAAATCTATTAAATTGACATAATTAGTCTGATATTTGTATAATTTGTAATGGAATAAGCTAGTTAAAATAAAAATGCTGAGACACGAGGTTAGACTCATGTTTGCAGTAGAAGCCTGCCCGGACCCAACCGGCTTAACCAGCAACCGCAAACTGCAAGTCTAATGTGAGAGGTCGTAGGCATAACTAAAATATGCTTAGACACGAGGTTAGATCTGGCTTGTGGCAGAAGTCTGCCCGAAACCGCCCGACTTATCCAGCGACCACAAGCTACCGACCTAATGTGAGAGGTCTACGCATTAATATTTAATTAATGCAAATCTGAGATAAATATGATGTCTAAAACGTGTTGGGTAGATAAGGCTAAACCAACTGGACTGATGAATTAATAAACCTGTTTCGTGAATCTGTAGGCCCAATACAAAGTTAGACAATCTGTAAGTCTGTTAAAACTATACATCTAATCCGTTAGTATGAAAACCTACTGACTTGATTTTCTGGTCTGTGAACTAGTTGATTCTGAACTCTATAGGCCTAAAACTTGTAAACAAGTTAATCTGAAATCTGTTAGTCTGGGGACACAAGGTTAGGAGGGAAAAATACTTGTGTCATCTATTGTTTGGGACCCATATTAGTCAGTAACCCTTTCTGGTGTCAAAACTATGACCCAAGGTTGGGTCCGGGCACGCTTACTGAACTAATTATAAGTGGTTCATTCTGATAATGGTGAGGGGTGTTGATGGTGCATTCCAACCAGGTCATGTGCGTGCATGGATCCCGGTCTGCCTCTGAGGATGTAAGACGCCGTGACATCTATAAATAGGTCTGTGTCATTTAAAGGTTTCCACTTTGGGGAGTGATACACCCTTCTGTGGGGCTGGCACAGGGTATTTATGTATTAGGGAGCTGATCGCTTGGGGTAGATTTAGGGTACACTTAGTCCTGTCTGTTTCCGTTGGGTACCGTCTGTTTCTATTGGGTGGTAACACCTGTCTGTTTCTACGTGGTACCGTCTGTTGGGGTGGTAAAGGCCCATTTACTAGTGTACACCTAATTCTAACATTCAGTTTTGTGGGGATTATTCTGTTTCTGTCTCTGATTCCGTTTATGTACCTTCTGTCTGTTGGGGTGGTAAAGGCCCATTACTGGCATTCTGTTCCTGTATAGATGATCTGTTCCGTTTCTGTTTGGACATTAGGGTAACGCCTAATCTTGTTATACTAGTATTAGTATAAGTAAGAAGCATAACTTGGGCTATATCATTCTGTTTCTTCTGTTTAGCTTAAGTATACCAGTTACTCCTGTTGATGTTGTCTCTTATCCAGCTTTATTTTCATGTCATGATATTATTATCTGTTCATATGCTGAACGTCACTGGACTTGCCAGACTTTATGTCTGACCTTGTTTGTTTTCGGCCCTTTTCTTTCGTTTACCCCCCAGGTTTTTTAGGGTGGGAGTATAAGAGCTTGATTCAGATTTTCTCTACTTGAAGTACCGCTTGGCCTTGGCTCTATCTTTCCATGGCAGTTTATGTTGGGAATTATGATTTTAAAAACTATGCATTATGAAGGCTTTTGTAACAACCCGCAAATTCTGAACCAATTTAAAAATTTTATTTTAGAAAATTTTAATGAATTTTGAGGATATAATATAATTTATTATAAATAATAATGGCTAGAATTCATTTTAATCGAAGTTAAAATGAATAAATTTCATTTAAAGATAAGTGGAGTTAGAAATGGCGCGGTAGTTTTAAAATTTTAATTTTGAACTTTAACTGAATGTACCGGATTCAAAATAAATCAGAATTGAGTGAAACCAAAAATATTTAAATCTGTTTAATCATATCTTTCTAACGAATATGAAAAATTGACATTTCATAGCGGAAATCAAAAGTTACGGCTAATTCAATATTTAGAAAGGTCGCTGTAGAATTTATATATAATATATAGGGCCCGAAGGGCTACTTTTTACATATGAAGGAATTTGGACTCGAAACCACTTCCATTGAGTTTGGAAGGACGTTTCTGCATTGAAAAACAGTAAACACTTATATATTTTGAGTTTCGGAATTTATTTGTTTAAAAATATATTTTTAATATTAAATATATTGGCCTTAAAAATAGTCATTTTCAAACGACCTCTGTTTTCGACGAAACCACTTTTGTTGGAACTGGAATGTCAAATTATAGCTAGGTTTCAATTTTCAGAATTTTTCGATTTAATATGTGAGCGCGGCAAAAGAAAATGTGTTTTGACTATTTTAGTTAAATTTAAACGACTTGAAAATAGCCATTTTTCAAACAGTCTCAGAATTCGATGAAATTGGTCTTGTTAGAACCGTATCGTTATAAGAAAGATAAAAATATTTTTTTTTTGGAATTTTCTGAGGTCATATGTGGCCCCGGCATATTTAAATGTATGGTAGAAATTAAATTATTTATTTAATATTGTATTTTAAAAAAAAAACGCTACAGACATCAGAATTGGGGCCCGAGACATAGCCCATCGCGTTCAGAAGGCCTCAAAACGTTAAGATCGACAGTAAGCAAGCCCAATTCGGAGACAGCCCGCATTTTCACCTTTATAACACATTTTTTTATAATAAAATAATAAAAAAAAATCCGAAAATAAAACCCTAACCCTAAAAAAATGCAGCCGCCGCCTATTGATTTCGAAGGCCAGAAATTTCCCAAATTCAAACCTCAGTTTCTCTCAATCCGTTCAACGGAAATTGACAAACTACATATCAAATCGAAGAGATTTCCAAGAGCTATAAATCTATACGGTTAAGATCGGGATTTGGTGCACGGATTTCGCGAATTTAGAGCAGGAAGGCAGCGCGTTCGTGGTGGTTTTCGGGCGCCTAGGAACCCGCGAGATGGCCATGGTGGGGGGGGGGGGTGCTGGTGCGGTGGTCGACGGCGCACGAGGTGATGATGTCCGATCGGCAGTGGGGGCCCTATGGTGCGTGCGACGTGAGGATTGGAGGAGGAAGATTCGGGTTCGGCTGAAACGTAAACGAGGAAGGAGTATTATTTTAATATTATTTTATTTATTTAATTACTTAATTTATGCAATCTTTAAAAATCAATATCTCTTTCATACGTGGGCCGATTGACGAACCGTAAGTTGCGTTGGACTCGTCTTTCCAAGATCTTCGCGATGGCGCAGACCAGAGATGAATCCGAGACAGTCGAATTTTCAGCCTTATCACTATGAGATTTCTATTTTTTTAAAAATAAATTAATTATTTATTCATTACATCGTGAAATTTATATATTTAATTTATGTATAATTCTTGTTGCTATTGTATGTATCTGTTGAAATGTTGATTGTTTGGTGAATGCGATGAACCTCTGTTTGGAATTGTATGTATTCATGTTGGTTATAATTAGATAATTAAAATTATCATCATTGCCATATTTGGGTAGTCGAATCATAACTGTCATTAGTTAGAATAAAATGAATATTATTTCACCGTGAGATTTGTTAGAAATAAAAAGAACAATTTGCCCTGTTAAATTTGTTAGTTTTAAAAAGGACATTTTTTTTTCTTTTTACCGTCATTTAGTTGAAAATTGAAAAGTGCATTTTCATTGTAATTTTATTAGAATTAAAATTACATTTTTGTTTCGCAATTTTAGATGCAAGCAAATATATAGATTAAAAAGACTACATTTTTAATGTAATTAGAAATAAATCAAAAAGATTACATTTTTAATGTAATTAGAAATAAATTAAAAAGATTACATTTTTCAATGTAATTTAAATTGAAATAAAAATAACATTTTGATTAAAACTTAAGTATTGAAATAAAAATAACATTTTGGTTAAAGCATATGTATTGAAATAAGAAATCACATTTTTTGGCCAAAACTTTATTAGTGAACATTTTTGGTCAAAACTTTATTAGGGAAATGAAAATATCACTTTTATCAAAACTTGATTATTGAATTGAAAATAACATTTTTGTCAAAACTTGATTACTGAAATGAAAGTAACAATTTTGTTTACATTTTATATGTAAATAAGAAATTATTTTCAGAAGTTACATTGAAATTGAATTGCTTCTTTTATATGTGTACTCAACACAAATATTAACATTGAAATTGAATTGCTTCTTTTATTTGTGTACTCAACACAAATATTAACATAGAATTGAATTGTTTCTTTTTATTTGGGTTCTTAACACAAATATACACTTAGCAAATGAAGTATCTTTTTATTTGTGTTCTTAACACAAATATAACTTAGAAAATGAATTTTCCTTATATATGTATTTTTCAATACAAATATTACAAAGAAATAAAGTTCATCTTTTTATTTGTATTTTGCAATACAAATATGACATAGAAATAAACTCCATCTTTTTATATTCATGCTACAACACAAATATGTACTTAGAATTTGTTGCACAAATAAAATTCACTTTTTATTTGTCATTTGAAACTCAAAATTTATTAGACGAATAAAATCTACTTTTTTTATTTGTCATTTAAAAATTAGGATTTATTATACAAATAAAATTCACTTTTATTTGACATTAGAATACATAGAAAAATATTTACACATAAAATATTCTTTTATATGTTATTAGAATATATAGAAAAGTATAAACAAATAAAAGGATTCTTTTATTTGTTATTAGAACACATAGAAAAGTGTAAAACAATGAAATACCCTTTTTATGTTATCCTAGAACTGAAATTTTGAGTTCACTCTTTTATTTGGATTCACTAATGCAAACATACATTGAAATAAAAATTTACCCTTTTATTTGCATCCACCAATACAAATATATGTTGAAACTAAAATTTATTCTTCTATTTACATTCACTAATGCAAATATATTCTGACAATGAAATTTGTTCTTTTATTTGCATTCTTCAATGCAAATATGCATTGTAAATAAAATTCTTTCTTTTATTTGCATTCTTCAATGCAAATATATGTTGAAAATAAAATTTGTTCTTTTATTTGCATTCTTCAATGCAAATATATATTAAAAATAAAATTCTTTCTTTATTTGCATTCATGAATGCAAATATATATATATTGAAATTTAAATTTTCTCTTTTTACATTCACAAATGTAAACATACTTTGAAAATCAAGTTTGTTCTTTTATTTGCATTCCACAATGCAATATAGCATCAAAAATAAAAGTTACATTTTTATTTACAAACATAAAAATGAAATAAACATTTTTGCCAAACTTGATTATTAACTAATCACTTTTATCAATTTATACTATTGGAAACAAGATATGCATTTTTGTCAAATTGATTAGTTAAAATGAAATATACACCTTTGTCAATTTATACTAGTTAATAACAAAATATTCACTTTTATCAATTTACATTTGTTGAAAACAATTATTCACTTTAGTCAATTTATATTAGTTAAACCAAATAGACATTTTGTCAAAAATAAACATTTTTGTCAAAATGAATTAGTTAAAGCAATTTACATATAGATATATATATATATATATATATATATATCTTATGTTTGGCAAGGTATATACTTGTCATGATAGGTTAGTTAAACAAAAATTATCATTTTTGTTCAATTATAATTGCCCAGACAATATAACCATTTTTGCTTGAGCTTAAACTAGCAAAGTAAAAATTGTCAATAGAGACGAAGTTATTATGCTTATTCATTCATTGCAATTGAGATATTTTCTTGTCATCATTATATGTTGTGTATATTACACTTCCATTCACAAGTTACTCGACTTGTTTATGTGATTGGTACAATTATTTTCACTCATCGCCCAAGTGCACAAATTAGTTTATCATTTGCTTGATTGGTTGAAACCGCACACGGGTGTTGGGATGAAAATTTACATACACTAATCCCAACGTTCAGTTGTATGTTGATCATTAGATCGACAGGCTGCGATGAGCGTTATTATTTAATTTTAACGCTTACACAGTGGAAATTACACTTTGGATGTAGATGGATGATTTGATGATTATACTGTTATTATCATATATATGATGTGTGTGAAATCCATATAATCCAAATTATATGGCAAATGTTTGAGTCGCATTTCGATTAAGGTGTTCTTTTAAATAAGAATATTTTTACATTAGAAATCCTTTTTATATAAAGTATATATATTTTCATACAAAATATTTTTAATCAACTATAAGTTAAAACAAAGAATATTTGTAAAAGATAAAGAAATTATAATAAAAAAAATACTTCCCTTTTAGAATCTTTTACATAAAGAATATTTTCAATGTTTACTTTAAATTATGGTTTTTATAATTAACATTTAAAGAGAGATCTTTTAATTAAGATTATTAGAAGTCGCAATTATAAATAAATTGAGATGTGAAGAGGATTAATCGTGGACGGTGTTTTAAATGACGTTTGTCCTTTACATTGAAATTATTATTTGGAATTTATAAATCTATTTTATAGATTTAAATAAGTGATCTTGTAATAATAATTTTTGATATCAAATCAAAATTGGAGTTTTAATAAATCTTTTGAGAAAGATTTAAGATTTTATTTTCAGAGTTTATCTTTGATAAAATTAATGAGAATCTATTAACACGAATATCTTATTAAAAGAATATTCTGAGTTGGAATGTGGCAAAATGTGTGATTTTCCAATATTTGCTTTTTAATCACAAAATACGCGAGTTATTCGGAAAGATCGGGTTTAACCCATTCTGAATAATCATCATGACGTTCAAGAGTCGAAGATGAAGACAGTGATTGAAGACCGAAGGTTTTCACATCGTTGGGATGATGATGACTGGTATCTTGAATTGGGATTGGCCTTCCAAGGCAAGGTATTTAGTAATGATCGTCCAAACGCATTTGGAGATCGACGGACACGTTATTTCGCTCAGGCCCAGAGCGGACTTATAAATGGATTGCGTGTCTGACATTGTATTCATTTCTACTGTATTTGTTGAACGCTACTGATTATATATTTCTGTTTGGTGGTGAAGAATTTATTCTTTACTTATCACCCTTCTCTAAGACGTATGAGCTTATAGGTTATATATATATTGGTAGATGATCAACAATATGGTAGGGTCTGACAATGTGACATGCTAAGATGCAAACGATCAAGGCGTTGTTGAAAAGCAGGCCTTATGGTTGATGATCAAAACACAGTCTATTTAGGCATAGCTTTGTGTATATCGTGACTTCGCGAGCCTCACACACCGGTTGAGTCTAAAACGGGAGAAGTGAACGCAGGGAGTGCACACATTTCTTTCTAGCTAGAAGTGGTGTTGGGCTTTAACACGGCCCGACATTTGCTTATGTAGTTGATGGAATTTTTGCAAGGCCTCGGTTTATTCTTATCGGTCGCCATCGGCTGATTTGTAGGTGCAATAGAATCGGGGAGCGTGTGTTCAGGCATAACTAATCCACTAAAGTATTTGTGGACCGGCCCTGTTGTATCCAAGGGTTCGCCAGCGTCCGAATCCTGAGGCATTGCTAGAGTGTCTCAAATCGGTCAGGAGATCCTCCTTAGCCTTGACTCATGATGGAAACCTAATTTTCAAATACGCCCTTGCGGTTTTGATTGTATAACTAGTATGGCGACATAATAGAAGGTATCTATGCCGTCTAGGATTGATATTATATTTGAAATGTTTTAAATATATATATACACACTAATAATAATATCGTATTTTGTGTATTTAGCATCTTTTGACCAGTATAAGGTAAAACCCTATCCTCTGGTGTGCGTTGCATTGTGTGATGGGACCTGGGTCTTATAATGGTTTCATTTTTCTAAAAATCATTGCGTTATTTGATGATTTACTTTATTTTATGCACTGGCAATCCAATGGAGTAAACCCGTTCCGCGTTAGCGGTGTGGTCCTGTGATTAGCCTACTTATTAGATAAGTTAAGTTAAGAATTCGCACACCAGTCCCACGACTGACCTGTAGTTTGTTTCACTTTGCAAACTCGGGTGCCCTCTTTCCACACGGGCAATCGAGTAGCTTTTTGCAGATAGTTAAGCAGGATCCTGAATTGAAGCCTGAAGCTGGGTCCAGAATATTGATGGCCTTCCGCTGAGATTAGTTCCGCTGCAATGTATTAATCTATTGTAATTTATCTTCCGCGGTAATTTATCTTCCGCTGTAATTTATCTTCCACTGTATTATTTATCGATGTACTCTGATATTCTGTACTCTGATGTAACCTTTATTATTGATGTTATAAAAGTCTGTGTTATTGTTCTAATGTGTTGTATGCCCAAAGTTAACGTACGCGGGTTTTGAACGGTCTTAATCGATCTTGCGATCGATTGGGGTCGGGCGAAATCCGGGTCGTTACAGCTGGTATCAGAGCTCAGTTTAGCTCAAATCTTTGGGTTACAATTCTTTAGAAGTAAAACGCAGACTCATCAGAGGTTGGATTAGTAATATCCAATAAGAATAATCATTAGAGATAGGATCAGTAGTATCCTAAAATGAGAATACTCATTAGAGATGGGGTTAGTAATACCCTAGAATGAGTCCAGAGTTATAATTAACGTATTTGTGATTATATATAATCTATTATAGAAAATATGATTTTGAATATATAAAAGTTATATATTTTTGAAAATTTAATCAACTAATTAATTGATGATTGTGTTGTGTGAATATGAATTCAACTAATAAAATTATTAAACAATTAAAGAATGGAAATTAAATAAGTTAAATAAATAACTTTAGCTTCATTTCCTTTTTGAGGACGAAAAGATTTTAAGTGGGGGAGATTGTAACAACCCGCAAATTCTGAACCAATTTAAAATTTTTATTTTAGAAAATTTTAATGAATTTTGAGGATATAATATAATTTATTATAAATAATAATGGCTAGAATTCATTTTAATCGAAGTTAAAACGAATAAATTTCATTTAAAGATAAATGGAGTTAGAAATGGCGCGGTAGTTTTAAAATATTAATTTTGAACTTTAACTGAATGTACAGGATTCAAAATAAATCAGAATTGAGTGAAACCAGAAATATTTAAATCTGTTTAATCATATCTTTCTAACGAATCTGAAAAATTGAAACAAAAGTTATGGCTAATTCAATATTTAGAAAGGTCGCTGTAGAATTTATATTTAGAAAGGTCGCTGTAGAATTTATATATAATATATAGGGCCCGAAGGGCTACTTTTTACATATGAAGGAATTTGGACTCGAAACCACTTCCATTGAGTTCGGAATGACGTTTCTGCACTGAAAAATAGTAAACACTTATATATTTTGAGTTTAAGAATTAATTTGTTTAAAAATGTATTTTTAGTATTAAATATATTGGCCTTAAAAATAGTCATTTTTCAAACGACCTCTGTTTTCAACGAAACCACTTTTGTTGGAACCGTAATGTCAAATTATAGCTAGGTTTTAATTTTCAGAATTTTCGAATTAATATGTGAGCACGGCAAAAGAAAATGTGTTTTGACTATTTTTGTTAAATTTAAACGACTTGAAAATAGCCATTTTTCAAACAGTCTCAGAATTCGATGAAATTGGTCATGTTAGAACAGTATCATCATAAGAAAGCTAAAAATATTTTTTTTTGGAATTTTCTGAGGTCATATGTGGCCCTGGCATATTTAAATGTACGGTAGAAATTAAATTATTTATTTAATATTGTATTTTTAAATAAAAAACGCTACAGACATCAGGATTGGGGCCCGAGACATAACCCATCGCGTTCAGAAAGCCTCAAAATGTTAAGATCGACAGTAAGCAAGCCCAATTCCGAGACAGCCCGCATTTTCACCTTTATAACACATTTTTTTATAATAAAAAAATAAAAAAATCCGAAAATAAAACCCTAACCCTAAAAAAATGCAGCCGCCGCCTATTGATTTCGAAGGCCAGAAATTTCCCAAATTCAAACGTCAATTTCTCTCAATCCGTTCAACAGAAATTGACAAACTACATATCAAATCGAAGAGATTTCCGAGAGCTATAAATCTATACGGTTAAGATCAGGATTTAGTGCACGGATTCCGCGAATTTAGAGCAGGAAGGCGGCGCGTTCGTGGTGGTTTTCGGGCGCCTAGGGACCCGCGAGATGGCCATGGTGGGGGGCGCTGGTGCGGTGGTCGACGGCGCACGAGGTGATGATGTCCAATCGGCAGTGGGGGGCCCTATGGTGCGTGCGACGTGAGGATTGGAGGAGGAAGATTCGGGTTCGGCTGAAACGTAAACAAGGAAGAAGTATTATTTTAATATTATTTTATTTAATTAATTAATTAATTTATGCAATCTTTAAAAATCAATATCTCTTTCATACGAGGGAAGATTGACGAACCGTAAGTTGCGTTGACTCGTCTTTCCAATATCTTCGCGATGGCGCAGACCAGAGCTGAATCCGAGACAGTCGAATTTTCAGCCTTATCACTGTGAAATTTCTATTTTTTTTAAAAAATTAATTATTTATTCATTACATCGTGAAATTTATATATTTAATCTATGTATAATTCTTGTTGCTGTTGTATGTATCTGTTGAAATGTTGATTGTTTGGTGAATGCGATGAACCTCTGTTTGGAATTGTATGTATTCATGTTGGTTATAATTAGATAATTAAAATTATCATCATTGCCATATTTGGGTAGTCGAATAATAATTGTCACTAGTTAGAATAAAATGAATATTATTTCACCGTGAGATTTGTTAGAAATAAAAAGAACAATTTTCCCTGTTAAATTTGTTAGTTTTAAAAAGGACATTTTTTTTCTTTTTACCGTCATTTAGTTGAAAATTAAAAAGTACATTTTCATTGTAATTTTATTAGAATTAAAATTACATTTTTGTTTCGCAATTTTAGATGCAAGCAAATATATAAATTAAAAAGACTACATTTTTAATGTAATTAGAAATAAATCGAAAAGATTACATTTTTAATGTAATTAGAAATAAATTAAAAAGATTACATTTTTCAATGTAATTTAAATTGAAATAAAAATAACATTTTGATTAAAACTTAAGTATTGAAATAAAAATAACATTTTGGTTAAAGCATAAGTATTGAAATAAGAAATCACATTTTTTGACCAAAACTTTATTAGTGAACATTTTTCGTCAAAACTTTATTAGGGAAATGAAAATATCACTTTTATCAAAACTTGATTATTGAATTGAAAATATCATTTTTGTCAAAACTTGATTACTTAAATGAAAGTAACAATTTTGTTTACATTTTATATGTAAATAAGAAATTATTTTCAGAAGTTATATTGAAATTGAAATGCTTCTTTTATTTGTGTACTCAACACAAATATTAACATTGAAATTGAATTGCTTCTTTTATTTGTGTACTCAACACAAATATTAACATAGAAATTGAATTGTTTCTTTTTATTTGGGTTCTTAACACAAATATACACTTAGAAAATGAAGTATCTTTTTATTTGTGTTCTTAACACAAATATAACTTAGAAAATGAATTATCCTTATATATGTATTTTTCAATACAAATATAACATAGAAATAGAGTTCATCTTTTTATTTGTATTTTTCAATACAAATATGACATAGAAATAAAGTCCATCTTTTTATATTCATGCTACAACACAAATATGTACTTAGAATTTGTTGCACAAATAAAATTCACTTTTTATTTGTCATTTGAAACTCAGAATTTATTAGACGAATAAAATCTACTTTTTTGATTTGTCATTTAAAAATTAGGATTTATTATACAAATAAAATTCACTTTTATTTGACATTAGAATACAAAGGAAAATATTCACATAAAATATTCTTTTATATGTTATTAGTATGTATAGAAAAGTATAAACAAATAAAAGGATTCTTTTATTTGTTATTAGAACACATAGAAAAGTGTAAAACAATGAAATACCCTTTTTATGTTATCCTAGAACTGAAATTTTGAGTTCACTCTTTTATTTGGATTCACTAATGCAAACATACATTGAAATAAAAATTTACCCTTTTATTTGCATCAACCAATACAAATATATGTTGAAACTAAAATTTATTCTTCTATTTACATTCACTAATGCAAATATATTCTGAAAATGAAATTTATTCTTTTATTTGCATTCTTCAACGCAAATATGCATTGTAAATAAAATTCTTTCTTTTATTTGCATTCTTCAATGCAAATATATATTGAAAATAAAATTTGTTCTTTTATTTGCATTCTTCAATGCAAATATATATTGAAAATAAAATTCTTTCTTTATTTGCATTCACGAATGCAAATATATATATTGAAATTTAAATTTGCTCTTTTTACATTCACAAATGTAAACATACTTTGAAAATCAAGTTTGTTCTTTTATTTGCATTCCACAATGCAATATAGCATCAAAAATAAAAGTTACATTTTTATTTACAAACATAAAAATGAAATAAACATTTTTGCCAAACTTGATTATTAAATAATCACTTTTATCAATTTATACTATTGGAAACAAAATATGCATTTTTGTCAAATTGATTAGTTAAAATGAAATATACACCTTTGTCAATTTATACTAGTTAATAACAAAATATTCACTTTTATCAATTTACATTTGTTGAAAACAATTATTTATTTTAGTCAATTTATATTAGTTAAACAAAATAGACATTTTGTCAAAAATAAACATTTTTGTCAAAATGAATTAGTTAAAGCAATTTACATATAGATATATATTTCTCTTATGTTTGGCAAGGTATATACCTGTCAAGATAGGCTAGTTAAACAAAAATTATCATTTTTGTTCAATTATAATTGCCCAGACAATATAACCATTTTTGCTTGAGCTTAAACTAGCAAAGTAGAAATTGTCAATAGAGACGAAGTTATTATGCTTATTCATTCATTGCAATTGAGATATTTTCTTGTCATCATTATATGTTGTGTATTACACTTCCATTCACAAGTTACCCGACTTGTTTATATGATTGGGACGATTTTTTTCACACATCGCCCAAGTGCACAAATTAGTTTATCATTTGCTTGATTGGTTGAAACCCCACACGGGTGTTGGGATGAAAATTTACATACACTAATCCCAACGTTCAGTTGTATGTTGATCGTTGGATCGACAGGCTGCGATGAGCGTTATTATTTAATTTTAACGCTTACACAGTGGAAATTACACTTTGGATGTAGATGGATGATTTGATGAATATACTGTTATTATCATATATATGATGTGTGTGAAATCCATATAATCCAAATTATATGGTAAATGTTTGAGTCACATTTAGATTCAGGTGTTCTTTTAAATAAGAATATTTTTACATTAGAAATCCTTTTTATATAAAGTATATATATTTTCATAAAAAATATTTTTAATCAACTATATGTTCAAACAAAGAATATTTGTAAAAGATAAAAAAATTGTAATATAAAAAAAATACTTCCCATTTAGAATCTTTTATGTAAAGAATATTTTCAATGTTTACTTTAAATTATGTTTTTTATAAATAAAATTTAAAGAGAGATCTTTTAATTAAGATTATTAGAAGTCGTAATTATAAATAAATTGAGATGTGAAGAGGATTTATCGTGGACGGTGTTTTAAACGACGTTTGTCCTTTAGTCCTATTTACGTTGAAATTATTATTTGGAATTTATAAATCTATTTTATAGATTTAAATAAGTGATCTTGTAATAATTATTTTTGATATCAAATCAAAATTGGAGTTTTAATAAATCTTTTAAGAAAGATTTAAGATTTTATTTTCAGAGTTTATCTTTGATAAAATTAATGAGAATCTTTTAACACGAATATCTTATTAAAAGAATATTCTAAGTTGGAATGTGGCGAAATGTGTGATTTTCCAATATTTGCTTTTTAATCACAATATACGCGAGTTATTCAGAAAGACCGGGTTTAACCCATTCTGAATAATCATCACGACGATCAAGAGTCGAAGATGAAGACGGTGATTGAAGACCGAAGGTTTTCACATCGTTTGGATGATGACGACTGGTATCTTGAATTGGGATTGGCCTTCCAAGGCAAGATATTTAGTAATGATCGTCCAAACGCATTTGGAGATCGACAAACACGTTGTTTTGCTCAGACCCAGAGCGGACTTATAAATGAATTGCGTGTCTGACATTGTATTCATTTCTACTGTATTTGTTGAACGCTACTGATTATATATTTCTGTTTGGTGGTGAAGAATTTATTCTTTACTTATCACCCTTCTCTAAGACGAATGAGCTTAGACGTTATATATATTGGTAGATGATCAATAATATGGTAGGGTCTGACAATGTGACATGCTAAGATGCAAATGATCAAGGCGTTGTTGAAAAGCAGGCCTTGTGGTTGATGATCAAAGAACAGTCTATTTAGGCATAGCTTTGTGTATATCGTGACTTCGCGAGCCTCACACCCCGGTTGAGTCTAAAACGGGAGAAGGGAACGCAGGGAGTGCACATGTTTCTTTCTAGCTAGAAGTGGTGCTGGGCTTTAACACGGCAAGACATTTGCTTATGTGGTTGATGGAATTTTTGCGAGGCCTCGGTTTATTCTTATCGGTCGCCCTCGGCTAATTTGTAGGTCCAATAGGATCGAGGAGCATATGTTCAGGAATAACAAATCCACTAAAGTATTTGTGGACCGGCCCTGCTGTATCCAAGGGTTCGCTAGCGTCCGAATCCTGAGGCATTGCTAGAGTGTCTCGAATCGGTCAGGAGCTCCTCCTTAGCCTTGACTCATGATGGAAACCCAATTTTCAAATACGCTCTTGCGGTTTTGATTGTATAACTAGTATGGCGACATAGTAGATGGTATCTATGCCGTCTAGGATTGATATTATATTTGAAATGTTTTTAATATATATATACACACTAATAATAATATCGTATTTTGCGTATTTAGCATCTTTTGACCAGTATAAGGTAAAACCCTATCCTCTGGTGTGCGTTGCATTGTGTGATGGGACCTAGGTCTTATAATGGTTTCATTTTTCTAAAAAGAATTGCGTTAATTGACGATTTACTTTATTTTATGCACTGGCAATCCAATGGAGTAAACCCGTTCCACGTTAGCGGCGTGGTCCTGTGATTAGCCTACTTATTAGATAAGTTAAGTTAATAATTCTCACACCAGTCCCACGACTGACCTATAGTTTGTTTCACTTTGCAAACTCGGGTGCCCTCTTTCCACACGGGCAGTCGAGTAGCTTTTTGCAGATAGTTAAGCAGGATCCTGGATTGAAGCCTGAAGCTGGGTCCAGAATATTGATGGCGTTCCGCTGAGATTAGTTCCGCTGCAATGTATTAATCTATTGTAATTTATCTTCCGATGTATTATTTATCGATGTACTCTGATATTCTGTACCCTGATGTAACATTTATTATTGATGTTATAAAAGTCTGTGTTGTTGTTCTAATGTGTTGTATGCCCAAAGTTAACGTAAGCGGGTTTTGAACGGTCTTAATCGATCTTGCGATCGATCGGGGTCGGGCGAAATCCGGGTCGTTACAGCTTTTGTACAAGGCTGATATTTTGTACTTGAATTCTGATATTGTGATTTGAAAAGATGTAACCAAACTTACTTCGGTTTCTGTTGTAATAAAGTTATTAATTTTTCAAGTACTATTATATATGTCTTGTAAATTTCTATTCTACCTACTAAAATGCTCCATCAAAGTTAAGGCATTCCCTTTGTGAGTGACCTTAACGGAGGTGGGGTGTTACACGTGGTATCAGAGCTGAAGGTAACCAGAACAGATATGAATTTTGAAAAGTTGTTTTTCAAAAACAATTTTATGAAGAAGTACCTTCAAAAGTATGTTTTAAGGAAAGTATTTTCAAGAAAAAAAACTTATTTTAGAAAGCATAACCCCAAGGGCCATATATCTTATCTTTAGTTTGCCCTGTCGTCAGTACCTTTGATGTAACGACCCGTATTCTACGCATCATAGGATCGTAGGATATTTATTTCTTTCACATACGAAGTCGTATGGTCATGTAACTTTGGGAGACGACTATTGTGGTCATTTCCCATGTTCATGATTTTTCCTGATTTTTAAATGACCATTTTACCCCTAGTTATCACTGTTTTGGCCATAACTTTTGACTGGAAAAGAATTTTGACTTGAAACCACTTCCATTGGCTCCGGATGATGGTTTACAATTCCGTAGAGTGGTCACATTAGCCAAACGGACTCACCGTTTGGGAGATATGGCTGAAACAAGTTTCAGATGGTGAAAAACAGCTTAATTGGGTTTAACCGGGTGATTAACAGCTAGGCCCAAAGGGGAATTTCGGGATTAGGATTTTAAAAGGGCTGTTAGGGTTTGGAGAATACCTTTTTCTCATTTTTCAACCGTCACTATTCATTCCTCTTAACCTAGCCATGGCCTCCACCCTCTAAATCTCTTCAAAACACCTCTTAATCACTTTCTAATTGAAGATTAGGCTTAGCAAACATCAAATCAAGGAGTATTAGCACGAGAACCGAGGTAGAGCTGCTGTGTAAGATTGGGAACAACGCCAAATCAGAGAATATTTCAGTTTTGGGGTTTTAGTTGTGGCAAAGGTGAGTGATTTGCATAGTTTTTGCACTAATTACGGTAATTAAGGGTAATTAGTGAAGATTAACGAATTTATACACTAATAAATTCTGGAAAAATGTTTAGAAATTCTTAAATAATGTTTTATGCTTCTATTAGAAATTTGGTTCGATTTGATTAAGTTTTGTTAACCCTATGATTAGTTTTACTTAAACATGCTTAAGGGAAAATAAGGAGTTTTGGCCACTTTTGATCCGTTTTAATTCATTTGAATTGTTGTTTGGTGTTTGTGGTTGCTCTTACATGTTGCTATGACTCTATGGTATGTTTTATGATTGATTAGAATAGTTAGATTAGTCGAAAACGCCGTCGAATGGCGTAGAAAGCTCGCTGGAAAATTGCAGAAATGTGCAGGTTCCGAACCGGTTCGGATCGGAGCAGGGGTCGGATCGGATTAGTGAACTGACCTAGGGAATCCGAACTGGATTGGGACTTGTCACTGGAGGAGGCTTGGCGAGAAGGAAGGCCGTTTACTTAGAGTTGGAGTGGACAAGGGGATCGGATCGGAAGAATAATGGAGGCCAGATCGGATCGACTCAAGAATGGAAGGCTACGACTGGAGTAAGGCGAAGGGAGCGGATCGGATCGGATCGGAGTAGATGGAAAACGAGGGAGCTGATCGGAGAAAACTGGAAGGAAGACAGTAACCCGATCCGACCCGGAGGAGGACACTGACCCGACCCGGAGGAGGACACCGACCCGACCCGAAGTGGAGTATCCGACCCGAACCGAATGAAAAGATGACCACCGAACCGAACCGACGAGGGTGATGACTACCGAACCGAACCGAATTCTTGGACTATTACTGCGCGACAACTCTTCTGAAGACCCACTCCAATTCGATCAAAACCCGAGATGCAAAGGAAGTCCAAATGGGAAGTTAGAGCTCAAGATTTAGATGGGAATCAACGAGTTCGCTTCATGGTTGGGCTTTGCTGCGGGACGCGTGCTAAGGGGTTTACGATGTCTATAGCATTGGACCACTATGGTAGGAGGTACGGAGGCGGATTCAGGGCCATTATGGCATTGGTAGAACCAAGGGCTACGACCAATGAAGTGGGTCATTGAAATGTTTGGTCATGATTCCATATGTTTAGCTTGGTCACAGCAGAGTTTCTACAAGTCGGGATCCGTCGTTACTTCAAATTTGTCTAGTGTTCCAAGGTGGTAGATGTCGTATGCTTTACGCACTGAGTGAGAAATGTGAGATGGTTGTTATGGATGGTTTGTTTGCTATCATTATGACATACACACCCCACCCCCCGTATTCTTTACACTATTCATTATGGCACCTTAGAGTATTGTACGATATGTGGTACTAACTCTTTGGTTGCAGGTCCTGGTTCAGGTATGGTTTAGTATACCTGTTATTATCCTATTTAGATGCTTATCGCTCATACCAGGCTTTATGTCTGACCCAGAGTTTTATGTCTCCTCTTATTACTCTGGGTGCTCACACGAGCAGACTAGAGACAGGTTAGCTAGTGATGCACGGTTAGATGATCCGGAGACGAGCAGGAGGCTTCCACGTAATATATATAGTATTCTCCCTGTGTTGTTGAAGATCACTGCTTGGGCATTGGTGGTGTATCTTCTATTTTAATTTCCTTTTGTTTAGAGACAGAAAATTTGGAAAGTTGTAAGAAGCTGTATTTGGATTTCCGCTACTCTGATGTTGATGTTAGTTTTAGTTATCAGCTTATGCACTGTCTCACCTATTTTATGTCAAGTTTATTATTATTATTATATTTTGTCCCATGCGCTGTGAGACATTCTAAAGGTTCCTTGATTAGTTCATTCCCTTCTTTCCTTTCTCCTGACGACCGTCCCGTGCTAGTCGGGCATGTGTACAACGCACTTTTGGAGGAAATGCAGGCTGATGCGGGGCGGGCCGTCACACTTGGTATCAGAGCTCTAGGTTGCGTAGTTAACCTAGGGAAGTTATCAGGGAGAGATAATATACGTATACGAGAGAGCGTATTTGTGATTATTTTGGTTTTCAAAAGCTATATATATACTATTAGTAGTATAAGGATGAAGTCGTACTGCACTAGCACCACTATGGAGTCGTTAATCGTTTCCTTTTTCAGATTGACGATGAGCCGAGATACTAGAGGTGCTGGTAGGAGAGCCAATAATGGGAATGCTGCTGACATGAGGACGATGTTTACTGACCTCATGAGAGAGATGCTTAGAGATGTACAGAGAGCAGCTCCCAATGGTGGAAATGGTGGTGGTCCAATAGTGCAGGCGCCGAGGGTCGACTTCGCCAAGCTAAATAAGGATTATACTAGCCTTGGTGGGAAGCCGTTTCACGGAATGGAGTCGGCTACGGATGTTCAAGATTGGTTGGATAGTTGCGAACGTATCTTCGAGGATTTGGGTATCGAGGATGCGATGAAGAGAAAGCTAGCGTCCCGTCAGCTGCAAGGGCGGGCAATGAATTGGTGGAATGCTATAAAGGCAGCTACCCCTGAAGATCAGATTACTTGGGAGCAGTTTAAGGCTCGCTTTAACGAGAAGTTCATTCCAGCTGCTCAGAAGTCAGTGCTGTTTAAGAAATTCTAGGAGCTCAAACAGAATGGCAGGGCTGTCTCGGAGTATATTGCTGAATTCGACACTTTGTCAAAGTATGGGTTATCTCTTATTGATATTGCCGAGAAGAAGAATGAGAAATTCATAACTGGTTTGGATCAGTACTTGGAAGAAAAGCTTATTAACCACATCGATGAGACGTTTGAGTCGATTGTGGGGAAAGCATTAAGGTCAGAAAGTCTCTACCCTAAGCCGAAGACTGAGGTTGCATCCGCAGATGAGCCAAAGCCACAAGCAAGTGGTGGAGGCAAGGGTGGTTCCCAGAATAAGAGAAAGCAGAATCAGACTAAGGATGGCCAGAAGAAAAAGAATAAGCAAGATGTTGAGTACTTCAGCTGTGGTAAGAAGGGCCATTATGCTAGTAATTGTCGGGGCAAGCCAGCAGATAGGAAGTGCTTCAATTGTGGCCAAATGGGACATCACAAGGACAAGTGTCCGCAACCCCCTAAAGAAAAGCAAATGGTGAAAGCATACGCCCTTAATGCTATTCCTTCTTCGTCGAATGCCCCAACTGCGGCGGAGAAGGGAAAGAATGTCGTCATTCAAGGTATGCTTTCTGTTTATGATGTTCCAATTAGAGTTTTGTTTGATACCGGAGCTTCCAGTTCTTTCATATCTAGTGACCTGGTAGATAGGTTGGGATTGGAGCCCGAGATTGTCGATAGACCTTTAGTAGTGACAAACCCGATCGGTGGTTCGACTAGCCTTAGCATGATTTGTCGTAATGTGGTTCTATCGAGTCATGGATGCATGTTTGTTTGTGATTGCTTTGTTTTGGGCTTTACTGGGTTTGGCATTATTTTGGGAGTAGATTGGCTCCAAAGATACGGGGTGGTGGTAGACTGTGAGGGCTTTTTAGTGACAGCTAGAGCGGATGATGGGCGGAGAATAGTGTTTGGTGGTCTACCCAGTAAGGGGGTATTGGCTAGTTTTCTAAACTCCCTCGACATTCCACATAGTGAGTTGTCAGGTTTGCCCGTGGTTGGCCAGTATCCGGATGTTTTTGAAGAAGTGACCGGACTTCCACCACACCGAGAGATTGAGTTCCGTATTGATTTGGTAAAAGATGCCAGACCTATAGTGATGCCACTTCGTCGTATGGCACCAAGGGAGCAGCGAGAGCTCGAGGTGCAAGTCAGCGATCTTTTGAAGAAGGGATTTATCAGAAGGAGTGTTTCTGAATGGGGAGCACCAGTTGTGTTTGCTACCAAGGCGGATGGTTCCCTTCGTTTATGTGTAGACTACCGCGAGTTGAATAAAGTAACGAGGAAGAACAAGTATCCTCTACCGCGGATAGATGATTTGTTCGATCAGTTGAGTGGCGCGAGAGTATTTTCTCAGTTGGATCTCGCGACAGGTTTTCATCAGCTTAGAGTGGAAGCTAAGAGTATAGCTAAAACGGCATTTCGGACGCCGTCTGGATTTTATGAGTGGTTGGTCATGCCATTCGGGCTGACCAATGCCCCAGCATATTTTGTGGATCTTATGAATAGGGTATTCAGGGATCAGTTGAATAAGTTTGTCCTTGTGTTCGTTGATAATATTTTGGTCTATTCTAGGACAGAGGAAGAACACAAGGGACATTTAAAGATAGTGATGGAGGTGTTGAGAAAACACCAATTGAAAGCAAAGTTTTCTAAGTGTCACTTCTGGAAGAGGGAAGTGAGGTTCTTGGGCCATGTTGTATCAGAGAACGGTATTGCTGTAGACCCGGCGAAGGTGGCTACGGTACAGGATTGGCCTACGCCCATGAATGCAACAGACGTAAGAAGTTTCTTGGGATTAGCTGGATATTATCGTAAGTTTATCCAAGGTTTCTCCAAGATAGCAGCACCATTGACCCAGTTGACTAAGAAGAATCAAGCTTTTGTCTGGAATGGAAGGTGCGAGAATGCATTCAAGAGTCTAAAGGACAAGTTGACAAGCGCACCAGTGTTAGTCATTCCTAAGGGGAATGAAGAGATAACGGTATACACGGATGCCTGTGGTACCGGACTGGGTGCTGTATTGATGCAAGGCGGTAGGGTTGTAGCTTATGCAAGTCGACAATTGAAACCGCACGAGAGAAGATACCCTACCCATGATTTAGAATTGGCAGCGATCATGTTTGCATTAAAGATGTGGAGACACTATCTCTTGGGAGAAAGATTTGAGTTGTTTACAGATCATAAGTCGTTAAAGTACCTCTTCTCTCAGAAAGATCTGAATCTCCGTCAGCAGAGATGGTTAGAATTCTTGGCTTCCTATGACTTTGACATCGCATATACACCGGGAAAAGGCAATGCGGTGGCTGATGCATTGAGTAGGAGACATGCCAGCTTAGGCGCTATGTTTCTAGAATGGTAGCAACTGGAGTATATCGCTGGGTATGATTTCAGACCAAAGTGCGAATTGGATCCAGAAATGTTAGCGAGTTTGACGATCAGACCCACTTTGATTGAGCGGATCGGCTCTAGTCAGAGGGACGATCCTAACCTATTGGAAATCATCTCCAAGTTAGAGATGGGTATCGATGAGGAGATGAACAAGTATGGGCTTGATCAAGATGCATGGCTTAGAAAGAATGGACAGCTCGTTGTACCCAATGTCAATGGATTGAGAAATGAAGTGCTTAGAGAATGCCATCACTCAAAACTAACCATACACCCCGGTGGTAACAAGATGTATCGAGATATGAGGCAGACCTACTACTGGGAAGGGATGAAAAGAGACATTGGGAAGTTTATATCCAAATGTATGAATTGCCAGCTAGTTAAAGCTGAGCAAAAGAAGCCTAGTGGGTTATTACAACCATTAGAAATTCCCGAATGGAAATGGGAGCAAGTCTCGATGGATTTCATCGATGGTTTACCAAGGACTAGATCGGGACATGATAGCATTTGGGTGATTGTGGACCGATTGACTAAAAGTGCAAGATTTATACCAGTCAAATCAACCAGAACGACAGCTAAGTTAGCAGAATTGTATATGAAGTCGGTAGTGAGATTTCATGGAGTACCTAAAAGCATTGTGAGTGACCGAGACCCGTTGTTCACTAGTGGGTTTTGGAACAGCTTACAAGAGGCTCTAGGGTCAGAGTTACATCTCAGTACCGCATATCATCCTCAGACCGACGGTCAGACGGAGAGGGTGAATCGTATTTTGGAAGATCTCTTGAGAGCATGTATATTGGATTTTGGTGGATCATGGGATGACCATTTGCATCTAGTGGAATTTGCATATAATAATAGCTACCAATCCAGTATCGGTATGGCTCCATTTGAAGCTTTGTACGGAAGACCATGTAACTCCCCATCATGCTGGATAGAGACTGGTGAGAAGTTTATGCTTGGACCAGATGTGGTGAGGGAAACTTCAGATAAAATCAAGACCATTCAACAACGAATGAAGGCTGCCCAAGATAGGCAGAAGAGTTATGCTGATAAGAGGAGAAGAGACTTAAAATTCTCCGTTGGCGACTTGGTGTTTATCAAGATTTCTCCGTTGAAGAGCGTAATACGATTTGGCAGGAGGGGCAAGTTGGCACCAAGATTCGTTGGCCCATTCCCTGTTCTCGAACTAGTCGGGAATTTGGCATATAGAGTTGACTTACCAGAGAAAATGGCGGGAGTTCACAATTTGTTTCATGCTTCCCAACTAAGGAAGTTCGTTCACGACCCAGATATGACTGTTCCACCTGATCAGTTGGAGGACTTCGAAGTAGAACCCGAGGCGGTTGGGAACCGCAAGCCGGCCCGTATTGTCGAGCACGACATGAAGCAACTTCGAAGGAAGGCGGTGACGCTAGTCAAGGTTCAGTGGGGCGAGGACGAGAATGATTGTACTTGGGAGACAGAGGAGAACATTAGGAAGACTTATCCAGAACTGTTTGCCTGGTAAGATTTTGACTTCGATTTAGTTTTCCGCATGCTAGGGTAGGTTTGTTTGTTTGTTTGTTTTGCATGTTTGATTGTTGTATATGGCTGTAAGGCATGCAGGATCTTTTGTATGTTTTAGGTTAAGGAATTTCGGGGACGAAATTTCTTAAGGGGGGGAGATTGTAACGACCCGTATTCTAATAAAATGATCGTAGGATATTTATTTCTTTCACATACGAAGTCGTATGGTCATGTAACTTTGGGAGACGACTATTGTGGTCATTTCCCATGTTCATGATTTTTCCTGATTTTTAAATGACCATTTTACACCTAGTTATCACTGTTTTGGCCATAACTTTTGACTTGAAAGGAATTTTGACCCGAAACCACTTCCATTGGCTCCGGATGATGGTTTACAATGCCGTAGAGTGGTCACATTAGCCAAACGGACTCACCGTTTGGGAGATATGGCTGAAACAAGTTTCAGATGGTGAAAAACAGCTTAATTGGGTTTAACCGGGTGATTAACAGCTAGGCCCAAAGGGGAATTTCGGGATTAGGAGTTTAAAAGGGCTGTTAGGGTTTGGAGAATACCTTTTTCTCATTTTTCAGCCGTCACTATTCATTCCTCTTAACATAGCCATGGCCTCCACCCTCTAAATCTCTTCAAAACACCTCTTAATCACTTTCTAATTGAAGATTAGGCTTAGCAAACATCAAATCAAGGAGTATTAGCACGAGAACCGAGGTAGAGCTGCTGTGTAAGATTGGGAACAGCGCCAAATCAGAGAATATTTCAGTTTTGGGGTTTTAGTTGTGGCAAAGGTGAGTGATTTGCATAGTTTTTGCACTAATTACGGTAATCAAGGGTAATTAGTGAAGACTAGCGAATTTATACACTAATAAATTCTGGAAAAATGTTTAGAAATTCTTAAATAATGTTTTATGCTTCTGTTAGAAATTTGGTTCGATTTGATTAAGTTTTGTTAACCCTATGATTAGTTTTACTTAAACATGGTTAAGGGGAAATAAGGAGTTTTGGCCACTTTTGATCCGTTTTGATTCATTTGAATTGTTGTTTGGTGTTTGTGGTTGCTCTTACATGTTGCTATGACTCTATGGTATGTTTTATGATTGATTAGAATAGTTAGATTAGTCGAAAACGCCGTCGAATGGTGTAGAAAGCTTGCTGGAAAATTGCAGAAATGTGCAGGTTCCGAACCGGTTCGGATCGGAGCAGGGGTTGGATCGGATTAATGAACTGACCTAGGGAATCCGAACTGGATTGGGACTTGTCACTGGAGGAGGCTTAGCGAGAAGGAAGGCCGTTTACTTAGAGTTGGAGTGGACAAGGGGATCGGATCGAAAGAATAATGGAGGCCAGATCGGATCGACTCAAGAATGGAAGGCTACGACTGGAGTAAGGCGAAGGGAGCGGATTGGATCGGAGCAGATGGAGAACGGGAGCGGATCGGATCGGAGTAGATGGAAAACGAGGGAGCTGATTGGAGAAAACTGGAAGGAAGACAGTAACCCGACCCGGAGGAGGACACTGACCCGACCCGGAGGAGGACACCGACCCGACCCGAAGTGGAGTATCCGACCCGAACCGAATGAAAAGATGACCACCGAACCGAACCGACGAGGGTGATGACTACCGAACAGAACCGAATTCTAGGACTGTTACTGCGCGACAACTCTTCTGAAGACCCACTCCAATTCGATCAAAACCCGAGATGCAAAGGAAGTCCAAATGGGAAGTTAGAGCTCAAGATTTAGATGGGAATCAACGAGTTCGCTTCATGGTTGGGCTTTCCTGCGGGACGCGTGCTAAGGGGTTTACGATGTCTATAGCGTTGGACCACTATGGTAGGAGGTACGGAGGCGGATTCAGGGCCATTATGGCATTGGTAGAACCAAGGGCTACGACCAATGAAGTGGGTCATTGAAATGTTTGGTCATGATTCCATATGTTTAGCTTGGTCACAGCAGGGTTTCTACAAGTCGGGATCCGTCGTTACTTTAAATTTGTCTAGTGTTCCAAGGTGGTAGATGTCGTATGCTTTACGCACTGAGTGAGAAATGTGAGGATGGTTGATATGGATGGTTTGTTTGCTATCATTATGACATACACACCCCACCCCCCGTATTCTTTACACTATTCATTATGGCACCTTAGAGTATTGTACGGTATGTGGTACTAACTATTTGGTTGCAGGTCCAAGTTCAGGTATGGTTTAGTATACCTGTTATTATCCTATTTAGATGCTTATCGCTCATACCAGGCTTTATGTCTGACCCAGAGTTTTATGTCTCCTCTTATTACTCTGGGTGCTCACACGAGCAGACTAGAGACAGGTTAGCTGGTGATGCACGGGTAGATGATCCGGAGACGAGCAGGAGGCTTCCACGTAATATATATAGTATTCTCCCTGTGTTGTTGAAGATCACTGCTTGGGCATTGGTGGTGTATCTTCTATTTTAATTTCCTTTTGTTTAGAGACAGAAAATTTGGAAAGTTGTAAGAAGCTGTATTTGGATTTCCGCTACTCTGATGTTGATGTTAGTTTTAGTTATCAGCTTATGCACTGTCTCACCTGTTTTATGTCAAGTTTATTATTATTATTATATTTTGTCCCATGCGCTGTGAGAAATTCTACAGGTTCCTTGATTAGTTCATTCCCTTCTTTCCTTTCTCCTGACGACCGTCCCGTGCTAGTCGGGCATGTGTACAGCGCACTTTTGGAGGAAACGCAGGCTGATGCGGGGCGGGCCGTCACATTTGACCTTTAGGTAGGGTAGTCCTATGGTTGAAACATGTGTTTGAGACATGTTATGTATGATGGATGCATGTGGATGCAAGTGTTTGCTAGTGGTTGCTCGTGGATGCATATACACATACTTTAGCCACTAGATCGGCTCAGTCACTTCATATTGCGTATTGCATATAAATGTGTGTACATATTTAAGTAATGGTTGTATAATATTTGTACTATCATATGGATGTTGCATTTTAGTGAATGGTTATGCACGCATGTAGAGATAATATGTATCGATAGGATTCTTTCGCAAACATAATGGACGCATGGCACTATCATGGTTTGCATTAAGGAGGTCAACTGAATCAGTAGACCGCCTACTTTTGCATTAGATAAGGAACATATACACACACTTTTTGCATATGTTCATATAGCATTAGAAATTCTATAAGGACAATGGATGCCTGTGTTTGATGGTTGAGTAGACGGTTGTTTAGATGTTAGGATATGCATTCTCCTTAACTTGGAGATTTCGGGGGCGAAATCCTTTAAGGAGGGGAGAATGTAACACCCCGGATTTTTGAATAATAGAATTAAATAAATTAAAGAATAATTAATCTCAAACGTGAGAATTAAGGGAAATGGGTTGCGCCATTTTGTTCGTCTCGGAATTATGGTTGAGATAGAGTCCGAGTTTGCATAAATTGGACTCCGTATGAAAAAGATATATTTAAATTAAATATTGCAGCAAAACAAGAAAAAAAGAATGAGAAAAGAATAAATGTTTAGCATTGTTTTATGGTTTGTAAGAAAAAGACTTAGTAGCTCATTTGGTTGGAACATGTGACTTGCATACAAGAGGTACAGAGTTCGATCCCCGCCAATGCCATATTTTTGTTTTAGGGGAATGGCTAAAAAGCGGCTTAGTGTGAACGCAGTTCAAAAAGTAGTTTAGTGTGAAAATGGTTAATTAGGAAGATAGAAATATATATATAAAAAAAATAAAATTCAACCTAAAATTTAAGAAAAAAAAAATTCAAAACAGCGGAAGCGAGAAGGCAAAACACCAAACCGACCTATTTTATGGGTCGACCCGAGACACGCTGGGTCGACCCCAGGGTCGACTCAGAAGGTTTGAAATTGGTCCCGTCGGCCCTAAATGGTCTATGATGAAATTTTATGTTTTAGGGCTTAGGTGGCGATTTTTGGTTGGTCTGTTGACATCATTTCTTGGTTTCTAAGGCCTAGATGGATTCTAGAGTGATCTGAAGGCTCTAAATCAAGCTATTCTCCTATAAAAACGCCCCCAAACCTCACTTTCTCTCCACACAATTTCATTCTGCCTATATTCTCCCTCTATAATAAATAAATATAATAATGGCATCGTACTCTGCTGGGATCAAAACTAGAACTAGTGCATCTTCTTCCAAATCTGAATAAGATTAAAAGAGAACTACTGCAACTCTTCTTCTATAATCCAATCAAGGAAAGTGCAGTTATTTTCCAATATGAATTTTAATCATGATCTTGACATAATTATAAAACTGAATCTGAGATTATGCCCTTTTTCTATTTATCTGATATGTTCCTCTGTTTTATTATTCTGTTTGTTCTATATTTCTTCCTCCTTTCTTTCTTTTTGTTTGATAGCCAGGCTACCACGAGCTTGGGCCAGATCTCATAAGAGATGAACGCATAAACGCTAAATTTGGGAAGAATATTGAATAAGGCATATTTGGGCATAATTGATTTGTAACTAATTTGAGGATACAACACATGTTGTAATTCTGGACATAAATTTGAGGCATATTGTATAAGAAGATCTATGACTTGGAAGGAGAGGATTATTGTGACTTAGAACATAGATTGAACTTAGAACATAAATCTGAGACATATAATTGGGCATGTTGTATTTAAAACATAAGGTGTATTTAACATATGTCTTGAGTTTTTAGGCATAAAGAATATTGGACATATGACTTGGGATTTGTGGCGTAAAGTTTAACTGTGAACATGTAACTAATTTGGATGCATAGTACAAGTTGTAATTCAAGATCTAGATCTGGACATACGATATATATTATAGTCTGAAATTTGGAAAAAAGAGAATTAATTTGAATTTAACTTATGTGTAAAGATCCATATTAAGATTGGATAATTATTAAGTGTGAATACACCTAAGCGAGGTTTTTTTGGGTATGTGACATGCATTGTAATCAATGACTATATTTGGCATAATTTATATGTAAGGTTTTTGGAGAATATTATGAACTATGCAAGTTTAACTAAAAATTGGGACATATGTAATATGGTGGATTATGACCATAATTTGGGCATATAAGTTTAGGCTTACCTTATGAATTAGGCAAGATATGTGAATAGGACTTTAAGGAATGTTTAAATCGGCTAAAACTGTTATCTGCTTATTATGTTAAATTTTGCCTAATCTGCTAAACCTATTACCTATTTAATTTGTTGAATTGCCTAAACTGTTACATATGTTGAATCGCCTAATCTGCTAATTTTGCCTAATATGCTAAATCTGTTTAGTTGCGTAATCTGCTAAATCTATTGAACCGCCTGAGCTGCTAAATCTGTTGAACCGCCTGAGCTGCTAAATCTGTTGAAAATCTGAATGATTGTAGTTTGTGTAAAACATGTTAATTTGTTTAATCCGCTGCAACTTGAAAAGAAGTCAAATCTGTTAAATTGACATAATTAGTCTGATATTTGTATAATTTGTAATGGAATAAGCTGGTTAAAAAATATGCTGAGACACGAGGTTAGACTCATGTTTGCGATAAAAGTCTGCCCGGACCCAACCGGCTTAATCAGCAACCGCAAACTGCTAGTCTAATGTGAGAGGTCGTAGGCATAACTAAAATATGCTTAGACACGCGTGTTGGGTAGATAAGGCTAAACCAACTGGACTGATGAACTAGTAAACCTGGTTCGTGAATCTGTAGGCCCAATACAAAGTTAGACAATCTATAAGTATGTTAAAACTATACTTCTGATCCGTTAGTATGAAAACTTGTTGACTTGATTTTCTGGTCTGTGAACTAGTTGATTCTGAACTCTGTAGGCCTAAAACTTATAAACAAGTTAATCTGAAATCTGTTAGTCTGGGGACACAAGGTTAGGAGGGAAAATACTTGTGTCATCTATTGTTTGGGACCCATATTAGTCAGTACCCTTTCTAGTGTCAAAACTATGACCCAACAGTATGTAGGATCCGGGCACGTTTACTGAACTAATTATAAGTGGTTCATTCTGATAATGGCGAGGGGTGTTGATGGTGCGTTCCAACCAGGTCATGTGCGTGCATGGATCCCGGTCTGCCTCTGAGGATGTAAGACGCCGTGACATCTATAAATAGGTCTATGTAATTTAAAGGTTGCCACTTTGGGGAGTGATACACCCTTCTGTGGGGCTGGCACTGGGTATTTATGTATTAGGGAGCCGATCGCTTGGGGTAGATTTAGGTCACACTTAGTTCTGTCTGTTTCCGTTGGGGTACCGTCTATTTCTGTTGGGTGGTAACATCTGTCTGTTTCTGCGTGGTACCGTCTGTTGGGGTGGTAAAGGCCCATTTACTAGTGTACACCTAATTCTAACATTCTGTTTCTGTAGGGATTATTCTGTTTCTATCTCTGATTCCGTTTATGTACCTTCTGTCTGTTGGGGTGATAAAGGCCCATTACTGTTATTCTGTTCCTGTATAGATTATTCTGTTTCGTTTCTGTTTCAGTTTGGACATTAGGGCAACACCTAATCCTGTTATACTAGTATTAGTGCAGAGAAGTAAAATATAAGTAAGAAGCATAACTTGGGCTATATCATTCTGTCTCTTCTGTTTAGCTTAAGTATACCAGTTACTCCTGTTGCTGTTGTCTCTTATCCAGCTTTATTTTCATGTCATGATATTATTATCTGTTCATATGCTGAAAGTCACTGGACTTGCCAGATTTTATGTCTGACCTTGCTTGTTTTCACCTCTTTTCTTTCGTTTCCCCCTACCCTCAGGTTTTTTAGGGTGGGAGTATAGGAGCTTGATTCGGATTTTCTCTGCTTGAAGTACCGCTTGGCCTTGGCTCTATCTTTCCATGGCAGTTTATGTTGGGGATTATGATTTTAAAAACTATGCATTATGAAGGCTTTTGTACAAGGTTGATATTTTGTACTTGAATTCTGATATTGTAATTTGAAAAGATGTAACCAAACTTACTTCGGTTTCTGTTGTAACAAAGTTATTAATTTTTCAAATACTGCTTTATCTATCTTGTAAATTTCTATTCTGCCTACTAAAACGCTCCATCAAAGTTAAGGCATTCCCTTTGTGAGTGACTTAACGGAGGTGGGGTGTTACAGTTATTTGATTCTTGCCATATTTCATTGACTGTAGCCTTATCTTGAATTTTATCTTTGTATACATATATATATTCTCATATATATACATATATTTTCTTTATTTCCTTATATGTACGTTCTTATCCTTTCAAATTTTGAATTTGTATACGTACATATATTTGCATGTTCAGTTTTCCCTCTCTAAAACAAAGATAAAAATTATGCCACCACCAGGGTTCGAACCCCCGACCACCATGTTACAAATCCAATATCTTAACCAA
Source organism: Allium sativum (assembly GCA_030737875.1). Classification (NCBI taxonomy): domain Eukaryota; kingdom Viridiplantae; phylum Streptophyta; class Magnoliopsida; order Asparagales; family Amaryllidaceae; genus Allium; species Allium sativum. Next base: position 261,838,182 of record CM060927.1, on the reverse strand, counting down.
CTAAGCTATGAAGTCTTTTGTTAATAACTCTTAGAACAATAATAATTATTGTTCTCTCCTTACTTTTGTTTTTCATGTTAGTTACAATACTTAAATTAAACCATTACATGAATCTTTTTCTTTTAATATTAATGCATTATGTTTGCAAATCAGTGCATGTAACATATTTACATTGCATGCAACCAATCCTTTCTTTATTTTAATGCATGCATTACATTTTTTTAGTGCATGTATTTATTACATGCAATCCTTATTTTATATTTTAATTTGTTTGTATATATACACACACCCACACACACACACACACACACACACACACACACACATATATATATATATATTTATTTATTTATCTTGTGCATATACAAACTTCTAGGCTTAATAACTTCTTCATATGATATCCGTTTTACGCAAACCAGATTTCTATCTTGACCAAAATTCCGAGACGGACGCAATGGTGATGTCCATTTTACTTAATTCCTGATATTTAAATTAAGTATTTTTATTTTCTCATCTCTTCGATTACACACATTGTTATCGCATTAATTTCCTTACTCTTCAATGTATGAATTAATTTTTCATTATACATCACCATTATTTACCTATCTATGCATATATACATATTTGTACATTTTTAGTTATATTAAAAATGTGGGGTGTTACATTCTCCCACCCTTAAAGAATTTTGTCCCCGAAATTTGATAAGAGTAAAATAGATAATCCCTCGCAATATCCATCCATCCAGTGTGCATCCAATTGTTGCAAACATTGTGCACATGTGCAAAGTGAGATACATCATAGTAAAGTATGTATGCCTAATTTGGATCCACCTATATGTATGCGAATTTTAAAAAACCTTTCAAAACATGATGCTCACATCCTAAATATACTTGCAGTTTTATATGAATGCAATATTCTTGAAAAATCAAAATATTTCTCATCCAAGTTTTCTCATACTCTTATAGAATAAGAGCATGGTTTGCCCAATTATCGCATCCAAAACCCTACCAACCATCATTAAATTCGAAATTTAGAAAAATATAATTTTCTAAATTCGATTTCTTATGTTACAAAAAGATATAAACGGAAGAATTTACATTTTCCGCTGTAACTTTTATAATTTCTTTCGGATTTTTATATAACTATTCTATAAAAACTTCCTACTTTCCTATCCAAGCATAACCACATAAGAAAATTTTCCTTTCTCTTTCATCTTATTTTGGAATAGTTTCGTATTTATTCATCTTTTTCTTAAGATTTCCATTTTCTTTTTTAGTCACATTTGTTGCCTTACAGAATTTATTGTCTCTTGTTAGCTTAGACTTTTCTCTTTCGTAGCTTATTTGACTTAATCCAATTACTTAAGTTTATTATTTCAAATAAGGTTTTCTGTTTTCAACTCAAACAACATCTTACACAGCTACTACGATGGGCCAAGAATCTTAGGACTTTGTCATCTCAGACAATTGCAAGTCCACACAACAGGATCTACCCACTTACTTACCCTTTACTACTTAGTAGCCACTACTAGTCCTTGCTATGCATTACTAGCCTATACTTTTTCTCTCTTTCTCAAGCAACAAACCTAGGTTTCTCAATGCTTATGCATTCTATGGGAATTTTCCATTAGTTTAATATTAGCTAATCCCTGACTGTAAATTGCCAAGAGAGTAATTCCTTAAATATCAACCCCGAAGACCGAAATCAACATCAGATTGACACTCAGAGAATCACTCAACTCAAACAACTCTAGTTGGTTCCAATTGTTTAATTCAAAGCTTTAACTTTCTCTCGTCCTTTTCTAGGCACGAATCCTTACCTACTCCATTCTTTTTGAAACATGGTTTGGCCTCCTTTCTTTTCATTACATTTTTCTTTCAAAAAGTAAAAGTGTTAAAACTTTGTTTTCTTCTCCAAAACTTGTTTCGCAAACCATAAAAACATGCTACAGAATAAAATGCAAAACATTTTTTTTCAAATCACAAGACTGGAGTAGACAAGGACAACTATCGGGCTTACATTGTTTCTAATTACAATATTAATTTAACTACTCGCTATAAGGTGCAGATATATATTCTATTCCTACAACTTATTTTGTCCACCTAACAAAATTTCTTTTACAAAACGCCACACTTTCTTTTCAATCCTTTTATTATAATATGAAAACTAGCGAGCTATATATGCTCTATATTATGCACTTTTTAATGAGAGAGTTCTTTTAAAACATGAAATCATTGTTTTACCAAAGTATACACCACTTTACTTTAAAAACCCAACATGCACTGATATGTCCTTTACGTATTTTTTTAAACATCAAAAATACTTTTAAGATTAAAACTTGAAAAACACCACAAACCCTTTTACAAGTTCAAGTTCTTAAAAGTTTATTATTGGGTTAGACTCAAAGTGGGTCTTTCGACTCAATTAGGCTTTCCTAGGAACTTTCCAAACCAGTTCTCTCAACTATATATATTCCTAATCCATCTTCCACATTTTAGCCTTTTTCTAACTTATAAGGTTTCACTTCTAAACCCACTACTCTGAAATAACAACATTTCAGTTTTAATTCTTTTGGGATATTTTCTTTCTCCAATACCAAATCATATTGTACACTTTCCAATCAAACCACCTAAGGGTCTTAAAATTTCTAGGTTCATTCCTTTAGTGTACAAAATAGCTATCTCAACTATTTCCATTCCTAGTGGGCTACTTTATGGATTTAGGTTTTTATATATAATATATTTATATTTTAAAAATACAAATACGTTCACTCATTATCTCCCAGAGATCACTAAAATGAAGCTCTGCTACCAGATGTAACAACCCGGATTTCGACAAACCGATTTTTTTCAAAAATCCAATCTATCGAAACCCGAGTTGGGGGCTCTGGTATCCTGTAGAAAAAGACAGAGATAAAGAAAACATGTCATAATTCGTAAACATCTTACAGCGGAAGGAATTCAAAGTATAATATACTTTTAATATAGCTTTACCTTATAAAAAATACTTCCTAACCAGTATCCAAACCTTATACCATCTCTGTCATGAACCTAACCTGGAAGTATGTAATGAGGAGGGGGTCAGAACATAAGTCTTGTGTGAGTGGACTTAGAATAAACTTCTATATAATCCTACATATACCGTTCAGTTATATTTTCTTGCTTATTAGGTTATTCGCGATATTAGCTCTCTAGGCTAGACTCATGTCCCACTAGTAGATTAACCTAATACAACGTATATGTAGATACCTCCAACTCGTATAATCATTTCCATGTATATATATTGCCCCTTGCCGTATGTCGTACGAGCTTCATCATGTAAATCTATACTACTTTAGTGTAGTGCCACCATTCTCGAAATCGTTTGGACTACCACTCTTGATCTTGCTAGATTTCGTTTATTACCAAGATCTAATCCAGGGTTTACTATTCAGCTCTTTCTAGATTCAACCAGGGTTTACGCTACCCAGGGCCACCGGGGTTTATGCTACCTATTGAATGCTTTCTAGATCCGACCAGGGTTTATGCTACCTAGGGCCACTAGGGTTTATGCTACCTATCGAACAATGCCCCCTAGTCTAGGACACACTACCCAGAGCGATATATGTTCCTAGACTTTACGTCCCAATCGTGTCGTTAGATATGCTAGATATCTAGTTGCACATGTCCTCTATATGTGTGGCCCGAGTCCCATGGCAGGGCTAATCAAGAAACACGGAACTCGGTCGGGAGCTTTAAGTTATCTGCCGATGCAGATGCTAAGGTCTGTTTTATCAGTATGTGGCTATGGTCCCACTTGACCCCTTCCTCAACTAATGAAAGGCACCCAAGAAAATCAAGAATAAGAAATGTACGCGGGCCATCTATGCCCCACAAACCTATTGGCCACCCTCACCCATAACTAGATAGCAAAGTATATGGTCTTTTGGAGTTCTCCGCCTTTCCACTTGCGTATCACGATTGAATCAAGATGGTAGCTAGACGACGACGTGCTATCACAGGGCTAAACAAGATATCGCCGCCTCACGTTGACCCATCCTAGTCTTTAGGTAGCTTATATTGTAATCAAGGCATAACCTTGGCTCTTCTAACGCATACCTTAACCTCTATGAGCCCAGGAGGATCATCTGCAACCTCACAGAGGGATACCAAGAGTACCCTCACGTCCCCTCGAAGCCGCGTGCTTCATAACCCAGTTCGTTGGAGCATTCTTCATGATCAGATGGACGTTCGCTCCTCCTCGTGTTCTACATGACTTTCTTGACTAAGGTTTACTACTTAGTTCTCTTTATTAAGGTTTACTACTTAGTTTCCTGAATCGTTAGCTTTCTTAACTAAGGCTCGCTACTTAGTTTCCTGAATCGTTAGCTTTCTTAACTAAGGTTTACTACTTAGTCCTCTTAACTAAGGTTTAGTACTTAGTTCTCTTAATCGTTCGTTTTCTTAACTAAGGTTTACAACTTAGTCCTCTTAACTAAGGTTTATTACTTGGTTCTCTTAACCAAGGTTTGATACTTAGTTTCTATTACTTAGTTCTCTTTAACTAAGGTTTGTTACTTAGTTCCTTTTAACTAAGGTTTACTAATGAATTCAAGCATGACTTAAGTTCTCTTTATCAAATGATAGCGTACAGGTGTTTTCCCACATTTCCAGCTTAGATTAACTTATTTCATGGTATAAGTCGTCCCACCCTTCGAGTCTTGTATTACATCTTAAGTCATATTCATTTCTTATCCCTAAGATAAGTTTATCTATTATTTAATCTTATCATTCCCCACTTTTCCTTGCTTTGATACTGTTATATTGGTTAATTTTGCCCATGTGTCCAAGTTGACTTAACCCCCAATCACGTATTTAATTCAACCCACGTACCATGCTAAATTAGTTAAGTGTTCTCTATCAGTTCATGTTGACTTAACCCTCCCATATATCATGTCAAATTGGTTAAGTGTTATCTAGCGACTCACGTTGACTTGACCTACCCATATATCATGTCAAATTGGTTAAGTGTTGTCTAGTGTTTCATGTTGACTTAACCTTACCATACTAGCATGTGTCATTAGCATTAATTAATTACTAATGCGCAACCTCTCACATTAGACCTATTTTTGCGGTCACTGGATGTGTCGGTTGGTTCCGGGCAGGATTACACCATAACTCAATCTAACCTCGGGTTTCAAGCACGTTATGACTAACTTCTCACATTAGAACCTATTATTTGCGGTCACTGGATGTGTCGGGCGGTTCCGGGCAGGATTACACCGCAAACTCATTCTAACCACGAGTTAGCCATGTTTCATGTTTAGCCAATTAACAATTCATGTCTATTCTAGGTGTCATAGGCCAACTATAAATTTACAAGCATGTTCATGTTCATTCTAAATATCAAATGTCAATTACCAATTCACAAGCATGTTCAAGTTCAAGTTATGCCACTATTGTCAATTTTATGTTATGTGTCGAGTTCCATAATTATATAAAAACATGGTTTGTCCAACATATTCCATTTTTAATTATGTTTCTAGGATCTTAACGGCATATCCAATTTTCAAGTCTCAAATTCAAGCTTTACCCAAAAACCCCAATTTAAGTTCATGCTTATAATCCCATTAATAGGCTATACCTATTACTCCAGTTTCCCATACATGTGTTCCTAACAGGTTGCTATCATTCCTCATATGTTGGTTAAGCTTATTCATATGTCAAGTGCTACTTAACCCATTTATACTTTGCTTACACAACCATTCGTGTAATAATCTTTTTACCCAAATTGCCTAATTCATCGATTAAATCTCAAGCTCTTCCCAAATAACTATAATTTACGCGTTGTTGACTTTGGCTCGAAGGTAGCCAAAGTTTCAAAAATAAAAAGGAAGAATAGGGAAGAGGAATAGATTAAGCATACAAATATTATTTTAAATTGCAACATGAATTTTAACTGAGGAATGACGAACGATAATAATACTATTATGCATGAAGTGTATTGTAATCCCACTCATTGATTTAAGAACGGATCCTGAATGCAGGGATCTGATTTCTGAAACTGAAACACTATCCCTTGACGTAGATTATCGATCCTCTAATTTAGATTTGATTCTTAGAGAATAGTTGTTGAAGTCATTGAATTAGCCTTTGATTCTCTACTTGAATTCTAACGAAGAACTTGAGCAGCATAACCCCGTCTTTGATTTATTTTTATATGAATTAGGGAAGAGTATAGGCATAATGAAGATGTGTAGAGAAAACTGTAGCCTTAGGGGTGTTTATATAGGTGCTCAAGACCTTATCGTACACGCAGCGCTGAGTCAACATTGAACCCAGTTAAGAAAATAGACCAGGTTCGTAGATGAATCTAGCCAAATCTTATCGTACACACAGCGCTGAGTCAGCATTGGGTCCCCAAGTTGTTTTGGCGTAGAAATTTGAATTTCAAATGTTTGAATTCTTTTGGCGTAGAAATTTGATTTTTGAACTTTTGAATTTCTGGAATTTATTTAACTGTTTTATTCACATGAAATATTCTTATATGTATACAATTACTCTGCCGACTATTTTACGCGTATATATATACGCAAAATTTTCGTTTTTTTTCAAAATTCAAACGATGTTGCACTGTTATTTGATTCTTGCCATATTTCATTGACTGTAGCCTTATCTTGAATTTTATCTTTTGTATACATATATTTATGCATATATATATATATATATATTCTCATATATATATATACATATATATTCTTTATTTTCTTATATGTACGTTCTTATCCTTTCAAATTTTGAATTTGTATACGTACATATATTTGCATGTTCAGTTGGCCCTCTCTAAAACAAAGATAAAAATTATGCCGCCGCCAGGGTTCGAACCCCCGACCTCCATGTTACAAATCCAATGTCTTAACCAACTGAGCTATGAAGTCTTTTGTTAATAAGTCTTAGAACAATGATAATTATTGTTCTCTCCTTACTTCTCTTTTTCATGTTAGTTACAATACTTAAACTAAACCATTGCATGAATCTTTTTCTTTTAATGTTAATGCATTATGTTTGCAAATCAGTGCATGCAACATATTTACGTTGCATGTAACCAATCCTTTCTTTCTTCTAATGCATGCATTACATTTTTTTCAGTGCATGTATTTATTACATGCAATCCTTATTTTATTCTTTATTTTATATATTTTTTTGTTTATATATATACATATATATATATATATTTCTCTTGTGCGTATACAAACTTCTAGGCTTAATAACTTCTTCATATGATATCTGTTTTACGCAAACCAGATGTCTATCTTGACCAGAATTCCGAGGCGGACGCAATGGTGATGTCCGTTTTACTTAATTCCTGATACTTAAATTAAGTTTTTTATTCTCTCATCACTTCGATTACACACATTTTTATTGGATTAATTTCCTTACTCTTCAATGTACGAATTAATTTTTCATTATACATCACCATTATTTACCTATCTGTGCATATATAGATATTTGTACATTTTTAATTATATTAAAAATGTGTGCTGTTACAGGGGGGGAGGGGGGACGGAAGAAAAGAAGACGAAAGATAAATGGGTCAGATATGAGTCTGGCAACTCCAGTGATTAAAGGATCATGACATGAATAAACTGAACCTAGGACAGCACCCTAGAAATAAGATAATAAAACTGAATATGCTATCGCACTCATTACTGTTTCTCTGCACCCACCTACAAGTGTTTCAACTAGCACCATGTGTTCAAGATAAATGATCCCATTTATCGATCGGCTCCTACTCGTTTACATTTACACTTGTGTCATTCGACCCCTCTTGATTGTAGATATCTGTGCTGGTCCCACCATGGAGTATATCAAATCCTATGTAGGCAACCCGACACAATTCAAGATGCACAGTGTACAACTACTGATGCCCAATGCCTACTTTTTCCACTTCGGAGTCTGTGCACGCCCGCACTCCATCGTAACCTACACTGACGCACCACCCACCGTTGTTTTGACCACTTATAATCAGTATAGTAATCGTGCCCCACCCTGCCTAGCTCAGGGTACCATGGTACATCTATGTGGGTTACTGCTGAAATGAGTCCCCGTTACTCGGGTTTCCTAATCAACATGTTAAAATGGTTAAGTGTTCTCAAATTAACCTAACCCCATCCATCAGTTTAGTTAACATGTTATATTGGTTAAGTCTTGCCTTAATTAACTTAACCCCACCATTCCTATCTTAGCTTTAATTCATTCATTAAAACACCAACCACTCACATTAGATATGTATTGTTGCGGTCGTTGGATGTGCCGGTCAGTTTCGGGCAGTCTTACACCGCAACTCAATCTAACCTCGGGTTCTTTTAGGCCTAATGCGCTAACCTCTCACATTAAATCTATATTATTACGGTTGCTGGATGTGCTGGGCGGTTTCGGGCAGTCTTACATCGTAACTCAATCTAACCTCGGGTTAGGCATATTCGTCTTTTAACAAATTTACATATTTACCCTTTATATTTATATGTAAATTATCTACAATTATTGCCATTCAAGTAATGCCTCATTTACCCTCTAAATCATGTTCATAATTTTTAGGTATATAGATTATATCATTTCATGCTACTAATCATTTACATGATTATGAGCCAAACTATTCCAATAATATGTAGCTTAATGTTTTCCCAATGTTACCCCCGTTATACGTTGGCATAATTTACATAGAACGTTAGGCTCGCAACTTAGCCTAACTCATAAACAAAAGGGAAAAGAAAGGAGTATGTACCATTCCAACAACATAAAATAATATGGATCTAACTAAACATGTATCATATAAATTTGGCATAGAACAATGAACTTGCATTTTAGATCCAATTAACATGAATCTTAAGCATATGATTGGGAATTTACATAGAATTACACAAATCCAATTAGGCATGTAAATGTGAACTTGTTGTATATAACGGTGTTGTATTCACAATTATATGATTTTTGTTTGATGATAACAAACAAATATAATTTATTTTAAATGTGTTTGTTATTATACTGTTTCATATATAGATCACAAACAGGAATATAATATTTATATTTAAATAAAATATGACTGTACAGAAATTCAAATATTCACACCGTATTTTATTTAAATATAATATATTTTATTTCAATATTTGAAACAGTACAGATTTATAACTCCATTATTTATATATTCTTCACATGACATTGTACTTGTATATAAACTGAATACGATAAACAAATTTGCTTGAACACATTTTTGAGCACCATAAAATAATATTTTATTTCAAACAAATTTGTTTAATACAAACATCAATACAATTCTGTTGTTACACGGCTCCGCACTATAACACTCTGTCTATACATCTCATATATATACAATCACTCAGTTTACATTTCAATTTATAGACACATTGACACTGATACATTGACACGTCTTCATATTTTCTTCATCTTCAATCTTCTGTCTTCATAACTCGGTCAGTCCAGTCTTCATACCTGTCATATACAGAAACAAACACATGCGAATATAATTTTTTATTTTGAAAATTTATTTGCCTCAGAATTTCGGTGTGTTTCTCATCATTTTTCTGACTCGATCTGATTTATCCGACTGTGTCTAGATAGTTTGTGATATTCACAGTGATACACTGTAAATACCACAAGGCAGACAACATATATATATATATATATATATATATATATATATTAATGTAGGAACAGAAAATCTCTTCTGAATGGCTGCATATACACACGTGTATATATACACGTGTGCACTACCACGCCAATTCAGTTTGCAACCGAGGAGTAGCCACGTGGACCTTCTCAACTCAGTGCACATGAAAACAAAGTCAACACATCTCAAAGTACAAAGCAAATTTCAAAGAGAAAACATGGAAGCATGGATTGCATAATATGCAACAAGTCAGGTGTGCAAGTATACATGGCAGGTCAAACACATGAGCATGCACAAGCAATGGTGAAGCAAGAGTGAACATGCACTCAGAAATAAAATGGAGCATGTATATCAGAAGCATAAAATGCTTGGAAATGGTTCAGCTTCAAGCCACATATGTAACTCAACAATGCACAAGCAATTCAACATTCAAATCAAGCATGCAGAAGTAATATGGTGCATGGAAAGTGATCGAGTAAGTACATGTACAAGCAACATGTCTATGCAGTGTGATTACAATAGTTGGTTGGTGTACAATGGTGCATGCAAAGTAAATATGCATATATAAGCATGGGTACATGAATGGGGTCAACAAGGCAGTATGCAAATCACTGCATATATACTACAACAAACCGATTTCAGCATGAATATAGGAGTTCATCATATCATTCACAATTGAGTGACAAATCAAGTGATATAGTGGCATGTATATGTTAAGCATGTTCAAGACTAAGCAATTATGTACATGCAGCAACTTCAGAGCATACAGCAGGTTCATGTATACAAGTAATGGATGGTGCAGCCAACATGTTCAAGCCCAGTGCAAAGCATATATGTTTTCAGCCATCAAACTCAACACAAAGTTCAAATGGTCGAGCTTATGTAACAAAGGCAACATGAATGACTCAGTTTTAAGGTGAATGCTTACAAGTCAGATAAATACAGTATGGTGATGCTATACATGTAAGCATGCAAGAGAAACAAAGCTACAGGAGTCAAGACAAACTTGCATATTTGATTGGAAACAAGTTTTTCAATCAGAAAAACAATTTTAGAATTTTACAGTGGAGCATAAAGGAATAAAAGCATTTCATGATTTCATTCTTGGCAACATTTTCACTCAAAGTTTTGAAATCAGAAAATCAAGTTTGGCAAATAACAATTCAATCTTGGCCTCAATCATTCCAGAAATGGCACAATCAAATTCAAGAGTTCAGACAGATAATTTTGGAAATCAAACACAAAATTTGCAAATCAATTTTCAAGGGGCCACAAATTTTGTTTCCAGAAATATAATGAAACAGTAACATAAATGTTGGACAAGAAACATTGTTTTGTTGATCAGTTTTTACAATACAAATTCATTTCGAGAAAGTCACAAAGTTCCCATTTTTCATCCACCAATTTATGAGTCATCAATGAAAGGTTTCCAGAAATATTAAAATCATTTTCAAGGGGCTGATTTAATTAAGGAAATCGCAACAAATCAGTGTGGACAAATATATATGGCAAGATTCATAAAGGGGAGAATATCAAGTCTAGATTCATCAACAAATTCCCAACAAACTTCAAAGTCGTTCCATTTTCAAGGCACCATATTTCAACAATCACGCAAGCCATTCAATCGAAGAAACAAAAGAGGAAACCACAAATTATCCGTTGAAGTCATTAATATGAAATCAGAGGCAAATTAGGATTTTGTAATCCTACTTAACACCAATACATCACTGGCAAGGTGCGCATCGAATCAAAACAACAACAATTTCAAGCTTAAAAATAAATTCAGAGAAACTCACGAGTTTTCAGAGGGATTCGATCTCGTTCCCAAATCTTTGAACAAGAGGGCAGCAACAATCGAAGCCAGACTGAAGAACAATATCAATTTCATCATCGAATCTACCTGGATTTGGGACGATTTCAAAAACGCTAGGAGCGCCGCCATGTTTTTGAAGAAACAAAGTGAACGGGTTGCAAATGGGCCTGCCAAGAAACCAACTTCCTAAATAGAAAAGGGATGACCCCTTTTTAATTTAACTCCCAAGGGTTTTCTTTGTTTATTTTGTTTTTGTATTATTTTGTTTTTTTGTTTTGCTTTTCCATCTGTAATTTCAAACAATTAGTTCTAGAGTCTGTAAAATTCTAGGGATTCAGTCAGGGTGTTGACTGACAGTTGACAGAGTCTGTAAAATCTGAGTTACTAGTTACGGGGTCGTAATCAAGGGAAATTTGATCGAGGGGACATCGATCAGTCTAGGTTTTTGAGCGTAGGGTTAGAATAGGAGCGAGAGTCGCGAGTGTGCATGGTCTTGTAAGCGGTGTCTGTTCTATTACCTAGTAGAAACCTTAGGAATGCAGCAGTAGGCAGGATTTTGCCGAAGCTAGGTATATCTGCGTGTGGTTTATTTTCTGCATTTCTGTTTCTGCTATATTCTGTTATTTGTTTATTATATATATCCCGTTAGATTTTTAATTCACCTAAAAACTGTGTAAACCCTATTCACCCCCCCTCTAGGGTTAATCTAGATCCAACAGAACTTGCATTTGAGTTGGATCAAATTAACATAGATCTAAACATATAAGAATGAAGATCTAAACATATAGGCATATATGACTTAGCCTAAAAACTTGTATGTAACATAACATGAAAGAATCACCAAACTTATATATATAACATGATAGGTTCATCGCTAAATTGATATTCAACATGATAGGTTCATCCCAATTTAACATACAATATGATTAGTCCAATAAACCATAATAGACTCATATGCATATATGATAGAATTGTCACAAGAATAGGCATGAATCAGCATAACCATTATCTTACAACTAGGCACAGTTCTAGTTTCACTTCATTACAAATCATGACTTTTAATTGTTCGCATCTAAAGAATAACTGAACTTACAAACAAAAAAAAAATCTTGTTTTATGGTATCCGTTTTCTGAAACTAAAAAGCTATCCCTTGACGTAGACCATCGATTCTCTAATTTAGATTTGATTCGTAGCTTCTAACTTGCTTTCTAGTTTGCTTCCTAGTTGGAGAAGAATGGCGGCTATGCTAGGTCGACCATGGATAGCATGACGTCTCCTTGGAATGAAATTATGTGGTTTAGGGTTGAGGGTTGGGGTTGTTTATATAGAAGTTCAGATTTATGTGAGCCGTTAGATCAACCTAGGAGAAATCAAAACCATCCAGACTAGATAGAGCTATCCAGAAATTGCCACCTATGCCCTAATGACTCGGCAACAAGTCATAAATTGTCACTGTTTGGATCTGGATGAGACGGTCGACACCCCAGTCGACACCCCTCTTGGGGGGGCCGACACCTATGTCTACCCCCCCCCCCGGGGGGGTCGACCCCTGCAGGCGGGAATTTTCCCGCCCAGTTGATTCATGTGATTTTGAAATTCGAACTGCTTATTTATTTATTTATTTATTTATTTTTCTATATAAACATGAAATCTTCTGAACTCCATAACTTTTCATACGGAGTCCAATTCACGCAAACTCGGACTCTATCTCAAGCAGAATTCCGAGAAAACACAATGGCATAACCGTTTCCCTTAATTCTCGCTTTTACCATTAAGTATTCTTTAATTTGTTACTTTAATAAACATAGAAAGTACATGTTGTTACATTCTCCCCTCCTTAAAGGATTTTGTCCCCGAAATCTTTAAGTCAAAAAGAATGTATATCCTACCATCCAATCGTCCATCTACACAACCATCAAACACTGGCATCCATTATGCTTAAAAAGATTTCTAATGCTTTCATGACCGTATGCATTGTGTGTGTATATGTCCTTGTCTAATGCAAAATCAGGCGGTCTACTGATTCAGTTGAACTCCTTAACGCAAATTATGTCAGTGCCATGAGTCCATTATGTATGCAATTATTCCTAATCATACTTTCTACATGAGTGCACAATCATTCATTCAAATGCAATGTCCATATGATAACACACCAAGTTTCAATCCATATACAAATACATATATGCATATGCAATATGAAAGTGACTGAGCTGATCTAGTACTTAATGTGTGTGTATATATGCATCAACGAGCAACCACTAGCAACCATCAACCATAACATGTTTCAAATACTTGTTTACATCCATCGGTTTCTACCTAAGGATCAAGAATAGGACCTAGGATACATACTTTAAAGATAGATATAAGCATGCATAAACTTATGGAAAAGAGATCAAGGATGTACCCTCAAAAAGAAAAGGGTAGGCGACGCGTATCTTGTCTTCAGTCTCCCAAGTCGCGTCTTCTTCAGTGTTACTCCATTGAACTTTAACAAGCTTGACTTCATGGTTGCGTAGCTTTTTGACTTCTATCCTTATGATACGAGTTGAAACTCTCCTCACCAATGCTTCTCGTTCCACTTCTACTTCCTATAGAAGGCTTGGCTCCACAACTTCCACAGACTCATGTAAGCACTTTCGAAGTTGAGAAACATGAAAAACATTATGAACTCCAGCCAGTCTTTCGTGTAGCTCTACTCTGTAATCCATTGTCCTAATCCTCTCAACGATAGGAAATGGTCCTACAAATCTTGGTGCTAACTTTCCTACGAACCCAAAGCGAATGACATTCCTCAAAGAAGATACTTTAAGGAACACACTATCTCCAACCTCAAACTCAAGGTCGGACCTTCTTTTGTCTACGTAGGACTTCTGTCTATCTTGGGCAGTTTTCATTCGTCTTCGTATCAAGTCCACTTTTTCTGAAGTTTCTCTGATCATGTCTGGCCCAAGTATAAGCTTGTCTGTAGACTCCCACCAACAAGTTGGTGATCGGCATGGTCTTCTATATAAAGCTTCGAAGGGTGCCATGCCTATTGTGGCTTGATAGCTATTGTTGTAGGAAAACTCCACCAAAGGAAGATGATTCTCCCATGTCCCTCCAAAATCAAGAATGCACGGTCTTAAGAGATCTTCTATTACTCTGTTCACCCTTTCCGTCTGACCATCGGTTTGAGGGTGATAGGCAGTGCTTAAGCATAGCTGTGTGCCTACAGCCTCTTGCAAACTCCTCCAAAACTCACTCATAAAGAGAGGATCTCGATCACTCACTATACTTGAGGGTATCCCATGGATCAAACTATTTCTTTAAGATAAATAGACGCTAGAGACGAGGCAGTTATTCTACTCTTAACAAGTATAAAGTGAGTGCTTTTAGTGAGCCTTTCAACTATAACCCAAATACTGGTATTGCCACTTCTTGACCTAGGCAACCCATCAACAAAGTCCATCGAAATGCTATCACATTTCCATTGTGGGACCTCTAGAGGATGAAGCAAACCACTAGGCTTCTTCTGCTCCGCCTTGACTTGTTGGCATATCAAGTACTTAGAGACGAACTCAGCTACATCCCTCTTCATGCCATTCCAAAAGAAAACCCTTTTTATGTCTTTATACATCTTGTCACCACCTGGGTGTATGGACAATTTAGAATGGTGTGCTTCTTCGAGAACCATCTTCACCAAATCTCCTGCTTGTGGGATGCATAGTCTTCCATCCTTCCTCAACCAACCCTTATCATCGATGGAGTATCTATTGATGTGACTAGAAGTCACACCCCTAATCATATCAACTAGCTGAGGGTCTTTACGTTGCACGGTTCCTATTGAGTCCAAAAGTGTAGGCCGTACCTCTAGCGATGCTAACAAACCAAGTACAAATTCAGAGGAGGGTCTAAACTCAAAGTTTGCTATGTACTCCAAGCTTTGCCTTTCTATAAAGAGAGGACTTAAGGTCAGCTTCTTTCTACTCAAGGCGTCTGCTACTACATTGCTCTTACTAAGGGTATAGGAAATCTCAAAATCATATGAGGTAAAGAACTCCATCCACCTTTGTTGTCTTAAGTTAAGATCTTTCTGTGAGAAAAGGTGTGACGGCCCGCCCCGCACCAACCGGCATTTCCTTTGAAAGTGCGCTGTACACATGCCCGACTAGCATGGAATGGTCGCCAAAGAAAGGAAAGAATAGAATAAACTAATTGAAAACTTGTAGAATGTCTCACGGCGCATGGAACAAAATATAATAATAATATACTTGACATAAAACAAGTGAGACAGTGCATAAGCTGATAACTAAAACCAACATCAACATCATCATCAGAGTAGTGGAAATCCAAATACAGCTTATTACAATTTTAAAACTGTCTCTAAACAAAAGGAAGAAAGGTACAATACTAATGCCCAAAGTAGTGACCGCAGCAACACAGGGAGAATATATATATATATATATCATATGTGGAAGCCTCCTGCTCGTCTCCGGTACAACTACTCGTGCATACCACCTAACCTGTCTCTAGTCTGCTCATGAGAGCACCCAGAGTAATAAGAAGAGACATAAAACTCTGGGTCAGACAAAAAGTCTGGTATGAGCGATAAGCAGCAAACAGAAAAATAACAGGTATACTAAACCATACCTGAACCTGGACCTGCAACCAAAGAGTTAGCACTACAAACCGTACAATACTCTAAGGTGCCACTAAACAGATGGTGTAAAGATAACGGGGGTGGGGGTGTGCATGTCATAATGATGGCAAACAAATCAAACATAGCAACCATCCTCACATCTCTCACTTAGTGCGTAAAGCATACAATATCTACCGCTTCGATCACTAGACCCATTGAAGTAGTGACGAAGTTCAACTTGTACAACTACTGCTACTACCAAGCTCACCCCATGGAGTCATGACCAAACCTTTACAAATGACCCCACTTCATTTGTCTATAGCTTTTTAGTCGTACCTAGGCCACTGTGGACCTGAATCCGTTCATGTACCCCGTACACATTGTGATCCAAAGTTATAGACATCAACAACTCCTTAGCACACGTCCCGCAGCAAAGCCCAACTCATGAAATCGACTCGTTTGTTCCCAACTGGATCCTGAGTACAAACTTCCTATTTGGACTACCTTTGCATCTCGGGTTTTGGTCTCCTCCTTCTTCCTCGGATCGTTATTCATTTCCTCACTTCACTTTGCTTTAGGTCGTGGTCATCAGCTCCTCGGTTCGGATCGGAATACCCCATACGGGTCGGGTCGTGCTCCTCTAGCTCGTGACTCATCGTTAGGTCCTACTCGTGATGCAACGCCATTGGTTTGGAGTCCACGAAGCGGCTCGGATCACCCCCTAGAGTGGTTCGGGTTGGGGTAGCTTCATGCTTACGAAGGCGGATCGGGTCGGGTGGTGTGAGCAGCTCACGTGGAAGGCGGTTCGGATCAGAGGACTTCAGGTCGTGGCCCAGCATCAGTTCGTGATTCTCCTTGGCCATTGGTTCCTTAGCTCCTGAAGTAGTTCGTGAGTGGCATCGGTTCGGATCGGAGCTCCTTCTCACCAGCGGGTCGGATCGTGGAGCTTCCAGGCAAGCGGGTCGGTTCGTACTCCCCCCCCCCCTTCGATCCGGTTCGGGCAATTTACTGCACTTCTTTCCAGCGACTGTTTATGCCATTCGACGGTGTTTTCAACCAATCTAACACTTTTAGACAATCACAAATCATACCATACAGCCATAGCGACATGTACAGTCAATCATAAACACCAAAACAACTACTATAGCATGTAAAATGGATCAAACATAGCCAAAACCTCGTATTTTCCCTTAAGCATGTTTAAGCAAAACTAACGGTAGGATTAACAAAACTTAGCCAAATCAACCCAAACTTCTAACAGAAGTATAAAACAATATTTCAGAATTTATAAATATTTTTCCAGAATTTATTAATGTATAAATTCGCTAATTATCACTAATCACCTTAATTAACTGTAATTAGTGTCAAAACAATGCTAATCACTCACCTTGGCCACAAATAAAACTAAGATCTAAAATAAATCTCTGTTTGGCATGAATACTGATGTCTAACAGCAGCTCTAACCTTGCTTTGGTGCTATTCCTCCTTAATTTAAAGTAGTTTCTGCCAAAACTTGATTAAGAAGTGATTAGAGATGTATTTAGATGTTGGAGGCCATTGTTAGGTTAAAGAGGGTTTGTGGCGGCTGGAAAATGAGTGAAAAACCGAAATACTAACCCTAGCAGCCCTTAAATACCTCTAATCCCGAAATTCCCCTTTGGGCCTAACTGTTAATCACCTGGTTAAACCCATTTAAGCTGTTTTTCACATAATTTTTTTCAGCCATATCTCCCAAACGGTGAGTCCATTTGGCTAATGTGACCACTCTACGGATTGTAAACCATCATCCGGAGCCAATGGAAGTGGTTTCAGGTCAAAATTCCTTTCCAGTTAAAAGTTACGGTCAAAACAAGATCAGCTAGGGGCAAAACAGTCATTTAAAAATCGGTAGAAATCATGGACATGGGAAATGACCCCAATAGTCGTCTCCCAAAGTTACATGACCATACGACTTCGTATGTGAAAGAAATAAATATTCTATGATCCTTCGATGCGTAGAATGCCGGTCGTTACACTCTCCCCCCTTAAGAAATTTCGTCCTCGAAATTCCTTAACCCAGAACATACAAAGGATCCCGCATGCCTACCAATCATATATAACAATCAAACATGTAAACCAAATGAAACAAACCTATCCTGGCATGCGGAAAGACTAAATCGAAACTGAAACCTTACCAGGCGAAGAGTTCTGGATGCATTTTCCTAATGCTCTCCTCTGTCTCCCAAGTACAGTCATTCTCATTCCCGCCTCACTGAACCTTGACTAATTTCACTGCCTTCCTTCGAAGCTACTTCGTATCGTTGCCAACAATACGCATAGGCCTGCGGTTCCCAACCGCCTCGGGTTCAGCTTCGACATCATCCAACTGATCAGGTGAAATAGTCACTTCTGGGTCGTGTACGAACTTCCTTAAGTGGGAAACATGAAATACGTTGTGAACTCCTGCCATCTTCTGTAGTAATTCAACTTTGTATGCCAAATTCCCAATTTGCTCTAGAACTGGGAATGGACCAACAAATCTTGGTGCTAACTTGCCTCTCTAGCCAAATCGTATCACGCTCTTCAACGGAGAAATCTTGACAAACACCAAGTCGCCAATGGAGATCTTTAATTCTCTTCTCCTCTTATCAGCATAACTCTTCTGCCTATCTTGGGCAGCCTTCATTCACTGTTGGATAATCTTAATCTTAGCTGAAGTTTCTCTTATCACATCAGGTCCAAGCATAAACTTCTCACCAGTTTCTACCCAACATAATGGTGAGTTGCACGGTCTTCTGTACAAAGCTTCAAACGGAGCCATACCGATACTGGATTGATAACTATTATTATATGCAAACTCTACTAGATGCAAAAAGTCATCCCATGATCCACCGAAATCCAATACATAGGCTCTTAAGAGATCTTCTAACACTCGATTCACCCTCTCTGTCTGTCCGTCGGTTTGAGGATGATATGTGGTACTGAGATGTAGTTCTGATCCCAACGCCTCTTGTAAGCTCTTCCAAAATCCACTAGTGAACAACGGATTTTGGTCACTCACAATGCCTTTAGGTATTCCATGAAATCTCACTACCCACTTTATATACGGTTCCGCTAATTTAGTTGTCGTCCTGTTTGACTTGACGGGTATAAACCTTGCACTCTTAGCCAATCAGTCCACAATCACCCAAATGCTATCATGGCCCGATCTAGTCCTTTGTAACCCATCAATGAAATCCATTGACACTTGTTCCCATTTTCATTTTGGAATTTCTAATGGTTTTAGCAAACCACTAGCTTCTTTTGCTCAGCTTTAACTAGCTGGCAATTCATGCATTTGGATATAAATTTCCCAACGTCTCTTTTCATCCCTTCCCAGTAGTAGGTCTGCTTCATGTCTCGGTACATCTTGTTACCACCGGGGTGTATAGTCAGTTTTGAGTGATGACATTCTCTAAGCACTTCATCTCTCAATCCATTGACATTGGGTACAACTAGTATTTCATTCTTTCTAAGCCATCCATCTTGATCAAGCCCATACTTGTTCATCTCCTCCTTGATACCCATCTCTAACTTGGAGATGACTTCTAATAAGTTAGGATCGTTCCTCTGACTGGAACCAATCTGCTCAATCAAAGTGGGTGTGATCGTCAAACATGCTAATATTTTTGGATCCAATTTGCACTTTGGTCTAAAATCATACCCAGCGATGTACTCCAATTGCTACCATTCTAGAAACACAGCCCCTAAACTGGCATGTCTTCTACTCAGTGCATCAGCTACTGCATTGCCCTTTCCTGGTGTGTATGCAATATCGAAATCATAGGAAGCTAAGAATTCTAACCATCTTTGCTGTCAGAGATTTAGATCCTTCTGAGAGAAGAGATACTTTAATGATTTATGATCAGTAAACAACTCGAATCTTTCTCCCAAGAGTTAGTGTCTCCACATCTTCAATGCGAACACGATCGCTGCCTATTCCAAATCATGGGTAAGATATCTTTTCTCATGCAGTTTCAATTGCCGACTTGCATAAGCTACAACCCTACCTCCTTGCATCAATACAGCACCTAGTCCGGTACCACATGCATCCGTATATACCGTCATCTCTTCATTCCCCTTAGGAATGACTAACACTGGTGCACATGTCAACTTTTCCTTTAGACCCCTGAACGCATTCTCGCACTTTTCGTCCCAGACGAAAGCTTGATTCTTCTTGGTAAACTAAGTTAACGGTGCTGCTATCTCGGAAAAGTCTTGGATAAACTTACGATAATATCCAGCCAATCCCTAGAAACTTCGTATGTCCGTTGCATTCTTGGGCGTAGACCAATCTTGTACCGTAGCCACCTTCGGAGGATCCACGGCAATACCATTCTCTTAAACAACATGGCCCAAGAATATCACTTCCCTCCTCCAGAAGTGACACTTAGAAAACTTTGCATTCAATTGGTGTTTTCCCAACACCTCCATCACTATTCTTAAATGTTCCATGTGTTCTTCTTCTGTCCTCGAATAGACCAAAATATCATCCACGAACACAAGGACAAACTTATTCAGCTGATCTCTGAATACCCTATTCATAAGATCCACAAAATATGCTGGGGCATTGGTCAGCCCGAATGGCATGACCAACCACTCATAAAATCCAGACGGCGTCCGAAATGTCGTTTTAGCTATACTCTCAGCTTCCACTCTAAGCTGATGAAAATCTGTCGCGAGATCCAACTGAGAGAATACTCTCGCGCCACTCAACTGATCAAACAAATCATCTACCCGCGGTAGAGGATACTTGTTCTTCCTCGTCGCTTTATTCAACTCGCGGTAGTCTACACACAAACGAAGGGAACCATCCGCCTTGGTAGCAAACACAACTGGTGCTCCCTATTCAGAAACACTCCTTCTGATAAATCCCTTATTCAAAAGATCGCTGACTTGCACCCCGAGCTCTCGCTGCTCCCTTGGTGCCATACGACGAAGTGGCATCACTATAGGTCTGGCATCTTTCACTAAATCAATACGGAACTCAATCTCTCGGTGTGGTGGAAGCCCGGTCACTTCCTCAAAAACGTCCGGATACTGGCCAACCACGGGCAAACCTAACAACTCGCTATGCGTGATGTCGAGGGAATTTAGAAAACTAGCCATTACCCCATCACCGGGTAGACCACCAAACACTACCCTCCGCCCATCATCCGCTCTAGCTGTCACCAAAAAGCCCTCACAGTCTACCACCACCCCGTATCTTTGGAGCCAATCGACTCCCAAAAATATTCCAAATCCAGTAAAGCCCAAAATAAAGCAATCACAAACAAACATGCATCCATGACTCGATAAGACCACATTACGACAAATCATGCTAAGGTTAGTCGAACCACCAATCGGGTTCGTCACTACTTAAGGTCTATCGAAAATCTCGGGCTCCAATCCTAACCTATCTAACAGGTCACTAGTTATGAAAGAACTGGAAGCCCCAGTATCAAACAAAACTCTAACAGGAACATCATAAATGGAATGCATACCTTGAATAACAACATTCTTTCCCTTCTCCGCCGTTGTTGGGGCATTCGACGAAGAAGGAACAACACTAATAGCATATGATTTCACGATCTACTTCTCTTTAGGGGGTTGCGGACACTTATCCTTGTGGTGTCCCGCTTGGCCACAGTTGAAGCACTTCCTATCCGCTGGCTTGGCCCGGTAATTACTAGCATAATGGCCCTTCTTACCACAGCTGAAGCACTCAACATCTTTCTTCTTCTTTTGGCCATCCTTATTCTGGTTCTGCTTCCTCTTATTCTGAGAACCATTCTTGCCTCCACCGCTTGCTTGCGGCTTTGGCTCCTCTGCTGGGATTGCGTCATTAGCCCTAGCTTCCAGGTATCTTCTGAACCAGCCAGGTACCGGTACGCCCTCTGGAAGGTTAAGATCCCTAGACATGCTGAAACTAAAAAGAAAAGATTCAAAACAAATGATAGAAAGATAGTGCATATGGCTTTAGGGATTATGCCTTTTAAAATAAAAACAACACTTTTTCTTGAAAATGCTTCTTTAAATTTCTTTTTGAAAATTAGTTTCCAAAATTTTTATCTGATCTGGCAACCATTAGCTCTGATACCAAGTGAAACACCCCACCTTCGTTAAGGTCACTCAAAAAGGGAATGCCTTAACTTCGGTGGAGCATTATAGGTAAAAGATACTGATAATTTAAAAGACAGACATATAAACAGCGGAAAAAAACTAAATTTATTTCATAAGTACGTGGTTCAGTCAAAACATTACAACAACTGTCTCAAACCAACTTCCAAATCATTACAACAAAATCTCTGTCTTGATTAAAACATAAAGAAGCATATAATAACAATAAGGCAACATAAATCCCCAATAAGAGTGTATCCAAAGCTATAGCCCAGGGAAAGAGAATCCAAACAATACATCTACTCTCTTCAAGATGGAAATGGTCCGAACTAAGCTGAAGTATCCTAAGCCATAGCCCAGTGATTTTTTAGCATGTAAGCAGGAAAAAGGATCATGACATGAATAAACTGAACCTAGGGTATCACCCTAGAAATAAGATAATAAAATGAATATGCTATCGCACTCATTACCTTTTCTCTGCACCCACCCACAAGTGTTTCAACTAGCACCATGTGTTCAAGATAAATGATCCCTTTTATCGATCGGCTCCTACTCGTATATGTTTACCACTTGTGTCATTCAGCCCCGCTTGATTGTAGATACCCGTGCAGGTCCCACCATAGGGTGTATCAAATCCTATGGAGGCAACCCGACACAATTCAAGATGCACAGTGTAGAATGATTGATGTCCAGTGCCTGCTTTCTCCACTCTGGAGTACGTGCCCGCCCGCACTCCGTCGGAACCTACACTGACGCACCACCCACCGTTGTTTTGACCACTTATAATCAGTCCAGTAATCGTGCCCTACCCTGCCTAGTTCAGGGTACCATGATACATCTATGTGGGTTACTGCTGAAATGGGTCCCCGTTACTAGGGTTTCCTAATCAACATGTTAAAATGGTTAAGTGTTCTCAAATTAACCTAACCCCACCCATCAGTTTAGTTAACTGGTTAAGTATTGCCTTAATTAACTTAACCCTGCCATTCCTGTCTTAGCTTTAATTCATTCATTAAAGCACCAACCACTCACATTAGATATGTATTGTTGCGGTTGCTGGATGTGCCGGTCGGTTCCAGGCAGTCTTACACCGCAACTCAATCTAACCTTGGGTTCTTTTGGGCCTAATGTGCTAGCCTCTCACATTAGATCTATATTGTTACGGTTGCTGGATGTGCCGAGTGGTTCTAGGCAATCTTACATGGTAACTCAATCTAACCTCGGGTTAGACATATTCATCTTTTACTTAATTTACATATTTACCCTTCATAATTATATGTTGATTGTCCACAATTATTGCCATTCAAGTCATGCCCCATTTACCCTCTAAATCATATTCATAATTTTTAGGTATATAGATTATACCATTTCATGCTACTAATCATTTACATGATTATGAGCCAAAACTATGCCAATAATATGTAACTTAATGTTTTTCCCAACGTTACCCCCGTTATACGTTCGCATAATTTACATAGAACGCTAGGCTCGCAACTTAGCCTAACTCATAAACAAAAGGGAAAAGAAAGGAGTATGTGCCATTCCAACAACATAAAATAATATGGATCTAACCGAACATGTATCATATAAATTTGGCATAGAACAATGAACTTGCATTTTAGACCCAATTAACATGAATCTTAAGCATATGAACGGGAACTTACATAGAATTACACAAATCCAATTAGGCATGTAAATGTGAACTTGCATTTGAGTTGGATCAAATTAACATAGATCTTAACATACGAGAATGTAGTCTAAACATATAGGGCTATATGACTTAGCCTAAAAACCTGTATGCAACATAACACGAAAGAATCACCAAACTTATATATATATATAACATGATAGGTTCATCGCTAAATTAATATTCAACATGATAGGCTCATCACCAATTTAACATATAACATGATAAGTCCAATAAACCACAATAGTCTCATAGGCATATATGATAGAACTGTCACAAGAATAGACATGAATCAGAATCACCATTATCTTACAACAAGGCACAGTTCTAGTTTCTCTTCATTACAATCATGACTTTTAATTGTTCACATCTAAAGAATAACTGAACTTACAAATAAAACAAAAATCTTGTTTTTTGGGATCTGTTTTCTGAAGCTGAAAAGATATCCCTTGACGTAGACTATTGATTCTCTAATTTAGATTTGATTCATAGTTTCTAACTTGCTTTCTAGTTTGCTTCCTAGTTGGGGAAGAATAGTGGCTATGCTAGGTCGACCATGGACAACATGACGTCTCCTTGGAATGAAATTGTGTGGTTTAGGGTTGAGAGTTGGGGTTGTTTATATAGAAGTTTAGATTTATGTGAGCCGTTAAATCAACCTACGAGAAATCAGAACCATCCAGACTAGATAGAGCTATCCAGAAATCGCCACCTATGCCCTAGTGACTCAGCAACAAGTCAGAAATCGTCACTTTTTGGATCTGGGCGTGGGGGTCGACCCCTAAAGGGGGGTCGACACCCCAGTCGACACCCCTCTTGGGGGGTCGACACCTATGTCGACCCCCAAGGGGGAGTCAACCCATATAGGAGGGAATTTTCCCGCCTAGAAAATTCGAACTGCTTTTTATTTATTTAATTTTCTGTTTAAACATGAAATCTTCTGAACTCCATAACTTCTTCATACGAAGTCCGATTCAAGCAAACTCAGACTCTATCTCAAGCAGAGTTCCGAGATGAACGCAATGGCGTAACCCATTTTGTCTTAATTCTCACTTTTACAATTAAGTATTCTTTAATTTGTTACTTTAATAAACATAGAAAATACAGGGTGTTAGAGCAGCCTTCATTTGTTGTTGAATAACCTTGATCATATCTGAAGTTTCTCTTATTACATCTGGCCCAAGCACAAATTCCTCACCGGTTTCCAACCAGCATGATGGTGAGTTGCACGGTCTTCCATACAAAGCTTCAAATGGAGCCATACCAATACTGGATTGATAACTATTATTATATGTGAATTCAACCAGATGTAAATGGTCATCCCACTATCCTCCAAAGTCTAATATAGAGGCCCTTAAGAGATCCTCTAATACACGATTCACTCTCTTTGTTTGACCGTCGGTTTGAGGATGGTACGCGTTACTGAGATGTAATTCTGACCTTAAAGCCTCTTGTAAGCTCTTCTAAAACCCACTAGTAAATAACAGATCTTGGTCACTCATAATACCTTTAGGTACTCCATGAAATCTCACTACCCACTTCATATACAGTTCTGCTAACTTAGCTGTCGTTCTATTTGACTTAACCAATATAAACCTTGCACTTTTGGTCAATCGTTCCACGATCACCCAAATACTATCATGACCCGATCTAGTCCTTGGCAAACCATCAATGAATTCCATTGATACTTGTTCCTATTTCCATTCAAGAATTTCCAACAGTTGTGACAAACCACAAGGCTACTTTTGCTCAGTTTTAACTAAGTGGCAGTTCATTCACTTGGATATAAACTTCCCAACGTCTCTCTTCATTTCTTCCCAGTAGTAAGTCTGCTTCATGTCTCGATACATTTTGTTACCACAGGGATGTATAGTCAGTTTTGAGTGATGACACTCTCTAAGCACTTCATCACTCAATCCATTAAAATTGGGTACAACTAGTCTCCCATTCTTTAGAAGCCATCCTTCTCGATCAAGACCATACTTGTTCATTCTCTCACCGTCGATACTCATCTCTACCTTGGAGATGATTTCCAATAGGTTAGGATCGTTCCTCTGGCTGGAACCGACCCGCTCAATCAAGGTGGGTCTGATCGTCAAATTGCTAACATCTCGAGATCTAATTCGCACTTAGGCCTAAAATCATATCCTGTGATATACTCCAGTTGCTTCCATTCCAGAAACATAGCACCCAAACTGGCATGTCTCCTACTCAATGCATCAGCTACCACATTGCCCTTCTCGGGTTTGTATGGGATAATGAAATCATATGAAGCCAAGAGCTCTAACCATCTTTGCTAACAAATATTTAAATCCTTTCAAGAGAAAAGAAACTTTAATGACTTATGATTGGTAAACAATTTGAATCTTTCTCCCAAGAGATAATGTCTCCACATCTTTAATGCAAACATGATCGATGTCAATTCCAAATCATGGGTAGGATATCTTTTTTCATGTGGTTTCAGATGCCGACTAGGATAAGATACAACACTACCACCTTGCATTAGTACCGCACCTAGTCCGATACCACAGGCATGTGCGTATACCATCATCTCTTCGTTCCCCTTAGGAATAATTAACATTGGTGCACACGTTAACTTATCCTTTAGACTCTTAAAGCATTCTCACACCTTTCGTCCCAAACGAAAGCTTGGTTCTTCTTAGTGAACTGAGTTAATGATGCTTCTATATTGGAGAAGTCTTAGATTAACTTACGATAGTATCCAGCTAACCCCAAGAAACTGCTCACGTCCGTTGCATTCTTGGGCGTAGACCAATCTTGTACCGTAGCCACCTTTGCAAGATCCATTGAAATACCATTCTCTGAGGCAACATGGACTAAGAATCTCACTTCCCTCCTCCAGAAGTGACACTTAGAAAATTTTGCTTTCAATTGGTGTTTCCTCAACACCTCCATTACTGTCCTCAAATGTTCCTTTTGTTCTTCCTTTGTCCTCGAGTAAACCAAGATATCATCCACGAACATAAGAACAAACTTGTTTAATTGATCTCTGAAAACTCTACTCATAAGATCCAAAAAATATGCGGGTGCATTGGTCAACCCGAATGGCATGACCAACCACTCTTAGAATCCAGATGGCGTCTGAAATGTCGTTTTAGGTATACTGCCAACTACTACTCGGAGCTGATGAAAACCTATCGCTAGATCCAACTGGGAAAATACTCTTGCTCCATTCAGTTAATCAAACAAATCATCTATCCGTGGAAGAGGATACTTATTCTTCCTAGTCATCTTGTTCAGCTTACGGTAAATTACACATAGGCGAAAGGAACCATCGGCCTTGGTAGAAATACAATTGGTGCTTCCCACTTGCTCCTTCGGATAAATCCCTTCTTCAAAAGATTGCTCACTTGCACCTCGAGCTCTCGTTGCTCCCTTGGCGCCAACGACAAAGAAGCATCACTATAGGTCTGGAATCTTTCACTAAATCAATCGGAAACTCGGTCTCTCGGTGTGGTGGAAGTCCGGTCACTTCCTCGAAGATGTCCAGATACTCGCCAACAATAGGCACATCTCATAACTCATCCTGCAGGATGTCGAGGGAATGTAGAAAACTAGCCATCACCTCATCACAAGGTAGGCAACCCAATACCACCCTCCGCCCATCATCCTCTCTAATGGTCACCGAAGACCCCTCACAGTCTACCACCACCCCATATGTTTAGAGCCATCGACTCCCAAAATAATGCCAAACCTAGTAAAGCCCAAAACAAAGCAATCACAAGCAAACATACATCCATGACTCGATAAGACTAGATTACGACAAATCATACAATGGCTAGTCGAACCACCGATCGGATTCGTCACAACTGAAGGTCTATCGAGAATCTCGGGTTCTAATAAACCAATCTAACAGGTCACTAAATACGAAGGAATGAGAATCCCATGTATCAAACAATACTCAAACAGGAACATCATAAATAGAAAGCATACCTTGAATAACGACACCCTTTCCCTTCTGCGCGACAGTTGGGGGCATTCGACGAAGAAGGAACAACGTTTATAGCATATGCTTTCACGATTTGCTTCTCCTTAGGGTGTTGTGGACATTCATTCTTAAAATTCCCCACTTGGCCACAGTTGAAGCATTTCTTTTCCCCTGGCTTTGCTCGACACTCTTTGGCATAGTGACCCATCTTGCCATAACTATAGCACTTGATATCTTTCTTATTCTTCTTTTCTGACCATCCTTGGTCTGATTCTGTTTCCTCTTATTTTGGGAATTATTCTTGCCTCCACCGCTTGCTTGCGGCTTTGGCTCCTCTGCAGATGTAATAGCAACCCCGGTCTTCGACTTAGGGTAAAGGCTCTCAGATCTCAATGCCTTCCCTACAATAGATTC
This sequence comes from Allium sativum, assembly GCA_030737875.1. Taxonomy (NCBI): domain Eukaryota; kingdom Viridiplantae; phylum Streptophyta; class Magnoliopsida; order Asparagales; family Amaryllidaceae; genus Allium; species Allium sativum. The sequence goes on along the minus strand of CM060927.1, from coordinate 261,809,917 downwards.
AAATGTCTTATCTATATAGTTTACGAGTCTTTCCCCCAAGTACTCATCTAGTCCAGTTATGAACTTCTCGTTATTCTTCTCGGCAGTATCGATGACAGATAATCCATTTTTCGATAAAGTATCGAACTTAGCATTATTTTAAACGGCTCCCTGAGCATCTCTAAGCATTAGGAACTGCTCCCTGAGCATCTCTAAGCGTCTCTCGCATGAAGGTAGTAAACATCGTCATTATATTAGGGACTTTCCCATTGTTGGCCCCTGAACCCGTACCCCTCGTATTTTGGCTCATCGTCCAATCGGTAAAGAGAAAACGATGAACCATCTCCTCAGTGGTGCCTGTGCAGTGCAACTTCATCCTTAGATATACTAATAATATATATAGTTTTTTAAAACCAAAATATCACAATTACGTGCTCTCGTATACGTATACTATCTCTCCCTGATGTCTTCCCCTAGGTTAACTATGCAACCCAGGCTCTGATACCAAGTGTGATAGCCAGCCCCGAACCAGCTAACATTTTCCCCGAAATGCGCTGTGCCAATGCCCGGCTAGCACGGGACGGTCTTCAAGGAAAAGGGTTTTGAAACTATGAATCACCAAAGAACCTGTAGTATATCTCACAGTGCATGGAATAAAATATAATAATAACATACTTGACATAAAACAAGCGAGATAGTGCATGAGCTGAAAACTAAACTGTTAACGATATTTTTCATCAACACCGGGTATTGATTTGCGGGAATGACCGCGAAAAACGCGTCATGTGGCTATAGGCCCGATGGCTTGGGCAAAAAATATTCTGATGATCCTTCCGCCTCACAAAATTCACACAAGAGTATACTGTAAAGTAACATAGCATGCGAAAAAAGGTAAAGACACACAATTTTACAGTGGTTTGGTTCTTTGGGATCCTACGTCCACTTTATCAGCTTTTACTGATTTCATTCATGGAGGATAACCGAACCGAAACAGAGTTGTGGCATCTTCAGCAGTACACAAAAGGCAAGGGCAACAAGGAAGGCCAACCTGATCGAATTGGGGTAGGGGATCAGATCGGAGGTGAAGGGAGAACCAGATCGGAATCTGGGTGTGAGGAGGAAGCGCAAAGGGGACCCAAACCGAACCAAACCAAATGGGAGACCCGAACTGAACTAATGATGGCTGGAGAACTATGCATATTTGGACCGAACCAAGGCATGGGCTATGAGCACCGAACCGAAGCAGGTATGGAGTACCGAACCGAACCGGATGTATACTTTTACTTCTATGCGATGACTCTTCGGAAGACCAGCTCCAATTCGACCAAAACCCGAGATGCAAAGGGAGTCCAAATAGGAATTTATTACTCAGTATCCAGATAGGAACCTACGAGTTAACTTCAAGGGTTGGGCTTTGCTGCGGGACATGTGCAAAGAGGTTATCGATATCTATAGCTTTAGTTCACCATTGAGAGACAAATTAGTAGCTATGGATCAATGCAATGGGATCATTAAGACTCCCATGGGCAAGTGATCATAGCAGGGCTATGAGCCTGTGCAGTGGAGTCATCATGACTCCATAGGGAAAAGTGGACATAGCAAAGGATTAGTGGCTATGGATCAGTGCAATGGGGTCATTATGTCCCCAAGAGCAAAGCGATCATAGCAAAGGATTTGGTGATCAAAGCGGTGGACATCGTATACTTTACGCACCGAGTGAGAGATATGAGGTCGATTGCTATGTTCGATGTTTTCTATCACCATGACATGCACACCCCATTTTACACTTTATATTAGTGTTACCTTAGAGTACTGTACATCTTGTTGGGCTAACTCTTTGTTTGTAGGTCCAGGTATAGGTATGATTATTTATACCTGTTATTGTTCTGTTTTGCTGCTATCCCTCATACCAGACTATTGTCTGACCTAGAGTTTTATGTCTCTTCTTATTACTCTGGGTGCTCCTAAATGAGAAGACTAGAGACAGGTTAGGTGGTATGCACGAGTAGCTGTTCGAAGACGAGCAGGAGGCTTCCACGTACTATTTACATATATTCTTTATGTCTTGTTGCTAGTCACTGCTTTAGGGATTAGTAGTGTACCTTTCCTTTTTTCTTTAGAGACAGTATTTTGAAGTTGTCATAATGATGGTTTGGATCATAAGCTGTATTTTGGATTCCGCTGCTATGACGGTTTAGTTTTCAGCTTTTGCACTGTCTCGCCTGTTTTATGTCAAGTAATGTTATTATTATATTTTATTCCATGCGCTGTGAGACATATTACAGGTTCTTAGTGATTCATAGTTTTAAATCCTTTTCCTTTGACAACCGTCCTATGCTAGTTGGACATCGACACAACGCATTTTGGGGAAGTGTCAGCTGGTGCGGGGCAGACCGTCACACAGTGGTTCTCTCTCTTTCGCCCCCTGGTGGTGATGGACTTTGGTTTATGTTCGAGTTAGTTGCTTCACTTGACACCCGAGTATTCCCTAGTGAAACTGGATTACTCATTAGATCCCTTAGAGGTTCGATGTGGCTCTCTGACCTCTGAGGTGCCACTATTCTTGATTCTGCTTCATGGGGCACTGTGCCTAAGGCTAACCGGGCCAAGTCGGCTTCAACAATCCTCCTGGTGGTATCAATTTGTGTTGCCAAAAGTAATATTTTTGTCTCATCGTATACCCCTTTTGGCATCAGGGTTGGACATCCCTTCATTTTTGATTTGGTCGGGTCAGTGTGTAGACTGGATGGAGGTATTGCCCTGTTGTCAAATCTGGAGGGTATATCCGCCTCAAACTCTGTTCGATGGGTTTCCATCTCAAATGCTCTCCAGGTCGAACTTTCTCGAACAGACCTCCAATTAGCATCAAGCTGCAAAGTCAGATATAGCACTTCCAATTCATAGTTCTTCTCCTTTACCAGACTTGGATCTTTCCTCACACTTAGATTCGTAGAGCCGATATTTGATAGTACACTAATTTCTACGTCCGAGGACAAGTGGGAGTCCTACCTCGTACTTTCCTGTTGTGCATCTATTCCAATCAATTCTCAAGGACCTCTTGCAAGGCTCTCCTTGTTTAGCTCCAATTCTTCAAATCTAGTCCAATCGAGGACAGAACAAACCAGGTAGATATGTATTGCTGTTAACCATAAGGTTAGAGGTTCAGGCTCTCCTTCTAGCAGCAAAATGTTAACGATATTTTTTGTCAATACCAGATATGGGTTTGCGGGAATGACCGCGGAAAACGCGTTAGGTGGCTATGGGCCTGACGGCTTAGGAAAAAAAATACCCTAATGATCATGCCGCCTCGTGAAATTCACACAAGAGTATACTGTAAAGTAAGATAGCATGCGAAAAAAGGTAAAGTCATACAATTTTGTAGTGGTTCGGTTCTTTGGGAACCTATGTCCACTTTAACAGCTTTTACTGATTTCATTCATGGAGGAGGAGGAGATTACATGAGAAATTAATTTATCAACTTGGGACTTTATTTCAAAGTGAGAGCCAAAGAAGAAAATTGTTCTAGTCGATCCCCCTTTGGTGTTACTTCTGGGGTCTTATTTATAGGATGCCTGAGGACCCTTTCGCTATTGAGCTATTGGGCATGTAAGAACTTTTTCGGATGGCTACCTTTTTCTTTAGTTTCGGGTGTCGAGCTCCCAGCTGTATTTATGGTATTGGTCATGCCCTTCGAAGTAAGGCTTTCGTTGTTTGTCACTTCTCATGAGATGGGCATGAATTTGTTAATATGACGCTTTCCGGGAGGTATTTGGATTTCTTGACGACTGCTCTCAGTTGTATGCCCTTGGTGGTTAACCCCCGGTAATTCTACGGATACTCAAAGAAGCTTTCTTTTCCAATGTTTCCTTGTCTTATCGCGTCGATACCCAAGGGGCTAATGCCGACACACCCTCTCGCCCTCTTAGGTTCCCGTTGTCGGGATTCTTTCCTTTATTTTTCTTAGTTTGCTGACTCAGATCCTTTTTTCTTTTGTAACAGGATATCCCTATCGGATATGCTCTTCCAGGTAGACAGTGACGGAAATCTGTGGGTTTCAAATTTTTTCCCTTAAGGAAGCGGGGTTTATGTGGCTCTTAGATATTCCTCTCATAGTCATATTCACTAAATACCTTTTTCGCCACTAGCTAGTATCGGGGATGTGTTTCGGTTGATATTTCCCTTCGGGATCTCCCTGTTGTTGCCTCTTCTTGGTCCTTGGTCCTGCTTCCTAAAAGATCATTGTGTGCTTATAGTTACCCGATGCCCCTTCATTGTTATTTTATTTCATTGTTAATTTTTTGGTAGTAACATATACCATCATAGCAGCGGAATCCAAAATACAGCTTATGATCCAAACCATCATTATTACAACTTCAAAATACTGTCTCTATAGCAAACTAGAAAAGGTACACTACAAATGCCCAAAGCAGTGACCAGTAATAACACAGGGAGAATATATGTAAATAGTATGTGGAATCCTCCTGCTCGTCTTCGGACATCTACTCATGCATAACCACCTCACATGTCTCTAGTCTACCCATTTAGGATCACCCAGAGTAATAAGAAGAGACATAAAACTCCGAGTCAGACAAAAGTCTGGTATGAGCGATAGCAACAAAACAAAACAATAACAGGTATAAATTATCATACCTGAACCTGCAACTAAAGAGTTAGAACAACAAGATGTACAGTACTCTAGGGTAACACTAACATAAAGTGTAAAATGGGAGTGTGCATGTCATGGTGATAACAAACATCAAACATAACAATCATCCTCACATCACTCACTCAGTGCGTAAAGCATATGATATCCACCGCTTTTTTGGCCAAATCTATTGGGCCCATGACGGTAACTCCGTACAACTATTGCTATGACCATACTTCCCTGATCTATAGTCAATAATCCTACCCAGTTCACACATTTATGGCTCTAGGTTAAGGGCCAACTAGTCCACACTTCCCTGGCTCTTGTTCGTCTACATTGCCCCCTCTCTTCAACGGTGAACCTAAGTTATAGATATCGGTAATCTCTTTACACACGTCGCACATCAAAGCCCAACTCTAGAAGTTAACTCGTTCATTCTCATTTGGATCCTGAGTAACAACTTCTCATTTGGACTTCCTTTGCATCTCGGGTTCTTAGTCTTCTTCGGTTCGATTCGGCCCTTCACTTCACTTCATCTAGTTTGGATACCCCCTCCAGTTCGTGAGTCGTGGTGCTCACCGGTTCGGTTCAGCCTCCATCGGCTCGTGGTCAAGCTCCAGGATGTGATTTACTTCCCCTAGCGGTTTGGTTCGTGGCATCCCCATCGGTTCAAGGTCGTATTTATCCATCGGCCAGGTTCGTGAAATGCCTTCAGGGTTGGGTCATGGCACCTGGGTTACGAGCCAGGTCGGTTCGGGGTTCATGACCCAATCCGATTTCCTGCACTTCTTTCCAGCAACTACTTACGCCACACGACGGCATTTTCAACCATTTTAACTTTACTAAACAATTATAAGGCATCCCTAACAGTAGTAATAACATGTATAATCAATCAAAAGCATTAAAACATCAATTACATGTATTATTTAGGATTAAACATACCTAAAACCACTGTTTTCCCCTAAATCCCCTTAACCATGTTTTAATTATAGGATTAGAAAACTTAATCCAAACTAATCCAATTTTTCATCAGTGACATAAATTAAAATTTTAGAATTTTTACTAATTTTTCCAGATTTTTATAATGCATAATTTCGCTAATTATCACTAATCACCCTTAATTAGCCGTAGTTAGTGAATAAAAATGCAAATCACTCACCTTAGCCGCAAATGAATCGTAGGTATGAAACTATGACTTATATGACACGAATTCTAATGTATAGCAGCAGCCCTATCCCTGATTTGATGCTAATTTCTCTTGATTTAATGTAGTTTTGGTTAATTAGCGATTAGGAGGCGATTAGAATGAGATTTGGAGGATGGAGGACATTGCTAGGGTTCAAGGAATGTTTATGGCGGCTGAGAAAATGAAAGGGAATGTTTCTACAAACCCTTTCAGCCCTCGCATAACCCTAATCCCGAAATGGGTTATGGGCTTAGCTGCTAATCACTCGATTAAGCCCAATTATGCTATTTTTCATCTTCCAAACCTTATTTCAGCCATATCTCCCAAACGGTAAGTCTGGTTGATTAATGTGACTACTCTATGGAATGGTAGACCATCATTTGAATCTAACAGAAGTGGTTTTAGGTCAAAACTCCTCACTAATCAAAAGTTATAGGCAAAACAAGAATCTCCAGGGGCAAAACAATCATTTAAAATTCGGCAAAAATCCTGAACATGGGAAATGACCCCAATCGTCGTTATCCAAAGTTACACAACCATATGACTTTGTATGTGAATGAAATAAATATTCTACGATCCTCCGATGCATAGAATGTGGGTCATTACAACCACATTGCTCCTAGGGAAAGGAGGGAGCTTTGTGAGCAAGTAGGGGAGCAACTTGGGAAAGGGTTTATCAGGCAAAGTATATCAGAGTAGGGTGCTCCAGTCGTCTTCGCTACCAAGGTGGACGGTTCACTCTGTCTATGTGTAGATTACAGAGAGTCGAATAAGCTCAGCAAGAAAAATAGGCACCTACTTCCGAGGATTGACGATCTGTTTGACCAGCTTGTTGGCGCATCTGTTTTCTCGCAGTTAGAATTGGCCACGTGATTTGATCAATTGAGGGTGGTCGAGAACAGTATAGATAACACTACTTTGAGAACTCCGGTAAGTTTCTTTGAGTGGTTAGTCATGCCTTTTGGGTTGACGTATGCACCCGCATATTTTGTAGATCTGATGAGTAGGGTGTTCAAGGTGTTTCTTAATAAGTTCGTTGTGGTCTTTGTGGATGACATTTTGATCTTCTCGAAGAACGAGGAATAGCTTGCCCTACATTTAGGGGAGGTTTTGAGGACTCTCCGAGCACACCCGCTTAAGACAAAATTCTCCAAATGTCACTTTTGGAGAGAGGAAGCAAGATTTCTAGAGCATGTGGTCTCCAAGGATGGGATAACGGTGGATCCCACGAAAGTAGTTGCAGTTCAAGATTGGAAGATTCCAAAGAATGCAATGGAGGTGAGAAGTTTTCTTGGTTTGACGGGCTATTACAGGAAGTTTATCAAGGAATTCACAAAGATATCAGCCCCACTCACCAGACTGATGAAGAAGAATCCGACCATTTTTTGGAGCATTAACTCGAGGATTCTTTTTAGCGGTTGAAGAGGGCTCTGACAAGAGCCCCAGTTTTGACTTTGCCTGATGGGAACAAATCATTCACAGTGTACACTGATGCATGTGGTACAGGGCCTGGTGTTGTTTTGATGCAAAAGGGAAGAGTAACATGCTATGGTGGTAGACAATTGAGAATTAATGAGAAGAAATACCCTACCCATGATTTGGAATTGGCTGCTATAGTGTTCGCACTTATGAGTTAGCGACATTATCTACTTGGAGAGAGGTTTGATTTATACACAGATCATAAATCTCTCAAGTATTTGTTCTCATAGAAGGATCTCAATTTGAGTCAGCAGAGATGTTTGGAGTCCCAAGATTCTATGATTTTGAGATTTCTTATACCCCTGGCAAGGGTAACGTGGTGGCGGATGCATTGAGTAAGTAAAGGATGACTTTGAGTCCTCTATTCGCAGAGAGGCGGAGTTTGGAGTACATATCGACCTTCGATTTTAGGCCATCTACAGATCTTACACCTGGTTTGTTGGCATCCTTAGAGGTGCGACCCACTCTTATGGATCGCATAGGATCTTCGCAGCGAGAGGACCTACAGAAATCAGACATCTTGGATAGGCTCAGTAGAAGGGAGACTTCTATTCACTTTAGTAGATCTTCCACGGATGATAGAGGGTGGTTATGAAGGGATGGGAGGCTTTGTGTTCCCCGAGTTGGAAATCTGTTGAAGACAGTCCTTGAGGAAGCCCATCATTTTAGGATGACTATCCTTCCAAGCGGCGATAAGATGTATAGATATATGAATAGAGTTTTCTTTTAGGCTGGGATGAAGAAATATATAGCGGAGTTTGTCTCTCGATGTTTAGTTTTCTAGTAATTTAAAGCTGAACAGAAAAAGCCTGGCGGTTTGCTTCATCCTTTGAAGGTCACACAGTGGAAGTAGGAGAGCGTCTCTATGGATTTCATCGACGGTTTGCCTAAATCGAGGAAAGGCAACACCAGTATCTGGGTTATAGAAGACATGCTTACTAAGAGCGCTTATTTCGTTCCAGTTAAGAGTAAAAGAATGGAAACATGGTTGGCATCAGTTTATCTTCATTAGATAGTCCGTCTATGTAGAGTACCTTCTATCATAGTGAGCGATTGTGACTCTAACACCCGTATTTTTAAGATAATAAATTATGAGTAACTTAATTAAATAATGAGAATTAAGTAAAACGGACTATGCCATTACGTCCTCCCGGAATTCTGGTCAAGATAGACATCTAGTTTGCATAAAACGGACATAGTATGAAGAAGTTATTAAGCCTAGAAGTTAGTATATGTGCAAGAGAAAAATATATATACAAACGAATAAAAATATTAAAAACAAAACAAAACAGAGATCGGAAGACCCAGGAGCCGAACCGCCTATTCTGGGAATCGACCCGAGAACCGCTGGGTCGACCCAGGGTGTTTGGGGGTCGACCGATGGGTCGACCCTGGGGTCAACACCATAAGAGGGGGGTCGACCTATATTCAGATCTGGGCAGAATTCCGGTTTTTGAACGTGGACTTGTTTCTTGACCAAATGCGTTGCTAAACACTTATAAATAAGCCCGTAGAGCCTACCTAAAGTCTCATATTTCTGAGACAACGCAGAAGCTCTTCCATTCCTCTTCCTCCTCAAATGTCTTCAGAAAATTTAGATTATCAGTTTAGGAAAATTCTGAATCTAGATCTGGAGGACAAGGATGAAAATCAATTAGAAGGTGTTAAGATCTCTTATCGAAGTGAGGCAATTTTCTAGATCTGGTCTATTTCAATTCTCTTTTCTTTCTTTCCTTTTTCTTTTAGTAAAAATTTTAGATCCATGGTTGTTAGGTTCTGAATCCGTTTAAGAGAAAAACCATGGAATGCTAGATTTGGACCAGATCCAGGATTTGGAAAGCATATGAGGTGAGTGGATTTAAGTTATATCATTTTAGATAATGACATACTATCATTTAGCATTCCTCTTTATCATGAAATGTAAATTTGTCAGAATAATTAAAAGTGTTAAGATGCTGTTATAACAAGTTGAGACATTAATATGAATATGTTGGAAAATTCATATGTTGAATCGGTTAAAGTGTTGAATGTTTACATGTTGAAAAACAAACTTGTTAGAATATGAGTAGCGACTACTGTTGTCATAATTACATGATTCACTTATGGCATATTATGTACTTGAATTATTAGATGTAGAATTGAGAAAATGACATGTTAACTTGATAGATTTGGACAATTACCCGATTAAATGATTACATGTCAAGACAGAACTAAATACGTGTTAAAAAGGCATGCGACATAATATATGCATAATTTCATGACATGTAAATTAGATTACAATAACATGTGAAAAGGATAATATGCCTAAAATTTACAGTAAATAGGAACTTGTAACTGCGCGTAGACACGAGGTTAGATTGCAACTGTGGTGGAAGTCTGCTCGGAACTACCTAACACATATAACATCCACAAGTGTTAAATCAAACACGAGGGGTCTAAGTGCATAAATAAAACATGTAGTGGAGCTAAGGCACGAGGTTAAGTCAACTTGTGGAAGAAGTCTACCCGGAACCGCATGGCAAATCCAGCATCCACAAGTGTAGGCTTAATGTGAGAGGTCTAGTGCATAAATATACATACATACATACATATATATATATATATATATATATATATATATATATATATATATATATATATGCATATGTATATGTAAATAGCGGACTAATAAACAACATTAATTGTAGTTAATGGAAATAAATGGAATTGAAAGAAAGTTACAATAGTAAAAAGGAATAGAATGAACGGGGAATGATAATAACCTATTATAAATAAATTACATTAATAAGAATGTAGTATAATAGGTATACATGTCCTAGGGACAAGTGAAGATTATAAATTAGGTTATAATAAACTAGTAAGGACATGATAACTGGTCAAATGAGATAAGTGGTACTTAATTATAAATTAGGTAATCAGTAAATGGGGAAAACTAAAACTAGTTGTTTGTAATAAATAGAGAAAAGAGGGAAAGTTTATGAAATGTAAGAAGTTTTACTTAATTATAAATTAAGTAATCTGTAAACTCGGAAGTATGAAATCTGCTGATAAGAATAACATGTTTAGGCTTGTCCTAGGGACAAGTGGAAATTTTAACTTAGGTTATAATAAACGATAGAGGGAATAGAATGGCTTAGGTAAGGGGATAAGTTGTATTTAATTGTAAATTAAGTTATTTACAAGAACAAAAATCTGAAATCTACGCATGAGGACAACATAAGTTATATTTATGGGAAGAGAAACTTATTAGCGAACCTTAGCTAAGAGGACTACGTTAATAAGTAAGCAACGATAAGTTGTAGTGGCGGTGTAAAATGGAATTATGATTAAATGAGAAAGAATGAGGAAAACTTATAATATGAAATAAGTTATATTCAATCATAAATAATGACTGACATGTTAAAAAGAAAACATGTGAATTGAGATATACTTAATTACATATTAAGTAGAACATGTTATTATAACAATGAAATCAAATAAGAATATAAAGGGATTGTGGATTATAGACCTTCGATCATAATATAGAGAATAACATGTTGTGGGCTTATTAATAAACTTAAATGGGTTAAGTTATATGACTGAAATTAATAAGCAAGAGAAACTTGGTAACTTGAATAAGAAGTCAATGTGAACGCGGATAACCAAGTTAAATGGAAACCTGGTGAGGTAAAGCAAGCACGTAAAAGAATGTTTAGACATAGGGTCTAATGACACATTAAAATGAGGCATTTGGACTGGTCCGTACATTTGAGGGTGAATAACCCAACGGGGTAGATCATCATGGTGTCATGAGGCATGAGGGGAGCACACATTCATCTGATTATTCTGTCGGCTCCGAAGGACTGGAAGGAGGAGCACGCGGCTTCCTGAGATATGTAAGGTGCTCTTATAGTCCTCTATGCGGTGGCAGATGTTTAGGCTGTACTCGCAGAGGTTGGGTCTGTGCGTGACTACTAGGTGGGTGAGCCTTAACTGCAAAAGTAGATATGCAGTTAGAATTCTATGACGAGGTGACACTAGGGTGATTCAGTGATCGCCTCAACGGAGAGGCAGAGGTCTGGATCAATAAGGATAATAGATCCTCGGATATTCGTCATCGGCTGCCAGTGGGATGCGAAAAGGCTAGAGCTAAACCCAATGACCATTCACCTTTAACTATCGAGGTACGGTGGTTAAGGGGAGACGCCAACTGGATGTTTAGACTGTTTGTAAGGGGCAAGTCGCTTAGCTATTGTAGTCTTTACTAGTTAAGGGAGGGGCCGAGGTGGGGCCATAGCCGCCACGAAAATAGACCCTAGGAATATCTATATTTTGAGGCTCTTAAAGGCGGGCCTGTACAGATATGGAAAAGCTCCCGACCGAGTTCCGTGTTTCTTGTATAGCCCTGCCACGGAATTCATTGCACATTACGTGCGGTTAAGGCATCGAATACGATTGACGATATGTACACGGGACAGTCTAGATACATGCATGTCGGCTCTGGGTGGTGTATCGTAGACTTGAGGGATTCACTTCGGTATGGAGTTTGATTCGAAAAAAGGTGGAAGTCAGTACTTTTACGTAGCATAGTAATGATAGATATATGCAGAACGTAACATTGTTATGTAGATATTCGTATGTCACTCCGGCGCAGGATGAAGGGTTGTGTTCATTTCTGTTGCATTACAGTGGAGACCGTGCAAGTGGGGTACCATGGGGTGTACCTCAATACTGAGGGGTAGCTGCATATATACTGTATTAGGTTAATCCATTGGGAAGTAAATGGGTACAACGTGTGTGTAAGCCTTGAGTGCTGTTAACCCAAGTAACCTAATAAATAAGAAAATGTGATTGAATGGTGTATGTAGGATTATCCAAAGGTATAATTTAAATCCATTCATCAGAACTTGTGTTTTGACCCCATCCTCATAACATACTCATATGTTAGATTTGTTGCAAAGACATGATAGCTTTGGATACTGGTTAGGCAGTATTATTAATACGGTAAGACTATACTTTGATTATATTATATTTTATCCATTCCGTTGTGAGATATTTTCTAAGATCTGACATATTTTATGTCTCTGTCTTTTCTGCAAGATACCAGAGAAAAGCAACACGAGTTTCGATAGATTAGAATTTAAAAAAAAAAATTGGTCTGTAGGAATTCGGGTTGTTACATCTGGTATCATAGCTTAGGTTTAGGATTCCTGTATAGATAGTGAGTGAATATATTTCTATTTTTTAAATATAAATGTATTATATATATACCTAGATCCATAGAGGAGCCCACTGAATATAAAGAGATAATATGGTAAGAAATGGGATGCTTGCTTTGTACACTAAAGGAATAAATATGGAAATCTGAGACCCTTAAGTAATTTGGGTGGAAGGTGTACAATGTACTTTGTATGGAAGGAAGGTGAATCCCATATGATTAGTATTTTGGGTTAGTGGGTTTGGTAGTAAAACCTTATAAATTGGAAAAGGTTAAAAAGAGAAAAATGGATTAGGAATATATATAGTTGAGAGAATCGACCTTTGGAAGTGTCTAGGAAGCCTAGAAAATTGGAAACCCGCCTTGAGTCTAACCCATTGTTAACTTTCAAGAACTTGAAATTGTAGAAGTTTTGGGAAAAGGGTTTATGGTGTTTTCAAGTTTTAATCTTAAAAGTCATAGTTTTAAAATATGTAAAGAAGTACATATTGGGTTTTAAAGTAAAATGGGGTATATTTTGGAAGTAATGATTTCTCATGAAGATTTTGTCTAAAGTAAAATTCTCTCAGTAAAAGGTGTATATAATAGAGTATGTATAGCTAGTTTTCTTGTTATAGTACATGAAAGGATTTAAGAGCAAAACTTGGAAAAAAGTTGCATTTTGTTGAAAACTGGAATTTCCGGTAAAGAAAGTTTTCACTTCTCTATTCTTTTGACAATCATTTTTGATGAATTGTTTTAACAAGAGAAAATTTTGTTGGATGGACAAAATAAGTTGAAGAAATTAAAAATAGAGTAGATGTTTGCACCTTGTAGTAAAAAAAAAGAACTAACCTTATAGGCAAGAACGAGCCGTAAACCCGATTGAGATACAGTTGTCCGTATCTACTCCAGTTTTGTGATTTGAAAAAAAATATGATGGTTTGCATTTTTTAAGATGACATGTTTTTATGGTTTGGAAAAAGTAAGTTTTCATGAGGAAAATAAACTTTTGACACTTCTGTTTTTTTAAGAGATAAAAAATTTAAATGAAAAGGCCAAACCATGTTTTAAAAGTATGTAGTAGGAAAGAATTAGTGCCTAGGGAAGACGGGAAAAGTTTTGAGCCTATGAAGTAAATAGCGGGAATTATCTTGAAAAAAATGGTAAGTTCCCGTAAAATGCGTAAGCATTGAAAAGCCTAGGGTGTTGCTTGAAATGACTGTTGGTACACAGCTAGAATTAGTATTGACTATTAGGTAGTAAAGGGTAAGTAAGTGTTTAGATCCTATTGCTAATTTTCATCTTAGGGGTAAAACTCGTTACTACATTTCTGTTGGGATCGTTCTGTTATCTTTTTTCTTGTTGGGTAGTTAGGGTAACACCTAAACCTGTCGTGGATCCCATGTTTTGGACTTTTCTGTATGAGGGGGCATAGTCCTAAGATTCTTGGCCCTTAGTAGTAGATGTGTAGAGTGTTTGTTTTTCTGTTTTAATTGAAAGACTAGAAGGCTTATTTGAAAACTAAACCTAGATCGGATAATTAAATAAGCTAAGCAAAAAGGAATGGTACAACTAAAAAGGAAAAGCAAATTCAGTAAAACAACAAACATGATAAATTATGAGAAAAGATGGATAAAGATAAAAATTTCCTAATAAAGAAAAAATTTCTTACGTGGGTTGTACTTGGATAGCAAAATAGGAAATCTTCATAAATATTTACATAAAAATCCAAGTACGATTGGAAAAAAGTATATAAAAGAAAAACGAAAAATGTGAAATTTTCAATTTTCCACCTTTTTGCAACATAAGAAATCGAATTTAGAAAATTATATTTTTCTGAAATTCGAGAAATAAAGTTGGTTGGTAAGATTTTGGATGCAACAATTGGATGAACTACGCTCTTATTCAGTAAGAGTATGGGAAAATTTGGATGAAAAAGCATTTTGATTTTCAAAATATTGCATTTATGTAGAACTGCCAGTATATTTAGGATGTGAGCTTTAATCTTGATTTGCATTTTGATTTGAATCAGCATTTGGATTCAGTTTTAAAAGGATTTTTGAAAAACTTGCATACACAAAGGAGGTACCGCTTAGGAATACATGCATTATTATGATATATTTCACTTTGCACAAGTGCACAATGTTTGCAAAAATAGGATGCACACATGATGGACGGATATTATGTGTAACACCCCGTAATTCTGTAACACTAAGATTTACAAATCAAGGCAGAATTAAAAGTTAAAATCAAAATCAAGGGAAACCGGCTGCGCTGTTGCGTTCGTCTCGGAAAAATACGCGAAATAGAGTCCGATTTTTCGAAAATCGGAGTCCGTATGACCAAGATATGGACGAACGAAGTTAGGCAGAGAAACCGGAAACACTCTCTACACCTATAAAAGAATGCCTAGACCTAAGGGTTCCTCCACACAAATTCTCTAAGGCATCTACATACTGCTTCTCTCTACTCTAGCCTCCACCATTAAAATAAATCTAATTCTCCACTAAAACAAGTTATAGTTCTTCTTCTAATTGGAGATTCAAATCAAGATTAAAGCTTCAAGAAGGGAATCAAAAGCTGATTCAACGGTTTCAAGCAACGTCGCACGAATCATAGCAACGCCATCTTTCTTTTCTAATCTAAATCTCTGTAAGTCAGTTATTTTTAGATTTGAACGTTTTGTTTTTATTTGTGACATGAAATTAAAGGGATAGAAGACTATGCCTAATCTTTCTACTTGAATCAGTGCTTGTACCTTTGGACCTAATTAAGAACTGTTGTGATTCGATGACCAATAAGACTGTGACGGTGAAACTATGGACTTTGGAACCATATTCCTTGGAACTATGAACATAAGCCTTTGATTTTGGGACATAAAACATTGCCTATGACTATGAATATTTTCTATGACTATGAACGTTGCCTATGACTATGAACATCGCCTAAGACTGTGATTCATTGAACTGTGAGGATTATTGCCTATGACTATGAACATTTCCTATGACTATGAACGTTTCCTATGACTATGAACATCGCCCATGACTGAGATTCATTGAACTGTGAGGATTATTGCCTATGACTATGGATATATGATTATTATTTATGCCCATGACATTATAGTTAAAAAACCATGTTGTTTAACAAACTGACATTATTTTGAATCTAGGCCTAACTTTCTATTCAGTTTATTCTTGGTTTTAGACCTTGGGAATTTACCTATTCAGTTAGGTCTACCCATGTTTTTGAACCAACTCTGTCTATTCTTGGTTTTAGACCTTGGGAATTTACCTATTAAGTTAGGTCTACCCATGTTCTGAACCTACGTCGTTATTCAACCCTTTTCATGTCGTAATATTACCATATCTATATGCCTGTGAATTGTCATCTTATGCCAATTGTTATGTCTGTTCTTTTATGGCATTTTGGCTCATTCCCTTCTATCCACGAATCCAGCTTTATTTACAATCTAGGTTGAACCACGATTATGCGAACGATGGGAATACGTTTTGGGGAAAAAACATGAAATTGACTAAACTTGGAAATTGGCATAATTTGATGAAAATTAGAACAACAAGTCTAGTTTTGGTAATGAACTGAAATTAGAATATTAAATTAGAATTGGTTGGCTAAATTAAGTATGATAAGTATGTTAGCATAATTTACATATGTCGGGCGTAAAAGGGAAAAGGGTTTGGTGGGCCACAAAATAGGTAGTTGGTACGCAAATTGAGTTTTGGCATAAACGGGGAAGTAGAATATGAAATCTAGTTTGGCATAAACTGTAAACTAAAATATAAAATCTAGTTTTGGCATAAACTTGTAAATGGGGGATGTTGGATCTAAATTGCTACAAACTGTAAGATAGGCAAATCTAGATTTGGGCCTAGAATACAAGTCCATTGGTAGGCATGGCAAATGTATAGGGTATAGGCCAAATTTATTTTAAGAAAGGGAAAATGGGCTTTGAGGATAAATTGTTAACAATTTATTTATATACAAAAGAAAGGTTTATTAACAACATCTCTTTTAACAATAAACCAGAAAGTTCTAGGGTGACAGAGAGGATAGTGTCTAGGCTTGAGTTTGGAAAATACAAGTTTCCTTCTCTCCCTGGCTATCCCTAACTGATTCGACGGACGGGATGGTTACTTTCAAAACCTGATTCGAAAATTAATCAAAACCCTTTGAACTATAAAACACGAATAGGCCTAACCCAAGGTTAGACTGAGTTGCGATGTAAACCTGCCCGGAACCAACCGGCACATCCAGTAATCGCAACAATATCTGTCTAATGTGAGTGGTCGTGGCTTTAATTTATTTAGTTAAAGCTAGAACAAGAATGCTAGGGTTATGTTAACTAAGACACCTAACCAACTCAACATGATAACAAGACTGGTAGGTGGGGTTAGGTTCATACAGTTAAGCTAGAATGGGAGGGTTAAGTCCATAGGAACACTTAACCAACTTAAGCACAGTTAAGCTAGAACGGAGGGCTAAGTCCACAGGGACACTTAACCAAACTCATGGTAATAAGACAAGATTTGTAGAGGTTAAGTAACTAAGAAAACACTTAGAAAAATTAACATGTTAACTAGTCTATAAAGTGGGGTTAAGTAAAGTTAATACACTTAGCCAAATTAACATGTTAACTAGACTAGAGGTTGGGGTTAAGTAAGATTTAATACACTTAGCCAATTTGATATGTTAGCTGGGCTAGACCGTAGGGTTAAGTAAACTTGAACGCTTAACCGTCAGATTGTGATAAAGGAATAGTGTTAAGTCTAAAACATGAAGGGATAATACTTAACCATTAATAATAACATGTTAGTTAAAACAGACGGGTAAGGTTAAGTTAAAAAGGAACACTTAACCAACACAGGGTGAATGGGTAGGGTTAAGTAATAAATACTTAACCAATATAACTTGGTTTGTGGTAGGGTTAAGTCAGCATGAGTTACTGACAACACTTAACCAGTTTAACAGGGTAAATGAGGAGGGTTAAGTTAGCTTGAATTGACTATGACATTTAACCAATCCAAATTGACGAGATAGAGAACTAAGTAAACCTTAGTTAAGAAAACAACGATTCTGGAAACTAAGTGGTAAATCTTAGTTAATAAAACTAAGTAGTAATTCTTAGTATAACACGAGGAGGAGCAAACGTCCGTCTGGTTAAAAAGGAGGCTCCAACGAATTGGGTTACGAAGCCCGAGGCTTCGAGGGGACGTGAGGGTACTCTTGGTATCCCTCTGTGAGGCTGCAGATATCCGCCTGGGCCCACAGAGGTTAAGGTCTGCGTAGAAGAACCAGGGGTATGCCTTGGTTGCAATACATGGCAACCTAATAACTAGTATGGACTGGCGTGATTCGGCGAGCAAACGGTAGCCCTGTGATAGCAACTCGTCGTCTACCATCCATCTTGAGTCAATCGAGATACGTGAAGCGGAAAGGCGGAGAACTCCAAAATACCATATACTTGCTATCTAGTTATGGTTGCGGATGGCCATAGGATAGTGGGGCACCGGGGGCCGGCGTATAGTTCTCATTTTACAAGGTGTGCCTTTCATTAGTTGAGGGAGGGGTCAAGTGGGACCATAGCCACTGGAATAAAAACAGACCTTAGCATCTGCATCGGCAGATATCTGAAAGCTCCCGACCGAGTTCTGTATTCCTTGATTTTCCCTGACACGGGACTCAGACCACACATTATGGGACATGTGCATCTAGACAAGCGATAACGATTCGTGATACATGCGTGGGGAAGTATAGGAACATATACCACTCTAGGTAGTGTGTCCTAGACTTGGGGGCATCGTTCGACAGGTAGCATAATTCCTAGTTGAACTAGGTGGCATAAATCCTGAATCCGAGAAGCATTCAGTAGATAGCATAAACTTTAGAGGAAACTAGAAAGTACTTGGTAGGAAACCCTAGATTAAATCTAGGTAACAAATAAATAAATGGATGCCTGAAGGCGATGGAAAATACAGGGATTGGGATCACGTTATCGTTACTAGTTGGGACACTAGTTAGGCGGTGCAGAGATATAGAAACCAGTATAACAAGGAAATAGCGAAGCGGCGAAAGTATTAGAGCATATCCAGTTTATCTTAGTTTAGCATATCTTGTGTTAATCTTATCTAATCTTGTCAACCCTATCATCATGGTGTAATCTTGTATTCAGTTAATTCATGTCGTTTTGTTTTTCCCTTGTTCACATGCTAGAAGTTAATGAGCTTACTCAGGCTTTATGTCTAACTCTGTTTTCTTTCGTCTTCTTTTCTTCCGTTTCTCCCCCCCAGGTAGTAGAGGAGGGAATAGTATAGCTCAGGTTAAGTTGGAATGTCACTCTTTCCCAGCTTGAAGATTTGTCGAAGTTTGCTTGGATTCTCTTTTCGGATGCAATGGCTGGCTCTTGCTAAAATTGGGGAATATAAATATTGCTTTATGCTTCTTTATTTTGTAAGATAGATGATACTCTGATATTGTAAAGAAATCTTTGTACAAACTATTATATCAATAAAGCAACGTTTTATTTTCCGCTGTTTAATTTCTGTCTGTCTTGTAATTTATCTGCATCTTTTACCCTAAATACTCCATAGAACTTAGTGCATTCCCTTTGTGAGTGACACTAATGGACGTGAGGTGTTACACGTGGTATCAGAGCTGAAGGTTACCAGATCAGATAAAGGATTTGAAAAAATATTTTCAAAACGGTTTTTAAAGAAGCATTTTCAAAAGAAAAGTTTTGTTTTAAAGGCATATTCACCAAAGCCATACGCACTGTCTTCTCTTCCTCTGTTTGAATTCTTGTCTCCTTCTTTCTTGAGTCTTTGGGGCTCCTGGCTTTCTGGGAGGTAACCTCATCGAAGGGCAAAGTAATGTCCGACTTCCATCTATGACCATAGTTGTTTCACTTACGGCCAGTCTTCTTTCAAGCTTATAGGGTTTTCCGGACGATGGAGGCAGTTTTCAAGAGATTTGTCAACATGGTTACACACGGAAGGGGATGAGGAGTTTGGCTAGGGAGCATAACCCTAGGATGAGGAATTCATGGATGTAGATTTAGCTCACGAAGAAAGAAGAAATTATAAAACCTAAGACAAGAGGAAGTATCTTTACTAGGGTATGATAGGGCATAGAATTAAGGACAAGGGCAAGAACGAGGAACAAGATTTTCAGAAGGGCAAGTACATACTTTCACCACCAAGCACACCTAGGAGAAAGGAAGTAAAGTTTTGTTGGAAGAGTTTAGTTTTCTGTCCGTACTCTTTCGGTTTTAGCGCTTCACAATTGTTCATACCCACTTCCATAGCTGAGTCTCTGCACCATAGCACTTGTATAGTAAAAGGATCCCACTAGAGTCTCAAATCCAATTGGTAGTCCGACCGTTTTTTTTTTGGTTAGTAGGGGATTTGAGAATAGCTATCGAGTTTCTTATATCATCTCACGTAGATCGTCTAAATTCGAAGGAGGTATTCCTTGGGTGCTTGTCTGATATTGGTTCAGGCCTTTGGGGCTTGTACTTGAGGAATGTCAAGTTTGACTAGGATTGTTTTCGTGAAGGATGAATAGTTGGGGCAGGTACTCTAAAAAGCACGTAGTAACCTTTTGACCCCTATAGTTATGGCATGGCGGATAAGAGGGAGACCTCTAATCATCTTAGTACATATACTTGGTACCGTGATTAACATCTGTTTATTTTGAATTGGAAGTCAGAAACTTCACAATCGTGAAGTTAAATTAGTTAAGATACAGTGGAGTAAAGCTCAAGAAGGCTAGATACTAGCGTCATACCCTTTTTCTTAAGGGTGCATCCTTGATTTCTTTGTGTAGGAGCTTTACGCATAATTGTTTCTCTCTTTCCGAAGTATATCACCTAGGTCGTATCTTCGATCTTTAGGTAGAAGCCAATGGATATAAAGATGTGTTTGAAACATGTTATGGTTGGTGGTTGCAAATGGTTTCTCGTGAATGCATATGCATACGTATTAGGCACTAGATCAGTTCGGACGCTTTCATATTGCATTTACAGGAATGTATTTGTTTGTAAGTTGAACCTGATATGTTATCATATGGATGTTGCATATGGATGAATGGCTATGCACACATGTAGTATTTAAATAACTAGGGATGCTTGCATACATGATTGGACGCATGGCACTGACACGATTTGCATTAAGGAGGTCAACTGAATCAGTAGACCGCCTGATCTTGCATTAGATAAAGACATGTACACACACTATTCATATGAACATGAAAGCATTAGAAATCTTTTAAGGACAATGAATGCCTGTGGTTGAATGGTTGAGTAGATGGGTGATTGGATGGTAGGACACATTCTTCCTAACTTGAAGATTTCGAAGAAGAAATCCTTTTAAGTGGGGGAGAATGTAACACCCGGTAATTCTGTAACACTAAGATTTACAAATCAAGGCAGAATTAAAAGTTAAAATCAAAATCAAAGGAAACGGGCTGCGCCGTTGTGTTCGTCTCGGAAAAATACGCGAAACAGAGTCCGATTTTTCGAAAATTGGAGTCCGTATGACCAAGATATGGACGAATGGAATTAGGCAGAGAACCCAAAACAGACCAGAATGCACTGGCGCACTTGTGAAGTGCACCAGTACAAAAATGCACTGGCGCACCTGCCAAGTGCGCCCATACTAATCCAGCCCCGAATTCTGGAGTGTTCTGTGCTGACGTGTCTCCTTTTGAGTGGTTGGCTGATTTGTATTCGACCTGTGCGATTCTGATGGCTTCTATGATGATCTAAGGGCCCTAAAACACTCTCTACACCTATAAAAGAATGCCTAGACCTAAGGGTTCCTCCACAAAAATTCTCTAAGGCATCTACATATTGCTTCTCTCTACTCTAGCCTCCACCATTAAAATAAATCTAATTCTCCACTAAAACAAGTTATAGTTCTTCTTCTAATTGGAGATTCAAATCAAGATTAAAGCTTCAAGAAGGGAATCAAAAGCTGATTCAACGGTTTCAAGCAACGTCGCACGAATCATAGCAACGCCATCTTTCTTTTCTAATCTAAATCTCTGTAAGTCAGTTATTTTTAGATTTGAACGTTTTGTTTTTATTCGTGACATGAAATTAAAGGGATAAAAGACTATGCCTAATCTTTCTACTTGAATCAGTGCTTGTACCTTTGGACCTAATTAAGAACTGTTGTGATTCGATGACCAATAAGACTGTGACGGTGAAACTATGGACTTTGGAACCATATACCTTGGAACTATGAACATAAGCCTTTGATTTTGGGACATAAAACATTGCCTATGACTATGAATATTTCCTATGACTATGAACATCGCCTAAGACTGTGATTCATTGAACTGTGAGGATTATTGCCTATGACTATGAATGTTGCCTATGACTATGAACATCGCCCATGACTGAGATTCATTGAACTGTGAGGATTATTGCCTATGACTATGGATATAAGATTATTATTTATGCCCATGACATTGTAGTTAAAAAACCATGTTGTTTAACAAACTGACATTATTTTGAATCTAGGCCTAACTTTCTATTCAGTTTATTCTTGGTTTTAGACCTTGGGAATTTACCTATTCAGTTAGGTATACCCATGTTCTTGAACCAACTCTGTCTATTCTTGGTTTTATACCTTGGGAATTTACCTATTAAGTTAGGTCTACCCATGTTCTGAACCTACGTCGTTATTCAACCCTTTTCATGTCGTAATATTACCATATCTATATGCCTGTGAATTGTCATCTTATGCCAATTGTTATGTCTGTTCTTTTATGGCATTTTGGCTCATTCCCTTCTATCCACGAATCCAGATTTATTTATAATCTAGGTTGAACCACGATTATGCGAATGATGGGAATACGTTATGGGAAAAAAAACATGAAATTGACTAAACTTGGAAATTGGCATAATTTGATGAAAATTAGAACAACAAGTCTAGTTTTGGTAATGAACTAAAATTAGAATATTAAATTAGAATTGGTTGGCTAAATTAAGTATGATAAGTATGTTAGCATAATTTACATACGTCGGGCGTAAAAGGGAAAAGGATTTGGTGGGCCACAAAATAGGTAGTTGGTACGCAAATTGAGTTTTGGCATAAACGGGGAACTAGAATATGAAATCTAGTTTGGCATAAACTGTAAACTGAAATAAAAAATCTAGTTTTGGCATAAACTTGTAAATGGGGGATGTTGGATCTAAATTGCTACAAACTGTAAGATAGACAAATCTAGATTTGGACCTAGAATACAAGTCCATTGGTAGGCATGGCAAATGTATAGGGTATAGGCCAAATTTATTTTAAGAAAGGGAAAATGGGCTTTGAGGATAAATTGTTAACAATTTATTTATATACAAAAGTAAGGTTTATTAACAACATCTCTTTTAACAATAAACCAGAAAGTTCTAGGGTGACAGAGAGGATAGTGTCTAGGCTTGAGTTTGGAAAATACAAGTTTCCTGCTCTCCCTGGCTATCCCTAACTGATCCGACGGAAGGGATGGTTACTTTCAAAACCTGATTCGAAAATTAATCAAAACCCTTTGAACAATAAAACACGAATAGGCCTAACCCGAGGTTAGACTGAGTTGCGATGTAAACCTGCCCGGAACCAACCGGCACATCCAGTAATCGCAACAATATCTGTCTAATGTGAGTGGTCGTGGTTTTAATTTATTTAGTTAAAGCTAGAACAAGAATGCTGGGGTTAAGTTAACTAAGACACCTAACCAACTCAACATGATAACAAGACTGGTAGGTGGGGTTAGGTTCATACAGTTAAGCTAGAATGGGAGGGTTAAGTCTATAGGAACACTTAACCAACTTAAGCACAGTTAAGCTAGAACGGAGGGCTAAGTCCACAGGGACACTTAACCAAACTCATGGTAATAAGACAAGATTTGTAGAGGTTAAGTAACTAAGAAAACACTTAGAAAAATTAACATGTTAACTAGTCTATAAAGTGGGGTTAAGTAAAGTTAATACACTTAGCCAAATTAACATGTTAACTAGACTAGAGGTTGGGGTTAAGTAAGATTTAATACACTTAGCCAATTTGATATGTTAGCTGGGCTAGACCGTAGGGTTAAGTAAACTTGAACGCTTAACCGTCAGATTGTGATAAAGGAATATGGTTAAGTCTAAAACATGAAGGGATAATACTTAACCATTATTAATAACATGTTAGTTAAAACAGACGGGTAAGGTTAAGTTAAAAAGGAACACTTAACCAACACAGGGTGAATGGGTAGGGTTAAGTAATAAATACTTAACCAATATAACTTGGTTTGTGGTAGGGTTAAGTCAACATGAGTTACTGACAACACTTAACCAGTTTAACAGGGTAAATGAGGAGGGTTAAGTTAGCTTGAATTGACTATGACATTTAACCAATCCAAATTGATGGGATAGAGAACTAAGTAAACCTTAGTTAAGAAAACAACGATTCTGGAAACTAAGTGGTAAATCTTAGTTAATAAAACTAAGTAGTAATTCTTAGTATAACACGAGGAGGAGCAAACGTCCGCCTGGTTAAAAAGAAGGCTCCAACGAATTGGGTTACGAAGCCCGAGACTTCGAGGGGACGTGAGGGTACTCTTTGTATCCCTCTGTGAGGCTGTAGATGATCCGCCTGGGCCCACAGAGGTTAAGGTCTGCGTAGAAGAACCAGGGGTATGCCTTGGTTGCAATACATGGCAACCTAAAGACTAGGATGGACCGGCATGATTCGGCGAGCAAACGATAGCCCTGTGATAGCAACTCGTCGTCTACCATCCATCTTGAGTCAATCGAGATACGTGAAGCGGAAAGGCGGAGAACTCCAAATGACCGTATACTTGCTATCTAGTTATGGTTGTGGATGGCCATAGGATAGTGGGGCACCGGGGGCCGGCGTATAGTTCTCATTTTACAAGGTGTGCCTTTCATTAGTTGAGGGAGGGGTCAAGTGGGACCATAGCCACTGGAATAAAAACAGACCTTAGCATCTGCATCGGCAGATATCTGAAAGCTCCCGACCGAGTTCTGTATTCCTTGATTTGCCCTGACACAGGACTCGGACCGCACATTATGGGACATGTGCATCTAGACAAGCGATAACGATTCGTGATACATGCGTGGGGAAGTATAGGAACATATACCACTCTAGGTAGTGTGTCCTAGACTTGGGGGCATCGTTCGATAGGTAGCATAATTCCTAGTTGAACTAGGTGGCATAAATCCAGAATCCGAGAAGCATTCAGCAGATAGCGTAAACTTTATAGGAATCTAGAAAGTACTTGGTAGGAAACCCTAGATTAAATCTAGGTAACAAATAAATAAATGGATGCCTGAAGGCGATGGAAAATACAGGGATTGGGATCACGTTATCGTTACTAGTTGGGACACTAGTTAGGCGGTGCAGAGATATAGAAACCAGTATAACAAGGAAATAGCGAAGCGACGAAAGTATTAGAGCATATCCAGTTTATCTTAGTTTAGCATATCTTGTGTTAATCTTATCTAATCTTGCCAACCCTATCATCATGGTGTAATCTTGTATTCAGTTAATTCATGTCGTTTTGTTTTTCCCTTGTTCACATGCTAGAAGTTACTGAACTTACTCAGGCTTTATGTCTGACTCTGTTTTTCTTTCATCTTCTTTTCTTCCGTTTCTCCCTCCCGGGTAGTAGAGGAGGGAATAGTATAGCTCAGGTTAAGTTGGAATGTCACTCTTTCCCAGCTTGAAGATTTGTCGAAGTTTGCTTGGATTCTCTTTTCGGATGCAATGGCTGGCTCTTGCTAAAATTGGGGAATATAAATATTGTTTTATGCTTCTTTATTTTGTAAGATAGATGATACTCTGATATTGTAAAGAAATCTTTGTACAAACTATTATATCAATAAAGCAACGTTTTATTTTCCGCTGTTTAATTTCTGTCCGTCTTGTAATTTATCTGCATCTTTTACCCTAAATACTCCACAGAACTTAGTGCATTCCCTTTGTGAGTGACACTAACGGACGTGGGGTGTTACATTATGCGAGTAGTTATTTGATTTTACCTTTATCAAATTTCGGGAATGAAATTTCCTAAGGGTGGAAGAATGTAGCAATAAGTATTTTTAAAATAATAAAATATGAGTAACTTAATCAAATAATGAGAATTAAGTAAATCAGACTGTGCCATTGTGTCCATCTCGGAATTCTAGTCAAGATTGATACCCGGTTTGTATAAAACGGACATCGTATGAAGAAGTTATTAAGCCTAGAAGTTTGTATACGCGCAAGAGAATTATATATATATACAAAAAATAAAAATATATAAAAAAATTCAAAACAGCACGATCGGAAACCCAGGAGCCGAACCTCCCCATTCTAGGGGTATACCGGAGACCCGCTTGTTCGATCCAGGGCATTTGTGGGTCGACCCAGGGTGTTTGTGGTTCGACCCCGGGGTCGACACCATAAGAGAGGGTCGACCCCTATTCAGATCTGGACAGAATTTCAATTTTTGAATGTGGACTCGTTTCTTGACCAAATACATTGCCGAGCACCTATAAATAAGCCTGTAGAGCCTACCCTAAGTCTCATATTTCTAAGACAACGCAGAAGCTCTGCCATTCCTCTTCCTCCTCAAATCTCCTCAGAAAATTTAGATTATTAGTTTAGGAAAATTCCGAATCTAGATCTCGAGGAAAACGATGAAAATCAATTAGATGGTGTTCATATCTCTAATCAAAGTGAGGTAATTTTCTAGATCTGGTCTATTTCAATTCGTTTTTCTTTCTTTCCTTTTTCTTTTAGTAAAAACTGTAGATCCATGATTGTTAGGTTTTGAATCGAGTTAAGGGAAAACCCATGGAATGATCGATCTGGACTAGATCCAGGATTTGGAAAACATATGAGGTGAGTGGATTTAAGTTATATAATTTTAGATAATGATATATTATCATTTAGCATTCCCCGTTATCATGAAATGTGAATTTGCGAGAATAATTAGAAGTTTTAAGATGACTGTTATAACAATTTAAGATATTAATATGAATATGTTGGAAAATTAATGTGTTGAATCGGTTAAAGTGTTGAATGTTTACATGTTGAAAAACGAACTTGTTAGAATATGTGTAGCGACTACTGTTGTTATAATTACATGATTCACTTGTGGCATATTGTGTATTTGAATTATTAGATGTAGAATTGAGGAAATGACATGTTAACTTGTTAGATTTTGACAATTACCCAATTAAATGATTACATGTTAGGATAGAACTAAATATGTGTTAAAAAGGACATGCGACATAATAAAGGCATAATTTGATGACATGTAAATTAGATTATAATAACATATGAAAAGTAAAATATGCCTAAAATTTACAGTAAATAGGAAATTTTAATTGCGCCTAGACACGAGGTTAGATTGCACTTATGGTGGAAGTCTGCTCGGAACAACCCAACACATCTAACATCCACAAGTGGTAAATCAAACGTGAGGGGTCTAAGTGCATAAATCCATAGACCATTCACCTTTCACTATCGAGGTATGGTGGTTGAGGGGAGATGCCAACTGGATGTTTAGATTGTTTGTTGGGGGCTAGTCGCTTAGCTCTTATAGTCTTTACTAGTTGAGGGAGGGGCCGAGGTGGGTCCATAGCCACCATGAAAACAGACCATAGGAATATCTATATTTTGAGGCTCTTAAAGGCGGGCCTGTACAGAAATGGAAAAGCTCCCGACCGAGTTTCGTGTTTCTTGTATAGCCCTGCCACGGAATTCGGTGCACATTATGTATTGTTAAGGCATAAAATACGATTGACAATATTTACGTGGGACAGTCAAGATACATGTATGTGGCCCTAGATGGTGTATAATAGACTTGAGGGCATCACTCTGGTATGAAATCTGATTCGATCGATGGTGGTAGTATGTACACTTAGGTTGTGACACCCCACGTCCGTAAATGTCACTCATTAAGAGAATGCATTAAGTTTCGTGTAGCATTATAGGTAAACATAAACATAAACATTATAGGACAAATATAAAATAGCAGCGGAATTAAAAACTTTGCAAATCATGAAGCATCGTGGTTCAAAACATCGTATATCTGAAAATACATAAACCCAGTACATCATTAAAACCTCTATCTTGCACTTAAAATTTCTGAGTACAATAACAAAAGAAGCATAATCCCCAAAATAAACATAGCCATAGTAGCAAAGATAAGAACTTGAGCAATATATCTAGCAGCTCCAACAAAATGAAAGCACAATCCTGATCAAGCTTGAGTATTCCCACCCTGAGAACCTGGGGGGATACGGAAGAGAAAGAAGAGGAAACAAAATGGGTTAGACATAAAGTCTGGCAAGTCCAGTTACTTTTAGCAAATAAATAAGTATAAGTATCATGACAGACATATAAAGTGGATAAGAAAGAGAGTATCATAAAAGGCGGGTATGACAACGTAAACATGATAGAATGTATACGCTTTTCTGATGATTACTCTGCACCGATACTAATATAACCAGAATGAGATGATCCCAACAACTATAAGATGGTAAACTTAGGTGTACTTCTAGTGAGAAGTTTTCACCCCATAAAATCAACAGGCGGCCCAATTTTCCGGAGTTATCCCTATGGATAATAATGGGCTCCCAAACATACCGAAGTCTAAGTGTACCCTAATTACTACCCTAATCGATCGGCTCCCTACTCCGTAGATACCTTATGCTGGCCCCGCAGTAGGATGTATCACTTTCTAAAGTGTCAACACTTCATTTTCCGGATGTGCACAACCATTTCTACTAATGTCATTGCGTCTTATTTTCTTAAGCAAGAGGAGTCATGCACGCACATGGCCCCGATGGAACGCGCCGTCGGACACCGTCCCCACCTTTGGATCACTTATAATCAGCCCAGTACGTGTGCCCGCCTAGTTCGGAGTACTCATTTGATACCTATATATGGGTTACTGACTGAAACGGGTGCTACACTCTAGATAATGCAAGCTCTCCCCTTTGTCTTGCATCCCCACTACTAGGTTTTCCATAGATTATGCCTACCTTCTGGTGCCATAAAATTACATAATCCCAACAGGTTAAGTTTGTAGGCCTATATATATGAATATTACCCACCAACCACAGATATACTTAACCCACCCACTGTTTCAAACAAGTTTACATAACCCCTAATCAGTTTAACATGTTCATACAATCCCCATGGATTCAACTAGGTTAAGTATTCCAACTTTATTACCATGCCCATTGATGGTTATAATGTACTAGACCTCCCACATTAAGCCTACCACTTGTGGATGCTGGATATGCCGGTCGGTTCTGGACAGACTTCTTCCATAAGTCGGGCTTAAACTCATGTCCTAGTACGTCTTGTATTTGTGCACCTAAACCCCTCACATTAGATTCACCGCTTGTGGTCGCTGGATATGTCGAGCGGTTCCGGGTAGACTTCCATCACAAGTGCAATTTAACCTCGTGTCTAGGCGCAGTTACAGTGTCTGATTACTATAATCTTGGGAATTCCAATTATTAACCAAATTTACCTACGTCGTTATAGGTTTTCATGCCCCTATTCCCAAGTTATGTTCATAATGAACCAAATGCCCCAAATTAATATTATTAAACTTTATTCAAGTTATGCCAAAATTTCCAATTACAAGTTACGCCCTAATTCAACGTTTTCCCCTAATTCCCAATCTAATGCATTCACATATTTCAGTGGCATGCCTAGGCTCGAAGGTAGCCTGGCTATATAAAAATAAAAGGGAAAAGATAGAGGGAATATAACAGAGATGAACATACTAACATTATGGACGTATATGACAGAACCAGGAAAAAAACATATAGTGGCATAATGAAAAGGTAGGCATATAATAACATATCTAATGAACATATGATAATAGAACTAATTCTAACGTATTAGGGACATGCATGGTGTGATCTTAACAATGATTTAGATGTCCAACTAACAATGGATCTGATTTGGCCATAAACATAATGTAATAGTATAAGGTGATCTAAGCGGTGAATTAGATCTATAACCAATGGCAGATCTGACATGATAAAGGTTAAGATCTAAGTCATAGTCATGTCAGAATATCATAGATACACAAGTTATAACAGATCTGATATGATTCAAGTAGTCACGGGCATAGATCCAAGTTATAGTCATGTGAGGTTTTACTTTTAAACAATTACATCTAAAATTAACATGGACTCACAATGTTTGGATCTAGAAATAGAAAAGGAATTGCTGGTGTTGAATCACAGATCAAAGCTTGAATAACTTGATTGCAGAGAAAGAAAGGACTTGATTTGATCTGGGCAGAGGCAGCATCTAGTTCTCTATTATTTTTAGTGTGCAAAAACATGAGAAATGAGGCCATATTTATAACCAAACCCAAAACCCAAATCTGCCTCATTGCCCAGGAGGTCGACCCCCCTTAGTGGGTCGACACCTTCCTTGAGGGATCGACGCAGAGGTCGACACTCCCTTTAAGAGGTCAACACCCCTGAGCGGGAAAATTACCGCCTCCCCAATTCTGAGTGATTTTGAATTTCTGGACCTAATTTTGAATTTCTGGAATATATACACACGCACACACACATTCATCTTGCGCATATTCAAACTTCAAACCTTCATAACTTCTTCACGGTGTCCATTTTACGCAAACCAAGTATCTATTTTAACTAGAATTCCGAGACGAACGCAATGGCGCAGTCCGTTCCCCTAAATTATGAATATTAATTTAATTATTCTTTAATTTGTCCTCTTTAGTGTTGTTAAAATTATGGGGTGTTACATTCTCCCTACTCAAAGGATTTCGTCCCCGAAATCTCCAAGTTAAGAAGAATGTATATCCTACCATTCATCACCCATTTACTCATCTGCCAATCATAAGTATCCATTGTCCTTAAAAATGTCCTAATGCTTATATGAACATATCCACCTCCGCTTCCTCCAAAATCCTCAGTGCAACTACATCTGCAGTATCATGCAAGCATTTCCGCACATGAGAAACATGGAAAACATCATGAACGCCGGATAGCCTCTCTGGTAGCTTTACTCTATAGGCCATTTGGCCGATCCTTCCTTTTATGGGAAACGACCCTACAAACCTTGGTGCTAATTTCCCTACAGATCTGAAGCGAACCACATTCCTTAAAGGTGACACTTTGATGAAAACCGTGTCTCTCACATCAAATTCAATGTCAATCCTTCTCTTATCTGCGTAGGATTTCTGCATATCTTGAGCGGTCTTCATTCGCCGTCTAATAAGGTCAAAATTCTAGGATGTTTCTCTAACCATATCTGGTCCAAGTAGTAGTCTTTCTGTAGATTCCCACCAACAAGTCGATGATCTACAGGGTCGTCTGTATAATGCTTCGAAGGGTGCCATGCCAATGCTAGCTTGATTGTAACGACCCGGGGGATTTGCGACCTTGGTAATCGACATAAACTCAATGTCGACTATATAAGAATCGTAAATACCGGAACGTTAATAGAAAGAAGTTAGAGGGCGAGAATAGATAAGATAGAAGATTAAAATAGAAGAAGAAGAAGAAGAAGAACATAGATACAACATCAGAGTAACACGAATCTCATAGCGGAACGAATAAAATATATTATATAACATAACTTTGAAATAAGATCAGTATACTTATATAATACCATTACCAAAGTACAACACTTACAACACAGCGGAAGTAGGAAATAACTATATAATCCTGAAGCCTCCTGCTCCAGCTCTTCAAGTATCTGTAAAATCCTGACTACTTGTTTGTCCGTACAAAATTGGGCACCCAAGAGTTTAGGGAAAATAAAACAAAATAAACACTGGGTCATTCATGTGACTAGTATGAGTAAACTCCAAACACTTGGGTTAACTTTTACAAATCCTTTTCAAAAGCAATGATAATCGTAAGACCGATCCACACATAAATACGGATAGTTCTACCTTACGATAACCCAAAATATTTCTTAAGATCAATATTTTCTGATATTATAATAATGTCTAAATCAAGTAGATAGCAATCTAGTAGAACGCTTTCATCTCACACTCTACATATATAATATACAATCAAAAATCGCGGGCTCTTATTGGATAATGAATTCCCAACTATGACAAGGTATGGAACCACCTTCCGATCAGTGTACTCTAGAAGTGAAACACCGGAGTTCAACAAGAACATCCTGTAACTCAGCCACACATAACCGGCCATTCATTTCGCTTGAATGTTCCAAATATACAGTCACCTTATGGTTGGTATACCAACATAACTGTTCCCGGGAGATACAGAATTGAAAGAAGTAACAAATATGAATATTCTCTAGATGGTGACAATATATCCTAATTGGGTGCGACCCACTTAGCCATGCTGCCTGCCCGACTTCTGTCATTTCCCAGTTGATGAGGCTTGAGGTCATAACACATCTTTTAACAGATTATTCCTTTATTTACTTTGAACGCCACATCGTTGTACTCGTTAAATCGCATATTGATTTCCCCAAAAATAACACGGTATAAGCTAAGAGAAATCCTCCACCACCAATGTAAATACGTTTGAAACGATCAACTTACGCGATCTACCAGATATACTCTTTCAAACATTTGTCCATTCAAGTTGTCCTCGGACTGGACAACCCAAATGAATTATTCCGTAAATCCATCTTAGGCGATTTCTACCTCGGATTGCCAGAATAACCCTTGCATAAACTCTATCTTTAATTGTCTTCAATATATTTGATTCGAAACGATAATGCCCATACGGAGTGGTTTCAGATAATAGTTCTGGTCCTGGTCGCTCCGTATTGACAACGGAAAAGGTCAAAACTTTGATAATCGGTGATTTAACTATCAGAGGAAAATATGTGTACAAACAACGGTCGTATTTCCAAATGGAAATCTTACCGATCAATCATCAATCAACATTTATCCCCTACTAAATTAGTTTAACAATAATTTATTCATTCCCCATATATCCAATCTCTTATTTTCTATATCTAGGAAATATATATTATCATTGAAAAATATTTCCATTCCTTATATTCATATATCACTATCCGTCAACATCCATCATTTCTTAACCGTAAACTAGTAAGAGAACAACTCCCTAAGTATTAATCCCGAAGGCCGAAACCAACATCGGATTGATACGTCGAAAATTACTCAACTCAACCAGCGTACAACGAGTTCCAATTTTGTAAAACCTTATCATATTACCTTTAACATTTTTAAAGCGATTATATTATTGTAATCTCAAGAATCAATTCAATACTATTTAAATATCATTTTGCAAAATTAATTAAAATAACTCAACTTGACTTCTGTAAATAATATTACAGATTCCATTTCACAACCCTTCGCATTTTCTTTATGAAATCATTAACCTTACATTTACGAATTCATTTATCTTTCATTTACAAATCCATTTTCTCTAGTTTTATAAATCCATTTCTATCTATATCCATTCGTTTTATAAACCATAAACCACTCGCTTTATAAACCGTTACCATTCGCTTTATAAACCATTACCATTCGCTGTATAAACCATTACCATTTATTGTATAAATCATTACCATTCGTTGTATAAATCATTACCATTCGTTGTATAAATCATTAAGTATTGCTATATAAACCATTACCATTTGTTGTGTAAATCATTACCATTCATTGTACAAAGCTTTACCATTTGCTGTATAAATCATTAACTATTCGCTGTATAACTCATTTTATAAGTTATAACTAGGATGAGACCCATGCTTCACACACGGCGGTTGGTGGTGGCTACCGACTTTAAGTTATAATTTAAATCTCGATTTCGTATTCGATAACAAAATCCAAATATTAATTATCTCGTCAAAAACTAAATTTCATTTTTATATATTTATAAAATAAATTATTCTAATAACATTTGACGTCACCAAATAATCATAAATCCTTATCAATTTATTTCAATTCTATTCATATTTCGAACATCGAAATAAGTTCATTGTTTTTCTTTCTAACCGATTTCCCTTTTCTTTTTATATAAATTCATTTCTTACATTTATATTCCCAAACTGTTTAACAAAAATAATTTCGCTTCATTTATAAATATTGTTTATAAATCAAATTACTTGTTTTATATAATTGAACAAGTAAATATATTTTAGTCAATCGAAATCTCATTTCTATTTTAAAATAGAAATTCCCTTTTTAAAACCCCAGTTTATTATCTGATATATTCATATATCTTACAATATTTAGATACCAATTATTTCAGGTCAATGTTATTCAAACATTCCAATCACACAATAATCAATTACAGATTATTTATCACATCATAACATACAATATATGAAAAACAAAAATAATTGTTGAAGAATCCAGCCGGATTCCTCCAACCTTTTTCCATGCATGCACATATGTTATTCGACACTAATTTCATACTTGTATGAAATATAATAATATACAGAACCAATATTTAGTCCACTATTTATATATATAACAATACATATTATTTCGACCAGTTAATCAACAAATCATCCAAACAACTATCACACACAGCATTAAATCATTTTTATCAATATTAAATAACGTTTATAAATTTATAAAACTGGACAGAGTTAGTGAGATTACTCACATTGGTCGTAGTTGACGATTCAGTTCAAAAATGTAGACTCCTTCACTTTAATTAAAGTATGACGGAGGGTGCTCAATTCAACGTTTTACTAAGAAAGTCTCTGCCTTACCGTTCCAGCTACTATGACGAACCTGATGCCGAATGCATACTCGATCCCGCAAACCGATGTCCAATGTGCAATCAAGCTGCTTCTTCTCCTATTTCCTCATAACGTTACACCCTGCACCATACATTTGTTTCTCCCTTCTAGACACAGTAAACCGTCACTGTAACCCACCATTGTCAGTTCTTTCCCATATTACTTAGTTAATAAACCACAAACACAAGTCTCCATTAACTCCTTTCTCCTCTACTAATGTACACAATTCTCGCCCATGTATTTTCTTCTTTAATAATTGTTTAATCCATGTCTCTATATTTATCGGATATCAGCTAAACTCTATCGTTCTGCACATTATCCATGTTACACGTTCCAACCCTACTGCCATATTCACTTTACTTCCATGTTGAAACACTCCGACGCCTCAACTGTCACCAACTCATGACTTCCCTCTAACTTATGTTTTAGATCCACCCGCAGGCCACTAGACGAACACACACATCTCGCACCATCTCCTCCGACACCAGATCACCAATAAGCTCACTACCCAACAACTCCACCGTACACTCACATGCGCCACCAGTTTTCCCTAAGCAACCTCTTCCATTTAAAAACCTATGCAGAACTCCTGTACCCATACAAACATCCTCCGACTTCATTGATAACCACACCCTATCATCGGTTCACAGTCACCGACGACCACACATGAGCATCGAGGTCTACAAAAAAAAATCTCCACCAAAACTACTCTCCACTGTAAATCTTATGGTAATATCCATATCGCCCACACGTCTACAAACCCGGATCCGAGCAGCCCTACATCTCACTGTTGTGCATAGATCCTGCGAAGAGGATGACTCCTCTTCTCCCCTTTCCAAAATATAAAACTCCAGCATCCATTGTAAGAACGCCATTTCCGTGACCCTCACTTGCCAAAACATGAACAATAGCACCCATTCTCCAAATATTTGCATGCTCAGTCACATTCAAAATGTTGCTCACGTAACCGTGCCCCTGCCAACTATATGAACCCGCAACAGAAATCAACCAAAAAACAATTCTACTTGAATTTTCGTTGGAGTTCTTTTTCATTCATGGTGCGAAAAGAAAAGAAAGGAGAGACAGTGTAAAGTGAGCTGCCTATTATTGTGTGGTGTGTGTGTGTGTATATATATATATTGGTCATTACTTCACTACTAAGGAATAAGGAATAGGCGTGTACCCTGAGACTTCCAATGGAAGGAGACGAATTTCTTTTATATTATATAAATATTCCAAAGTACTGAAAACGTCTTTAGTGGGTATGGCATATGCAGAGGAGGACAAGTTTCATTTAATTTCCTGTCTATAGTCATGCGTGAATTTAATCATACATCAAAGATTTTCATTTAGCTTAGGGTAGGCACATTTATTTCTTATGAGGCATGGGCTGATTTAAAGTTTAATACGTGGTCTGCATGAAAGCTCTTAGGGAGGAAGTGGTTGTTGTATGATTACCTTGCCTACACGTCCCCTTTTACTTGGATATGAATTGTTCATAGGTTAGGTTATTATGCTATAATTTTAGTTTATTTCTAAACATGTTTAATGTATACGCATGTCCCCAAAAATATACCTTTGTCTTTAAGCAATGTTTGTAGAATATATATATATATATATACATATATATATATATATACATACATACATACATACATATATATATGTTAAAGTGCACTATGCAATACAAGTTACGGGGAATTTCATTTATTTATCGACCTCTACAGACAAATACAGAAATATGGTCGTGTTGAACAGTGTGCCACGTTCCCGAAAATATAATAATATAGACCAGTTAACTTATTCTGTGAAACCCCAAAATGCTGATATAGGGTGTAAAATACTCCAAATAAAAAGTTGCTTATTTTCCAAAATAAAAATTACAGTAAAATTCTAAAAATTAAATTATAACTACATATCAAAGATCTTCTCCAAATCCAAAACCAATATCTCATTATATTAAATAACCAAACCATTATATTAAATTAATTAATTATTAAACCGCTAAAATTCCGGGACGTTACATTCCTCCCCCCTTAAAAGAATTTCATCCCCAAAATTACTAAGGTAGGAAAAATGCTACGAACCCCGTTAACTAGGCTAAAATAAATCTTTGGTTTCACTTCTTATCTTCAATATCTACTGAATCGGTTAATTTCAATTGAAATATAAATTCATCTTTACTAATGAGTATTTTCAAAAAAAATGAAAATTCTCTGACATGTTAAATTTTCAAAAAATTCGTCAGCGTCTCCTTCGCTTGGCTCAATCGGTACAACTACAACTCGCCTCTCTAGGGCTTATTCAACCCAAAAGATGATCAAACAGCCAAACTGGCTCCTAAATCTCATACTCAGTATAAATATAACTCGTACCTTTTTGTCGTGCATATCAGACTATCACTTTCATTTGCTACCACTTCAGCATATATCCCGGCTTTTCCAATTGATCTCCAATCAATTCATCCTCAAACAAACTTTGCTCAAACCAGACTCCATTCTCCATCCTATAATTCTCTTGTACCCAAGCCGAATTTTATTTTGATTCCATTTCCAATCTCAATTTCAAATTCTTACTCAACAATCTAATTCCATTCCAAAATATATTTAATCTAATTCCAATTTTACTCAACTTAGTTAAATTTCAATTTATTTACTTCATAAGTAAAATTTAAATTTTCATAATTCAAATACTTGGGTTTTATTTCAAATAAGTTTGAAACCACATACAATGATAATAATTCAAAACATTTGAATTTTTAAACAGCAATTTTTCTCAAAACAATTCAAAACAAAATCTTTGGTAGTAATCTATCACTTAGAAACTTGAAAATCACACCGATGATGTCCGGATCATCATCGGAATTATTTTCCAATGGCTAAAGTGAGTTCAATACTATATCCCTTTAAAAATTCATTTTCAAACATTTCCATTTGAAAATTACTTCAAAATATCCTTTACGATATTTGAAAATTATTTTCAAATCACCCAAGATTTTAAATTTTCCATATATTTAATCCAAAACCATTTACAAACACTTCTCCAATTTTCCAGAGTTTTAATTCCAATTTTATTTTAAATCCAGATTTAATTCATTTGAATTTATATATTATACTTAAACGAATTCTAATTGGTTATTTATAACCATCTCAATTATAATTCATTTGATTATAATAATGACCAACACATCCAATATACTATACTTATTCCAATATATATACTTATTTTATATCAAAATATATTTTGGATAAAACTATTTCATTTATCCTCTTTTCAAAAACATACTGTGTCGGTTCATCGAATCTGAGCGTTTAGAAACACCTATCGACTTGTGGTGCCCCACTATCGACCAGAATTCATATGCCACTCAACCAAACAAATCTCCACAATATAAAATTATTTTTAATCAATCTACAAATACACTCTCTCATATATATATATACACTCAATCTCAATCTAGTTTATTACTAACCCCATCTCTACTGAGTTACGCCAAAGAGCCAAGGTAATCACTTAACCTTCAGCTCTGATACCACTGTAGCAACCCGGGGGATTTGCGACCTTGGTAATCGACATAAACTCGATGTCAATTATTCAAGAATCGGAAATACCGGAACGTTAATAGAAAGAAGTTAGAGGGTGAGAATAGATAAGATAGAAGATTAGAATAGAAGAAGAAGAACATAGATACAACATCAGAGTAACATGAATCTCACAGAGGAACGAATAAAATATATTATATAACATAACTTTGAAATAAGATCAGTATACGTATATAATACCATTACCGAAGTACAACATAGCGGAAATAAACAATAACTATATAATCCTGAAGCCTCCTGCTCTAGCTCTTCAAGTATCTGTAAAATCCTTACTACTTGTCTGCGCGTACAAAATTGGGCACCCAAGAGTTTAGGGAAAACAAAACAAAATAAACTCTGGGTCAGTTATGTGATTGGTGTGAGTAAACTCCAAACACTTGGTTTAACTTTTCCAGATCCTTTTCAAAAGCAATGATAATCGTAAGACCGATCCACACATAAATAGAGATGGTTTTTACCTTACGATAACCCAAAATATTTCTTAAGATCAATATTTTCTAATATTATAATAATGTCTAAATCAAGTAGATAGCATTTTAATAGAATGCTTTCATCTCACGCTCTACATATATAATATACAATCAAAAATCGTGGGCTCTTATTGGATAATGAATTCCCAAATATGACAAGGTATGGAACCACCTTCCGATCAGTGTATTCTAGAAGCGGTACACTGGAGTTCAACAAGATCATCTTGTAACTCGGCCACACATAACTAGCCATTCATTTCGCTTGAATGTTCCGAATATATTGTCACCTTACGGTTGGTATACCAATATAACCGTTCCTGGGATATACAGAATTGAAAGAAGTAACAAATATGAATATTCTCTAGATGGTGACAATATACCCTAATTGGGTGTGACCCACTTAGCCGTGTCGCCTGCCCGATTTCTGTCATTTCCCAGTTGATGAGGCTTGAGGTCATAACGCATCTTTTTAACAGATCACTCATTTATTTTCTTTTAACGCCACATCGTCATACCCATTAAATCACAAATTGATTTCCCCAAAAATACCATGGGTATAAGCTATGAGAAACGAATTCCTCCGCTACCAACGTAAATACGTTTGAAACGATCAACTTACGCGATCTACCAGATATACTATGTCAGACATTCATCCATTTAAGTTGTCCTGGGTCTGGACAACCCAAATGAATTATTCTGTAAATCCATCTTAAGCAATTTCTACCTTGGATTGCCAGAATAACCCTTGCGTAAACTCTGTCTTCAATTGTCTTCGATATATTTGATTCAAAATGATAATACCCATACGGAGTGGTTTTCAGATAATAATATTGGTCCAGTTCTCTCCGTATTGACAATGGAAAAGGTCAAAACTTTGATAGTCGGTGATTTAACTATCAAAGGAAAACATGTGTACAAACAACAGTCATATTTCCAAATGGAAATCTTACCATCAATCATCAATCAACTTTTAGCCCCTATTAAATTAGTTTAACAATAATTTATTCATTCCCCATATATCTCCAAATCTCTTATTTTCTATATCTAGAAAATATATATTATCATTGAAAAACATTTCCATTCCTTATATTCATACATCACTATCCATCAACGTCCATCAGTTCCTAACTGTAAACTAGTAATAGAACAACTCCCTAAGTATTAATCCCGAAGGCCGAAACCAACATTAGATTGATATATCAAAAATTGCTCAACTCAACCAGCGTACAACAAGTTCCAATTTCGTAAAACCCTATCATATTCCCTTTAACATTTTTAAAGCTATTATATTATTATAATCTCGTGAATCAATTCAATACTATTTAATTATCATTTTGGAAAATTAATTAAAATAACTCAACTTGACTTCTGTAAATAATATTATAGATTCCATTTCACAACCCTTTGCATTTTCTTTACGAATCACTAACCTTAATTTACAAATTCTTTTATCTTTCATTTGCAAATCCATTTCCTCTAGCTTTATAAATCCATTTCTATCTATCTCCATTCGCTTTATAAACCATAAACTATTCGCTTTATAAACCATTACCATTCGCTTTATAAACCATTACCATTCGTTGTATAAACCATAACCATTTGTTGTATAAACCATTACCGTTCGTTGTATAAATCATTACCATTCGCTGCATAAATCATTACCATTCGCTGTATAAATCATTAACTATTCGCTGCATCACCAATACCATTTGCTGTATAAATCATTACCATTCGCTTATAAACCATTACCATTTGGTGTAAAATCATTAACTATTCGCTGTATAACTCTTTTATAAGTTACAACTAGGATGAGACCAGTGCTTCGCACACAGTGGTTGGTGGTGGCTACCGACTTTAAGTTGTAATTTAAATCTCGATTTCCTATTCGATAACAAAACCCAAATATTAATTACCTCGTCGAAAACTGAATTTTATTTTATATATTTATGAAATAAGTTATTCTAATAGCATTTGACATCATCGAATAATTATAAATCCTTATCGATTTATTTCAATTCTATTCATATTTCGAACATCAAAATAAGTTCATCGTTTTTCTTTCTAATTGATTTCCCTTTTCTTTTTATATAAATTCATTTCTTACATTTATATTTCCAAACTGTTTAACAAAAATAATTTCGCTTCATTTATAGATGTTGTTTATAAATCAAATTACTTGTTTTATATAATTAAACAAGTAAATATATTTTAGTCAATCAAAATGTCATTTCTATTTTAAAATAGAAATTCCCTTTTTAAATCCCCAGTTTATTTTCTGATATATTCATATGTCTTACGTATTTGGTACCAATTATTTCAGGTCAATGTTATTCAAACATCCCAATCACGCAATAATCAATTACAAATTATTTATCACATCATATAATACAATATATGAAAAACGACAATAATTGTTAAGGAATCCAGTCGGATTCCTCCAACCTGTTTCCCTGCATGCACAGATGTTAATCAACACTAATTTCGTGCCTGTATGAAATATAATAATATACAGAACCAATATTTAGTCCACTATTTATATATATAACAATATATATTATTTCGACCAGTTAATCGGCAAATCATCCAAATAACCATCACACACAACATTAAATCATTTTGATCAATATTAAATAACATTTATAAATTTATAAAACTGGACAGAGTTAGCGAGATTACTCACATTGGTCGTAGATGAAGATTCAGTTCCAAAATGTAGACTCCTTCGCGTTGATTCCAATGTGACGGAGGGTGCTCAATTCAACATTTTACTAAGCAAGCCACTGCCTCACTGTTCCAGCAACTACGACGAACCAGATGCCGAACGCATACTCGATCGCACAAACTGGTGTCCAATGCGCATCAAGCTGCTTCTTCTCCTATTTCCTCATAATGTTACACCTTGCACCATACATTTGTTTCTCCCTTCTATACACAGTAAACCATCAAGCATAACCCACCATTGTCAGTTCTTTCCCATCTTTCTTAGTTACTTCACCACTACTAATGTATACAATTCTCGCCCATGTATTTTCTTCTTTAATAATTGTTTAGTCCATGTCTCTATATTTATCGGATATCAGTTAAACCCTACCGGTCTGCACATTATCCATGTTACACATTCCAACCCTACTCCCATATTCAATTTACTTACCTGCTGAAACATTCCTATGCCTCAACTGTCACCAACTCATGACTTCCCTCCAA
Organism: Allium sativum; assembly: GCA_030737875.1. Lineage (NCBI taxonomy): Eukaryota > Viridiplantae > Streptophyta > Magnoliopsida > Asparagales > Amaryllidaceae > Allium > Allium sativum. Next base: position 261,768,406 of record CM060927.1, on the reverse strand, counting down.
CTTATGTTTCAGATCCACCCGCAGTCCACTAGAGGAACAAACACAGCTCGCACCATCTCCTCCGATGTCGGATCACTAACAAGCTCACTACCCAACAACTCCACTGTACACTCACATGCGCCACCAGTTTTTGCTAAGCAACTTCTTCCATTTAAAAACCCATGCATAACTCCTGTACCAATACAAACATCCTCCGACTTCATCGATAACCACACCCTATCCGCTGTTCATAATCACCGACGACCAAACATAAGCATCGAAGTCTACAAGAAAAAACTCACCGCGAAAACTACTCTCCACTGTAAACCTCATGGTAATATTCATATTGCCCACATGTCTACAAACCTGGATCCAAGCAGCCCGACATCTCGATGCTGTGCATAGCGCCTGCGAAGGGGATGACTCCTCTTCTCCCCTTTCCAAAATATAAAACTCCAGCATCCATTGTAAGAACGCCATTTCCGTGACCTTCACTTGCCAAAACATGAACACCAACACCCATTCTCCAAATATTAACATGCTTAGTCACATTCAAAATGTTGCTCACGTAACCGTACGCCTGCCAACTATAAGAACCCATGACAGAAATCAACCCAGAAACAATTCTATTTGAATTTTCGTTGGACTTCTTTTTCATTCATGGTGCGAAAAGAAAAGAAAGGAGAGACTGTGTAAAGAGAGCTGTGTATTAATGTGTGGGGTGTGTGTGTGTATACATATATATAAATATTGGTCATTACTTCACTACTAAGGAATAGGGAATAGGCACCGCTGACATTACTTCATGATGAAGAAATAGGGTATTTTACTATTGTGTACCCTGAAACTTCCAATGGAAGGAGATGAATTTATTTTATATTATATAAATATTCCAAAGTACTGAAAACGTCTTGGGTGGGTATGGCATATGCAGAGGGGGACAAGTTTCATTTAATTTCCTGTCTGTAGTCATGCGTGAATTTGATCATATGGCAAAGATATTTTCATTTAGCTTAGGGTAGGCACATTCATTTCTTCTGATGCATGGATTGATTTAAAGTTTAATGTGCAGTCTGTGTGAAAGCTATTAGGGAGGAAATGGTTGTTGTATGATTACTTTGCCTGCACGTCCCCCTTTACTTGGATATGAAGTATTCATAGGTTAGGTTTTTATGCTAGAATTTTAGTTTATTTCTAAACATGTTTAATGTATACGTAAGTCTCCAAAAATATACCTTTAGCTTTAAGAAATGTTTGTAGAAAATATATATGTTAAAGTGCACTATGCAGTACCAGTTATGGGGAATTTTATTTATTTACCGACCTCTACAGACAAAAATAGAAATATGGTCGTGTTAAACAGTGTGCCACGATCCCAAAAATATAATAATATAGATCGGTTAACATGTTCTGTGAAACCCCAAAATGTTGATATAGGGTGTAAAATACTCCAAATAAAAAGTGGCTTAATTTTCAAAATAAAAATTACAGTAAAATTCGAAAAATTAAATTATAACTATGTCTCAAAGATCTTCTCCAAATCCAAAACCAATATCTTGTTATATTAAATAACCAAACCATTATATTAAATTAAATTAATTAATTATTAAAATGCTAAAATTCCGGGACGTTACAATGATAGCTGTTGTTGTATGCGAACTCTACTAATGGAAGGTGCCCTTTCCCAGTCCCTCTGAAGTCTAGGATAAACAGCCTTAAAAGATCCTCAAGAACTCTATTCACCCTTTTTATCTGTCCATCGATCTGTGGGTGATAAGCGGTGCTCAAACACAACTGTGTACCTAATGCTTCTTGCAAGCTCCTCCAAAATTCACTGGTGAAAATAAGGTCATGATCACTTACGATACTGGAAGGTACCCCATGAAGATGGACTATCACACGAACGTAAATTGCTACCAACCATGCCACTGTCCTCTTAATCTTAACTGGAATGAAATGAGCGCTCTTAGTAAGTCTGTCTACTACAACACAAATACTGGTGTTGCCTTTCTTTGATCTAGGCAAACCATCTATGAAATCCATAGAGACGCTCTCCCACTTCCACTGTAAAACTTCCAAAGGATGAAGGAAACCACCGAGCTTCTTGATTAGCTTTGACTTGCTGAAAAAGTAAACATTGAGAAACAAATTTTGCCACATCTTTCTTCATCCCATCCCAAAAGAAAACCCTCTTCATATCTCTATACATCTTATCACCGCCTGGATGAATAGTCATCTTAGAATGATGGGCTTCTTATAGGACTATCTTTAACAAACCTCCAGTTTGGGGAGCACAAAGCCTTCCATCTCATCGCAACCACCCTTTATCATCTATGGAATATCTAGTGAGGTGACTAGAAGTCTCCCTTTACTGGGCTTATCCAAGATGTCTGGAATATGTGGGTCTTCTCCTTGCGAAGCTCCTATTTGATCCATAAGTGTAGGTCGTATCTCTAGCGATGGAAACAGATTAGGAAAAAACTCGATGGAGGGTCTAAAGTCAAAATTTATTTAGAAACTCCTGAAACACCCTACTCATCAGATCAAAAAAATAGGTAGGTGCATTCATCAACCCAAAAGGCATAACGAGCCATTCAAAGAAACCATTTGGAGTCCTAAAAGCGGTCTTGTCTATACTGTCCTCAGCCACCCTCAACTGATGAAACCCTGTGGCCAAGTCTAACTGAGAAAATACTGATGCACCAACTAGCTGGCCAAACATATCATCTATCCTCGAGAGTGGGTACCTGTTCTTCTCCATGAGTTTGTACAACTACCTATAGTTTACACATAAGCTAAGAAAACTGTCCTCCTTAGTTGCAAATACCACTAGAGCACCCCATTCAGATATGCTTTGCCTAACAAACCCTTTCTCAATTAGCTCCTCTACTTGCTTACTAAGCTCCCCCTTTCTCTTGGAGCCGTATGGCGCACAAGTAATGTAACTGCAACACGTCACCTCCGTTAAGGTCACTCTCAAAGAGAATGCCTTAACTTCGGTGGAGCGTTTTAAGGTACAAGATACTAATAAATTACATGAAAGAAAATTTATGTAGTGGGAAAAGATCAATATTATTTCATAAATACTTGTTCAACACAATAATTCAACAACTGTTTCAACCTTCCAAATTATTACAACTTTTCATCTGTCTTGAAAACGTAAAGAAGCAATACTGAAAATAAAATGACATAAATCCCCAATAAGTGCTTGACCATAGCCATAGCTCAAAAAGTAAAGTCCAAGCCTTACATCTACGGTCTTCAAGCTTTGGCTAACCTGGACTAAGCAGAAATGTTTCCTCCTTGCGGACCTTGGGGGGGGGGGGGGGGGGACGGAAGAAAAGAAGCAAAAGGAAAATGGGTCAAACATAAGTCTGGTAAGCCCAGTTATTTAACAGCATGTAAACAAGTAAAAGACTATGACATGAATAAACTGAACTTAGAATGATACCATAAGGATAGGGTAGTCCTAAAACGAGGTAAAGTAAGATTTAACTAGATTTGGCTATCACACCCACTTTTACTTCTCTGCACCCACTAAGAGTTGTTTAACTAGCATATGACATAATCATGACATGTCCAATCCCAAGGCATGTATAATTTTAACATTAACATATAGGTGTGTAGTAGATCTAATAAGGTGAACTTGCATAAGTCCACTTTAGAAACATGCACATAAATATAGATCTAGTTTTGGATCTAACATATAACTTGCATGTGAACATATGTATTAGATCGTGACTTGGATCTATCATAAAACATATAACTTGCATTAATCATATGAACCTAGATAGATCTTGACATGGATCCAACATAAAACTTGTAACTTGCACATGAACATATGAACATATATATAGGCATATGGATCTAACATAAAGCATATGAATATATATATACACATAGATCTTGACTTGGATCTAACATAATACATACAACTTGCATTAATCATATAAACATATATATATATATATATATATATATATATATATATAGATCTTAACAAGAAACATATAACTTGCATATGATACTGATAGTTTCATTCTCAATCTTTAATAGATCCAACACCAAGTCCAGTAAGCCACAAACGTTCCAAGCCAATTCATGATAAAATCATCACAAGAAACAAATATGAATTAGCATCGCCAATATTATACAACATGGTAAAATTCTATTTTTCAATTTATATCAAATCACATCTTAAACTTATTTACATCTAAAAGATAACTACACTTACAAAAGACAATCTTGATTTCTGGAATCTGTATTCTGAAGTTGAAATGCTCGCCTTTGATGTAGACAATCGTTGTTTTAGTTTAATTTTGATTTGATTTGGTTTGTCTCTTTTAATTTGCTTCAAGTTGAACGGCGGCTAGTCGAGGTTGTCCAATGGCAGCATGAGGGCTCTTGGTTTGATTTTTAATATGATTTAGGGTTGAGGTATTAGGTTGCTTATATAGAAGTTTGGTTTAATAGGAACTGTCAGATTAACCTAGAGCAAATCAAAGCCAATCAGATAAGATAAAATAGCCAAATCAGCCTTAATGACTCAGCAAGGAGTCCATCAGAACCAATCATATGCCACATCTGCCTTAGAGCAAATCGGCCTACGGGTTGACAGCCGAACACCCTGAATCAACCCCTAGTTGACCCAGCGTGGCTCGGGTCGACCTCAAAAATGGGTCGGTTTGGTTATTCCCCCTCCCGATTCGCTGTTTTGAACTTTTTTGCATTTTTATTTATTTAATTTATATATATATATATATCTCATATGCATGCAAACTTCAAGGCTTAATAACTTCTTCATAAGGTATCCGTTTATGCAAACTAAATGTCTATCTTGACCAAAATTTTGAGATGAGCGTAATAGCGCAAGACATTTCACTTAATTCTTCTTCTAAAAATTAAGTGTTCTTGAATTTGTTTATTTTAATATTCTCATAAAATTCGGGGTGTTACATTCTCCCCTCCTTAAAGGATTTCGTCCACGAAATCTTCAAGTTAAGAAGAATGCATCTTAACATCCAATCATCCATCTGCTCATTCATCATCCACAAGCATCCATTGTCCTTAAAAGACTTCTAATGCCATATGAACATATGCAGAGTGTGTGTATATGTCTCTTATCTAGTAAAAAATCAGGCGGTCTACTGATCTAGTTGACCTCCTTAATGTGAATCATGAGAGTGCCATGAGTCCATTATGTATGCAATTTTTCCTATTCGTAATTCTACATGAGTGCACAATCATTCATACAAATGCACCATCCATATGATAACACATCAAGTTTCAATCCACATACAATGTCATGTGTTCATATGCAAATGCAATATGAAAGTGATTGAGACGATCTAGAACCTAATGTGTATGTACATATGCCTCCACGAGCAATCACTAGCAACCACTTGCAACCACTTTGCAACCATAACATGTTTCAAATACATGTTTACATCCATTGATTTCTACTAAGGATCAAGAAATAGGACCGAGAAGATAACTAAGCATGAATAAACTTATGATAAAGGAGAGAGATCAAAGATGTACCCTCAAAAAGATAAGGGTAGGCTGCGCGTATCTTGCTTTCGGCCTCCCAAGTCGCGTCTTCTTCATTGTCACTCCATTGTACTTTAACAAGCTTGACTTCACGGTTGCGTAGCTTTTTGACTTTCGTTCCCAAGATATGAGTTGGGATTCTTCTCACTGCTGCTTCTCGTTCCACTTCAACCTCTTCTAGTATCTTTGGTTCCACCACTTCCGCAAACTCATGTAAGCACTTCCGTAGGTGAGAAACATGAAAGACATTGTGAAATCCACTCAACTTTTCAGGTAGCTCTAATCTGTAGGCCATCGTCCCGATTCTTTCAATGATAGGAAATGGTCCTATGAATCTAGGTGCCAATTTCCCTTTGGATCCAAAGTGAACAACATTCCTCAAAGGAGATACTTTTAGGAACACTCTGTCTCCAACCCCAAACTCAAGGTCGGTCCTTCTTTTATTTGCATAGGACTTCTGTCTATCTTGAGTAGTCTTCATTCGTCTTCTTATTAGGTCCACCTTTTCTGAGGTTTCCCTAATCATGTATGGCCCAAGTATAAGCTTATCTGTGGATTCCCACCAATAGGTTGGTGATCGACATGGTCTCCCGTATAAGGTTTCGAAGTGTGCCATGGCTATTGTAGCTTGGTAGCTATTGTTGTAGGCGAACTCCACCAGAGGAAGATGATCTTCCCATGTCACTCCCAAGTCAAGAACACACAATCTCAAGAGGTCTTCTAAGACTCTATTCACCCTTTCCGTCTGTCCATCAGTTTGGGGGTGGTAGGCGGTGCTTAAACATAGTTGTGTGCCTATAACCTTTTGTAACACCCCACTCCCGCTATGATCACTCACTAAGGGAATGCCATAGCATCGGTGGAGTATTTTAGTGAATATAGAACAGAAAAATTATAACAAGACAGATATAAATAGTACTTGAAATTTAAAACATCATCTCATAACAGCGGAAGTAAAACATGTCTGGTTACATCATAAAACCACAATAAAAGTCAAGTACAATATCCATCAAAATAAAGAAGTACATAATCCCACTCTCATACAATAGCCATGACAAAAGAAAAGATAACTGGGTAACTGGAGCTTTACATCTATCCAAGCTCCTAAAGACTGGAACAGCAATCCGATCAAGCTCCACTACTGCTAGGATCCACCGTAGGACCTGAGGGTTGGGAAAAAGATAAAAACAACGGGGTTAGACATAAGTCTGAGCGAGTCCTATAACTTTAACAATACAATCGTTAAAGTAACCAGAGAAGACATAAACTGATATACGGTAACTAATGGGGATGAATGGCTACACTAAGCAGTCAACTAAACTAAGATAAAAGATAAAGACGCATCTACCCTTCCAAAGGTAAATTACTAAACTGCACCACACCAGTCGTTCCTAACTTAAAGGTTGATCCCACCCATGGACTTATAAAATTAACTTAATAGTTCTCGCGTACCCCTAGGTGACTAAGTAGACGCCACGAGGCCCTACAATCCACTAGGTGTACACACTACTCCCCATTCGATCGGCTCCCTAACGTAGATACCCTTGCTGGCCCCACCGTGGGGTGTACCATTCCCCAACGTGGCAACCTGATAAAACTAACGGTGCACGGCTTATATCTACACGATGCAACAACGTCTTATTTACCAGCCCGGGTCCACACACGCATATGAAACCCGTTGGTCATGCGTTGCCACCGCTAACCCATTTTGGCCTCTTATAGTCAAGCCCAGTATGCGTGTCCCGTCCTCGACATGGGTCGAGCCCACTAAGATACGTATGGGTTACTGGTTGAAATGGGCCCCCAGCACAAGCCATCCCCCTAAGCTTGGCCCACACACTAGTGTTTCCCACTTAACCCTTTAATCATGTTTAATTACATGTTTCATCTTGGTTAAGTATTTAATCATATTTTCTATTGGCAACCACTAGCAATTTCCACATACCACCCAAGGTACCCACTTAACCCCCATGCCCCACTACATGCTTATCTGGTTAAGTGTTTCTTAATTGATTAACACCGTAACCGTGTAAAGGACCCCTCACATCGGACCGTCATTTGTAGATGCCTGGTTAAGCCGGTAAACTCCGGGCAGTCTTACACTACAAACGGGTCCAACCTCATGTCATCTACCCTTGTTACGTATTTAATTTATGATTAAGACCCCTCACATTGGACCGTCATTTGTAGATGCCTGGTTAAGCCGGTAAACTCCGGGCAGTCTTATACTACAAACGGGTCCAACCTCGTGTCTTAATCGATTAATTACTCCTAATTAATCACCCCCATAATTTGTGTTAATTATCATGTTTATTTTAGGAATATGGGTACACCTAACTTAATAGGCAAATTCCCAACTCCAAAGTGTGGGTACACCTAAATTAATAGGCAAATTCCCAACACATAGTATGGGTACACCTAACTTAATAGGCAAATTCCCATACTATGTTCATTTATTTTATGTAATTATATTAATTTCACACAATCTTATTAACATATGCATTTAATTAACCCCATCGTTCCCACGTAATTTTGTTCTCATGACATAACACATATAAAAGGTGTCAACTTGCATATGTATGAACATGTTTCAAAGGTGCCATCTTGCATATTAACAAACACATAACTTGCATATGAACTTGCATAACATGTCACATAACTTGCATATAATCTTGTATAACATGTCACATAACTTGCATATAATCTTGTATAACATGTCACATAACTTGCATATAATCTTGTATAACATGTCACATAACTTGCATATAATCTTGTACAACATGTCACATAAACTTACATATTAACAAATACATGACTTGCATATAATATGTCACATAACTTGCATATGAACTTGCATAACATGTTACATACTTGCATATGAACTCATAAACTTGCATATGAACTTATAAACTTGCATATGAACTTGCATAACATGTTACATACTTGCATATGAACTCATAAACTTGCATATGAACTTATAAACTTGCATATGAACTTATAAACTTGCATATGAACTTGCATAACATGTTACATACTTGCATATGAACTCATAAACTTGCATATGAACTTATAAACTTGCATATGAACTTGCATAACATGTTACATACTTGCATAATTATCATACATGTAACTTGCATATTATCATACATGTAACTTGCATATTAACATATGATCACAAAGCACAAAACTTTCATAACCCACATACATTAGCAAACTAACATCATGTCATATGACTTAAAACCCATTAATCCCCAAACAAAACCATATGATCTCATCATATCTCATCTACTTAATTTAGCAATTGATCATTAGAGTGATAGAAACTCACAACTAGCAAATTTGCACTCCAAATGAAGAAGATTAAGATGCTTAGAATGGATTAGAGGTTGATTAGAGAGTGATTAGCTTGCAACCTTCTTCACAAATTAGTGGAGGCTCCTTCTAAGATTTAATTTGGCGGCATGTAGCCCTCAATTCTATTTTTAGTATGGATTAGGGTAGGTTTAGGGTGTATTTATAGATTAGGTAAGTGTTTTAGGCCCTTAGATTAACCCTAAATTAGATTAGGACCCTTAGATTTCGGAACTTTCCAGAAATCAGCCCTAAGACCAAGCCCAAACCCCAAACTGGTGCACCCAACCACAGAACTCTCTAGAAACTGTGCAGGTTTCCTGTCCCGACATGGGCGCACTTCCCAAGCGCGCCAGTGTATTTTTGTACTGGCGCACTTCATAAGTGCGCCAGTGCATTTCTGGCCTGTTTCGGGTTTTTCTGCCTAACTTCGTTCGTCCATATCTCTTTCATACGGTACCCGTTTTACGCAAACTCGGACTCTATTTCGCGTATTTTTCCGAGACGAACGCAATGACGCAGCCCGTTTCCCCTGATTCTCATATCTGAGATTAATTATACTTTAATTACTAACCATTAGTGTTAATTGAAATTCGGGGTGTTACATTCTCCTCTACTTAAAGGATTTCGTCCTCGAAATCTCTAAGTCAAGAAGAACGTATCCTACCAACCAAACAACCATCTACTAAACCATCAACCACAAGCAACCATTATCCTTAGAAACTTCTAATGATGTATGAACATATGCAGAAAGTGTGTGTATATGTCCGTATACTAATGCAAAGTCAGGCGGTCTACTGATTCAGTCGACCTCCTTAATGCAAACCATGATAGTGCCATGCATCCAATATGTATGCGAAACCCTATTGACACATACAATTTCTATATGCGTGCACAACCATACACAAAAATGCATCATCCACATGATAACACAACCATGATACATCCATCAATCTAACTACCACATCCATTTATGCGATATGCAACATGAGGTGACTGAGCCGATCTAGTGCCTAATGTGTGTGTATATGCATCCACGGGCAACCACTAGCAACCAATTGCATCCACATGCATCCATCAACCATAACATGTTTCAAACACATGTTTCAACCATAGGCTTTACCCTATCTAAAGGTCATAGGTACTAGCGAGAGGATATACTAAAGATAAGATAAGTACTAGACAAGCGATAAAGGAGAAGTTAAAAGACATACTCTCAAAAAGAAATGGGTACAAAGAACGCATCTTCGCTTCCGTCTCCCAAGTAGCATTGCCCTCGTCTTCTCCCCATTGCACTTTAACTAGCTGAACTTCTTTGTTCCTCAACTTCCTAGTTTCTAACCCAAGGACGCGAGTAGGAGCTCGTCGAATCGTCGCATCATGCTCTACCTCTACATCTCTAAGCAAGCTCGGCTCTACGACCTCTGCGGTCTCATGTAAGCACTTCCTCAAATATGATACATGGAATACATCATGAACACCACTAAGTCTGTCGGGCAACTCCACCCTATATGCCATCCGTCCAATCCTTTCCTTAATAGGAAACGGCCCAACAAACCTCGGTGCTAACTTCCCAACGGACCCAAAGCGAACAACATTTCTCAACGGAGATACTTTGACAAAAACCATGTCTCCAACCTCAAACTCAAGATCCGTCCTTCTCCGATCCGCATAAGATTTCTGTCTATCTTGCGCTGCCTTCATCCTTCTTCGAATCAAATCAATCTTCTCTGAAGTCTCTCTAACCATATCTGGCCCAAGCAAGATCTTATCCGTAGATTCCCACCAACATGTAGGAGATCGACAAGGCATTCCATAAAGAGCTTCGAAAGGTGCCATGCCAATACTAGACTGAAAGCTGTTATTGTATGCGAACTCCACCAAAGGAAGATGTTCTTCCCATGTACCTCCAAAATCCAAGATACAAAGCCTCAAAAGATCTTCTAAGATACGGTTCACCCTCTCGGTCTGACCGTCCGTCTGAGGATGATATGCGGTGCTCAAACATAACTGAGTCCCTACCGCCTCTTGCAAACTTCTCCAAAACTCACTAGTGAAGATAGGATCTCGATCACTCACAATGCTGGATGGTACGCCATGCAATCTAACAATCTCTCTAACATAGACTGAAGCAAGCCATGGAGCGGTCCTCTTACTCTTCACGGGTATAAAATGGGCACTCTTGGTAAGTCTGTCTACCACAACCCAAATTCCCGTATTGCCCTTCCTCGATCTCGGTAACCCATCGATGAAATCCATCGAGACACTATCCCACTTCCATTGCGGAAGTTCCAATGGGTGTAGCAACCCACCGGGTTTCCTTTGCTCCGCTTTAACTTGTTGGCACACTAAGCATCTAGCCACATACTCGGCCACATCTTTCTTCATACCGGCCCAGAAGAAAACTCTCTTCATATCTTGGTACATTTTGTCTCCACCGGGATGAATAGTCATTCTTGAACGATGTGCATCATCCAAAATAGCCTTCTTCAAACCCTCATCTTGCGGTACACAAAGTCTACCGTCTCTATGCAACCATCCCCTATCATCTATGGTGTATCTACCCAAATGGCTGGACGACTCCCCCCTTATAAGCTTCTCTACCAACTCAACCAACTGTGGGTCGTCTCGCTGAGCCTCGCCAATCCGTCCCAAAAGAGTAGGTCTAACCTCCAAGGATGCCAACAAACCAGGTACAAAGTCAACAGAAGGTCTGAAGTCGAACAAAGAAAGAAACTCCAAGCTTCGCCGTTCCACGTACAATGGACTCAAAGATAGCCTTTTTCTACTCAAGGCGTCCGCCACTACGTTACCCTTGCTAGGGGTATACGCTATCTCGAAATCATAGGATGCTAAGAACTCCATCCACCTTTGCTGTCTTAAGTTTAAATCCTTCTGAGAGAATAAGTACTTCAATGATTTATGGTCAGTGAACAACTCGAATCTCTCACCAAGAAGATAATGGCGCCAAGACTTAAGTGCGAAAACAATCGCGGCCAACTCTAGATCATGGGTAGGGTAATTCTTCTCATGCACTCTCAATTGCCTCCCTCCATAGGCTATTACCCTTCCCTCCTGCATCAAGACTGCGCCTAATCCTGTCCCACAAGCATCGGTATAAACAACAAACGGCTTACTCCCATCTGGAAGCACTAAAACTGAAGCGGTGGTCAAAGCTCTCTTTAACCGTCGGAAAGCATCATCACAATCTACATCCCATGAGAAAACCAGATTCTTTTTCGTCAAGCGGGTTAATGGGGCTGATATCTTCGCGAAGTCTTTGATGAACTTCCTATAATATCCTGCCAACCCCAAGAAACTTCTTACTTCGGTAGCATTTCTAGGAACTTTCCAATCCTGGATAGATACTATCTTTGCGGGATCCACAGCTATCCCTTCCTTAGAGACCACATGCCCTAAGAATCGCACTTCTCTTCTCCAAAAATGACATTTAGAGAATTTAGCTTTAAGACTATGTGCTCGAAGAGTCTCCAACACTTCTCTGAGATGTAAGGCATGCTCTTCTTCACTCTTGGAAAAGACCAAGATGTCATCCACAAAGACTACTACAAACTTATTCAGATACTCTCTGAACACTCTACTCATCAGATCAACAAAGTATGCAGGGGCGTTTGTCAACCCAAATCTCATCACAAGCCACTCATAAATACCATCCGGAGTCCGGAAAGCAGTCTTCTCTATACTGTCCTCCGTCACTCTCAACTGATGAAACCCTGTAGCTAAGTCCATCTGCGAAAACACTGAGGCGCCAACCAACTGATCAAAGAGATCATCTATCCTCGGTAATGGGTGTCTATTCTTCTTCGTGAGCTTATTAAGTTCTCTATAATCCACATAAAGTCTGAGGGACCCATCCGCCTTCGTGGCAAACACTACTGGAGCTCCCCACTCCGATATACTTCGCCTTATGAACCCCTTCTCAAGCAACTCCCCTACTTGCTTATGAAGTTCTCTTCTCTCACGAGGAGCCATGTGGCGTACTGGCAAAGACACTGGTTTGGCATTATCCACCAAATAAATTCGGAAATCTATCTCCCGCTTCGGAGGCAAACCCTTCACTTCTTCAAACACATCCGGATATTCCCGGACCACTCTGACAGAACGCAAACTCTCGACCGAAGCATCGAGCGATTCAAGATAACTTAGCAAAACAGATTCCATGGGATTATAAGAGATCTCAAGAGTATTACCCAAGCGGGTCATAAGCCTGACAACTCTCCTTTCACAATCAAGAACGGCACCATTACTGGATAACCAGTCCATGCCCAAAATCAACCCATAGCCCGTGAAGCCCAATACAAAAGCATCACATCCAAACTCAACGCTAAGTATAGAAATCTTCAAACCCAAACATATCATAGACAGATATATGGAGCCCCCAATTGGGTTTGAAACAACCAAGGGATCATCAACTAGACTGGTGTCTAAGTGCAGTGACTCAACTAACGATGATGAGATAAAAGGATGCGATGCGCCAGAGTCAAACAAAGTACGAACTGGATGATCAAACAGAAAAACCAGACTTTCAACGGAAATAGTTCTACCTCTCTGCTGAATCGGTGGAACTGAGAGAGCCTGAACTTGCCCCCCTACCTGAGCTGGTGCCATAAGAGCTTGCACCTGACCTCCTGAGGTAGACCTCGTCTTCTGCCCCTTCTTTGGGCAGTCCTTCACAAGATGTCCTGCTTCACCACAATGAAAGCAATCGGTCTTCTTCTTTTTGCGACAATCCTTGCTGAGGTGGCCTGGGGTCCCACAATTGAAGCACTTCTTCTTCTTCTTCTTCCCCTTGTCACCATTGCCTTTTCCACCCTTGCCTTATTGTTGTTGTTGCGGTTTCTTCTGATCCCCCTTCTTCTCTGGTGCCTTAGAACTCTTATCATCCTCATGCATAAGTGCCATGTAGACAAGCTTCTCAAAGGTGGCCCCCATAGGAATGTGAGTCATAGCTATTCCTTGCAATGGTTCGTTCAAGCCTCTAACGAACCTCAAAGCCTTCTTCTCTGGTGTATTCACCAACTCTATGCCAAACCTTGCTAATTGATTGAATTTGTTGACATATTCTTTCACCGTGAGATTCCCTTGCTTCAAATTCAAGAACTTCTCCATAAACAGATTCTCTTCCGCCCTTGAGAGAAACTTAGCCCCAAACCTTTGCTTGAAATCTGCCCAAGAGTCAACAGGGCGTTCTCCATTAGTGACCTCCCACCAGAATGAGGCCTCTCCCTTCATTAACCAAGCCGCCAACTTGACTTTCTTTCCCTCTTCCACTTCAAAGATATCCAGCAACTCTTCCACTTCCTTAAGCCAATCTCTAGCCTCTACGAAAGTCTCTGAACCTAGAAAAGGTTTTCCTCCTATAGCCTTGAACTCCTTGCAAATCTTAGCAAAATTATCCACTCTAGGCTGAGGAGGAGGAGCGGTTGCCTCTGGTGTAGTAGCATTGGCTGGACCCGCAGCCGCGGCCCTAGCCTCTTGTAACCTCCTATACCATAGTGGTATAACTAAGCCCTCCGGGATGTTAAGATCTTCAGCCATGCTGAAACGAAAGAGGAAAGATTCAAAAAGGAGATTCTGAAAGATAAAGATATGGCTATTGGGGATTATGCTTTTCTTTTTCAAAAACTTTTCTCTTAAAAGACATGTTTTTGAAAATACTTTTTCCAAAAATAATACCTTTACTATTTTCTAAAAAATGTATTTTTCTCAAAAATTTATCTGTTCCGGTAACCTGGCTCTGATACCACGTGTAACACCCCACTCCCGCTATGATCACTCACTAAGGGAATGCCATAGCATCGGTGGAGTATTTTAGTGAATATAGAACAGAAAAATTACAACAAGACAGATATAAATAGTACTTGAAATTTAAAACATCATCTCATAACAGCGGAAGTAAAACATGTCTGGTTACATCATAAAACCACAATAAAAGTCAAGTACAATATCCATCAAAATAAAGAAGTACATAATCCCACTCTCATACAATAGCCATGACAAAAGAAAAGATAACTGGGTAACTGGAGCTTTACATCTATCCAAGCTCCTAAAGACTGGAACATCAATCCGATCAAGCTCCACTACTGCTAGGATCCACCGTAGGACCTGAGGGTTGGGAAAAAGATAAAAACAACGGGGTCAGACATAAGTCTGAGCGAGTCCTATAACTTTAACAATACAATCGTTAAAGTAACCAGAGAAGACATAAACTGATATACGGTAACTAATGGGGATGAATGGCTACACTAAGCAGTCAACTAAACTAAGATAAAAGATAAAGACGCATCTACCCTTCCAAAGGTAAATTACTAAACTGCACCACACCAGTCGTTCCTAACTTAAAGGTTGATCCCACCCATGGACTTATAAAATTAACTTAATAGTTCTCGCGTACCCCTAGGTGACTAAGTAGATGCCACGGGGCCCTACAATCCACTAGGTGTACACACTACTCCCCATTCGATCGGCTCCCTAACGTAGATACCCGTGCTGGCCCCACCGTGGGGTGTACCATTCCCCAACGTGGCAACCTGATAAAACTAACGGTGCACGGCTTATATCTACACGATGCAACAACGTCTTATTTACCAGCCCGGGTCCACACACGCATATGAAACCCGTTGGTCATGCGTTGCCACCGCTAACCCATTTTGGCCTCTTATAGTCAAGCCCAGTATGCGTGTCCCGTCCTCGACATGGGTCAAGCCCACTAAGATACGTATGGGTTACTGGTTGAAATGGGCCCCCAGCACAAGCCATCCCCCTAAGCTTGGCCCACACACTAGTGTTTCCCACTTAACCCTTTAATCATGTTTAATTACATGTTTCATCTTGGTTAAGTATTTAATCATATTTTCTATTGGCAACCACTAGCAATTTCCACATACCACCCAAGGTACCCACTTAACCCCCATGCCCCACTACATGCTTATCTGGTTAAGTGTTTCTTAATTGATTAACACCGTAACCGTGTAAAGGACCCCTCACATCGGACCGTCATTTGTAGATGCCTGGTTAAGCCGGTAAACTCCGGGCAGTCTTACACTACAAACGGGTCCAACCTCGTGTCATTTACCCTTGTTACGTATTTAATTTATGATTAAGACCCCTCACATTGGACCGTCATTTGTAGATGCCTGGTTAAGCCGGTAAACTCCGGGTAGTCTTAATAATACAAACGGGTCCAACCTCGTGTCTTAATCGATTAATTACTCCTAATTAATCACCCCCATAATTTGTGTTAATTATCATGTTTATTTTAGGAATATGGGTACACCTAACTTAATAGGCAAATTCCCAACTCCAAAGTGTGGGTACACCTAACTTAATAGGCAAATTCCCAACACATAGTATGGGTACACCTAACTTAATAGGCAAATTCCCATACTATGTTCATTTATTTTATGTAATTATATTAATTTCACACAATCTTATTAACATATGCATTTAATTAACCCCATCGTTCCCACGTAATTTCGTTCTCATGACATAACACATATAAAAGGTGTCAACTTGCATATGTATGAACATGTTTCAAAGGTGCCATCTTGCATATTAACAAACACATAACTTGCATATGAACTTGCATAACATGTCACATAACTTGCATATAATCTTGTATAACATGTCACATAACTTGCATATAATCTTCTATAACATATCACATAACTTGCATATAATCTTGTACAACATGTCACATAAACTTACATATTAACAAATACATGACTTGCATATAATATGTCACATAACTTGCATATGAACTTGCATAACATGTTACATACTTGCATATGAACTCATAAACTTGCATATGAACTTATAAACTTGCATATGAACTTGCATAACATGTTACATACTTGCATATGAACTCATAAACTTGCATATGAACTTATAAACTTGCATATGAACTTATAAACTTGCATATGAACTTGCATAACATGTTACATACTTGCATATGAACTCATAAACTTGCATATGAACTTATAAACTTGCATATGAACTTGCATAACATGTTACATACTTGCATAATTATCATACATGTAACTTGCATATTATCATACATGTAACTTGCATATTAACATATGATCACAAAGCACAAAACTTGCATAACCCACATACATTAGCAAACTAACATCATGTCATATGACTTAAAACCCATTAATCCCCAAACAAAACCATATGATCTCATCATATCTCATCTACTTAATTTAGCAATTGATCATTAGAGTGATAGAAACTCACAACTAGCAAATTTGCACTCCAAATGAAGAAGATTAAGATGCTTAGAATGGATTAGAGGTTGATTAGAGAGTGATTAGCTTGCAACCTTCTTCACAAATTAGTGGAGGCTCCTTCTAAGATTTAATTTGGCGGCATGTAGCCCTCAATTCTATTTTTAGTATGGATTAGGGTAGGTTTAGGGTGTATTTATAGATTAGGTGAGTGTTTTAGGCCCTTAGATTAACCCTAAATTAGATTAGGACCCTTAGATTTCGGAACTTTCCAGAAATCAGCCCTAAGACCAAGCCCAAACCCCAAACTGGTGCACCCAACCACAGAACTCTCTAGAAACTGTGCAGGTTTCCTGTCCCGACATGGGCGCACTTCCCAAGTGCGCCAGTGTATTTTTGTACTGGCGCACTTCACAAGTGCGCCAGTGCATTTCTGGCCTGTTTCGGGTTTTTCTGCCTAACTTCGTTCGTCCATATCTCTTTCATACGGTACCCGTTTTACGCAAACTCGGACTCTATTTCGCGTATTTTTCCGAGACGAACGCAATGACGCAGCCCATTTCCCCTGATTCTCATATCTGAGATTAATTATACTTTAATTACTAACCATTAGTGTTAATTGAAATTCGGGGTGTTACACCTTTTGCAAACTCTTCCAAAACTCACTTGTAAAGATAGGGTCTCGATCGCTTACTATGCTGGAAGGTATCCCATGCAATCGAACTATCTCTTTAAGATATAGAGATGCTAGAGATGAGGTAGTCCTTCTACTTTTGACAGGTATAAAGTGAGCGCTTTTTGTGAGCCGGTCCACTATTACCCAAATACTGGTATTGCCCCTTATTGACCTAGGCAACCCATCAATAAAGTCCATCGAAATGTTATCCCATTTCCACTGTGGGACCTCTAGAGGATGAAGCAAACCACCAGGCTTCTTCTGCTCCGCCTTGACCTGCTGGCATATCATGCACTTAGAAATGAATTCAGCTATGTCCCTCTTCATGCCATTCCTAAAGAAAACTCTTTTGATGTCTTTATACATTTTATCTCCGTTTGGGTATATGGTCAGCTTTGAATGGTGTGCTTGTTCTAGAACCGTTTTCACTAAATCTCTTACTTGTGGGACGCATAGCCTTCCATCCCTTCTCAACCATCCCTTATCATCGATGGAGTATCTATTGAGGTGACTCAAAGTCTCACCCCTAATCAGCTTATCTATCACATCTACTAGCTGAGAGTCTTCACGTTGTGTGGTTCCTATTGAGTCAAAAAGTGTAGGCTGCACTTCCAGTGTTGCTAACAAGCGAGGTACAAATTCAGAGGAGGGTCTAAAGTCAAAGTTGGCTATGTACTCCAAGCTTTTCCTTTCTACAAAGAGAGGGCTTAAGGTCAGCTTCTTTCTACTCAGAGCATCTGCTACCACATTGCCCTTGCCAAGAGTATAGGAAATCTCAAAATCATATGAGGCAAGAAACTCCATCCATCTTTGCTACCTCAAGTTGAGATCTTTCTGCAAAAAAAGGTACTTCAACGATTTATGGTCAGTAAACGATTCAAACTTCTCACCTAGGAGATAATGACGCCAAGACTTAAGAGAAAAAACGATGGCTGTCAATTCTAGGTCGTGGGTTGGGTAGTTTTTCTCATGTACTTTCAACTACCTTCCAATATAAGTACTACCTTCCCTTCTTGCATCAAGACAGCGCCTAATCCTGTACCGCATGCATCCGTGTATACGGTAAACATCTTGCTCCCATCAGGAAATGTCAGAACTGGGGCTATTGTTAGAGCCCTTTTCAAGCATTGGAAAGCAATATCACAATCCAAATCCCAAGCGAAAACTAGGTTCTTCTTCGTCAACCTTGCAAGTGGAGCTTAGATTTTTGCGCAAAGTCTTTGATGAACTTCCGGTAAAAGCCTGCTAACCCAGAAAGCTTCGGACTTCAGTTGCGTTTCGTGGAATCTTCCAATCTTGCGCAGCAACCACTTTTGCGGAGTCCACGGCTAACCCCTCTTTGGACACACATGTCCAAGGAATCTAACTTCTTCTCTCCAGAAATGGCATATGGAGAATTTGGCTTTCAACTGATGTGCACGGAGAGTATCCATGACTTCCCTTTAGTGTTGAGCATGCTCTTCCTCACTCTTTGAGAAGATCAAAATATCGTCCATGAAGACCACCACAAACTTATTGAGGAATTTCCGGAACACCTTACTCATCAAGTCCATGAAATAGGCAGGTGCGTTTGTTAAGCCGAAGGACATGACAAGCCACTCGAAGAAACCATCCAGGGTCCTAAATGCGGTCTTGTCAATGCTATCCTCAGGATGAAACCCGGTAGCCAGATCTAATTGGGAGAAAATGGATGCACCTACGAGCTGATCAAACAGATCGTCAATTCTTGGGAGTGGGTGCCTATTCTTCTTCGTCAGCTTGTTCAACTCCCTATAATCCACGCATAGGCGGAGTGAACCATTGGCTTTGGTTGTGAACACTACTGGAGCACCCCATTCGAAAACACTCCGTCTTATTAACCCCTTTTCAAGCAGCTCTTTAACTTGCTTGTTGAGTTCTTTTCTCTCCCTTGGATCCATGTGTCGAGCGGGTAAAGCAACGGGTTTTGCATTGTCAATGAGGTATATGCGAAAGTCTATCTCCCACTTCGGAGGTAAGCCCTTTACCTCTTCAAACACATTGGAGTATTCACGGAACACTCTAATAGACTGCAAATTCTCAACATACGCATCAAGAGATTCTAGATAACTTAGCATAACAGAATTCACGGGATTACAAGAGATTTCAAGAGTGTTACCAAGGCGAGTCATGAGTCTAACCACTCTCTTTTCACAATCGAGGACGGCACCATTACTGGATAGCCAGTCTATGCCTAGAATCAGCCCGTAGCCTGTGAAGCCCAAAACATAAGCATTACATTTAACCAACGCTTAAAATAGAGATTTCCAAATCCAAACTAATCATTGACAAATAAACTGAGCCCCCAATTGGATTTGAAACAACCAAGGGATCCTCTACTATATGGGTGTCAAGGTGCAGAGATTCAACTGAAGCAGTAGATATAAAAGAGTGTGATGCGCCAGAACCAAAGAGAGTACGAACATGATTATCAAACAGATAAACTAAACTCTCAACAGAAATATGTCTACCTCGTTCCTGCAGAGGTGCAATGAGAGCATGAACCTGCCCTCCAGAAGATGATCCAGTACTCTGTCCCTGCCCTTGCCTTTCTGAGCAGTCCTTAGACAAGTGTCCAGTATCCCCGCACTGGAAACAAGCGCCCAATTCCCTCATTTTTTCTACAGCCCCTAGCCAATTGTCCAGGCATCCCACAGAAATTGCGCTTCATCTTCTTACGGGATTTATTATCCTTTCTGCCTTTCTTGGGGTCCGTCTTCTTGTTCTGAGATCCATCTCCTTTCTTGTTTTGAGGATCTTCCTTCTTCACCTCCTTCTTGCCATCTTTGTTCTCCTCTAGCAATAGAGCCATGTCCATCAGTTTCTCGTAAGTCGCTCCCATAGGTATATGGGACATTGCCAAACCTTTCAGTGGCTCATTCAGTCCTTTGGCAAAGCGGAGAGCCTTCCTGTACGGAGTGTTTACTAACTCCAGTCCAAATCGAGCACGCTGGTTGAATTTATTGACATATTCTTTGACCGACAAGCTGCCCTATTTAAGTGATAGGAACTTCTCCATTTGCAGACTCTGCTCAGCTTGTGAGAGGAACTTCATTTCAAATCTCGCCCTGAAGTCCTCCCAAGTCTCTATCGGTCTTTCATCGTTTGTGACTTCCCACCAGAAGGGGGCCTCGTCTTTGAGCAACCACACCACCAACTGTAGTTTCTGCCTCTCATCTACTTCAAAGATAACGAATAAGTCCTCAGTCTCCTTGAGCCAGTTTCTGACTTCCATGAATGATTCGCTCTCCTTAAAGTCTTTTCCACCCATGGATCTAAAGTCTCTATAGATCTTTGAGAAAGCATTTCCCTCGGAGGAGGAGGAGGAGCAGCAGTTGGGGGAGGAGGAATGTCTGTTGGGCCCGCGTCGTTGGCCCTAGCTTCTAGGTATCTCCTGAACCAGCCAGGTATCAGTACACCCTCTGGAAGGTTAAGATCCCCAGACATGCTGAAACAAAAAGGAAAGATTCAAAACAAAGGATAGAAAGATAGTGCATATGGCTTTGGGGATTATGCCTTTTTAAATTAACACTTTTTCTTGAAAATGCTTCTTTATGACTTCTTTTTGAAAAATAGTTTCAAAATTTTTATTCGATCTGGTAACCTTTAGCTCTGATACCAAGTGTAACACCCCACCTCCGTTAAGGTCACTCTCAAAGAAAATGCCTTAACTTCGGTGGAGCGTTTTAAGGTACAAGATACTAATAAATTACAAGACAGAAAATTTATGCAGCGGAAAAAGATCAATATTATTTCATAAATACTTGTTCAACACAACAGTTCAACAACTGTTCCAACCTTCCATATTATTACAACTTTTCATCTGTCTTGAAAACATAAAGAAGCAATACTGAAAATAAAATGACATAAATCCCCAATAAGTGCTTGACCATAGCCATAGCTCAAAAAGGAAAGTCTAAGCCTTACATCTATGGTCTTCAAGCTTTGGCTAACCTGGACTAAGAAGAAACGTTTCCTCCCTGCGGACCTAGGGGGGACGGAAGAAAAGAAGCGAAAGGAAAATGGGTCAGACATAAGTCTGGTAAGCCCAGTTATTTAATAGCATGTAAACAAGTAAAAGACTATGACATGAATAAACTGAACTTAGAATGATACCATAAGGATAGGGTAGTCCTAAAATGAGGTAAAGTAAGATTTAACTAGATTTGGCTATCACACCCACATTTACTTCTCTGCACCCACTAAGAGCTGTTTAACTAGCAATGTATGTTTGTGATAAAGTGATCCCATTCATGTATTGATCGGCTCCTACTCGCATTCAAGTATTCCCGGTGTCATGCGGCCCCACGTGATTTTTAAGTACTTGTGTTGGTTCCAGTATAGGGTGTATAAAGTCTTGTAATGGCAACCCTGACACGATTCAAAGATGCACAAGTGTACTCCTGGTGCCCAGTGCCTGCTTTTTCCACTCTGGAGCCTGTGCACGCCCGTACTCCGTCGGAACCTACACAGACGCACCTAACTGCCGCCCCTTTGATCGCTTATATTCAGCCCAGTAATCATGCCCCACCCTGCCTAGTTCAAGGTACCTTGATAAATCCATGTGGGTTACTGCTGAAACGGGCCCCCGTTACTAGGGTTTTTCTAGTCAACATGCTAAATTGGTTAAGTGTCCTTGGTTTGACTTAACCCCTATCAATCTTGTCTAATTAACATGTTAAGTTGGTTAAGTGTTTCCTCAATTACTGAACCCCACCAATCTTGTCTTGTTAACATGTTAAGTTGGTTAAATGTTCCCTTAATTACTTAACCTCACCATTTCTAGCTTGATTGTTCATGAGCTTTAATTAATTAATTAATTAAAGCACCAACCACTCACATTAGACAGGTATTGTTGTGGTTACTGGATGTGCCGGTCATTTCCGAGCAGTTTTACACCACAACTCAGTCTAACCTCGGGTCTTTCTAGGCTTGATGCACTAACCTCTCACATTAGACAGGTATTGTTGTGGTTACTAGATGTGCCGGTCGGTTCCGGACAGGTTTACGCCACAACTCAGTCTAACCTCGGGTTAGGCATATTCATCTTTTACATTTTATATATGTGAATTTTCCACAAGTGTTTCGTGTCACACATTTTAATTATGTTCAGGACTAATGGTATAAATTATACCATTCATGGCCTTAACCATTTACATGGTTTTGGGCCCACCTACATTATTAACATGTTTTGATTTAATAAGTATCCCAACGTTACCCCCGTTTGTTCGTATTAATCACATAAAGTCATTGGACCCGCATATTAGCCCAATTTATAAACAAGAGGTAAAGAAGGGAACATGCATAATATAGATTCAACCAAACATGTAAATTTTGCATAAAACTTTATTCATATAATTTAACATGTCACATGAACTTGCATATAACTTAGACTTAGATAATCATAAGCCTAAAACATGTTAATATGTAGATCTAGATATGTGTGAACATAACCTCAATTATAAACTAGCATATGACATAATCATGACATGTCCAATCCCAAGGCATGTATAATTTTAACATTAACATATAGGTGTGAACTAGATCTAACAAGGTGAACTTGCATAGGTCCAGTTTACAAACATGCATATAAATATAGATCTAGTTTTGGATCTAACATGTAACTTGCATATGAACATATGCATAATTAGATCGTGACTTGGATCTATCATAAAACATATAACTTGCATTAATCATATGAACCTAGATAGATCTTGACATGGATCCAACATAAAACTTATAACTTGCATATGAACATATGAACATATATATAGGCATATGGATCTAACATAAAGCTTATGAATATATATATGTAGATCTTGACTTGGATCTAACATAATGCATACAACTTGCATTAATCATATAAACATATATATATGTATATCTTAACATGAAACATATAACTTGCATATGATATTGATAGTTTCATTCTCAATCTTTAATAGATCCAACACCAAGTACAATAAGCCACAAACATTCTAAGACAATTCATGATAAAATCATCACAAGAAACAAACATGAATTAGCATCGTCAATATTATAGAACATGGTATAATTCTATTTTGCACTTTATATCAAATCACGTCTTAAATTTATTTATATCTAAAAGATAACTACACTTACAAAAGACAATCTTGATTTATGGAATCTGTATTCTGAAGTTGAAATGCTCGCCTTTGATGTAGACAATCACTGTTTTAGTTTAATTTTGATTTGATTTGGTTTGTCTCTTTTAATTTGCTTCAAGTTGAACGGCGGCTACTCGAGGTTATCCAATGGCAGCATGACGGCTCTTTGTTGGATTTTTAATATGATTTAGGGTTGAGGTATTAGGTTGCTTACATAGAAGTTTGATTTAATAGGAATTGTTAGATTAACCTAGAGCAAATCAAAGCCATTCAGACAAGATAGAATAGCCACATCAGCCTTAATGACTCAACAAGGAGTCCATCAGAACCAATCAGATGCCACATCTGCCTTAGAGCAAATTGGCCCATGGGTTGACAGCCAAACACCCTGAATCAACCCTTAGTCGACCTCAAAAATGGGCCGGTTCGGTTATTCCCCCTCCCGATTTGCTATTTTGAACTTTTTTGCATATTTATTTATTTAATATATATATATATATATATTTCTCATATGCATACAAACTTCAAGGCTTAATAACTTCTTCATAAGGTATCCGTTTTATGCAAACCAAGTGTCTATCTTGACCAAAATTTTGAGACGAACGTAATAGCGCAACCCATTTCACTTAATTCTTCTTCTAAAAATTAGATGTTCTTGAATTTGTTAATTTTAATATTCTCAGAAAATTCGGGGTGTTACAGTAACCGGCTTTGCATTGTTCACCAAATATATTCGGAAATCGATCTTGTGCTCAGAGGTAAGCCTCAACAAAAACATTAGGATAGTCATGGACTATTGGTATAGATCGTAGATCATCGATAGATGCATCAAGAGACTATAGGAAACTAAGCATAACAGGCCCTTGCGGGTCACAAGAAATCTCGATGGTCCTTCCGTGGCAAGTCAAAAGTCTAACGACCCTCCTCTCACAATCCAGAATGGCACCATACATGGCTAGCTAATCCATCCCTAGAATCAGACCATAGCCCATAAAACCGAGCACATATGCATCACACTCAAATTCGATGCCAAACATAGATATAAAAATCATGGATAAATGAGCCGAACCACCAATGGGGTTTGAGACAACAACGAGACCCACTACCATACTAGTACTTAGGTGCAGAGACTCAACTACAGAACTAGATATAAATGAATGTAAAGTGCCAGAATCAAAAAGAGTTATAATAGGATGACTGGAAAGAGAAATCAAACCTTCCACGAAAACTTTCCTTCCTCTATCTGGATCACTGGTCGCGAAAGCATGCACCTGCTCTCTAGAAGCTCCTTCCCTTTGACCTTGTCCTGTTTCTTCGGGCATTCCTTAGCAAAGTGTCCGACCTCTCCAATTTGAAGCAAGTATTCTTCCTTCTTTTACAGTCCTTTACCAAGTGACCCTCACGTCCGCAACTATATCACTTCCTATTATCCTTTAGCTTTGTCATTCTTTCCGCCCTTCTTATGTTGTTGTTATTGTTGTCGTCCTTTCTTGGGCCATACTTTCTTGTTTTGTATTTCCTCAACCTTAAATTCCTTCTTGTTGCTTTTGTCTTCCTCATGCATCAAGGCCATATCAACGAGCCTTTAAAAAGTTGCTCCCATTGGAATATGGTACATAGCTAACCTGTGAAGGGGTTCATTCAGTCCTTTAACAAAGCGAAAAGCTTTCTTATGCGGAGTATCTACCAGTTCTAATTGAAACCTCCCTAATTGGTTGAATTTGTTCACATATTCTTTAACGGTCATGCCTCCTTTCTTGAGCGCCAAGAACCTTTCCATTTGCATGCTTTTCTCATCTTAAGAAAGAAATTTCATTTCAAACCTCTATCTCGAATAATCTCAAGTTTCCACCGGACGCCCCGCTTGTGTTATGTAACAACCCGTATTTTTGAATAACATGTTATAACATAAATGGAGGCAGAATTAAACTGTAAAATCTGAATCAAGGGAAACGGGCTGTGCCATTGCGTTCGTCTCGGAAAAATACGCGAAATAGAGTCCGAGTTTTCGAAAATCGGAGTCCGTATGACCAAGATATGGCCTCGCGAAGTTTAACGAAAAATTCACAAATTAAAGTATACTTAATGGGTTGCGCAGAGAAATATATATATATATTGATATATATATATATATATATATAATTGAAAATTAAATAAATAAATATGCAAAAATGTTCAAAACAGCGAATTGGGAGAGGGGAATAACCGAACCGGCCGATTTTTGAGGTCGACCCAAGCCCGCTGGGTCGACTAGGGGTTAATCCAGGGTGTTTGGCTGTCAACCCGTGGGCCGATTCGCTCAAATGCAGATTTTGCATTTGAATGGTTCTCATGGTTTAGCTTTAATCTAAAGGCCCTAGATGGTTCCTACACTTGACTTCTTCCCCAAGACATGCTTTGATGGCTTGGATTGAATCTAGGGTTAATCCTATGGCTAATACTATCCTAATCCTCTATATAAAGGACCTAACACCTAGCCTAAATCATCATTATTCATTCCTACAACTAAACTATGTCAAATTTGTTCCTCTCATGGCCTCCACTCTCATGCTAAAATTCCTAAGCCTATTTCTATGAGAGATTGTGAGTTCATACAAGTGCTTTCAAACTTGTATGAGTGTTCTTAGTTTGCATTCAAGTCAAGTTGAAACATTTCTATTTCAAAGCAAGGATTTTTATTGATTTGGCTCAAGGGTTTTCGTTTGGAGCTTGCATATTTGGGTTTTTGGTGCTTGCATAAGGGCTTCGTCTCAATCTTTATAATAAATAATTATTTGTGTCTTCATAGCATTGTAAGCCCTTTTCTACTTTCTTTTTATTGAACTCCAAAGTTAAATGAATGATGCAAGTTTGGTTGATCATTATATGCAAGTTTGGTTGATCATTATATGCAAGTTTGGTTGATCATTATATGCAAGTTTGGTTGATCATTATGCAAGTTATGTATGACACATGTTGCCATGTTATGCAAGTTTGGGTTGATCATGTCATCATGTTATGCAAGTTTGGGTTGATCATGTTATCATGTTATGCAAGTTTGGGTTGATCATGTTATCATGTTATGCAAGTTTGGGTTGATCATGTTATCATGTTATGCGAGTTAAACTTGAGTTTATGACCTTAAAGCTTCAAGCTTTATGTTAAAGGTTGCATTTTGGCAACATGAAAGTTATCATATCCCTTATGATAACTTGCATGTGAGGCCAAATGCGAACTTCTAGCAACTTCTACATGTTATTTATCACCATGTATCACTCATATGCTAAGTTTGGTTTTATGCATGCTTTTGAAGCCTAATAATGCAATATGCAAGTATATGAACATATGTACATCTCATATGCCACCATGTTAAACTTGTGGCTTCAATACCTTTTTGTCATGATTATGCCAAGTTCCCTATTTTATCCTTTATGCGTTGTTGCGATTATGTAAACGATGGGATTACGTTGGGGTTGGGTAACATAATGACATGAACATGGTTTTTATAACATAACGTGATATGTTAACTTGTAATTATGTTTTGGAAACATAATGGACATGACACTTAGAAAATATGAGTGTGGCCAACTCGAGGTTGGGTTGAGTTTGTAGCATAAATCTACCCGGACCCGCTCGGCTTAACTAGTGGCTACAAACAATAGGACCCAATGTGAGAAGTTGGTCATGTTGTGCACGAACCCGAGGTTAGACCAGGTTGTGGTGTAAAGCTACCCGGACCCGCCCGGCGTAACTAGTAACCACAACAAGGTCTAATGTGAGAGGTTAAAGCACATTAAGTTAATGAATGCCTCCTGATTAGGGTTAAGTCTTGGTCCACTTAATACTTAACTAATTTGGGCTTGATGGATTAATCGAGGTTAAGTCAGGAGCCTTGGGTACTCTTAACCAATTTAATCCACGTGTGGATCGGGTTAACCACATTTAACCCGTTAAGAAACCCTAGTTGCGTGGTCCTTTTCAGCAGTAACCTCCTTGGTAGTATCATAAGACCCTAGGACTAGGCTAGGGTGGGGCACGATTACTGGGCTGATTGTAAGAGACCAAAAGAGATGGCTGAATGATGCCCCAGTTGTTCAGGCGGACCATGGTCGTGCACATTAAGTCCGGAGTTGAACACGGGCACCGGTAGGTTTGGACTGTGCATCATGGTATGGTGTCAGAGGGTTACACCATAGGGCCTGATACACCCTAGGGTGGACCCTGCACAGTCAACTACATTACATGATTAGGCCACATGACACCGACACTTGACGAGTTAGGCTTATAGGGAGCCGATCGACTAGACCGAGTAGTTGGACCTTGATTTAGGTCACCTTATGATGCTGGGCCAAGCTTGGGCCAAGGGTTCAATTCTTGTTTTTACTTGACATGTTAGAATGCTAGTACACCCGTGGTTCAAAACTTAACCTTGATTATGTGATGACACCTTTATCTATCTTGTTAGTTAATCACCATGCCAGTATGTTGTTATCCTTATGTTCATCTCAGCTTCTCATGCCAATTAACTTTACTTGTTCATAGACAGATAGTAGTAGGGCTTACCAGTCTTTTTGACTGACCTGTTTTCTTTCGCCTCTTTTCTTTCGTCCCCCCCCCCTCAGGTTCTCAGGGTGGGAACATTGGAGCTTAGCTTGGATCTTTACAGCTTGCTTACTGGATTTGCTCATGTACGGTTTTGGACATTGAGCTAGCTTTGGTTTATCACTTCATTTTGGGGATAGTACTTTATGTATTTCAATTTTTCAGTTTATGCTTTTATCTAGACTTTGTTGTTGGAAAATAATGACCAAGTACTTTGTTGTAACATGACTATGGTTTTGAAATGCTAAGTTTTATCCGCTGCTTTACTGCTCTGTTTTACTTATATGTTCTGTCTTGTGATATCTGCATGCATGTTTACCTTGTTTAACGCCCCTCCAAAGCTAATGTCCTTGCAAGAGTGGCATTGGCGGAGGTGGGGTGTTACATTTGGTATCATAGCATAAGGTTTACAATATTTGAGCAAAAGTGTTTTTAAAACTTACCTTTTGAAAAACTATTTTCAAAACCAATTAAGTATTTTCCAAGAAGAGTCTAGTTATTTTAAAAAGTCTATTCCCCAAAAGCCATAGCACTATCCTTCGTTTCTTCGTTTTGAATCTATCTTTTTCTTCGTTTTAGTATGGCCGACCGCTTTAACATCCCGGAAGGCGTACAAGTACCCGTCTGGTTCCGAAGATTTATGGAGGCAAGGGCGAATGAAGCCGGCCCCGCGAACATTCCTCCTCCTTTCCCCGTCATTAACATTTCTCCTCCTCCCGTAGCTGAGGTTCCTCCTCCCCCTTAGCATCCGCAAGCGGATTTCGCAAAAGTTTGCAAGGACTTTAAGGCGATGGGTGGTAAGAACTTTATCGGAACGGAGACTTCCGTGGAGGCAAGGAACTGGTTAAAGGAAACTGAGGACCTCTTTGCTATCTTTGATGTGGAAGATCGTAAGAAAGTTCTGTTGGCGGTATGGCAATTGAAAGGGGAAGCTGCTTATTGGTGGGTAGTCACCACCACTACTAGACCAATTGAGACTTGGGATGACTTTAGGAGAAGGTTTGGACTAAAGTTTCTATCATCGACAGAAGAGAACCTTCAGATGGAAAGGTTCCTATCTCTAAAGCAAGGGGACATGACAGTTAGGGAATACGTGGATATGTTTAATCAACTTTCTCAGTTCGGTCTAAAATTGGTTAACACAGCTCGGAAGAAGGCCCTACACTTTGCTCTAGGATTGAATGAGCCATTGCGCGGTTTGGCCATGTCTCATATACCCCTGGGGGCGACCTTCGAGAGTTTGGTGAATATGGCCCTACTTCAAGAGGAAGATACCGAGAAAAGATATAACAACAAGAAGGGGAACAAGGGCAACAACAATCGCAATGACAACAAGACCAGGGAAACAAGGAAGTGCAAGTTCTGTTGGATCGTTGGGCACATAGCCAAAGATTGCAGGAAGAGGAAGAGGAAGTTAGGCGAGTGTTTCCATTGCGGAGAATATGGACATTTTAGCAAGGATTGCCCCAAGAAGCAAGGACACGGGCAAGAACGAACTCAGCGAGTAGGACCCTCTGGAGGGCAGTTGCAGGCTCTCCTCACTCTTCCAGCTTTTGGTCGAGGTAGTGTTTCGTAAAAAGTCATGTTTACATTTCTGATTTCCCTGTTCATACCTTATTTGATTCTGGCACATCGCATAGTTTTATTTCTGATCTTATTGAAAGTTTTGCACCTAAGTACTAGTCTAGTTGAGGTCCTGTTAGTGTTTCAAATCCAATTGGGGGTTCCGCCCATCTACCTGTGATTTGTGTGGATATGAAAATCTCTATCTTGAGCATAGAATTCATGTGTAATGTTTAGGCTCTCGGGTTTATGGGATACGGGTTGATTTTGGGCGTGGATTGGTTGTCCAGTTATGGAGCCGTTCTTGACTGTGAGCATAGGGTGGTGAGGCTTATGACTCGCCTCGGTAATACCCTAGAAATTTCTTGTAACCCTAGAGGTCCCGTCATGTTATGTTATCTTGAATCTCTCGACTCGTCCATCGATGATATGCAATCTGTAAGGGTGGCCCGAGACTATCTTGGTGTCTTTGAAGAAGTTAAGGGGTTACCCCCTAAACGAGAGATAGATTTCCGCATTTATGTAGTCGATAATGCCAAGCCAGTATCATTGCCCGTTAGGCACATGGCCCCACGAGAAAGAAGAGAGCTCAGTAAGAAAATCAAGGAGCTGCTTGAGAAGGGTTTTATTAGACGAAGCATTTTTGAATGGGGTGCTCCGGTGGTATTCGCTACTAAGGCGGATGGTTCGCTTCGTCTATGTGTTGATTATCGAGAGTTGAACAAGCTGACAAAGAAGAATAGGCACCCGTTATCGAGGATTGATGATCTCTTTGACCAGCTTGTAGGTGCTTCTGTTTTCTCTCAACTCGATCTAGCCACTGAATCCCATCAGCTTAGAGTGGCTGAGGATAGCATCGATAAGACTGCGTTTAGGACTCCGGATGGATTCTTTGAATGGCTTGTCATGCCATTCGGTTTGACTAATGCACCCGCCTACTTCGTAGACTTGATGAG
This sequence comes from Allium sativum, assembly GCA_030737875.1. Lineage (NCBI taxonomy): Eukaryota > Viridiplantae > Streptophyta > Magnoliopsida > Asparagales > Amaryllidaceae > Allium > Allium sativum. Next base: position 261,737,355 of record CM060927.1, on the reverse strand, counting down.
TAGGGTGTTCAGGGAGTTCCTCAACAAGTTTGTTGTTGTCTTCGTGGATGACATTCTGATCTTCTTAAAGGATGAGGAAGATCATGCTAGGCATCTCAAGGAAGTGATGGATACGCTTAGAGTGCATCAGTTGAAAGCCAAGTACTCCAAATGTCATTTCTGGAGAAAGGAAGTTCGGTTTCTTGGACATATAGTTTCTATGCAAGGCCTAGCGGTGGACCCCGCGAAAGTGGTTGTGGTTCAAGACTGGAAGTCTCCTAGGAATGCAACCGAAGTAAGAAGCTTTCTCGGTTTGGCGGGCTACTATAGGAAGTTCATCAGGGACTTCGCTAAGATTTCGGCCCCTCTTACTAAGTTAACAAAGAAGAACTTAGAATTCTTGGCAACTTTTGATTTCACGACGACTGTTGAGTCGATGACGGGTTCTTTAGCATCCCTTGAGCTTAGACCCACACTTCTTGATCAAGTTGGGGCTTCACAGAAGGAAGATCCGCAAATAGTCGAGGTCATGGATAAGCTGATTCGGGGTGAGACGTCTAGTCACCTTGCCAGATATACTATTGATGATAAAGGATGGCTAAGGCGTGATGGGAGATTATGTGTTCCTCGAGTGGGAGATTTAGTCCATAGAGTTCTTGAAGAAGCGCATCACTCGAAGATGACTATACATCCGGGAGGAGATAAGATGTATAGAGATATGAAGCGCATTTTCTTTTGGGATGGAATGAAGAAGGATGTGGCAGAGTATGTTTCAAAGTGCATGGTGTGCCAACAAGTGAAAGCCGAGTCAAAGAAACCAGGTGGGCTATTACATCCATTGGAGGTCCCGCAATGGAAGTGGGAGAGTATTCCTATGGATTTTGTGGATGGATTGCCTAGGTCAAGGAGAGGGAACGCAAGCATATGGGTCATAGTTGACAGACTTACGAAGAGTGCTCACTTCATCCCAGTAAAGAGCAAGAGGACCGCATCAGGGCTGGCATCTATTTATCTTCGAGAGATAGTGCGGTTGCATGGAGTTCCTTCTAGCATAGTTAGCGATCGTGACCCAATTTTCACTAGCCAGTTCTGGAACAGTTTGCAAGAAGCGATGGGTACACGATTGAATCTGAGTACGGCCTATCACCCCCAGACGGATGGCCAAACCGAAAGGGTGAATAGAGTGCTAGAAGATCTCTTGAGGCTTTGTGTTCTCGACTTCGGTGGTACTTGGGAAGACCACCTTCCTCTTGTAGAATTTGCTTATAATAATAGCTATCAAGCCAGCATAGGGATGGCACCATTTGAAGCTTTATATGGGAGGCCGTGTAGGTCACCATCTTGTTGGTGGGAGACAACAGATAGACTTATACTTGGGCCCGATATGATACGAGACACATCAGAGAAAGTTGAATTAGTGAGAAGAAGGATGAAAGCGGCCCAAGACAGACAGAAATCCTATGCTGACAGACGAAGGGCAGATTTGGAATTCGAAGTGGGAGACATGGTTTTCATAAAGGTTTCTCCTTTACGTAATGTGGTTCGTTTTGGAGCAGTGGGGAAGCTGGCACCAAGGTTCGTAGGACCTTTCCCTATCACAGAGAGAATTGGAAAGATGGCCTATAAGGTGGAATTGCCCGAAAAGCTAGCCGGAGTGCATAACGTCTTTCATGTCTCGCATCTCCGAAAGTGCCTTCATGAGTCCGCTGAGGTGGTTGAACCAAGCATTCTTGAAGACATTGAGGTAGAGAAAGAAGCAACCTTGAGAAAAGCTCCGATTCGTATCTTGGGAACAGAGATCAAGAAACTGAGGAATCGAGAAGTCAAATTGGTGAAAGTTCAGTGGGGTGAAGCCGACGAAGATGCAACTTGGGAAACCGAGGAGAAGATGCGTGGGCTTTATCCATTTCTTTTTGAGGGTACATTCTCGACCTCTTTCCTAATTAGCATATCTTTCTGTTTATCCGCATTTATCCTGTTTATCTTGTCATCTCGTTAATCATGTTATGAGGACCTTAGGTAGAAACCCTTTGGATGAAACATGTATTTGAAACATGTTATGCTTGATGGTTGCAAGTGTTTGCACGTGGATACTCGTGGATGCATGATACACATTAGGCACTAAGATCGGCTCACACACTTTCATACCGCATATGCATGAGTGTTTATGCTTATTCATGGATGAAACTTGTTATGCTATCACGTGGATGTTGCATATGGATGAATGTTATGTGCACTCATGTAGAGACTATGAGTTATGTTAGGAATTTGCATACATATGGACTCATTTCACTAACATGCTTTGCATTAAGGAGGTTTACTGAATCAGTAACCGCCTGATTTTTGCATTAGATAAGTACATATACACACACCTTTGCATATGATCATACAGCATTTAGAATCCTTTAAGGACAATGACTGCACGTGGATGATGTTTTGAGTAGATGGGTGATGGATGGGAGGATACGTTCTCCCTAACTTGGAGATTTCGGGGACGAAATCCTTTAAGGAGGGGAGAATGTAACAACCCGTATTTTTGAATAACATGTTATAACATAAATGGAGGCAGAATTAAACTGTAAAATCTGAATCAAGGGAAACGGGCTGTGCCATTGCGTTCGTCTCGGAAAAATACGCGAAATAGAGTCCGAGTTTTCGAAAATCGGAGTCCGTATGACCAAGATATGGCCTCGCGAAGTTTCACGAAAAATTCACAAATTAAAGTATACTTAATGGGTTGCGCAGAGAAATATATATATATATATTGATATATATATATATATATAATTGAAAATTAAATAAATAAATATGCAAAAATGTTCAAAACAGCGAATTGGGAGAGGGGAATAACCGAACCGGCCGATTTTTGAAGTCGACCCAAGCCCGCTGGGTCGACTAGGGGTTAATCCAGGGTGTTTGGCTGTCAACCCGTGGGCCGATTCGCTCAAATGCAGATTTTGCATTTGAATGGTTCTCATGGTTCAGCTTTAATCTAAAGGCCCTAGATGGTTCCTACACTTGACTTCTTCCCCAAGACATGCTTTGATGGCTTGGATTGAATCTAGGGTTAATCCTATGGCTAATACTATCCTAATCCTCTATAAAAAGGACCTAACACCTAGCCTAAATCATCATTATTCATTCCTACAACTAAACTATGTCAAATTTGTTCCTCTCATGGCCTCCACTCTCATGCTAAAATTCCTAAGCCTATTTCTATGAGAGATTGTGAGTTTATACAAGTGCTTTCAAACTTGTATGAGTGTTCTTAGTTTGCATTCAAGTCAAGTTGCAACATTTCTATTTCAAAGCAAGGATTTTTATTGATTTGGCTCAAGGGTTTTCATTTGGAGCTTGCATATTTGGGTTTTTGGTGCTTGCATAAGGGCTTCGTCTCAATCTTTATAATAAATAATTATTTGTGTCTTCATAGCATTGTAAGCCCTTTTCTACTTTCTTTTTATTGAACTCTAAAGTTAAATGAATGATGCAAGTTTGGTTGATCATTATATGCAAGTTTGGTTGATCATTATATGCAAGTTTGGTTGATCATTATGCAAGTTATGTATGACACATGTTGCCATGTTATGCAAGTTTGGGTTGATCATGTCATCATGTTATGCAAGTTTGGGTTGATCATGTTATGCAAGTTTGGGTTGATCATGTTATCATGTTATGCAAGTTTGCGTTGATCATGTTATCATGTTATGCAAGTTTGGGTTGATCATGTTATCATGTTATGCGAGTTAAACTTGAGTTTATGGCCTTATAGCTTCAAGCTTTATGTTAAAGGTTGCATTTTGGCAACATGAAAGTTATCATATCCCTTATGATAACTTGCATGTGAGGCCAAATGCGAACTTCTAGCAACTTCTACATGTTATTTATCACCATGTATCACTCATATGCTAAGTTTGGTTTTATGCATGCTTTTGAAGCCTAATAATGCAATATGCAAGTATATGAACATATGTACATCTCATATGCCACCATGTTAAACTTGTGGCTTCAACACCTTTTTGTCATGATTATGCCAAGTTCCCTATTTTATCCTTTATGCGTTGTTGCGATTATGTAAACGATGGGATTACGTTGGGGTTGGGTAACATAATGACATGAACATGGTTTTTATAACATAACGTGATATGTTAACTTGTAATTATGTTTTGGAAACATAATGGACATGACACTTAGAAAATATGAGTGTGGCCAACTCGAGGTTGGGTTGAGTTTGTAGCATAAATCTACCCGGACCCGCCCGGCTTAACTAGTGGCTACAAACAATAGGACCCAATGTGAGAAGTTGGTCATGTTGTGCACGAACCCGAGGTTAGACCAGGTTGTGGTGTAAAGCTACCCGGACCCGCCCGGCTTAACTAGTAACCACAACAAGGTCTAATGTGAGAGGTTAAAGCACATTAAGTTAATGAATGCCTCCTGATTAGGGTTAAGTCATGGTCCACTTAATACTTAACTAATTTGGGCTTGATGGATTAATCGAGGTTAAGTCAGGAGCCTTGGGTACTCTTAACCAATTTAATCCACGTGTGGATCGGGTTAACCACATTTAACCCGTTAAGAAACCCTAGTTGCGTGGTCCTTTTCAGCAGTAACCTCCTTGGTAGTATCATAAGACCCTAGGACTAGGCTAGGGTGGGGCACGATTACTGGGCTGATTGTAAGAGACCAAAAGAGACGGCTGAATGATGCCCCGGTTGTTCAGGCGGACCATGGTCATGCACATTAAGTTCGGAGTTGAACATGGGTACCGGTAGGTTTGGACTGTGCATCATGGTATGGTGTCAAAGGGTTACACCATAGGGCTTGATACACCCTAGGGTGGACCCTGCACAGTCAACTACATTACATGATTAGGCTGCATGACACCGACACTTGACGAGTTAGGCTTATAGGGAGCCGATCGACTAGACCGAGTAGTTGGACCTTGATTTAGGTCACCTTATGATGTTGGGCCAAGCTTGGGCCAAGGGATCAATTCTTGTTTTTACTTGACATGTTAGAATGCTAGTACACCCGTGGTGCAAAACTTAACCTTGATTATGCGATGACACCTTTATCTATCTTGTTAGTTAATCACCATGCCAGTATGTTGTTATCCTTATGTTCATCTCAGCTTCTCATGCCAGTTAACTTTACTAGTTCATAAACAGATAGTAGTAGGGCTTACCAGTATTTTTGACTGACCTGTTTTCTTTCGCCTCTTTTCTTCCGTTCCCCCCCCCCTCAGGTTCTCAGGGTGGGAACATTGGAGCTTAGCTTGGATCTTTACAGCTTGCTTACTGGATTTGCTCATGTACGGTTTTGGACATTGAGCTAGCTATGGTTTATCACTTCATTTTGGGGATAGTACTTTATGTATTTCAGTTTTTCAGTTTATGCTTTTATCTAGACTTTGTTGTTGGAAAATAATGACCAAGTACTTTGTTGTAACATGACTATGGTTTTGAAATGCTAAGTTTTATCCGCTGCTTTACTGCTCTGTTTTACTTATATGTTCTGTCTTGTGATATCTGCATGCATGTTTACCTTGTTTAACGCCCCTCCAAAGCTAATGTCCTTGCAAGAGTGGCATTGGCGGAGGTGGGGTGTTACATGTTATTTCCCACCAGAACGAAGCTTCATCTTCCAGTAGCCAGGCAGTTAACTGAATCTTCCTACGATCGTCCACTTCAAAATTTCCAAACAAGTCCTCTGTCTCCTTTAGCCAATTCCTTACCTCTACGAATGTATCGGTTCCACGGAATGGATTTTCTCCTATGGCACAGAAATCTTTGCAGATCTTGGGGAACGCGGAGGAGGAAGAGGAGGAACAATGGGTGCAGCTAGAGGAGGATCGTTAGCATGACCACCGGTAGGCACTGTGGCTTCTAGATACCTACGGAACAAACCTGGTATCGTAACGCCCTCTGGAATATTAGGTTCCCCAGGCATGCTGAAAAGAAAAGGAAAGGGATTCAGACAAAGGATCTAAAGATATTACATATGGCTTTGGGGAAAATATGTTTTTTAAAACAGATTTTTCTTTTTGAAAATGCTTTCCTTTAAAATCTTTTTGAAATTAACTTTCAAAAACTTCTTATATAATTTGGTAACCATCAGCTCTGATACCAAGTGTGACACCCCACGTCCATTAATGTCATTCAAAGTAGGATTTGAATTACATAATAGTTCCAATTGAAAATAAAAATTTTGGGGTTATAAATGTTCATTAGCTCTTCTGCTAGACAAACAATCAATACGAGTTTAAAAAAATAGAAGACGATAAGTTTAATTGTAAATATTTGCAAATAAGAGCATTAGTGGAAAAGAAATCAAAGCAATAAGCAAAAAACAATTCAAACGGTAAATTTGTAGTTGACATGATCTCGATGTAACGTGCTTTTGAAGTTTAGATTTGAAAATATTCTTTTCTTAAAATCTAATACAGACTGTGATAGTAAATTGGCCTTTAATCAAAAAGAGAAAGAAGACAAGACATATAAGCTTGGTAAAATAAACGTCGTCGACATACTCAATTATCAGAATAGTAAATTTATTTACTAAAATTGGGTAAGATTGGAATAATAAAATCCTCGTAAAATGAGAGACATTTGAAAAGGTAAGAGTACTAAGAGTAGTATAAAGGATAATAGACTACTCCAAGGAATTTATCTAGTAATTTGGAATTTATTTATGACCATTAAATTAAATCTTGAAAGACCTCTCACTTTTTAATAAAAAGACTAATGAGTAGTTATGTTCGTTAGGAACTTTCAAAATTCAGATATATAAATGAGAGTTTTAAGTTTAGTGCTAAAACGAATGCAGTCTAATGTTCAAAATATATTTGAAAGTAATAGAATAAACTAAAAAGCTATATATGAATAGCAGAATTAATCAATTTAATGCTAAGATATTTAGATCACGTTTTCAAATAAAAATGAAAATTTCTTTTAAAACAAATATCGTTTTAAAAGTCATTAGAGACTGATGTTCAGTATATGAATAAAAGATGAGTGTTGGAATATGGAAAAATATTTTACTCTTAAATTAAGAAATTTTGTGCGTGTAGTAAATATTTTTAAAATGTTAAAAAAATTAGATATTCGTTTGGAACATTTTACTAGAAATAAAGAGGTCACTTAGCTTTATTGAGAAATGTTGCAAAAGTGTTTTGAAAATATGATAATGAATGTCACTTAGACATTTTTAGGAAATTTAATTGCTGCCTAATTAAATTTTGGCATTCAGTTAAAATTTTATCTTTAATAGAATTAGCTTTTATTTCCGTGCAAGGCCTTAAAATGTTTATCATTCCTGTTAAGTTTTAATGACGGGCATTCAACATGTCAATAAATATAGGAGTTGAAAAGGAAATTCGTTTCGCTCTTATTTCGAGATATTTAGTGAGTGTTTTCAAAACTTTAAAATGGGACACCAAATTTCTTATTGCAACATTTTTGAAATCCTTAAAAAATGCTTTATTAAAACTAGGCATGCATTAATATTTTGTTCAACAAACAATAAAACATGGAAAGTTGTTCTACTCTTAAAAATCAAAGATTAATGAATGTGTAGACAATGTTTTTAAAACATTACAAATTTAAAAAGAGACATTTATTGGACAATGCTTCATAAGAAATAATAGAATTATATTTTTAAAGTGAAAATTCAAAATTTTAATGCTTCAGCATTTAAAAAGGCATTAAATGCGAATTTTTAGAATTCGGGAAACCTTAATAAGTTGTTGTCATAATGGGATATATAAACATTATAATGTCCTGTGTATTTTAACGATATAATAATTATTTTACTTAATTATTTAAATAATGATATGGTAATTTAATTTGGCTTAAATTAAATAATTCTGATTTATATTTATTAGTATAAATAATAGGATGGTATATTTATTTCTGTAATGGTCGAAAATAGTTGAATTTGCAATATTGTGTAAAATGGATGATATAAGGCATTTAATTGAGTTTATATTCGAGTTATAATAACTAATATATTAATTAAACGACGATTGAACATATTAACTATAATATAATTTAAATCAAGTCCGTAACATCATGATAGTTCGTAATATTGTGTTTTATACTTCGAATGAATATACAAGATTCGTTTTAAGTCGGATTTCTTTGAAACAAGAAACGTTCGAATCTATTGAATTGTGGTTTTCTAATGGAAGTGAAAAATCAAGATTTCGGCTTACGGATTTTAAGTTATGTCCAAATCAAATTTTCAAATAGTAGATATGGAATCATTTATAAGCCATAACGATTATTTAATTATAATAAATTATTTCGAATTCAGATAAAAAATTTCTATAATTTTTATTTTGGAAAATAAGTAACTTTTTGTTTGAAGTGTTTTACACCCTATATCAGCGTTCTGGAATTTCACAGAATTAGTTAACTTGTCTATATTATTATATATTTAGGATCGTGATACATTGCTCGACACGATGGTATTTTTATTTCTGTCCATAGCGGTTTGTATGCGAATAGAGTTTTATATAACAGAGTACCCTACTTTTTCTAAAGCAAACACAAAATACAACCGCATATTAACTTCCGCATGTATACCAATTGTGCATCAAATTCTCTGGGCCTATTTTTCTGTCACTTCATAGCTAAATAAACTATGTTATGTTCTTTTCTTTTCTTAGCAATTAAGTAACCATATTATGTGCAACAATAGCTAATGTTTTGACCATATGGGCATGCTTCACATCACTGTATTTACCCTCCCTACATACAGAGCCGGCTCCAGAATACTAGAAATGGGGGGTTGCTCCAGGCAAAAATGTGTTGCTCTAGGCAAAAATGAAGGAGGACAAAAAGTTTGCATGCCTGCAAGCATGAACTCATAACCTCACCTTCAACAAACAATCAAGTTTGAAACCAACCCATCTAGAAGTACTTTTATTTAAGAGCCAACATGCACACTATATATTTACATGTTTTTCGTTCTTGCTATTCATCGCCATTGGTTACTCCCTCGTGGGGGGTTGCTCCAGGCGGCAGTCTCCTCCGGCTACCCCTGGAGCCGGCTCTGCCTACATATGTCGGCTATGTCCCTTCTTGTCTCCTCTGCCAAGATATTATATGCAAGATTTAATGAAGTAAGTAGGTTTCTGTTACTTCGACATGAAGTAAAAGGCTCATATATATTATATATAACTCAATGCAGAGATTTACGTTTCTTTTTCACTCTACAAACAAATTTCATTACAGAATATGAAACACCCCACCTACGTTAGGGTCACTCTCAAAGGGAATGCCCTAATTTTGGTGGAGGTTTATAAGTATGAGTCACAGATATACAAGACAGATATAAGAACACATATTTTTGAACAACGGAAACCAACAACAACTTTTTATTTCATTAAAATACGTGTTACACAAGCCATGCCATAATTGTCTTACAATACTTCCAAAAACATAACATCTTCATAACTGTCTTGATTACATTATTTAAAAAAGCATAAAGAAAACATAAATAAACTGCAAAAGTCCCATAATTGCTGTCCAAAGCCATAGTCCAAAATGGAAAGGATCCAAGCAATACATTCTTTCTCTTCAAGCTGGATGTGAAAACTGGTCAAGCTGCGGTATTCCCTCCCTGTGGACCTGGGGGGGGGGGGGAACGAAAGAAAAGAAGGCGAAAGAAAAGTAGAGTCAGACATAAAGCCTGAGTAAGTCTAGGACTATTCAGTCTATGAATAAAGAACTGGGTATGATAAGCATAAACTAGAAATGGGAAAGTACCGTAAACTAAGTTAAGTTGTCTAGGGTTGAATATACTATCGTACCCCATATTAATCTCTGTACCCATATAAACTAGTTCCCAACAGGCACCCGATAATCAGGGTGAAGTGATCCTTTTTCTGATGATCGGCTCCTACTCGTATAGTTACATGTGTCTTACGGCCCCCGATGTTGTAGTTACCTATGCTAGTCCCACCATGGGGTGTATCAAGTCCCATGGTGGCGGCCCGACACAATCCTAGAATGCACAGGTATGCTACTGGTGCCCAGTGCCTTATTTTTCTGCGCTGGAGTGTGTGCACGCCCGCACCCCGTTAGAACCTACACTGCTGCACCACCGCCGTCGATTTGACCTCTTACAGTCAGCCCAGTAATCGTGCCCCACCCTGCCTAGTTCAGGGTATCCTGATACACCTTGTAGGGTTACTGCTGAAAAGAGTCCCCCGCTACTAGGTTTTCTATTTCTAGCCAACATGCTAAGTTGGTTAAGTGTTTTATAAACCTAACCCCCAAATCAGTCTGTTTAGTTTAGCATGTTCCATTTTGATTAAGTATTAATATAATTTACTTAATCCTCTCAATCCTGACTCAGCCTTAATTGTCTTATTAAAGCCTTGACCTCTCACATTAGAAAGGTATTGTTGTGGCTGCCTGTTGCCGGTTGGGTCCGGGCAGTCTTACGCCACAACTCAGTCTAACCTCGGGTCCTTATTGGGCTCCGTGTTTAACCACCCACATTGGATAGATATTGTTGTGACTACTGGACAGTCGGGCGGTTCCGGGCAGGTTTACATCACAACTCAATCCAACCTCGGGTTAAACACATCGTATTTTCTACATTTACATATTTTGTCTCTTTTCTTTTTATATGTAAATATTTGCGGCCCATTATTCAAATTTACCTTTATTGATTAGAATTCATTTATGCCACTTAATTGCTTTCCAAGGTTGTTGGCATGCGTCAAACATGCCAACACATATGTTCTATATTTTAGCCCAAACGTCATTACCCTCGTTTTACACGTTCGCTCCAATGTAAGGTGTGTTGGGTTTAATACCTAAAGCCAATTTAGCCAAATGAAAAGGGGAGGCTTATAACATGGTGTTTATAAGTTAACATGAAAAAGGGGAGTGTGAACGCATGAACTTGCAACGAACGATTCAGTTAACATAAAGTAGGCACATGTGAACTTGCAATTGTAACATCATATAACCATGGCATAGCATGAACCATTTTATTTATATAATCATGGCATAAACAATACTTAAACATGAATCATTCTACTCATATGATTATGGCATAGACAATATTTAAACATGAATTATTCATATGATTATGGCATAAACAATACTTAAACATGAATCGTTCTATCCATAGAATTATAGCATAAACATGCCTAAACTTAAATCATGGTTCTTAATCTATCTATGTAAACTTGCAAGTGGAATGTAATTCTAATGTAATTCTAATGTAACTTATGTGTCACGTATATTATCATATGATTATGCTAACAACATAAGCCTAAAAACATGTTTTTCAATTAGGCATAACAACAAACATAGTTTAGTCATGTTCATAAAATTAATACAAGTTCACAATGATGCTTGTTTTTGTCACTATCACAAAAGCATGATTTTTATACTTGAACCATGATGCCAATTCCAACATAACTTCCTATGAATCATAATACTCAAATGGATCAAATTACACTAAAGATGACCATAAACTTATACATCATAACAGTAAATCATATACTTGCCTGAATTTCAAATAAACTATTACAACATATAGTTGTTACTTTCAACATGAATCATATACATGCAATTATCAATTGGGTGTTGTAAATAACTACCACAAACATGTGGTTTTCAATATGAATCATATGCTTGCGAATATCAAATCGTATACCACAACATTCCCAAATCGTTTATAATCAAAGCAACATACAAACTGTAACACCCCGAATTTCGGTTAATGCTAAAATTCACAAATTAAAGAATAACTAATCCCATATGTGGGAATTAGGGGAAACGGGTTGCACCATTGCGTTCGTCTCGGAAAAATACGCGAAATAGAGTCTGAGTTTTTGAAAATCGGAGTCCGTATGAAGAAGATATGGATGAACGAAGTTAGGCAGAAAAACCGAAAAACTAGCCAGAATGCACTGGCGCACTTGTGAAGTGCGCCAACACAAAAATGCACTGGCGCACTTGTGAAGTGCGCCAACACATTTTTACACTGGCGCACTTGGGAAGTGCGCCCGTGTCGATCCAGAAACCTGCACAGTTTCTAGAGAGTTCTGTGGTTGGGTGCACCAGTTTGGGGTTTGGGCTTGGTCTTAGGGCTGGTTTCTGGAAGGTTCCGAAATCTAAGGGTCCTAATCTAATTTAGGGTTAATCTAAGGGCCTAAAACACTCACCTAATCTATAAATACACCCTAATACTACCCTAATTCATACTAAAAATAGAAATGATGCCACCATGCCGCCAAAATCAAACTTGAGAGGAACCTCCACTAGTTTATGAAGAAAGTTGCAAGCTAATCAACCTCTAATCATCATCTTCTTCTTGTATAGCAACTAGTTCTACTACATAAGTTTGCTAATCTTGGTTTTGGTGAGTTTCTATAGACTTAACAATCAATTGTTAAATTGATTATGATAGGATATGATAAGATATGGCTATGTTTGTGGAATCAATGTGTTTATGCAAGTTTAGTATAGTGTATGTTGTGTGCTATATGCAAGTTTAATGCTATGTTTTATGATGCAAAACACTATGTTGAACATTGATTCATATGTAACATGTTATGCAAGCTATATGGGAGATTATATGCAAGTCTATATGTAACATGTTATGCAAGTTATGTATTTGGTTTTATGCATGCTAAGTATTTGGTTTTATGCATGCTATGTGTGTGGTTTTATGCATGCTAAGTATTTGGTTTTATGCATGCTAAGTGTTTGGTTTTATGCAAGTTTGTCTCTTTTTATGATATGCATAATATATGCAAGTTTGTCTCTAAGTATGGCATGTTATGCAAGTTCATATGCAAGTTATGATACATATTCATATGCAAGTTATGATGCAAGTTCATATGCAAGTTATGATACATGTTCATATGCAAGTTATGATGCAAGTTCATATGCAAGTTATGATACATATTCATATGCAAGTTATGATGCAAGTTCATATGCAAGTTATGATACATGTTCATATGCAAGTTATGATGCAAGTTTATATGCAAGTTATGATGCAAGTTCATATGCAAGTTATGATGCAAGTTCATATGCAAGTTTATGTGCAAGTTCATATGCAAGTTGTCTCTTTTATGATATGCATAATGCAAGTTTGGGTTAAATACTAGTTGGGTTTAATGTATGTTCATATATGCAAGTTGACACCTTTTGAACCCATGATAAAGTTACATGCTATGTTGGCTAAACCCATGACCTTTGTGATGAATCTTCCCTTTATTATGTCATGTTATGAGAACGAACTACGTGGGGAACGATGGGGTTAATATGCATGTTAATAAAATGATGTGAAATGGGTATGATTAATCATACCACAAATTAAATGGACGTAATTGGGAATTTACCTATTAAGTTAGGTCTACCCATACTATGGAATTGGGAATTTACCTGTTGAGTTAGGTCTACCCATATTCTTAAAAATGTGTAATTAATTAGGCATAATTAATTCAAATTATGGGGGTGATTAATTAGGTGTAATTAATCAACTAAGACACGAGGTTGGACCCTTTTGTAGCGGAAGTCTGCCCGGAACCGACCGGCCATCCAGCAGCTACAAATGATTGGCCCAATGTGAGAGGTCTTAGTCATAAATTAAATACGTGATTAAAGTAAAGACACGAGGTTAGACCTTTTTATGACAGAAGTCTGCCCGGAACCAACCGGCATATCCAGCAGTCATAAAAGATGGTCTAATGTGAGAGGTCTTTATGAGGTCATGATCTTAAATAATTAAGAAACACTTAACCATATTAGCATGTAGAGGGACATGAGGGGTTAAGTGGGTGCCTTGGGTGGCATGTGGAAATCTAGTGGGTTGCCTTGGGTGGCAATAGAAAATACGATTAGAATACTTAACCAAAGAGGAACATGTAATTAAACATGGGTAAAGGGTTAAGTAAGTGCTTTGGGTGGCATGTGGAAATCTAGTGGGTGCCTTAAGTGGCAATTGATATATGATTAGATGACTTAACCAAACCTTAACATGTAGGTGGGCATGATTATAACAGGGGTTAAGTGGGATACACTAGATAAAATAACAAGCTTAGGTGGTAGCTTGTGGGGGCCCATTTCAACCAATATCCCAAACGTATCTTAGTGGGATCGACTCTAGTCGAGTGACGGGACACGCATATTGGGCTTGACTATAAGAGGCCAAAATGGGTTAGCGGTGGCAACGCATGACCAACGGGTTTCATATGCGTGTGTGGACCCGGGCTGGTAAATAAGACGTTGTTGCATCGTGTAGATATAAGCCGTGCACCGTTAGTTTTATCAGGTTGCCACGTTGGGGAATGGTACACCCCACGGTGGGGCCAACACGGGTATCTACGTTAGGGAGCCGATCGAATGGGAAGTAGTGTGTACACCTAGTGGATTGTAGGGCCCCGTGGCGTCTACTTAGTCACCTAGAGGTACGCGAGAACTATTAAGTTAATTTTATAAGTCCAGGGGTGGGATCAACCTTTAAGTTAGGAATGACTGGTGTGGTGCAGTGTAGGAATTACCCTTGGGTGGGTAGATCTGGGGTGGTGTAATCCAGTAATTATCCTTGGGTAGATAAATGCGTCTTTTCGGTTATCTTAGTACATCCTGTGTTTAGTTGGCTACTTAGTGTAGTCATTATCCCCAAAGGTACCGTACCTTGTTTATATCATACCCTAATTACTTTAATGATTGTATTGTTAGGGTTATAGGACTCACTCAGACTTATGTCTGACCCCGTTGTTTCTTTATCTTTTTCCCAACCCTCAGGTTTTCAGAGTGGGCCTAGCACTAGTGGGCTTTGATCAGACTGCTTTATCTATCTTTTGGAGCTTGGACCGTGGATGTAAAGCTCAGTTTATCTTTTCTATTATGGTTATTAGGTTATGTAGTGGGATTATGTACTTTCGTTTTTATCAGGATGGATATTATGTACTTGACTCTTACTTATGGTTTTTGTGTAACCAAACATGTTTTACTTTCCGCTGAAATGAAATGATGTTTTAAATTCTCAAGTATTACTTATATCTGTCTTGTTGTAATTTTTCTGTTCTATATTCACTTAAAATACTCCACCGATGTTATGGCATTCCCTTAGTGAGTGACCGTAGCGGGTGTGGGGTGTTACACGTGGTATCAGAGCTTAAGGTTACCAGAACAGATAAATTTCTTAGAAAAACTATTTTCTAAGAATATTTTTAAAAGGAGTATTTTCAAAAACATGTCTTTTAAGAGAAAAGTTTTTGAAAGAAAAGCATAATCCCCAATAGCCATATCTATATCTTTCGAATTCTCCGTTTTGAATCTCTTCCTCTCTCGTTTTGAGTTTCCCCTCCGCGTATAGATGACCTTTCTAAGATAGATAAGAACGGAAAACCACTTCAAGGGACTTAGACATTAGTCGGATTAGAAGTTGGTTCAAGAAGGAGGAGGACTGGTAGGTATCTATTGGATAGACGATGGGAGGAAGGCTCAAATAGTTGTTTGGTTAATGAAGGATGAAACCTCATTGGTGGGAGGTTACGAGTGGAGAATGGGAAGAAGAAGGCGAGTAGTTATCCTTTTAGAGGAATGGGACACCGTATTAGGATTGTCCAAAGGGGCATGGGCAAGGTACGGAATCTCCTAGAGGGTAGTTGTATTCCCTCACGACTAGGGTACCAAATGGGGATAGACCATCTAGGTTGGAATTTGGATTTCTTTATTATCCGATTCGAACTTTATTTAATTCTGACGCATCGAGTTCGTTTATCTCATCATTGTTAGTTGAGTCACTGCACTTAGACACCAGTTAGTAGATGATCCCTTAGTTGTTTCAAACCCAATTGGGGCTCCATGAAGTGTTTGGGTTTGAAAGTTGCTATACTTAGCGTTGAGAGTAGATGTGATGCTTTTTGGGCTTCACGAGCTATGGGTTAGTTTTGGGAATGGACTGGTTATCCAGTAGGGGTGCCGTTCTTGATTTTGAAGGGAGAGTTGTTAGGCTTATGACCCGCTTGGGTAACACTCTCGAGATCTCTTGTAATCCCATGGAATCTGTTATGCTAAGTTATCTAGAATCGCTTGACACGTCGGTCGAGAGTTTGCGATCTGTTAAAGTGGTCCGGGAATGTAACACCCCGCCTCCGCTAGGGTCACTCGCAAAGGAATGCACTAGCTTTAGAGGGGCATTATTGGTAAACATGCACAGAAATATCACAAGACAGAACATATATAAATAGCGGAAGTAAAATCAAACTTTCATAACATGAATAAATAAGGTCTAAAGCTTTTTACATCAGAGTACATCAAAACCTGTCTTGCAATAGTAAAGAAGCATAAAGACTTTTTAATAAATTATTCCCCAAGTAAAACAGTAAAGTAGCCATAGCCAAGAGAAGTCCAAGCCATCCATGATGACCTTCAAGCAGAAGAAGTCCGAACTAAACATCATTGTTTCCTCCCTGAAACCTGGGGGGGGGGGAAACGGAAGAAAAGAGGCGAAACAAAACGGGTCATTCAAAAAGACTGAGTAAGTCCTATCTACTTCCAGTATAAAAACAGGTAAAGGTAACATGACATGCATAAACTGAAAGTAAACATAAGGATAACTACAAGGTAGATAAACCAGGGTAGCCGGTTGAACTACTGCGGCAGGGTAAACTAAGGTATCATGATAAACTACGGTGTTATGATAAGTCAGGGTATCACATCGTCAGATTTCTATCGAGTACATTATCCCAAGGTATCTACCCCGTTTAACATCCCACGGTATCTATTATGTATATTCTTCCTAGTTCTAACATGTATATTTGCTCTGCACCTCTCGTACTAGTATCCCTACCCGCGTCATGTGTTAACCAAGAATGTCCCTTGCTCAAAGTCGTGTACTGGTCCATGTCAACCTAATATATCGCATATATAGGTTACTCAAATCATATGTTTCTTTCCATGTATATAAGTTCAATCCTTTGCCGTACCTCGTACGGGCTTCCTCATGTCGTATTATCCTTGAAATCGTTTGGACTGTCACCCTTGTTCTAGCTAGGCTCTTCCATATGAATCATCGTTTGAACTACTAGGACTTACGCCAACTAGCACCACTAGGGATTACGCTTACCTATTGCACGCTTTCGTATTTCGGTTTGGGTTAAACCACCTAGGCCACTAGGGATTACGCTAACCCTCAACCGCGCCCTTTTCCCCACGCATTCATCGTGAATTGTTTTTCTATAACTGGATGCACATGTATCACATCGTGCCATCCGAGTCCTGTCACCGGCCAAAACAAGAAATACAGGACTCGGTCGGGAGCTTTAGATTTATCTGCCGATGCAGATGCTAAGGTCTGCTTTTCTACACGTGGCTATGGTCCCACGAGACCCCTCCCTCAACTAGTGAAAGGCAACACAAGAGAAAATCTTGCATGAGAACTACACTCCGGCCAGCCCACATCCTACGGCCTACCTCACCCATAATTAGATAGCAAATTATGGTCTGTTGGGTGTTCCCTGCCTTTCCGTACGTACACGCTTGACTCAAGATGGTAGATGATCGACGAACTTGCTATCTCGGGCACCTTATGTATTCGTCGACTCACTGCTATCCAACCCAGTCTTTAGGTCGCTCGCATAGCAACCAAGGCATATTCTTGGTTCTTCTACCGCAGACCTCAACCTCTCGTGAGCCTTGTATAATGACCTGGCAGCTCACAGAGGGATCCCAAGAATATCCTCACGTCCCCCGAAGCCGCTGCTTCGTTACCCAGTTCGTTGGAGCCTTTATCTAAATCAGATAGCCTGCTCCTACACGTATACTTAAACGATGACCTACCGTATCGGGTTACTCATTTATCTAAGAGGTGGTCCACATTTCCTTGGCTAAGAATTATTACTTAGTTTCCCTTAACTAAGGTTTACCACTTAGCCTTATTTCCATTACCCTTGTTAACTATGGTTATTTACCTAATCCTCCGAATTAGGGTTTATCTAATGGGTTAAGTGTCACTTAAGTTCATAACTTAGCCCATCTACAAACCATGTCAAAATTGGCTAAGTATCCAAGTCCAAGACTTAACCCTACAAGCCATGTGTCAAGTTGGCTAAGTATATCAAGCAATCCATAACTTAACCTCGTCTAATTATCATTTTAGATTGGTTAATTATATAAATTAACTTGACCTTGTCAAATTACCGAGTCAAATCGGTCAAGCGTATTCAAGTGATTCGTGACTTAGCCTTATCATGTTTTCACGTTAGATTGTTTAAGTATAGATTAACTTAACCTCATCAAATTAACGAGTTAGATTGGTTAAGTATAGGTCACTTAACCTCATCAAATCATCGTGTTAAATTAGTTAAGTGTTTAACTTAACCCCATCCGATTACCATGTTAGATTAGTTAAGCCTAATCTTAACCCCATCCATTAACTGTATTATACGGTTAAGAGTCACTTAAGAAAATTTACTTAACCTTATCACGTTATCGTGTTGGATTGGTTAAGTGTTGGTTAACTTAATCCCGTCCACTAGTCGTATAAAAATGGTCAAGTGTCATTAGGCAAACCAAGTTACTTAACCTACCCACGCTTATCATGTTTTGTTAAGTATCATTAGCCTAATCAAATTACTTAACCCATTTGCCCATATCATATTTGGTTAAGCCTCATTAATCAAATTAACTTAACCCTATTATGTGGCATTAATTTAATTAATGAACCCTCAACCTCTCACATTAGACCTTGTTGTGGTTACTAGTTAAGTCGGGCGGGTCCGGGTAGATTTACACCACAACCTAGTCTAACCTCGGGTCTTAAGCGCGACATGACCAACTTCTCACATTGGGTCCTATTGTTTGCAACTACTAGTTAGGCCGGTCGGTTCCGGGTAGTTTTACGTTGCAAACTCAACCAACCTCGAGTTGGCCACACTTATATTATCTAAGTTCATCATGTTTCCAAAACATGTTACAAGTTTTCAAGCATTTGGGTAGACCTAACTTAATAGGTAAATTCCCAAAGGGTAGACCTAACTTAATAGGTAAATTCCCAAGCTCATGTTTTTATGCATATTTACATGTTAACTTACATGTTATATTCAATGTTACATGTTGTCATGTTATACCCATTTAACCCAAATCATGTTTCACATCATATTTCATGGAACTTCAAGTTAAGTTTCTCCTGTATATTCACGCTCGTCTAACCCAACCCCAAAATGTGTTTCCAACGTAAGTATAGACGAGTCAACATAGTAGGAATACTATGACTACAAATTGGCCTTGAACATGCATAGTGTCATAAAAAGGGTTTTGGCCACAAACACACAAAATGTCACAAGGGAATTCGGCCACAAACATGCATATTATCAAAAAGGGTTTGGCCATAAACATGCACAACTTAAAAGGGGGATTGGCCACGAGCATGCATAATCTCATAAAGGATTTGGCCACAAACTTGCATGTTAGCATAAGGGGTTTGGGTTCATAAACATGCATAAGCCCCAAAATCTTGTCTTAGCCAATGTTTCACAAGTAAAGTGGTTCCTAAAAGTTCATGCTAGCATTTCATGCATAAAGATCCAAACTTGCAAGTTAAACTAGGTTATGCATAGCATGAGAGGCAAGATTAAGTCACTCACATGGCCTAAGATCATAAATGTGAACACAAGAGGCATGGTAAGGTTCATATAGATTCGCATAATCATGTTTAGCCTCATTTTATCCCATGTCAACATTAAAAATACCGTTTTGATCCAAAAGTAGCTAGAACTTACTTAGCATGGCAAGAGGACTAGGAGCATGAATCGTTTTGGCGAAGAAAGGTGGCTCCTTTGATGAAGATCCGCCATGAAACTCGCATAGCAACGTTGATTTTGGCCTCTATTTGGTGTAGCAAGCTTGCACCTTTTGATTTGAACTTGATTTGAGTGCATAGGCTCTAGGGATTGGAGATGGAGGCCATGATCAAGATTGATTTTGGCAGCACTTAGTTGCTAGGTTTGATTTTTAGGGATTTAGGTTAGGTTTAGGGTCTTTTTATAGAGATTAGGATAGTTTTAGGCCCTTAGATTAACCCTAGGATAGATCAGGACCACAGAAATCGTCACAGGCCCATCAGACCAGACCAAGACTGCATCCAGGTGAGACAAACAGGTGCGCCAGGCAAATTGCCCCGGCCACCCCCTGTCGACAGGCAAGTCGACAGGGCTGTCGACTTGGTCTGGGCCCAAGTCGACAGGCCTGTCGACAGCCCTGTCGACATGGCCCAGGCGGGAAACTTCCCGCCTAGCCCCAGATCTGATTTCTAAAACTGTTTCCGAAATTCAAATTTCCAGAAATCTTCTTTGGGCCTTTAACGGGTCATACGGACTCCGATTCTCGAAAACTCGGACTCTATTTCGCGTATTTTTCCGAGACGAACGCAATGGCACAGACCGTTTCATTTGATTCAGAATTTATAATTTAATTCTGTCTTGATTCTCGTTTTAACATGTTATTGAAATACGGGTTGTTACATTCTCCCCACCTTTTAGGATTTCGTCCCCGAAATCTCTAAGTTGGGAAGAACATATCCTACCATCCATCATCCATCTACTCAAAACATCATTCACAAGCAACCATTGTCCTTAGATGATTTCTAATGCTGTATGAATATATGCAAAACGTGTGTGTACATGTTCCTTAGCTGATGCTAATGATCAGGCCTGAAAAATCTTTTGAATGCAAAAATATGTTTAGTGCTATGAATCCATCATGTATGCAAATAGCCCTAGTCATATACACTATATGCGTGCACAAACATTCAACCATATGCAACATCCGCATGATAACACATTCAATTTCATCCATAAACAAGTATAAATACTCGTGCATATGCAATATGAAATGTGACCGAGTCGAGCTAATATCTAATGTAAATTCGCGCATCCACGAGCAACCACTTGCAACCATTTGCAACCATATCAACCATAACATGTTTCAAATACATGTTTACATCCATAGGGTTCTACCTAAGATTCCCTGAAACAGGGTCGAGAAGATAAACAAAACAAACTCCTTACGGGGTTTGTAACAGAAATAGGACCGAGGGGATATCCATAAAAGATAGCCTACAAGCAAGCTCAACAGAAAACAGGGATCGAGGATATACTCTTAAAAAAAAGAGATATCATGCGCGCATCTAGTCTTCAGTCTTCTGAGTCGCATCTCCTTGAGCTTAGTTCCATCGTGCCTTGACCGTCCCATGACTTCATGATTTCCCGTTTCCATAACATGGGTTGGAACTCATTCCCTCGTCGCCTCCCATTCTACTTGCACTTCTTCTTCTAGAACACTTGGCGCAAACAGGACTGCGTACTCATGATTCCACGCAAGCTTTCCAAAATTTCATTAGTGAATCCTGGACCTCGTACCACAAGGTATTCCATGTAGAAAAACTTTCTCTTGAAAGTTAACAAGTTACCGTGCGCACTTACTAGGGTAATTCCCATACCCCATACATAATCGAAGTAAACCATCCGTCTTATTAGCGAACACCATTCGATCGGGTTTCTAATTTCCAACAAAGGCATCTAGGGATTCTAAGTAACTAATCATGACAGAACCCAAAAGGCTACGCGATACTTCAAGGGTATTACCAAAGCAAGCCAAGAGTCTAACTACCCTCCTTCTAAAACCGAGAGTGGCACCCCTTACTGGATAACCACTTCATCCCTAGAATCCATCCACAACTTATAAACATAAGCATTATTCCCAAGCTCAACACTTGATATAGACATTCTCAAATCCAAACAAGCCATGAGTAAATGGACCGATCTTCCAATAGGACTTGAGACAAAAACGGGATCCTCTACTACGCTAGTACTAAGGTGCAGAGACTCAACTATCGAAGCGGACTTAAAAGATGCGGTGATCAAAACAAAGTCCCGACAGGATGATAGAGAAGAAAAGCTAAACCTTTAACAAGATCGTTACCCTCCTTCTGAGGTACCCTAGAAATGAGAGCATACTATTGCCCTCCGAATGATCTTGTCCCTGTTCCATGATACTTAACTATTCGTCCCGTTTCACCATGCCAAAGGTACTCTCTCGTCATGGGTTTCATTGTTCATCTTTCTCCCTCCTTTTAGGACTCAGCCATACCAACATGTTGCTTATCCCTGAGCTCGTATCCTTTTTCCTTGTCCTTACTATCCTTTCATGCATAACTCTGCAACGGTCTCTCGAGAACCACCTCCATCGTACGGGAAACACTTACGCAGCTAGAAAGACTAGTCGCAGTCAAAACCACTGTGACTACCGATGGAGAAAAGAAGGGAAAAGAGATTCAATCAAGGAAACAAGGAAAATGCTAATGGCCTTTGGGGAATAGCATTTTTCTTTTTAAAAGAAAATTTTCTTGAAAAATGCTTCTTTATAAACGATTTTCAAATAGTTTTCAGAAGGTCTTTAAAAACTTTCGCCCAGTCTGGTAACCTTCTACTCTGATACCAAATGTAACACCCCGCCTCCGCTAGGGTCACTCGCAAAGGAATGCACTAGCTTTAGAGGGGCATTATTGGTAAACATGCACAGAAATATCACAAGACAGAACATATATAAATAGCGGAAGTAAAATCAAACTTTCATAACATGAATAAATAAGGTCTAAAGCCTTTTACATCAGAGTACATCAAAACCTGTCTTGCAATAGTAAAGAAGCATAAAGACTTTTTAATAAATTATTCCCCAAGTAAAACAGTAAAGTAGCCATAGCCAAGAGAAGTCCAAGCCATCCATGATGACCTTCAAGCAGAAGAAGTCCGAACTAAACAGCATTGTTTCCTCCCTGAAACCTGGGGGGGGGGGGGGAAACGGAAGAAAAGAGGCGAAACAAAACGGGTCAGTCAAAAAGACTGATTAAGTCCTATCTACTTCCAGTATAAAAACAGGTAAAGGTAACATGACATGCATAAATTGAAAGTAAACATAAGGATAACTACAAGGTAGATAAACCAGGGTAGCCGGTTGAACTACTGCGGCAGGGTAAACTAAGGTATCATGATAAACTACGGTGTTATGATAAGTCAAGGTATCACATCGTCAGATTTCTATCGAGTACATTATCCCAAGGTATCTACCCCGTCTAACATCCCACGGTATCTATTATGCATATTCTTCCTAGTTCTAACATGTATATTTGCTCTGCACCTCTCGTACTAGTATCCCTACCCGCGTCATGTGTTAACCAAGAATGTCCCTTGCTCAAAGTCGTGTACTGGTCCATGTCAACCTAATATATCGCATATATAGGTTACTCAAATCATATGTTTCTTTCCATGTATATAAGTTCAATCCTTTGCCGTACCTCGTACGGGCTTCCTCATGTCGTATTATCCTTGAAATCGTTTGGACTGTCACCCTTGTTCTAGCTAGGCTCTTCCATATGAATCATCGTTTGAACTACTAGGACTTACGCCACCTAGCACCACTAGGGATTACGCATACCTATTGCACGCTTTCGTATTTCGGTTTGGGTTAAACCACCTAGGCCACTAGGGATTACGCTAACCCTCAACCGCGCCCTTTTCCCCACGCATTCATCGTGAATTGTTTTTCTATAACTGGATGCACATGTATCACATCGTGCCATCCGAGTCCTGTCACCGGCCAAAACAAGAAATACAGGACTCGGTCGGGAGCTTTAGATTTATCTGCCGATGCAGATGCTAAGGTCTGCTTTTCTACACGTGGCTATGGTCCCACGAGACCCCTCCCTCAACTAGTGAAAGGCAACACAAGAGAAAATCTTGCATGAGAACTACACTCCGGCCAGCCCACATCCTACGGCCTACCTCACCCATAATTAGATAGCAATATATGGTCTGTTGGGTGTTCCCTGCCTTTCCGTACGTACACGCTTGACTCAAGATGGTAGATGATCGACGAACTTGCTATCTCGGGCACCTTATGTATTCGTCGACTCACTGCTATCCAACCCAGTCTTTAAGTCGCTTGCATAGCAACCAAGGCATATTCTTGGTTCTTCTACCGCAGACCTCAACCTCTCGTGAGCCTAGTATAATGACCTGGCAGCTCACAGAGGGATCCCAAGAATATCCTCACGTCCCCCGAAGCCGCTGCTTCGTTACCTAGTTCGTTGGAGCCTTTATCTAAATCAGATAGCCTGCTCCTACACGTATACTTAAACGATGACCTACCGTATCGGGTTACTCATTTATCTAAGAGGTGGTCCACATTTCCTTGGCTAAGAATTATTACTTAGTTTCCCTTAACTAAGGTTTACCACTTAGCCTTATTTCCATTACCCTTGTTAACTATGGTTATTTACCTAATCCTCCGAATTAGGGTTTATCTAATGGGTTAAGTGTCACTTAAGTTCATAACTTAGCCCATCTACAAACCATGTCAAAATTGGCTAAGTATCCAAGTCCAAGACTTAACCCTACAAGCCATGTGTCAAGTTGGCTAAGTATATCAAGCAATCCATAACTTAACCTCGTCTAATTATCATTTTAGATTGGTTAATTATACAAATTAACTTGACCTTGTCAAATTACCGAGTCAAATCGGTCAAGCGTATTCAAGTGATTCGTGACTTAGCCTTATCATGTTTTCACGTTAAATTGGTTAAGTATAGATTAACTTAACCTCATCAAATTAACGAGTTAGATTGGTTAAGTATAGGTCACTTAACCTCATCAAATCATCGTGTTAAATTAGTTAAGTGTTTAACTTAACCCCGTCCGATTACCATGTTAGATTAGTTAAGCCTAATCTTAACCCCATCCATTAACTGTATTATACGGTTAAGTGTCACTTAAGAAAATTTACTTAACCTTATCACGTTATCGTGTTGGATTGGTTAAGTGTTGGTTAACTTAATCCCGTCCACTAGTCGTATAAAAATGGTCAAGTGTCATTAGGCAAACCAAGTTACTTAACCTACCCACGCTTATCATGTTTTGTTAAGTATCATTAGCCTAATCAAATAACTTAACCCATTTGTCCATATCATATTTGGTTAAGCCTCATTAATCAAATTAACTTAACCCTATTATGTGGCATTAATTTAATTAATGCACCCTCAACCTCTCACATTAGACCTTGTTGTGGTTACTAGTTAAGCCGGGCGGGTCCGGGTAGATTTACACCACAACCTAGTCTAACCTCGGGTCTTAAGCGCGACATGACCAACTTCTCACATTGGGTCCTATTGTTTGCAACTACTAGTTAGGCCGGTCGGTTCCGGGTAGTTTTACGTTGCAAACTCAACCCAACCTCGAGTTGGCCACACTTATATTATCTAAGTTCATCATGTTTCCAAAACATGTTACAAGTTTTCAAGCATTTGGGTAGACCTAACTTAATAGGTAAATTCCCAAAGGGTAGACCTAACTTAATAGGTAAATTCCCAAGCTCATGTTTTTATGCATATTTACATGTTAACTTACATGCTATATTCAATGTTACATGTTGTCATGTTATACCCATTTAACCCAAATCATGTTTCACATCATATTTCATGGAACTTCAAGTTAAGTTTCTCATGTATATTCACGCTCGTCTAACCCAACCCCAAAATGTGTTTCCAACGTAAGTATAGACGAGTCAACATAGTAGGAATACTATGACTACAAATTGGCCTTGAACATGCATAGTGTCATAAAAAGGGTTTTGGCCACAAACACACAAAATGTCACAAGGGAATTCGGCCACAAACATGCATATTATCAAAAAGGGTTTGGCCATAAACATGCACAACTTAAAAGGGGGATTGGCCACGAGCATGCATAATCTCATAAAGGATTTGGCCACAAACTTGCATGTTAGCATAAGGGGTTTGGGTTCATAAACATGCATAAGCCCCAAAATCTTGTCTTAGCCAATGTTTCACAAGTAAAGTGGTTCCTAAAAGTTCATGCTAGCATTTCATGCATAAAGATCCAAACTTGCAAGTTAAACTAGGTTATGCATAGCATGAGAGGCATGATTAAGTCACTCACATGGCCTAAGATCATAAATGTGAACACAAGAGGCATGGTAAGGTTCATATAGATTCGCATAATCATGTTTAGCCTCATTTTATCCCATGTCAACATTAAAAATACCGTTTTGATCCAAAAGTAGCTAGAACTTACTTAGCATGGCAAGAGGACTAGGAGCATGAATCGTTTTGGCGAAGAAAGGTGGCTCCTTTGATGAAGATCCACCATGAAACTCGCATAGCAACGTTGATTTTGGCCTCTATTTGGTGTAGCAAGCTTGCACCTTTTGATTTGAACTTGATTTGAGTGCATAGGCTCTAGGGATTGGAGATGGAGGCCATGATCAAGATTGATTTTGGCAGCACTTAGTTGCTAGGTTTGATTTTTAGGGATTTAGGTTAGGTTTAGGGTCTTTTTATAGAGATTAGGATAGTTTTAGGCCCTTAGATTAACCCTAGGATAGATCAGGACCACAGAAATCGTCACAGGCCCATCAGACCAGACCAAGACTGCATCCAGGTGAGACAAACAGGTGCGCCAGGCAAATTGCCCCGGCCACCCCCTGTCGACAGGCAAGTCGACAGGGCTGTCGACTTGGTCTGGGCCCAAGTCGATAGGCCTGTCGACAACCCTGTCGACATGGCCCAGGCGGGAAACTTCCCGCCTAGCCCCATATCTGATTTCTAAAACTGTTTCCGAAATTTAAATTTCCAGAAATCTTCTTTGGGCCTTTAACGGGTCATACGGACTCCGATTCTCGAAAACTCGGACTCTATTTCGCGTATTTTTCCGAGATGAACGCAATGGCATAGACCGTTTCATTTGATTCAGAATTTATAATTTAATTCTGTCTTGATTCTCGTTTTAACATGTTATTGAAATACGGGTTGTTACAGGGAATACTCGGATGTGTTTGAGGAGGTGAAGGGCTTACCTCCGGAGCGGGAGATTGACTTCCGAATATATCTGGTAGACAATGCTAAACCTGTATCTTTACCAGTGCGCCACATGGCTCCTCGCGAGAGGAGGGAACTCCATAAGCAAGTAGGGGAGTTGCTTGAGAAGGGGTCCAAAAGACAAAGTATATCGGAGTGGGGTGCTCCAGTAGTTTTTTCTACGAAGGCGGATGGGTCCCTCAGACTTTGTGTAGGCTAAAGAGAACTAAATAAACTCACAAAGAAGAATAGACACCCATTGCCGAGGATTGATGATCTCTATGATTAGTTGGTTGGCGCCTCAGTATTTTCGCAGTTAGACTCAGCCACGGGGTTTCGTCAGTTGAGGGTGGCTGAGGATAGTATAGAGAAGATTGCCTTTAGGACTCCGGATGGTTTTATGAGTGGCTGGCGATGCCATTTGGTTAGACGAACGCCTCCGCATACTTTGTTGATTTGATGAGAAGGGTGTTCAGGGAGTACCTAAATAAGTTCGTGATGATCTTGGTGGATGACATCTTGGTCTTTTCTAGGAGCGAAATAAGTTTTCGTATGTGCTCAATAGGTTGAGCAAAGCCCGTTATGGGATAAACGGTGGTTTTGGAGCGAGACTGGCAAGGACATCCAGAGTTGGACAAGGGCTTAATTATTTAGCCGTTTTTACTAGTATCATCTCACGTAGGTCGTTTGAATTCGAAGGAGGTATCCCTTGGGTGTTTGTCTGATATTGGTTTAGGCCTTTGGGGCTTGCATTTGGGGGATGTCGAGTTCGACTAGGGTGGTCTGCGTGAGAGATGGATAGTTGTGACGATTTTGCATGGGAGAATATCCTGATTTTCTCTAGAAGTGGAGAAAAGCATGCCCTACATCTTAGGGAGGTGTTGGAGACTCTTTGAGCGCATTGTCTTAAGACAACAAAGGTGGATGGAATTCTTAGCATCCTATGAGTTTGAGATAGCGTATACCCCTGGCAAGGGTAACGTGGTGGCAGACGCCTTAAGCAGAAAAAGGCTGTCTTTGAGTCCATTGTTCGTGGAATGGCGAAGCTTGGAGTTTAATTCTATGTTTGACTTTAGACCTTCCGTTGACTTTGTACCCGGTTTGCTAGCCTCCTTGGAGGTTAGGCCTACTCTTTTGGGGCGGATTGGCGAGGCTCAGCGAGACGACCCACAGTTGATTAAGTTGGTAAAGAAGCTTATAAGGGGGGAGTCGTCCAGCCATTTGGGTAGATACACCATAGATGATAGGGGATGGTTGCATAGAGACGGTAGACTTTGTGTACCGCAAGATGAGGGTTTGAAGAAGGCTATTTTGGATGATGCACATCGTTCAAGAATGACTATTCATCCCGGTGGAGACAAAATGTACCAAGACATGAAGAGAGTTTTCTTTTGGGCCGGTATGAAGAAAGATGTGGCCGAGTATGTGGCTAGATGCTTAGTGTGCCAACAAGTTAAAGCGGAGCAAAGGAAACCCGGTGGGTTGCTACACCCATTGGAAGTTCCGCAATGGAAGTGGGATAGTGTCTCGATGGATTTCATCGATGGGTTACCGAGATCGAGGAAGGGCAATACGGGAATTTGGGTTGTGGTAGACAGACTTACCAAGAGTGCCCATTTTATACCCGTGAAGAGTAACAGGACCGCTCCATGGCTTGCTTCAGTCTATGTTAGAGAGATTGTTAGATTGCATGGCGTACCATCCAGCATTGTGAGTGATCGAGATCCTATCTTCACTAGTGAGTTTTGGAGAAGTTTGCAAGAGGCGGTAGGGACTCAGTTGTGTTTGAGCACCGCATATCATCCTCAGACGGACGGTCAGACCGAGAGGGTGAACCGTATCTTAGAAGATCTCTTGAGGCTTTGTATCTTGGATTTTGGAGGTACATGGGAAGAACATCTTCCTTTGGTGGAGTTCGCATACAATAACAGCTTTCAGTCTAGTATTGGCATGGCACCTTTCGAAGCTCTTTATGGAAGGCATTGTCGATCTCCTACATGTTGGTGGGAATCTACGGATAAGATCTTGCTTGGGCCAGATATGGTTAGAGAGACTTCAGAGAAGATTGATTTGATTCGAAGAAGGATGAAGGCAGCGCAAGATAGACAGAAATCTTATGCGGATCGGAGAAGGACGGATCTTGAGTTTGAGGTTGGGGACATGGTTTTTGTCAAAGTATCTCCGTTGAGAAATGTTGTTCGCTTTGGGTCCGTTGGGAAGTTAGCACCGAGGTTTGTTGGGCCGTTTCCTATTAAGGAAAGGATTGGACGGATGGCATATAGGGTGGAGTTGCCCGACAGATTTAGTGGTGTTCATGATGTATTCCATGTATCACATTTGAGGAAGTGCTTACATGAGACCGCAGAGGTGGTAGAGTCGAGCTTGCTTAGAGATGTAGAGGTAGAGCGTGATGCGACGATTCGACGAGCTCCTACTCGCATCCTTGGGTCAGAAACTAGGAAGTTGAGGAACAGAGAAGTTCAGCTAGTTAAAGTGCAATGGGGAGAAGACGAAAGCAATGCTACTTGGGAGACGGAAGCGAAGATGCGTTCTTTGTACCCATTTCTTTTTGAGAGTATGTCTTTTAACTTCTCCTTTATCGCTTGTCTAGTACTTATCTTATCTTTAGTATATCCTCTCGCTAGTACCTATGACCTTTAGATAGGGTAAATCTATGGTTGAAACATGTGTTTGAGACATGTTATGTTTGATGGATGCGTGTGGATGCAAGTGTTGCTAGTGGTTGCTCGTGGATGCATATACACACACTCTAGACACTAGATCGGCTCAATCACTTCATATGGCATATTGCATAAAATTGTGTGCAGGAAGCTATATTTATGGATGTATAATGATTGTGTTATCATATGGATGATGCATTTTGATGAATGATTGTGCACTCATGTAGATATTGTATGTGTCGATAGGGTTCTCTCGCATACATAATGGATGCATGGCACTATCATGGTTTGCATATGTTCATACATTAGATAGGGAACATATACACACACTTTTTGCATATGCTCATACATCATTAAAAACTGTTTTAAGGACAATGGATGCCCGTGTTTGATGGATTGAGTAGATGGTTGTTTGGATGGTAGGATATGCATTCTCCTTAGCTTAGAGATTTCGGGGACGAAATCCTTTAAGGAGGGGAGAATGTAACACCCCGAATTTCGGTTAATGCTAAAATTCACAAATTAAAGAATAACTAATCCCAGATGTGGGAATTAGGGGAAACGGGTTGCACCATTACGTTCGTCTCGGAAAAATACGCGAAATAAAGTCTGAGTTTTTGAAAATTGGAGTTTGTATGAAGAAGATATGGACGAACGAAATTAGGCAGAAAAACCGAAAAACTAGCCAGAATGCACTGGCGCACTTGTGAAGTGCGCCAACACATTTTTACACTGGCGCACTTGGGAAGTGCGCCCGTGTCGAGCCAGAAACCTGCATAGTTTCTAGAGAGTTCTGTGGTTGGGTGCACCAGTTTGGGGTTTGGGCTTGGTCTTAGGGCTGGTTTCTGGAAGGTTCCGAAATCTAAGGGTCCTAATCTAATTTAGGGTTAATCTAAGGGCCTAAAACACTCACCTAATCTATAAATACACCCTAATACTACCCTAATTCATACTAAAAATAGAAATGATGCCACCATGCCGCCAAAATCAAACTTGAGAGGAACCTCCACTAGTTTATGAAGAAAGTTGCAAGCTAATCAACCTCTAATCATCTTCTTCTTCTTGTATAGCAACTAGTTCTACTACATAAGTTTGCTAATCTTGGTTTTGGTGAGTTTCTATAGACTTAACAATCAATTGTTAAATTGATTATGATAGGATATGATAAGGTATGGCTATGTTTGTGGAATCAATGTGTTTATGCAAGTTTAGTATAGTGTATGTTGTGTGCTATATGCAAGTTTAATGCTATGTTTTATGATGCAAAACACTATGCTGAACATTGATTCATATGTAACATGTTATGCAAGCTATATGGGAGATTATATGCAAGTCTATATGTAACATGTTATGCAAGTTATGTATTTGGTTTTATGCATGCTAAGTATTTGGTTTTATGCATGCTATGTATGTGGTTTTATGCATGCTAAGTATTTGGTTTTATGCATGCTAAGTGTTTGGTTTTATGCAAGTTTGTCTCTTTTTATGATATGCATAATATATGCAAGTTTGTCTCTAAGTATGGCATGTTATGCAAGTTCATATGCAAGTTATGATACATATTCATATGCAAGTTATGATGCAAGTTCATATGCAAGTTATGATACATGTTCATATGCAAGTTATGATGCAAGTTCATATGCAAGTTATGATACATATTCATATGCAAGTTATGATGCAAGTTCATATGCAAGTTATGATACATGTTCATATGCAAGTTACGATGCAAGTTTATATGCAAGTTATGATGCAAGTTCATATGCAAGTTATGATGCAAGTTCATATGCAAGTTTATGTGCAAGTTCATATGCAAGTTGTCTCTTTTATGATATGCATAATGCAAGTTTGGGTTAAATACTAGTTGGGTTTAATGTATGTTCATATATGCAAGTTGACACCTTTTGAACCCATGATAAAGTTACATGCTATGTTGGTTAAACCCATGACCTTTGTGATGAATCTTCCCTTTATTATGTCGTATTATGAGAACGAACTACGTGGGGAACGATGGGGTTAATATGCATGTTAATAAAATGATGTGAAATGGGTATGATTAATCATACCACAAATTAAATGGACGTAATTGGGAATTTACCTATTAAGTTAGGTCTACCCATACTATGGAATTGGGAATTTACCTATTGAGTTAGGTCTACCCATATTCTTAAAAATGTGTAATTAATTAGGCATAATTAATTCAAATTATGGGGGTGATTAATTAGGTGTAATTAATCAACTAAGACACGAGGTTGGACCCTTTTGTAGCGGAAGTCTGCCCGGAATCGACCGGCCATCCAGCAGCTACAAATGATTGGCCCAATGTGAGAGGTCTTAGTCATAAATTAAATACGTGATTAAAGTAAAGACACGAGGTTAGACCTTTTTATGACAGAAGTCTGCCCGGAACCAACCGGCATATCCAGCAGTCATAAAAGATGGTCTAATGTGAGAGGTCTTTATGAGGTCATGATCTTAATTAATTAAGAAACACTTAACCATATTAGCATGTAGAGGGACATGAGGGGTTAAGTGGGTGCCTTGGGTGGCATGTGGAAATCTAGTGGGTTGCCTTGGGTGGCAATAGAAAATACGATTAGAATACTTAACCAAAGAGGAACATGTAATTAAACATGGGTAAAGGGTTAAGTAAGTGCTTTGGGTGGCATGTGGAAATCTAGTGGGTGCCTTAAGTGGCAATTGATATATGATTAGATGACTTAACCAAACCTTAACATGTAGGTGGGCATGATTATAACAGGGGTTAAGTGGGATACACTAGATAAAATAACAAGCTTAGGTGGTAGCTTGTGGGGGCCCATTTCAACCAATATCCCAAACGTATCTTAGTGGGCTCGACTCTAGTCGAGTGACGGGACACGCGTATTGGGCTTGACTATAAGAGGCCAAAATGGGTTAGCGGTGGCAACGCATGACCAACGGGTTTCATATGCGTGTGTGGACCCGGGCTGGTAAATAAGACGTTGTTGCATCGTGTAGATATAAGTCGTGCACCGTTAGTTTTATCAGGTTGCCACGTTGGGGAATGGTACACCCCACGGTGGGGCCAGCACAGGTATCTACGTTAGGGAGCCGATCGAATGGGAAGTAGTGTGTACACCTAGTGGATTGTAGGGCCCCGTGGCGTCTACTTAGTCACCTAGGGGTATGCGAGAACTATTAAGTTAATTTTATAAGTCCAGGGGTGGGATCAACCTTTAAGTTAGGAATGACTGGTGTGGTGCAGTGTAGGAATTACCCTTGGGTGGGTAGATCTGGGGTGGTGTAATCCAGTAATTATCCTTGGGTGGATAAATGCGTCTTTTCGGTTATCTTAGTACATCCTGTGTTTAGTTGGCTACTTAGTGTAGTCATTATCCCCAGAGGTACCGTACCTTGTTTATATCATACCCTAATTACTTTAATGATTGTATTGTTAGGGTTATAGGACTCACTCAGACTTATGTCTGACCCCGTTGTTTCTTTATCTTTTTCCCAACCCTCAGGTTTTCAGAGTGGTCCTAGCACTAGTGGGCTTTGATCAGACTGCTTTATCTATCTTTTGGAGCTTGGACCGTGGATGTAAAGCTCAGTTTATCTTTTCTATTATGGCTATTAGGTTATGTAGTGGGATTATGTACTTTCGTTTTTATCAGGATGGATATTATGTACTTGACTCTTACTTATGGTTTTTGTGTAACCAAACATGTTTTACTTTCCGCTGAAATGAAATGATGTTTTAAATTCTCAAGTATTACTTATATCTGTCTTGTTCTAATTTTTCTGTTCTATATTCACTTAAAATACTCCACCGATGTTATGGCATTCCCT
Source organism: Allium sativum (assembly GCA_030737875.1). Lineage (NCBI taxonomy): Eukaryota > Viridiplantae > Streptophyta > Magnoliopsida > Asparagales > Amaryllidaceae > Allium > Allium sativum. Next base: position 261,703,954 of record CM060927.1, on the reverse strand, counting down.
TAGTGAGTGACCGTAGCGGGTGTGGGGTGTTACACAAACATAGATTATTATCGCCATAATTCCATTTCATACTTTACACAAATCAACACAATTATTTAATTCACATCGGAATAGCACTCTACTTACAACGTGTGACGAATCTTCAATTCAGGAATCTGAATTCTGAATTTGGAGATGCTATCCTTTGTTGTAGGCGTTGCTTTGATTTGATTAACGTTGCTTTAAGCTTTTGATTTTTCTACTAATTGTCTCTCAATTTCTGACGGCTATCCTTAGTCTCTCCTCAGCAGCATGACGGTCTCATCTCCATTTTAGTTTGTGTGAATTAGGGTTAGTCTTAGGTCCTTTTTATAGAGTTTGTGAGTTGATTTAGACCGTCGATGAAGCTTGGTTTAATAATAGCCGTTCGTTCAAAGGAGAGACCAACCAGGAGCTGACAACTAGCCCTAGTGACAAGGCAAGGCTCAGAAAATCGACCAAACACAGACCAGGCCAGCCAGGGTGGGTTGGGTTCGACCTGGCTCAGGGGCCAGGTCGACTCCCCAGTCGACCCCCAGGTCGACTCTAGAGTCGACCTGCCTGGGGCAGGTCGACCCCTAGGTCGACTCCCAGGTCGACCTGGCCTGGCAGGTCGACCCTAGGGTCGACCCCCAGGTTGACCTGGTGGGTTCGGAGGGAACTTCCCCCTACTCTGATTGGGCTGAAATTCAAATCTGTTTTCGAAATTTGAATTTTCTGAAACTTCATCGGGCCATAATTTGGTCATACGGGCTCCGTTTTTCGAAAACTCGGACTCTATTTCGCGTATTTTTCCGAGACGAACGCAATGGCATATCCCGTTTCCCTTAATACTTTGGTTTGAAATTTATTATACTTTAATTTGTGATTTTCACTGTTATAAAATACACGGGGTGTTACAGAATATCAAGCCCAGCATAGTTTTAAATGTTCCATGCAATTTCCGTTCATTTATTTTTTACCTCCAAGAAACGTGAGAAGTCGGATTTTCTTCTAATCTGGGTTTGAAGGCTCGAAACCAGCATACGTATGGAGCTGCTGGTTGTGTTTGAACATGGTGGTAGCACGGACATATGCAAGCGTTTCACTATAGAAGAAAAAAAGGCTGGAAGGCTAGAACGACATATTATAGTGGGAAGTTTGAACTGCGTAAATGGCATGAAGATCGTGAAGAGAGTAGGGGGCCTGTCGTTTGGTTGAGAGAGAGGGAGATGAAATCATGACTATGGGTTGTGCGTGAGCCTGTGATGACTGTAGGATGGAGGTGGAGACGTAGCTTTGGCGTCGTCATTTGGTTGCGGCGGAGGGAGATGAACGGTAGTGTCAACTGCATGGTGTTTGGCAGGGGTGGAGAGGTAGGTTAGCGCGAAAAGAAGATTGGTGGTACAGTTGGAATTTAAATTGGCGCTAGCGTGGAAGAGAATCCGAAGAGGAAATCAGCGGTATTTTTAGTTTTCCAAATCATGAAGTGTAGATGGAAAATAGTGGATGGATAGAACTTAAAATGGTATTGAAATGATGGATTGGTTTTCATTTGTACATAGAGTGGAAGAAGACACTGTAACATGGTGGGTGGATAACATTTGGGCCGGGTAGTGAAGGTTTGAGACCAAATTCAAATATATATATATATATAATTTAGTTTTAATTTAAATAACGTATACGAACTTGAAAATTTAATATCTCCTTCATATTGTATCAGAATTACGAACCGTCAGTCATTTCGTAATCATAGTGACGAGAGTTACACTACGGAACGGTTTTCGCTGAGAACGGAGCTACTGATATTTCATGATAAAATCAAACACCTGTTTGATTTAAAATGAAATATAAGCAGAATAGTGGACTGTGAACAAGGTGAGTAAACTCAATAACTCTGTTCAGTTATATAATTTTATAAACGTTATTTAATATTGGTAAACAATGATTTAATGCCATGTGATGGGTGTTTGGATGATTTAGTTATATATATATGTGTATATATATATAAAGTCGTTGGTTAAATAATGATTCTATTTATTTTAATATTTCATATTAGTATTGTTTATGTTGATTAACATCTGCGGATGTAGGGAAACAGGTTGGATGGATCCGACTGGATTCCTCTACAATTATAATGTTATTTTTCATACATTGCATTATATGATGTGACAAATAATCTGGTGTTAATTATTGTGTGATTGGGATGTTTGAACAGCATTGACATGAAATATTAGTAATCAAAATACCGTAAATATATTCGAATATATTGGAAAAGAAATCGGGGTTTAAAAAAAGAAATTTGTATTTTTTAAAATAGAGATTGAAGTTCGATTGGCTAGAATATAATAACTTGTTTTAATTATATTAAAACAAGAAGTTTGATTTATAAACGATATTTAGAAATGGAATAAAATAATTATTGTTAAATAATTATTATTAAATAATCCGTGAATGTAAATTCAAAAAAAGAGTAATGGAAAGGGAAATCGTTGAAATTATTTCGATGTTCGAAATGTGAATAGCATTGAAATAAATCCATAAGGATTTATAATTATAACTCGACGATGTCGAATGTTATTTAAATAATTTATTTTTAGAAATTATACATTATATAATTTAGGATTTGACAAGATAATTAATATTTGGTTTAAATCAATAATTTCAAATCGAGTATGAAATCAAGATTAAATTATAAATTTGATATAAAATTTACAAGAAGTTGACTTTGTAAATGGAATAGAGTATGTGTATGAATTTATAGAATAACTCGATAAGCCGTAGAACTTGTAATAGTATTAATAAATACAAATCCAGATCTGATTTGACAAAATGAGTCTAGTTTTGTATAAGGAAATAATATTTACGTTTTAAAGTGAAGAATGATATCAAAGCAAACATTTTGCAAAATGAAATGGTTGTAGAAGGAAATTGGTAAATATTGGAAGTGATAAATTCAAAAGAGAATTTAGAAACTGGGTTGATCTTAAATAGTGAGTTTTATTCCAAAGTTCGGAACGTTATTCGAATATAGATTATTTGAAAGTGAGTTTTACATTGAAATTTGACTACATCAAATTTGGAAAGGTAATATTTACTTTTTGGTTTAAATAAAGATATTTATTTATTTTTAATTGAATATTATTTATTTATTCAAAGTAACGAATCAAAATTTTATTTTAAAGTTAAATATTTTGGAAATAGTGATATTATGCTATCGTTATAACCAATATTTCCCGTAAAAGAAGTGGATTTGTAAACCAAATCCGAAAGTTGCGTAAGTAATGATTTGATAGGAAATTAAGAAATGGAGTTAAGGAAATTAAAAATTGACTGGAAATTAGTTAAGTTGAATAGCTTTCTAAGTATCGATCTGATGTTGGTTTCGGCCTTTGGGGTTAATACTTAGTGAGTTGTTCTCTTACTAGTTTATAGTTGGAGATTAATAAATGTAGAAGAGTTAAGATGCGTGGACATGCAATGGAAATGTTTTCCAATGTAAATGAGAAATATTTTCTGAAATATAGAAAATAAATAGTTTAAAACAAATGGAGACGTTTTCCAAGAATCGTGAGAAGCTAAACGAGTTGGAGAGATATTTGGGCAAAGATATTGAAAGGAAATTGGAAAATGAATAATTTAATGATAAATTAATTAAAAGGGGGCTCAGTGTTGATTTATGATTGATCGGTAAGATTTCCATTTGAAATATGACCATTGTTTGTATATGTGTTTTCCTTTGATAGTTAAATAACCGACTATCAAAGTTTTTGACCATTTTCCGTTGTCAATGCGGAGAGACCGGGATCAGATTCATTATCTTAAAACCACTCCGTATGGCATTAGCATTGCGAATCGAATATGATGAAGACAATTGAAGATGGAGTTTATGCAAGGGCTATTCTGGGAATCCTAAGTAGAAATTGCCTAAGATGGATTTACGGAACAGTGGCTTCGGTTTGTCCAGTTGCAGGACAACGTATATGGATGAATGTCTGAAAGAGTATACCTAATAGATTACATAAGTTGATCGCTTCAAACGTATTTACATAATTTGTGATTTGGCGGGTCTAACGATGTGGCATTCAAAGTAAATAAATGTGTGATCTGTTAAAAGATACGTTATGACCTCAAGCCTCACCAACTGGGAAATGATAAAAATCGGGCAGGCAGCATGGCTAAATGGGTCACACCCAATTAGGGTACATTGTCACCATCTAGAGAATATTCATATTTGTTACTTCTTTCAATTCTGTATTCCCAGGAACGTTTATGTTGGTATACTAACCGTGAGGTGAAAATATATTATGAACATTCAAGCGAAATGAATGGCCGGTCATGTGTGTCTGAGTTACAACGTGTTTTTGTTGAACTCCAGTGTATCGTTTCTAGAGTACACTGATCGGAAGGTGATTCCATACCTTGTCATAGTCGGAAATCCATTATCCAATAAGAACCCGCGGTTTTTGATTGTATACTATATATGTAGAGCATGAGATGAAAGCGTTCTACTAGATTAATATTTACTTATTTTGGATACTATTATAATATCAGAATAGTATTTATTTTTGGAAAGTGTTTTGGGTTATCGTAAGGTAAAAACCATCCTTCTTTATGTATGCATCAGTCTTACGATTATCTTTTCTTTTGAAAAGGGTTTCAAAGTTAAAACCAAATGTTTAGAGTTTGCTCACACCAGTCTCATGACTGACCAGAGTTTATTTTGTTTTGAACTCTTGGGTGCCCAAATTTGTATGGGCAGTCAAGTTCGGGATTTTTCAGATATACTTAGAGGAGCTCAGAGCAGGGGGATTCAGAGTTAGATATATGGAGAGAGTTTATTTCTGTTGTGATATACATGTGATGCACCCTGATAATATGTGTAAGTATAAATACAGTTTTGTATTCAAAGTTATGCTTTATAATATATTTTATTTGTTCCGCTGTGAGATTCGTGTTTACTCCGATTCTATTTTGTTATGTTCTTCTTCTTCTATTCTAATTTTCTTTCTTTCTATCTCTCACCCACTAACTTCTTTCTGTTAATGATCTAGTATTTCAGATGCTTGAATAGTCAACATGGGCTTTATGTCGATATCCGGGGTCGAAAATCCCTGGGTCGCTATATACATGCACGTAAATGACAGTATTATAAAAATGAATTTATTTAATGTCACTACTGAAACTTATACTGTTACAAAAGAAACGAATTTAGTAGTAGTAAGTTAGGAAATTCATAACTAGGATAGAATAATTTATACAACCAAATCTGAAAATTTTAATGTTAGACCCAAAAAGGATTATATTTGAAAATTTGGTAAATTTTGTAGATTTCCATAAATAAGATTCAGTAGTAAACTAATTTTCCCGTAATAGTCTAGTTAGGAATTAATACATTAATAACCATATCGAACGATTAGCAATACATATATATGCACAAAGATATAGGTAAAATGTAGGCAACGTAATTCATGATTTCCAAAAATAGGATTCATGACTATTAATTACAAATTTTGTTGGCAATGAATTTGTAATTAATTAAATCTAAAAAAGTTTGGGGATCGGTTTAAGAGCCAAGTTGGTTAGAAGAAAATGAATATATTTCGAGGATTTTAAGGGAATTAAATAAGTATTTAGGAAATGGTCTAGAGCTATATATACATACATTAATGAATGGACCACATTTATAAAGAGGACAAAAATGGAAGATTTAAAGGAATAAGTTAGCATATCATGGATTCAAAATGGAATATTAGACCTTAACACTATTTAGACCATTTAATTGTAAGAGAAAACTTCCAATATAATTTTTGCGTTGTTATCATTAGTGGTCCCCTGTGTTGATTTGATAAGGGTATAAACGTGATATTAGTAATAAATCTCTGTTATGCATGAGATGTTGGGATTTAAACCCCTTATTAAATTCTTAAGATAAATGTGTAAGTAAGAGGAAGAACCTCATGGGTACGATCAACCTAGCGACTTACCACATATAGAATCTAGAAATTAATACAAGAATTGGATTTGTGGTCTACATAAAGGAAGTGTATTGGTCTTGCGATTTTTGGAAATTTAGCCTTATAGAGTGTTACCCTCAAGAATAAGAATATAAAGTATGAGATTAAGAAAAAGGCTTAGTTAATTAGGTTTGTATTAGCCTTTTAGTTTGAATATAACCATATTTTAGGTTGCTTAAGGGTATTTGTTAAATTTGTATAAATTAGCCCTTTTGTTGTTTTTCAAAAATATATATATATATATTTAAAATTATAAGGAATATGCCAAAATTAAAAAGGGTGTGACGTGTGAGTTTTCGTAAATTGCACTATCCATCTGAAATAAAATAGTACCCCTTATAATTTTAAATATTTCAATGTTATTGTTTAGGCGAATTTATGGAAATCAAAACAAAAGACCTTACTCGAATTTAAATTACAACAAATTGGAATATAGGAAAATGTTCTAGTCATTAGTATAAATTAGACATTAATTAGATCTAGAGATTTGATTTAAGAAATTCTTTTTGGGTAAAATTTCACTTGAAGATTGGAAAACAAAATGAAGACAACCAAAGCTTTAGGGATAAGAGGAAGGATCTACACCATTAGTCTCTTAGATAATAGGAATACTAGTAATATTTATAAGAGTAGCATAATTATCTTTTTGGTAATTAGTGGGCACTCTTAAAGAACTTCATGAAGGCCATCTAAATTACCAAAGTATTGATGGAATAACCATTGACAAATTTCTACTCGAATCAAATTTGTGGTTAGACTTTAGAAAAAAAGTCTATTTTGAGTAGGTAGTCTGTGGAGGATAATGAGTTGATATTATATTTTGGGCTTTCCCTAAGCTAGGGAGATATACGATATTATGAATAGGAACACATAAAAATTTTATGTTTGATAAGATACCTTCACGGTACAATAAATTTTGGTAGGGCCTAATCAAGAAACGGGGACAAAGACGAAACCTCGAAAATCTTGTGCCATCATAGTTATTTTGGAGTATGGGATTTCGAGACTCCGCATTATTCAGATAGATTGGCTCGGTTACAACAAGTAGAAAATTCGAGAGAAGGGGTGAAAATTTTAAAAATTTTGTAGCCTCCCACGAAAATTTAGGGCTTTTAGTTGCATTGTGGTTGCTAGATTGAATGGTAAGAGATGGCCACAACACAAATGCACCGAGCACTCATATAGAAATTATATGCATGCTATGGTGTTTTGCATACGTACTGCATCACTTATTACACATACACATTAGGATTGAGCTTACTTTATTAAGTTTGCAGTGCATAACCACTATAAGTAATGGAAGTTTTATGAATGTATTTAAAATAACATGGTTGTTTAGAGCGTTCACCCCTTCAGACATATTTCAAGACGAAGTCTATTTTAAGGGGGGAACGTAACACCCCGTAAAAATATACTTATTTAGACTCAATGTAATCTAAATTAAAAATAAATAATAATAAGTAATAAAAATCAGTAATAAAATAATAATATATTAATGGGCTGAAAAATGGAATTTCGAGAAATTAGGAATTTGGCCACGAAATTATCGTAATTATATTCGTGGCGAAATTCTTATCCGTTTTCATATATAATATGTCAAAAACGGATTCCATATGAAGAATTCACATTTAAAAATGTTGTACGTAAATATATATACATAAACATTTGAAATTCAAATTGAAAATAAAAATATATGGAATAAAATTAATGGTTGATTAGAGTATTCCAGTTTATGTGTGTGTGTGTATAAGTGGGGACAAGAATATTTATTAAATGGAAATAACCCAATAAAATAAGTAAGGTTTAATAATAAAATCGTTCCAGCCATCATTTACGTTCGCTAACCATTTTGGGGACCAAAAGATCGACCGCATCCCTAGAGGGTGTGGCAACCTCTTGGGGGCGGCCAGTGCCCTATTTGAGTATCAATATAAATGATCTTTCCTTCGCATTTAACTATAACAGACACTCCCGAATCTAGAGCCATTTGATGTTCCATCCTAGTTCCATTTAACAACCCGCATTCTACGCATCGGAGGATCGTAGAATATTTATTTCTTCCTTATATGAAGATGTATGGTCATATAACTTTGGGAAACGACTATTGGGGTCATTTCCTATGTTCATGATTTTTCCTGATTTTTAAATGACCATTTTGCCCCTAGGTGGTACTGTTTTTGCCATAACTTTTGATTGAAAAGGAATTTTGACCTGAAACAACTTTCATTGGCTCTGGATGATGGTTTACCTTTTCGTAGAGTGGTCACATTAGCCAAAAGGACTCACCGTTTGGGAGATATGGCTAAAACAAGGTTTAGAAGGTGAAAAACAGCTTAACCGAGCCTAATTAGGGTGATTAGCAAGAAGGCCCATGACCCATTTCAGGATTAGAGATGTATAGGGGCTGATTAGGGTTATAAAACATCTCTTTCAGCCGCCACTTTCATTCTTGAAACCCTGGCAATGGCCTCCAACACCTAAATCAACTTTTAATCACTTTTTAATCAAGTTTTGGCTTAATCTACATCAAATCAAAGAAGATCTTCACCAAATCAGTATTAGAGCTACTGTTAGACATCAGTATTCGCCCAAATCAGCGAGGTTTCAGTTCTGAAAATTTTATTTGTGGCCAAGGTGGGTAATTAGCATTGTTTTGACACTAATTACAGTTAATTAAGGGTAATTAGTGAAGATTAGCGAATTTATACACTAATAAATTCTGGAAAAATATTTATAAATTCTTAAATAATGTTTTAGACCTCTGTTAGAAATTTGGTTTGATTTGGTTAAGTTTTACTAATCATATCATTAGTTTTTCCTAAACATGCTTAAGGGAGAATATGGGGTTTTGGGTATGTTTGATCCATTTTAACCCATCATGTTGTTATTTTGGTGTTTGAGGTCACTTCTCTATGTTGCTATGACTGTATGGTATGTTTTTGATTGATTAGAACTGTTAGATTGGTCGAAAATGCCGTCGTATGGTGTAAAACAGTCATTGGAAAGTCACAGGAAATATGTAGGGTTCCAAACCAGACCGGATCGGATAATTGGGCTTGGATCGGATAGGAAAATTGGGCAAGTGGACTCGATTCGGATTGGAACTTAACATAAGGGGCTTGGCGAGAAGGAAGGCCTTTGCTTAGAATTGGAGTTGGGTAGGGGATCGGATCGAAGAGAAACTAAAGGGGATCGGATCAGGGAGAAATCAAAGGGGAACGGATCGGAGAGACTAACAGGGATCGGATCGGAGGCAAGGGCATAGGGATCGAATCGGAGGACCTAGCTTGGAGCTTGAGTTGGAGCGAAGCACCGGATCGAATCGGGACATCCAGGAGGGAACAACCACCGAACCAGACACAGGGCATCCAAACCGAACCGATGGAGCAAGAGCACACCGAACCGAACCAGGCTAGAAGGGGACACCGAACCGTACATATGCTATTACTACTACGCGACGACTCTTTTGAAGACCAACTCCAATTCGACCAAAACCCGAGTTGCAAAGGAAGTCCAAACGAGGAGCTTTGACTCAGGATCCAGTTGGGAACTAATGAGTGGGCTTCATGATTGGGCTTTGCTGCGGGATGTGTGCTAAGGGGTTGTCGATGTCTGTAACTTTGAATCACTATGTGTAGGGCGTACGTGAACGGATTCAAGGCCACAGTGGCCTAGGTACGACTAAAGAGCTAATAGACCAATGAAGTAGGGTCATTTGTAAAGATTTGGTCATGACTCCATGTGGTAAGCTTGGTAGTAGCAGTAGTTGTACAAGTTGAACTCCGTCACTACTTCGATGGGTTTAGTGATTGACAGTGTTGGACATCGTATGCTTTACGCAACGAGTGAGAGATGTGAGGATGGTTGTTATGGTTGATTTGTTGCCTTCATTATGACATACACACCCCCACCCCCGTTATCTTTACACCATCTGTTCAGTGGCACCTTAGAGTATTGTACGGTATGTAGTGCTAACTCTTTGGTTGCAGGTCCAGGTTCAGGTATGGTTTAGTATACCTTTTATTGTTCTGTTTAGCTGCTTATCGCTCATACCAGACTTTTTGTCTGACCCAGAGTTTTATGTCTCTTCTTATTACTCTGGGTGCTCTCACGAGCAGACTAGAGACAGGTTAGCTGGTGATGCACAAGTAGCGGATTCGGAGGCGAGCAGGAGGCTTCCACGTATGATATATATATATATATATATATATATATATATATATATATTCTCCCTGTGTCGTTGCTGGTCACTACTTTGGGCATTAGTAGTGTACCTTTCTTGTTAGCTTTTTGAGACAGTTTTTTTAAAAGTTGTAATAATGTTGACTTTGGATCATAAGCTGTACTTTGGATTTTCCGCTGCTATGATAGTTTGTTTCAGCTTATGCACTGTCTCACCTGTTTTATGTCAAGTATGTTGTTATTAAATTTTGTTCGATGCGCTGTGAGACATTCTGCAGGTTCTTTGTTTATTCTTCGTCTTCTTTCTTTCCTTCTGATGACCGTTCCATGCTAACTGGACATGTGTACAACGCACTTTTGGAGTAAATGTCGGTTGGTGCACTGCGGGTTGTCACATTTGGTATCAGACCTCTAGGTTGTGTGGTTAACCGAGGGAAAGACACTAGGGAGATATAGTACGTATATGAGAGAGCGTATTTGTGATTACTTTTGTTTTCAAAAGCTATATATATTATTAGTATAGCTAAGGAGGAAGTCGCACTGCACTAGCACCACTATGAAGATGGTTAATCATTTTCTCTTTATAGATTGAACGATGAGCCGATACGCAAGAGGTGCTGGTAGAGGAGCCCATAATGGGAATGCTTCTGACATGAGGGCGATGCTTACTGACCTCATGGGAGACATGCTTAGGGATGTGCAAGGGGCAGCTCCCAATGCTGGTAATGGTGGGGGTCCAATAGTGCAGGCGCCTAGGGTCGATTTCGCCAAGCTATGCAAGAATTACACTAGCCTTGGTGGGAAGCCGTTCCACGGAACGGAGTCGGCCACGGATGTTCAAGATTGGTTGGATAGCTGTGATCGTATCTTCGACGACTTGGGTATCGAGGATGCGATAAAGAGAAGGCTAGCGTCTCGTCAACTGCAAGGGAGAGCGATGAATTGGTGAAATGCTATTAAGACAGTCATTCCAGAGGATCAGGTTACTTGGGATCAGTTTAAGGATCGCTTTAGCGACAAGTTTATCCCAACTGCTCAGAAGTCGGAATTGTTTAGGAAGTTCTTGGAGCTCAAACAGAATGGTAGAGCAGTCTCGGACTATATTGCTGAGTTCGACACTTTGTCGAAGTATGGGTTATCCCTTATCGATACCCCTGAGAAGAAGAATGAGAAGTTCATTACTGGTTTGGATGGATATTTGGGGGAAAGGCTTATCAACCACATCAATGAGACTTTTGAATCGATTGCTGGGAAAGCTTTGAGATCATAGAGTCTTTACCCCAAGTCAAAGACTGAGGTTGCATCTGCAGAAGGGCTGAAGCTGCAAGCAGGCGGTGGAGGCAATAATAACACTCAGAACAAGAGGAAACAGAACCAAACTAAGGATGGCCAGAAAAAGATCAAGAAAGATGTTGAGTGCTTCAGCTGTGGCAAGAAGGGCCATTATGCTAGTAATTGTCGGGCCAAGCCAGCGGATAGGAAATGCTTCAACTGTGGCCAAGTTGGACATCACAAGGACAAGTGTCTGCAACTCCCTAAAGAAAAGCAGATGGTGAAAGCATATGCCCTTAATGCTATTCCTTCTTCATCGAATGCCCCAACTGCGGCGGAGAAGGGAAAGAATGTTGTTATTCAAGGTATGCTTTCTGTTTATGATGTTCCTGTTAGAGTTTTGTTTGATACCAGGGCTTCCAGTTCTTTCATATCTAGTGACCTAGTAGATAGGTTGGGATTGGAGCCCGAGATTGTCGATAGACCTTTAGTAGTGACGAACCCGATTGGTGGTTCAACTAACCTTAGCATGATTTGTCGTAATGTGGTCTTATCGAGTCATGGATGCATGCTTGTTTTTGATTGCTTTGTTTTGGGCTTTACTGGGTTTGGCATTATTTTGGGAGTCGATTGGCTCCAAAGATACGGGGTGGTGGTAGACTGTGAGGGCTTTTTGGTGACAGCTAGAGCGGATGATGGGCGGAGGGCAGTGTTTGGTGGTCTACCCGGTGATGGGGTAATGGCTAGTTTTCTAAATTCCCTCGACACCCCGCATAGTGAGTTGTCAGGCTTGCCCGTGGTTGGCCAGTATCTGGATGTTTTCGAGGAAGTGACCGGGCTTCCACCACACCGAGGGATTGAGTTCCGTATTGATTTAGTGAAAGATGCCAGACCTATAATGATGCCACTTCGTCGTATGGCACCAAGGGAGCAGCGAGAGCTCGGGGTGCTAGTCAGCGATCTTTTGAAGAAGGGATTTATCAGAAGAAGTGTCTCCGAGTGGGGAGCACCAGTTGTGTTTGCCACTAAGGCAGATGGTTCCCTTCATTTGTGTGTGGACTATCGCGACTTGAATAAGGTGACGAGGAAGAATAAGTATCCTCTACCGCGGATAGATGATTTTTTTGATCAACTGGAAGGAGCAAGAGTGTTCTCCCAGTTGGACCTCGCGACAGGATTTCATCAGCTTCGAGTAGCGGTTGAGAGTGTTCCGAAAACGACATTTAGGACGCCGTCTGGATTCTATGAGTGGTTAGTCATGCCATTTGGGTTGACCAATGCACCGGCATATTTCGTGGATCTTATGAATCGGGTATTCAGAGATCAGTTGAATTAGTTCCTTCTTGTGTTTGTAGATGACATCCTTGTTTACTCGAGGACAGAGGAAGAACACAAGGGGCATTTGAGGATAGTGAGGGAGGTGTTGAGAAAACACCAATTGAAAGTGAATTTTTCTAAGTGTCACTTCTGAAGGAGGGAAGTGAGGTTTTTGGGCCTTGTTGTTTCATAGAATGGTATTGCCGTGGACCCTGCGAAGGTGGCTACGGTACAGGATTGGCCTACGCCCAAGAATGCAACAGACGTAAGAAGCTTCTTGGGGTTAGCTGGATATTATCGTAAGTTTATCCAGGATTTCTCCAAGATAGCAGCACCGTTGACTCAGTTGACTAAGAAGAATCAAGCCTTCGTCTAGGACGGAGTGTGTGAGAATGCATTCAAGAGTCTAAAAGAAAAGTTGACGCGTGCGCCAGTGTTAGTCATTCCTAAAGGGAATGAAGAAATGACGGTATACACGGATGCTTGTGGTACCGGACTAGGTGCTGTATTAATGCAAGGAGGTAGGATTGTAGCTTATGCTAATCGGTAACTAAAGCCGCATGAGAAAAGGTATCCTACCCATGATTTGGAACTAGCAGCGATCGTGTTCGCGTTGAAGATGTGGAGACATTATCTCTTGGGAGAGAGATTTGAGTTGTTTACTGATCATAAATCATTAAAATATCTCTTCTCCCAGAAGGATCTAAATCTCCGTCAACAGAGATGGTTAGAGTTCTTGGCTTCGTATGATTTTGATGTCGCATATACACCTGGGAAAGGCAATGCAGTAGTTGATGCCTTGAGTAGGAGACATGCCAGTTTAGGGGCTATGTTTCTAGAATGGAAGCAACTGGAGTATATCGTAGGGTATGATTTCAGACCAAAGTGCGAATTGGATCTAGAGATAATAGCTAGTTTGACAATCAGACCCACCTTGATTGAGCGGATTGGTTGTAGCCAGAGGGACGATCCCAATTTATTGGGAATCATCTCCAAGTTAGAGATGAATATCGACGGTGAGGAGATGAGTTTGTGTGGGCTTGATTGAGAAGGATGGCTACGAAAGAATGGAAGATTAGTTGTACCCAACGTGAATGGTTTGAGAGATGAAGTGCTTAGGGAATGTCATCACTCAAAACTGACTATACACCCCGGTGGTGATAAGATGTATCGAGACATGAAGCAGACTTACTACTGGGAAGGGATGAAAAGAGACGTTGGGAAGTTTATATCCAAGTGCACGAATTGCCAGCTAGTTAAAGCCAAGCAAAAGAAGCCTAGTGGTTTGTTGCAACCATTAGAAATTCCCGAATGGAAATGGGAGCGAGTCTCGATGGATTTCATTGATGGTTTACCAAGGACTAAATCGGGACATGATAGCATTTGGGTAATTGTGGATCGATTGACTTAGAGTGCAAGAATTATACCAGTCAAATCGACCAGAACGACAGCTAAGTTAGCAGAATTGTATATGAAGTGGGTAGTGAGATTTCATGCAGTACCTAAAAGCGTTGTGAGTGACCGAGACCCGTTGTTCACAAGTGGGTTTTGGAAGAGCTTACAACAGGCTCTAGGGTCGGAACTATATCTCAGTACCGCGTATCATCCTCAAACTGATGTTCAGACATAGAGGGTGAATCATATATTGGAAGATCTCTTGAGAGCTTGTATATTGGATTTTGGTGGATCATGGGATGACCATTTGCATCTAGTGGAGTTTGCATATAATAATAGCTACTAATCCAGTATCGGTATGGCTCCATATGAAGCTTTGTACGGAAGACCATTCAACTCACCTTCATGTTGGATAGAGACCGGTGAGAAGTTTGTGCTTGGACCAGATGTGGTAAGGGAAACTTCAGATAAGATTAAGATCATTCAACAACGGATGAAGGCTGCCCAGGATAGGCAGAAGAGTTGTGCTGACAAGAGGAGAAAAGACTTAAAATTCTCCATTGGTGACTTGGTGTTTGTCAAGGTTTCTCCGTTGAAGAGCGTGATACGATTTGGCAGGACAGGCAAGTTGGCACCAAGATTTGTTGGCCCATTCCCAGTTCTCGAGCAAGTTGGAAATTTGGCGTATAGAGTTGACTTACCCGAAAAGATGGCGGGAGTTCATAACATATTTCATGTTTCCCAGTTAAGGAAGTTCGTGCACAACCCAGATATGACTATTTCACCTGATCAGTAAGAGGACTTCGAAGCGAAACCCGAAGCGGTTGGGAACCGCAAGTCGATTCATATTGTCAAGCACGATACGAAGCGACTTCGAAGGAAGGCGGTGAAGCTAGTCAAGGTTCAGTGGGGAGAGAACGAGAATGACTGTACTTGGGAGACAGAGGAGAGCATTAGGAAGACGTATCCAGTACTCTTTGTCTGGTAAGATTTACTTTGCAATTTAGTTATTCCGCATGCTAGGATAGGCTTGTTTTTCTTGTTTTGCATGTTTGATTGTTGTTTTATTTTTGATAGGCATGCGGTGTCATTTGTGTGTTTTGGTTAGGGAATTTCGGGGGCGAAATTTCTTAAGGGGGGAGAATGTAACAACCCGCATTCTACGCATCGGAGGATCGTAGAATATTTATTTCTTCCTTATATGAAGACGTATGGTCATGTAACTTTGGGAAACGACTATTGGGGTCATTTCCCATGTTCATGATTTTTCCCGATTTTTAAATGACCATTTTGCCCCTAGCTGGTACTGTTTTGGCCATGACTTTTGATTGGAAAGGAATTATGACCTGAAACAACTTCCATTGGCTCCGGATGATGGTTTTCCTTTCCGTAGAGTGGTCACATAAGCCAAACGGACTCACCGTTTGGGAGATATGGCTGAAACAAGGTTTAGAAGGTGAAAAACAGCTTAACCGTGCCTACTAAGGGTGATTAGCAAGAGGGCCCATGACCCATTTCGAGATTAGAGATGTATAGGGCTGATTAGGGTTAGAAAACATTTCTTTCAGCCGCCACTTTCATTCTTGAAACCCTAGCAATGGCCTCCAACACCCAAATCAACTTCTAATCACTTTCTAATCAAGTTTTAGCTTAATCTACATCAAATCAAAGAAGATCTTCCCCAAATCAGTATTAGAGCTGCTGTTAGACATCAGTATTCGCCCAAATCAGTGAGGTTTCAGTTCTGAAAATTTTATTTGTGGCCAAGTTGAGTGATTAGCATTGTTTTGACACTAATTAAAGTTAATTAAGGGTAATTAGTGAAGATTAGCGAATTTATACACTAATAAATTCTGGAAAAATATTTATAAATTCTTAAATAATGTTTTAGACCTCTGTTAGAAATTTGGTTTGATTTGGTTAAGTTTTACTAATCATATCATTAGTCTTTCCTAAACATGCTTAAGGGAGAATATGGGGTTTTGGGCATGTTTGATCCATTTTAACCCATCATGTTGTTTTTTTGGTGTTTGAGGTCACTTCTCTATGTTTCTATGACTGTATGGTATGTTTTTTGATTGATTAGAACTATTAGATTGGTCGAAAACGCCGTCGTATGGTGTAAACAGTCGCTGGAAAGTCACAGGAAATATGTAGGGTTCCGAACCAGATCAGATAATTGGGCTCGGGTCGGATAGGAGAACTGGGCAAGTGGACTCGGTTCGGATTGGAACTTAACATAAGGGCCTTGGCGAGAAGGAAGGCCATTTGCTTAGAATTGGAGTTGGGTAGGGGATCAGATCGAAGAGAAACTAAAGGGGATCGGATCGAGGAGAAACCAAAGGGGATCGGATCGGAGAGACTAATAGGGATCGGATCGGAGGCAAGGGCATAGGGATCGGATCGGAGGACCTAGCTTGGAGCTAGAGTTGGAGCGAAGCACCAGATCGGATCGGGACATCTAGGAGGGAGCAACCACCAAACCAGACACAGGGCATCCGAACCGAACCGATGGAGTAAGAGCACACCGAACCGAACCAGGCTAGAAGGGGACACCGAACCGAACCGTACATATGCTATTACTACTACGCGACGACACTTTTGAAGACCAACTCCAAATTCGACCAAAACCCGAGATGCAAAGGAAGTCCAAACGAGGAGCTTTGACTCAGGATCCAGTTGGAAACTAATGAGTGGGCTTCATGATTGGGCTTTGCTGCGGGACGTATGCTAAGGGGTTGTCGATGTCTGTAACTTTGAATCACTATGTGTAGGGAGTACGTGAACGGATTCAGGGCCATAGTGGCCTAGGTACGACTAAAGAGCTAATAGACCAATGAAGTGGGGTCATTTGTAAAGATCTGGTCATGACTCCATGTGGTAAGCTTGGTAGTAGCAGTAGTTGTACAAGTCGAACTCCGTCACTACTTCGATGGGTCTAGCTATTGACAATGGTGGACATCGTATGCTTTACGCACCGAGTGAGAGATGTGAGGATGGTTGTTATGGTTGATTTGTTGCCTTCATTATGACATACACACCCCCACCCCTGTTATCTTTACACCATCTGTTCAGTGGCACCTTAGAGTATTGTACGGTATGTAGTGCTAACTCTTTGGTTGCAGGTCCAGGTTCAGGTATGGTTTAGTATACCTGTTATTGTTCTGTTTAGCTGCTTACCGCTCATACCAGACATTTTGTCTGACCCAGAGTTTTATGTCTCTTCTTATTACTCTGGGTGCTTTCATGTGCAGACTAGAGACAGGTTAGCTGGTAATGCACGAGTAGCGGATTCGGAGGCGAGCAGGAGGCTTTCACCTGTATATATATATATATATATATATATATATATATATATATATATATATATATATATTCTCCCTGTGTCGTTGCTGGTTAGTGTACCTTTCTTGTTAGCTTTTTGAGACAGTTTTTTTAAAAGTTGTAATAATGTTGACTTTGGATCATAAGCTGTACTTTGGATTTTCCACTGCTATGATAGTTTGTTTCAGCCTATGCACTGTCTCACCTGTTTTATGTCAAGTATGTTGTTATTATATTTTGTTCCATGCACTGTGAGACATTCTACAGGTTCTTTGTTGATTCTTCATCTTCTTTCTTTCCGTCTGACGACCGTTCCGTGCTAACTGGACATGTGTACAGCGCACTTTTGAGTAAATTTCGGTTGGTGCGGGGCGGGTTGTCACATTCCAACAATGCACTTCTCGGATTGAGAAAGAGGAACTGCTTGTCGCTGCATATTAGAACTCATTAAAGCCCGATTCGCATCATTATGCTCAATAAACGGAATGGGGGAAGCTACAATAGAAAAATATTGGAAAGGAAAAATACTTCTAAAACAAATCTGTTCCCATGCAATAGTCAAAAATTCTTGACGGTATCGAGCCGGAACAACTTGTTCCTCTTGAACACACCAATTCAGGGCCAAAAAATTTCCTGTGGCTACCATATAATATTCATCTCTATTTGGTGATAAATAAATTATCTGTGCCTCTTTTGATCTCTTAGACATTTCATAAAGTGGACCCTCTATAGATCCCCAAGGACTAATTCTCACATGAATAGCTAAAGATCTAATAAGTCCAACATTGATTCCTTTAGACGTGTCAATTGGGAAAATACGCCCATAGTGGCTCAGGTGTACATCTCGTATTCAAAAGCTAGCAGTTCGTCCCTTCAATCCTCCAGGACCCAAATAACTCAATTTTCGCCCATGAACAATTTGGTCAATGGATTAGTTCGATCCAAAACTTTAAATAAAGGGTGTAGGCCAAAAAAGGATTCATAACTGGTTGTTAATGAAGTTGAAGTTATCAAATTTTGAGGAGTCGGTATCAATTTATGTCGGATTGCTCCACATATAGTTCCTTGAATCGAATTTTCTAAACGAACAAGAGCCAATCCGAATTAATCTTGTAACAGATCTGTTATACAACGAATACCGTTTATTTTTCAAGTGATTCATATCGTCAATTGTACCCATTCCAAAATTAATTCCGATCAAATGATCCGCAGCATCCAATAGATCTCGTGCTATGTTCTGAGGTATATCAAGATTCAGTCTCTGGTTCATATTTCGTCGACCAGTCCTTCCTAATTCACATTTTTGTTGAAAAAATTTCTTTTGTAATTACTTATATAGGGACTCAGAAAATACCGGATCCTCACCGACACAAGCAAATTGTTGATAAAACTCCAAAATGGTATTTTCTTTGGATCCAATCTTCTTTTTCTCCTTATCATTCGAGAAAGACAAGAAAATTCCAGGGTAACAAACATTATCTAGAATTTCTCTTAGATTTGAATCCATTGCTGATGATAAAACTAGAATAGATATTTTTTTGTTTCCTACTTACACGTGCCCATTTCCTTGTTCTTCTGTCAATTTCTAATTCTGATCTTCCTTCCCAATCTGATATTATAGTGCTGGTATAAACAACATTTCTGTTATGATCCAATTCTGAATGATAGTAAATACTGGGACTTTGCAATATTTGATTGATCACAATTATGTATATTCCATTTACTATAGAGGTTCCCTGGGAATTCATTAGAGGAATATTTCCAATAAAAACAGTTTGTTGTTGCATATCCCTACTGGTTTTCCAAATTATTCCCGCAGGGACAAATAATTCAGAAGAATATGTGAGTGATTCATACACAGCATCTCTTTCCTTTATCAGGGGTTCCACCAATTGATACCTTTCCACAAATAATTGAAATTCCATTTCTTGATCTCTATCTTCAATTTTTGAAAACTTATGAAATTCTTCCATTAAACCCAGACTAATGAACCTACAAAATCCCTCAAATTGTATCTGACTAATTCCAGGTATTGTGGACATTCCCTCATTTCCATTCCGAAGCATCTTAATCTTAAGTTTCCTATTTATTTTTATTGAAAAGGTTCAATTATTGATTCACTATTCATTGACCCATACGGATCAACCTAGCAATACAATAATAGAGAATGTATATTCTGTTTATTGAATCACATAAAATTTTAGTCAACTCCATATATCTATTTCAAATTCAAACCTATGAACGGAGATGGAACAGCGGAATAAAGAACATTTTTGGGGCATGTTCAAATTTTTGATGGGTTAAATTGATAAAATATTTTTGGAAAAGAAAATTCTATTACTTACACTTATGGAGCCTTGTTCAAAATTGGTACAACTTCTACCTGGCGTATTAGTATGATATTACGATCCAATGGGATACCACAAAAAGGAATGATTGAGATCTTTATATCTATATAAATGAAATAAAATAAAGACAGAATAATCAAAAGTAGTATAGAGTTTTCCCTTTTTTAACACAAAAAATGGAATTTCATGCTCCAAAAAGAATTGGCAGATTTTTTGGTAGGGAGGGAAATTTATAGAATACGCTTGAGTTGTGTAACTTAATATAAATGTACTAAAAAAATATTGTACTTATTAAGTACATGTTGATACGGCTATCTATATATCACATCCTTTCTTTCAATTTCTAGAGCAACATTAACATGGATCACACTCCACCAAAATTCATATTTTATATTCAATATTTCAATTTATTTATTCAATGAAAAATTGAAACATGAGAATTCTCTCTAGGGATATGTGCAGAAGAGAGAGACCCATCTCGGTATCTGAGTAACAATTTGTGTTTTGGGGTTTACATATACACATATATATTGTTATAATTGAAATAGAAAAGTATTTTTTATTGAAAAAAACATGAGATTAGTCATAAATCGGTCATAAATCAATTTTCTTTTCACTAATTTCAATTTAAAGACTAATTTAAAGTAAATTGTTAATGGCTCCAATTTGCCCTGAATTTTTCAGTCTATATCCAGATTTTGACTCTCAATAGAAAAGAAACGAGAAAGGAAATTATTAACCGATGTATATTTTGAAATATAATAAATCGAAGAAAATAATAGAAATCAGATTAAAAAAATGTGCTTTTGAGGATTGATTACGTACAATGGGATTCAAGATTAAAAAAAGGAGTTAGTAGTAGAAATAAAATATGGCTACTATTTTTATCCATTTTATTTTGGATCGAATTTGGCGGCATGGCCAAGTGGTAAGGCGGGGGGACTGCAAATCCTTTATTCCCAGTTCAAATCAGGGTATTGCATGATCAACCAAAGATTTTCGATTTCTTATTCTGCCGATCTAGTTCGACGAATTATTTTTCCACAAGAAGTGGAGGCAAAGAACTAAGATCGGAAATCTCGATATAAAAAGATTCCTAAGAGGCACCCCATTTTTACTACTAGAATAAAAGATTATATAAAAGACTAGCATATCAAAATAAATCTCTTAAACAAATTTTAATTTTAAGTAGCGTCTCATGATTCTGTTGGGTAATAAATTAGATTGGATACAATAATAGGAAATAAATTTAGGGCTTGTAGAAAGGAACGAAGATACATTGTAGTTAAAGTCACGAAAGGCTATGAGTGCTCAGACATAGAATCAGAATAGTTGGTCGACTCTTATAGTATAGAGTAAAGGTAATGTAAAAATTGAAAAAAAAAGAATATATGTTTGTAGTAATAGTGGCAGTGGGTTCTGCCGGTTCTTTCATAGAAAGATAGTAAGCTTAGATCAAATAGAAAATAGAGTGATATATAGTCGTGTATAGAAAAGGCGCGTGTATCATCTTGTACTTAATACTTCCTGATTCTACCGGAAATCTTAAAATATTGAATGAAACTTGTTGCAAATGTATTCATTGAATTGATTTGGTTCATCAATAATCTTAAGTCAGAATACTATTTTGACTCTGTGCCATTGATTCCACTATGATTATTAAATAATAATCGAATAATTCTTTCATAGAAATAAGGGACATAATTCACATGGATAA
The DNA here is from genome assembly GCA_030737875.1 of Allium sativum. Classification (NCBI taxonomy): domain Eukaryota; kingdom Viridiplantae; phylum Streptophyta; class Magnoliopsida; order Asparagales; family Amaryllidaceae; genus Allium; species Allium sativum. Next base: position 261,682,385 of record CM060927.1, on the reverse strand, counting down.
AGTAAGTCTTGCTTGGGCTACTTTAATGGTTGTCTTTACATTTTCTCTTTCACTTGTAGTACGGGGAAGGAGTGGACTCTAGTGTTGTGGACACTACAAATACGAAATTGAGTAATTGATTTCTTAATCGAAATGTATCAATTTTTTATTAATATTAATCGTTTTGCGAAGCCTTGCCTTAAAAAAGTATTCAAAATTGTACAGGAATAGGGTAATAAATCATTATCATAATTGTATTTTGCAACTCAAATCTACGCATAATATAAGATTATTTCCAACCTAATTTTTACTAAATAGTCTATATTTTATTCTTATTTCTTTTAGAAAAAAATAGGTTATTAATACACTATATTTTTTTCCACTGTAAGCGAAATGATTAGTGATTGTCCAAAGATACCTTACACATAATAAAACTAGATCTTTCTTCCGTTAGGCTATTTACGTATAACACATTTCACATTTGTTTTAAACTTCTAGAAATTATACTTTTTTGACTCATGTTTTGTTCATACATCAAAAATGGACAAGTTTACTCTAACCCTTTTCCAAATCCGAAGAAGTTACCATTAATTGTTCAATCAATGACTTCTTGAGATGAAAAAAGGAAATAGAATTAAAGTTTTATCTTATCTATATGTACATCTACTATATACATATTGCAATTTTATCTGTATGAAGCCCATATTAATATTAGTATACAATACTAGCTGCGTGGTAGAAAGAACTATATATTATAGTTCTTTCTACCACACTAGCTTAGACACTTAATAAGTTAATTCTGTTCTGATTCCAGCTTAGCACAATCATTTCATTTAAGACTTACAGTTTGAATTCTTTTCTTTCATTTCTTGAATCATTGAATTGAATTGAACTGCTAAGAACTGATAATTCAAATTAATCATTTTGGCTATCTGTTTTTACATAGATAATAAGTAAAAAAGCAGTAGGACTTAGAATGAACAGTGCAGTAGCATTAAATGCGAGAATATTGACTTCCATAATCTAATTTTTTTTCGCAATAACTTAACTCGGGATCTAATCCCATAGAGATGATAAATTTGATTCCTGTAAATTCAATAGGATAAATTGTATCTTGATGATACTGAATCAGATCAATATTATGAATAAAAAAAATTTGATCTATCAAATCAATTTCTCGTTGAGAATTGAATAGTATAACAAAAGGAGATCTTTTATCCATACAAAAAACTATTTTTGATTAGATCATAAATACCTATCATTAGGTTTTCATCCTTTTTCCACTTATTCTTTTCTATAACCTAGCATCTTATCTTTCTTATACAATTTTTCTACTTATACATATACATAGGATTATATATATATACACACATACATACACACATACATATGTATACATGTTGCATGAAATTTGCCCCTTGTTCTTGGTTCATTACCTAAATTGTTCTAACAAACCTGTGATACAAGTTTTGATAGTTATGTTGTTATTTTCCCTATTACTGCTATCATTAATTATGTCATGTAATTTGTGGTTTGATATGGGAATTAGCTTGTATGATTTTAATATGGACTGAATTGACAATCTACACCGTTAAAACGTTCCTTCATTCGAATGGAAAATTAGCGTTTATAGTAATTATTTAAATATTGTATTTATATAGCGTAATCCAATGTAATAATGATGTAATAAATACGTTAGAATAAGGCTAGTAATTTGAAATTTCCCCAATATGAGTTGTGGTTTGTGTGTGTATAAAATGACTTATATATGTATATATATATAATAATAATGACACAGAGACACAAGGTTAGTCGTCATTTGTGGTAGAAGTTTGCTCGGAACCAGCCTGCAAATCCAGCAACCATAAGTGAGTTTGGCTAATGTGAGAGGCCTAGGTGTCATGGAACATTTAATTTAGTGCACTATGACACGAGTTTAAGGCTGCTTGTAGTAGAAGCCTGCTCGGAACGACCAGAATATCCAACATCTACAAGTGTGCATTTTAATGCGAGAGGTCTAGTGTATATATACACCTGCTATGTGTGTAAATAGGTAGGCTTGATGTGCCTTGAGAAGGTCTTAAGTGGCTGACCACCTACTTATCTAGTTTGGGTCTTAAGTGTTTAGGACTAGGACTATTCCGAAGGTTTATTCCTTGGATTTGGACCAAAGTCATGGAACCCTCTATTAGATTTGAAGTTGGTTTATGGGTCCTCCTTCTCTAAAAGTGGTTTAGTCATGGTGACAACGGAGTAGAGTAGTTTACTGGAATGTCCACTTCCTCTAGGAGCATTGTGAGGACCAACCTAAGGATAGATTTAGTGTACATGAGACGTAGCATGCTATTTAATTAACCAACTATCAAAGGGAAGCCTTAAGCGGCATAGGTATTCTTTCATAATATTAGTTAAGTAGTAACATGAGGCATCCAACGAAGGGGTCTTAAATGGCTATATGCAGGTCTACCCTAAACCAGTATTAAGCAGCGAGATACTTCTCATATTACCTGTGAGAATATATTTGAGAACTTTGACGTGTTAGGACGAGGTCTTAAGTGGCTACGGTCCACCTTAGGGTCATAAGAGATCATGAGAATCCACCCTTAACAAACATGCTAGAATGGGATTTAAGTGACCAAGAATGTCCACCTCATTTGGTCTTCACCCTAAATGCATCAATAGCGGTCTTAAGTGATTGATTTAGATATCCACCTCATTGATTAAAATATTTCTCTGAATGTGTCTGCATTTGTGCTTCGTAGACATACCTTGACATATATAACCTGCTAAATCTAGGGTATGGTCTTTAAGAAAATATTGTTTTCAGTCACAAAGGACATTATGTTCTGACCCCTCTCCTTAACATATCCAAAAGGTCAATAGATGGGGTAGCAACTGGATGTATGACACGATGATGAAGCCTGAAGAAGGCGATAAGACTATTATGTTATTATTTGCTACTATTGCTCTTTCGCTTATGGAAACCCTAGATTATGAACAATGATGATGTACCACTATGAATAAATGTATTTAACAGTTTGTATCTGAATCAGTGATTCTAAATAAATGGTGCATCTTATTTTGCTTTTTTTTTGTTCCGCTATTGAGATTCCATCACGTTATATTATCTGTTATTCTGTGCAAATATAATTCCTTATATGAACTAACAATCCGTTTAGAGTGGCTCTAAATTTTGATTGGTCTTTTTTGGGTAAAAATTTATGGCTACTCTGGGAGGGTTGTTACAATAATGGCCGAGATCACCAATGAATCAATGTTTAGGGTCTCCACCCCCTCAGATTCTTTATCTCAAAAGGCAACGTCGTCTTCCATTTGATTCGTTGTTTAAATTACACATCTTCTTCGGAAGTACTGGACTCCCCAACATCCAAGTATTTCGCAGCATTCACATACTGCTTCGTTGTTCTTGTACTAAAACCTGCCGGATGTGGTCCTCCAATAATAATGTTGATAACTATACCCTTTCCTTTATCTTTTAGCTACGCGGTAGCTCTAGGCCTGCCGGATGTGGTCCTCCGACAATAATGTTGATAACTATACCCTTTCCTTTATCTTTTAGCTGCGCGGTAGCTCTAGGTGTCGTCTGACCTTGTCTGGGACCCAAGCCCTCTACCCCTTGTCCATCGAGGCCTCTTTATACTCATCATGTTTCCCTTCTCGGATCAGTTTCTCAATAATACCTTTGAGATGGTGGCACACATTTGTCGACTGGTCATATATCTCGTGAAATAAGCAGAATTTACCAATCTGCACCTCTTTCCCAGTCGACTCTCATGGAGGTGGCTTCTTATAATACATTGTACTGCAAGTATTAAGATAAATATTCTCCAGTGTATCACTCAACGGAGTGTAGGTGTCAAATGTCTAGAATCTCGCTTCTTAGCATCCCCTTATTATTACAGCCTCCTTCGTTGTCGTTTTTGCATTGGTTTCCCTTTTGCATATTACAATTTCCAACGTTCACTTCCACTTTCCTGGAGTTATCTCTAGATTTCTTTACTGCCACATTACTTCGGACTCCCTCATTCACGGTTTTGTCGGGTCTCCTCTTTTGATTCTTCTGTGCCTCTTCAATTCGCAAGTGCACGTTAGCCTTCTCATAAAACATGTCTAGGTTTTCTAGGGGCTTTCTAGTCAAATACTTTCCAAACTTGGTCTTAGAGTCGACACCGTCGAACAACTCCATCAAAACTGACTCTGGATTGGGGTTAGTGACTTCGATAATTGCCGTATTGAAACAGTCAAGGTAATCTCTGAGTGAATCACCTCGAGTTTGAGTTATTTAAGAGAGGGACATTGCATTCTTTGTAAGAACCCGCCAGGAATTGGCCTAAATTTCAACTTAGAAAAGGCCCATCAAAACTTAGAACCATCCTAAACGGGTCGTTGATTCCTGTAGGGATTACATTTGCATAGGTAGTATAAACGTATACTTCAAATGGAATTCTCACACAGTAGAAAGAGAAAATATAATACTCAAATAAGATGTACCACTTATTTTAATCACAGGAATACAACATTCAAAGTTACACATGTTCAATAGGTACATCAGATAATTCATTCTAACAAGTTTCCAAAAGAAGTAAGGCAATAACTACTAATAATAACATAATAACTTTGTCTTCTTCTTTAGATCCAGTCATGACTTCGTCCATGGCTTTTACTCCATCTACTGACCTGTTGGATATGTTAAGGAGAGGGGTTAGAACATAAAGTTCTACGTGACTGAAATATGGTGTTAGTTAATGTCCATACCCTATATTTTTAGCAGGTTAAATGTCAAGGTATGTCTATGCAGCACACAGTATTCAAACAAACACCAAGTAACTAACCAATGGGGTGGATATCCAAGTCAATCGCCCATCAGTGTTTTTAGGTAAAGACCCAACAAGGTAGGCATTATCACTCACTTATGGCCCTATTAAAGGTGGATTCATATGATCTCTTATAACCCTGAGGCAGACCCCTAGCCCCTTAAGACCCCGTCCTAATATGTTAACGTTCTTAAGTCTATAATCTCACTTGTAATATGAGAAGTAGTATTGCAAATGTTACCACTTAACTGATATTACGGTAGGACACCTATGTCGCTTAAGACATCCCTTAGACAGTTGGTTAGCATGCAATGACCACATATCTTTCATATACCAATTATGTCCCTAGTTGAGTCCTTACAAGCCTCTAAAGGAAGTGGACATCCCTATGAACTACCCTACTCTATCACCATTTATGCCTAACCACTCTTAGAGAAGGAGGACCCAATGACTTACTTCAAATCTAGTAAGGGTACGCCCCATGACTTCAGTTCCTCTCTAAGGAATAAACCTTCAGAGGGATCTATGACACCCCACATCCGTTAATGTCACTCTTTAACAGAATACATTAAGTTTCATAAAGCGTTATAGGTAAAAAGAACATAATCTGACAAGAAAGATATATAAAATAGTAGTGGAAGTTTAAAACTTCATTTTTCCAACAGAAAACATCATGGTCTCAAAATCCAGTTACAATATCAGATTGAAATATTGGAACAAAATACATCAAATAAGAACATCTGTCTTGCACAAAAAATTATCAGAGTACAAAACTGAAAAATCATAATCCCCATAAGTACCCGTAAACAAGTAGACAATTAGTCAAAGCGGTGCATCGAAGAAAATACAAATCTAAGCAGAAATAGATGGGAGAGTCCCAGTCATGCTTGAGCATTCCCACCCTGAGAACCTGGGAGGAAAGGAAGAGAGAGAAGAGGAAAAAAAATGGGTCAGACATAAAATATGGCGAGTCCAGCGACTTTTAGCGTATAAACAAGTAAAAGTATCATAGTAGGCATATAAACTAGATGAGAGATAATAGTATCATATAACAGGTATGAACAGGATGGATAGGATAAATAGAATAAATAAAATAAAGTATTCTTCTCAAATATTTTTCTCTGCACCAATACTAGTATACTGGATTCAGTGTTTTCCTATTACTTAACAAAAACAGAATGATCCCAACAGAAACATAAATGGTAGAATTAGGTGTACTTTTAGTAATGGGTTTTACCCCAACAGAAATAACGGGTGTTACCCCAAACAGAAATAAAAGGTACCTAAACAGGACTAGTTGTACCCTAATTATTACCCCCGTCGATCGGTTCCCTACCACGTAAATACCCTATGTCGGCCCCACAATAGGGTGTATTACTTCCTAAAGTGGCAACCACCAAAAGAATGCAGACTTATTTACAGGTGTTATAGCGGCTTATTTTCCTAAGCAATCCGGACCCATGCATGCGCATGACTCCGTTGGAACGTATCATCAGAACACCTCTCCCCAAATGAAACTCTTATAATTAGCTCAGTAAGCGTGCCCTGGCCCCTACCTAGTGCGGGGTCCCCTTTTAATACCAAAATGGGTTACTGACTAATACGGATCCCACACAACAGATGACACAAGCCACCCCTTAGGCTTGTATCCCCAACCAAATAGGATTTCCACAGGTTAAGTTTAACGAGTTCGTATACCCCCCATATATTAAACAAATTTACTTAACACCACAAATTCAACATGTTTACTTAACACCACCCATAAATTAAACAAGCAATAAATTAACAGGTTTATATGTATATAACCCCCACAGATTCAACGGTTAAGTATTACAGGTTAACAGGTATGTATAACCCCTAACATATTTCACAGGTTACTTGCAGTTTCATTAACATATTCTTCTTAATCTTAAGTTAAGCCTACAGATTTATATTCCCCAAACCACAAGTCATAATTCATAGTCTAAGATACGCCCCAAATTTTAGTCATATTTCACAGTATAGTTTATGCCTCCAAATCCCAGTCATGATTCAAATACAAGTTATGACTCCAAATCACCATTTCCAATCATTCCCAGTTTAACCCAATTTCGTTCGTACGCATATTTCAGCGACATCGACCTAGGCTCAAAGATGGCCTAGGCTATAAAAATAAAAAGGGAATGAGAGAGGAAGAAGAACAGAATAGGCATATAACACAAAATAAGCATATAATAATAGAGATGGGCATATGATAGCAGAAATAGGCATATCAGAAATATGCATATAAGAATTGAACAGCATATCAGATATACATGTAATGGCAGAACTGATTAGGTATAAATCAGATTCCTAGCAGGTATAGGTTTAGATCCAGATTTATAAATATGCAAGGATTAATTGTTAAATGTTTATATCTAAAAATAATATGAATACATAGAGAATGGATCTAAAGAACAGAGAATGATATGTTGAAGTTTGTATAAGAAATTCTTGTATGCATATAAGCTGTTATTGAAGAAAATAGGCTAATTCAATCCAAGCTGGGGCAGCATCTCGTTGTCTCCATTAGTTTTTATGAATAAAACAGTAGAAATGTTGTCCTGTATATAGTCTACCACCAACGAACCAAGCCATCAAAACGTCCACGTTTAGCAAAACGAATTCACCAATATCCACGTTGGGTCGACAAACTCTCACTTGGGTCGATCCGCCCTCACTTGGGTCGACCCATAGGTCGACCCACATGGCATTGGGTCGACCCAGTCTAGGTGTGGGTCAGACTCAATGGGCCAAGTTCCCTCTTGGTTCTCCCGCTCAATTTATTTGACATTATTTGAAAATTATGAGTTGATTTATCTATATATAATCCTCTACGTATACAAACTTCTAAGCTTCATATCTTTCTCATACGATGTCTGTTATATGCAAAATCAGAGTTTATCTTAAGCAGAATTCCTAGACGAATGCAATGGTATAGTCTATTTTACAATTCCCAATATTTAATTAAGTATTCTTTAGTTTATCATTATAATATCCATTAAAATTACGGAGTGTTATATTCTCCCATACTTAAAGGATTTCGTCCCCGAAATCTCTAAGTTAAGAAGAATGTTTTTCCTAATATCGATCAAACATCTACTCATCCATCAATCACAGGCATCCATTATCCATAAAAGAGTTCTAATGCTTATATGAACATATGCAAAGGTGTGTGTATATGTCCTTATGCTAATGTGAAAAATCAGGCGGTCTACTGATTCAGTATACCTCCTTAATGCAATGTATGTTAGTTCCATGAATCCAATATGTATGCAAATATTCCTAGCATATCATGTAAATGCTATATGTGTGCATAACCATCCATCCAAATGCAACATCCATATGATGATACAATCATTTCCATCCATAAAAAATTAAAATGCACACACATCCATATGCAATATGCAAGTGATTGAACCGATCTAATGCTTAGTGAATATGTATATGGATCCACGAGCAACCACTAGCAAACACTTGCATCCATCAATCATAACATGTCTCAAACACATGTTTACATTCATTATTTTTCTACCTAAAGGTCGAAAGTTCGACCGATAGGGTATACCCAAATGATAGTAATAAGTACGAATAAAAGCTTGGAAAAAGAAGTTAAGAACATACCCTTGAAAAGGGTACGAAGCGCGGACCTTGTCTTCAGTCTCCTAAGTTGCATCTTCACGGTCTTCTCCCCAATGGCTTCTAAGTTGCGAAGCTTCTTAACCTCTGATCCAAGTATATGGGTAGGAACTCATCAAACCATCGCCTCATGTTCTACGTCTACTTCCTCAAATATGCTCGGCTCAACAACCTCTGTTGTATTGTGCAGATACTTATGCAAATGGGAAATGTGGAAAACATCATGAACACCTCCCAATTTTTCTGGTAGCTTTACTCTATAGGCCATCTGACCTATGCTTTCCACTATGGGAAATGGCCCTACGAACCTAGGCGCCAACTTCCCTACAGATCCATAATGAACCACATTCCTCAAAGGTGATACTTCGATGAAAACCATGTCTCCTACCTCAAACTCAATATCATCCCATATCCTATCTACGAAGGACTTCTTCCTGTTCTGAGTTGTCTTCATTCGCCTGCAGATAAGATCAATCTTTTCTGAAGTTTCTCTAATTGTCTTAGGTCCAAGTAGAAGCCTATTTGTGGAATCCCACCAACAAGTCAGTGGTCTACAAGGTCTTCCATACAATGCCTCAAAGGGTGCCATACCTATATTAGGCTGATAACTGTTGTTGTAGGAGAATTCAACCAATGGAAGAAGCTCTTCCCAAACCCCTTGGAAATCTAGGATACATGGCCTCAAAAGATCCTCAAGAACTCTATTCACCCTCTTAGTCTGCCCATCGATCTAAGGCTGATACGCGGTGCTCAAACATAACTGTGTACTTATTGCCTCTTGCAGGCTCTTCTAGAACTCACTAGTGAAGATAAGGTCACGATCACTAACAATGCTAGAAGATACTCCATGTAAACGAACTATCTCACGAAGATAAACTGATGCCAACCATGTTTTCGTTCTTTACTCTTAACAGGAATGAAATAAGCGCTCTTAGTAAGCGTGTCTAATATAACCCAAATATTGGTGTTGTTTTTCGTCGATCTAGGCAAACCATCAACGAAATCCGTAGAGACGCTCTCCCACTTCCACTATGGGACCTCCAAAGGATGAAGCAAACCACCAGGGTTCTTCTGCTCAGTTTTAACTTGCTGGCATACTAAACATCGAGAGACAAACTCCGCTACATTTTTCTTCATCCTATCCCAAAAGAGAACCCTCTTCATATCTCTATACATCTTATCACCTCTCGGATGGATATTCATCTTAGAATGATGGGCTTCCTCAAGGACTGTCTTCAACAGACTCCCAATTCGGAGAACACAAAGCCTTTCATCCCGTCGCAACCACCTTCTATCATCCGTGGAATATCTACTGAGGTGACTAGAAGTCTCCCCTCTACTGAGCCTGTCCAAGATGTCTACTATCTATGGGTCCTCTCGCTGCGAAGTTCCTATCTGATCCATAAGAGTAGGTCACACCTCTAGGGATGCCAACAAACCAGGTGTAAGATCCGTAGATGGCCTAAAATTGATGGTCGATATGTACTCCAGGTTTCACCTCTCTACAAATAGAGGACTCAAAATCATCCTCTACCTACTCAACGCATCCACCATCACATTACCTTTACCAGGGGTATAAGCAATCTCAAAATCATAGGACGCTAGGAACTCCATCCATCTCTGATGTCTCAAGTTGAGATCCCTTTGCGAGAACATATACTTGAGAGAATTATGATCCGTGTACAACTCGAATCTTTCTCCAAGTAGACAATGTTGCCAAGTCTTAAGCGCAAATATTATAGCATCCATCTCCAAGTCATGGGTAGGGTAGCCTTCTCATGGGCTCTCAACTGTCCACCACCGTAATATACTACCCTTCCCTCTTGCATCAAGACGACAACAAGTCATGTACCGCATCCATCAGTGTACACTGTGAACACTTTATTCCCTTCAGGAAAAGTTAAAACTGGGGCTATTGTCAGAGCCCTCTTTAATCGCTGAAAAGCATCCTCATAGTCAATGCTCCAAGAAAAGGTCATATTCTTATTCATCAGTCTGGTAAGTGGGGATGATATCTTTGCGAAGTCCTTGATAAACTTCATATACTAGCCCGCTAAACCAAGAAAACTACTCACCTCCGTTGCATTCTTTGGAATTTTCTAATCATGAAATGCAACCACTTTTGTGGAATCTACCGCTATCCCTTCCTTAGAGACCACATGCCCTACAAATCTTTCTTCCTCTCTCCAAAAGTGACATTAGGAGAACTTCGTCTTAAGCTAGTGCGCTTGGAGTGTCCTCAAAATCTCTCCTACATATAGAGCATGCTCTTCCTTGCTCTTCGAAGATCAGAATGTCAACCAAAATGACCAAAACGAACTTATTTAGAAATCCCGGAACACCCTACTCATCAGATCCACATAATATGCGGGTGCATTCGTCAACCCAAAAGGTATGATTAGCCACTCAAAGAAACCATCTGGTTCTGAAAGTGGTCTTGTCTATACTATCATCGGTCACCCTTAACTGATGAAACCCGGTGGCCAAGTTTAACTCAGAGAAAATAGATGCACCAACAAACTGGTCAAACCGATCATCAATCCTCGGAAGTGGGTGCCTATTCTTCTTAGTGAACCTATTTAACTCCATGTAATCCACACATAAGCGAAGCGAGCCATTTGCCTTAGTTGCAAAAACTACTGGAGCACCCTATTCCGATATGGTTCACCTAATAAACCCTTTGTCAAGTAGCTCCCCTACTTGCTTGTTAAGCTCCCTCCTTGCCCTAAAAGCCATGTGCCGCATAGGAAATGCGACTAGCTTTGCATTGTCCACCAAGTATATCTGGAAATCAATCTCGCTCCTTGAAGGTAAGCCCCTAACCTCCTCAAAAACATCTGGATACTCACAGACAATAAGTACAGATCGTAAATCATCGAGAGAAGCATCAAGTGATTCTAGGAAACTAATCATAACAAGCCCCTTTGGGTGACAGGAAATCTCGAGAGTCGTCCCATTACAAGTCAAAAGCCTAACGACCCTCCTCTCACAGTCCAGAATGGCACCATACATGGCTAGCCAATCTATCCCTAGAATCAAACCATAGCCCACAAAACCAAAAACATATGCATCGCACTCAAAACTCGACGCCCAACACAGATATCCTTAAACCCCAGCAAATCATATACAGATGAACCGTGTCCCCAATGGGGTTTGAGACAATAACGGGATCAGAAACAATAAAACTACTAAGGTGCAGAGACTCAACCACAAAATCAGATATAAAAGAGTGAGAAGCGACAAAATCAAAAATAGTCCTAACATGATGATCAGAAAGAGAAATCAAACCTTCAACATAAACTTTCCTACCTCTGTCCGATACACTAGCCTCGAGAGCATACACCTATCCCCCAGAAGATCGTGCCCTTTGGCCCTGTCCTTGCTTCTTCGAAAACTTTCTAGAATAGTGTCCGACCTCACCACACTGGAAATATGCATCTTCCTTTTTCTGCAATCTTTGACCAAATGTCCCAAGTTCCAACAACCATGACATTTCTTCTTGCCTTGAGTTTTGTCATTCTTTCCGCCCTTCTTTTGTTATTCTTTCTTAGGCCACACTTTCTTGTTTTGTGTCTCATCAGCCTTACCCTCCTTTTTCTCCTCTTTTCCATCTTTTTCCATCAATGCCATATCAACCAGTCTCTCAAAAGTAACCCCCATCGAAATGTGAGATAATGTCAATGCTTGAAGGGGCTGATTCAATCCACTTGCAAACCTTAAAGATTTCTTATGCGGAGTATTTACCAGGTCCAGACCAAACCTTGCTAACTAATTGAACTTATTGACATATTCTTTGACAAACATATTTCTTGCTCAAGTGCCAGAAACCTCTCCATTTGCATACTCTTTTCTTCCTAAGAAAGAAACTTCGCCTTTAACCTCGGAAGGAAATCATCCCAAGTTTCTGTTGGATGCCCTGCTTGCATCACTTCCCACTAGAATGAAACCTCGTCTTTAAGCTACCATGCATTGAACTGTATCTTCCTGCGGTCATCAACCTCGAAAAGCCAAAATATTTCTTTGTATCTTTTAGCCAATTCAGTGCTTCCAAAAGGTTCTCGGTTCGTCGGAATGGCTTTCCACCCATAGCACAGAAATCCTTGCATATCTTAGAGAAATTATCCGCTCACGGAGAAGGAGGAACAGCAGCTGCAGCTGTGGGAGGGGCGTTTGCTTGGCCTCCGGTAGGTGCCGTAACCTCAAGGTATCTACGGAACCAAGCCGGTGTCTAAACACCCTCGGGAATATTCAGTTCCCCATACATGCTGAAAAGAAAAGTAGAAGGGATTCAAATAAAGAATCGAAAGATATTCTATATGGCTTTAGGGAATATGTTTTTCAAAAACAGACTTTCCTTTGAAAATACTTACTTTTTGAAAACAATTTACAAAACCTTTTTACCCGACTTGTAACCTTCAGCTCTGATACAAAATGTGACACCCTGTGTCCATTAATGTCACTCTTTAACATAATGCATTAAGTTCCGTAAAGAGTTATAGGTAAGCAAAACAGAATCTCAAAGGACCAATATACAAAATAGTAGTGGAAATTTAAAACTTTATTTTTCCAACAAAAAACATCGTGGTCTCAAAATCCAGTTACAACATCAGACTAAAATACTGGAACAAAATACATCAAATAGGAAAATCTGTCTTGCAATAGAAACTATCAGAGTACAAAGCTGAAAAATCATAATCCCCATAAGTATCCATAAACAAGTATACAAATAGTCAAAGCGGTACATCGAAGCAAATCCAAATCCAAGCAGAAACAGAAGAGAGACCCCAAACAGAAATAACGGGTTTTACCCCAAACAGAAATAACGGGCGTTACCCCAAATAGAAATAACAGGTACCTAAACAGAACTAGATGTACCCAAATTATTACCTCCAGCGATTGGCTCCCTATGTAACACCCCACCTCCGCTCGGGTCACTCACAAAGGGAATGCACTAGTTTTGGTGGAGTATTATCTAGGTAAACATACACAGAGATATCACAAGGCAGAACATAAATAAAGCAGTGGTAGAAATTAAAAACCAACTTTTTATTATTTCCCAGAAAAGAGTCAAAAGATCATATATACAAGATACAAATTATTCCATTACATCAAGTTCATAATAAAGAAGCATAAACTTAAAACAAAAGCAAATTATTCCCCATAAATAGCAGAAGCAGCCATAGCATAGCCCAAGACCAAACCATACATGAGCTGTCAGAAAGCAAGCTAAATCCAAGCTAAGAGCTAGTGTTTCCTCCCTGAGAACCTGGGGGGAAGAAACAAAAGAAAAAGAGGCGAAAGAAAAGGGTCAGTCATAAAGACTGGTAAGCCCTAGTGACTCTCAGTATGAAAACTAGTAAAGGTAATATGATATGTGAAAACTGGAATTAAACATAAGGATGATAACAGAACTAGTAGGATAATTAAGATAACAAGATAAGTCAAGTCTGGCATCGCATATTCAAGGTTCGCTGCACCCTGTACTAGTATTCTAACCCATGTCAAGTATTAACCATGAAATGATCCCTTAGCCCAGTGTCATGCAGTGACCCATTATGGGGTCCTACGGTACGATCTATTAATTGATCGGCTCCCTACAAGTCCTAGCTCGTCATGTGTCTGCGTCATACGGCCCTATCCTGAAATGTAGTTATCTGTGCTAGGTCCACCATATGGTGTATCAAGTCCTATGGTGCCAACCACCGACACGAATCAAGCACGCACAGTGTAAATATACGGGTGCCCAATGCCTTCTTTTTCAACTCCTGACTACGTGCACGACCATAGCCCGCCTGAACCTACAATGGCACACCTACTCAGCCGTCGTTCTGGTCGCTTACAATCAGCCCAGTAATCGTGCCCCACCCTGCCTAGTCCCAGTGTATCGTGATACATCTAAGTGGGTTACTACTGAAAAGGACCGCGTAACTAGGGTTTCTAATGGGTTAAGTGTTGTTATTCAAATTCATGACTTAACCCTATCCAGATCGTGTATCAAGTTGGTTAAGTGTGTTCAAGCAGTTCATTACTTAACCCTATCAAGTCATTGTGTCAAGTTGGTTAAGTAGATTCAAGTGGTTTATGACTTAACCATATGACGTGGCAATAATTCATTAGTGCACGCCAACCTCTCACATTAGACTAATTGTTGTGGTTACTGGATTTGCCGGGCGGTTCCGGGCAGATTTATACCACAACATAGTCTAACCTCGGGTTTTTACGTGCAATGTGACCAACTACCCACATTGGATTCTATTGTTTGCAGCCACTGGATTTGCCGGGCGGTTCCGGGCAGATTTACACTGCAAACTCAACCCAACCTCGAGTTGGCCATTTTCAAGTTATCTAATTGTCATGCCCACGTTCAAGTTTTCATGTCTAGATTCATGTCAAGTTTTCAAGTCAAATTTCATGTCAAATCGTGTCAAGTTCATGTCCATATTCAGGTTCAAGTCATAATAACGTTCATGTTCAAGTTTAAAGCTAATTTATGTTTTACCTAGTCTACCCAAATCGTATTCCCATCGCACGTAAGTTCGAATCGATACAAATAAATCTAATAGGGAATAACATAAAAAGGAACGGGTATAATGTGGCAAAAGTGATTACTAGCATAACATGATATGACTTGAAACAAAAGATTTAAATATTACTGGTATATGAAATATTGGCCTCGAACATAAAGATTCCAAATCTAGCAAGATAAGGTACTAGTCAAAATAACAGTTGTCACAAGATGATAGTATAGTCATGGTAACGACTGTCATAAGGTGATAGTATAGTCATGATACGGTTGACGTAAGGTGATAGTATAGTCATGATACGATTGACATAAGGTGATAGTCATAAACATGTGACTAATAACAGATTCAACATGATAATAAGAGGGGTTTCTTTTGATTTACACATGAATAGGCCCCAAATCAATGTCATAGTAATATTCAAGAGTCAGGATCCAAGATGAACGAGAATGAATGTAAACAGTCATCATACATAGGTCCAATTTCAATTTACATCATATTCATAATACATTTACAGTTTAAATCTGAAAATAACTGGGGCTTACAGATCATGGTTCGAGAATTAGAAAAAGAGAGTCGATGTTGAATATGCTTAGTCAAGTCCTAATAGAAGTCCCCAAATCAGCAATTCCCTTACCGCAGTCTCAACGTAGTAGAAGCAGTCCCTCTCTCAAACTTTTCAACCAGAATCAGAGCAGCATAAGGTCGGAAAGAAATTTGGTGTAGAGAGACTGGTGTTTGGGGCTGTATTTATAGGGTCAGGTCAACGAATGTGGACAGAAATGAGGCCAAATACATAAGAGTGAATCCAGCTTCAGAAATGGGTTCGGGCACCAGGTCGACACTATGGTCAACCTGGTCCTGGGTAGGTCGACTACATAGTCGACCCCCAGGTCGACCTGGTCCTAGGCAGGAAATTTCCCGCCCAGTCCATTTGGAGGTTTGAAATTCGAATTTTTGAATTCAAATTGAGTCTGTTTTGAACTTGAAAATTTCTGAAAACTTCGAATGGTCATAACTTGGTTATATGGACTCCGATTTTCGAAAACTTGGACTCGTTTCCAAGCAGAATTTCGAGACGAACGCAATGGCGCAACCCATTTCCCTAATTCTTATTTTAAAAATTAATTCTGCCTTGATTTATGGTTATTACACATTATAAAAACACGGGTTGTTACATTCTCCCCTCCTTAAAGGATTTCGTCCCCGAAATCTCTAAGTTAGGGAGGATGTGTCCTACCATCCAATCATCCATCTACTCAAAGCATCATCCACAAGCAACCATTGTCCTTAAAAGACTTCTAGTGCTGTATGAACATATGTAGAAAGTGTGTGTATATGTACTTATCTAATGCAAAAGATCAGGCGGTTACTGATACAGTAAACCTCCTTAATGTAAAATATGTTAGTGTCATGAATCCAACATGTATGCAAATTCC
The DNA here is from genome assembly GCA_030737875.1 of Allium sativum. Classification (NCBI taxonomy): domain Eukaryota; kingdom Viridiplantae; phylum Streptophyta; class Magnoliopsida; order Asparagales; family Amaryllidaceae; genus Allium; species Allium sativum. The sequence goes on along the minus strand of CM060927.1, from coordinate 261,665,954 downwards.
TAGCATAGTTCATAATCTCTACATGAGTGCACAAACATTCATCCATATGCAACAACCAAGTGATAGCATAACAAGTTCCATCCATGTACAAGTATTAGCACTCATGCATGTGCAACATGAAAATGTGACTGAGCCGATCTAGTGCCTAATGTGTGTCATTCACCCACTAGCAACCACTTGCAACCATTTGCAAACATCAACCATAACATGTTTCAATCACATGTTTACATCCATATGGTTCTACCTAAGGTTCTCACGATAAGATCGAGAAGATAACAAGACAAACATAGATATTAGAAGCATGATACGAAAAGGTTTTCAAGTTTATAGGAAAAAGAGATCGAGAATATACCCTCAAAAAGAAATGGGTAAAGCACGCGTATCTTCCCTTCGGTTTCCTAAGTTGCGTCCTCTTGGGCTTCACTCCTCTACACTTTAACTAGCTTGACTTCTCGATTCCTTAGCTTCTTAATCTCCGTTCCTAAGATACGAATCAGAACTCGCCTCAATGTCGCTTCTTTTTCCACTTCTACATCTTTAAGGATGCTTGGCTCAACCACTTCGGCTGACTTATGCAAACACTTCCGGAGATGCGAGACGTGAAAGACGTTGTGCACCCCAGCCAGCTTCTCGGGTAAGTCTACCTTATAGGCCATCCATCCAATCCTCTCAGTGATGGGGAACGGTCCTACAAATCTTGGTGCTAGCTTTCCAACTGCTCCAAAACGAACTACATTGCGTAACGGAGAAACTTTTATAAAGACCATATCTCCGACTTCGAACTCTAGGTCTGTCCTTCTCTGGTCCGCATAAGATTTCTGTCTATCTTGGGCCGTTTTCATCCGTCTTCGTATCAACTCAATCTTTTTAGAAGTGTCCCTTATCATGTCGGGCCCAAGTATAAGTCTGTCTGTCGTCTCCCACCAACAAGTTGGTGACATGCACGGTCTTCCATACAGGGCTTCGAACGGTGCCATTCCGATGCTAGCTCGGTAACTGTTATTATACGCAAACTCCACGAGAGGAAGGTGGTCTTCCCAAGTACCACCAAAGTCAAGAATACATAGCCTCAGGAGATCTTCTAGTACCCTATTTACCCTTTCGGTTTGTCCATCTGTATGTGGGTGATAGGCCGTGCTCAAGTTCAGTCGTGTTCCCATTGCTTCTTGCAGACTATTCCAAAACTGGCTAGTGAAAATCGGGTCACGATCACTAACTATACTAGAAGGGACTCCATGCAACCATACTATCTCTCGAAGGTAAATAGACGCTAGCCCTGATACGGTCCTCTTGCTCTTCACCGGAATGAAGTGAGCACTTTTCGTGAGTCTATCAACTATGACCCATATGCTAGTATTTCCCTTCCTTGACCTAGGCAATCCATCCACGAAATCCATCGAGATACTCTCCTATTTCCATTGCGGAACTTCCAAAGGGTGTAATAGTCCACCGGCCTTCTTCGACTCGGCCTTTACTTGTTGGCACACCATGCACTTCGAGACGAACTCTGCCACGTCCTTTTTCATTCCAGCCCAAAAGAAAATGTGTTTCATATCCCTGTACATCTTATCCCCTCCGGGATGTATAGTCATCTTCGAGTGATGCGCCTCTTCGAGAACTCTCCTTACTAAGTCTCCCACTTGTGGGACACATAGTCTTCCATCGCGCCTTAGCCATCCCTTGTCATCTATGGCATACCTATTGAGGTGACTTGACGTCTCACCCCTAATCAGCTTGTCCATGATTTCGACCATCTGTGGGTCTTCCTTCTATGAAGTCCCTACTTGATCTAGAAGTGTAGATCTTAGCTCAAGAGATGCTAACGTAGCAGTCAATGACTCAACAGCAGGTGTGAAATCAAAGGTTGCTATAAACTCAAGGCTTTTCATTTCAACAAACAAGGGGCTCAAAGTCAACCTTTTTCTACTTAGCGTGTCTGCCACCACATTACCCTTGCCAGGGGTATAAGCTATATCGAAGTCATATGATGCCAAGAACTCCATCCACTGCTGTTGTCTCAGATTCAAGTCTTTCTGTGAGAATAGGTACTTTAGCGATTTGTGGTCGGTATACAGCTCGAACCTCTCCCCTAGAAGATAATGGCGCCAAGCTTTAAGTGCAAAAACAATCGCGGCCAATTCCAAGTCATGCGTGGGATAGTTTTTCTCATGAACTTTAAGTTGTCTGCACCCGTAGCATATTACTCTTCCTTCCTGCATTAGGACAGCGCCTAATCCCATGCCACACGCATCTGTGTACACGGTAAACATCTTACCTCCATCGGGTAATGCTAAAACTGGAGCTGTGTTGAGGGCTCTCTTAAGTCTCTAAAAAGCAGCGTCACATTCTATGTCCCATGCAAAAGGTAGGTTCTTCTTTGTTAATTTAGTAAGAGGGGCTGAAATCTTAGCGAAGTCCTTAATGAACTTCCTGTAGTAGCCCGCAAAACCGAGAAAGCTCCTCACCTCCGTTGCATTCTTAGGAATTTTCCAGTCTTGTACCGCAACTACCTTTGCGGGGTCCACGGCTATGCCTTGCTTAGAAACTACATGCCCAAGGAACCGAACTTCCTTCCTCCAAAAATGGCATTTGGAGAACTTAGCCTTTAACTGGTGTGCTCTAAGCGTCTCCATGACTTCCTGGAGATGCCTAGCATGCTCTTCTTCATCTTTTGAGAAGATCAAAATATCATCCACGAAAACTACCACAAACTTGTTAAGGAACCCCCGAAACACCCTACTCATCAAATCTACAAAGTATGTGGGTGCATTTGTTAGCCCAAACGGCATGACGAGCCATTCGAAGAACCCATCTGGAGTCCTAAATGCAGTTTTGTCAATGCTATCCTCAGCCACTCTGAGCTGATGGAAACCTGTGGCTAGATCGAGTTGAGAGAAAACAAATGCTCCCACAAGCTGGTCAAACAAATCGTCGATTCTTGGTAGCGGGTGCCTATTCTTCTTTGTCAGCATGTTTAACTCACGATAATCTACACACAGACAAAGCGATCCATCCGCCTTAGTAGTGAATACCACCGGAGCACCCCATTCAGAAATGCTTCGTCTTATGATATTTTTCTCAAGCAACTCGTTGATTTGTTTACTGAGCTCTCTTCTTTCTCACGGGGCCATGTGCCTAACGGGCAATGAAACTGGCTTGGCATTATCAATAAGATAAATTCGGAACTCTATCTCGCGTTTAGGAGGTAATCCCCTCACTTCATCAAAGACATCTGGATATTCTCGGACCACTCATACAGATTGCAAATTATCGTTGGACGAGTCAAGGGATTCAAGATAACATAACATGACTGGACCCTTAGGATTACAAAAAATTTCAAGGGTATTACCAAGGCGAGTCATGAGCCTCACTACCCTTCGTTCACAATCAAGAATGGCTCCATAATCGGACAGCCAATCCATACCTAGGATCAAACCATATCCCATGAATCCGAGAACATAAGCATTACACATGAATTCTATGCTTAAGATAGAGATCCTCAAATCCACACACATCATAGATAAATGGGTGGAGCCCCCAATTGGATTTGAAACTATAACGGGATCCTCAACCAGACTAGTACTTATGTGCAGATTTTCAACAATATCAGAAGAAATAAAAGTATGCGATGCGCCAGAGTCAAATAAGGTTCGAACAGGAAAGTCAGAAATGTAAACAAGGCTTTCTACGGAAATATTACTACCTCGGTCAAGAGCTGGAGTGGTGTTGAGAGCATGCAACTGCCCTCCAGAAGGTCCTGCTCGCTGGGTCTTCCCTTGCCGCTGTCCTTGTGTGAAGACCCGTAACTTCCCCGTAAAGGAAAGCGTCGGATAGTTCGAGAACAAGCCACAACAGAACGCATACAGAAGAACGTTTCATTGTATATTACAACAATGCATCAGATTACAAGAATATACAGAGTATAAATGAATATTACACAGAAATATCAGAGATTTAAATTACATTTAAATACATTGCAGCGGAAAATAATACAATACACAACTAGAAGAAGATATACGGATACAAAGCTTTCCGGATATCGTTCCAGCTGTAAACCAGGATCCTGTGAATATAAATCTGCAAAACCAAAACTACTAGCTGCCCGTGTCAAAATAAGGGCACCCAGAGTTTAGGTTAAAACAATAAACTCCAGGTCAGTCATGGGACTGGTGTGAGAACTAAAGCAGTTAATCTTTATTTTAAAGTTAGGTAAATCCAGGGACCACGCCGTATAACACGGAACGGGTTTCCTCCCAAGAATACCAGTGCATAAAACAAACAGCGCAATGCTAAATAAAGAAAAATGAAGCTGTTATAAGACCCAGGTCCTATCACACAATGCAACGCAAGCCGGGGGATAGGGTTTTCCCTTATAACAGCCAAAGAATGCTTGATACGTTTAAAACAAATCATTTGATACTATAATAAGTGCATAGTGCATAAAACAACTTCAAATCATAAGTATCAATCATAGGCGGCATGAGCGTCCCAAGCCACTATGTCGCCATATATAGGTTTACAAATAAAACCGCAAAGTCACGTATTTGGAAATTGGATTTCCGTCTATGAACCGAGGCAAAAGATAGTCCTCAACCGATTCGTGACTCTCTAGCCCGAGCCACAGGCAAGCGCGCAGGCAAGCCTTTAGATCGTCAGGGCCGGTCCACCGATGTGGATTATTATGCCTGAACAATACGTTTCCCCACCCTATGGGGTGTAAGTCTGGTCCGTCTGCCGACCAGAATGCATCGGCCGAAACCGATATAACCGAGGCGCCTCGCAACAGCAACAACCACATAAGTCAAACTCGTCAGGGCGTGTAAAACCACTGACGCCACTTCTAGCTAGAAAGAAACGCAAGTCCTCCCTGAGGTCCGTCTCCCGTTTTTGGTTCATACCGGGTGTGAAACACGCAAAGTAAACGTTACACAAAGCTACGCCACAAAGGCCGTGCTTTGATCATCACCACAAGACTTTGCTTTTCAACAGAAGCCTCGATCAATTGCCACTTAGGCATACCACACAGGCAATTCACTCCATGCGTTTGATATCCATCAATATATAACCCCTGAGCTCGTACGTCTCAGAGAAGAGCGTTAAGCAAGAGAATAAATTCTCCGCCGCCAAACAGATATATATTTAATAGAGATCAATCACACGGACTAAAATCCAATGTCAGACACACAGTCCATTTACAAGTTCGTTCTGGGTCTGAACGAAACCGGAGGCACCTAGTACCCCGCATATCCATCGATCTCCAAGTACGTCTGGACGATCACAAACTGTTTCCATCTTCTTGGGTGTACAGCCCAATCAAGATCATCAGTAATCACCCAAACGACGTGAAGACCTCCGGTCTTCGACCATCGTCTTCATCTTCGACTTATCGTCGTATCAGTTATTCAGAATGGGATAAACCCGGTCTTTCCGAATAACTCGCGTATATCTTAAGTAAGTGTTACACAAACACAACATATGCCTCATTCCAATTCATTAGTCACTAACCGTAAATTAATCAAGAGAATACTTCCCCAAATATTAACCCCGAAGGCCGAAACCAACATCAGATCAATACCCAGAAAACCATTCTGCTTGGCCAACCGACAGTTAGTTTCTAAATTTCACATTCATAGGGAAAGGTTCCCATTAATTTTATCCAAGATAAATTTCTTGAATTTATTCTCTAATCTTCTTTTGAATTTCGATTCAACTAGTCGGGATTAACGAAACTTACCGAAGTAATCATTTGTTTTAATTTCCCAATCCCAACCTATTTATCCCATGAAGTAAAACTGGTAATACTTCATATCTAACACCACAGTGTTATCGGTAAATTCAATTACCATTTCACGTTCAAATCTAATTAAAGATTTAACTATCGCCTGGAGCAAAACTGGTGATACTCCATTTTCGATCATTTCAATCTAATTAAAGATTCATTAAAACTCCACTTAGTTTTAATCTTCGACTGGGTTAAAGAATTAGTGTCATTTAAAACACGGTTCACGATAAACCCAAAACCACATTCATTAATTATCGGGTTAAAGAACGAGTGTTATTTAAAACACTGTTCACGATAAACCCAAAATCAATATCGATTCAATTCCAATTAAATATTATTGAATTGGTACACTTCATTAAATCTAAATAAAAAGATTTAATCTTTTCTCAACTGGGTTCAAGAACAGTGTTAGTGAAGACACCACTCGCGACAAACCCAAATCACATTCGATATTCAATACAAGGCTCTGAATAGAAAATATATCGGCTTATATTCAATATCGAATTCTACGACCAACAAATGTCGTATTGGAAATAACGATATAAATATATATCTTTCAAATTTCCATAACAACATCTGTATAATCACGAATTCCAACATCGAAATATTCCGAAGACAATTTCGATTCAAATCCACTCCAATGCAATCATTGGATATTCTGGTTATTTTTAAAACCCTTTTTAAATTCAATTTATTTATTTAAAAATAAATAGAATTATAATTCTAGTTCAAAACTAGTTCAATTCGATAAAAATCTATTTTTATCTTTTCAAATATGGAGTTTTTCATCCCAATTCTTCTCAAATCATTTCTTATGATTTTACACAAATTATTACTATTTTTAATAATTTTATCAAGGCCCGTACAGTCGATTTCCATCAACGGCCATCGAACTGCACTTACAGCGACCTTTTTCGAATTTGATTTGGACGTATCTCCAAATCCAACCGTTAGATTTCAAATTTCTAACATTCGTTAGAAAGCTCTTTTCGATACGAACCCAACGGTTCCGGTTTTAGGAGAATCCGACGGTCGGATCTCCCGTAATGTCCGTTTGAAATAAATGGTCGAAATTTACGAACTACCGCGGCGCGGCGCGTTCTATTCATGCCATTATATTATATATATAATATATATTTCGTCGATTTCTATTTAAAACGAATTATATAAATAGTTTTAATATTCATTTCAAAAGCAATTTCAACTTCCATTTCAATTCAAATCAAAATTGAATTCTTCTTTATAAATTCGTTTTAAAATTCATTTCTATTCAATTCAAATTTCAGTTCAATTTGAATTCATTTCAATTTGCTTTCAATTCAATTTGAATTCGTTTTCAATTCATTTCGAAATCGTTTTCAATTCAATTCATTTCAAAATCGTTTTCAATTCAATTCATTTCAAAATATTCGATTTCGAAATCACTTTTCAATATTCATTTTAAAATGAATAAAATCGATATAAATATCGTTCACGTCAAAATGGCGTCAATTTAATCAACATGGCTTCATAAATTTCTATTTTCAAATATTCTATTTCAAATATTTCCTTTTCTCAAAATAGTTGTTATTATCAAAATATTTCGTTCAACACATGACCAATCTCAATGAATGAGTACTGTCAACACATGAACTTTTATTTTATATCGATAAAGGTGCAAATTTTATTACTAAAATATTTCGTTCAACACATGACCAATCTCAATGGATGAGTACTGTCAACACATGAACTTTTATTTTATAATATTCTTTATTTTTCAAATTGGAATGAGGCCCAATCAATTACCATATAGAGTTAATTATATGGATTTCCATACAACACATGTATATAATAGCATTGAAAATAATCAACCATCAACCAAAGTGCACTACACTGTATAAGCATCAAATATAGATATTCAACGCTTATAACATCCTGTCAATCAATCGATCGACATATTTAATCAATCAGGATGAGTGAACTTCATATTTTATCCCAACACCCGTGTGGGGTTTCAAACAATCAAACACAGATTTTATTTGTGCAGTTGGGCGATGTGTAAAATTTATCGACCCAATCAATATCAGTCAAATAGGTGTACATAAACAAACCGTCCGGTTTATAAATGAATATTTTATTTTATTCACTTCATGTTAAAAATTATATTTTTAACGATAAAACATTTTATTTCAACCTATGAATTTCTATTCAATTCATTTCCAAAATAAAATGATATTTTTATTTTTCTAACATATTTTAGAAAATTTTGGCGGCATAACGGCACGATACTAGAAACGGGACGAGGCCTAGCCTTATCCCCGGTCTAGTGAAGGCCCACGCCATTCACACATCAATCAAATCAATTCGTTATGCAAACCACAAAACTTGGAGTAAGAGTCTAACCTAGCCTTACTCCTTCGCCTTATAACGGCGCACGTCTAATCCTAACCAATTTATCGATTCGATTTTTCACACCACAAACCACATTCAAACCAATATCGCAATCAATCACCAAACAGCCAAACAAACAAGTCCATGGTCTGTGGACGATTGTGTCGGGTGCTACTAAACACCGTCTGCATCCTAGTATATATATATATAACTAGAAAATAAATTGAAGAGTGAGAAATTCTCACTTTTAGCTATCCTAGCTCCACGGCACTTCATTTGCAGAAACCTTCGTCGCTACCGCATCTTCGTTGTCTTCGTTGCCCGTAGCCACTACATATGTAAAAATCGAATTTTTACTTCGTTATTCGATACATAAAAATCATATTTTTATTTCGAAGTTCTATATGTAAAAATCATATTTTTACTTCGGCTTTCAATATATAAAAATCTGATTTTTACTTCGGCTTTCAATATATAAAAATCTGATTTTTACTTCGGCTTTCAATATATAAAAATTTGATTTTTACTTCAGCTTTCAATATATAAAAATCTGATTTTTATTTTTAAAGTTTGAATCAAAAATCAGTTTTTAAAGCTTTTCAAAAAAATCAGTTTTTAATCTTAAAAAAAAACAGTTTTTATCCTATTTTAAAATCAGTTTTAAAATCTTATAAAATCAGTTTTAAAATCTTATAAAATCAGGTTTTAAATTAAAACAGAAATCAGTTTGTAAATTAAAACAGAAATCAGTTTTTAAATTAAAACAGAATATTAAAAACTCACCTTTTCTCGCTGAGCTAGGAGGGAGGGGTTCGCTGCTGCGTTGGAGCCGTCGGGGGACTGACGCGTGAGGTGGGTGGGGTCCATTCAGGGAGGCGGCGGTGGGAGGTGCAGTCGGCAGGGGGTCCGGTCAGGGCGGCGGTTGTCGGATCAAGGTGGTGGCGGCCTTTTGTGAAGGTTTGGGCGTGGTTGGTTTGAACGGTGGAGAGAGGGTTCGGGAGGGGGCGCATGGGGCCAGTGGAGGGCGGAAGAGGGTCAGCCGACGTGGGGAGGGTGGCGGAGCTGGGTAGAACGGCGATGGCGACATGGGAAGGGTGGCGGCTGGCGATTTAGGGGAGGAAGAGGGATTTTGAATTTGGGGCTAGGTCTGGGGATAATAGAAAATGAGGGGAGGGGTGTTATAATAATAAATATATTTATTTTAATATTTAATTAAATCCACAAAAGTTCACTTTTCTTTTGAACTCGAAATTGGGCCCAGCGACTACTGCCCCTAGCTAATTACCCCTATTTCGAACACAATGGGATATGTTTCGTAGGTTGATTCGATCATTTGAATCAGTTTCCGTTTAATTTACATTTAAATCACTATATTGAATTTTAAACGTACATTTCAAATTACCGGGGTCACATACAAACTAGGAAAATTCCAGAAAAATATTTTCTAGCTTCGTATTGACGATACGGTCCTAACAAAACTAGCTTCGTCGAATTCTGAGACCGTTGGAAAAATGGCCAATTTCCAGTCGATTAAAATCAACTGAAACCGGTCAAACGCGTTTTCCTTTGCCACGCTCACATATTGATTCGAAAAATTATGAAATTTGGAATCTAGCAATAACTTTACACCACGGACCCAACAAAAGTGGTTTCGTCGAAATCCGAGGTCGTTTGCAAAATGTCCATTTTTAAGGGCCTGAATTCCATAGCGACTATTCAGAATTTTCAACTGGACATATCTTATCATTTCTAAGATGAAATCTCAGTTTGTTAACTTCATTACAAAGATATAGTTATACAGATTCAAATATTTCTTGTTTCGTTCAATTCTGACTTATATTGAATTCTGTATATTCATTTGAAATTAGAAATCGAATTTTCGAACTACCGCGCCATTTTCAATTCCTTTTATAATTATATATAATTATTTATATTCTAACGACGACGTATATAATATATACGTTCGATTTCTATTCAAAATAAATTTCTCTTCGATATTATTTAAAATAATTCATTTTAAATATTCTAAATTCGCTAAAACTGCCAAAATAAAAATTTCAAACTGGCTCGCATTTTACGGGTTGTTACAATCTCCCCCACTTAAAACTTTTCGTCCCCGAAAAGGAACAAAGTCGAAAGTGGTTTGATTATTCAGCTCTACGTTCGATCTGGCTTTCATTCTCCAACTCTTTAGTTTCTGAGAATTTTCAAAATTTCAAAATTTTGGCTAACACCCTAAATTTTTGAAAAATTTCGCCATAACCTCCCCTGCACCGGGAGCATCGGGGAATTTCAAATAGCTTCCCCGGTCCTTCAGATCTCAAAAAGAAAAAGAAAAAGCCAAGCGGCTAGCCAATAGGCTCACAAAATCATCATCACCCAAACAGAACAGGAAATTATGTAGTAAACATGTACCTATTTGTCGGGCAAACAAATTTTATTCTTCGGCTCTAGCCTCCTTGCTATGACCTGTTCAATGATATATATGTATATGCAAACAAATGCGACCAATTTTCAATACAATTCAATATTTGATTCAATTAGGCTAAATGGTTCAAAATTATCAAACAAGGAACAAACAACACAAACATCAATCAATTAGTGAATTAGATTTTCAAATTCATAATTTTGATACATATACAAAAATCATGTTTTTGATGCCAAATCACACCAATAGGCCCTATCTAATTTTTGGTTCTCACACCAGTCAATAGGAAATATATAGAAATCTCACTTTCGTCACTCGAATATAAACACTGATGATGAGGCCTCATCATCTGAATCATCTCCGGGCGACTAGAGTGTGATTCTATATCTATCCAGTATATTAAAATTTCGAATACACGCGGATCAGACGTATACGCAAAATCTATATATACTGGATTGTCCACATCAATATAAATAGATAATCAAATACGAATAATTGATTTAAATTTTCAAAACCAAAATTGTTTTCATTTTAAAAATTTACTCTTCACACTCGTTCTAGGATACTACTGACCCCATCTCTAACGAGTCATTCTCGTTGGATATTACTAATCCAATATCTGATGAATTCTTTCGTATGGTTCTAATGTGTCTTGTTCTCTAGCTTTGTAAACCAAAGCTCTGATACCACGTGTGAAGACCCGCAACTTCCCCGTAAAGGAAAGCGTCGGATAGTTCGAGAACAAGCCACAACAGAACGCATACAGAAGAACGTTTCATTGTATATTTCAACAATGCATCAGATTACAAGAATATACAGAGTATAAATGAATATTACACAGAAATATCAGAGATTTAAATTACATTTAAATACATTGCAGCGGAAAATAATACAATACACAACTAGAAGAAGATATACGGATACAAAGCTTTCCGGATATCGTTCCAGCTGTAAACCAGGATCCTGTGAATATAAATCTGCAAAACCAAAACTACTAGCTGCCCGTGTCAAAATAAGGGCACCCAGAGTTTAGGTTAAAACAATAAACTCCAGGTCAGTCATGGGACTGGTGTGAGAACTAAAGCAGTTAATCTTTATTTTAAAGTTAGGTAAATCCAGGGACCACGCCGTATAACACGGAACGGGTTTCCTCCCAAGAATACCAGTGCATAAAACAAACAGCGCAATGCTAAATAAAGAAAAATGAAGCTGTTATAAGACCCAGGTCCTATCACACAATGCAACGCAAGCCGGGGGATAGGGTTTTCCCTTATAACAGCCAAAGAATGCTTGATACATTTAAAACAAATCATTTGATACTATAATAAGTGCATAGTGCATAAAACAACTTCAAATCATAAGTATCAATCATAGGCGGCATGAGCGTCCCATGCCACTATGTCGCCATATATAGGTTTACAAATAAAACCGCAAAGTCACGTATTTGGAAATTGGATTTCCGTCTATGAACCGAGGCAAAAGATAGTCCTCAACCGATTCGTGACTCTCTAGCCCGAGCCACAGGCAAGCGCGCAGGCAAGCCTTTAGATCGTCAGGGCCGGTCCACCGATGTGGATTATTATGCCTGAACACTACGTTTCCCCACCCTATGGGGTGTAAGTCTGGTCCGTCTGCCGACCAGAATGCATCGGCCGAAACCGATATAACCGAGGCGCCTCGCAACAGCAACAACCACATAAGTCAAACTCGTCAGGGCATGTAAAACCACTGACGCCACTTCTAGCTAGAAAGAAACGCAAGTCCTCCCTGAGGTCCGTCTCCCGTTTTTGGTTCATACCGGGTGTGAAACACGCGAAGTAAACGTTACACAAAGCTACGCCACAAAGGCCGTGCATTGATCATCACCACAAGACTTTGCTTTTCAACAGAAGCCTCGATCAATTGCCACTTAGGCATGCCACACAGGCAATTCACTCCATGCGTTTGATATCCATCAATATATAACCCCTGAGCTCGTACGTCTCAGAGAAGGGCTTTAAGCAAGAGAATAAATTCTCCGCCGCCAAACAGATATATATTTAATAGAGATCAATCACACGGACTAAAATCCAATGTCAGACACACAGTCCATTTACAAGTTCGTTCTGGGTCTGAACGAAACCGGAGGCACCTAGTACCCCGCATATCCATCGATCTCCAAGTACGTCTGGACAATCACAAACTGTTTCCATCTTCTTGGGTGTACAGCCCAATCAAGATCATCAGTAATCACCCAAACAACGTGAAGACCTCCGGTCTTCGACCATCGTCTTCATCTTCGACTTATCGTCGTATCAGTTATTCAGAATGGGATAAACCCGGTCTTTCCGAATAACTCGCGTATATCTTAAGTAAGTGTTACACAAACACAACATACGCCTCATTCCAATTCATTAGTCACTAACCGTAAATTAATCAAGAGAATACTTCCCCAAATATTAACCCCGAAGGCCGAAACCAACATCAGATCAATACCCAGAAAACCATTCTGCTTGGCCAACCGACAGTTAGTTTCTAAATTTCACATTCATAGGGAAAGGTTCCCATTAATTTTATCCAAGATAAATTTCTTGAATTTATTCTCTAATCTTCTTTTGAATTTCGATTCAACTAGTCGGGATTAACGAAACTTACCGAAGTAATCATTTGTTTTAATTTCCCAATCCCAACCTATTTATCCCATGAAGTAAAACTGGTAATACTTCATATCTAACACCACAGTGTTATCGGTAAATTCAATTACCATTTCACGTTCAAATCTAATTAAAGATTTAACTATCGCCTGGAGCAAAACTGGTGATACTCCATTTTCGATCATTTCAATCTAATTAAAGATTCATTAAAACTCCACTTAGTTTTAATCTTCGACTGGGTTAAAGAATCAGTGTCATTTAAAACACGGTTCACGATAAACCCAAAACCACATTCATTAATTATCGGGTTAAAGAACGAGTGTTATTTAAAACACTGTTCACGATAAACCCAAAATCAATATCGATTCAATTCCAATTAAATATTATTGAATTGGTACACTTCATTAAATCTAAATAAAAAGATTTAATCTTTTCTCAACTGGGTTCAAGAACAGTGTTAGTGAAGACACCACTCGCGACAAACCCAAATCACATTCGATATTCAATACAAGGCTCTGAATAGAAAATATATCGGCTTATATTCAATATCGAATTCTACGACCAACAAATGTCGTATTGGAAATAACGATATAAATATATATCTTTCAAATTTCCATAACAACATCTGTATAATCACGAATTCCAACATCGAAATATTCCGAAGACAATTTCGATTCAAATCCACTCCAATGCAATCATTGGATATTCTGGTTATTTTTAAAACCCTTTTTAAATTCAATTTATTTATTTAAAAATAAATAGAATTATAATTCTAGTTCAAAACTAGTTCAATTCGATAAAAATCTATTTTTATCTTTTCAAATATGGAGTTTTTCATCCCAATTCTTCTCAAATCATTTCTTATGATTTTACACAAATTATTACTATTTTTAATAATTTTATCAAGGCCCGTACAATCGATTTCCATCAACGGCCATCGAACTGCACTTACAACGACCTTTTTCGAATTTGATTTGGACGTATCTCCAAATCCAACCGTTAGATTTCAAATTTCTAACATTCGTTAGAAAGCTCTTTTCGATACGAACCCAACGGTTCCGGTTTTAGGAGAATCCGACGGTCGGATCTCCCGTAATGTCCGTTTGAAATAAATGGTCGAAATTTACGAACTACCGCGGCGCGGCTCGTTCTATTCATGCCATTATATTATATATATAATATATATAATATATATTTCGTCGATTTCTATTTAAAACGAATTATATAAATAGTTTTAATATTCATTTCAAAAGCAATTTCAACTTCCATTTCAATTCAAATCAAAATTGAATTCTTCTTTATAAATTCGTTTTAAAATTCATTTCTATTCAATTCAAATTTCAGTTCAATTTGAATTCATTTCAATTTGCTTTCAATTCAATTTGAATTCGTTTTCAATTCATTTCGAAATCGTTTTCAATTCAATTCATTTCAAAATCGTTTTCAATTCAATTCATTTCAAAATATTCGATTTCGAAATCACTTTTCAATATTCATTTTAAAATGAATAAAATCGATATAAATATCGTTCACGTCAAAATGGCGTCAATTTAATCAACACGGCTTCATAAATTTCTATTTTCAAATATTCTATTTCAAATATTTCCTTTTCTCAAAATAGTTGTTATTATCAAAATATTTCGTTCAACACATGACCAATCTCAATGAATGAGTACTGTCAACACATGAACTTTTATTTTATATCGATAAAGGTGCAAATTTTATTACTAAAATATTTCGTTCAACACATGACCAATCTCAATGGATGAGTATTGTCAACACATGAACTTTTATTTTATAATATTCTTTATTTTTCAAATTGGAATGAGGCCCAATCAATTACCATATAGAGTTAATTATATGGATTTCCATACAACACATGTATATAATAGCATTGAAAATAATCAACCATCAACCAAAGTGCACTACACTGTATAAGCATCAAATATAGATATTCAACGCTTATAACAGCCTGTCAATCAATCGATCGACATATTTAATCAATCAGGATGAGTGAACTTCATATTTCATCCCAACACCCGTGTGGGGTTTCAAACAATCAAACACAGATTTTATTTGTGCAGTTGGGCGATGTGTAAAATTTATCGACCCAATCAATATCAGTCAAATAGGTGTACATAAACAAACCGTCCGGTTTATAAATGAATATTTTATTTTATTCACTTCACGTTAAAAATTATATTTTTAACGATAAAACATTTTATTTCAACCTATGAATTTCTATTCAATTCATTTCCAAAATAAAATGATATTTTTATTTTTCTAACATATTTTAGAAAATTTTGGCGGCATAACGGCACGATACTAGAAACGGGACGAGGCCTAGCCTTATCCCCGGTCTAGTGAAGGCCCACGCCATTCACACATCAATCAAATCAATTCGTTATGCAAACCACAAAACTTGGAGTAAGAGTCTAACCTAGCCTTACTCCTTCGCCTTATAACGGCGCACGTCTAATCCTAACCAATTTATCGATTCGATTTTTCACACCACAAACCACATTCAAACCAATATCGCAATCAATCACCAAACAGCCAAACAAACAAGTCCATGGTCTGTGGACGATTGTGTCGGGTGCTACTAAACACCGTCTGCATCCTAGTATATATATATAACTAGAAAATAAATTGAAGAGTGAGAAATTCTCACTTTTAGCTATCCTAGCTCCACGGCACTTCATTTGCAGAAACCTTCGTCGCTACCGCATCTTCGTTGTCTTCGTTGCCCGTAGCCACTACATATGTAAAAATCGAATTTTTACTTCGTTATTCGATACATAAAAATCATATTTTTATTTCGAAGTTCTATATGTAAAAATCATATTTTTACTTCGGCTTTCAATATATAAAAATCTGATTTTTACTTCGGCTTTCAATATATACAAATCTGATTTTTACTTCGGCTTTCAATATATAAAAATCTGATTTTTACTTCGGCTTTCAATATATAAAAATCTGATTTTTATTTTTAAAGTTTGAATCAAAAATCAGTTTTTAAATCAGTTTTTAAAGCTTTTCAAAAAAATCAGTTTTTAATCTTAAAAAAAACAGTTTTTATCCTATTTTAAAATCAGTTTTAAAATCTTATAAAATCAGTTTTAAAATCTTATAAAATCAGTTTTTAAATTAAAACAGAAATCAGTTTGTAAATTAAAACAGAAATCAGTTTTTAAATTAAAACAGAATATTAAAAACTCACCTTTTCTCGCTGAGCTAGGAGGGAGGGGTTCGCTGCTGCGTTGGAGCCGTCGGGGGACTGACGCGTGAGGTGGGTGGGGTCCATTCAGGGAGGCGGCGGTGGGAGGTGCAGTCGGCAGGGGGTCCGGTCAGGGCGGCGGTTGTCGGATCAAGGTGGTGGCGGCCTTTTGTGAAGGTTTGGGCGTGGTTGGTTTGAACGGTGGAGAGAGGGTTCGGGAGGGGGCGCATGGGGCCAGTGGAGGGCGGAAGAGGGTCAGCCGACGTGGGGAGGGTGGCGGAGCTGGGTAGAACGGCGATGGCGACATGGGAAGGGTGGCGGCTGGCGATTTAGGGGAGGAAGCGGGATTTTGAATTTGGGGCTAGGTGTGGGGATAATAGAAAATGGGGGGAGGGGTGTTATAATAATAAATATATTTATTTTAATATTTAATTAAATCCACAAAAGTTCACTTTTCTTTTGAACTCGAAATTGGGCCCAGCGACTACTGCCCCTAGCTAATTACCCCTATTTCGAACACAATGGGATATGTTTCGTAGGTTGATTCGATCATTTGAATCAGTTTCCGTTTAATTTACATTTAAATCACTATATTGAATTTTAAACGTACATTTCAAATTACCAGGGTCACATACGAACTAGGAAAATTCCAGAAAAATATTTTCTAGCTTCGTATTGACGATACGGTCCTAACAAAACTAGTTTCGTCGAATTCTGAGACCGTTGGAAAAATGGCCAATTTCCAGTCGATTAAAATCAACTGAAACCGGTCAAACGCGTTTTCCTTTGCCACGCTCACATATTGATTCGAAAAATTATGAAATTTGGAATCTAGCAATAACTTTACACCACGGACCCAACAAAAGTGGTTTCGTCGAAATCCGAGGTCGTTTGCAAAATGTCCATTTTTAAGGGCCTGAATTCCATAGCGACTATTCAGAATTTTCAACTGGACATATCTTATCATTTCTAAGATGAAATCTCAGTTTGTTAACTTCATTACAAAGATATAGTTATACAGATTCAAATATTTCTTGTTTCGTTCAATTCTGACTTATATTGAATTCTGTATATTCATTTGAAATTAGAAATCGAATTTTCGAACTACCGCGCCATTTTCAATTCCTTTTATAATTATATATAATTATTTATATTCTAACGACGACGTATATAATATATACGTTCGATTTCTATTCAAAATAAATTTCTCTTCGATATTATTTAAAATAATTCATTTTAAATATTCTAAATTCGCTAAAACTGCCAAAATAAAAATTTCAAACTGGCTCGCATTTTACGGGTTGTTACACCTTGTTTCTTAGGGCAATCCTTGCTGATGTGTCCAATATCTCCACAATGAAAGCATTCACCCAACTTCCTCTTCTTCCTTCTATAGTCTTTACTAGATGTCCGGTAATACCATAGAAGTTGCACTTCCTCGTTTTATGTGATTTGTTGTTGCTCTTGTTATTCTTATTATTCTTGTTGTTCCCCTTCTTGAAGTCAGCTTTCTTATTCTGAGTTTCAGCAGGCTTAACCTCCTTCTTGCTATTCTTGTCTTCCTCATGGAGTAAAGCCATATCCACCAAGCTTTCAAAGGTCGCCCCCATGGGTATATGAGTTAGGGCCAAGCTGTTTAGTGGCTCGTTCAATCCTCGAGCAAAGCAGACAGCCTTTTTCTGGGCCGTGTTGACCAAATCCAAACCGAACCGAGCAAGCTGATTAAACTTATTTATGTACTCCCTCACAGACATATCCCCTTGCTTGAGTGCTAAGAACCTCTCCATCTGAAGGTTCTCCCGTGCTGACGATAGGAATTTAAGCCCAAACCTCTCTCCAAAGTCTGCCCAAGTCTCAATTGGCCTGGTAGCGTTGGTGACTTCCCACCAAAATGCAGCTTCCTCTTTCAGCAACCATGCTGCCAACTGAACTTTCCTATGGTCCTCCATATCAAAGATAATGAACAAGTCTTCTGTCTCCTTTAGCCAGTTTCGTGCCTCAACAAAGGTTTCAGTTCCAATGAAGTTCTTGTCGCCCATTGCTTTAAAGTCTTTGCATATTTTGGCAAAGGCGGTACCAGGAGGAGGAGGAACCGTAGCCACTGGGGGAGGAGGAGGAGGGATGTCTGTCGTGCCCGCGTCGTTGGCCCTGGCTTCTAAGTACCTTCCGAACCATCCAGGCATGGGTATTCCCTCAAGAAGTTTAAGATCGGCCATGCTGAAAAACGAAAAGATTCAAACGAGGAAACAAAGGGAAGTGCTAATGGCTTCTTGGGGAATAACCTTTTAAACATAAAACTTTTCTTGAAAAATGCTTCTTTATAAATAGTTTTAAAAACAGTTTTGGAAGGTTTTTAAAACTTTTGCCCAGCTTGGTAACCTTCTGCTCTGATACCAAATGTAACACCCCACCTCCGCTAGGGTCACTCACAAAGGGAATGCACTAGTTTTGGTGGAGTATTATCTAGGTAAACATACACAGAGATATCACAAGGCAGAACATAAATAAAACAGTGGTAGAAATTAAAAACCAACTTTTTATTATTTTCCAGAAAAGTGTCAAAAGCTCATATATCCAAGATACAAATTATTCCATTACATCAAGTTCATAATAAAGAAGCATAAACTTAAAACAAAAGTTAACATGATATGTGAAAACTGGTAAGCCCTAGTGACTCTCAGTATGAAAACTAGTAAAGGTAACATGATATGTGAAAACTGGAATTAAACATAAGGATGATAACAGAACTAGTAGGATGATTAAGATAACAAGATAAGTCAAGTCTGGCATCGCATATTCAAGGTTCGCTGCACCAACTATACTAGTATTCTAACCCATGTCAAGTATTAACCATGAAATGATCCCTTAGCCCAGTGTCATGAAGTGACCTATTACGAGGTCCTACGGTACGATCTATTAATCGATCGGCTCCCTACAAGTCCTAGCTCGTCATGTGTCTGTGTCATACGGCCCTATCCTGAAATGTAGTTACCTTTGCTAGCTTCACCATAGGGTGTATCAAGTCCTATGGTGCCAACCACCAACACGAATCAAGCATGCACAATGTAAATCTACAGGTGCCCAATGCCTGCTTTTTCAACTCCGGACTACGTGCACGACCATAGCCCGCCTGAACCTACAATGGCGCACCTACTCAGCCGTCGTTCTGGCCGCTTACAATCAGCCCAGTAATCGTGCCCCACCCTTCCTAGTCCCAGGGTATCGTGATACATCTAAGTGGGTTACTGCTGAAAAGAACCGCGTAACTAGGGTTTCTAATGGGTTAAGTGTTGTTATTCAAATTCGTGACTTAACCCTGTCCAGATCGTGCATCAAGTTGGTTAAGTGTGTTCAAGCAGTTAATGACTTAACCCTATCAAGTCATCGTGTCAAGTTGGTTAAGTATATTAAAGTGGTTCATGACTTAACCCTATCATGTGGCATTAATTCATTACTGCACGCCAACCTCTCACATTATACTAACTGTTGTGGTTACTGGATTTGCTGGGCGATTCCGGGCAAATTTATACCACAACATAGTCTAACCTCGGGTTTTTACGTGCAATGTGACCAACTACCCACATTAGATCCTATTGTTTGCAGCCACTGGATTTCTCGGGCGGTTCCGGGCAGATTTACACTGCAAACTCAACCCAACCTCGAGTTGGCCATTTTCAAGTTATCTAATTGTCATGCCAATGTTCAAGTTTTCATGTCTAGATTCATGTCAAGTTTTCAAGTCATGTTTCATGTCAAATCGTGTCAAGTTCATGTCCATACTCAGGTTCAAGTCATAATAACGTTCATGTTCAAGTTTAAAGCTAATTTATGTTTTACCTAGTCTACCCAAATCGTATTCCCATCGCACGAAAGTTCGAATCGATACAAATAAATCTAATTGGGAATAACATAAAAAGGAACGGGTATAATGTGGCAAAAGTGATTACTAGCATAGCATGATATGACATGAAATTAAAGATTAAAATATTACTGGCATATGAAATATTGGCCTCGAACATAAAGATTCCAAATCTAGCAAGATAAGGTACTAGTCAAAATAACATTTGTCACAAGATGATAGTATAGTCATGGTAACGATTGTCATAAGCCGATAGTATAGTCATGATACGGTTGACGTAAGGTGATAGTATAGTCATGATACGATTGGCATAAGGTGATAGTCATAAACATGTGACTAATAACAGATTCAACATGATAATAAGAGGGGTTTCTTTTGATTTACACATGAATAGGCCCCAAATCAATGTCATAGTAATATTCAAGAGTCAAGATCCAAGATGAACGAGAATGAATGTAAACAGTCATCATACATAGGTCCAATTTCAATTTACATCATATTATAATACATTTACAGTTTAAATCTGAAAATAACTGGGGCTTACAGATCGTAGTGTGAGAATTAGAAAAAGAGAGTCGATGTTGAATATGCTTAGTCAAGTCCTAATAGAAGTCCCTAAATCAGCAATTCCCTTAACGCAGTCTCAACGTAGTAAAAGCAGTCCCTCTCTCAAACTTTTCAACCAGAATCAAAGCAGCATAAGGTCAGAAAGAAATTTGGTGTAGAGAGACTGGTGTTAGCGGTTGTATTTATAGGGTCAGGTCAACGAATGTGGACAGAAATGAGGCCAAATACATTAGAATGAATCCAGCTTCAAAATGGGTTCGGGCACCAGGTCGACCCCCAGGTCGACACTATGGTCGACCTGGTCCTGGGTAGGTCGACTACATAGTCGACCCCCAGGTCGACCTAGTCCTGGGCGGGAAATTTCCTGCCCAGTCCATTTGGAGGTTTGAAATTCGAATTTTTGAATTCGAATTGAGTCTGTTTTGAACTTGAAAATTTCTGAAAACTTCGAATGGTCATAACTTGGTCATACGGACTCCGATTTTCAAAAACTTGGACTCGTTTCCAAGCAGAATTTCGAGATGAACGCAATGGCGCAACTCGTTTCCCTCAATTCTTATTTTAAAAATTAATTCTGCCTTGATTTATGGTTATTACACGTTATAAAAAGACGGGTTGTTACACCCTACCACGTAAATACCCTGTGTCAGACCCACAGTAAGGTTTATTGCTTCCTAAAGTGGCAACCACCAGAAGGACACATACCTATTTATAGGTGTTATAACGGCTTATTTTCCCAAACAATCCGGACTCGTGCACACACATGACTCCGTTGGAATGCATTATCAAAACACCTCTCCCATAATGAACCTCTTATAATTAGCTCAGTAAGCGTGCCCTGACCCTACCTAATGCGGGGTCCCCTTTTAATACCAAAATGGGTTACTGACTAATATGGATCCCATATAACAGATGACACAAGCCACCCCTTAGGCTTATATCCCCAACCAACTAGGATTTCCACAGATTGAGTTTAGTAGGTTCGTATAACCCGTACATATTAAACAGATTTATTTAACCCCACATATTCAACATGTTTACTTAACCCCACCCATAAATTAAACAAGCCACAAATTAACATGTTTATATGTATATAACCCCCCACAGATTCAACGATTAAGTATTATAGGTTAACAAGTTTGTATAACCCCCAACATGTTTCACAGATTACTTACAGTTTCATTAACATATTCTGCTTAATCTTAAATTAAGCCTACAAATTTATATTCCTCAAACCACAAGTCATAATTCACAGCCTAAGATATGCCCCAAATTTTAGCATATTTCACAGTGTAGTTTATGCCCCTAAGTCCTAGTCATGATTCATAGTACAAGTTATGTCCCCAAATTACCATTTCCAATCATTCCCAGTTTGACCCAATTTCGTTCATATACATATTTCAGCGATACCGGCCAGGCTCAAAGGTAGCCTAGGCAATAAAAATAAAAAAGGAATGAGAGAGAAAGAAGAACATAATAGGCATATAAAACGAAATAAGCATATAATAATAGAGATGGGCATATGATAGCAGAAATAGGCATATCAGAAATAGGCATAAGGATGGAAGAGCAGATCAGGTGTACATGTAATAGCATGACTGATTAGGTATGAATCAGATTCTTAACAGGTGTAGGTTTAGATCCAGATTTATAAACATGCCAGGATTACTTGTTAAATGTTTATATTTAAAAATAACATGAACTCACAGAGACTAGATCTAAAGAACATAGAATGATATGTTGAAGTTTGCAGAAGAAATTCTTGTGTGCGTATAAGCTGTTGTTGAAGAAAATTGGCTAATTAAATCCAAGCTGGGCAGCATCTCGTTGTCTTCATTGTTTTTGATGAATAAAAACAATAAAAATGATGTCCTATGTATAACCTACTGCCAACGAACCAAGCCATCAAAACGTCCACGTTCAGCAAAACGAATTCTCCCGGATCCACATTGGGTCGACCCACCCTCACCTGGGTCGACCCACATAGCCTTGGTCGACTCATAGGCCGACCCAGCCCAGGTGTGGGTTAGACCCAACGGGTCATGTTCCCGCTTGGTTCCCCTGCTCAATTTATTTGATTTTATTTGAAAATTCTGAGTTGATTTATCTATATATAATCCTCTTATACTTATACAAACTTCTAAGCTTCATATCTTTTTCATACGATGTCCGTTTTACCAAACTCAAAGTCTTTCTTAAGAAAAATTCCAAGACGAATGCAATGGTATAGTCCATTTTACTTAGTTCCCAAAATTTAATTAAGTATTCTTTAGTTTATAATTATGATACCCTTTAAAATTACGGGGTATCATAGGATCCTAGTCCTAACAATTAAGACCCAAATTAGAGAAAAAGAAAGTCTGCCACTTAAGACCTTCTCAAGGTGTAGTAAACCTACCTATTCTCACATGCAATAGACTTATATATAGTTATATATATACGCACAAGACCTCTCACATTAAACCGTATACCTGTAGATGCTGGATATCTAGGGAGGTTCCGGGAAAGCTTCTACAACAAGTAGATTTAACCTTGTGTCTAGTGTACTAAGTTTGAATGGAGCATGTCACCTAGAGCTCTCACAATAGTTGGGCCTACTTGTGGTTGATGGATTTGTCGGTCGGTGCCGGGCAGACTTATACCACAAATGGCAACTAACCTCGTGTCTGTGTGTCACTATAGATATGTATGTAAATCCATTCTATACGCACACGCAAGCAATCAAATATATTTATACATACGGGAACATTTGAATTCGAATCCTATCCTAATCGCATTTACTATGAAAATAAAACGTTAATTACATTGCTTACATTTATATGTATAATAATTATAACTTGTAAATAATGTAAATATTCGTATGAATGTGAAAATGTTCTAACGAGATGGCATGTGTCAATTTGTCCAAATCAAGGTATACAAGTTAATTTTTCCATATTTTTACCGCTACAATTTAGGCATAATAACATAATAACAAAATAATAGATAGCAGTGAACAGAAAATATACATTCATACAAATTTCAACTTGCATCCTAGGCTTGTTGGAATGATTTCAATACTTGATTAAGAATTGAGTATAACATACACATATAAGATATACACACACACATACACATGTTTTTATGTTCCACTTTGTCTAATTCACCCCTTTCTGGTGTTATGCACATACAAACGTTTACATTTGATATATTTAAAGTATGAATATGTTTGGATTCAAAATAGAATCTAGACCTAATCAAATCTTGAAATACCCGAATTTATGCCCTTTTAAGTTACAATCAAATGTTAAATATGTTAGAGTTTGTGCCCTAGTGGCAATTCATTTGATGAGATTGATAATACTGTTGATGTTATTATTTTATTTGGAATAAAATATTATTTTATTATATTGTATTTACTGCATAATATAAATAATAATATAATAGAAGTCCTTAGAATAATAATAATACAGAATTATATAGTTCGAGTAAGACTGAACTTGAGATTATGTAATTATTAAATATTATAATTCTTAAATGTCCCTAGTCGAGTTTTATTGTTCATATAGGACAACAATAAAGCGTTGAGACTAGTATATCGATTGACTGATGATCACATCTCATTGATCATTAATATACGTGATATTAAAGTCAAGATATAAATACGTATTGGAGAATACCGTAATGGGCTGACCCACCGTGATATAACTCCATGGAATATAATTAACAGTATCATGAGTTATTCTCATAGTGACAGTGATGTAATGGTCCTCAGACCTGAAATCATTATAATTTTATTCGAGGATATTTGTGTTTTGATGTCATCTAAAGTTATTTCGTAACAGAGTAACAATAAAGGTGGTTATTGGATACATCTCGAATCGAATGAAAATTATGAATGATCTAGATGGAATTTAACCCTACGATATATTCGTAGTGATATCCATGGGCCTCTTGATTGAGTGAGAATGTGAAATGCATGGCCGTGCTCAAATATTGATTTGTTTTAAACAGTCTACTCATCGATCAAGAAAAAAAAACGGATTGAATTATAACGAGGATGATATGATCCATGCCTCAAGTTTAATCCTGGATATGTTGGTTAAAAGGACTATATTACATTGATACACTAGTCACAAAAGGAAGTATCGAATCGTTGATCTTATTATAACTTGGGTAGCAGTGATGTATTGCTAGATGCCGCTCACTGTTTACAGTTTAAATACGTTTTAACTTGTTGCCAACGTTATAATAACCTATCGGGTCACACACTTAGAACGTTATAAAGGAAGAACATATATCGAGTAAATAAATTATCAAATTTGTTGATACTTTATATTGTATTGAAAAGGTATGCAAGTGATTCCTTAATAAATGGAGTATACTTGATTTTATAAGGGTTTTTGACTACTCCCTTTATAAGAAAAAGGAGGGCCGTCGTTTTTATTTTAATAAGACAGATCAAATAAACGAAAACCCTGACCGTACCTTTTCACGATACCCTTGGTATAGCGGCTAGCACCCAAATTCCTCTTTCTTCTTCGATTATGATCGAGAAGAGAAGCGTTCGTGTGGATTACCAATAATGGGCCGGTTATTTGCTGAGCTTTTGGATTCGACACTCCATTCCCTTTTTCATCCGATTTGAATTCGTCGGACCTTCATGTATTTGGCTTGTAAGGTATGAATCTCTAACCCCAATTACTTTGTTTGTTCGATTTATAATTTCTGCATAGATCCTTCACTTTAATTTGTTAAAATGATAAATTGGATGACCGATTTGATCGATTGATTCCAACAATGGTATCAGAGCCAGGTTTTTGCGAGAAATTATAAATTGAGCTGTGATTTTGGGTTTGCGTATGTTTGATTTCCTATACTATCAAAGATATTGAATCGATTGAAAATAGAATGTGATTCTGGATTTATTTATTGTCTATGATGAATTAGTTTGTTTTGAAATAAAATTGATTCTTTCAGATACGAATTGATATGAGATATCGATTCTAATAACTAGATCCATGTTTTAAGTGTTAAATCGTTAGTTAATTTTAGGGTTTCGATCTGTTTTGTTAGTCTAAAATTACTTGCAATGGTGTTGTATGATTTTGTTTTTGAAATAAAACGTTGCATTCAAATCAGAATTAATATCAGATATTAATTCCTTTTTAAATAATGGATTTTGATCTATTATTAAACTTGAAAACCTGGAATTACTCTCAGGCAAAATATCTGTTTTATGAATAGACAGAGATGTATATGCTATTAAAATTGTTTGATTAATGAACATATATAAACTGAATTTACCACACTGTTTCTTATCCTGATCAAATGATTCTATTGATTAATTGAATCAGAAAGATGATTTTCTTTTACTGAAATTGTTCATATGGAAATCTATTTAAAATATATTTCTTTGGTTTTGTTCTTTAAACCTGAAAATAAAATCCAGATTTTGTTTGGTCCATGAACATTAAATATATGAATCTGTTATAAATTTAATTTTATGGTTTGGTTTTGAATCTGAAAGTCATAATTTTGATTGATGATCAAATAGATGAATGCAAGATTCATAGTTGAAAGTATTTTGACATTATGATGTTGATCATAACTTTATAATGGCTTTCAGACAATTATATATATATATATTATATGTTATATATAATTTTGTTATGACTTTAATCATTGAATGCAGATTCAAAACAGTTGTAAGGATTTCATATCAATAAAATTGATCTGTTTTTCTTATAACAAACCTGCAGTATATATATGTGTGTGTGTGTATATATATATACACAAATAAATATACATATATGTGTTTGTTATATTATGAGTTTTAAAATGATCAGTTTCTGAGTAAACTCTGAAACAAAGCAGAAAAGGGATTATGATTTAATATATGATATTTATTGAAAAACCACTTTTAGATCTTATATATATCATATCTGATGATACAAGACCTGAATACTGGGTTTAAACATTGCCTTTGTATGCACCATTTCATGATTGATTGGTTTTAAAATTATCTCTCTTGAACAATATATAATTTTAAACCAATTTGATTGGTTCTATTCACTTGTTTAAGAAGAAGAAAATTGATAATGAAACCTTTCAATATAATTTAGATTAACAGATTTTGTATTTCCTTATGGTGGTATATATATACAGATATATGTAAGACAATGGATAAAAATGAAATAGGTTTCTTTATGAATGTATGATCAGTTGATATATATGTATAAATGTAAAACTGATACATAATTGTCAAGTTGTGATAATATTAGTTCATAGATAGTAAAACATATGTTTGATATGTTCACGGACTTTTCTACATCAAGCCTATTTTGTGAATTCAATTGCAAATATGATTTGCAATGATATATTCATATATAGTTTATATATATATATATATATATATATATTATGTATGTCATGTTACATATACACTATCATCATACTGGATTGAACAATGTATTAAATCCAGAAATGATCACGGTTTTAACATTGGGCTTGACCCAATGATTAAAACCATGTGCATGTAATATGTTTTTCACTATATTCCTTTTAATTGAAAGTATCATTTTAGTTTTGAACTCAAAATGATATATGATGTACTGGATTCACATTCAGTAAATTGATGTGTATATTGTTAACTCATTACGTGTATGACAAATTCATTGAATTTAATCTGGTTTATTTTCTTGGTTAAGTTACAATATGGGTCACATATCTTTTAATTTTTGGCAGATATCATTATGTGGACTTTTTATATAATCTTCTTGTATTCTGGCAAATACATACATAAATTTTTGTATATATGTATTTGTTAATACAATGTGTATATAGATACACTAATTGATTTTAGTTCATAAATCTGATCTGTAAAATGCTTTTTCACAGACCTTGACATTGAGATGTCATTTTCTGAAAATACCTTTAACCTTATGTATATATGTGCAGGGTATCAATAATATCTTTTATGATATTGTTTTATGTTTATAATGCTATTTCATCTCTGATTGGATTTCTTATCTGATTAAACTATTGTTTGGATAACTCAATAAACAGTGATGTTATCCCTTTAGTGCTTTATCTTTAAAAACATTTAAAGGTTGGTTTCATGATATTTGTTGAGTTCGGTTTAACTGAACGGAACTGATTAGTAGTATTGTGATTTTCTGAGTGGCATGCATCATTGTTTTACAAACTACAGTTCTTTTGGTTTTAGCAAAGCCTCATCACTTGTATATTTACTGCAAATACATTTGAACTGAACACTACAGCTATTTATAAATGTTGATTTATAGTTATAGAATGCCTGGATCATGATTTAGGCTGTTGCTTATATTTGTTTGCTGTTTTACCTAGCTGTAAAGCATTAAACTAATATATTGACCATTGATGAATGCATATAGATGTTGTATATACATACATTCATTGTATATATATATAAATGAAAGTATATATATTAAATACATATGATGTGTTTAATTTATACTAACTTAATAGTTTGAAAAACTATTTTGATAGGGGATTGAAGCCGCGGCTGAAATTGTTTCAGCAAATGGGCAGATCCGTCACTCAGAGTTGGCAATAACGTCTCATTATAACACTACATATGTGATATGTCATTGTAATTATGTATATATACAAATGTATGTGTATGTATGCAATTTTATTATGTATACATTCGATGTAAATATAATTGAAGTGTGCTATCCATATATGATGTTGGTATGCACACTAATATGCACTGTACATTGATGCATGATGGTTTTGCATTATAGAACCAGAGGGACAAACATGTGTAACTGCTGTCTTTAGTTGTTTATACTGTTCAGTTTACATTGTTATATCTCACATGAATGAACCTGTAGCTCATTATGTTTGGTCAGTAAACTTATTATCATATCTCTTGCTAATGTAAGTTGGACTGTGTTTATGAATATAACCAGCTGATGGTTTTATTGGGGTCAATACTGATGTGTGCTTATTATATGTCGCATTGGCTAATCCCTTTTAATGGACCTACATATTGTTTTACATTTGCTTTGAAATTCTATATGAACTTCAAGTATGTGAATGACATATTTGATAATTTACAATACAAAAGTTGTGTTAATTAAATTTTGAAATGTTCAAAATAAATAGGTGTACATCCCATTTTCATAATATTGAATTTATATATATATATATATATATATATATTCCATATTGTAAATTCAATTTATATTATGAATATAAAATACATATATTTTGATATATGTAAGTAACTCTGATATTGTTCGCCACTACGAGTTATAAATTCCCTTTAAAGCAAATTATTTTGTTATATTAAGTCATGGTGATGTCTTCCAATAATATACTCATCACTGTCCAAAATCACTGGTTGTAACTAACGCCAAAGCGTTGTGCACCTTTTATTTTGGTTATATGCGATGGAGTAAAATGTGGTGCTCCAACCTATTATTGGGTCTGACTTAACTAGGCTGCATAATACGATTATGGCCTTAGAGACAAAAGCATGAATTATTCTATATATATTTTGAGCAAATGAATAATACTGAACAAAATGTTCAACATGCGATCCAAGAATTATATAGACGATATAATTGACATAAGATGTCTACGTAAAAAGTTGTATTTTGGGGATTTGCCAAAGCAGAGTCAAGACATGACTAGATATGGATCTTGGAACACCGTTATATATATATATATATATATATATATCGATATGTATATATAAACAGAGGGATGTTAATTTGAGTGGGAGCGTATTTTAGTTTAAATTATATATTAATATTAATATAAATGTTGATTGTCAAAATTTGTATTTATATTAAATAAATATTAAAGAATCAGTTATTATTATCTATTGTAGATATTAAATAATAAATAACTCGATAATTTAATTTAATCCTTAAGAAGGATAAATTGAATTAAATCAAATTTCTTGACTGACATTGAAATTTGAGGATTGTCCTCAAACAATTAAAATGTAATTGTTCTAACAAATATAGAGGATCTAAAACCAAAGTTAAAGTATGACTTCGACTAAATAATATATAATTGTTATAATAATCTACTTATACGTTCCTAATATTAGATACTAGATATAAATCACATAAATGTATGTTGATTTACAGAAATTGTAGAATAAGTAGAAATCTGATAAGAGAACAAATGGACTTACAATTGGAAATGAAGCAAATGTTGATAGATTATCCATAGTAAGTTGATTTTATTGAATATACTGGCTTAATTAAATAAATGAAATAATTGTTATTATGAAATTCCATTTAAAATAAATGTTATTATAAATCTTGTTTTGATAGATTTGAATTTCATTTGTAATAAAAGAATAATTGTTATTCATTTTGTTTAAATGAAATATCGTATTGAATTTCGCAAATAGTTAATGATATTTATAAATCGTTAACTATAATGTACTTGACATTAATAACAAATGGATTAAATTTAATAATTTAAATCCAACATACCTGTAGCATTACCAGTTAGCCCGTATAAACAAGAGAGTATATCAAAACTCCATAATGATGGAATTTTGAGACCATTTGATTTTGAATTATATGAATAATGCAAATCTTGCTTTATAGGCAAAATAAATGAATCACCTTTCACTTGACACAGTGAATGCATGATAAGTATTGGGTCTCATACATAATGATGTATATGGAGCAATGAATACATAAGCTGGAGGCAGGACTTATTACTTCATTATACTTACTATTGGTATTAGTAGATATAGATATGTATATCTTATGAAATACATATCAGAATCCTTTGAAATGTTCAAAGAATTCAAAATGAAGTTAGAAACAAAATTTAGTAGAAAATAATGACTTTTCGAACAGTTCGAAAGAGAATATTTAAGCCAATTAATTAATGACTGTCCATATAAGTTTGAAATTGTTTCGTAACTTACTCCATCTAGAAGACCATATTGGAATGGTGTGTCTGAAAGGAGTAATCACACCTTATAAGAAATGGTACGACCAAGATAAGTCATATTGATCTTCTAATTAATTAAATTTAGAAGAACTGCGTTAGATCCTACCAAAATGATTTTAGAGACGCCATATAAGATATGGACTAGGAAATGTCCTAGTGTGTCTAATGCGAAGATTCGGGATGCAAAGACGTTTATTAAACGTCCTTCTTCTGATAAGATTGGATCCAAATCAAATAATCATTTTGTGGAATATCCGAAAGAACCAAATGGATATTATTTCTATATATCCTCTGAGAATAAAATGTTTATTACTCGAATTGCTATCCTTAATAAAGGAGAGCCAATCTCTAAGATACCATGGGAATGAAATAGAATTCAAGACGTTTTGAAACCACAAAATGCCACTGAATCTTGTATAGACAAGAAATTGAGTGGGAGTGATACAATAATTCAAATGTTATTTGATAACACATTAATTATTGCAAATAATGTTAGTTTAAAAACCAAGAAATATATATAATGATTCTAAGAAATAAAATGTTTGGATTAAGAAGTTCATGATTGAACTTAATTCATTGTTGATCGAATGATATACATTGCGATAACAATATGGCTGTTGCTCAGGCCTAAAACTTTAAACTCATCATCAATCCAAACATATATTTTAGAAATATAATCCATATGTGAAGTTGTTCACAGAAGAAATAAACATATCTGCAAAGTTACAAAAGTTGTAATGTTGCAGACCTACAGAATTAAAATCTGTCGCAGCAGAAGTTTAATAATCACACTAGTTTCATAAGTATACGATACATAAATGATTGACTCTAGTGCAAGTGGGAGATTGTTAGAGTTTGTGCCCTAGTGGCAATTCATTTGATGAGATTGATAACACTGTTGATGTTATTATTTTATTTGGAATAAAATATTATTCTATTATATTGTATTTACTGCATAATATAAATAATAATATAATAGAAGTCCTTAGAATAATAATACAGAATTATATAGTTCGAGTAAGACTGAACTTGAGATTATGTAATTATTAAGTATTATAATTCTTAAATGTCCCTAGTCGAGTTTTATTGTTCATATAGGACAACAATAAAGCGTTGAGACTAGTATATCGATTGACTGATGATCACATCTCATTGATCATTAATATACGTGATATTAAAGTCAAGATATAAATACGTATTGGAGAATACCGTATTGGGCTGACCCACCGTGATATAACTCCATGGAATATAATTAACAGTATCATGAGTTATTCTCATAGTGACAGTGATGTAATGGTCCTCAGACCTGAAATCATTATAATTTTATTCGAGGATATTTGTGTTTTGATATCATCTAAAGTTATTTCGTAACAGAGTAACGATAAAGGTGGTTATTGGATACATCTTGAATCGAATGAAAATTATGAATGATCTAGATGGAATTTAACCCTACGATATATTCGTAGTGATATCCATGGGCCTCTTGATTGAGTGAGACTGTGAAATGCATGGTCGTGCTCAAATATTGATTTGTTTTAAACAGTCTACTCATCGATCAAGAAAAAAAACTGGATTGAATTATAACGAGGATGATACGATCCATGCCTCAAGTTTAATCCTGGATATGTTGGTCAAAAGGACTATATTACATTGATACACTGGTCACAAAAGGAAGTATCGAATCATTGATCTTATTATAACTTGGGTAGCAGTGATGTATTGCTAGATGCCGCTCACTGTTTACAGTTTAAATACGATTTAAATTGTTGCCAACGTTATAATAACCTATCGGGTCACACACTTAGAACGTTATAAAGGAAGAACATATATCGGGTAAATAAATTATCAAATTTGTTGATACTTTATATTGTATTGAAAAGGTATGCAAGTAATTCCTTAATAAATGGAGTATACTTGATTTTATAAGGGTTTTTGACTACTCCCTTTATAAGGAAAAGGAGGGCCGTCATTTTTATTTTAATAAGACAGATCAAATAAATGAAAACCCTAACCCTACCTTTTCACGATACCCTTGGTATGGCGGCTAGCACCCAAATTCCTCTTTCTTCTTCGATTATGATCGAGAAGAGAAGCGTTCGTGTGGATTACCAATAGAGGGCCGGTGATTTGCTGAGCTTTTGGATTCGACACTCCATTCTCTTTTTCATCCGATTTGAATTCGTCGGACCTTCATGGATTTGGCTTGTAAGGTATGAATCTCTAACCCCAATTACTTTGTTTGTTCGATTTATAATTTCTGCATAGATCCTTCACTTTAATTTGTTAAAATGATAAATTGGATGACCGACTTGATCGATTGATTCCAACAAAATAAAGGTGAATTTTACAAAGTAGAGACAATAGTAGCAACGCCTCTTTTTCATCCTTAGTCCAATGTTAAAATCAAAAATCCAAAAAACCCATTTATTATGACCATTCATATGCTAATATAAGATAGAGGATTTGGGGGTTTTGGTATTTATGTTATTGATTTCCAAATCCTCTTAGGCATATCTATCAACATGATAATATAATAAGAATATGAATATTCCTAAGTACAAGACATTCCACTCAAAGATCTAGGGAAGAACAAAGAGGAATCTGTAGTACATCTAGATTTGTGCTTAATCTTCATGGAAAACGTGCTCCAACAATTCTCCATATATATATATATATATATATATACAAGAGACATGTATTAGAATCTTATATATATTTATACCAAACTCCAGATTACTAAACCTATATGAGTTAGAATAGAGAGAAGTTAAGAATAAGGTTGGAGGAATATAAGAAATCCTTAACCTTTCTTCTTCTTCTAGAATTTAGTAATACAGAGAAGCAGCATGGAGGTAGGGACAAGATAATGGCTAGGGTTTCATAGTGTGATATGAGGGCCTACATATAGTTTCCCGTGTGAGCGTCGGTCGTTGGATTATTCAGATTTAATCTAGGCCTTTTAT
Organism: Allium sativum; assembly: GCA_030737875.1. Lineage (NCBI taxonomy): Eukaryota > Viridiplantae > Streptophyta > Magnoliopsida > Asparagales > Amaryllidaceae > Allium > Allium sativum. Next base: position 261,632,184 of record CM060927.1, on the reverse strand, counting down.
TTATATATTTCTCTTCTAGATAACCCTAACCATATCGATAGATTGGGTTGTTCAACCGCCAAGCGGTCAACCGGCAGTTGACACCCCTCCTAGGATGGCGATAGACCTCTTAGTCGCCGAAATGTCCAATGAACGTTGTGGCGACGAGGTGTTAATTTAATTAATACATTGCTTAAATTTCTTAATCTTATTCCTTATATATAATATCCTTTGTCCCCATAATCTTATCCTCATTTCAAATTTCAAATTCTCCCACTTTATTTTGAATGTGTTTTAGACACATATATATTATCCATTTAATTATATATATTATGTGTTTTACTTTACAAAATCATTTGTTCATAATGTTTTCATACAATGACTGTTTTTAGCATATTATATATGAAAACGATTCATAATTTCGCCATGAATCCACATAAAGAATTTCACAGTAAAATTCCTAAAGCTGAAAAATCTAATTTTTAGCCTTATTATTTAATTGATTATTTCTAATTATTATTTATTTATCATTTGTATTTATGTATTTTACGGGTTTTTACATTCTTCCCCCCTTAAAATAAATTTTGTTCTAGAATCTGTTTGAAGGGGAAACAAACACAACTCGAACGATCACATCCATGTTGCACATCCATGTTATTTTTAAATCAGCCATAAGCATCCATGGATAGTAGTGATTATGAACTGCAAACCCAGTAAAGTGAGCTCATCCCTATCATGTAGGTGTAACAAGTGATATTATATATGCAAACAACCTAATTATGCATATATTTCTATATGAGTATGCTTGTGCAAAGGTGTTGCATCCATTTCTTAACATCCAATCTAGCAATCACAATGCATCCATAAACGTTAATTTGAGGAAAATTTACCCGAGAAAAACTCTAGGTGGGTCTATCTCATCTAATCTTCAGTCTCACATGCGCTTCCGTAGGATCATTTCCCCATTGTACTTGGACAAGGCGAATGGTTTTGTTGTGGAGTCTTTTGATTCCATACTCTACAATCCTCAGTGGCATGCGGCACCCTGGGCTCCAACTCGAGTTTTCTTATGTCCCCAATTTCATCAAGCTCGAGTCTGATAATAGAATCATGAAGGTATTTCCTTATATGAGATACATGAAAAACATTATGGATCCCCGATAGACGTTCTAGGAGATCCACTCGATAATCCAAAGATCATATCTTCTCGATGACATGAAAAAGCCCAATAAATCTGGGTGCCAACTTCCCAGTCTTCCCTCCTTCATTTATCATCATACGATTTCTGACGGTCTTTGGCTTCCTTCATCCTCTGCCTAATTAGGATATCTTCTCCGTGGAATCATAGACGAAGTCTGGTCCGAGTATAACCTTGTCGGTAGTTTTCCACCAACAATTTGGCGATTTGCATGGCCTCCTATAAAGAGCTTCGCAAGGGCCATACTAATCGTCCTTTGAAAACTATTGTTATAGTTGAAATCCACAAGCGGTAGGTGTTGCTCCAAACTCCTCCAAATTCGATGATGCGAGCTCGAAGCAATTCTTACAAGATTCGATTTACTCTTTCCGTCTGGCCGCCAGTCTTTGGATGATAGATTGTGCTTAGATTGAGGGTCGTTACCAATGTTATCTGTAGGCTTCTCCAAAATTCGCTTGTGAACAAGGGGTCTCAATCACTCATGATACTCAATGGGACCATGTAGTCTAACTATCTCTTTAACGTATAATTGGGCTAACGAGGTTGCAGTTTTTGTCTTCTTGAATGGTATAAAATAGGCGCTTTTGGTTAAGCAATCTACCACAACCCAAACGGCCTCATTCCCCTTTTGGCTTCTAGGAAGTCCGTCTACAAAGTCTACGAAAATATGTTCCCACTTCCACATGGGGATCTATAAAGGTAGTAATAATCATACGAGCTTCCCTTGCTTTGCTTTGACTTTTTGGCACGTCAAGCATTTGGCCACGAACTCGACTACATCTCTCTTTGTTCCTTCCCAATGGAGATTCCTCTTTATATCTTTGTACATTTTATTCCTACCGGGGTGTATAGTCATTTTCAACCCATGGCATTCCTCTAGAATTTCTTTCCTCAACCCTTTACCCTTTGGGACGTAAAGTCGTCCATCCCAAAGTAAACTCCCATCATCACCGATCGAATACCTAACCGAATGGGGAAAGGTTTCTTTCTTTCCCACTTTCTCCTTTATGCTTCTTAATTCTTCGTCGAGGCCTTGTGTCTTTCGAATCTTCTCCTTTAGGGTAGGACTAACTATCATGGCTCTAAGAAAACTATTACGAGTGGTTGGAGAGATTTGCAAATTAAGATTAGAGGGAAATTCTAATTGCTTCCATTATGTCATCACATTCAAGGTTGCTTGTCTTCTACTTATAGCATCCGCCACAACATTCCCCTTTCCCGGGGTATAATGGATCATGAAATCAAATGAGGCAATATACACACACACACACACACAAAATCCACCGTTGTTGTCTCAAGTTTAGGCTGCGTTGAGAAAATAAATACTTTAGGTATTTATGGTCAATAAAGAGTTCAAATTTCTCCCCTAAAAGATACTACCTCTACTTTTTAAGGAGGAACACTACTACGGCTAGCTCAAGGTCATGAACTGGATATCTCTTCTCTGGATCCTTTGGTTGTCTACTAGCGTAAGCAACTACTCTTCCTTCTTGCATAAGGGCTGCTCCTAAACAACCCCACATGCATCGGTGTAAGCAGTAAACAATTTTGAACCGTTAGTTATAATTTGGACTGGTGCACTAGTTAATACTTCCTTTAATTTCTTAAAGGCTATATCACATTTATTACTCCAAGAGAACACCAAATTTTTCCTTGTTAATTGGGTTAAAGGAGTAGAAATCTTTGTAAAGTTTTTTATGAATTTCCTATATTACCCAGCCAATCCAAGGAAGCTTCTTACTTCCGTAGAATTTTGAGGTATCCTCCATTCTTTGATTGCCTCGATCTTTTCTAGGGCTATGGCCAAGCCTTCGCTTGACACAATGTGTCCTAAAATTCTTACTTCTTCCCTCCAGAAATGGCACTTCTAGAATTTTTCTTTCAACTGGTTGTTTCTTAATATCCATGACACTTGTCTCAAGTGATTTTCATGCTCTTTACAATCTTTTGAAAATATAAGGATACGATCTATGAAGACTATTACAATTTTATTTAGAATGACCCTAAACACTCTACAAAGAAAGTGGGTGCATTAGTTAGTCCGAAGGGCATAACTTCCCATTGGAACAATCCATTGTCAATTTATTAAGTTCTCTATATAGTCCACACAAACTCAAAGATGTGTCTGCTTTGGTGGAAAATACAACAGGTGCACTGCATTCTGAAGTGCTTCGTCGAATGAAAACATTTTGTAATAATTATAAAATCTTATTATCTTACTCCCTTCTTTCCTTAGGCGTCATATGCCTCATGGGTAATGCTACAGGTCTAGCGTCTTTCTCTAGGTCAATACAAAAAGAGATATCTCTGTAGTGTGGAAGTCCCGTGACCTCCTAAAAAACATCCAAGAACTCACAAACTATAGGGACTGAAGATGGTCCTTCAGAACTAGGAGAAAAGGAATATAATAAGGCTTTATCCTTGTTCCTAACATAACAAGGAATACTTAGGCTACATCCACCTCGACTCCTAAAACGAACATTTCTCTTGTCGCAATCTAGGACGGACCCAAAAAATGATAGCAAGTCCATACCTAGGATAAGGTTATACCCTATGAAATCTAGCACATACACTTCGCAATGGAAATCAACGTTATCAATCTCCAATACTAGGTCTTTGCAAAACAATTCAAGATACTTAGATCCTACGATAGGGTTGGCCACCTCTATCGGACTATTAAAGATAGACATGGGAAGATTTGACAGATTAACTAGCCTCTTAGAGATAAAAGAACGAGTCACTCCGAAATCGAATAAGGTGTATGCAAAATTTCCTAAAATAGAAGTTATATCTTCAAGTGCGGGTTTCCCTTGGTCTTTTGGGGGTCGGCTTTGGATTGTTGCTGCCTCTATTACATAGTTCTGGCCACTTTTGACAACTTGGGCTTTGGACAGTTCCTAAACATGTATCCTTCTTCATGGCTATTGTAACACTTTCCTTTGAATTCCTTCTTCGCCAAAGAGGTCCTACAATCCTTGGCCTCATGGACCTTGCGTTTTGCACCTCGTTCAAGTCTTTGCTTCCTTTTTGAATTTGTTTCCTTTCTTCTCATTTTTCCACCATTCCTTTTTCTTATTCTTGTTGGAACTTCCTTCTCCTTTCTATCCTTCTTTCTCCTCCTTGGAATTTTTTGTCGCGCATAAGATAGGTGTCTCTACTAGGGTTTCAAAGGTTGACCCAAATGTTACTCGGGCTAATAAAGTTTCCTTCAATGGAGGGTTTAGCCCTTTAATAAATCTCAGGGCTTTGTTCATGGGGGTGTCTACCAATCCTCTTCCAAACTTACTTAACTCGATAAACTTGGCTACATACTCTTGCAAGCTCAAGCTTCCTTGCTTAAGGTGGATGAATTTTTCCAACTGGATAGTCATTTCTGCCCTAGGCAAAAACTTCGCTTCAAAATGGGTTTTGAAATCGGACCGTGTAAATATTCGGCCACTGTTTTCTCCAGATATAAATTTCACCATTCAAGGGCTTTATCTTTCAAGTGCCAGGACGTTATTCTTCTTTTCACTTCATCAGACCAGCTAGTAGCTTCAAAAATTCTTTCACAGTCCATAATCCAAGATTGGGCACTAGTAAAGCTTTCCTTCCCAGAGAACGATTTCCCTACAAGATTTGTGAAAATCTTGCAGAAACGAGAAAAGTCAAAGGCTACCTCAGTGGCAGGAGCTGCAGGTGCCAGCAGGGCAGGATTAGCAATAGGGACCTGTTCCACGGTATGAAGTTAACGGTTGGAACCATTCTAGCAGGTATCGGGGTCTTCCCTGGTTACCTTACTCAATAGGATTTTCAGCCATTTTACTATCTGAAAAGAAAAGGAAGAATCCCTTAATGGATACTCCTGAGATAGTATCTAAGCTGAAAAAGGAAAGAAAATGATAAAGCTGCCTAGTATAAATGTGTATGCTTATGGGGGTAAATATGTTTATATAGTTTGGAAAACCTTTTTAATACAAATATGCCTCTTATACATGTAATTCCCTTATAATCGGGTAACCTATGCTCTAATACCAAATGTAACAACCCGTCTGGAATGGGCCTAAATTTCGACCTAGAAAAGGCCCATCAAAACTTAGAACCATTCTAAATGGGTCATTGGTTCCTGCAAGGATTACATTTGCATAGATAATATAAACATATACTTCGAATGGAGTTCTCACACAACGGAAAGAGAAAATATAATACTCAAATAAGATGTACAACTTATTTTAAAATCAAAGAAATACAGCAGTCAAAGTTACATTTGTTCAATAGGTACGTCAAATAATTCATTCTCACAAGTTTCCAAAAGAAGTAAAACAATAACTACTTATAATAGCATAACGACTTCGCCTTCTTCTTCAGCTCCCGTCATGACTTCGTCCATGGCATTTACCCTATCTACTGACTTGTTGGATATGTTAAGGAGAGGGGTCGGAACATAAAATTTTGTGTGACTGAAATATGGTGTTACTTAAAGTCCATACCCGATATTTTTAGCAGGTTACATATGTCAAGGTATTACTATGTAGCACACAGTATTCCAACAAACACCAAGTATCTAACCAATGGGATGGATACAAGCCAATCGCCCATTAGTGTTTTTATGGTAAAAACCCGACAAGGCGGGCATTCTTGGCACTTATGGATGATCTCTTATAACCCTGAGGCGGACCCCTAGCCCCTTAAGACCCCGTCCTAATACGTTAACGCTCTTAAGTCTATACTCTCACTTATAGTATGAGAAGTAGTACTGCAAATGTTACTACTTAACTGATATTATGGTAGGACACCTATGTCACTTAAGACTTCCCTTAGACAATTGGTTAGCATGCAATTACCACATATCTTTCATATACCAATTCTGTCCCTAGTTGAGCCCATGTTAGCCTCTATAGGAAGTGGACATCCCTGTGAACTACCCTACTCCATTATAGTTTTTACCTAACCACTCTTGGAGAAGGAGGACCCAAAGACTTACTTCAAATCTAATAAGGGTCGGTCCCATGACTTTGGTTACTCTTCAAGGAATAAACCTTCGGAGGGATCCTAGTCCTGACCACTTATGACCCAATTAGATAAAAAGAAAGTCAGCCACTTAAGACGTTCTCAAGGTGTAGTGAACCTACGTATTTTCACACGCAATAGACTTATATATATAGTTATATATATACGCACTAGACCTCTCACATTAAATCACATACTTGTAGATGCTGGATATGTCGGGCGGTTTCGGGCAGGCTTCTACTATAAGCAGATTTAATCTCATGTTTAGTGTACTAAGTTTGAATGGCCCATGGCACCAAGATCTCTCACATTAGTTGGGCTTACTTGTGTTTGTTGGATTTGTCGGTCAGTTCCGGGCAGACTTATACCACAAATGGTAACTAACCTCATGTTTGTGTGTATATATATATATATATATATATATATATATATAGACACACACACACATATACATACATATGTGTGTGTGTGTGTGTAAAGTCATTTTATGTGCATACGTAAGCAATCATATATATTTATACATATGGGGACATTTCAAATTCGAATCCTATCATAATCGCATCTATTATGCAAATAAAACATTAATTACATTGCTTACGTTTATATTAGTATAGTAATTATAACGCCTAAATAACATAAATATTCGTATGAATGAGAAAACATTCTAACGAGGTGGCAATTGCCAAATTTTCCATATCAAGATATACAAGTTAATTTTTCCATATCTTTACCGCTACAATTTAGGCATGATAACATAATAACAGATAGTAGTGAATGGAAAATATACATTCACACAAATTTCAACTTGCATCCTAGGCTTGTTGGAATGATTTCAATACTTGATTAAGAATAGTGTATAACATACACATAAAATATATATATATATGTCTAAATGTTTCACTTTGTCCAATTCACCTCTTTTTGGTGTTATGCACATAAAAACGTTTGCATTTGATATATTTCAAGTATGAATACGTTTGGATTCAAAATAGAATCCAGATCTAATCAAATCATGAAATACCCAAATTTAAACCCTTTTAGGTTACAACCAAATGCTTAATAAATATGAATTATACAAAGTAGAAACAGTAGTAGCAACACCCCTTTTTCATCCTTAATTCAATATTAAAATCAAAAATCCACAAAACCAAAATTTCATGACAATTCATATGCAAATATAAAATATAGGATTTTAGGGTTTTGGTATTTATCATCGATTTCCAAATCCTCTTAGTCATATCTATCAACATCATAATCTAATAAAAATATGAATATGCCTAAGTACACGACATTCCACTCAAATATCTAAGGAAGAACAAAGAGGAATCCGTAGTAGATCTAGATTTGTAGTTAATCTTTGCGGCAAATGTGCTCCAATAATTCTCCAAATACATATATATATATATATACAAGAAACATGTATTAGAATCCTATATATATATATATTTATACCAAATTCTAGAATAATAGACCTATATGAATTAGAAAAGAGACAAGTTAAGAATTAGGTTGGAGGAATAAAAGAAATCCTTAACCTTTTTCTTCTTCTGGAATTTAGTAATGGCAGAGAGGCACCATGGAGGCAGGGACAAGAGAATGGTTAGGGTTTCATAGTGTGATATGAGGGCCTATATATAGTTTCCCGTGTGAGCGTTAGCCGTTAGATTATTCAAATTTAATCCAGGCTTTTTATCTATATATATCACTTCTAGAAAACCCTAACCACATAGATTCATTGGGCTGTTTGGTTGCCAGGCGGTCGACCAACAGTCAACACCCCCTTCTAATGGGCAGTCGACCTCCTAGTCGTTGAAATGTCCAATGAACGCTGTGGCGATGAGGTGTTAATCTAATTAATAGGCTGCTTATATTTCATAATCTTATTCCTTATATACAATATCCTTTGTCCTTATAATCTTATCCTCATTTCAAATTCAATTTTTCCCTCTTTATTTTGAATATAATTTGGACACACACACACACACACACACACACACACACACACATATATATATATATATATAATTTATTTAATTATATATATTATGCATTTTACTTTCCAAAATCATTTGTTCATAACTTCTTCATACATTGAACTTTTTCAGCATGTTATATAGGAAAATAATTAAGAAGTTTGCCATGAATCCAAATAAAAGAATTTTGTAGCCAAATTCCTAAAGTTGCAAAATCTCATTTTCTAGCCTTATTATTTAATTGCTTATTTTTAATTATCATTTATTTATTATTAATATTTATGTATTTTACCGGGTGTTACATTCTTGGACTTGGCGATATGAAGATGAAATTGGTTCAGAAACTTCCTACCCAGGCCTAAAATTTAGGTACCGACCTTCGAGGAAATCGAGTGAACTAGATAAGTACGACCCTATCAAGGTAGATTGGGATGGCCTTATATTTTATGGCATCCGGGGATGCCACCGCATTCATGAACCAAGTATACCTTACATTGTATTGATTTGGACTAGTTCTTCCTGAATAATGGTTCATCTGTGGGAAATTGAACCTTCTGGGAAACTCAGCTTTCAGGATGTTGTCGGTGAATAGCGTATGACTATGCTCCAATCCTTATTGGTATATCCCTTGCTATCATTCATATTTGTCGCAACAACTCTACTACCTCGACATTAGTCAAGGTATGTTTAGGCTTTGAACTTTCAGCCCATTGAACCCTCCTTGCTCCCGCATCAGGAAAAGTCACCTGGGCCACCATCTGAGTGGTACTTCCTTGCCTCTATTGTCTAGGTCATTCATAGAACGTAACGGAGGATGCGCGTTAGCACAAGTGGATTTGGAAGTGTCACGATTCCTCGGTGAAGTTGGATTATGGATCGGTGAGGTGTTGGGCTCAACATGCCTCGGATTCGCAATCTTAGTTTGACATGATCGACCCGACCGGCCTCTTCCATTTGAACTAGGAGCATACCAGACCGGAGTTATTGTATATTATCTTCCTTTCGTACATGCATCGCTAATTTGGCTGCTCTTGACTCCTTTTATATGATGATAAGCCTTCTACCGCTTTACGATTCGATGGGAAAGGAGTTCTCTATCTCCTAAAATTTTCCCATTGCGTCGTCATTATATCCATGTCTTGTCTCATCTCCACATTCTCACGCCTTTGAGAGTTTAACACAGTGGTTACCTCATCCAATATGTTTAGAAGCAGCATGAAATTATCTTGTGTGGTGAAGGCCATTGTAGGGGTTGTGCATTGGAAGTGGTGGCGACATCCTGGGTCAGGTTCAATGTCGAACCGGCGGATAGAGCAACCTGCTGAGTATTACTATTTGAAGGCCTGGAGGAAGCTTTATTCTCTTCAGCCCTTGTCAACACCATTTTTTCGTTGGAGCTGTATTGGAAAATTAGGAAAAGTGGGATTTTCTCTCCGAACTTGATGATTTAAAAAATAGATTTAAAAACCCATAGCTACTGATAAATTTTCAATTCCATGTGAAATCAGCAAAGTGTGGACACCAGAAAGTGGCACAAACACTCAAATAGACAATATGTAGAGAATAAAATGAAGAGAAGCAAATTAAAACGAGGAAAATAAGAAGCACACACAAATTTATAGTGGTTCGGCATTAACGAGCCTACATCCAATTTATAATTTGTTATGTAACTTGAAGAAAATTGAGTACGATGGTGGATATCCTCTCAAGCTCGAGTACAATGCAGTATTACAGAGTATAAGGAAGATAAGAGTGCCAAAAGTTCCTTTTTCATAGCTTTAGAGGACCATTAATAGATGATGGTATATGTCGGTTCGACCAATCCACGTGGTAGCCAACCCGACATAGTATGCAAGTGGTGGAGCAAGTCCGCAACCCATGCATCAACTCGGTCTAGTTTGAAAATACATAGGAGGCATTCGATCCAAACTTTTAGGAAGGGTGGAAGCATTCTTTTTGAGGTTAAAGCAGTTCTTTTGGAAGAATATCCTGTGGCTCGATAGGCTCAGTTCCACAATGTCGAACTGAATATCCATCGATCTGAGGTCCGCTTCCCAAGGACTCAATCGAGCCGAAATGCCATCGAACCGGAGCAGGTGTCGATTCATAGCACTTCAAATTTTTGCTTAACCAAACTGAGCTTTGGTCTATCCGAAGGTATGGTTATCTGGCTTGATCTCTTTGATGCATAGTGAATGAGCTTTACGCACTTTGACCTCATATGTCGATGACCTTGACAGCCTTGCCAAAAGGTAGGTCAACATCTGCACTCAGGTTTAACTATGTTCCTAAGCCATCCAAAACTCATTCGTAAAGAGTGGTCACAATCGCATAATATACTAGTGGTAAATGTATGCAGTTTGATGATTTTTCTCACATATAATGTATCTAATGATGTTGTTGACCTAGTTTTCCGAGCATATATGAAATGAGCGCATGTGGTTAGTCTTGACTATGACATATATGCTCCCATTCCCTCTTCTAGATTGGGGTAATCCATTAACGAAGTCCATAAAGATGCACCCTCACTTCCATTGTGGAATGTCCTATGGCTAAAGCAAACCTCTAAATTTCTTTTGCTCACCTTTACTCTTTAACAAATAATATATCTTGCCACATACTCCGCCACTAGCTTCTTCGACCCGAACCAAAGATACCCTCTTTACATCCCTGTACATCTTATCTCCCTTAAAGTGAATAGTCATCCTAAAATGCTGAGCATTGGCTAAAACCACATCCGCTAAATCTACATTGTAGGGTACGTAAAGTCTATTATCCTTCCTCAACTATCCACTCAGGTCTATTGCATAACACATGAGGAATCAGGATGACTCATCTTTGGTGAGTCTTTTCAAGATGTCTACCCACTCACCATCTTCCCTCTTCCTAAACCAAATCTTTTATATTAGAGTCAACTGAACATTAAGCCTGCCTATAATCTGAGAGTAATATTCGATGAAGATATAAAGTCAAAAGTTGCACCATCCCAAAATTAAACATTATTCGAGATATTTAGTTGGATAACCTAGATAATAATAATGCGATTAGATTTTTAATTTGAGATTTGTAAATATATTTAAGATCCCACCCTGAGACCCACTCTAATAATGAGCATTATGAAGTAATACTGTATAATAGAGCGAATAATAGGGCTTATTAGGGGGACCATCCGTAATTCTTCATTAGACGAGTATGGAATATATCGACAGGTGTATAAATTATTCTTTTCATATTCCAAGTGGATCAACGTACTCGATACTTCTAATCTAGAATTACAATGGCTAAAGATCATATTTAGAACAACTTAATTACATAAAATAGGCGTACAAACAGTTTGAGTTGGCAGAAATATAACAACTCACGCGACAAATACTATACAAAATAAAAGACAACCAACTCAAACCAAAATAAAACGAGACACACTAACACAGAAAAATATACTACTTAACAAAACAAACAACCCACTATACAACACAGAAAGCCACAAAGGTAGAACCCAACTAGAATAATCCAGCATGCAGCAACATCATGAAACTCAGCACTGTAACATTTTTCCTGAAAGACATCAAAAGGCCACAGACAGGCCTAGATAGCCTAATAGATAAAACTCCAAATAAACCAAATAGCAAAGCAAAAATCCACAACAGATCCTAGCTCATCAACCAATACGCCATTGTGACGACAGTGCAAACTACAAACAAGATCACCAACATAACAACTGCTCCAAACTGCTACTAACAAGATTCTCCACCACAAACAAAGCGACCAAATACATAATTCCCAAGATAAAACACCAAATACAAAGAGTCATGCACCAAGAATACATCAATTAGTAAGGAAATGACTCCACATATTGCAAGGAGATGCCCCATATCTAACAGCCAAAAAAATAATTTAGAAGATAACTAAAGCACATAAATCACATCTCACACAATACCAGCAAAAAAAGAAGAAAAACTGAAATTAAAAACTCAAAAACCAGGTAATAGATCATAAAGAAAGAACTTATGTTTTAAATATACCTCCATGCATAACTCCTTCAGGAAAATTACTTTCCTCTTTAGCCTTCTTAGACTTCGATCTGGTTTGAATATGAGAAATCAACTTAACCCATTCCGGGTTCGTCTCCACCAAAGGAACTCCAGTCATAACCTTATTATTTCTCTTTAATTCATTATTTTTCAATTTAGAACTTCTGCTTCTGAAACTGCTAGATGAACTATCTGATTCATCCATGAATATATCTCCACTAGTATCTTCATCATTAACCTGCAACTTGCTATACTCTTCACGGTCTATCATTCCATCCTCTTCATTTCTAAATTCAATTATACCATTATCAAATAAGCCTTCATTAGTATGTTTACTTGTATCCTGCAAGACTTCTTCTGTTTTATTCAACCTACCACCTTCTTTAAGACCTCTAGACACATCAACAGATTTATCTAATCCACTGTTTTTCCCACCTGATTCCTATAAACAATCAGAAGCTGCTGCAAGAACATGAAAGGAATTTGACTTATTACCACCAGAATTTTGTGCTTTAATCAAGTCAGGACTACTATTGAAATCTTTACCCTTTGCCGACCTTAACTTATTCTCTTTTCCTCCTCATTCTTTTACTGAAGAATAGTGTCTATTCATATCATGTTCTTTCATAGCAACATCAATGTCTATTATATTCTCTGTTTTGTAGCTACCCTTGGGTATCTAGATTTTATTTGCTTTACATGATTCATTAGAATGCCCAAATATTCTACAATTTGAACATGCATAAGGTATCCATTCATATGGCACCATTTACCTAATTAAATCCTCATTACAATACTGAACTAGAACCATTTAGGGAAATTTAAAGTCAATGTTAACCTCTACTAACACTCTAGCATATGAGATATGAGATTGACCCACAGTAACATTTTCCAGTCTTATATAGTATCCTAGAATTGATGTTATCCTACTTATAGCTTCATTAGATCAAGAATCTAAGTCTAGATTGGGAAACTTAACCCAAATAAGGATGGAATTCTCTACATAATTTCATTTCAAGTTCATATTTTTCATAAATACCAATCTTTTGTTATAAAAATATGGTTAAGAAACAAGTATTCTATCACAGTCTTCAACTTGCTCAGACTTAATGATGAAGAACAATATAAATAATATAATTACCCTTCAAACCCAAATTTTATCAAAGTAATCTTTAAGGTAATTATAATATGGTATGCTGCCATAAACATAAAACACAATTGAATTCGACCATTTTCCTCTTGCAACTTTACAAGACTATCACTGATTATAACACATCTCATATTATCCTGAATTGTTGGCTCGTAATAAGTAAGTTGTACAACATGTTTATGTGCTTGATTTTCCCTTACAGCTTCTATCCAAGATCTAAATTGTAAAAGAATTGCCTTAGAATCATTTTCCTGAGATTTTGCCTGATCCTTATTGATCAAATCTAGAAAATCTCGCTTCAAATTAAGATCTGAACTTTGAATATTGTCTCGAGAAGATTTAAGATGGGATCGACCTGCATGTAACTAAGAAGAATCAAAATATAGGGAAAGGCCGGTCTGTTATCTGAATCAAAGATTAATTTTTCTTTGAACAAGAATTAAAATTATAATAATTTGTGGTCACTGTTATCTAAATCCATAATTAAACACTATTGTTAATAAATAACGAAAATTATTATTATTTTATATTTGGAACAGGTTACAATACATCACAGATACAAATCTCATAACATAATACATATAAATACGATCATAGAGTACAAATGATACTTGTGCTACCAATACAAATAGTTACACAAATAAACCATTTACTTATACAGTATGATCCAGTGAAAGAATACATACAAGACTCAAATACATGAATACACAACTGGGAAGCATGAGGTAAAAGATCCTAACCTACTCGATTTGACCTAAGGAACACGCACACGAGTCAGTCTAACTTGAATCAGAGAATCATTAAAATATGACAAGGGATTACTCTCTAAGGAAACATTCCTTTAGACCATAAAGGAATGAGGTGTCATAGTTTTCCACAAGGTTTAATCCTATGAAACGATTTAGGAGTATCCTTAAAATCCACAAGATGAAATCACAAAATATCATAAATCATAAATTCATAAAAACCACTAAATCATGGATTCACAAAATCACGGAACTCTGACAAAAGTTTAAAACCATGAATGAAATCACTAATATTAATAATTTCTAGGTGAAATCAATAATAAAAACAAAACATAGAAACACAGAATATGGAACCATCATAAAGTGGCAAGCCAAAGCTATGCCTGCACGTGCTATCACACAGGATGACTTTAAGACATATTCAGTACTATATCATACAGAAGGGTACCCGAATGACCCGAAGTCTACAGAGTTCACACGGGATTGACCCGAAGGTCAACACAGAGTTCACATAGAATTGACCTGAAGGTCTAGTACCGGCGGTCACACAGGAGTGTGTCATAGACCCTCAGATAGTAAACCAAAAACTGGTAATCATGTGTCCCATACAAAACTTTCTCACTTGGTTCATACACTGTAAGTCAACCCCATATTGAAAATATCATAAGTCGTAGAAAATCACTGGAAAACTTAGAATAACATAAAGAACCTCAGAGGATCAAGAGAACACCAAGAATCAATTTGATTCATCGAATCATAATAATCATTGAATATCACAAAAAATCACAGAGGATAATTGAAACTTTGAGAATCACGTAGGTTCATAGCTTCGATTAGATGGATCTAGGATTAAATAATATGGTTTATCGCCACGTCCTATACCGCAGGGTATACGACCATTATTCAATCACTATCACATCTACTTGAATGGAGCAAATGTGTATGATTTTTATTTAAAATCATACAATTAAGAAATTAGTTTGGAAAACAGTATTTATCGGAAAATCTTTAAAAGTAACATAGTTTGAAAATCTTTATTTAAATAATATTAATAATAAAATTCATACAAACTGGTTAAAAATATTTATTTTCAAACCATACTTTCTTATTCAAAACATTTCAAAAATAAATTATAAAAGTCATGCACGTATCTATTATACATCAAATTTCAATACGATAAAATCATCTTCAACAACAAAAAATTGCAAATTCGAGATATGAATTTATGTACAATATTATTTTGTCCAAATAGAATCAAAGTGTATCAACATCCACTTTAAAATCGTCAAAACAACAAGGAAAACTAATTTGGATTCACAAAGAGCTACTGTCAATTTTTGCTCTGGGGACAGTAGTATAAAAATACAAATTTGAACAAGTAAACCTCAAAATCATAAAAAACTCAAAACATAAAACTTGTAAAACATGTTCTAAGCTTTCTAGAACATACTAGATAATCAAATTTGGGTAAGAAGCAAAAAATTTGTAATCATTTTTGTCTCGTATTCACAATGAGATATTGTCAATTTTCGCTTCCGGGACAATAGTATAAAAATGCAAATTTGAACAAGTTATCATCAAAATCATAGAAAACTCAAAACATGAAACTTGTATAAATGTTCTAAAATTTCTAGAACATATGAATAATCAAATTCGGTAAGAAATGAAAAAGTTATGGTCATTTTCGTTTCAAATTCACAAAGAGCTACTTCAATTTTTGCTCTCACGACAGTAGTATATAAGTACAAATTTAACAAGTTATCATCAAATTCACAATACTCAAATCATGAAATTTATAAAACATGTTCAATGCTTCCAGAACATCCAAGATAATCAAATTCGAAAAAAAATGAAAAAGTTATGCTTAATTTTGTTTCAAATTCACAAAGAGCCACTATCAATTTTTGCTCTCGAGACAGTAGTATATAAGTACAAATTTGAACAAGTTATCATCAAAATCATAGAAAACACGAAACTTATATAACATGTTTTATGTGTACCAACCCATATTTTTATAACGTGTAATAACCATAAATCAAGGAAAAATTAATTTTTAAAATAGGAATCAAGGGAAATGGGTTACGCCATTGCGTTCATCTCGAAATTCTGCTTGGAAACGAGTCCAAGTTTTCGAAAATCGGAGTCCGTATGATCAAGTTATGACCTTTCGAAGTTTTCAGAAGTTTTCAAGTTCAAAAACAGCTCAATTCGAATTCAAATTTCGAAATTCAAACCTCAGAATGGACTAGGTGGGAAATTTCCCGCCCAGGACCAGGTCGACCTGGGGGTCGACTATGTAGTCGACCTGCCCAGGTCCAGGTCGACCATAGTGTCGACCTGGGGGTCGACTTGGTAGCCGAGTCCACTTTTGAAGCTGGATTCACTCTAGTGATCCTGGCCTCGTTTCTGTCTACATTCATTGACCTGACCCTATATATACAGCCCCTTACACTAGTCTCTCTACACAAAATTCCTTCTGACGTTATGCTGCTCTAATTCTGGTTGAAAAGTTAGAGAAAGGGATTACATCTTCTACGTCGAAACTACATTGCTGATTTGGGGATTTCTGTTAGGACTTGACTAAGCATATAAAGATTCAACATCGACTCTCTTTTTCTAATTCTGAAACCACGACCTGTAAGCCCCAATTATATTTAGATTTAAACTGTAAATGTAATATGAATATGTTGTAAATTGAAATTAGACCTATGTATGATGACTGTTTTACATCCATTCTTGTTCATCTTGGATCTTGACTCTTGGATATTACTATGACATTGATTTGGGGCCTATTCATGTTGTAAATCAAAAAGAAACCCCCCTCATATTATCATGTTGAATCTGCTATTAGTCACAAGTTTATGACTATCACCTTATGTCAATAGCTACCATGACTATACTATCACCTTATGGCAATCGTTACCATGACTATACTATCACCTTATGACAACTGTTATCTTGACTAGTACCTTATTTTGCTAGATTTGGAATCTTTATATATTGAGGCCAATATTCCATATGCCAGTAATGTTATAATCCTTTATCTCAAGTCATACCATGTTATGCTAGTAATCACTTTTGCCACCTATACCCATCCCTTTTATGTTATTCCCTAATTAGATTTATTTGTATCGATTCGAGCTTACGTGCGATGGGAATACGATTTGGGTAGACTAGGTAAAACATGAATTGACTTTGAACATGAACGTTATTATAACTTGAACCTGGATATGGACATGAACTTGACACGATTTGACATAAACTCGACATGAATTTTGACATGAAAACTTGAATGTGGGCATGATAATTAGATAAACTTGAAAATGGCCAACTCGAGGTTGGGTTGAGTTTGCAGTGTAAATCTGCCCGGAACCGCCCGGCAAATCCAGTGACTGCAAACAATAGGATCCAATCTGGGTAGTTGGTCATATCGCACGAAAACCCCGAGGTTAGACTATGTTGTGGTGTAAATCTGCTCGGAACCGCCCGGCAAATCCAGTGACCATAACAGTTAGTCTAATGTGAGAGGTTGGGGTGCATTAATGAATTAATGCCACATGTTAGGGTTAAGTCATGAACCACTTGAATATACTTAACCAACTTGACACGATGATTTGATAGGGTAAAGTCATGAACCGCTCGAATACACTTAACCAACTTGATACATGATTTGGATAGGGTTAAGTCACGAATTTGAATGACAACACTTAACCCATTAGAAACCCTAGTTGCGCGATCCTTTTCAGTAGTAACCCACTTGGATGTATCACGATACCCTGGGACTAGGCAGGGTGGGGCACGATTACTGGGCTGATTGTAAGCGACCAGAACGACGGTTGAGTAGGTGCGCAATTGTAGGTTCAGGCGGACTATGGTCGTGCACGTAGTCCGTAGTTGAAAAAGCAGGCCTTGGGCACCCATAGATTTACTCTGTGCGTTCTTGATTCGTGTCGATTGTTGGCACCATAGGGCTTGATACACCCTATGGTGGACCTAGCACAGGTAACTACATTTCAGGATAGGGCCGTATGACACAGACACATGACGAGCTAGAACTTGTAGGGAGCCGATCGATTAGTAGATCGTACCGTAGGACCCCGTAAGGGTCACTTCATGATACTGGGCCAAGGGATCATGAAATGATTAATACTTGACATGGGTTAGAACACTAGTACAGTTGGTGCAGCGAACCTTGAATATGCGATGCTATACTTGACTTATCTTGTTATCTTAGTTATCATATCTGTCATGTTATCATCCTTATGTTTAATTCCAGTTTTCACATATCATGTTACCTTTACTAGTTTTCATACTGAAAGTCACTAGGGCTTACCAGTCTTTATGACTAACCCTTTTTCTTTCGCCTCCTTTTCTTTCGTCCCCCCCCCCCCAGGTTCTCAGGGAGGAAACACTAGCTCTTAGCTTGGATTTAGCTTGCTTCTGACAGCTTATGTACGGTTTGGTCCTGGGCTATACTATGGCTGCTTCTGCTATTTATGGGGAATAATCTACTTTTGTTATCTTAAGTTTATGCTTCTTTATTTGGAACTTGGTGTAATGGAATAATTTGTATCTTGGATATATGAGGTTTTGACTCTTTTCTTGAAAGAAATAAAAAGTTGGTTTTTAATTTCTACCGCTGCTTTATTTATGTTCTGCCTTGTGATATCTCTATGCATGTTTACCTAGATAATACTCCACCAAAACTAGTGCATTCCCTTTGTGAGTGACCCTAGCGGAGGTGGAGTGTTACATTATGTTTTCCAGAACATTCATGACAATCAAATTAGGGTAAGAAATGAAAAAGTTATGGTCATTTTCGTTTTAGATTCACAAAGAGCTACTGTCATTTTTTGCTCTCGGGGCAATAGTATATAAGTACAAATTTGAACAAGGTAACCTCGAAATCATAGAAAACTCAAAACATTAAACTTATAGAACATGTTCAAAACATTCCATAACATACAATATAATCAAATTCGTGTAACCATCAAAAACGTTATGGTTAAAAAAAAAATCGGGCCTATGATTTATTGTTGTTTCTAAAACATGTAGCAATTTTTGAATGAAGCCTACCAGTTTAAAGCTCAAATATATATATATATATATATATATATATATATATATATATATTAAAACAAGTTAGAAAGAGTGAGGGCTTCCTTACCTTTAATTTACCACAAGAACGAGGTTGAATTGAAGCTCTTGGAGGCTCAAACGCTAAAAAAAGATGAAGTTTTTCTCTCTGTATAGTCAACTACAACAACATGCAATCAACTTGTTGTAAATTCACAATTCAAAACTAGAAAAGGAGATTAGTTAGGGAGATTACCTACTATAAAGTGGAATTATCAATCGAAAATAGTAATTAGAAGTGAATTGGAGGGGTTTGGAAGCTTGGACTTAAATTTATAATATGCTTTCTTTTTTGTTTCCTTTGTTTGGCAAAGAGAGGAAGATCTCCCTAGGAATGTTACATACAGTAAGAATTTTCTGGAGCATTCTTTGTGTAATCAACCACTAATGGCCTAATTAAGGTAATTAAGCCTACAACTTAAGCAATTAAGCCCCTTAAACACTTAATTAAGCTATTAAACACAAATTTAGGCTAGTTAACACCATTCCTTCACATAAAGGCTTTATTTTTATTAAAAATCATTATTAAAAATTGTAAACATTACTTTTAAAATGTTTTAAAGCTTCCTAACACTAAAAATTCACAATACACAACAATTTTACATTTTATTTAAAATACAAACATTTTAACATAACTTGTTTAAATTTTTACATAACACATGAATTAAATACTTTAGTATCCAAATTTTAATACAAAAATCACCCAACATGCACTGTTGACAAGCTTTTTTGTCAAAGCTGTCACACGCCAAGTATTTGGTGAACGATGTGCTCAAGCGTCAAAAAACACAAAGCAGTTGGGTCGAAGTCGCATCGCAAGCACATTGAAGCCCGAAGCCTCTATCAGAAGGCCCCTGTCGGGCCCAATGGACTCTTAGTTAAGCCGTCACCCAAGCCGAAGGCGGGCCGTGCTTCGAGCCGAAGGCAAGCCGTCCTGCATGTCTGGGCGCAGCGCCGGTGGGGGTCCGGTGCCCTACAGTCCCGGCGGCGATCGACCTAGCCGATTATGTCGAAACTATGGGGACCGCCCGATTCATCCGATTTTCTCCATACTGGAAGCTCAGATTCCATCACTTCGGACCAGCAGAACCGCGGATTCCTTCACTTTACATTCAGAAACTTCGACTCCCTCGACAGAAGGATTTTCACCTCATCCACTATCAATTTCGCACCTCACCAGTGGGGTCGAGATTTCTCACCCCACCAGTGGGGTCGAAATTTCGAACCTACCCGTGGGGTCGAAATTTTGGTACCCCACCTGTGGGGTCGAAATTTCGAACCCCCTGGTGGGTTTGAAATTTCGACACCCGGGCAGGGGTGCGAAATTTCGAACCCGCACCAGGAGGTGTGAATTTCCTGCACATGACTCGTTCTGGGTGCGGAAATTACTGCTGTGAGCCCCGCTTCTCACTTACTCCCACCTGACCTCCTTCCTATAAATACCCCAAGCCTTGGCCTTCAAAAGGATCCTTCTCCCTTGAAATTTTTAGACCTTAAGAGCTCCAAAAACTCATTAATGGCTTCCTACACCTCCACCATGGCCATGGAAGATGGGATAAAGACCTAAAACATGACATGCATGTTTTCCTTCAACACTTGAGCACAAGCAAGCCTTGCTACACCGCCTCTAGACCTCTTGGACATTAAAGTTATCTTGCCCATAGTTGACGAAGTCAACGCTTTCCAAAGAAGAAGAAGAAGGACAATTCATTCAAAGTTCATCATACATATAGCTTTGTACACAAATATTGTAACATCTTTTGTAATCGGTCAAAGATATGATGAATGAGAATTATAAAGTGGACGTAGGCGTTAGTGCCGAACCACTACAAAAGCTGTGTATCCCCGCATTTACATTATTTACTGCTTATTCTGATAATTATTCACACACTCACATTGGGTGTTGGTGTGCGACAATTTTGCTCGTCAACACGCACCAAATTCAAATGTTTTACGTTTTATTAACATTTTCAACAAAAAAGTTGCCTTTTAACATTTTTTATGCACAAATTTCTCAAAATTCACATAATACACAAAACTTGACCTCAAATTCATAAAACCATATTTGGTTTTAAACAAAAATTTGCAAAGATATTTTAAATGGACTTAACTCCAATAATTTATCTCGGTATAATATTTAACCCTTTTACTTTTCAATACTGTAACCATTATTAACACTTACTAATATTACAAGTCTTCCAAAATATTTATTTCACACCCAAGATCTTCATTTCAATAATTGACCCCTAATTTTCATTTATTTACACCAACCCTCAATTTAATCATCTTTCAAATGGTTAAATTTCACAAATAAATACCAAAACAAGTTCTTAATTGTTAACATGAAATAATCAATATAATAATATATTCAACTTAATTATCACCCAAATATTTATATTTTAATGGTTATTTACATAGTACGTAATCACCAAAACTCGAGTTGTTACAGACTTCCCCCTTACAAAACTTGCGTCCTCGCAATTTCCATGGGGATAATTCATGTATAACCTAAAACATAACATCAATACACAAAATAAACAAAGAATGAGAAAAGCTTGAATTTGGAATTTCTCATCTCTAAACTCGAAAGAATGGAAAATTTGGAATTCGATACACTCGATAGATTGGTGAGTAGATACAACCCCAAACAACGATAAGGCAAGAGCACCAAATTTTCTTTGATGGTGTTTATCCTTTAAAGCAAAACACTAAGGGATGCACCAAAGATCCATCGTGTGAAACAAATCATATGCACAACAATGAACACAAGCACCGAATAGAAATATAGAATACACTTTCTTATAATAATTTATCCTGATAACTTATTTACTAAGGTAGAAGCTTTAGCTTATGCTAATAGCCAAAAAAATTTGAACTCCTTTTCTTAACCGCCTCTTAGCTCATTTAAGTTTGAAAATTAAAAATACTTAGCTCTTACCAAATATAGATTTTACTCTAAATATCAAATCACAAAAATTCAAAACTTATAACATCTTTTCACAAAGCAGATCATTTAGGATACAAAGAATTTACATTAGATTCCAAATGGATAGAAATACTGCCATGCCATAATTTTTTTCCCGACAAAGGCTGTTAATTCGATTGGAATATCAAGTAGCCTCACCATTCGGCGTTTTATATTTCCAACAACTTGAATATAAGAGCGAGTATTTTAAAAAATAGTGCTTATGTTAAAGGTCGTTTTAAAATTTAAAATATCTTTGGTTTATGAGACACCAATATCTATTTGATATAATCTTTTTGAAAATAAATTTGTACCAAACAATTCTTTAATTCATTTCAAATTATATCAAGCCACTCAATCGTCATTATTTATCGAATTATTTGGCTGCGAAGGCGACACCAAATCGCTATCACCCCGGCATCCAACTATTATTCCCAATAGTGTAGTGGTTTAATACCATCCTCACAAATATTCTTCATTATTATATTCAAAAATTTCATTCTGTACTTTTACAAAATAATATGCCCATTCATCTCGTATAAGTGTTTAAGAAATTATTATTGATAACATCTATCAGACGTATCGATCGGAACTCCTTAAATACTCAATGGACCGCTCAACGTGGAAGATAACCATCAAACCCATAACTCGTATATGGTTGCTCCTATAAATTAAATTATCATCATAATATTTATAAATAAAGGCAACCAAACATTACATTTCACCGATTATTTACTAGGTTTATATTCCAAGACAATTAAATTCTAAACATCCATTTAATCATTAGTATTAATTACGTTCTTTAATCCCTCTTTTAAATTTATTAAATTCGTGCACAGATGAAATAGTTCACATGTTTCTGCTATGCACTCTTATTTAATATTGTAACCACATTCCTCATCCAACACAAGTTTCACTTATAAAATCTTGGAATTGATTTTCTAAGCTATCCCAATTATTTAATTTTCTAAACAACTCACCTAATATAAAAGGATGAGGTTCATAATTTTCCTCGAAAATTTTAAACTCGAGGATAGAACATCAAAAAGGGATAGAGGATTGAAAATTTCACCAAGTTTGGCTACAAAGAATAGGATACCGCACAAGGAGTACTACTGAATACAATATATTCCTAAACGTACCCCATAAGCTTGGGCATAAGCGCAACCCGACTAACAAGAATTAAGAGAATGGATAACGACAAGAGTGATATAGTAGACACAAGTGTTATCCTTCTGCGTTTTAACACATGTACTATTCCTGCTATGTTATGCATTTATTGCAAAAAAATTCGAATATTTGCTCTGATACCAAATGTAACCCTCCCCCCCACCCCGAGACCCGCTCAAATAAAGAGCATTACGAACTAATACTGTCTGATAGAGCAGGGAATAGTGCTGATTATGGTATGGTCATCCATAATTATGTATTAGACGAGTATGGAATACGTCGACTAGGTTTATGAAATTTTCTTTTCTTATTCCAAGTAAATCGACATACTCAATACTTATAATCTAGAATTACAATGGCCAAAGATCATATTCAGAACAAGTTGCAATAGCTCACAGATATAGATCTCAGAACATAATACATACAAATATAATCATAGAGTACAACTGAAACATGTGCTACATATACAAATAGTTATACAAATAAGACACTTACTTATACAGTGTGATCCAATGAATGAATACATACAAGACTAAAATACATGAATACACAACTGGGAAATGGCTTCAGGTGAGATAATCCTAGGATGACACTACTAAGCATGAGGTAAAAGATCCTAACCTACAACTCAGTTTGACCCGAGGAACACACACACGGTCAGTTTAACATGAATCAGAGAACCAGTAAAATGTAATAAGGAATAATTCTGCAAAGAAAACGTTCCTTTAAACCGTAAAGGATGAGGTTTCACAATTTACCACAAGGTTTAATCCCATGAAATGATCTAGAGTATCCTTTAAATCCATAAGACGAAATCGCAAAATCTCATAAATCACAAATTCATGGAAACCACTAAATCATGGATTCACAAAATCACGGAACTCCGATAAGAGTTTAAAACCACTAATCGAATCACCAATATTAATAATTCGGGGTGAAATCGATAATAAACACAAACCATAGAATATGGATTCATCGTACAGTGGCAAGTCAAAGCTATGTATGCACGTGTTATCATACAGGACGGCTTAAAGCCATAGCCAGTACTATAACACACAGAAGGGTATCTGAATGACCCGAAGGTGTACATAGTTCACACAGGATTTTGCATAGGATTGACCTAAAGGTCTACACAGGACTTACGCAGAATTGACCCGAGGGTCTAGTACTAGCGATCACATAGGAATGTGTTACAGACCCCCAAATAGTAACCCGAAAAGTTGTAATCATGCATCCCATACCATATATTCTCACTTAACGGTTCCACATTTTAAGTTAGCTCCACACTGGAAAACATCAAAAGCCACAGAAGATCATTGGAAAACACAGAATAACACAGACAACCTCAAAGGATCACTGAAACAACGAGAATCACTGAGATTCATCGAATCACAAAAATCATCGACTATCACAAAGAATCCCAGAGGATCATTGAAACACTGAGAATCTGTAACGAACCGCCATTTATCGATCTTGATTATCAATAAAAATACCATATCGACTAACCAAACACCAGAAATTTACCGGATCATAATAAAAAGAAGATAGAAGACAAGAAATAGAAAGAAATATTAGAATAGAAGAAGAAAAAGACAGAAGAACATAAACACATCACAGAATCTCACATCGCAGCAGAATAAAATATAATAGATAACATCTTCTGGAATACAAAATTTTCTATATAACATATGCTTTATCAGAGTACAACACTTACAACACAGCGGAAATAACAATAACTAGATAACACTAAAGCCTTCTGCTCCAAGCTCCTCCAAGGAAATCTGAAAATACCTGAACTACTTGACTTCCCGTACAAATTTGGGCACCCAAAAGTTTAGGGTAAAACAAAACAAATAAACTCTGGGTCAGTCATGGGACTAGTGTGAGTAAACTCTAACCACTTAGTTTAACTTTTAAAACTCATTTTAAAAGAAAGAATAATCGTAAGACCCATCCACACATAAAACACGGATAGTTTTTACCGTACGATAACCCAGAACATTTATATAAAATCAATACTAATCTGATATTATAATAGTGTCTAAATCAAATAAATAACAATCTAATGGAACGTTTGCATCTCACGCTCCACATATATAATATACAATCAAAAACGCGAGCACTTACTGGGTAATGAATTTCCAACTATGACAAGGTATGGAACCACCTTCCGATAATGTATCTCTAGAGAGGAATACGTTGGGTTCAACAAGAACGTCTTGTAACCCGGCCACACATGACCAACCACTAATTTTGCTTGAGTGTATCGAATGTATATAACCAATGGTTAGGATCAACAACTGTTTTCCCGAATGGGACAACATCGAATATAATAAAAAATGAAATGAATTTCGCTAGGCAGGTGATAATACACCCTAATTGGGAGCTACCCACTTAGCCATGTTGCCTTCCCAATTTTTGTCATTTCTCGGTTGTTGAGGCCTGAGGCTACGATTACTTACCATTCATTGATAGCACAACTACTTTGAATGCCACATTGTCAGATCCGTTAATCATTAATTGGCTTGCACAAATGTATTCTAGATATTATGCTAGGAGAATAAATTCTCCGCCACAATATATATATTTGTACAGTTCAACATATGCGATCATTGGAAATACTCTGTCATACATTCATCCGTACAACTTCGTTATGGACTAACGAGACCGAAGAGCAATTTCCATTAATCCATCCTAGGCAATTTCTACCTAGGATTAATAGAAAAAGCCCTTGCACTTTACTTCATCTTCGATTATCTTTATATAATCTAATTCGCAATGCTACTACCAATACGGAGTGGTTCTTGGATAACTATTCAACTACTCTCTCCGTATTGACAATGATATTGGCAAATACTTCGATAATCGTTTATTTAACTATAAAAGAAAAACAAACATCCATTCAATATCTTTACCTAGATATTTCTCCAAACTCGTTTAGCCTCTCACAATTCTTGGAAAAACATTTCCATCTATCATAACTATTTATTTTCTATATTCTAGAAAATATCACTTTTTAACGTCGGAAAACATTTCCATTTCTTATTTACATACCACTATTCTTCCCCATTTATCAGTCCCTAACTATAAACTAGTAAGACAACAATTTCCTAAGTATCAACCCCGAAGGCCGAAACCAACATCAGATCGACACTCAAGAAGCCATTCAACTCGACCAGTCTACAGTCAGTTTATAATTTCCTCAACTCCATTTCTTAACTTCTTATTAACACAATCATTTTAACCTGCAAATCGTTTGCTTTTAAATCATCGTTCACTTTAATATATATATATATATATATGTTTCTCCTTCAATCTCCGAGGATTTATATTATAAATTCCCTTTCTTCCTATAAAATCTCATGATACATTTATTCGTTTATTAAATTTCATATCTAATTGATAAGTCAATTTCTAGTTATATAACTTTTATTAAATTTTTCTATCTCCTTAAATTTCTGTAAAAAGTTCTCCAACACCTCCTTTGTACCGCTCAATAACTCAAACCTCAACTCGCCTCTCTAGGCCCTTTCCATTCAAAAAAAAAAATCAAAAAACCAAGCGGCTTGCCAATTTGGTGCATAAAAACTCGTATGGAATTTAAACATGTACCTTTTTGTTAGGTACTTGATTTATAATCTTCATACACTTCGTTCCATTCCTGTCTAACCCATATACGTCCATTCCTGATTATTCTAACTCAATCTAATCATTTTTAACTCGATTCGCTAATTTATTCTTTAATTAGCTCTTTTGCATATTCCATTATTTAATTGAACATATCACATTCATATATATATTTTTATTTACTTATAAACCAATTGAATTCCATTTTCAATTTAAGTTTCATATTCGATTTCGAATATGAATTCACTAGTTCAATTTACTTAACCAAAACCTAATTTTGTATCAAAACTCGATTAACTAATTATTCTTCAAATTAGTTAATTCAATGCAATAATTAAAAATCTGGTTTTTGTTTCAAAAATCAGTTCACTTACTCCGCTTGAGTTCATATTTATTTTATACCTCAAGTCTGGATTTTTCTAATGGAAATTCGGATTTTATTTACTTAAAATCCTTTTATTTATTTAAATAAACTATTATGGTTTTATAATGGTTATGGCGCTTTTTTATGAAAATTTGATTTTGATATAACTCAAAATCTATAAGACGAAATCCAGAATTTTCTCTTCCATTAGAAAACTATTATTCAAACGGTCCTAATGATTCTTGTTTCAAATAATTCCAACTTAAATTGAGTTCTATATACTCAATTGAAGTGCGAAACGCCAATTTAAGAACTGTCACGCCGTGGTGAGTTCGTATAAACGTTTAAACTCCGTTTATAAATAAATTTCAACTCCATTATAATATATTTATATATATCTATATATATTAAACAAAATTTTCCAATTCAACTTAATATTTCTGATTATCCTAAATTGTCAATTTTTCATTACTCGGTTATAGATTTATTTATAACTTCGATCTTCTATATTAAATTCCAATTCCCTTTATAAAGAAATTATTTATAAAATTCGATATAATCAAAACTCAATTATAAATTCGTTGACTTATCTCAGTTCCGTTTATATTCCAAATTCTATAACAACATCCGTCAAACCCTTTTTGAAATGATTTCCAATTCATTTCTAAATTCATACTTGAATTTAAACTTCTAAATTATCTAATGATAATTTATCTCACTTAATTTATAAACATTGTTTATAAATTTAACTTCCTTGTTTTATAATTTAAAACAAGTTTCCATTTCAAATCCATTTGAAACCCAATTCCTATTTTGGAATATTTTATTGATTAAAACTTATATACATATTGAATCTAGTTTTCATATTTAAAATTTAAACTTCTATTTAATATAATCCTAATATTTTTTCTAAAAATATTTATTTAAATAAATTCAATCTAATCGAATTCAAATCATAAATCCATACAGATTTATTTAATTCAATTTGCATTTTGAATATGAGAATAGATTTATCATTTCTCTTTGAAACTACTTTCGATTTCCCTTTCTGAATTCACATCTAAATTTAGACTCCCCAAAACAAATGATAATTTTTCCATTTCAGTTATAAACACCATTTATTAATTCACTTAAATTTCCTCAATATTCAATTTATAAACATCGTTTATAAATTCACTTCAATTCTCGTGTTATTTAATTTATAAACATTGTTTATAAATTCAATACTTGTTTTATATATATTCAGAACAAGTTAATATTTCTATAGCTCATTCGAAATTCAAATTCTATTTAAAAAAATAGATTTCCCCTATTAAATCTCAAAATCCCTTTTCACGACATTTTTATAAATCAACATATAAGGCTAGTGATATTCAAAAAATCAGAACACTCAATTATCAGTCATAGGTTTTCTAACATATCATATATGAAAATACATATGAAAACAAACAATAATAAATTTTGAGGAAACCAGTTGGATCCCTCCAACCTATTTTCCTGCATCCACAAACGTTACCCAACATAAATAATACCCATCCTGCTTCAAGGCAGGATATCATGGTATAGAAGGTCTTCCACTATCATATCGTGGGGCGTATAGGGTCATCCATTAATGATACTGCGGGCATCCGTTAATGGTACTGCAGGAAATATCCAACCACCAATATAATTATAATTATAATTATAATTGCCACAATCACCAAGCCTAAATAACTAATATATAATAGCCACAAAAATATTTAAATACATCCAAACAACCAACAAACAATATATAAAAAATATATTAAATAAATATTCATTTATAATAAATTATAAACGAATCTAGAGAGTGAGTTTACTCACCTGATTATTTATTCGATGATTTATAATCGTTTTCATCTAATTGTAAACGAGTGTTTAAAATTAGAAAAAAATCCCAATTAGCTCCAAATTATTCCAATGCGAAGACTACATCCATAAGAAGCCAATGGCCTTCGTTTTCGTGTAATCCTGATTGCATGTGAACAATATAATATTGCCACAAAGTTTATACACACATATATATAGACTTAAATAATTTATAAAATTAACAACTTCATTGATTAAATTTAAATCGCCCTAATTAGCTCCTTAATTCTTTTTCTAAAGTTAACCTTTTAAATTTACTGACCAACTCAGTGTTATTATCTAAAGCATTCGTGTTACAGAACATAACATAATCCTTTGTATTTAAAGGTTCTAATATATCTTGTAAGGATATAAACGGTTTTCTATAACTAATTTAACTCAAAAATCCTAATTGCATCATTAGCTAATTTACTTAAAATTACTTACCTAAATTGGAAATTTCTGACCTTGCTAAAAAAAACCATCGCGATATTCCTTCTTCTTCAATTTACACTTTGAATGCCCCAATCATTCACAGTCCTTATTTCCACCATCTACATTCCCAAATTAAATCATCTGCACCATACCCAGACACTCGGACATCGCAACATAAATAAATTCAACCTAGTTCACCATTATCCTAATTCCGATCCTCACATTCACCACCTGACATAACATCACAGACGACGTCGGTACATTCATTGAACTCCATCGTTTCCCTAAATCGAACTCCACAGTTTCCCAAATTCCGAGTCCATCGCTGTATCTCTTCCCGCAAGCATCTCAGTCTCGATGTCCAACTCAAGGAAATGTCGCGATCTCCACTTCCTTGTACAAAACCGTGCGATACTTTTTCTCTACAGAACCGCACCCAAAATTTCCAATCATCCCCCCTTCGAGACCTTAATCCAACACCCAATCCAAATCATGCCAAAACTCACTATTACATGAATCGATTTCCAGGTTCATCTTCGATTTGGAGCCATAAAAGCTAAAAACCCGAACCCTTCCCATTGATGCCAATCGTGTGCGTGCTCTTGAACCTCTCCCCATATTTGAATTCGAAATCAAATTCAAATTCTTTTTTTTAATAATGAACAGATTTCGTTTGAATTGGGCAAGAAGGCAACAACCAGTTTTTTCTTAGTTTGTTGAAGTGTTTGAATGGTTTGTAAATGATTTGAGAAAGGGGTTCGGCTAAATGATTTGAGTTAGGAATTGCCATTCTTTTCGAATGAATGAAGAAAAGGAAATCAATGTAGGCATACTCGTCCTTTTATAATGTAGGGGAGAACGAAAACTTAAGCTCAAAGTAATTTAGGTATGCGTGGTACAAATATGATGCGTATTTTCAACTAGGGTAGGTTAAGTACAAGTGTCTTTAATTCGATTTCATTTCTATTACTAATACGATGTGATATAAAGAGATTTTCATTCTTTTTAAATAAATACCGATTTGATTTCGAGCTTATCCATTAAAAATGTCTCGGGGTTCATAATGTGAAATCACGAACCCTTATTTTAACATACCGACCAACATTTCAATGTTATAATGATAATCTGAACTCAATAGAATAGATTCTGAAATTAAATTGAAACGTATATATGGAATGACCATATTAACTTAATAACTTATAATTTAAATCTGAAACAATCAAATTATCAATAATAAATTAATATTATTATCGTATATATTCCAAATAGAATTTATATTAATCATCTGAATTGGTTTGATTCATTTTGAACTTAAATTCATTTATTTATCGTTTTCGTATTACGATAATTCGATATACCCAAACTTTAATCGTATTCGACTATTTAATCAACAAACTCCATATAAAATCCATATTATCAACTCAATATTTAAAACAATATTAAATATTTAAAATAAACTAACCAAAAAATCCGGGTAGTTACAGAATCACTGAGGTTCATAGCTTCGATTAGATGGATCTGGGATTGAATACTATGGTTTAACGCCACGTCTCATACTATGGTGTATACGAAATAATTCGCTCACCAACACCTTTTCGAAGGGTGCAAATGTGTATGATTTTTTTAAAATCATACTTTTAAGAAATTAGTTTGGAAAATAAAATTTGTTGGATTGTTATAACAACATTTTTACATCAGACTTACAATGGTATATCGAAGTAAATTTATATAGGAAAACTTTTATCATACAAAGGTTATATATTCAAATATAATATCCAAATTATCGTTAAAACATCTAATTATTCATTTGAAAACATTTTGGTGGGAATTATTAAGTTAAAACCATTAAATTTCAATGTTGGTAAAAAGCGTTGCAAAAGTATTGCTAAATGACGAGTTTGATAAAAATAACCTTTTAATTATCCAAAACTATATATTTCCAACTTAAATCACATTTAAATAATTTATTATTATTTAGTATGAGTTTTCCATATTTTTAAATGTTAGCCTGCTTTGTGACCAGACTACCAAAAGCAAAGATCATGTTGACACACCTCTGGGTAAATGCGACCTTATATGGAATCTCTCGATAACATCACTCTCCGGCATTGGAAGCATCGTCAGAAGACACAAGGCAGTTTGGTCAAAATCACAACATCAGTATAAACTGGCCCGAAACCCCTATCAAACGACCTCATTTGGATCCATTCGCGTCATATACTTGTAGCCCTTTGAATTAGCTTCAGTTTGAGCTTTGGTTTGGCTCAATCGGACTTACGGTTTGAAAGTTATGCCCATTTCCGTGAACGGGTGTAAGCTGGCACATGACCGCGATCCGTGAACTGTGATCCGTGAACCGCAATCCATGAACCGTGATGTAACACCCCACCTCCGCTAATGTCACTCACAAAGGGAATGCACTAGGTTTGGTGAAGCATTATCGAGGTAAACATGCACAGAAATATTACAAGACAGAACATATATAAAACAGCGGAAGTAAAACCAACTTTCATATCATTAATAAATAAGGTCTAAAGCCTTTTACATCAGAATACATCAAAACCTGTCTTGCAATAGTAAAGAAGCATAAAACCTTTTCATAAATTATTCCCCAAAATAAAGCGGTGAAGCAGCCATAGCCAAAAGAAGACCAAGCTATACATGATGACCTTCAAGCATAAGAGGTCCGAACTAACCAACATCATTTCCTCCCTGAAACCTGGGGGGAAACGGAAGACAAAGAGGCGAAAGAAAACGGGGTCAGTCATAAAGACTGGTAAGTCCTATCTACTTCCAGTATAAAAACAGGTAAAGGTAACATGACATGCATAAACTGAAAGTAAACATAAGAATGACGACAAGATAGATAAGCTAAACCAAGATAACTGGATGAACTACTGGAGCAAGCTAAACTAAGGTATCATGATAAATCAAGGTATCAGATCGTCAGGTTTCTATCAAGTATACAATCCCAAGGTATCTATCATGTATAACATCCCACGGTATTTATCATGTATATTTGCTCTGCACCCCTCGTACTAGTATCCCAACCCCGTCATGTGTTAACTATGAATGTCCCTTGCCCAATGTCATGTAATGGTCCATGCCAACCTAATATATAGCATATGTAGGTTTTCCCAACTCGTATGTTTCTTTCCATGTATAAGTTCAGTCCTTTGCCGTAGGCCGTACGGGCTTTCCCGTGTAAATCTATACCACCTCGACGTAGTACCATTTTATCCTTGAAGTTATTTTGGACTGCCACCCTTGATCTAGTTATGTTTCCTTACCATGAACTATCGCGCGTTCACTTAGGATTTATGCCACCTAGGACCACTAGGGATTATGCTACCTAATGAACGTTTCTGTGTCCCGGTTTGGGTTCAAGCCACCTAGGGCCACTAGGGATTATGCCACCCGTCAACCGCGCCCATTATCCCGCGTATGTATCGTGAATCGTTTTCCATGTCTAGACGCACATGTTCCTCAATGTGCCATCCGAGTTCCGTGCCAGGGCAAATCAAGAGATACGGAACTCAGTCGGGAGCTTTAAGTCGTCTGCTGATGTAGATATCAAGGTCTGTTTTTGTATTCGTGGCTATGGTCCCACGTGACCCCTCCCTCAACTACTGAAAGGCAATCCAAGAAAAATCATGTATGAGAACCACATCTCGACCCCACTATATCCCCACTTTCCTATGGGCCAACCTCACCCATGACTCGATAGCAAGAACATGGTCTGTTGGGAGTTCTCTGCCTTTCCGTACGTACACGATTGACTAAAGATGGTAGGTAGTCGACGACGTGCTATCCAGGGCAAAAATCAAGTATCGTCGACTCCACGCTAATCCATCCCAGTCTTTAGGTCGCTCGCATAGCAACCAAGGCATACTCTTGGCTCTTCTATCGCAGACCTTAACCTCTGTGAGGCCGGGTTTCATGGACCACCTACCACCTCACAGAGGGATACCAAGGGTACCCTCACGTCCCCCGAAGCTACCGCTTCGTCACCCAGTTCGTTGGAGCATTTATCCAAGTCGGATAATTTGCTCCTCCTCGTGTGTTTAAGCGATGACCTACCATATCGGGTTACTCATCCATTCATGAACTAGCCCCATGTCCTTGGCTAAGAATTATTACTTAGTTATACTTAACTAAGGTTTACCACTTAGCTTCTTTTCCCCGTTACCCTTGATTAACCACGATTTTCTACCTAGTTCCTCTAACTAGGGTTTTGTCTATTGGGTTAAGTGTTGTTATTCAGGTTCATGACTTAGCCCGCCTACGAATCATGTCAAGATTGGCTAAGTATTTAAGTTCAAGGCTTAGCCCTACAAGATGGTTAAGTATACCAAGAAGCGCATGACTTAACCCTATCAAGTCAAATTGGTTAAGTATTGGTTTGTCTTAACCCTATCAGATTATCATGTTAGATTGATTAAGCATAGATTATCTTAATCGCATCAGATCATCGAGTCGGATTGGTTAAGTATGGGTTAGCTTAACCTCATCCACTAATCGTACTACAAGGGTTAAGTATATTCAAAAGGTCTTGTGACTTAACCCTATCAAGTCCGCATGTTAGATTGGTTAAGTATAGGTTACTTAACCTCATCAAATCATCATGTATAATTGGTTAATTATAAGTTACTTAACCCCATCATGTTAAGTTGGTTAAGTATTGGTTGCTTAACCTCATTGAATTACCAAGTTTAGATTGGTTAAGTGTTTAACTTAACCCCACCGAGTTACCGTGTTTAGATTAGTTAAGTATAGGTTACTTAACCCCATCTAATTACCGTGTTTAGATTAGTTAAGTCTAAATTACTTAACCCCATTTGATTACCAAGTCGGATTATTTAAGTGTAAATTACTTGACCCCATCTAATTACCAAGTTGGATTAGCTAAGCGTAAATTACTTAACCCCATCCCCTAATTGTCTTGTATGGTTAAGTGTCATTAAGAAATCAAGCCCGGTCCCACTTAACCTACCCATTCGTGTCATATCGGTTAAGTGTCATTAGTCAAATTTAAATAACCTTATCATGTGGCATTAATTTAATTAATGCACTCTCAACCTCTCACATTAGACCTTGTTGTGGTTACTAGTTAAGCCGGGCGGGTCCGGGTAGTTTTACACCACAACCTAGTCTAACCTCGGGTCTTAAGCGCGACATGACCAACTTCCCACATTGGATCCTATTGTTTGTAGCCACTAGTTAAGCCGAGCGGGTCCGGGTAGATTTATGCTACAAACTCAACCCAACCTCGAGTTGACCACTTTCATGTTTGGTCTAGTGTCATATTACACTTACAACCCACACGTGTCTAGTTTCAAGTCCCATGTTTACCCCACATGTCATGCCCACATTTAGGTGTATCATAAGTGCCATATTTCCATGAAACCCCATGTCAAATTATCATGTCATAATCACGCACATCTAACCTACCCCAAAGCGTGTTTCCAACCCAAGTAAAAGCGAGTCAACATAGTAAGGGTACTATGCTACATATTGGCCTCACAACATGCACGATGTCAAAAAGGGATTAGCCACAAACATGCATGGTATCATAAGGGGTTTGGCCTCAAAATATGCATAGCATCATAAGAGAATTTGGCCAATAGTATGCATAGTATCATAAGGGAATTTGGCCATAAACGTGCATAGTATCATAAGGGAATTTGGCCACAAACATGCATAGCATCATAAGAGATTTTGACCACAAGCATGCATGATAACATAAGGGGTTTGGGTTCATTTACATGCATAAGCCCCAAAGTCAAGTCTTTGCCAATGTTTCACAAGTCAAATGGTTCCCAAAGGTTCATGCTAGAATTCCATAGATAAAGATTCAAACTTGCAAGATAAACTAGGTTAATCATAACATGAATAGCATGATTTAGTCACTAAGCATAGCCAAAAGTCATAGGTTCAAGAA
The DNA here is from genome assembly GCA_030737875.1 of Allium sativum. Taxonomy (NCBI): domain Eukaryota; kingdom Viridiplantae; phylum Streptophyta; class Magnoliopsida; order Asparagales; family Amaryllidaceae; genus Allium; species Allium sativum. The sequence continues at coordinate 261,596,614 of CM060927.1, read as the reverse complement.
AAAGAGGCATGACAAGGTTCATATAGGCTAGCATACTTAGTTTAATCTCGTTTTATTCCATGCCATCATTAAAACTACCGTTTAGATCTAGAAGTAGCTAGAACTTACATAGCATGGCAAGAGGGCTAGGAACATGAATCGTCTTGACGAAGAAAGGTGGCTCCTTTGTTGAGGAATCGTCATGAAATTTGCGTAGCAACGTTGATCTACCCTCGATTTGATGTAGGAAGCTTGCACCTTTTGATTTGAATCTAGTTTGAATGCATAGTCTCTTGGAGTTGGAGATGGAAGCCATGATCACTTGACATTTGGGCAGCACTTCGTGGCATGAGTGAATTATGAGGGGTTAGGCTAGGTCTAGGGGTGTTTTTATAGAGATTAGGATAGTTTTAGGCCGTTAGATTAACCCTAGGATAGATCTGAGCCCTCCAAAATCGTCACAAGCCTCCAAAACCGAGCCAAAACCAGAAGCAGGTGCTCCAGGTCGCTGGTTCGACCAGGAGGGGGGGTCGACCCAGGGGTCGACACCCATGTCGACATGGGTGTCGACACCCTGTGTGTCTGGCGGGAATTTTCCCGCCTTCTCTTTTTGGGCTGAATTCAAATCTGTTTTCGGATTTGAATTTTCGTGAAACTTCGCGAGGCCATATCTCGGTCATACGGACTCCGATTTACGAAATTTCGGACTCTATTTCGCGTATTTTTCCGAGACGAACGCAATGGCGCAACCCGTTTATCCTGATTCAGATTTTACAATTTAATTCTGTCTTGACTCTTGTCTTAACACGTTGTTAAAATTCGGGTTGTTACACGTGATCCGTGATCCGTGAACCGCGATCCGTGAACCGCGATCAGTGAGCCGCGATCTGTGAGCCGCGATCCGTGAACCGCGATCCGTGATCCAACCCATGACCGCGATTCGACCTTCGGATCTGCTCTCACGCAGCTTATTTTGACTTATTCTTAAGGCTACTGGCTCTCCTATTTTTCTGGATCGTCTGCCACGTACCCCATCACGAACCGGTCCTCCTAGGGGCTCTCCTACAGCTATAAATACACCATTTGAGGGTATTTTGAAGGACTTTGGGCATCTCAACATCCATGGCTGCCATGGCTAACACTTCTCCATGAATAACTATCATCTTCCTCAATAAAAATCAATGAATTCAGGGAGAATATTCATTGTAATTGCATTCTATGAGTGAAATGAGAAAATATGAATTGGACGTAGGCTCATTAACGCCGAACCACTATAAAAATCCTATTGTCTTGCTTTTTCTCTTATTTTTCAGTTATTCCTTCATATCCTATGCTTGAAATACGACGATTTGGGTGTTAGAGCCAAATTTTGATCTAACATTTTGGTGCTTTCACTGAGAATGGACTGATTCTCAATCATAGATCTTCTCGTCTACTAATGGATGTCATGGTTCGTTGAGGGGAGATCCGTATCTAGCTTGAACGATTCATTGAATACTTAGATCTGCATAGCCTTTATCGGGTTCGAAGTCCAGAAAAGCTTCTCGTTATGGTTGAGTCCCATCTTTTGCCACACTGGATTGGGATAGATCTTTGAATTCTATTCCACAAAAAAAACATTGCATTAAATTTGCAAAGGAGAACACGTGGATAGTACTTGGAAAATAGTATGGAGTTTGTACAAAACTTTGGCACAATATTTTGTGGATGGCTCGTGGAAATGCATGGATGGCTCGTGAACTTTGTACAAACACGTATGAGATGCAGCTCCCAAAGGGATACACCTGTCCCAACCATTTCGCCACAAGCATTCTTTATCCACACCTGCTGCATCCCACAATAGAGAGGCCACCTGCGATATATTTCTATGATACAAAACGTAACAATTCAGTAGGGGTCGCCACCCCTATCCACGAACCAGTCTCAAGGAGATAACGATCCGCATAACAGTCACTAGCTGAATAGGTATACACGAACCACGATCCATGACTCGGAGAGGTACCAGTGATCCGAGCTGAAACGCGATCCATGGAGGTGTCAAAACCGCGACCCGGAGTGGTGTACTCGACCCGCTACAAAGAAATGCTATGGCGAGCAGATTAACTAGCTCATGCCTTCTCACTCGTGACCACTTCAATGAAACGAAATGCCAACATATATATATATATTTATATATATGCCAAAATTTTTGAAAAAGTGCGTAAAGATAATGAAGGAACTGGGTCATATCCTGGAAGCAGTATTCTGACGCTGACATAGAATGCATCACGAGCGGGATCAGTTTACATGAACAATGGAATATGACGAGTCAGCATGAAGCGTGAGTCACATTTGCATGCTTATCGCTGATCAAAATCATAAGTTTTAGGAACACCACTAAACCACTCGTCATCAATAGTATGTGCATGGACGCTTCACTAAGCCATAGGTTCTAAACTGAAAATGATGGCTACCTGAGGTCATGGTCTAGACATATTTTATTGTGCCCGCTGAATATCCTGATGCGGTGGAATGCAAGCCATTATCGAATTGGGATGTGAAAATAAGAGGATGGATCGCTTGTTTTTAGATGGACCGGAAAGCATAGTTAATGAGTAGAACGAAAGATAAAATTGCCTCACGGATCACCATCTTATAAAATCACACTGCTGGAATGTGATATAATAAGGCACCATTTACAGTGCAAATATATGGTGCTACGTGGACACACATGAATTAGTGAAGTTCAAAGTAAAGTCTAGGACACGGTTTCCTTATATGATCGTGGGTTGGCTGTTGCTACTACATGCATACGTGGCAATCTAAGATAGATCGTGGTAGTCGAAACGGAGATCACTAGCTCATTTGCCGGGTCGAGAAGACTGGATCGTGGTCACGGTTCAGGAAACACCCACATGTGCATAATTTCAAAGAGGACGACCCCACTCGTGAGCTTGGGCTCGTTTCATAAAGCATGAAGTGCGCAGATCGTGGAGATAGCAACCAAATTATAACAGTTCATGCCTTTAACATGCTGTCCACATATGCACTGTTGCTGAATAATATTAACCTAACTCGTGAAACCATATAAACTAACGGTTCGTGAAACCCAGCTCCAGTATATGCAAACGGGTCGTGGAGATATCAGAACGTGTATAGCATGGGCACGAGCCATACGGCAATATATGAATTGTGTCCAAAGCTACATGAAATTGCAGATCGTCATCAGCATGGACGCATGTCACGATTCCTTGTCTAAAAGACCTTCAGCTGGCGTGAAATACGTATATTTGCTCGTCACGAGCCAAAGAGACATCGCGAACCATGGTCCGAACCAGAGAATAATAGCGAACCGCATCGTAGAAAATCAACAGCGAACAAGGATTTTGTTCCGACCCGAAAAAGTGACAGTTTTTGGAAAAAATACAATTTTCAGATCATTTTAGAAAAGGCTCCATCTTCCAAAATCAAAAAAATCGTGCGGTGCCCACATTTTCGACCTAATCGGCTAGGTCGATCGCCGCCGGGACTGCAGGGCCCCGAACCCCCGCTGGCGCTGCGCCCGGACCCACTGACGGCCCCGCCTTCGGCTCGAAGCATGGCTCGCCTTCGGCTCGGAGTACATTTTGACCCACAAATATCACAAATGCTTACCAACCAAGATTCAGTAGATGCTCTGAGGATATCGACAACAAATTGGCAATGGTGGGAATTCATCCTAGAGCCATAACACCCGTTTACTGATGTTAATCAATGTGAGGAGCTATTCAAAAGATTCTGCATGCTGGCTATGACGGTATACGAGATAATGTTTATCTCTCGGCAACCTCCTCTTCCAAGAGCTCCGATGGTGTACAGATTTCACCAATGCAACTGATGATGTTCCTTAATGAGCACTACTCCAAAGACAATTCATGTGATCTTAGTGATCTTGACCTTCAATGAAGGGACATCAGAAAGCAACTGAAGATGCAAGCATTACGAAGTTATACCTCGCGTGAATAACATGGTTTGGGCAACCAAGTTACTGGAGGAACTTGCCATTTGGTCGAATGAAATATGTTACGCAGTAGAAGTGGCGTGGAATCCAACGACGCTTTTACTCCCGATGAGATGGATTATGAAGGAAGCTTGATCTTAGCAAGCAAGGAAGATGTCGCAGGAAGAATTGCCCATTGATTTACCCGAAGATACATGTCCCAGAGAGGATGAAAATTCGGGATGCAAGAAAGCGACATCTAGCGAATCAACTACCTAAAGATGGAAAAGCTCGCTTACAGCTTGTTGATTACTTCGAGGAAACTCCGCCACTATTTCCAAGTTCGTTTGATTGTGATACACGTTGTTCACTGGTGAGGCATTTGGAAAATTGCTCGAACGGAACATAAAGACGATCCAGTTTGGTCTCAATTTTTTCCTGAAGCACTTGCGGCGCCAAACATTAGCCGAAGCCATCGCTGAGTTTACTTTTCCCTAAGAGTATTTGTTGGATGAAGAAGATGACCCCTCAAAATTAAAGATGAAATCGAGCACATGGAAACTGTGTACAGATGATGAAAGAAATGATCGACGGTCCAATGTTGGAGTTTCGCATTGATAACTCCTGAAGGATGGTCAATTGGCTACGCCTTACGATTGGAATTTTTCGCTATTAACAACAAGTCTGAATATGAGGCTCTGATCGCCGAGTTGAAACTCGCTAAGGAGTTGGGAGTAGCGGTGTTGAACATCTTTTGTGACTCCCAGATCATTGTTTTCCAGATTCGAGGGGAATTCCAGATGAAGGGACCACGACTGGCAGCTTACCTAGAATGGGCAGAAGAGTTATTGGATGGATTGGAACGTTACAACATACCTCATATTCCATACACATAAGATCTAAAGGCGAATCATCTGGTCGAATAAGAAAGTTCCGATAATCCAGAAAAGATGGAGACGATCCCCATCGAGACACTACAAAATCCAACCATTGATCAGATGAAAGTTAATCTAGCGTTAGAGACCAGACCCGGACGAGAGTCGGGGACAACCCCATGATCATTATGCATCCAACAATAATAGGCGAAAGGCGTTCCATCGTCCATTATGCATCAAGAATTCATCGCCCTGAATGATTTGTTGAAATTACTAGTCGGCTTCCAGCTAAATGGGAGATGTACATGAATGAAACTTCTGATGAACGACATTTTGAAGCTAGAAAGTGAAGATTCACACTTCCGCTCCTTTCATCAATTATATGTCAAGCAAACTCATGCCCCAGACGCCGGGGGCAATTGGAGATTTGAGCATGAATTACTCGATATTACATCATCTGATTCAAAGCTGATATGTCAGGAGTTCGAACGGCCGATTGCCTTAGTCTTGCCTGAAGGTTAGCAAGTCGAAGGTTTAGAACGCTTATGCCTAAAAGATGATTGGTTGTTTTCCTACCAATCCTTATCCCCGATATGGAATCGATGGCATATCGGCGAATTTATGAGATACGGCAACCTCCCCAGCAATCATATCCTTTGTCCTAGCATGGAAAAGTGCAAAAGTTCCTATAATCCTGAGTCTTTTGTTCTTCCATCAATTGTTGTCCTAACATCAATGTAATGATGTGCTATCACTAATAGTACAAACAAGAATTCCTGACACTCTATCCTTACCCTCAGTATGGGGGCAAAAAGGCGATTCTAAGGAGATGCAACCTCATCACTCGCTTATAGTACCTACCTAACCGCCTTTAACATCTTAATACCCCGATCAAGGTCTATTCGTTCTCGAGACTGCCGCCCCACGATGGTTTTGAAAGATGTCCTTCATCACCTGAAAGGTCGTAGCGGCCATCCCCTGGCAGAGACATGACAATACAAAATGGACTTGCAAAGAACCTGCAATGCCATTTTTGCTCCAAATGATATTCGTTCCTTTAACAGGTACCCCGGATTTGATACCGATCAGATTTCTAACACCCACATATGGAATTATGGAACAGAACCATAACGAGCTCGATTGAACTGCTCATCTATAGAGCCACGCCCTCCATCTAAAGAAAGTCGTATAGCTCAAGGTGGATCCGGAAAGACCATCCAATCCTTGGCTCATACGTGGTAGACCAAAAAACAATCGTACATAAATCATTGAATCGCAAAGTCGTAGTCCGACTCCAGATGAACGCGGTGTGACCGCCTACATGGCTCGATCCTATGCTTGACGCCACCAGATTACATAAATTCAAATAAAGGAGGCAACACTGCCCCTTGATATACTCACTTTTCAATCATGCAATTTACTTTCACATGCTTTCCGAGTTATTGACATAGCAAACTCGTGCGATATGAATAACGCAGGTACCCGAAGTTTGGTGCCAACCAATCCTCCCAAAGACTGTTCGGAGGAACGCAAAGCCTTGGAAAACGTTTCCCAACTGTTTGTCTGAACGATTTTAATCCTCAGAGCTTGGATTAAAATATAAACCTGGGATGAGCATGATGGGAGCACATGATTGAAGACCGCTCGATCCGTGACTCTAACTCTCAAGATCCGAGAGAGAGTATAAAGGACGCGAAGATGACGTCCACAAGGCGTGAAGGTACACCATGATAGGAACCGCCTCGACAACACTCTAACCTCGGCGAAAGCTAGGAGAGTATAAAAGCGTCTCCGATTGAGCGCTGAGAAAGAGCTCCTACCCCGCTGAAGGGTCGGGGAGCGACGGAACTGCTGAGCTCGAACTCTAACCTCGGCGACTGCCAGGAGAGTATAAAAGCGTCCCTGATTGTGCGCTGAGAAAGAACTCTTACCCCGCTGAAGGATCGGGGAGCGACAGAACAGCTGAGTTCGAACTCTAACCTTGGCGACCGCCAGAAGAGTATAAAAGCGTCTATGATTAAGCGCTGAGAAAGGTGCTGGAGACTCAGTACCCCCCATAATTTCTACTCCGTTGAAGGATCGTTGAGCATATCATGAAACAAGCTAGAACTCCTACCCCGCTGAAGGATTGGGGAGCAGATTGAAAGCTGAGTTCGAACTCCAGAGAGAGTATAAAGGCGCTAGAGACTTAGCGCCACAAGGGCTCCTACCCCGCCAGAGTATCTGGGGACTGACTGAACTCCGAGCCCGGATCCTCCATGTCCGGACATGGGGGAAAAACAGTTAAGATCCTAATCAATCCTCAACAAAGTCCTGGCCAGGCACTAAGTTAATGATTGATTGGGAGCATACCTATACACACATACTACTTTAGTGCATTTTCATTTATAATTGCATTGACTACTTATAATGCTTCATGACTTATTTGCCCATTCGCAGGTACAAGACAATGCGAAAGGAACAAAATTTTTATTACTAAACGCAGGTTTACAAAAGATAACTAGTCAAGAACGTGAGGGCCTCACTCGCAATGATGGAAACATGCTAATGGAAAACGAACATAGGGTCGCGTCTAGAAGGATGATGCAGGCTCCTTGAAGACCAGAAAGCAGATGCAAAGAGAACGTCCATCTACTGATCCCAACTTACTTCCAGAATGGGAAGCTCAGATAAGGCTGGATATATCCCACGTAATAATTGAACATGATGCAACCATTTCGTCCCCGACCTTTCCCTTGATGCAAAGAGCAAACGGGAGCACTCGAGGCGACTACAATCTGACCCTTCACAGCTTGATTTCTGTCCTCGGAGCTTGGATGGGAGACTAGGGCTTAGCATGGTCTGAATACCAACAATTCATTTTTGCACTCAACTCCGGCTCTTGATGCGAGAAGTGAACATGAATCCAGAGAAGACACGAATTCGAAGTGTACTGCTCAACAAAACCCCCTGTGGATAGGGGGCACATGATACGAGCCTTGAGCAACATAGTTCAATTACTCGATGCCTCTGTTCCCAGCCGAATGACAAAAGCCTGATTGACGGCTAATGCTCGTGTAGAATCAAGAAGCCCGAGGCCGACCTTCACCTATTTCAGGAATGAACTGGAAGGCCGAGCAACAATCATCAATTCGCTGGAAATGATAAAATTGAAGTTCAGGTAGTGACGAACTTGGCACAGTCAGATATCAACCATCAGCTTGGGTTGAACACAAACCAATCAGCAGGCGCGCAGCATGCGGTTTCGATTCCCTACGTCATGGATGGAAACACGGGCAATGGAACAGCTACCTGCAACATCCTAGATGAGAATGCAAGAATTGTGACAAACTCAGATCATGCACGACCAGTTTTAACTCCAAATCGAATGAATACTCGAGCGACATTTCATACTCAGCTCCAAGAAAGAACGCAACAATTCGAAAAACAGGAACCCGGTCAGGTCGAATGACTCGAACCATGACCCGGGGGCAATATCGACGTGGAAACAAGAAATCAGCAAAGACCCTCTTTGTAATCTCAGATTCGATGCTGGGGGCACCAGCCAGGATCTTGATAATGTGCATCAATTCTTTGATGGCAACCTGCTCGCTAGTTTGATTCGGCGCCTCTCGAGAGGCGGCACTTCTCGAGATGATATGGATAACAACAATTACAGCCCTCACACGTGGGACGTCAGGATCCCCTGTTATTCCCCCGGACTTTAAATTTTCTCTATAATAAGACTTGCTCAGAGATTTTGATGAATTCAACCCTGAAGTGGATAGACTTTCATGACAAAAAGGTGTTAGCGTCGAGACGAATGACCTAGATGCCTTCCTGACTAAAGAATGGAGTACCTTCTAATTCCTGAAACGATAAGGACAAAGGAAAAGCCCTGGAAAACAATGACAAGAATGTGCAATTCCAAAGAGAATCTACACCACTTATCGAGCCCATGATCTTGTTTGTCAAGCACAACTGAACCGAGCATGAGAAAGAGACTCAATAAGACTATGATAACCATTTCGGACTATGCTGAAGCATAAACGGTGGGGCCCAACTAACTTCATAACGACATTTATTCACTCGCATTCAACAACCTTGCTTGACTCCGCAACCGATCTGATGAGAGTAACCGAAGTCGCTGATGCCCGATGAGGCAATCCTCACTATCTGACTAAAGAGAAGAGATGATATCAAAGCAAATGTGGTTCAACCATTCGCATATACAATTTCGATTTTTCCTAAATTGAGAAACAGTATAGAATGATCTGGGTCGACTAAGATTGCTGAACCTGCAACTCTTACCAGATGCAACGACAGGAAGTATAAAATCTTCAAGATTAAATGCCTTATTGACTCAACTCGACCCCCATTGATACTGGGGGCATAAGTACTGACCTCGCTTGTCCTCCAATGGCACTGAGAGCACAAGTGTTGGTTCATAGACTAACTTTAAAGACAATCCTGGCATGAAATGGGATTCAAAACATGTACGTCATGCCTCCGGAGTACAAACTTACTCATCTTTGTCGACCAAGCGAGCTAGCTTGTGGATCGAATGTGAACTTAAAGACTCAAACTACACCGAATGGAAGGTGTGACAAACCTTTCTACTACCTTGCGATGGTGACGATCCTATAGGCACTGGTCCACATAATTTTAACATCATCCCTTACTGGCTACTTCATATGTGAATATTGGATTAAGAAATGATCCGTAACAATTGTGGATTCTCTCGACTACGATCCAGAGTGATCATGGCTTTTGGATTCCTTACTGTTACGATTCAACGCGATTTTAAGATCCTGAATCAATATCAAGGTATCAAGCTAGTCTAAACTTGAGTACAAATGACAAATTCGTATGATGATTCTAGCATGCTCCATCCCAATGGTCCAGATGTTAGCTCAGAGCCCGAAGATTCTTGAAACACTCCATGATTCGGGTGTCTATTTCATACATTGACTCATATATAAAAGAAAGTCCGATCCTACCATGCGCATGACTTGTGTGGAATGATGACGTTGTTTGGCAACGATCTGTGCGTGTAGAATCACGCTCGGGAGCCAACGGTTTAGCATGACATTTGGACTTGGCCTGACTAGCTCCAATGGAAGCAATGCAACAATTGGATAAAGCCTTCTCAAGGACAAATGACATTCGATAAAGATTTAGCTCAACATATTCAAAGCACATCTCATCTTCAATAAGATGTACCTTGGGGGGCAAAATGTTAGCCTGCTTTGTGACCAGGCTACCCAAAGCAAAGATCATGTTGACACACCTCTGGGTAAATGCGACCTTATATGGAATCTCTCGATAACATTACTCTCCGGCATTGGAAGCATCGTCAGAAGACACAAGGCAGTTTGGTCAAAATCACAACATCAGTATAAACTGGCCCGAAACCCCTATCAAACGACCTCATTTGGATCCATTCGCATCATATACTTGTAGCCCTTTGAATTAGCTTCAGTTTGAGCTTTGGTTTGGCTCAATCGGACTTACGGTTTGAAAGTTATGCCTATTTCCGTGAACGGGTGTAAGCTGGCACATGACCGCGATCCGTGAACCGCGATCCGTGAACCGCGATCCGCGATCCGACCCATGACCGCGATCCGACCTTCGGACCTGCTCTCACGCAGTTTGTTTTGACCTATTCTCAAGGCTACTGGCTCTCCTATTTTTCTGGATCGCCTGCCACGTACCCCATCATGAACCGGTCCTCCTAGGGGCTCTCCTACAGCTATAAATACACCATTTGAGGGTATTTTGAAGGACTTTTTTTTGGACTTTGGGCATCTCAACATCCATGGCTGCCATGGCTAACACTTCTCCATGAATAACTATCATCTTCCTCAATAAAAATCAATGAATTCAGGGAGAATATTCATTGTAATTGCATTCTATGAGTGAAATGAGAAAATATGAAGTGGACGTAGGCTCGTTAACGCCGAACCACTATAAAAATCATGTTGTCTTGCTTTTTCTCTTATTTTTCAGTTATTCCTTCATATCCTATGCTTGAAATACGACGATTTGGGTGTTAGAGCCAAATTTTGATCTAACATTAAATAATTTAAAATAGTCGTTTCCCGTTATGGTCAATGAACTGCACTACTGCGATTTTTATTGAAAGTTGATTTTGTCATGTCTTGTAAACTACACATTAAATTTTGAAAATTCCATTTTAATTTGAAAACTACTGATATTAAAAAGTAAATATTTTTTGTTTTAGGTAAATACGACTTAAATTGAATCTGTTATAATTGTTTGAAGTTTATGGTCGAAATTCTTGAACTACCGAAGCGTGACTAGTCCTATTCGGACCGTATTGTAAATTTAAAATAAAATTCATCTGAATTACTTCTAATATGATTTTAAATTTTATAAAACATATATAAACTCAGTTTATAAACAATTATTTTACTTCAGATTCAATTACAGATCAAAATTGAATTATATTAATATAATATTAATAAAATAATATTATTTTTCAGAAACTCATCCTTTGAACCCCAAACTTTGAAGAAACCAAATTAAATATTATATAAGATAATCGAACAATCAATTTGAGTTTAAGCTATCGTTTATATACCTAACTCAAATTTAATTTCAGAATTTTCCATTCAAAATCAATTTCAAACTTGAACCAACCATTTATAATCAAAATCTCATTCAAATTGATTTCCACCTTTTCAAAAGTTGTTTATAATCACTTTAACTTCATTTTAAAATGATTTCAATAAAAATTTCAAAACTTTATTTTGAACCGTATTTCACTTTAAATATAAAATCCGTTAATATTTCCAATTAAGGAAGAGAATAAACTAATCACCTACATAATTCCATAATTCAAGGTGTGATAGGTGGGTGATGATATACAAGCAGTAATTACAATCACATGAATATTATCAACTATGGTGCAAGCTTTACGGTGATTAATGCTTATCAGTGTATACGAGTAACTAACTATACAACCATTCATCCAACATTAAGCATACACACACACACACACACATATATATATATATAAATATATATATATATATATATATATTACAGTCAAAATAATTATATATAAAATAAAGGTGCAGAGTTTCTCACCTGCATTTCCACTCTTTCTAACTTTATTGTAGGACAACCTATCTAACTTTGAACGCTCCCAATTGACAGTATTTCTTCATTGACTTTCGATGATAATAATAATGAAGGTTTTATATATATTAATGGAAGGAGGGGTAGAGGGGGTAGGTGGTGCAGGAAGGACGGTACAGATGTGGGTGAGGAGATGCTTGGCGTGTGTTGGCACTCGAGTGGAGGGTGATGGCTCACAACGGGTTTGGTGGTAGAGTTGACCGAGGCTTGGGAGGTGGTGGTGGCAGCCGTGGGAGGCGGTGGAGGGTCGGCAGAGGGTTAGTCCGAGGGTGAGGAGGGGTTGGCTGAAGGTGGAGGGGATAGAGGGTGATGGTTAGAGCTAAGGGAGGTCGTGGGGGAGGATTAGGCTGGAAGGAGAGGGAAGAAAGATGGGAGAAGGAGAAGGAGAGATAAGGAGAAGGAGGAGAGTAGGAAGTGTAATGATGAAAATGGGAAGGGAAGGGTGCATTATATAGGTGAACATTGAATTATTGATCAACACAACTAATTATATATAATGAGTTGAAAGTATTTTCTTTATTGAAAACTGGGAAGATCTTTGTACATAATTTTAATTGAGAATAGCTTTGGTCTTATGATTAGCTCATCTATGTGACATTTATCCATAAATCATTTCCATTTCAAATTAATTTTATCATTGTAATTAACCATGTATTCATACCATTGTGGAAGGGTTATGCATTCGACTTTGATAACTGCAAAATAATTATATGCAATATTTAGTTGAGATATAAGTTGAGTATGGTTTGATTACATGTAAAAAATTATGAATGTCACATAGTAGTATTATAAAATATAAATTCGTTTTCGATTGGTTATTCAAAATGAAATTATATTATATTATATTTATTATATAATGTAAGATAAATGAATCAGAAATTAAAGGAGTAATTATTATTAATGTGTTTGTGTTATGTGGTTTAAATGTCTTTATGTATCTAAATAAAGAAGAAATAATTTTGTCATTTCCCCCACATATAAGTATATTGTATATTGATATTTTGCTTTTTTAAGATTTACTACATGTATTAATGAATATTAGTTAATCGTATTTATTTAAATAGTTTAAATTTATAATTACACAGTTAGTTAAATATATAGACTTGAATGTAAAATATTAGACAATAATCGAGAGGGATTTTGATGTAACGATAACAAAGTTAATATTTAAGGACTTGAAGTTTTCATAATTTTACGCTGCAATGTATGATAAATTCATTTAGGCACAAGGAAAAGTCAACAAAAAAATCAGCAATAAGGGCAAGAGGCTAAAATTTTAGCCTCAAGGACAATTTTTAGTGGAAAGGGATGAATTCAGGGGCCCACTATAATTTCATACTTTACATTAAACTTTGTTCTTATGGCTAATTTGTTTTTCCTCTTGTTCTTTTAGCTATTTTTTTTTGTTCATTTTGTCCTTCACACTATTTTCCTGCTATATAGTATTATACATATTGAAACTTTCATCTTTTATGTTTATTAACAAATATTAGTTGATTAGGTTTAACAATTTTCTTAATTCTAGGTAATGTAATTGATATAAATTCGTGGACTTAGTGTGATGTTTGATAGAGTCGTGACGGATTTTTAAATATGCAGGTTTTTTTAAAGTAGGTATTTGAACACAAAATATGTGAAAGATTTAGTTGAATAAGTGTAAAATAGTAAATCATAAGATTTTTAAAATAAAATATTTAGCTTTTGATAGGATTAAGGATAACAGAGACAACTCGTAGAATCGATGAGACGACTTGAAATTTTCCTGTTTTACTATTATTTTATAGATAAATATATCTATATGTGTATGCGCACATGTGTGTGTATTGTATATGATGAACGCTCTATGACACCCATGTTTTGTAGCACTTCCATCATATTGTGAGGTACACGATTTCAAAGTTAGTAAAATTTTGTAGATGTTCAATCTATAGATAGAGAATCATCTACGTAAAATTTAAGCTCATTTCACTATTTTATAGCATTTTCAAAATCTTAATTTAATTACTCATCATTCAAATATTTATATGAATCGTTAGTTCACACAATAAATATATTACGTTAGAAATATCGAAATGAGCCCAAATTTTTCATAGATGATCCTCTATATGTGGATGAAACATCTACAAACTTTTGCCGGATTTGAAATTTTATATCTTACGATATGATAGAGGTGCTAAATAAGGTGTTGTAAACAGAAGTGTCATAGTGCGCTTCTGACATGTATAACATTCTTGCATCTAAACATTGCAGCACCCCTGTATATCATTTGATTTCGACTATAAAATCTATCCCCTCTAATTTTCTCTCTCTTCAAAATATTATTTAAATGAAAACTTGTAGCTGATATGGAGGTGCTTTTGGGGAGCTGCAAAACATGGATGCTATTTAAACACAATTTGGGAAATACAGGATTCGATTATTGGATTGTTTTGTCTTTATACGAAAGATGAAAATCAAAGAGCAATCTAATGATGTAGATTCATCATAATATCAATCATGTCTATATTTTGCGTATAATTAGACTTGTCCATGTCTGCATGCACAAACACAGATATGATTGCATGTAGACATAAATATACCATGAGTTATGATAGCAATAATATTTTTATTCTCTTAGTTTGATTACTTTTGATGAACAAGCTTTGAATAGAAAAAATTAAATTATCATGAAGGATAATCAGCTGTAGGATAAGACTATCTTGCTTTTTAGTCTGAAATACGCGGTTATTGTTTTAACACGTGGATACATACATATATATATATATATATTAATTTCGGCTGAAAGAAAATATTTACAAAAATGTAAATCGCACGTTTTCTTCTTCAATCTCGATCTTAAACCATATCGATAAAAAAATAAAAATAAAAAATAGAACGATCTCAAATTTTAAGTCTTGCGTCTTCAATCTCAAATCGTGTGTTTTCTGTCAAATGAAGATCAAGTTCATCGCAAATTATATCGATCTCAAATCATGCATCTTCTGTCAAATCGATCGAATTTTCTGTTCTCGTTGTACGTGTTTATTGTGTCTTTTATATTATAGTGATATATGAAACTAGCATTTCTATGCATACCATGTATTTTAATCTGTTATTGTTTTATTATCTTGTACCTGATTTTGAATCTTGCTTTTGTAGGGTTTAGTTGTATTTTATGTTGATTATATTTCTGGTAAGCTTCGGGATGGTGTTGAATTTGCTAAAGCGTGATGCTAGACATATATAACATTTCATTTTAATAGTTAACTATTTGTATTATTCATAAATATTTTGAAGTTTATTAGTATATTAAATATTTTTGGACATTTCCGAGTACTTTACAATATATGTTCTTTATGATTTTCATAGTACAAACATTGAATATTAAGTTATGTATTACTCTAGTTGCAAATTGTATATCAAAACAAATGAAAGTAATAAGAATAAGTATACCGTTGTGCAGTTCATTTTTCAATAAATGTGACAGTTGACTTCATACTTAAATACCACATCAAACTATCATTTCAAATTCATACAAATACTACTGAACATTGTAATTGCAGTGCTACATTAAACTATCACTTTGCATGATTTAAACAAGCTAATGGACTTCCTAGCTAAAATGCTACAACAGACTATCATTTCAAATACCATACACATGATATTAGACTTATAAAAAAATGTTATATTAAGCTATCACTTTTAATCTTATAAATATTCTAGTTGATTTCGTAGCCAGTATGCCATATGAAACTATTATTTTACATATCACAAACATACTACTAGACCTTGTAGGACCATGATGTATTAAATTATTATTATTTTAATCATGTTAGTGGAATTTATAGTTAAAATGCTATATGAAACTATCATTTGTCTTATCATAAACTTGCCACTGATATTAGATTAGATTTGATATTAGTTTTTCTTTTGAATCCATATGTATAAGATTCCAATTTATTTTTGTGTCCATATATACCTGATTAGATTTGGCATTCGATTAGTTGTTGCATTCATATGTAACTATTTATGTTTGACATTCGGTTAGCTTTTACATTAGTGAGTCTACTTGATTAAACAATATTATTGATTATAAATTAGTTTCTGTAAATAGCTAATTAGGTTCGTTACTCGATTAAGGTAGTGTATGGTTTAAAATAATTTTGAGTTTTCAATACCGATAGCAAAACATAAGAGAAGTTAATAGACGACGGAGGGAGTGAAATGGTGTTGTAGGGGACCATATAAAGGAGAGAGGGACAACAGAATGATATATCATCTCCCATTCTTGTGTTAATTCTCAAAATAAGGAAAACAAATAAAAGTTATTTTCTATTTTGTGTGTTAACTTTGTTTACGATCGAATTTGACGCCATACATGCATCGTTCACATTTTAATGTGGACGAAAACTAAAAACTAAAAGCGTAAACCAAACACCGCCTTAGCTTTTGCATCCATATGTACTCGATCAAGTTTGGAATCCGATCGTTTTTTGCATTGCATGGTTTGCTCGATTAAATAATATATCTTGGATATGGATCACTTTTTATAAGTATCTAATTAGTTTTGGAATTCCGTTGTTTTTTACATCCACAAGTAGTTTATTAGGTTTTCTATTCATATGTCTTTTACATCCATAAGTACCCAATTAGTTTTGGTATCCAGATGTCTTTTGCATTCTGTAGTTTGTTCGGTTAAACAATATATCTTGGGTATAGAATGATTTTCATATGTACCCGATTAGGTTTAGAATTCGGATGTCCTTTACTTCCGTACTTTGCACGATTAACCAATACATCTTAGGTGTAAATTGATTTCTACAGGTACCCAATTGGGTTAACCAATATATGCTATTTTAAAATATTATTTTCCTTATCCCATATATGCTAATGCATTTTGTGATTAAAGTGCTATATTTACTTATCATTCTGCACAATGTAATCACGTACGATACCGAACTTCGTAACTAAAATACTATATTAAACTATCATTTTGCATATTTTAAACATGATAGTGGACTTAATAACTCAAATTATGTTTTAACTATCATTTCCCATATTTGAATTATGTTGGTGCATTTTGAGATTAAAATGCTATATTTACTTATCATTCTGCACATTTAGTATACTCAAATACTATAACTATCATTTTGTATATACAACTCAAGCATGGTAGTAGGATTCATAACTAAAATGTTGTATTAAAAATATCATTTTGTATATTTTAAATATGATAGTAGACTTCGTAACTTAAACGTTATGCTAAGTTACATTTTTGCATACCTTAAATATGCTAGTGGACTTCATAATTAATGGACTACATTAAATCTTATTTTGCTTATTGTGGTCAAGATATTAGACTTTGTACCTAAAATGCTACATTAAACCATTATTTTGCGTATTTTAAACATGATCATGGACTTCATAACTCAAATGCTATGTTAGATTATCATTTGACATACCTTAAATATGTTAGTGGATTTTACAATTAAAATGCTGCATTAAATCTCATTTTGCATAGTAAAATAATGATATTGGACTTTATAACTAAAATATTACATTAAACTAATTTTTTTTTCGTATTTTAGACATTATAGGACTTCATAACTTAAATTCTTTGTTAAACTATCATTTTGCATCCAAATGCTAACTAGAAAGAATGAATTGAAAGTGCTGAATGATAATTAAAAAATACAAAGTGATACACAAATATAGTATTTTAATTATGAAATACACTAGCATGTTTACAAAATGCAAAATGATGTTTTAATGTAGCATTTTATTTACAAAGTCTACTAGCATGTCTAAAAAATAAAAAATATTATTTTTAATGTAGCATTTTTGTTTAGGAAGTCTACTAGCATGTTTGTAACATGTGAGTTGTCAATTTTAAGTGGGATTTTAACTATAAAATTCACTAAAACATTTGAAACATGCAAAATGATAGGTTAGTATAGCTTATTGTTTGTAGAGTTTAGAAATACATTCATGATATTTGAAACGATAGACTGACAGCAATTTAACTATGAATTGCACTAGCATGTTTGAACTATGTAAAATGATAATATAGTTGAACATTTATGAACTATAAAGAAATGATCATAAAAGTGTTGAATAATAGTTAAGGTAACATTTGTATTTTTAAAGTGCACTAGATTAAATGAAACACACTAACATGTTTAAAGTATGCAAAACGATAGTTGATTTAACATTTTTCATTATAAAAAATTAATATGACATTATCGTGATTTAATGCTAATTTAATTTAGCATTTCTAGTGTTACTAATTTTTTTTTTTTTTTTTAAATTCAGATCAACGATGGTGATGGTGCAAATGGTACAACAGTAGATAGTTGCATTAGGAAGGTGGTATGGTTGTGGTAGTGACGATGAAGTTGTTGAAGATCTGGTTAGACGACGACTTGGTTGGTTAAAAGCAGCGTTTAGGACAAACAGTTCAAGATACATGGTGGCTGACGATAATCGAACATGGAGGGAAAGACCAAAGTAAATGGTGATGAAGGGGGAAAATGTTTGTCCTTCCCTCTAACTTTTGGAAGTTGCGGCATAAATTTTAAAGTTTATCATAAAATTGTCCTTAAACTAACAGGAAAATAATATCAAGGACAAAGTTATGGATTTTTTTCAGCTGTAAGGATAGTCTGCTGAAATTTTGTTCTAAGGACAAAATGTCAGATTTTATGTATCATTTTTTGTAACACCCCACCTCCGTTAAGGTCACTCACAAAGGGAATGCCTTAACTTTGGTGGAGCATTTTAGTAAACAGGACAGAAACTTACAAGACAGATAAAACAGTACTTGAAAAATTTTAACTTTATTACAGCGGAAACAGAAATTAATATGGTTACATCCTTTCAATTTCAGAATTCAAGTACAAAATATCAGTCTTGTACAAAAGCCTTCAAAGTACATAGTTTAAAATCATAATCCCCATGGAACGGAAGCTATACAGAGCCAAGCCATACTTTAAGCACTTCAAGCAAAGAGAAATCCGGATCAAGCTAAAGTATTTCCCTCCTTGGATAACCTGGGGGGGAAACGGAAGAAAGGAGGCGAAACAACAAGGGTCAGACAAAAAGTCTGGCAAGTCCAGTGACTTTCAGCATATGAACAGATAATAATAATATGATATGAACATAAAACTGGATGTGAGATAACTGTAACA
Source organism: Allium sativum (assembly GCA_030737875.1). Lineage (NCBI taxonomy): Eukaryota > Viridiplantae > Streptophyta > Magnoliopsida > Asparagales > Amaryllidaceae > Allium > Allium sativum. Next base: position 261,577,493 of record CM060927.1, on the reverse strand, counting down.
GGTGTAGCAGATATAACAGAAAAACAGAATGATATAAACTATTGTTTTACACTTCTCTGCACTAATACTAGTATAGCAGAATTAGGTGCCACCCTAATGTCTAAATTGAAGCAGGAACGGGTACAGAATACTTTAACAGAAACAGAATGCTAATAATGGGCCTTTACTACCCGATCAGAAACAGACAGAAGCAGAAACAGATTTATCCCTACGGAAACAGAATGTAGAATTAGGTGTACACTAGTAATGGGCCTTTACCACCCGAACAGACGGTACCACACAGAAACAGACAGGTGTTACCACCCAACAGAAACAGACGGTACCAACAGAAACAGACAGAACTAAGCGTACCCTAAAACCCTACCCCAAGCGATCGGCTCCCTAATACATAAATATCCTGTGTCGGCCCCACAGTAGGGTGTATCACTCCCTAAAGTGACAACCAATTGGCGCAGACCTATTTACAGATGTCACGGCGTCTTACATCCTCAGAGGCAGACCGGGATCCATGCACGCACATGACCCGGTTGGAACGCACCATCAACACCCCTCGCCATTATCAGAATGAACCACTTATAATTAGTTCAGTAAGCGTGCCCGGACCCTACCTACTGTTGGGTCAAAGTTTTGATACCAGAAAGGGTTACTGACTAATTTGGGTCCCAAACAACAGATGACACAAGTAATTCCCCTCCTAACCTTGTGTCCCCAGACTAACAGATCTCAGATTAACTTGTTTACAAGTTCAGACATACAGAATTCAGATTTACTAGTTCATAGATTAAGTTAACAAGTTTTCAGACTAACAGATCAGATGTACAGATTTTTCAGATTTGTCTAACTTTGTATTGGGCCTACAGATTCATGGACGGGTTTACTACACCTATTAATCCAGTTGGTTTAACCCTATTTTCCCCCAATACGTTTTAGACGTCATTCTTATCTTAGATTTGCATTAATTAATTATTAATGCCCAGACCTCTCACATTAGGTCGCTAGCTTGTGGCCGCTGGATGGGCCGGGCGGTTCCGGGCAGACTTCTGCCACAAGCCAGACCTAACCTCGTGTCTTAAGCAGGTTATGACTAACTTCTCACATTAGAACCTATTGTTTGCGACCACTGGATGTGCCGGGCGGTTCCGGGCAGAATTACGCCGCAAACTCATTCTAACCTCGAGTTAGCCATATTTATCTTTGCGGCCAATTAATTAATAATTTACCGTTTATGCGCACGCCCAATATATATGCCAATTCAGATTATATCAATAACAGGATGATTATATCAACATAGCAGATAACCGATTTTATATGACTTAACGGATTTAACAGATTTAGCAACTTAACAGATTTTGGCATATAACAGGTTAGGCATTTCAACCGACAAATTTAACAGATTAGGCATTTCAATCTAATTAGCAGTCTAGGCAATATAACAAAACTAGCAGTTTAGGCAACTTGGCAAATTAGCAGATTTAGCAAATTTAATATTTCTAAAGGTTCTATTTACATCCCTTGCCCAATCATAAATTGGCCTAAATTCATATGCCTACATAATTGTCATGATTCACAACGTATACTCCATGTTTGCATAAGCGCAGAATATGGACATAATTTGCCATATTACATATGTTCCAATTTTTGTTAAACTAGCATTTTACAGCAGATTCACATATAAATTATACCAAATATAACCATTAATTTCAATGCATGCCATATATCCAAAAATCCCTATTTAGGTGTAATCACAATAATAGATATCCTAATTAATGTAAATCTTTACACCTAAGTTTCCATATCTTCTTCTTTTTGAGTCATGAATCATTATGCAAACTATACCCAACAATATAAATCTTTAAATCATATCTTCTAAAAATCAGATCTTGACTTTTATATGCATTTTGTCCAAAGTCTCAAATCATATGTAATCTTACAGTGGTTCCTCTTTTCTTCTATCACAGAATATGCATAGATCCAAATCTAGTTTACAACATATGCTCATCTTTTTCTAATTAATTACAGATCTAAATTACAACATACACTATGCATACAACATATATAAATTATATGTTCATAGTCAAATTTATGCATCTAATCCCAAGTCACATGTCCGTTATATTTTATGCCTCAGACCTAAAGTCATACATTCAATCTTGTCAAATTTCGCATCATTCATTATTTATCCCAAAATTTGCGTTCATACGTTCATCTCTTATGAGATTAGGCACAGGCTCGTGGTAGCCTGGCTATAGAAACAGAAAAGAAGAAAAGGGATACAGAATAGTCACAGAAAAACAAATCTGACAGAAGAGAATATATATACAATCTCAGATTCAGAATTAAAAACATATCAAAATTATAATTAACGTTTATAGCGGAAAATAACTGTACTTGCCTTGATTGGATTAAAGAAAGAACTTTAACTTGTTGTAGAATCTTTGCAGAAACTTTAATCTCTAGTTTGAATTGAGTTGCTTAGGCTGATGTTGATTATCTTCTAGTTTTAATTCCAGCAGAGCAGCGATGCCATTTTTATTTTTTATTAGAAGAAGAGAGCAATGGAGGCTAGAGAATTGTGTAAGAAACCTAGGTAGAGTCTAGGGTCATTTTTATAGAGTTTATGAACTGATTAGGACCATTGATGTTGCTTGGATTGATCGTAGCCATTCGTTCGAAAGAGAGACCAATTAGAGCCTGCCACCTAGCCCTAATGACAAAGCATGCTTCTGGAAATCGACCAACATAGACTAGGCCAGCCAGGGTGGACTGGGTTCGACCTGGGTCTGGACCAGGTCGACAGCCCTGTCGACAGCCCTGTCGACAGCCCTGTCGACCTGGCTAGACCAGGTCGACAGCCCAGTCGACCTGGGTGCCTTAGGCGGGAATTTTCCCACCCTGGCCAATTGGGCCCGATTTTTAATTTTAAACTTGTTTTTCTGAGCTGTTCGAATTTTAAACTTAATTCAGAAACTTCTGGAGGCTATATCTTCTTCATACGGACTCCGTTTTTCGAAAACTCGGACTCTATTTCGCGTATTTTTCCGAGACGAACACAATGGCGTATCCCGTTTCCCTTAGTTCTTTGATTTCAAATTAATTATACTTTAATTTGTTAATTCCACAGTTATAGAATACACGGGGTGTAACATTCTCCCCCACTTAAAAGGGTTTCGTCCCCGAAATCTTCAAGTTAAGAAGAATGTGTCCTACCATCCAATCACCCATCTACTCAACCATCATCCACAAGCATCCATTGTCCTTAGAAAGCTTCTAATGTTGTATGAACATATGCAAAAGTGTGTGTATATGTTCCTTACCTAATGCAAAGATCAGGCGGTCTACTGATTCAGTTGACCTCCTTAATGCGAATTATGTCAGTGCCATGAGTCCAACATGTATGCAATAGAATTCTGATGATATATATTATTTCTATATGAGTGCACAACCATTCACTCAAATGCAACATCCATGTGCTGAATCAACCATTTTGCATCCACAAGAATTGAAAAATGCTCACCCATCCATATGCAGTATGAGAGTGTTTTCGAGCCGATCTAGTGCCTAGTGTGTGTATATGCATCCACGGGCAACCACTAGCAACCATTTGCATCCACTTGCAACCATCAAACATAACATGTCTCAAACACATGTTTACACCCATTAGTTTCTACTAAAGTTCAAATATTCGATCGATAGGATACAGTCGAATGATGGAAGCGAGTACAGATAGAACGAAAATTTGGTTCCCATTAGACATGGGTCCTAAGTATCGGCCCCAAAGACCGAAACCAATATCAAATTGACACCCAGAGGAGTACCTTCTTTAGACAATGTCAAAACTGGAAATCATATAAAAAGTATTTAGATATTTACAGACTACTTGTACAGATCAGGTTCCCTAATGATTCTTAGGAAGCTAAGCATGATAAAATCATACCCTACGAAAACTCAGAATGTATGCGTCATACTTGACGCCTAACACAGATATCCCTCAAACCCCAATCTCTAACAGATGATCCATAACCCTTATGGGTCTGAGTCTATAGCGGAATTCAGAAATAATACTAGCATTAAAGTGCAGAGTATCGATTACAAAATCAAAATACCAGAATCAGAAAAAAGTCACAATCAGATAAAGAAATTAAACCTACTATAGAAAATTTCCTATTTCTATTCTAGCCACTAGCCTCAAGAGTGTTCGCCTGCCCTCCTTGTCCTCGTCTCTTCGGGCAGTCCCTAGTGAAGTGTCCCATCTCCCCACAGTTGAAGCAAGCGCCCTTCCTTTTTCTGCAATCCTTGTTCAGATGAGTTGAGCTCCCACAAGTAAAGCACTTTTTCCCCTTCTTATCTTCAGACTTCTCATCCTTCTTTTGTGTTTCCTTTTTGGGCCCCGCTTTCTTATTCTGTGGTTCTTCCTTCTTTGTCTCTTTCGGGCCCTTGTCTTCCTCGTGCAGTAGTGCCATATCCACCAATTTCTCGTAAGTTGCTCCCATGGGTACATGGGTCATGGCTAGGCTGTGCAGTGGCTCATTCAATCCTTTAACAAAGCGGAGAGCCTTTTTATGCTGAGTGTTGACTAAATCCAATCCGAATCTTGCTAGTTGGTTGAACTGGTTGACGTATTCCTTGACCGTCATACTTCCTTGCTTAAGAGACAAGAACTTTTCCAATTGTAAACTTCGTTCAGCTTGCGAGAGGAATTTTGTCTCAAACCTTGTTCTGAAATCCATCCATGTCTCAACCGGCCTTTCGGCGTTAGTGACTTCCCACCAGTAGGAAGCTTCGTTTTTGAGCAGCCATACTGCCAACTGTACCTTCTGCCTATCGTCCACCTCGAAGATAACGAATAGATCCTCAGTTTCTTTGAGCCAATTCCTTGCTTCTACGAATGATTCAGTTCCTTTGAAATCCTTCCCACCCATGGCCCTAAAATCTCTACAGATCTTTGAGAAAGCAATTGCACGAGGAGGGGGTGGAGGAGGGGGATCATTTGCTGGACCTACAGCGGCGGTCCTAGCCTCAAGATATTGACGAAACCAACCGGGTACATGAACACCCTCTGGTATCTCAGATGCTTCAGACATGCTGGAACGAAAAAGGAAAGGTTCAATACAAAAAGGACTGAAAGAAAGATATATGGCTCTTGGGGATCATGTTTTTCAAAATAAGCTTTATTTTTGAAAATACTTCCTTTCAAAACCTTTTTTTTTGAAAATAATTTTTCAAGACTTTTTTTTTTAAAATCTGGTAACCTTCAGCTCTGATACCAAGTGTAACACCCCACCTCCGTTAAGGTCACTCACAAAGGGAATGCCTTAACTTTGGTGGAGCATTTTAGTAAACAGGACAGAAACTTACAAGACAGATAAAACAGTACTTGAAAATTTTTAACTTTATTACAGCGGAAACAGAAATTAATATGGTTACATCCTTTCAATTTCAGAATTCAAGTACAAAATATCAGTCTTGTACAAAAGCCTTCAAAGTACATAGTTTAAAATCATAATCCCCATGGAACGGAAGCTATACAGAGCCAAGCCATACTTTAAGCACTTCAAGCAAAGAGAAATCCGGATCAAGCTAAAGTATTTCCCTCCTTGGATAACCTGGGGGGGAAACGGAAGAAAGGAGGCGAAACAACAAGGGTCAGACAAAAAGTCTGGCAAGTCCAGTGACTTTCAGCATATGAACAGATAATAATAATATGATATGAACATAAAACTGGATGTGAGATAACTGTAACAGGTGTAGCAGATATAACAGAAAAACAGAATGATATAAACTATTGTTTTACACTTCTCTGCACTAATACTAGTATAGCAGAATTAGGTGCCACCCTAATGTCTAAATTGAAGCAGGAACGGGTACAGAATACTTTAACAGAAACAGAATGCTAATAATGGGCCTTTAATACCCGATCAGAAACAGACAGAAGCAGAAACAGATTTATCCCTACGGAAACAGAATGTAGAATTAGGTGTACACTAGTAATGGGCCTTTACCACCCGAACAGACGGTACCACACAGAAACAGACAGGTGTTACCACCCAACAGAAACAGACGGTACCAACAGAAACAGACAGAACTAAGCGTACCCTAAAACCCTACCCCAAGCGATCGGCTCCCTAATACATAAATATCCTGTGTCGGCCCCACAGTAGGGTGTATCACTCCCTAAAGTGACAACCAATTGGCACAGACCTATTTACAGATGTCACGGCGTCTTACATCCTCAGAGGCAGACCGGGATCCATGCACGCACATGACCCGGTTGGAACGCACCATCAACACCCCTCGCCATTATCAGAATGAACCACTTATAATTAGTTCAGTAAGCGTGCCCGGACCCTACCTACTGTTGGGTCAAAGTTTTGATACCAGAAAGGTTACTGACTAATTTGGGTCCCAAACAACAGATGACACAAGTAATTCCCCTCCTTACCTTGTGTCCCCAGACTAACAGATCTCAGATTAACTTGTTTACAAGTTCAGACATACAGAATTCAGATTTACTAGTTCATAGATTAAGTTAACAAGTTTTCAGACTAACAGATCAGATGTACAGATTTTTCAGATTTGTCTAACTTTGTATTGGGCCTACAGATTCATGGACGGGTTTACTACACCTATTAATCCAGTTGGTTTAACCCTATTTTCCCCCAATACGTTTTAGACGTCATTCTTATCTTAGATTTGCATTAATTAATTATTAATGCCCAGACCTCTCACATTAGGTCGCTAGCTTGTGGCCGCTGGATGGGCCGGGCGGTTCCGGGCAGACTTCTGCCACAAGCCAGACCTAACCTCGTGTCTTAAGCAGGTTATGACTAACTTCTCACATTAGAACCTATTGTTTGCGACCACTGGATGTGCCGGGCGGTTCCGGGCAGAATTACGCCGCAAACTCATTCTAACCTCGAGTTAGCCATATTTATCTTTGCGGCCAATTAATTAATAATTTACCGTTTATGCGCACGCCCAATATATATATGCCAATTCAGATTATATCAATAACAGGATGATTATATCAACATAGCAGATAACCGATTTTATATGACTTAACGGATTTAACAGATTTAGCAACTTAACAGATTTTGGCATATAACAGGTTAGGCATTTCAACCGACAAATTTAACAGATTAGGCATTTCAATCTAATTAGCAGTCTAGGCAATATAACAAAACTAGCAGTTTAGGCAACTTGGCAAATTAGCAGATTTAGCAAATTTAATATTTCTAAAGGTTCTATTTACATGCCTTGCCCAATCATAAATTGGCCTAAATTCATATGCCTACATAATTGTCATGATTCACAACATATACTCCATGTTTGCATAAGCGCAGAATATGGACATAATTTGCCATATTACATATGTTCCAATTTTTGTTAAACTAGCATTTTACAGCAGATTCACATATAAATTATACCAAATATAACCATTAATTTCAATGCATGCCATATATCCAAAAATCCCTATTTAGGTGTAATCACAATAATAGATATCCTAATTAATGTAAATCTTTACACCTAAGTTTCCATATCTTCTTCTTTTTGAGTCATGAATCATTATGCAAACTATACCCAACAATATAAATCTTTAAATCATATCTTCTAAAAAACAGATCTTGACTTTTATATGCATTTTGTCCAAAGTCTCAAATCATATGTAATCTTACAGTGGTTCCTCTTTTCTTCTATCACAGAATATGCATAGATCCAAATCTAGTTTACAACATATGCTCATCTTTTTCTAATTAATTACAGATCTAAATTACAACATACACTATGCATACAACATATATAAATTATATGTTCATAGTCAAATTTATGCATCCAATCCCAAGTCACATATCCATTATATTTTATGCCTCAGACCTAAAGTCATACATTCAATCTTGTCAAATTTCGCATCATTCATTATTTATCCCAAAATCTGCGTTCATACGTTCATCTCTTATGAGATTAGGCACAGGCTCGTGGTAGCCTGGCTATAGAAACAGAAAAGAAGAAAAGGGATACAGAATAGTCACAGAAAAACAAATCTGACAGAAGAGAATATATATACAATCTCAGATTCAGAATTAAAAACATATCAAAATTATAATTAACGTTTATAGCGGAAGATAACTGTACTTGCCTTGATTGGATTAAAGAAAGAACTTTAACTTGTTGTAGAATCTTTGCAGAAACTTTAATCTCTAGTTTGAATTGAGTTGCTTAGGCTGATGTTGATTATCTTCTAGTTTTAATTCCAGTAGAGCAGCGACGCCATTTTTATTTTTTATTAGAAGAAGAGAGCAATGGAGGCTAGAGAATTGTGTAAGAAACCTAGGTAGAGTCTAGGGTCATTTTTATAGAGTTTATGAACTGATTAGGACCATTGATGTTGCTTGGATTGATCGTAGCCATTCGTTCGAAAGAGAGACCAATTAGAGCCTGCCACCTAGCCCTAATGACAAAGCATGCTTCTGGAAATCGACCAACATAGACTAGGCCAGCCAGGGTGGACTGGGTTCGACCTGGGTCTGGACCAGGTCGACAGCCCTGTCGACAGCCCTGTCGACCTGGCTAGACCAGGTCGACAGCCCAGTCGACCTGGGTGCCTTAGGCGGGAATTTTCCCGCCCTAACCAATTGGGCCCGATTTTTAATTTTAAACTTGTTTTTCTGAGCTGTTCGAATTTTAAACTTAATTCAGAAACTTCCGGAGGCTATATCTTCTTCATACGGACTCCGTTTTTCGAAAACTCGGACTCTATTTCGCGTATTTTTCCGAGACGAACGCAATGGCGTATCCCGTTTCCCTTAGTTCTTTGATTTCAAATTAATTATACTTCAATTTGTTAATTCCACAGTTATAGAATACACGGGGTGTTACATTCTCCTCCACTTAAAAGGATTTCGTCCCCGAAATCTTCAAGTTAAGAAGAATGTGTCCTACCATCCAATCACCCATCTACTCAACCATCATCCACAAGCATCCATTGTCCTTAGAAAGCTTCTAATGTTGTAAGAACATATGCAAAAGTGTGTGTATATGTTCCTTACCTAATGCAAAGATCAGGCGGTCTACTGATTCAGTTGACCTCCTTAATGCGAATTATGTCAGTGCCATGAGTCCAACATGTATGCAATAGAATTCTGATGATATATATTATTTCTATATGAGTGCACAACCATTCACTCAAATGCAACATCCATGTGCTGAATCAACCATTTTGCATCCACAAGAATTGAAAAATGCTCACCCATTCATATGCAGTATGAGAGTGTTTTCGAGCCGATCTAGTGCCTAGTGTGTGTATATGCATCCACGGGCAACCACTAGCAACCACTTGCATCCACTTGCAACCATCAAACATAACATGTCTCAAACACATGTTTACACCCATTAGTTTCTACCTAAAGTTCAAATATTCGATCGATAGGATACAGTCGAATGATGGAAGCGAGTACAGATAGAACGAAAATTTGGTTCCCATTAGACATGGGTCCTAAGTATCGGCCCCAAAGACCGAAACCAATATCAAATTGACACCCAGAGGAGTACCTTCTTTAGACAATGTCAAAACTGGAAATCCTATAAAAAGTATTTAGATATTTACAGACTACTTGTACAGATCAGGTTCCCTAATGATTCTTAGGAAGCTAAGCATGATAAAATCATACCCTACGAAAACTCAGAATGTATGCGTCATACTTGACGCCTAACACAGATATCCCTCAAACCCCAATCTCTAACAGATGATCCATAACCCTTATGGGTCTGAGTCTATAGCGGAATACAGAAATAATACTAGCATTAAAGTGCAGAGTATCGATTACAAAATCAAAATACCAGAATCAGAAAAAAGTCACAATCAGATAAAGAAATTAAACCTACTATAGAAATTTTCCTATTTCTATCCTAGCCACTAGCCTCAAGAGTGTTCGCCTGCCCTCCTTGTCCTCGTCTCTTCGGGCAGTCCCTAGTGAAGTGTCCCATCTCCCCACAGTTGAAGCAAGCGCCCTTCCTTTTTCTGCAATCCTTGTTCAGATGAGTTGAGCTCCCACAAGTAAAGCACTTTTTCCCCTTCTTATCTTCAGACTTCTCATCCTTTTTTTGTGTTTCCTTTTTGGGCCCCGCTTTCTTATTCTGTGGTTCTTCCTTCTTTGTCTCTTTCGGGCCCTTGTCTTCCTCGTGCAGTAGTGCCATATCCACCAATTTCTCGTAAGTTGCTCCCATGGGTACATGGGTTATGGCTAGGCTGTGCAGCGGCTCATTCAATCCTTTAACAAAGCGGAGAGCCTTTTTATGCTGAGTGTTGACTAAATCCAATCCGAATCTTGCTAGTTGGTTGAACTGGTTGACGTATTCCTTGACCGTCATACTTCCTTGCTTAAGAGACAAGAACTTTTCCAATTGTAAACTTCGTTCAGCTTGCGAGAGGAATTTTGTCTCAAACCTTGTTCTGAAATCCATCCATGTCTCAACCGGCCTCTCGGCGTTAGTGACTTCCCACCAGTAGGAAGCTTCGTCTTTGAGCAGCCATACTGCCAACTGTACCTTCTGCCTATCGTCCACCTCGAAGATAACGAGTAGATCCTCAGTTTCTTTGAGCCAATTCCTTGCTTCTACGAATGATTCAGTTCCTTTGAAATCCTTCCCACCCATGGCCCTAAAATCTCTACAGATCTTTGAGAAAGCAATTGCACGAGGAGGGGTGGAGGAGGGGGATCATTTGCTGGACCTGCAGCGGCGGTCCTAGCCTCAAGATATTGACGAAACCAACCGGGTACATGAACACCCTCTGGTATCTCAGATGCTTCAGACATGCTGGAACGAAAAAGGAAAGGTTCAATACAAAAAGGACTGAAAGAAAGATATATGGCTCTTGGGGATCATGTTTTTCAAAATAAGCTTTATTTTTGAAAATACTTCCTTTCAAAACCTTTTTTTTTTTGAAAATAATTTTTCAAAACTTTTTTTTTTTTTTTTAAATCTGGTAACCTTCAGCTCTGATACCAAGTGTAACACCCCACCTCCGTTAAGGTCACTCACAAAGGGAATGCCTTAACTTTGGTGAAGCATTTTAGTAAACAGGACAGAAACTTACAAGACAGATAAAACAGTACTTGAAAATTTTTAACTTTATTACAGCGGAAACAGAAATTAATATGGTTACATCCTTTCAATTTCAGAATTCAAGTACAAAATATCAGTCTTGTACAAAAGCCTTCAAAGTACATAGTTTAAAATCATAATCCCCATGGAACGGAAGCTATACAGAGCCAAGCCATACTTTAAGCACTTCAAGCAAAGAGAAATCCGGATCAAGCTAAAGTATTTCCCTCCTTGGATAACCTGGGGGGGGGGGGAAACGGAAGAAAGGAGGCGAAACAACAAGGGTCAGACAAAAAGTCTGGCAAGTCCAGTGACTTTCAGCATATGAACAGATAATAATAATATGATATGAACATAAAACTGGATGTGAGATAACTGTAACAGGTGTAGCAGATATAACAGAAAAGCAGAATGATATAAACTATTGTTTTACACTTCTCTGCACTAATACTAGTATAGCAGAATTAGGTGCCACCCTAATGTCTAAATTGAAGCAGGAACGGGTACAGAATACTTTAACAGAAACAGAATGCTAATAATGGGCCTTTACTACCCGATCAGAAACAGACAGAAGCAGAAACAGATTTATCCCTACGGAAACAGAATGTAGAATTAGGTGTACACTAGTAATGGGCCTTTACCACCCGAACAGACGGTACCACACAGAAACAGACAGGTGTTACCACCCAACAGAAACAGACGGTACCAACAGAAACAGACAGAACTAAGCGTACCCTAAAACCCTACCCCAAGCGATCGGCTCCCTAATACATAAATATCCTGTGTCGGCCCCACAGTAGGGTGTATCACTCCCTAAAGTGACAACCAATTGGCACAGACCTATTTACAGATGTCACGGCGTCTTACATCCTCAGAGGCAGACCGGGATCCATGCACGCACACGACCCGGTTGGAACGCACCATCAACACCCCTCGCCATTATCAGAATGAACCACTTATAATTAGTTCAGTAAGCGTGCCCGGACCCTACCTACTGTTGGGTCAAAGTTTTGATACCAGAAAGGGTTACTGACTAATTTGGGTCCCAAACAACAGATGACATAAGTAATTCCCCTCCTAACCTTGTGTCCCCAGACTAACAGATCTCAGATTAACTTGTTTACAAGTTCAGACATACAGAATTCAGATTTACTAGTTCATAGATTAAGTTAACAAGTTTTCAGACTAACAGATCAGATGTACAGATTTTTCAGATTTGTCTAACTTTGTATTGGGCCTACAGATTCATGGACGGGTTTACTACACCTATTAATCCAGTTGGTTTAACCCTATTTTCCCCCAATACGTTTTAGACGTCATTCTTATCTTAGATTTGCATTAATTAATTATTAATGCCCAGACCTCTCACATTAGGTCGCTAGCTTGTGGCCGCTGGATGGGCCGGGCGGTTCCGGGCAGACTTCTGCCACAAGCCAGACCTAACCTCGTGTCTTAAGCAGGTTATGACTAACTTCTCACATTAGAACCTATTGTTTGCGACCACTGGATGTGCCGGGCGGTTCCGGGCAGAATTACGCCGCAAACTCATTCTAACCTCGAGTTAGCCATATTTATCTTTGCGGCCAATTAATTAATAATTTACCGTTTATGCGCACGCCCAATATATATGCCAATTCAGATTATATCAATAACAGGATGATTATATCAACATAGCAGATAACCGATTTTATATGACTTAACGGATTTAACAGATTTAGCAGCTTAACAGATTTTGGCATATAACAGGTTAGGCATTTCAACCGACAAATTTAACAGATTAGGCATTTCAATCTAATTAGCAGTCTAGGCAATATAACAAAACTAGCAGTTTAGGCAACTTGGCAAATTAGCAGATTTAGCAAATTTAATATTTCTAAAGGTTCTATTTACATGCCTTGCCCAATCATAAATTGGCCTAAATTCATATGCCTACATAATTGTCATGATTCACAACATATACTCCATGTTTGCATAAGCGCAGAATATGGACATAATTTGCCATATTACATATGTTCCAATTTTTGTTAAACTGGCATTTTACAGCAGATTCACATATAAATTATACCAAATATAACCATTAATTTCAATGCATGCCATATATCCAAAAATCCCTATTTAGGTGTAATCACAATAATAGATATCCTAATTAATGTAAATCTTTACACCTAAGTTTCCATATCTTCTTCTTTTTGAGTCATGAATCATTATGCAAACTATACCCAACAATATAAATCTTTAAATCATATCTTCTAAAAATCAGATCTTGACTTTTATATGCATTTTGTCCAAAGTCTCAAATCATATGTAATCTTACAGTGGTTCCTCTTTTCTTCTATCACAGAATATGCATAGATCCAAATCTAGTTTACAACATATGCTCATCTTTTTCTAATTAATTACAGATCTAAATTACAACATACACTATGCATACAACATATATAAATTATATGTTCATAGTCAAATTTATGCATCCAATCCCAAGTCACATGTCCATTATATTTTATGCCTCAGACCTAAAGTCATACATTCAATCTTGTCAAATTTCGCATCATTCATTATTTATCCCAAAATTTGCGTTCATACGTTCATCTCTTATGAGATTAGGCACAGGCTCGTGGTAGCCTGGCTATAGAAACAGAAAAGAAGAAAAGGGATACAGAATAGTCACAGAAAAACAAATCTGACAGAAGAGAATATATATACAATCTCAGATTCAGAATTAAAAACGTATCAAAATTATAATTAACGTTTATAGCGGAAAATAACTGTACTTGCCTTGATTGGATTAAAGAAAGAACTTTAACTTGTTGTAGAATCTTTGCAGAAACTTTAATCTCTAGTTTGAATTGAGTTGCTTAGGCTGATGTTGATTATCTTCTAGTTTTAATTCCAGCAGAGCAGCGACGCCATTTTTATTTTTTATTAGAAGAAGAGAGCAATGGAGGCTAGAGAATTGTGTAAGAAACCTAGGTAGAGTCTAGGGTCATTTTTATAGAGTTTATGAACTGATTAGGACCATTGATGTTGCTTGGATTGATCGTAGCCATTCGTTCGAAAGAGAGACCAATTAGAGCCTGCCACCTAGCCCTAATGACAAAGCATGCTTCTGGAAATCGACCAACATAGACTAGGCCAGCCAGGGTGGACTGGGTTCGACCTGGGTCTGGACCAGGTCGACAGCCCTGTCGACCTGGCTAGACCAGGTCGACAGCCCAGTCGACCTGGGTGCCTTAGGCGGGAATTTTCCCGCCCTGGCCAATTGGGCCCGATTTTTAATTTTAAACTTGTTTTTCTGAGCTGTTCGAATTTTAAACTTAATTCAGAAACTTCCGGAGGCTATATCTTCTTCATACGGACTCCGTTTTTCGAAAACTCGGACTCTATTTCGCGTATTTTTCCGAGACGAACGCAATGGCGTATCCCGTTTCCCTTAGTACTTTGATTTCAAATTAATTATACTTTAATTTGTTAATTCCACAGTTATAGAATACACGGGGTGTTACATTTTTACAGTGTGCATGATATTAGAATTTAACTACCAATTTTTAAGTATCGATTTTACAGTGTGCATGGTTTCAGAATTTAACTATTAGTTTTACGGTGTGTATGGTATCAGTTTTACGGTGTGCGTATTATTGTTGAGAATAAATTTTTGATGAGTTGTCCCGCACAGTAAAATTGCTAACTAATTACCTTATCACGATATATACTGTAACATGTAAGAGAAGGGGATTTTTCAAGGGACTCCGTATTTGGTTAAGTGAAGGATAATTTTAAGGGGACTCCAACCTTTTTTTTTTTTTAAGGGGGTCTAGATTATTTTAAAAGAAAAAGAAAAGGAGACTTAAATGCACATGGTTCGTCACTTATGTTAAAACCTAACATACTAAATACAACGTAAATTACAAACGCGTGCTTCTAGAAATAATACAGTTGCGAACAAAAAAACATTGACAAAATAAACAACAATATAAAATACGCAGCATGTTACATCAAAATTTTCGTTTCTGCATTTGATTTAAATTGAACATATCAATTCTAATATGAAATTATAATTAATTACCTGATTCGATGTCTTCCGGTCTACCACGTAACTTTCTTGTGTCTTCATTACATTAATTATATTTTATTTTTACTTTTAGTTTATCCACACCTAATTTGTAGTTTATCTACATGTGGATGAGATTACTAATTTATTACTTTATCTACATGTGTGTGAATTTATTAATTGTTTTATTATTGTTTTGAATGTTGAAGCATAAACTATTCATCTGTAAGAACTTCAACAACATAGAATTAATTTTGAGCTATGCATGTGCATCTTTTTATCCAAAATAAAGCAGGTAAAAACAGGGAGTCAAACCTATGGAAAGATCATTGAAGTCATGTAACTGAAGGCACCAGATTTGGTCCGTGGAACCACAGTTTTCCGGTTTCAGGAGATTTAATCCCGTAAGTGAATGACATACATACGTGTCACATTCTAGTCTGTTTGCATTTCCAAGTTGCTCAGGCACATATTAATGACGTTTCCCACTCATAAATCTTTTGAAGTCAAAATTTTCCACTCTATTTAACCAACAATATTTATCTCTTCAGCACAACTTTCATTTTCTCTTTAATTTGCAGGTTCTTATTCATTGTGGTCTCTTTCTTAGTTTGTTCTGATGTAATATTTCCATACCATGTTAATTCTTAAAGCGTAGAAAAGGCAGTATACTTCATGGTAGTTAATTTTACATCTGTAGAAAGCAACTACACGTGCTTGCTTATTTCAAAACCAAAACGCTACGTATGATACTTTATAGGCATAGTTATTGTACTGTTTTTTCTTTTAAACCTGTAAGGTGACCTTTGTGGTTTGATTAGACAATAAAGAGAAAGAACTATAAGAAAATGCAATTATATGTTTGATAAACTAATCAATTTTTTAAAAATGACAAATACCATAAAATTAGGAAGCAATCCTAAAAATTAGGATGGATTAACTAAAGGTGTGTTTGACACAAGCGAAAGTAGAGTATTATAGCGGAGAATGCGTTTGGCGTTTTAAGCGGAATATTTTATCGGGTGTTGGTAGAATAGAAAAATTATAAATTGTTCCAGTTCAGTTTAAACCAACTCCATTATGTAGAATACTTCGACACGATTGCAACGCAAAAACCCGCGTATATGAATGAGAAACGAACCAAAATCGATCTGTTGGAAAAACGTGTAACGGACGCGTCTGACGCATAAGTTAACAAAACGGTGCAAGACACCGCGAGCATCCCCTAATTGTTCAGGTGGATATGGATAAAATGCACCTGTAACTAAATGTAGTGTCTCTTTAACAAAGGGGATTGTTAATGACACCCCCATTTCGGTTAAGGGGTGTCATTTTGTTAAAGGCACACCAGCATTTTAAAAATTGTTAAGGGGCAACACCACATATACTTTTCAGAGACAAAAATAACCCTGTAAAAACGGTAAGAGAATACCGTTTTTATTTAATAAAAACGGTATCATTGGACCATCTTTTCTATCTCTATAACAAACTTTAAAAAACAACAAAAACGGTAAGAGTATACCGTTTTCAGATTAAGGGTATTTTGGTCATATTATTGTGTATTGTTAAGGGGTGTTCAGCCTGTAGTATAAGCCCCTTAACAAAAAAAAAAAAAACAAACTTCCGTGACAAAAAGGGGCCTCATTAACAATCCCCTTAACAAATACCTTATAAGAAAACAAGTGCTTTTTTGGGAGACCTCTGTTATTTTCTATTGACGAAACTCTTAACTGATTAATCCGGTGTACCAGTAATTTAGAGAGGGATGAGCTGTGAAACCTCGCCACAAACCGCGTCATCGCCGCAGATCAAATTCCACACTGCAGCGTTCGCATCTTCATCTCCGAGTTGTCGTAAAAGGAAAAGAGAATCGGAAGGCGATGAAGTTTGCCCTAACAGCTTGCGCTCTCTTCCAAGATTCCTTGCTCGAGTAAAATTTATTTCTGCCCCTTTTTAATCTGATTTTGTTTCTGTTTGGTAAATTTTATCAGTATTTATTGGTAGTGATTTCCTTCAAATTGGGCTTTATCCAAATTTGATTTGTAATTTCCCCTTTTTGTGGATTTTTGAAATTAAATGCGGAATCTTTTTCTTAACTGTATTTAGTGTTTATTTTTCTTAAATCAACATTTATATTCAGATTTTTGTCCTTAAGTGATTTAGCTAGCAGATTTTCTACTATGTGTTAATAAAATGAAGATGACCAGATTTATGCACGCTAATTTTATGTGTATTGAGGAAACGGTCGCTTTGTTTTTAATGGACCAATGGAATTTAGTACATTTTGTTTGAGTCTCTTCAGTTTAATCAAGCGTATGTTAATTAGCTATGAAACATTAGCTTATTGTTTTGAAATATGATTGTAGTTTTTAGCTTAGTACTTCTTGTTTTCACAACTCCAAAATTAAAGAAGAAATTGATGAACAAGCATTGTACCTTACCAGTTGAGATTTTACAATGTATAAAGAAGAAGAAAAGCACAAATCTTGATCGCAAGTTCAAATGTGGCACAAGGTACTATCTAGTTATTTTCCTTTTTGGCTACTAGGATTTGGCAAAAAGTGTTTTATTTTAATTTTTCTAAGGAAAAAATAATATCTTTATTATTTCGGAAGTACACAGCAGCTATTGCAGTTATCACATTGAGATGTTGTGTATAGCTAAAATTTGTAATATATAAAGCGCATATAATATATTTAAGAAACTAGCATTTTGAAGATATAACTGAAATGTAGCTGATTCAAAATTTTGGAATCTAATTTGAACCTCTTTGAAACAGAATGAAGATATTTATAAATATATGCCTGAATCTATTTCTGGAAAACCAAAGGACGAAAGAGTAATGATCAGTGATCCTTTGCCTCCAATCACATGCTCACCTCAAAGCATGAAGAAGATAATGAAACTTCAAGCTAAAAAATGCCTTGACAATTGCCAATCAAGTGAAAGTTTCAGTCAGGTATTGATTTGCATTTCATTAACTACCAATTATTAGAGTAAATGTCGAGTCGAGCAATATATCGCAGCCAGGTATTAATTTGCCTTTCATCAACTATTGATCATGTTTTGCGCTAACCAATAACTATTGAAAATACCTTTAACTATGTTAAATGATCTTCAAATAACGCAGCCACCAGGGTAAATTAGCTCACTAGCACATTCCTGTTTCGTTTAATTTTACAACCAATAGTTAATTATTTTCCTCTACTAATCATGGTCTAGTCAATACTGTTGAAATTTATCTTATTTTCTTCAGTTTGGTTATTCTTTTGTAACATTAAGTCAATCAGACGATAAAGTATAATTCTATAATGCCAAAATGTTAGATACCCAGTACACTCCATAACGTTTTCTATTAGGAATAACTGGTTTTCCCAATCTGTACTCTTGAAGCTGTAGTGGTTTTCACCTTTTTTTGTTTTTTGGGTGGAAAAGAAATAGACAGTTAAAATGGCTATTTAACTTCTTATTAGTACCACACTACTGCTGTTCTTAAATCTGCATGGAAAAATCATTATGGTAAATTTTGAGAAAATACATTTCACAGTGGAAAAATGCAGTTTTTACTTATTCTAATAGTAATGTACCTGTGGTTTTTTCTTCTTCTTCCCAACTCATAAATGTATGTAATCAATCTCTGTATTGTTACCAGTCATAGCAGGTATTTCATTCGTTTCTTAAGTACACAAAAATACGAAAGGATGTTTCTTATGTAGAACCATAAAGAGATCAAATAAGATCAGTACATGAATGTTGATAGTCTTGTTTGAATTTTTATGGATCCTTGATTTATATACCTTAACAACCAATCGAAGTTCTCCATATATAGCAAATAAGTGTCTGAACACGAGTTCTCTATTTAATGCACTATAATCATCGTTGCTTATCAAAAAAATTGACCATATATATAAATGTGGAAAATAGGCACAATGACAAACTTAAAAAAAATTAGACTGAAGCCTGAAGGACACCAAGTTTGTTTTTTAGGCTGAAGGACAAACTTTGGAAAATATTAGACCTAAGGACACTGCTAAATACAACTAGCATTTTGTACAGTGTAAAACTGAATGTAATGCTAGTTGTAACTAGCATTTCGGTATAATGTAAAAACTGAATATCTTGCTAGTTGTATTTAGTATTTTTTATAAATTTGATTTTTTTTTTTCTAATGTTTGTCTTTCAGCCTAAAAATTAAATTTGATGTGCTTCAACCTAATTTTTTGCTGAAGTTTGCCTTTCTCCGTAATTACCTCTAAATAAATTTAAATATTTAGTGTTGGTAAGTGAACTCTCCCCTTGGCTTTACATTTTATTACTTCAGACTTAAACTATACTTTCCAATTTAGTTGTTACCCAGTACCCACAACACCTTCAAAACTTCGTACAAAAGCACATGAATACATATATTCTTCTTTGAACTATATGCTAGCCTAGGTCGTAAAAATTGTTAGTTGGACACTGAGCAGTTGATATGGAATATGGATTAATCGTCTAGATAGAGATTAATCGGGGTTAGGAATTTCTGATAATTCACGTATTTTGATAAATTTTTAGTGTTTTGTTAGTGTCAATTGATGTAAATTAGAATTCTTGGATTTTGAATGTGCTTATGACTAGCGAAGGAGGCAAGATCTTCTAAAACTACTATATCGATGCTTAGATGGGGGCATCAAGCCTTAAATAATGCCTAAATACATGTTTTGATTTTTATATGAGGTGGCAAGCCTTATCTAGGTGGGCCTAGGTAGTTACCTATGTGGTAAACAATGTCTAGGTGAGTCTAGACCAATTCCATATGTGGTAAGCCTCGCCTAGCACCTATGTATGACCTATGTAAGCGGAGGCCTACAGGATTTTTACTACAGTAATGCCACTAGATGGTTAGTTTATCGAATGCAATATAGCAAGGCAACACCTAAAAAAAGGATGTATGTTGTACGAAGGGGCATATGCAAAGATAATGACTTTCAGGATATGTGCTTGGAATATGCTTTAGTAATGACCCATTGCATCCCTAATTTCCTTCGGATATTCTTCACCTCAATCATGGTGGTTTTAAATTTGATTTGATATATATACAACGTTCATATCCAGATTCATATTTACGTGTTGATGCTTCGGTCACATGATACTGATGAATAATTTTTGTTTTTAGATGATGGCGGTCGACTCGAGTCCATTAAATTTGAAGGACTTTTCTATCGGGAATCTTATGGGATCCCCTGCTAGCTTAGTAAGCGTGTGCGATAAAAGGTATATATTTTTTCCTTCCACATTAATCTTTCCCGTAGTCACATTGTGCATAATGATATTGCTTCATGTGCTAACTATTGTTTGGTGAGTTTGATGGTAACAAATGTCTTCGTGTGGTTCTGTGTTGATCGGAGACGAAGAGATGAAAGATCCAAAATTATTATAATCAATACCATATCTTAATTGACAATTAGTTTAAAAGTTATGTGCACGCTAGTATATGCTGCTAGGTTGCTCATGTTCGTGTGCATTTTTTCTTTTGCTAAGTCAATGTTCTAACTGCATACAGCCTTAAGTTTAAACGCGGTATCTCTACAGACCTGTGTTATTCTATAATATATAGTTTTTTGTGATCTGAGGGTGAAATCATGATTTAACAATGAGTTTTTATTGTGAAAGTGATTCCTTCCAGGCTTTTGGGAGCCACAGCCTTTTGCTTTTATGTATTTAGTTTCATAAATGATATCTTCTCCATCATTACAGAATCATCTATCATATCCACCGGACTTTGTTGGTTATAAATGTTTTACTTAATCCTCAATTTAAAATAACAGTACATGTGTTACTTGAACAGTATTATCACTACATGTGTTACTTGAACAGTATTATCACCTTGCGTCTGTATAACAGGTTTTCCTTATTATTTTAAGTTGATGGCAAACATGGACAATATATCACTATGGGATATGTACTTGTGTACTGGTTGATGATTATGACAACCAAGTCTGAATTTAACCACCATAGCTTAATACCAATATGTACTATTCTACAAATAAAGACGAGTTATTCCATCTTTAAGTCCTTGTGTTCCCATGTCTCCATGGAATCTCATTCATTCAACAATTATGAATCGTATCAATTATTTGTTTACGGGTGTGGTTGTTTGCAATATGAAAGGGGCACACGAAAAGGACATGGGAAAACGACATGAAAGGGGAACTCGAAAAGGGCATGGGAAAAGGGCATGAAAGGGGAGCTATTCGCGAAAGGGAAATAAGTTCTTTTGTTAAAAGGGGCATTTTGAAAAAAACATTTTATTCGTTATGTTATTATGAACTATATGTCTTAGAGTATTATTTATGGGAACGGCTATTTGGACACAAAAATTTGACACAAATTGGAGAATGCAAAATGTCAGCCAATTGGACTACCCCTGATTCCACCTCACACAAGGACAAATTATCCGATAGCTGAGATTTTGTGTCTTTCAATTTGTGTCAAATTTTTGTGTCGAAATAGCCGCTTCTATTATTTATTGTGTTTGAAATTTGGGATGAACTGAAATACTAAATATATACTAAAAATGAATGTTAACAGATGCCAATGCAACATCATTGGCTTGTGTTTAAACTGAGCAAAATGGCAGGTCTCATGTTTGATACGTCGGATGCAACGCCAACTTTATCTGACAAGTTTGCACTCTCGA
This sequence comes from Allium sativum, assembly GCA_030737875.1. Taxonomy (NCBI): domain Eukaryota; kingdom Viridiplantae; phylum Streptophyta; class Magnoliopsida; order Asparagales; family Amaryllidaceae; genus Allium; species Allium sativum. The sequence goes on along the minus strand of CM060927.1, from coordinate 261,555,666 downwards.
ACACTACTTCTATTAATTGATGGGTGGTTGCGACATAATGGATAAGAGTGCACTTGTACTTTGGGGATGGGGAATCCCACCTTCATTGATTTACTACAAATATTTTATATTGCCAGAATGCAGAATAATATTGTAGGAGATCGCTGCCATATGTTAAATAATAATAATAACAATGAAAAAAGAACACAAATCAGATAATAAAATGTAAAAAATGCACAAATGACCAAATAGTTTCTGGAAAATACTATATCTGTGTTGATTCCAACTCAATTCACTAAGAAAAGAAGAATAAAAAGGAAATAGTAAAAAAGCGAGTCAATGTGATAAAGCATAATGCATGATTTATTTAGTTAAATAAGGTAAATGTCTGTTTTTAATATATACATTATTATATGGAAACTTCCCTAGATCTGTACTTTCTAAAAAATAGAAAGTGCAGTCTAAATTGCACTTTCTTTATGGGATAGTCAAGTTGATTTGCGCTTCTGTATTTTACTCCATAAATTGTATGAAATAGGATAATGGTGGATTTTTTTTTAAAAAAACTATTGGACAGCAACTTACTCAACCAGTAATTAAAAGTTTAAAACTGCTTACAAAAAAAAAAAAAAAAAAAAAAAAAAAAAAATCAACTTTTAAATGTTTGGAAAACTTTTGTTGGTAAAATGCAACATAAATTGTGCAAGCTAGTTTGTCTTTGTATTTTGACATGATGTACATGTCCATTAACGCAGATTTGTGTTACAACATTGAAAACCGACACTCAGTGTTGAATGCCTCTATCATATTTTTGCTCAACACCATTGAAATGTCAGTTAAAACTAGACTCATTGATATGCAGTGATGATGACCTCAGCGCTGAAGGTTCAAGAAACCCAGATAGTCCTCATCATCTCATCCTCAGCTTCTCGAGATCACCTCCAACATCACACATGCATCCAAGTGATCCAAAACCGGAAGTTTTACAGGTGCCTCGATCGCCATCAGACAGATGCCAAAACAAAAACCTTCGTCGAACCGCTCTGTTAAAATCACTAAAAATGCATGACCACAATAACAGCAATTGTGCTACCATTCCATTTGGCAGAGATGAAGAAAGTGAAGGCTATGTTGTAGTACGGACTTCTCAAGATAATAGCAGTACCACCGCTGCTGTTGCTCGATCTCGTTTATGTATAGAGACACTGGACGGTTTCCTCTCACAGAAATGCCACCTTTAATGATTATTTTTATATGTAATTCTATGTAAAAGAGTAGAACTTGGAGTGCAGTTATAAGCACTGTTGTGCATAATTGGAACTGAAAGTTTTGGAAGCATGTTCTTGGTTTTTTACATTGTTTGCTGCTGGACTCTGATCATAATTGCAGTTAAGGGAAAGAAAGAAAGAAAAAAAAAACTCTCGTTATATTTAGTTGGAAACTGGAATGTATAGGTGTGTTGTGCATGAACGAATCTTGGTTGGCATGTGCTTCTGAGTTCAGAACTATAGTATACTTTTTTGGAGTCCCATAGTTCTATTAGGGATCCAATAAATACTACACGGATTACAATATATTCCTGTTTTATTCATAAGAAGTTTATTTAGAAAAGCCCTGTAAAATCTTGGTGCTCTTCTATGGGTTGACTTTTGACGCAGCAAGGGGTCATATGATCATAATTGCTGTTATCAATGAAATAATGTATTACTAAGAATACCATGTTATTGGTGGAAGTAAATGCAGGTATTTATTAATGTGGAAATTAGGGAGCCATCCATATTTTCAGACTTAATTCAATGCGGCTTTTTGTGCAACTTTGCTTGTAAAGTGGGTCTCTATTTTCTGAAGCAACGTGTTTTTCTGGTTTTTTTTGTGCTTTTACATTTAAAAAAAAAAAAACTTCAAAAAATTGCAAATATTCATGAAAAGATTCTATAAAAAAAATGGTTGTTTAAAATATCAGCATTTTTATGTATAATTGCAGACATTTCTGCAATTATTCACACAGTGTATTACTGGTATTAGAAATGAAAAAAAATAGTTGTAGCAATATCAGTAATTATTCTCAATAATTGCAGACATAACTACAATTATTTTACAGTGTATTGTGTGTACTGTGTGAAAAAATTGCAGAAATATATGCAATTTTCGATAAAAACAGCTTCTTTTTCTGTATATTTGCTGGTAATGAAATGCCATTTACATGCAATTTTAATCATTTTTTGATGATTTTTCTGCAATACGTTGATGTTTGAATAAGTGTACACTTTGAATTTGAAAGTTTGAAGCAAATCAGCAAAAATTGCATGTATATCTGAAATATTTTAAAATTATTGTTGCGATATCGGCAATTTAACAAAGAATTGCAGGAATTTGCTGAAAACGTGCTTTTTTTTTAAAAGAAAAAATTTTATTTTTTTGTAATTTTCTTGCATGAAGATGAAGATGATTTCGTGTTGAATTAAATTTTGAAGCTTGGTAAATTTTTACTTTGTATTTTGTTGTTTTTCTGATGATTGTCGAAAAACATTGACCTAATTTATAAAGTTTTAAAATAGGAAGTTTTTTTGTATTTTAAAATCTAAACTGGACCTGAGCCAAACTGTCCCTTTATTAATCACGTGACAAGTAATGATTGAAACAATATGTGCATTGTAGCATTATCCTGCTTAAAGGAATTTGCATTGTCCTGCTTGAAGCGGGTCCAAGGTGTGGGTATTTGTGCGTGCGCGAAGTGCATTCCATTGCATCCAAGTAGTGTAACGACCTTATATTTTTTTTTTATTAAATCTTTACCATACATCGCGGTTGCTATCTCCATCTGTTAATTCTCTCTTCCAATCTCACATTATTCAAATATAAACAGATGGTTGAAAATGATCAATAATTGAGGTGCTGCAAAAAAAAGGGTGTTGTGGAGCGCGTTATACACACATATACGTGTGCATATGCATATGTGCATGTGTATATGTATACACACACAAAATTTTTACTTGATTTTGGCCAATCAAACCTAACAGCAAGATGTATGCAATTCTCAAGATAATCACAACGTATAGTCAAAGAAAAATCGTATAATATATCAAAGCAGTAAACGAACACATGATTTTTATAGTGGTTCAGCAAATGCCGACCTATGTCCACTTGAAATAATTTTTATACTTATGATTACAACTAGTTGTCGGATGAATGAAAAAAGTAGAAGGTGAAGTTATCTCCAATATTTGCCAAGGCTTTCACATGGAGAAAAGAAGATCATTTTCCTAGTGCTCATGATGGTCTATTTATAGAGGAAAAACGAAGTTGGATCAATCCAATATCACACGGGGGGCCGCTTTGGAGGGACAACCAGACCCATGAAACGGGGCCTGGATCGCCCCCATAATGAGAGATTAGCACTGATCCTTTTGAGGGAGGGATCAGTACCGATCCCTAGGGGTTGCACATCCAGGGGTGCAACCCCCAACGTGAGTCGCTTCCTTGCTTCTTCTTTTGGTTTTGAAGTTTGTGCATCCAATCTTGAGTTATTATCGAAGTTCTAAGCTTCCTAATCCTGAAATTCCATATCTCGGATAGGTAATAGTCTGAGACATAACCATATTTGTGATTGCCCGTAACTTCCCCGTAAAGGAAAGCCTGGATTACCTTGAGAACACGACAAAATAGAACGCAAACAGAAGAACATTTCATTGCTATTACAACAATTCCATCAGAATACAAGAATATATAGAGTATAGATGAATAAAATACATTCGATAAATATTAGAGATTACAATAAATTACATAGCAGCGGAAAAACAATACAAAACACAACTGAAAGTAATACACGGATACAGAGCTTTCCGAGCATCGTTCCAGTTGTAAATCAGGATCCTGTGAATATAAATCTGCAAAACCAAAACTACTAGCTGCCCGTGCGAAAAATAGGGGCACCCAGAGTTCAGGTTAAAACAATAAACTCCAGGTCAGTCATGTGACTGGTGTGAGAACTAAAACAGTTATTAATTTGACTTTAAAAGAGTGTAATTCAAGGGACCACGCCGTATAACACGGAACGGGTTTCCTCCCAAGAATACCAGTGCTTAGAATAAACAACGCAATGCTTTTTCGAAAAATGAAGCTATTATAAGACCCAAGTCCCATCACACAATGCAACGCAAGCCGGAGGATAGGGTTTTCCCTTATAATAGCCAAACATGCTTGGTACGTTTAAAACAAATCATTTGATACTATTATAAGTGTATAGTGTCAAAACATTTCAATCATAAATATCAATCATAGGCGGCATGGGTACCATCTATCATGTCGCCATACTAGGCTCTACAAATAAAACCGAAATATCTCGTATTGGAAATTGGATTTCCGTCATGAGTCGAGGCAAGGGGCAAGCTCCTCTCCGCTTCGAGACACTCTAGCAAAAGCCCCAGGACTACACACTCTGGGTAACCCCTTGGATCGGTTGGGGCGGTCCTCTCTTACGTTTGAGGATTGGCAATTCCTGAACACACGTTTCCCGGTCCTATCAGACCTAATATCGAGGTGCCTCGCATCCAACAACCACAATGGTGAAAAATATATATAAATGTGAGCCAGTTTAAGCACTGACACCACCCATAGCTAGAAAGAAACGTTGTGTTCTCCCAACGGTCTGTATCCCCTTTTTGACTCATGCCGAGGTGTGAGGCTCGCGAATTCATGTTATACACAAAGCTGGACCACGTAGGCCGTGCTTTGATCATCAACCACAATACTTTTCTTTTCAACAGAAGTCTTGATCAATTTGCCACTTAGGCGTGCCACACAGGCAATTCATGCCATGCGACTGATGTCCATCGATATACAACCTCTGAGCTCGTACGTCTCAGAGAAGGGCGTTAAGCAAGAGAATAAATTCTCTGCCACCAAACAGATGTATATTTAATAGAGATCAATAAGCACAGAATAAAATTCAATGTCAGACACACAGTCCATTTACAAGTTCGTTCTGGGTCTGAACGAAACCGGAGGCACTTTCCTCGTATATCCATCGATCTCCAAATACGTCTGGACGACCACCAACTATTTCCATCCTCTTGGGTGTACAGCCCAATCAGGATTATCAGTAATTATCCAAACGATGTGAAGACTTCCGGTCTTCGACCACCGTCTTCATCTTCGACTTATCGTCGAATCGGTTATTCAGAATGGGCATAAACCTGGCCTTTCCGAATAGCCCGCGTATATAATAAACAAATGTTACACAAACACAATATACGCCTCACTCCAATTCAGGATATTCTTTTATTCTAATATTCACATCCTTAGGGAAAGGTTCCCATTAATTTTATCAAAGATAAATTCTTTTCAATTTATTCTTTAATCTTCCTTTGGATATCATTTCAAACCAAATTACGGTTTTCCAAACTAGTCGGGGTTAGCGAACCACACCAAAGTAATTATTTATTTTATTTCCCGATCCCAACCTATTTATCCCATGAGGCAAAACTGGTAACACCCCATATCTAACACCACGGTGTTATCGGTAAAATTAATTACCTTTTCACGTTCAAATCTAATTAAAGATTTAACTATCGTTTTGGAGCAAAACTGGTGATACTCCATTCTCGATCATTTCAATCTAATTAAAGATTCATTAAAACTCCACTTAGTTTTAATCTTTAACTGGGTTAAAGAATCAATGTCATTTAAAACACGGTTCACGATAAACCCAAAGTCACATTCCATTCTATCAGCCCTTAACCGTAAAATAGCAAGTGAGCAATTCCCTAAATATTAACCCCGAAGGCCGAAACCAACATCGGATCAATACCCAAGAAACCATTCAACTTAACTAATCTCCGGTTAGTTTCTGATTTTCTTAACTCAGTTGGGTCTAAGAACAGTATTATTGAAGATACCGTTCACGACAACCCAAAATCACATTGCATTAATTATCGGGTTAAAGAACAAGTGTTATTCAAAACACCGCTCAAGATAAACCCAAAAACCAATTCAAATCCAATTTATTTGTTTCAAAAATGAATTTAATTTAATCCTAGTTCAAAACTAGTTCATTTCGATAAAAATCTATTTTTATCTTTACAAATGTGGGATTTTCGACCCCAGTTCTTCACAAATCATTTCTTATAATTCTACACAAATTATTGATATTTTTGATAATTTTATCAAGGTCTGTACAGTCGATTTCCAACAACGGCCATCGAACTGCACTTACAACGACCTTTTCTGAAATTGATTTGGACATATCTCCAAATCCAACCGTTAGATTTGAAATTTCTAATATTCGTTAGAAAGCTCTTTTCGATACGAACCCAACGGTTCCGGTTTTAGGAGAATCTGACGGTCGGATCTCCCGTAATGCCCATTAGAAATTAATGGTCGAAATTCATGAATTGCCGCGGCACGGCGCGTTCTATTCAGGCCATTATATTATATATATAATATATATAATATATATTTCATCGATTACCTTTTTCAAACGAATTTTATAAATCGTTTTAAATTCGTTTCAATTCAATTTCAATCTCCATTTCAAATTCAAATCAAAATTGAATTTCTCCTTATAAATTCGTTTTAAATTCATTTCAATTCAAATTTCAATTCAATTTGAATTCATTTCAAATTGATTTTGATTCTGTTTCCATTCGTTTTCAATTAAATTCAAATCCGTTTTATATTCAATCCAAATCGAATTCGCTTTATATTCAGTTCAATTCAAATTCGTTTTATATTCAATTCAATTCAATTCAAATTTCAATTCAGTTCAATTCGAATTCATATTATATTCAATTCAATTCGAATTCGTTTTCTATTCAATTCAATTCGAATTTCATTTCTATTCAAATTAAATTTCTCGTCGATATTATTTAAAATAATTCATTTTAAATATTAAAAATTCGTTAAAATTACCAAAATAAAAATTTTAAACTGGCTCAGATTTTCCGGGTTGTTACATCCTCCCCCACTTAAAACTTTTCGTCCCCGAAAAGGAACGAAGCCGAAAGTTGTTTAACAATTCAACTCAACTTCCAATATTTTCGTTACGGCTTAAGTTCTTCAACTTTTCAGTTTCTAAAAACTTTTCCAATTTTTCAAAAATTTGGCTAACACCCTAAATTTCCGAAAAATTTCGCCATAACCTCCCCTGCACCGGGGACTTCGGGATATTTCATATAGCCTCCCGTGGCCTTCTTCAACTCAAAAGAAAAAGCCAAGCGGCTAGCCAATCGGCTCATAAAATCATCATCGCCCAAACAAAATAGTAAATTATAGTAAACATGTACCTATTTGTCGGGCAAACAATTTTATTTCTCTGCTCTGGCCTCCTTGCTATGACCTGTTCAATGTAAGTACATGTATATGCAAGCAAATGCGACCAATTTTCAATACAATTTAATATTTGGTTCAGTTTGGCTAAATGGTTCAAAATATCAAACAAATAAACAAACAACACAACCATCAATCAATTAGTGAATTAACGTTTCAAATTCATAATTTGATACATATATAGAAAATCATATTTTTGATGCCAAATCACAACAATAAATCTATATAGTTTTGGTTCTCACACCAGTCTGATGGAAATATATAGAAATCACACCTTCGAAACACGAACACAAATACTGATAATGCGGCCGCATTACCAGAATTACCTCCGGGCGACTAGAATGTGATTCTATATCTATCCAGTATATTAAAACTTCGAACATACGTTCATGACGGATATATGCAAAATCTTTATATACTGGATCGTCCAAATTCAAAATAAATAAATATTCAAATACGTATAAAACGATTTAAATTTTCAAAACAAAATTGTTTTCATTTGAAAAATATACTCTTCACACTCGTTCTAAGATACTACTGATCCCATCTCTAACGAGTCATTCTAATTGGATATTACTAATCCAATATCTGATGAATTCTTTCGTTTGGTTCTAATGTGTCTTATTCTCGAGCTCTGTAAACCAAAGCTCTGATACCAAACTGAGACGACCCGAACTTCCCCGTGAAGGAAAGCACGGATTGAATTGAGGACAAGACAAAGTAGAACGCAGATGGAAGAACATTTCATTGCTATTACAACAATTCCATCAGAATACAGAATATACAAAGTATAGATGAATAAAATACAATCGATAAATATCAGAGATTACAATAAATTACATAGCAGCGGAAAAACAATACAAAACACAACTGAAAGTAATACACGGATACAGAGCTTTCCGAGCATCGTTCCAGTTGTAAATCAGGATCCTGTGAATATAAATCTGCAAAACCAAAACTACTAGCTGCCCGTGCGAAAAATAGGGGCACCCAGAGTTTAGGTTAAAACAATAAACTCCAGGTCAGTCATGTGACTGGTGTGAGAACTAAAACAGTTATTAATTTGACTTTAAAAGTGTGTAATTCAAGGGACCACGCCGTATAACACGGAACGGGTTTCCTCCCAAGAATACCAGTGCTTAGAATAAACAACGCAATGCTTTTTCGAAAAATGAAGCTATTATAAGACCCAGGTCCCATCACACAATGCAACGCAAGCCGGAGGATAGGGGTTTCCCTTATAATAGCCAAACATGCTTGGTACGTTTAAAACAAATCATTTGATACTATTATAAGTGTATAGTGTCAAAACATTTCAATCAGAATTATCAATCATAGGCGGCATGGGTACCATCTATGATGTCGCCATACTAGGCTCTACAAATAAAACAGAAATATCTCGTATTGGAAATTGGATTTCCGTCATGAGTCGAGGCAAGGGGCAAGCTCCTCTCCGCTTCGAGACACTCTAGCAAATGCCTCAGGACTACACACTCTGGGTAACCCCTTGGATCGGTTGGGCCAGTCCTCTCTTACGTTTGAGGATTGGCAATTCCTGAACACACGTTTCCCGGTCCTATCAGACCTAATATCGAGGCTCCTCGCATCCAACAACCACAAAGGTGAAAAGTATATATAAATGTGAGCCGTTTTAAGCACTGACACCACCCATAGCTAGAAAGAAATGTCGTGTTCTCCCAACAGTCCGTATCCCGTTTTTGACTCATACCGAGGTGTGAGGCTCGCGAATTCACGTTATACACAAAGCTGGACCACGTAGGCCATGCTTTGATCATCAACCACAAGACTTTGCTTTTCAATAGAAGCCTTGATCAATTTGCCACTTAGGCATGCCACACAGGCAATTCATGCCATGCGACTGATGTCCATCGATATACAACCTCTGAGCTCGTACGTCTCAGAGAAGGGCGTTAAGCAAGAGAATAAATTCTCCGCCGCCAAACAGATGTATATTTAATAGAGATCAATAAGCACAGAATAAAATCCAATGTCAGACACACAGTCCATTTACAAGTTCGTTCTGGGTCTGAACGAAACCGGAGGCACTTTCCTCGCATATCCATCGATCTCCAAGTACGTCTGGACGACCACCAACTATTTCCATCCTCTTGGGTGTACAGCCCAATCAGGATTATCAGTAATTATCCAAACGATGTGAAGACTTCCGGTCTTCGACCACCGTCTTCATCTTCGACTTATCGTCGAATCGGTTATTCAGAATGGGCATAAACCCGGCCTATCCGAATAACCCGCGTATATAATAAACAAATGTTACAAAAACACAATATACGCCTCATTCCAATTCAGGATATTCTTTTATTCTGATATTCACATCCTTAGGGAAAGGTTCCCATTAATTTTATCAAAGATAAATTCTTTTCAATTTATTCTTTAATCTTCCTTTGGATATCATTTCAAACCAAATTATGGTTTTCCAAACTAATCGGGGTTAGCGAACCACACCGAAGTAATTATTTATTTTATTTCCCAATCCCAACCTATTTATCCCATGAGGCAAAACTGGTAACACCCCATATCTAACACCACGGTGTTATCGGTAAAATTAATTACCTTTTCATGTTCAAATCTAATTAAAGGTTTAACTATCGTTTTGGAGAAAAACTGGTGATACTCCATTCTCGATCATTTCAATCTAATTAAAGATTCATTAAAACTCCACTTAGTTTTAATCTTTAACTGGGTTAAAGAATCAGTGTCATTTAAAACACGGTTCACGATAAACCCAAAGTCACATTCCATTCTATCAGCCCTTAACCGTAAAATAGCAAGTGAGCAATTCCCTAAGTATTAACCCCGAAGGCCGAAACCAACATCATATCAATACCCAAGAAACCATTCAACTTAACTAATCTCCGGTTATTTTCTGATTTTCTTAACTCGGTTGGGTCTAAGAACAGTATTATTGAAGATACCGTTCACGACAACCCAAAATCACATTGCATTAATTATCGGGTTAAAGAACAAGTGTTATTCAAAACACCGCTCACGATAAACCCAAAAACCAATTCATATTCAATTTATTTGTTTCAAAAATGAATTGAATTTAATCCTAGTTCAAAACTAGTTGATTTCGTTAAAAATCTATTTTCATCTTTACAAATGTGAGATTTTTCACCCCAGTTCTTCACAAATCATTTCTTATAATTTTACACAAATTATTGATATTTTTGATAATTTTATCAAGGTCCGTACAGTCGATTTCCAACAACGGCCATCGAACTGCACTTACAACGACCTTTTCTGAAATTGATTTGGACATATATCCAAATCCAACCGTTAGATTTGAAATTTCTAATATTCGTAGAAAGCTCTTTTCGATACGATCCCAACGGTTCTGGTTTTAGGAGAATCCGACGGTCGGATCTCTCGTAATGTCCATTTGAAATTAATGGTTGAAATTCACGAACTGTCGCGGCGCGGCGCATTCTATTCAGGCCATTATATTATATATATATAATATATATAATATATATTTCATCGATTAACTTTTTAAAACGAATTTTATAAATCGTTTTAAATTCGTTTCAATTCAGTTTCAATCTCCATTTCAAATTCAAATCAAAATTGAATTTCTCCTTATAAATTCGTTTTAAATTCATTTCAATTCAATTCAAATATCAATTCAATTTGAATTCATTTCAAATTGATTTTGATTCTATTTCCATTCGTTTTCAATTAAATTCGAATCCGTTTTATATTCAATCCAATTCAAATTCGCTTTATATTCAATTCAATTCGAATTCGTTTTATATTCAATTCAATTCAATTCAAATTTCAATTCGAATTCATATTATATTCAATTCAATTCGAATTCGTTTTCTATTCAATTCAATTCGAATTTCATTTCTATTCAAATTAAATTTCTTGTCGATATTATTTAAAATAATTCATTTTAAATATTAAAAATTCGTTAAAATTGCCAAAATAAAATTTTTAAACTGGCTCAGATTTTCCGAGTTGTTACAATATTTCCAGTTCTGTTCCTTTGTTTCGGATTCATACCGATCCGATACTTTGACTAATTTTGAATTTCAACCCGGTTTGTCACGAAAAGATATTACGATGGATCCAACTATCAGTGGTTTCATATAATCATCCGTACTCGATTTCCGAGTAATTCAACCATCCATGTTGTAAACACCCCACCTCCATTAAGGTCACTCACAAAGGGAATGCCTTAACTTCGGTGGAGCATTTTTGGTACAAGTTGCAGAAAAATTACAAGATAGACAAATAAAACAGCGGAAAATAAATAACCTTTATTGATTATAACACAACTTGTACAAAGATGGTTTTACAACACCAATACTTATTACAACAAAGCATCTGTCTTGTTTAAAATAAAGAAGCATAAACTGACAATGATATTCCCCAATAAAGCATGAGCCAGCCATAGTAGTATAAAATGGAGTTCAAAGCAATGCATCAAGGAATCTTCAAGCTCGGAAAGGGTAACGGTCCAAAATGAGCTGAGCTATTCCCTCCCTGGCTACCTAAGGGAAATGGAAGAAAAGAGGCGAAAACAAACTAGGTCAGACATAAGTCTGGTAAGTCCAGTTATACTTCAGCATGTAAACAAGAAAAGGACTATGACATGAACAAACTGAACTTAGAACCATACCATAGTGATTGGATAATCCTAAACAAGACAAGGTAAGATTAACGGAATTGGCTATCACACCCACTTCTATTTCTCTACACCCACTAAGGACTGTTTCAACTAGCATCGTGTGTTCATGATAAAATGATCCCCTTTTTGTTGTGTATGCAGTCCCTTATCCATCGAGTGTTTACCTAAATCCAACTAGGGTTTACTTATCGAACGCTTCCTAGATTCAACCAGGGTTAACGCTATCCAGGGCCACTGGGGTTTGTGCTACCTATTGAACGTTTCTCGGATTCAGGGTTTACGCGACCTAGGTTCTACTAGGGATTATGCTACCTATCGAATGATGCCCCCTAGTCTAGGACACACTACCCAGAGCGGTATATGTTCCTAGACTTTCCTCACGTATGTGTCGTGAATCGTTATCGATGTCTAGATGCACATGTCCTCTATTATGTGCGACCCGAGTCCCGTGGCAGGGCTAATCAAGAAACACGGAACTCGGTCGGGAGCTTTCAGATATCTGCCGATTGCAGATGCTAAGTTCTGCTTTTACAGTGGCTATAGTCCCACTAGACCCCTCCCTCAACTAACAAATGAAAGGCACCCAAGAAAATCAAGAATGAGAACTGTACGCAGGCCGCTCTATGCCTCCACAAACCTATGGGCCAACCTCATCCATAACTAGATAGCAAGTATATGGTCTGTTGGAATTCTTCGCCTTTCCGCTTCACGTATCTCGACTGACTCAAGATGGTAGGTAGACGACGAGTTACTATCACAGGGCAAAAACTGGTACCACCGAATCAAGCTGGTTCATCCTAGTCTTTAGGTTGCCTTATTGTTGCAACCAAGGCATACCCTTGGCTCTTCTAATGCAGACCTTAACCTCTGTGAGCCCAGGAGGATCATCTGCAGCCTCACAGATGGATACCAAGAGTACCCTCACGTCCCCTCGAAGTCGCGTGCTTCGTACCCCAGTTCGTTGGAGCCTTCTTCATGATCAGACGGACGTTCGCTCCTTCTCGTGTTCTACGTGGCTTTCTTGACTAAGGTTTACTACTTAGTTCACTTAACTAAGATTTACTACTTAGTTCTCTTTCTCGTCATGTTGAATTGGTTAAGTGTCATCAGTCAATTCAAGTTAACTTAACCCATTCACTTGTCATGTTAAATTGGTTAAGTGTTATCCAGTAGTTCACATTGACTTAACCTACCCATATATCATGTCAAATTGGTTAAGTGTTCCTTAATCTTACTCGTTTATCAGGTTATACTAGTTAAGTGTCTCTCATTAACTTAACCTTGTTTATTCATCATGCTATAACGGCTAACTGTTCTAAGTTTACTTAACCCCACCATCTAGTCTAGTTAGCATATTAAACATTTACTTAACCTTACCCACTTATCTAGTTAACATGTTATAATGGTTAAGTGTTTCCTTAGTTACTTAACCCCCACAAATCTTGCCTTGTTAACATGTTAAATTGGTTAAGTGTCCAAATTAACTTAATCCCTATCAATCTTGTCTAGTTAGCATGTTGAATTGGCTAAGTGTTTTCTCAATTACTTAACCCCACCCTTCTTGTCTTGTTAACATGTTAAATTGGTTAAGTGTTTCCTTAATTACTTAACCTCACCATTTCAAGCCTGATTGTTCATGAGCTTTAATTAATTAATTAAAGCACCAACCACTCACATTAGATAGGTATTGTTGTGGTTTATGGATATGCCGGTCGGTTCCGGGCAGTTTTACACCACAACTCAGTCTAACCTCGGGTCTTTCCGGGCTTGATGCACTAACCTCTCACATTAGAAAGGTATTGTTGTGGTTACTGGATGTGTCGGGCGGTTCCGGGCAGTTTTACACCACAACTCAATCTAATCTCGAGTTATGTATTTTCCTCTTCTCTAATTTACATATTTACTATTTATGTAAATTTTCCATAAATCAATTCAGCCTAAATCATATTCATTTGTCATGCCAACTAATATACTTATATTCGATGCTCAAAACTTGATTTACCTATCAATTAGCCCAACTTGCAGTTTATACCAATATAGATTTAATATTCCCCTTTTTCAGTTCATGTCCAATCTAGATTAATATTCCAATTTACAGTTCATGTCAAAACTAGATTTAATATTCTAGTTTACCGTTTATGTCCAAAACTTGGTTTACGTGCTAATTACATACTTTGCGGCCAATTAAAATTTATCAATTTATGCCCAAGTCTAATATGCATGTAAATTATTCACTATTATAGCCAATTTGGATTATGCCAACATATTTATTATGTCAAATTAACTTAATTAAGCTACGCCCCCCACATCATAATCGTACGTATAATATGATTTCACCAGTTTTCTAAGTACTCATGAAATGGCATTAACAAAAGGAATAGGGGATAAGCACAAGAATTGAAATAAAAGAATAGGCATGCAAAAATAATGGCTCCAACAGGTTCGATGTACATAATAGTGAATAGGAATAAACTAGCCAATTTACACACTAAATATGAGATCCAACATAATTAAGGGAGTAGGCATAGGTGATTTGGTCCAACATAATGCCAGTGCAAGGTACAACATGGTTGGTTAATTTTAACAATGGGAATAGACATAAGCAACTAACTACAATAGTTATAGGCAATTAACCACAATAGTCATGGGCAACTAATCACAATAATTTCTTAATCAATTTCATAGGCAATAGTCTCATAGTTATGAATCATAGTCGTGGGCTACAGTCTCATAGTCACGAATCATAGTCATAGGCAATAATTTCATAGGCAACAGTTTCATGGTCATAGTCTTAGGCAAAAGTCTCATAGTCATAGTCATAGTCATAGGCAATAGTTTCATCACAAGAATATAACATAGGAAAATCGCATGAATAAACATGGATCCACATAGATAAACTAATAGGCACCGTTCTAATATCAGTTTCTTACAATCCATGACTTCCAATTAATGTTTAAATCGAAATTATAACTGTACTTACAAAATATAGGCAAGTCTTGTTTTTCTGAAATATGTTTTCTGAAGCTGAATAGCTTTCCTTTGATGTAGATTAGTCGTTCTTTTAATTCTATTCAGATTGGAAAAAGATGCATTAGTTCTAGCTTAGATTTCAGCAAAGTAGCAACGCCATTCTTATTTTTAACTAGAATAGAGGCAGAGTATAGGCAGAATGAAATTATGTGGAGAGAAAGCTAGGTTTGGGGGTGTTTAAATAGGTTAGAGCTCACAAATCCGGTCAAAAAGGCGTCCGTGTGCAGAAAAATGGATCTGTCTCCAGATCTGGAAAAGGGGGGGGAGGGGAGGGGAGGTCGACCCTAGTGTCGACATGTTTACCCAGGTCGAACTGGGTCCTGGGCGGGAATTTTCCCGCCCAGCCCAGGTGTCTGTTTTAAATTTCGAAATCTGAATTTTTGAATTTCAGACTGGTTTTTATTGAAACTTCCGAAGGCCATATCTTCTTTATACGGAGTCCAATTTAAGCAAACTTGGACTCTATTCCAAGCAGAATTTCGAGAAGAACGCAATGGCATAACCCATTTCCCTTAATTATTTTGTTACAATTTAATTATTCTCTGATTTGTTACTTAACGTATTTCCCGAAAAATACGGGATGTTACATTCTTCCCTCCTTTAAAGGATTTCATTCCCGAAATCTCTAAGTTAGGAAGAATGTTTATCCTACCATCCAACATCTATCTACTCAACCATCCAATCACAGGCATCCATTTTCCTTAGAAGGTTTCTAATGCTTTTCATGATCATATGCATAGTGCGTGTATATGTCCTTATCTAATGCAAAATCAGGCGGTCTGCTGATTCAGTTGACCTCCTTAATGCAAATCATGTCAGTGCCATGAGTCCATCATGTATGCAACAACTCCTAATCTTATTTTATCACTTCTACATGAGTGCACAATCATTCATACAAAATCATTGTCCATATGATAACACATCAAGTTTCACAAATACACATATGCGTATGTAATAAGGAAGTGACTGAGCCAATCTAGGGCCTAATGTGTATGTATATGCACTCACGAGCAACCACTAGTAACTACTTGCAACCATCAAACATAACATGTTTCAAACACATGTTTACATCCATTGGATTCTACTTAAGAATTGAGGATAGGACGAAGAGGATATATTTAAAAGATAGAGACTAGTCAGGCAAATAAACCCTACAGAAAAAGAGAGATCAAGGATATACCCTCAAAAAGGGTATGATGCACGTATCTAGTCTTTTAAGTTGCATCTTCGTGAGCTTCACTCCACCGTACCTTAACTTCATGGTTGCGAAGCTTCTTGACCTCCATTTCCACAACTCAGTAGTAAAGATTGGACCTTGGTCACTTACTGTGCTAGAGGGTATCCAATGTAGTCGAACTACCCTTCCAAGATAAAAAGATGTTAACCATGATACCAAGTGTATATCCTAAGATGATTAGAGGTCTCTCCTCTACTTAGCTTATCCATCATGTTACAAATCTGAGGGTCTGAAGCAAATGGTTGCTATGTGCTTTTTACCTCTCTTAAGGTCAGTCTTACTTAGGGTGACAACCCCAACCATTTATTTCTCACGCAAACCATTCTAGTCGAACTCGACATCCCTCAAGTACAAGCCCCAAAGGCCCAAACCAATATCAGACAAGCACCCAAGGGATACCTCCTCCGAATTTGGACGATCTATGTTAGATGATACTAACAAAACAACCAAACAATTGAGCACTTTACCGACTCTGGCTATCCTCGCCAGTCTTCTCCAAAATTATCGTTGATCGCATAACTGGCTTTGCAGTGTCATCTGGATACATGCGGAAGTCTGTCTCGAGTTTTAGGGGGAAACCCCCTACCCTAATCAAAACATCTTGCGTACTCATGGACCACTCCAATGGATCGAAAATCGTCAATAGATAAATAAAGTGATTCTAGGTAGCTAAGACAAACTGATCCCTTATGATCGCACGAAATCTCGAGGGTATTCCTGAGGCAAGTCGAAAGTCTAACTACCCTCGTTTCACAATTACTAGCTAACCAATCCATGCCTAGAATCAACCCATAGCCGATGAAACCAAAAATATAAGCATTAATATAGCTATCTTCAAATCCTCCCAAGTCAAAGATAAATGAGCCAAACCAGCAATTGGATTTGAGACTATAATGGGATCCACTACTATACAATATCTAGGGTGCAGAGACTCAACTAAAGCAGCAGATACAAATGAGTGCGACGCGCCAGAATCAAATAGTGTACGAACAGGATGATCAAAAAAAGAAAAGAAAAAACTTTCAACAGAAATCTTACTGCCTCTCTCTCAGGTATGCTGGTGGTGAGAGCATGCACTTGCCTTCCAGAAAATCCTGTCCTTTGTTCTTGCTCTTTCCCTTAACTATACGACCCGTTATACCAAAATAAAGATAATTCCTCTTGTTTTAGGTTTTACTATTCTTTCCTCCCCTCCTTTGTGAACCAAGTCCATATCCATGGGTTCTTCATCCTTGTGTAACTTGTTGACATGTCTCTCGAAAGCTGCCTCCATCGCACGGAGAATCCTACAAAACTCAAAAGAAAATTACGGCTATAGATGGAAGTTAGGCCCTTATTTGCCCTTTGACAAGTGTCGTAGTCTCATCAAGCCTACGAAACCATGTCGTGATGAGTTAACCTCCCAAAAAGCCGGGAGCCCCAGAGACTCAAGAAAGAAGGAAACAAGGATTCAAGCAGAGGGTCAAAAGATAGTGCATATAGCTTTGGGGAATATGCCTTTAAAACCAAACTTTTCTTTTGAAAATGCTTCTTTTAAAACCGTTTGAAAATAATTTTTTTTTCAAATATTTTATCTGATCCGATAACCTTCAACTCTAATACCAAGTGTAAACACCCCAACTCCGTTGAGGTCACTCACAAAGGGAATGCCTTAACTTCGGTGGAGCATTTTTAGTACAAGTTGCAGGAAAATTACAAGACAAAATAAAATAGCGGAAAATAAATAACCTTTATTAATTATAACACAGCTTGTACAAAGATGGTTTTACAACACCAATACTTATTACAACAAAGCATCTGTCTTGTTTAAAATAAAGAAGCATAAACTGACAATGATATTCCCCAATAAAGCATGAGCCAGCCATAGCAGTAGAAAATGGAGTTCAAAGAAATGCAACAAAGAATCTTCAAGCTCGGAAAGGGTAACGGTCCAAAATGAGCTGAGCTATTCCCTCCTTGGCTACCTGGGGGAAACAGAAGAAAAGAGGCGAAAACAAACTAGGTCATACATAAGTCTGGTAAGTCCAATTATACTTCAGCATGTAAACAAGAAAAGGACTACGACATGAACAAACTGAACTTAGAACCATACCATAGTGATAGGATAATCCTAAAACAAGACAAGGTAAGATTAACGGAATTAGCTATCGCACCCACTTCTATTTCTCTGCACCCACTAAGGACTGTTTCAACTAGCATCGTGTGTTCATGATAAAATGATCCCCTTTTTGTTGTGTATGCAGTCCCTTATCCATTGAGTGTTTAACTAGATCCAACTAGGGTTTACTTATCGAACGCTTCCTAGATTCAACCAGGGTTTACGCTATCCAGGGCCACTGGGGTTTATGCTACCTATTGAACGTTTCTCTGATTCAGGGTTTACGCGACCTAGGTCCAACTAGGGATTATGCTACCTATCGAAGGATGCCCCTAGTCTAGGACACACTACCTAGAGCGGTATATATTCCTAGACTTTCCCCACGTATGTGTCGTGAATCGTCATCGATGCCTAAATGCACATGTCCTCTATATGTGCGACCCGAGTCCCGTGGCAGGGCTAATCAAGAAACACGGAACTCGGTCGGGAGCTTTCAGATATCTGCCGATTGCAGATGCTAAGGTCTGCTTTTACAGTGGCTATGGTCCCACTAGACCCCTCCCTCAACTAACAAATGAAAGGCACCCAAGAAAATCAAGAATGAGAACTGTACGCAGGCCCCTCTATGCCCCCACAAACCTATGGGCCAACCTCACCCATAACTAGATAGCAAGTATATAGTCTGTTGGAGTTCTCCGCCTTTCAACTTCACGTATCTCGACTGACCCAAGATGGTAGGTAGATGACGAGTTGCTATCACAGGGCAAAAAATGGTCTCGCCGAATCACGCTGGTCATCCTAGTCTTTAGGTTGCCTTATTGTTGCTACCAAGGCATAACCTTGGCTCTTCTAATGCAGACCTTAACCTTTGTGAGCCCAAAAGGATCATCTGCAGCCTCACAGATGGATACCAAGAGTACCCTCACGTCCCCTCGAAGCCGCGTGCTTCGTACCCCAGTTCGTTGGAGCCTTCTTCATGATCAGACGGATGTTCGCTCATTCTCGTGTTCTACGTGGATTTCTTGACTAAGGTTTACTACTTAGTTCTCTTAACTAAGGTTTACTACTTAGTTCTCTTTCTCGACATGTTGGATTGGTTAACTGTCATCAATCAATTCAAGTTAAGTTAACCCATTCACTTGTCATGTTAAGTTGGTTAAGAGTTATCTAGTAGTTCACTTTGACTTAACCTACCCATATATCATGTCAAATTGGTTAAGTGTTCCTTAACCTTACTCGTTTATCAGGTTATACTGGTTAAATGTCTCTCATTAACTTAACCCTGTTTATTCATCATGCTATAACGGCTAAGTGTTCTAAGTTTACTTAACCCCACCATCTAGTCTAGTTAGCATATTAAACATTTACTTAACCTTACCCACTTGTCTAGTTAACATGTTATAATGGTTAAGTGTTTCCTTAGTTACTTAACCCCCACAAATCTTGCCTTGTTAACATGTTAAGTTTGTTAAGTGTCCAAATTAACTTAACCCCTATCAATCTTGTCTAGTTAACATGTTGAATTGGCTAAGTGTTTTCTCAATTACTTAACCCCACCCTTCTTGTCTTGTTAACATGTTAAGTTGATTAAGTGTTTCCTTAATTACTTAACCTCACCATTTCTAGCCTGCTTGTTCATGAGCTTTGATTAATTAATTAAAGCGCCAACCACTCACATTAGACATGTATTGTTGTGGTTACTGGATATGTCGGTAGGTTCCGGGAAGTTTTACACCACAATTCAGTCTAACCTCGGGTCTTTCTGGGCTTGATGCACTAACCTCTCACATTAGACAGGTATTGTTCTGGTTACTGGATGTGCCGGGTGGTTCCGGGCAGTTTTACACCACAACTCAATCTAACCTCGGGTTAGGCATTTTCCTCTTCTCTCATTTACATATTTACTATTTATGTAAATTTTCCATAAATCAATTTAGCCTAGATCATATTCATTTGTCATGCCAATTAACATACTTATATTCTATGCCCAAAACCTGATTTACCTATCAATTAGCCCAACTTGCAATTTATACCAATTTAGATTTAATATTCCCCTTTTTCAGTTCATGTCCAATCTAGATTAATATTTCAATTTACAATTCATGTCAAAACTAGATTTAATATTCTAGTTTACCGTTTATGTCCAAAACTTGGTTTACGTGCTAATTACATACTTTGCGGCCAATTAAAATTTATCAATTTATGCCCAAGTCTAATATGTATGTAAATTATTCACTATTATAGCCAATTTGGATTATGCCAACATATTTACTATGTCAAATTAACTTAATTAAGCTACGCCCAATCCCCGCATCATAATCGTACATATAACATGATTTCACAAGTTTTCTAAGTATTCATGAAATGGCACTGACAAAAGGAATAGGGTATAAGCACAAGAATTGATATAAAAGAATAGGCATGCAAAAATAATGGCTCTGATAAGTTCGATGTACATAATAGTGAATAGGAATAAACTAGCCAAGTTACACACTAAATATAAGATCCAACGTAATTAAGGGAATATGCATAGGTGATTTGGTCCAACATAATGCCAGTTCTAGTTACAACATGATTGGTTAATTATAACAATGGGAGTAGGCATAAGCAACTAACTACAATGGTTATAGGCAATTAACCACAATAGTCATAGGCGACTAATCACAATAATTTCTTAATCAATTTCATAGGAAATAGTCTCATAGTTTTGAATCATAGTTGTGGGCAACAGTCTCATAGTCACGAATCATAGTCATAGGAAATAATTTCATAGGCAACAGTTTCATGGTCATAGTCTTAGGCAAACGTCTCATAGTCATAGTCATAGGCAATAGTTTCATCACAAGAATATAACATAGGAAAATCGCATGAATAAACATGGATCCACATAGATAAACTAATAGGCACCGTTCTAATATCAGTTTCTTACAAGCCATGACTTCCAACTAATGTTTAAATTGGAAATATAACTATACTTACAAAATATAGGCAAGTCTTGTTTTTCTGAAATCTGTTTTCAGAAGCTGAATAGCTTTCCTTTGATGTAGATTAGTCGTTCTTTTAATTCTATTCAGATTGGAAGAAGATGCACTAGTTCTAACTTAGACTTCAGCAGAGTAGCGACGCCATTCTTATTTTTAATTAGAATAGAGGCAGAGTATAGGCAGAATGAAATTGTGTGGAGAGAAAGCTAGGTTTGGGGGTGTTTAAATAGGTTAGAGCTCACGAATCCGGTCAGAAATGCGTCCAGGTGCAGAAAAATGGATCTGTCTCCAGATCTAGAAAAGGGGGAGGGGGGGAGGGGAGGTCAACCCTAAGGTCGACCCTAGTGTCGACCTGTTTACCCAGGTCGACCCCCAGGTCAACCTGGGTCCTGGGCGGGAATTTTCCCGCCCAGACCGGGTGTCTGTTTTGAATTTCGAAATCTGAATTTTTGAATTTCGGGCTGGTTTTTATTGAAACTTCCGAAGGCCATATCTTCTTCATACGGAGTCCGATTTACACAAACTTGGACTCTATTCCAAGCAGAATTTCGAGACGAACACAATGACATAACCTGTTTCCCTTAATTATTTTGTTACTATTTAATTATTCTCTGATTTGTTACTTAGCGTATTTCCCAAAAAATACACGGTGTTACATTCTCCCCTCTTTTAAAGGATTTCGTCCCCGAAATCTCTAAGTTCGGAAGATTGTTTATCCTACCATCCAACATCTATCTACTCAACCATCTAATCACATGCATCCATTGTCCTTAGAAGGTTTCTAATGCTTTTCATGATCATATGCATAGTGTGTATATATGTCCTTATCTAATGCAAAATCAGGCGGTCTACTGATTCAGTTGACCTCATTAATGCAAATCATGTTAGTGCCATGAGTCCATCATGTATGCAACAACTCCTATTCTTATTTTATCACTTCTACATGAGTGCACAATCATTCATACAAATGCACCGTCCATATAATAACACATCAAGTTTCACAAATACACATATGCGTATGTAATAAGGAAGTGACTGAGCCAATCTAGTGCCTAATGTGTATGTATATGCACTCACGAGCAACCACTAGTAACTACTTGCAACCATCAAACATAACATGTTTACATCCATTGGCTTCTACTTAAGAATTGAGGATAGGACCGAGAGGATTTACTTAAAAGATAGAGACTAGTCAGGCAAATAAACTCTATAGAAAAAGAGAGATCAAGGATATACCCTCAAAAAGGGTATGATAAGCATATCTAATCTTTTAGTCTTTTAAGTTGCATCTTCGTGAACTTCACTCCACTGTACCTTAACTTCACGGTTGCGAAGCTTCTTGACCTCCATTTCCACAACTCACTAGTAAAGATAGGACCTTGGTCACTTATTGTGCTAGAGGGTATCTAATGTAGTCGAACTACCCTTCCAAGATAAACAGATGTTAACCATGATACCAAGTGTATATCCTAAGATGATTAGAGGTCTCTCCTCTACTTAGCTTATCCATCATGTTACAAATCTGAGGGTCTAAAGTTAATGGTTGCTATGTGCTTTTTTCCTCTCTTATGGTCAGTCTTACTTAGGGTGCCAGCCCCACCCATTTATTTCTCACGCAAACCATCCTAGCCGAACTCGACATCCCTCAAGTACAAGCCCCAAAGGCCTAAACCAATATCAGACAAGCACCCAAGGGATACCTCCTCCGAATTTGGACGATCTATGTGAGATTATACTAACAAAACAACCAAACAATTGAGCACTTTACCGACTCTGGCTATCCTCGCTAATCTTGCTCCAAAATTATCGTTGATCGCAAAACTGGCTTTGCAGTGTCATCTAGATACATGCGGAAGTTTGTCTCGAGTTTTAGGGGGAAACCCCTTACCCTAATCAAAACATCTTGCGTACTCATGGACCACTCCAACGGATCGAAAATCGTCGATAGATAAATAAAGTGATTCTAACTAGCTAAGACAAACTGATCCCTTAGGATCGCACGAAATCTCGAGGGTATTCCCGAGGCAAGTCGAAAGTCTAACTACCCTCATTTCACAATTACTAGCTAACTAATCCATGCTTAGAATCAATCCGTAGCCAATGAAACCAAAAACATAAGCATTAATATAGCTATTTTCAAATCCTCACAAGTCAGAGATTAATGAGCCGAAATGGGGCCAAAAACATAGGCTTCACCCTCTCAGTCTGGCCGTCCGTCTGAGGATGATATGCGGTGCTCAAACATAACTGAGTCCCTACCGCCTCTTGTAAGCTTCTCCAAAATTCGCTAGTGAAAATAGGATCGCGGTCGCTCACTATGCTAGAAGGAACACCGTGCAAACGAACTATCTCTCGAACGTATACAGAAGCTAACCATGGAGCAGTCCTCCTTAGGTCATCGTCTTTTGGTACACAAAGTCTACCGTCCCTACGTAACCAACCCTTATCGTCTAGGGTATACCTACGGAGATGGCTTGATGACGCCCCTCCGTTGAGCTTTTCTACTAACTCAACTAACTGTGGGTCGTCTCGCTGTGCCTTGCCAATCCATCCCAAAAGCGTAGGTCTGACCTCCAAGGATGCTAGCAAACCGGGTACGAAGTCAATGGAAGGTCTAAAGTCAAACATCGAAATGAATTCTAAATTTTGCCGCTCAACAAACAAAGGACTTAAGGTTAATCTTTTTCTACTTAAGGCATCGGCCACCACATTACCCTTGTCAGGGGTATAGGCTATTTCGAAGTCGTAGGACGCTAAGAACTCCATCCACCTTTGCTGCCTTAAGTTCAAGTCCTTTTGAGAGAATAGGTATTTTAAAGATTTGTGGTCAGTGAATATTTCGAATTTCTCGCCAAGAAGACAATGACGCCAAGACTTAAGCGCGAAAACAATAGCGGCCAACTCTAGGTCATGTGTAGGATAATTTTTCTCATGCGCTCTCAACTGCCTTCCACCATAGGCTATTACCCTACCCTCTTACATTAAGACTGCACCTAGTCCTGTCGCACAAGCATCAGTATAAATGGTAAACGGCTTACTCCCGTCTGGCAATACTAAGACTGGGGCTGAAGTCAAAGCTCTCTTCAAACGTTGGAACGCATCATCACAATCTACGTCCCATGTGAAAACTAGGTTCTTCTTCGTCAAGCGTGTCAATGGAGCTGATATCTTTGCGAAGTCTTCGATAAACATCCTATAGTAGCCAGCCAACCCCAAGAAACTTCTCACTTCGGTAGCATTTTTAGGAACCTTCCAATCTTGGATGGCCACCACCTTCGCGGGATCTACAGCTATCCCTTCTTTGGAAACCACGTGTCCTAAGAACCGTACTTCCTTCCTCCAAAAGTGACACTTAGAAAATTTAGCTTTAAGCTTATGCGCTCGAAGAGTCTCCAACACTTCCCTAAGATGTAGGGCATGCTCTTCTTCATCCTTAGAAAAGATCAAGATGTCATCTACAAAGACTACCACAAATTTGTTAAGGTACTTCCTAAACACCCTACCCATCAAATCAACAAAGTATGCGGGGGCGTTTGTCAAACCGAAGGGCATCACTAGCCATTCATAGAAACCGTCCGGAGTCCTAAAGGCAGTCTTGTCAATGCTATCCTCAGCCACTCTCAATTGATGGAAACCAATGGCTAAGTCCAACTGCGAAAACACTGAGGCGCCAACTAACTGATCGAAGAGATCGTCAATCCTCGGCAGTGGGTGTTTGTTCTTCTTAGTAAGTTTATTAAGTTCTCTATAGTCCACACACAGTCTAAGGGACCCATCCGCCTTCGTGGCAAATACTACTGGAGCACCCCACTCCGATATACTTCGTCTTATGAACCCCTTCTCAAGCAACTCCTTCACTTGCTTATCAAGTTCCCTCCTTTCATGTGAAGCCATGTGGCGTACTGGCAAAGATACTGGTTTCGCATTATCCACTAGATATATTCGAAAATCTGTCTCCCGCTTCGGAGGCAAGCCCTTCACCTCCTCAAACACATCCGAATATTCTCGGACCACTCTAACAGATCGTAGATTTTCCTCAGACGCATCAAGCGATTCTAGATAACTTAGCATAACCGAATTTATGGGATTACGAAAGATTTCGAGAGTGTTGCCAAGGCGAGTCACGAGCCTAACTACTCTCCTTTCACAATCAAGAACGGTCCCATTTCTGGATAACCAATCCATTCCTAAAATTAGCCCTTAGCCCGTGAAGCCCAACACATAAGCATCACATCTAAATTCAACGCTAAGTATGGAAATTTTCAAATCCAAACACATCATAGACAAATAAGCTGAGCCCCCAATTGGATTCGAAACAACTAAGGGATCCTCTACTAAACTGGTGTTTAAGTGCAGTGATTCAACTAATGATGTAGAGATAAACGAATGTGATGCGCCCGAATCGAATAAGGTACGGACAGGATGATCAAACAGAAAAACTAAGCTTTCAACAGAAATGGTTCTACCTCGTTCTTGCAGCGGTGGGACCGCGAGAGCCTGAACTTGTCCCCTTGCCTGCCCTGGTGCCATAAGAGCCTGCACCTGTCCTCCCGAGGTAGCTCCTGCCCTCTGCCCCTTCTTTGGGCAGTCCTTCACTAAATGTCCCGCATCGCCACAATGAAAACAGCCTGTCTTCTTTTTCTTTCGGCAATCCTTGCTGATATGGCCTGGTGTGCCACAGTTAAAGACCTTCTTCTTTCCCTTGCCATCATTGTCTTTTCCACCCTTCTTGTTTTGCTGTTGTGGTTTCTTCTGATCCCCCTTCTTCTCGGGTGCCTTATCATCTTTAGCGCTTTTCTCCTCATGCATGAGCGCCATTTCTACTAACTTCTCAAAGGTGGCCCTTATAGGGATGTGGGTCATAGCCAACTCTTGCAATGGTTCATTCAAGCCATTCACGAACCTCAGCGCCTTCTTCTCCGGCGTGTTCACTAAGTCCAAGCCAAACCTTGCTAACTGATTAAATTTATTGACATATTCTTTCATTGATGAGCTTCCTTGCTTCAATGTCAAGAACCTTTCCATATATAGATTTTCTTCCGCCCTTGAGAGAAACTTCGCCTCGAACCTACGTCTGAAATCCACCCAAGAGTCAACAGGACGCTCCCCATTAGTGACCTCCCACCAAAACGAGGCCTCTCCCTTCATCAACCAAGCTGCTAAACGAACTCTCCTCCCTTCTTCTACTTCAAAGATTTCTAGCAATTCTTCCACCTCCTTAAGCCAATCTCTAGCTTCCACAAACGTTTCTGACCCTTGAAATGGTTTTCCACGCCTAGCCTTGAATTCCTTGCACGTCTTTGCAAAAGTATCTATGCGAGGAGGAGGAGGAGGGACAGGTGCAACTGGTGGTGGAGGAACATTGGCTGGACCTGCAGCGGCCCTAGCCTCTAATAACCTCCTATACCATCCTGGTATCGTTACACCGTCGGGTAGATTAAGATCTTCAGCCATGCTGAAACGAAAAAGGAAAGATTCAGAATGGAGAATTCGAAAGATAAAAATATGGGTTATTGGGGATTATGTTTTTTTTTCTTAAAAACTTTTCTCTTTAAATTTCTCATTAAAACATGTTTTTGAAAACACTTCTTCCAAAAATAACTATTTTTCTAAAGTATTTTAATCTGTTCTGGTAACCTTAAGCTCTGATACCACGTGTAACACCCCACGTCCATTAATGTCACTCACAAAGGGAATGCATTAACTTCCATGGAGGTTATAAGTGAATATAGAACAGAAAAATTACAACAAGACAGATAATAAATAGTACTTGGAAATCTAAAACTTCATTTTTTTGTAGCGGAAATTAAACATGTTTGTTACATCATAAAACCATAGATCATAACCAAGTACAATATCCATCTTCATAAAAACAAAATACGTAATCCCATTACATAAATAGCCATTAAAAAGATAACAAGTTGGACTTTACTTCAACGGTCCAAGCTTTCCAAAGAGAGATGAAGCAATTCAATCAAACTCCACTAGAGCTGGGCCCAACCTGAGGACCTAGAGGGGGAAAAAGGATAGAAATAGAGGGGGTCAGACATGAAGTCTGGCGAGTATGATAATTCTAACAATACTATTATCAAAATAACTAGACTAAGGCTTAAGCTGGAAGACAAGTAAATGTCTATGAACTCCTAGGAAGATAAAGATAGCGTTTAAGATAACGTTAAAGATAATGGTAAAGGCACACCTAATTACTAACGAATGATTACTACACTGCACCGCACATTACTACACTGCACCACACCAGTCACCCTATTGTTTGATCCCACTTGCTTCACACAGAAACATTATAAATAGCCTTACGTACCCCTAGCTGACTACATAGGTGCCGTCTGCCCCTATCTCCACTAGGTATACCCCACTACTCACTTTCGATCGGCTCCCTACTCGTAGATACCCGTGCTGGCCCCACAGTGGGGTGTATCACTCCCCCAAAGTGGCAACCTGATACAACTTAAGAATGCACGGCTTATACCTACACGATGCAACAACGTCTTACCTACCAGCCCGAGTCCACACACGCATACGAAACCCGTTGGACTTGCATTGCCACCGCTCCCCGTTTTGGCCTCTTACAGTCAAACCCAGCATGCGTGTCCCGTCCTCGACTTGGGTCGAGCCCACAAAGATACGTTTGGGATACTGGTCGAAATGGGCCCCCACAAGCTACCCACCTAGGCTTGTCACTAGTATATCCCACTTAACCCTCTTAGTCATGTTCATTTACATGTGTGTTTGGTTAAGTCTTACTAATCGTATTTCACATGCCACTAAGGGCACCCCCTAGATTCCTCATGCCACCCAAGGCACTTACTTAACCCCCATGTCCCACCTTACATGTTTATCTGGTTAAGTATTTCTTAATTCATTCAGGCCATAACCTCATAAAGACCTCTCACATTAGACTGGCATTTATGGCAGCTGGATTTGCCAGGCGGGTCCGGGCAGTCTTACACCATAAAAGAGTCTAACCTCGTGTCTTTACAACCGTTATGCTTTAGTTTAGGCCTAGGAACTCTCACATTGGGCTGACATTTGTGGCCACTGGATTTGTCGGGCGGGTCCGGGCTACCTCACAAACGAGTCCAACCTCGTGTCCTAAGCATTGATTAACACTTAAAATCTTTTACTCCAGTTTTAATAATTCCCTATTCAAATTATTAATTAAGTCAACTTTTAATGATGTCCATAATTGACTCAATTATGGCCATCCACTTATGGCATGCAAAATCATATCAATTGCACCTCAACCTTTTTAATATTAAATCCTTAATATTACCCCTACCCCACGTTTATACGTTCGCTTATTCAACGCATAATATAGGCTAGACTTGTATAGTCTAACACCTAGCACAAAGATAAATTATCACAACATATATACAATTAAAATAAATCTAATCATAATAGGGGTGAAACTTGCATAAAATACACATGTTAAGGATCAAAAGGTGTCAACTTGTTAAATGTCTCAATTTACATGATATGATCATAGCCCAAATTTATACATAAACTTGCATATGGGGTTTTTAGGCAACATAATGATGGTGTGAACTAGCATAGGATATCACATATGTCATAGCATAATTCTAGATGTCATAATAGATGTCTTGGCATATGTTCATAACTTTTCTAATCAATCTAACTTGCATATGTGACTTGTCAGATAGATCAACATAACCCAAACATGATGATTTAATTAATATGAACTAACTAGCATAGATGGTAACATCATGACCTTTTTAACATGTATGATTCATCACAACTTAGCATAGAAACTTTCAACATACATAACATCATCATAGCATGATTTACAACATATAAGATATCATCATCACATAACATTGGATTTGCAATATACATGATAGCAAAAGGGGTTTACAACAACATATATGATAATTCACATCATCTACTCATAATCCATTCATAACTCAACCTAATTAAAATGATAATAATCTTGTTAAGACCAGCATACTCACAATTTAGAGAAGAAATGAGAGAGTTTTGCTTTGCTTTAGGGTTGAGAGAATTAGAATTGAATTTGCTTTTCTTGTTTCTTAGTTGGCGGCGGCTCCATTGATTCCCATGGCGACAATAACTATTCTATTTTAATTAGGTTTAGGGTTAGCATTAGGATGTATTTATAGGTGTAGGAAGTTATTTAGGACCATTAGATTAACCCTGAACCATGAGAACCAATCAAACGCAAAATCTGCATTTGAGCGAATCGTCCCACGGGTTGACAGCCAAACTCCCTAGATTAACCCCTAGTCGACCCAGCGGAGCTTGGGTCGACCTCAAAAATGGGTCGGTTCGGTTATTTCCCCTCCCAATTCGCTGTTTTGAACTTTTTCGCATATTTATTTATTTAATTTTTAATTTTTTTATATATGTATCAATATATATATATTTCTCTGCGCAACCCATTTCACTTAATTCTTTTCTAAAAATTAAGTCTACTTTAATTTGTGAATTTTAATATTAATAGAATTACGGGGTGTTACATTCTCCCCTCCTTAAAGGATTTCGTCCCCGAAATCTTCAAGTTAAGAAGAATGTATATCCTACCATCTAATCGTCCATCTACTCAACCATCAAACACCAGCATCCATTGTCCTTAAAAGACTTCTAATGCTTTAATGTTTATATGCACAGTGTGTGTATATGTCCATATCTAATGCAAAATTAGGCGGTCTACTTATTCAGTCGACCTCCTTAGTGCAATTCATGATAGTGCCATGCGTCCAATATGTATGCAAAAGATTCCTAATGATACATATTAATTCTATATGCGTGCACAACCATCCACCCGAATGCAACAACTATATGATAATACAACCATTATACATCCATTTTACTAAATACATCCATATTTATGCAATATGCAATATGAAGTGACTGAGCTGATCTGGTGCCTAATAGTGTGTGTATATGCATCCACGAGCAACCACTAGCAAACACTTGCATCCACTTTGCATCCACCATACATAACATGTCTCAAACTCATGTTTCAACCATAGGATTATCCTAACTAAAGGTCAAAGATACTAGCGAGAGGATATACTAAAGATAAGATAAGTACAAGCTAAGCGATAAAGGAAAAATTAAAAGACATACCCTCAAAAAGAAAAGGGTATCGTGAACGCATCTTCTCTTCTGTCTCCCAAGTAGCGTTGCTCTCATCATCTCCCCATTGCACTTTGACTAGTCTGACCACTTGATTCCTCAATCTCTTGATCTCCGACCCAAGAATACGCGTAGGAGCTCGTTGAATTGTCGCATCACGCTCTATCTCCACCTCTCTAAGAAAGCTCGGCTCTACCACTTCCGTGGTCTCGTGCAAGCACTTAGATGTGACACATGGAATACGTCGTGTACACTACTAAGTCTCTCGGGCAACTCCACTCTATACGCCATCTGTCCAATTTTCTCCTTAATAGGAAACGGACCTACAAACCTTGGTGCTAATTTCCCAACGGACCCAAAGCGAACAACGTTCCATAATGGAGACACTTTGACAAAGACCATGTCCCCAACTTCAAACTCGAGATCTGTCCTCCTCTTATCCGCATAAGATTTCTGCCTATCTTGCGCTGCTTTCATCCTCCGCCGAATCAAGTCGATCTTCTCCGAAGTCTCCCTAATCATATCGGGCCCAAGTAAGATCTTATCCGTAGATTCCCACCAACATGTAGGTGAACGACAAGGTCGTCCATATAGAGCTTCGAATGGTGCCATACCAATGCTGGACTGAAAGCTATTATTATATGCGAACTCAACCAATGGAAGATGATCTTCCCATGTACCCCCAAAGTCTAGGATACATAGCCTCAATAGATCCTCTAGAATGCGATTCACCCTCTCAGTCTGGCCGTCCGTCTGAGGATGATATGCGGTGCTCAAACATAACTGAGTCCCTACCGCCTCTTGTAAGCTTCTCCAAAATTCGCTAGTGAAAATAGGATCGCGGTCGCTCACTATGCTAGAAGGAACACCGTGCAAACGAACTATCTCTCGAACGTATACAGAAGCTAACCATGGAGCAGTCCTCCTTAGGTCATCGTCTTTTGGTACACAAAGTCTACTGTCCCTACGTAACCAACCCTTATCGTCTAGGGTATACCTACGGAGATGGCTTGATGACTCCCCTCCGTTGAGCTTTTCTACTAACTCAACTAACTGTGGGTCGTCTCGCTGTGCCTCGCCAATTCGTCCCAAAAGCGTAGGTCTGACCTCCAAGGATGCTAGCAAACCGGGCACGAAGTCAACGGAAGGTCTAAAGTCAAACATCGAAATGAATTCTAAACTTTGCCAGTCAACAAAAAAGGACTTAAGGATAATCTTTTTCTACTTAAGGCATCGGCCACCACGTTACCCTTGCCAGGGGTATAGGCTATTTCGAAGTCGTAGGACGCTAAGAACTCCATCCACCTTTGCTGCCTTAAGTTCAAGTCCTTTTGAGAGAATAGGTATTTTAAAGATTTGTGATCAGTGAATAGTTTGAATTTCTCGCCAAGAAGATAATGCGCCAAGACTTAAGTGCGAAAACAATAGCGGCCAACTCTAGGTCATGTGTAGGATAATTTTTCTCATGCGCTCTCAACTGCCTTCCACCATAAGCTATTACCCTACCCACTTACATTAAGACTACACCTAGTCCTGTCCCACAAGCATCAGTATAAACGGTAAACGGTTTACTCCCGTCTGGCAATACTAAGACTGGGGCTGAAGTCAAAGCTCTTTTCAAACGTTGGAACGCATCATCACAATCTACGTCCCATGTAAAAACTAGATTCTTCTTCGTCAAGCGTGTCAATGGAGCTGATATCTTTGCGAAGTCTTTGATAAACTTCCTATAGTAGCCAGCCCCAAGAAACTTCTCACTTCGGTAGCATTTTTAGGAACCTTCCAATCTTGGATGGCCACCACCTTCGCGGGATCTACAGCTATCCCTTCTTTGGAAACCACATGTCCTAAGAACCGTACTTCCTTCCTCCAAAAGTGACACTTAGAAAATTTAGCTTTAAGCTTATGCGCTCGAAGAGTCTCCAACACTTCCCTAAGATGTAGGGCATGCTCTTCTTCATCCTTAGAAAAGATCAAGATGTAGTCTACAAAGACTACCACAAATTTGTTAAGGTACTTCCTAAACACCCTACTCATCAAATCAACAAAGTATGCGGGGGCGTTCGTCAAACCGAAGGGCATCACTAGCCATTCATAGAAACCGTCCGGAGTCCTAAAGGCAGTCTTGTCAATGCTATCCTCAGCCACTCTCAACTGATGGAAACCAGTGGCTAAGTCCAACTGCGAAAATACTGAGGCGCCAACTAACTGATCGAAGAGATCATCAATCCTCGGCAATGGGTGTTTGTTCTTCTTAGTAAGTTTATTAAGTTCTCTATAGTCCACACACAGTCTAAGGGACCCATCCGCCTTCGTGGCAAATACTACTGGAGCACCCCACTCCGATATACTTCGTCTTACGAACCCCTTCTCAAGCAACTCCTTCACTTGCTTATCGAGTTCCCTCCTTTCATGTGGAGCCATGTGGCGTACTGGCAAAGATACTGGTTTCGCATTATCCACAAGATATATTTGAAAATCTATCTCCCGCTTCGGAGGCAAGCCCTTCACCTCCTCAAACACATCCGAATATTCTCGGACCACTCTAACAGATCGTAGATTTTCCTCAGACGCGTCAAGCGATTCTAGATAACTTAGCATAACCGAATTTATGGGATTACAAAAGATTTCGAGAGTGTTGCCAAGGCGAGTCACGAGCCTAACTACTCTCCTTTCACAATCAAGAACGGCCCCATTTCTGGATAACCAATCCATTAATAAAATTATCCCATAGCCCGTGAAGCCCAACACATAAGCATCACATCTAAATTCAACGCTAAGTATGGAAATTTTCAAATCCAAACACATCATAGACAAATAAGCTGAGCCCCCAATTGGATTCGAAACAACTAAGGGATCCTCTACTAAACTGGTGTTTAAGTGCAGTGATTCAACTAATGATGTAGAGATAAACGAATGTGATGCGCCCGAATCGAATAAGGTACGGACATGATGATCAAACAGAAAAACTAAGCTTTCAACAGAAATGGTTCTACCTCGTTCTTGCAGCAGTGGGACCGCGAGAGCCTGAACTTGTCCCCTTGCCTGCCCTGGTGCCATAAGAGCCTGCACCTGTCCTCCTGAGGTAGCTCCTGCCCTCTGCCCCTTCTTTGGGCAGTCCTTCACTAAATGTCCCGCATCGCCACAATGAAAACAGCCTGTCTTCTTTTTCTTTCGGCAACCCTTGTTGATATGGCCTGGTGTGCCACAGTTAAAGACCTTCTTCTTTCCCTTGCCATCATTGTCTTTTCCACCCTTCTTGTTTTGCTGTTGTGGTTTCTTCTGATCCCCCTTCTTCTCGGGTGCCTTATCATCTTTAGCACTTTTTTCCTCATGCATGAGCGCCATTTCTACTAACTTCTCAAAGGTGCCCCCCATAGGGATGTGGGTCATAGCCAACCCTTGCAATGGTTCATTCAGGCCATTCACGAACCTCAGCGCCTTCTTCTCCGGCATGTTCACTAAGTCCAAGCCAAACCTTGCTAACTGATTAAATTTATTGACATATTCTTTCACTGATGAGCTTCCTTGCTTCAATGTCAAGAACCTTTTCATATATAGATTTTCTTCCACCCTTGAGAGAAACTTCGCCTCGAACCTACGTCTAAAATCCACCCAAGAGTCAACAGGACGCTCCCCATTAGTGACCTCCCACCAAAACGAGGCCTCTCCCTTCATCAACCAAGCTGCTAAACGAACTCTCCTCCCTTCTTCTACTTCAAAGATTTCTAGCAATTCTTCCACCTCCTTAAGCCAATCTCTAGCTTCCACAAACGTTTCTGACCCTTGAAATGGTTTTCCACGCATAGCCTTGAATTCCTTGCACGTCTTTGCAAAAGTATCTACGCGAGGAGGAGGAGGAGGGACGGGTGCAACTGGGGGTGGAGGAACATTGGCTGGACCTGCAGCGGCCCTAGCCTCTAATAACCTCCTATTCCATCCTGTTATCATTACACCGTCGGGTAGATTAAGATCTTCAGCCATGCTGAAACGAAAAAGGAATGATTCAGAATGGAGAATTCGAAAGGTAAAGATATGGGCTATTGGGGATTATGTTTTTTTTTCTTAAAAACTTTTCTCCTTAAATTTCTCATTAAAACTTGTTTTTGAAAACACTTCTTCCAAAAATAACTATTTTTCAAAAGTATTTTTATTTGTTCTGGTAACCTTAAGCTCTGATACCACGTGTAACACCCCACGTCCATTAATGTCACTCACAAAGGGAATGCATTAACTTCCATGGAGGTTATAAGTGAATATAGAACATAAAAATTACAACAAGACAGATAATAAATAGTACTTGGAAATCTAAAACTTCATTTTATTGCAGCGGAAATTAAACATGTTTGTTACATCATAAAACCATAGAT
Source organism: Allium sativum (assembly GCA_030737875.1). Taxonomy (NCBI): domain Eukaryota; kingdom Viridiplantae; phylum Streptophyta; class Magnoliopsida; order Asparagales; family Amaryllidaceae; genus Allium; species Allium sativum. The sequence continues at coordinate 261,520,835 of CM060927.1, read as the reverse complement.
CATAACCAAGTACAATATCGATCTTCATAAAAACAAAATACATAATCCCATTACATAAATAGCCATTAAAAAGATAACAAGCTGGACTTTACTTCAACGGTCCAAGCTTTCCAAAGAGAGATGAAGCAATTCAATCAAACTCCACTAGAGCTGGGCCCAACCTGAGGACCTGGAGGGGGGAAAAGGATAGAAATAGAGGGGGTCAGACATAAAGTCTGGCGAGTATGATAATTCTAACAATACTATTATCAAAATAACTAGACTAAGGCATAAGCTGGAAGACAAGTAAATGTCTATGAACTCCTAGGAAGATAAAGATAGCGTTTAAGATAACGTTAAAGATAACGGTAAAGGCACACCTAATTACTAACGAATGATTACTACAATGCACCGCACATTACTGCACTGCACCACACCAGTCACCCTATTGTTTGATCCCACTTGCTTCACACAGAAACTTTATAAATAGCCTTACGTACCCCTAGCTGACTACATAGGTGCCGTCTACCCCTATCTCCACTAGGTGTACCCCACTACCCACTTTCGATCTGCTCCCTACTCGTAGATACCCGTGCTGGCCCCACAGTGGGGGTGTATCACTCTCCCAAAGTGGCAACCCGATACAACTTGAGAATGCACGGCTTATACCTACACGATGCAACAACGTCTTACCTACCAGCCCGGGTCCACACACGCATACGAAACCCGTTGGACTTGCGTTGCCACCGCTCCCCGTTTTGGCCTCTTACAGTCAAACCCAGCATGCGTGTCCCGTCCTCGACTTGGGTCGAGCCCACAAAGATACGTTTGGGATACTGGTCGAAATGGGCCCCCACAAGCTACCCACCTAAGCTTGTCACTAGTATATCCCACTTAACCCTCTTAGTCATGTTCATTTACATGTGTGTTTGGTTAAGTCTTACTAATCGTATTTCACATGCCACTAAGGGCACCCCCTAGATTCCTCATGCCACCCAAGGCACCTAATTAACAACCATGTCCCACCTTACATGTTTATCTGGTTAAGTATTTCTTAATTCATTCAGGCCATAACCTCATAAAGACCTCTCATATTAGACTGGCATTTATGGCAGCTGGATTTGCCGGGCGGGTCCGGGCAGTCTTACACCATAAAAGAGTCTAACCTCGTGTCTTTACAACCGTTATGCTTTAGTTTAGGCCTGAGACCTCTCACATTGGGCTGACATTTGTGACCACTGGATTTGCCGGGCGGGTCCGGGCAGGTTTATGTCACAAACGAGTCCAACCTCGTGTCCTAAGCATTGATTAACACTTAAAATCTTTTACCCCAGTTTTAATAATTCGCTATTCAAATTATTAATTAAGTCAACTTTTAATGATGTCCATAATTGACTCAATTATGGCCATCCACTTATGGCATGCAAAATCATATCAATTGCACCCTAACCTTTTTAATATTAAATCCTTAATATTACCCCTACCCCACGTTTATACGTTCGCTTATTCAATGCATAATATAGGCTAGACTTGTATAGTCTAACACCTAGCACAAAGATAAATTATCACAACATATAGACAATTAAAATAAATCTAATCATAATAGGGGTGAAACTTGCATAAACTACACATGTTAAGGATCAAAAGGTGTCAACTTGTTAAATGTCTCAATTTACATGATATGATCATAGCCCAAATCTATACATAAACTTGCATATGGGGTTTTTAGGCAACATAATGATGGTGTGAACTAGCATAGGATATCACATATGTCATAGCATAATTCTAGATGTCATAATAGATGTCTTGGCATATGTTCATAACTTTTCTAATCAATCTAACTTGCATATGTGACTTGTCAGATAGATCAACATAACCCAAACATGATGATTTAATAATATGAACTAACTAGCATAGATGGTAACATCGTGGCCTTTTTAACATGTATGATTCATCACAACTTAGGATAGAAACTTTCAACATACATAACATCATCATAGCATGATTTACAACATATAAGATATCATCATCACATAACATTGGATTTACAATATACATGATAGCAAAAGGGGTTTACAACAACATATATGATAATTCACATCATCTACTCATAATCCATTCATAACTCAACCTAATTAAAATGATAATAATCTTGTTAAGATCATCATACTCACAATTTAGAGAAGAAAATAGAGATTTTTGCTTTGCTTTAGGGTTGAGAGAATTAGAATTGAATTTGCTTTTCTTGTTTCTTAGTTGGCGGCGGCTCCATTGATTCCCATGGCGACGGTAACTATTCTATTTTAATTAGGTTTAGGGTTAGCATTAGGATGTATTTAGAGGTGTAGGAAGTTATTTAGGACCATTAGATTAACCCTGAACCCTGAGAAGCAATCAAATGCAAAATCTGCATTCTGGATTAACCCCTAGTCGACCCAGCGGAGCTCGGGTCGACCTCAAAAATGGGCCGGTTCGGTTATTTCCCCTCCCAATTCGCTGTTTTGAACTTTTTCGCATATTTATTTATTTATTTATATATATCAATATATATGTATTTCTCTGCGCAACCCATTTTACTTAATTCTTTTCTAAAAATTAAGTATACTTTAATTTGTGAATTTTAATATTAATAGAATTACGGGGTGTTACAAGTATCTCTCATTAACTTAACCCTGTTTATTCATCATGCTATAACGACTAAGTGTTCTAAGTTTACTTAACCCCACCATCTAGTCTAGTTAGCATATTAAACATTTACTTAACCTTACCCACTTGTCTAGTTAACATGTTATAATGGTTAAGTGTTTCCTTAGTTACTTAACCCCCACAAATCTTGCCTTGTTAACATGTTAAGTTGGCTTAGTGTCCAAATTAACTTAACCCCTATCAGTCTTGTCTAGTTAACATGTTGAATTGGCTAAGTGTTTTCTCAATTACTTAACCGCACCCTTCTTGTCTTGTTAAAATGTTAAGTTGGTTAAGTGTTTCCTTAATTACTTAACCTCACCATTTCTAGCCTGATTGTTCATGAGCTTTATTTAATTAATTAAAGCACCAACCACTCACATTTGACAGGTATTGTTGTGGTTATTGGATGTGTCGGTCGGTTCCGGGCAGTTTTACACCATAACTCAGCCTAACCTCGGGTCTTTCTGGGCTTGATGCACTAACCTCTCACATTAGACAGGTATTTTTGTGGTTACTGGATGTGCCGGGCGGTTCTGGGCAGTTTTACACCACAACTCAATCTAATCGCGGGTTAGGCATTTTCCTCTTCTCTAATTTACATATTTACTATTTATGTAAATTTTCTATAAATCAACTTAGTCTAGATCATATTCATTTGTCATGCCAATTAACATACTTATATTCTAGGCTCAAAACTTGATTTACCTATCAATTAGCCCAACTTGTTGTTTATACCAATTTAGATTTAATATTCCCCTTTTTCAGTTCATGTCCAATCTAGATTTATATTCCAATTTACAGTTCATGTCAAAACTAGATTTAATATTCTAGTTTACCGTTTATGTCCAAAACTTGGTTTACATGCCAATTACATACTTTGCGGCCAATTAAAATTTATCAATTTATGCCCAAGTCTAATATGCATGTTATTCACTATTATAGCCAATTTGGATTATGCCAACGTATTTATTATGTCAAATTAACTTAATTAAGCTACGCCCAATCCTCGCATCATAATCGTACGTATAACATGATTTCACAAGTTTTCTAAGTACTCATGAAATGGCACTAACAAAAGGAATAGGGAATAAGCACAAGAATTGATATAAAAGAATAGGCATGCAAAAATAATGGCTCCAACAGGTTCGATGTACATAATAGTGAATTGGAATAAACTAGCCAGGTTACACACTAAATATGAGATCCAACATAATTAAGGGAATAGGCATAGGTGATTTGATCCAACATAATGCCAGTTCAAGGTACAACATGATTGGTTAATTGTAACAATGGAAATAGGCATAAGCAACTAACTACAATAGTTATAAGCAATTAACCACAATAGTCATAGGCGACTAATCACAATAATTTCTTAATCAATTTCATAGGCAATAGTCTCATAGTTATGAATCATAGTCGTGGGCAATAGTATCATAGTCATGAATCATAGTCATAGGCAATAATTTCATAGGCAACAGTTTCATGGTCATAGTCTTAGGCAAAAGTCTCATAGTCATAGTCATAGTCATAGGCAATAGTTTCATCACAAGAATATAACATAGGAAAATCGCATGAATAATCATGGATCCACATAGATTAACTAATAGGCATCGTTCAAATATCAGTTTCTTACAAGCCATGACTTCCAATTAATGTTTAAATCGGAAATGTAACTGTACTTACAAAATATAGGCAAGTCTTGTTTTTCTGAAATCTGTTTTCTAAAGCAGAATAGCTTTCCTTTGATGTAGATTAGTCGTTCTTTTAATTCTATTCAGATTGGAAGAAGATGCACTAGTTCTAGCTTAGATTTCAGCAGAGTAGCGACGCCATTCTTATTTTTAATTAGAATAGAGGCAGAGTATAGGCAGAATGAAATTGTGTGGAGAGAAAGCTAGGTTTGGGGGTGTTTAAATAGGTTAGAGCTCACGAATCCGATCAGAAAGGCGTCCAGGTGCAGAAAAATGGATCTGTCTCCAGATCTGGAATGGGGGGAGGGGGGAGGTCGACCCTAAGGCCGACCCTAGTGTCAACCTGTTTACCCAGGTCGACCCCCAGGTCGACCTGGATCCTGGGCGGGAATTTTCCCGCCTAGCTCGGCTGTCTGTTTTGAATTTCGAAATCTGGATTTTTGAATTTCGGGCTAGTTTTTATTAAAACTTCCGAAGGCCATATCTTCTTCATACGGAGTCCGATTTACGCAAACTTGGACTCTATTCCAAGCAGAATTTCGAGACGAACGCAATGCTGTGATCCGTTTCCCTTAATTATTTTGTTATTGTTTAATTATTCTCTGATTTGTTACTTAACGTATTTCCTGAAAAATACGGGGTGTTACACATTACCAAAGCATAATGGCCTTGTTAAAAGGTAGGTTAACTGTAACGACCCGGATTTTCAGCAGCTGAATTCTGAATATTTAATTGGTTTAAATATTTTTTTTGAATTATATATATACGAATTTATTTATTAAAACGAAGTTTGAACGTTAATTTATAATATAATTTAAAACGAGCACGAAAACGCGCGGCAGTTCGTAATATGGAGTTTGAACTTCAACTGGGAATACAAGATACGATATAAGTCGGATTTCTTTGAAACAAGAAACGTTCGGTTCTGTTTAACTATATTTTTCTAGCGGAAGAGAAAATTCGAGATTTCGTCTTATATATTGGGAATTATGTCCAAATCAAAATTTTGAAAAGTCGCTGTGAAATCGTATATAAGCCATAACGGTTATTTAAATATATTTAAATATCGGTCTTGAATTTGGACAAGGTTCTTTTGAGGCGTAGTTATAATTTAACTTTTAGAATTTTACTGTAACTTTTAATTAATTAAATACACAACTTTTTATTTGGAGTATTTTGCACCCTATATCAATATTTCGGGGTTTCATAATATAAGTTAAACTACCGATGTTATTATATTTTTGGGATCGTGGTACCTCGCTGGACACGATCGTACTCTTATTTCTGTCCGTAGCAGTTCGTACATGAACGAAGTTTTAGGTAATGAGATATGAAAACATTACAACTCGAAACATACGTTTATATATTCCCTCTCGACATATGTATATAACAACAACCATGCATTGAAACATGTATATATTATAATGCCAAGTATACTTGTGTTTCTCAACCAGTTTGAGTTTGGGTTGAAACTCTAACGCCTTCCTGCATCTAGCTAGTGAAGCCATTCAACATGATAACGGCGTTATATTATTCAAAGGATTTGTTATTATTAAACATATCGATAGCTAAGCTTATTAACTGCGATGTATTTTTGTAAACTGTATCCCATATAAATCTTTAACGAGTATTTTCAAATCCTATGCTTTGCCAACCACTAAGCTAAGTAAAAATCACATGCTACCCAACATTTTCGTACATCCACTGTCTTTCACACAGCCTACAAATAAATGCATGCATGCAAAATAAGGACTAAACTATACACATCTATCAACTAATTGCCGACAAAGTAAATATATAAAATATATGAAACAAAACCCTGCTCTACACGCAAATTAGTTTCCGTGCATCCCAAGTCATGTTAAGCCGTGGTACCCAAGTCATTCGAACACCTTGATTCCCAAGCCATTACATTTCGCGACTGCCACACTACTCAATTCCTTTATAAACCAATCAGGTCATTTTTTTTATTTCTTTCTCTCTTCCTGCAAAACCGAGACTTTTGCCCTCAAACTTAAATCCTCCTCTTCGAAAGAAATTCTCAGATCTAAAACCAATTTCAAAAACTCAATAAAACCGAATACTTTTTGACTCGACTTCTTTTACAACCAGCATCAATCTCGTGTAGACTTTTTTGTGGGTTTCCCTATTCTAATTCACGCTGAAAACGAGACCAGCGTTATTTGAGGTTCTGGCTTTGGGATCTTTTGTGTATAGATGTTTGATTGGGGTTCGTTGTCTTATCGGTGAGCTCTAATAGGGTGGTACGGTTTGTAATGGGGAAGTTCGGTGGTTCTTCCTGTTGCGAAGTGGTGGTGTACTGTATGAGGGCGGAGATGATTGCAAGGGAGAAGTCAAGGGGAACCATACAGATATCGGTTGTTCATTGGCGTGTGGTACTGGTTTGGTCTTCGGGTATGGGCGCCAGTATTAAGTGTAGTTGAGTTCGGTGTGGTGGCCCATTCTTGCGTTCAGAGTGTGTTAGCAGCAGGTGAAGGACTGGAGCAAATAGAATATTTCAGTCCCGTGATTTCCAAGTTCGAAATTGTATAGGCCTACATGTATTAACGAAGAGTATGAAAAGAAAAAAAAAGAAAAAAAGGGGGAAGAAAGAAGGATCGCACTTCTGTGCGTGAGGGGAGTGGAGCAAACAGGTGGACTGTGGATGGACATATGTGGGACGTTCTGGTGGTGTGAAATGTGAATGGGTGGGTTTGTTGATACGGTTAAGTCTACTGGTGTTCAAGTGAAGGTTGGGAGTTAGTTGCTCCGACCAACGGTTACCGGGTGGAGCTGGAATTTTCGTAGAAGACAACAGTAGGTTGCTGATCTGCTATGGTCAAGTTGAAGGGCAGTTGGACAAGAAGTTGTTCATTTGAGTTGATGAAGCCGGAGGGAATAATACGATGGTAAATCGATATATTGAATGGGAAATTAGAAACTATTGATCACGAATCGAATGAAGCCGATCACGTTGGATTCATAACAATAAGATCGACGTCATGAAACAAATGTGATCAAGAACAGGTTACGGGAATTTCATGATAAAATCAAACACTCGTTTGATTTTGACGAAACTAAAGCAGAGTCATCAACTGCAAACCTAGGTGAGTAAATCTCACTAACTCTGAACACTTTATATTTTTTTATAAAGTACTTTTAGAATTGATAAATATTGGCTGATTTGCTGTGTATTGGTTGTTTGGTTGAACTGCTAGTCAGTTGATTGAAAACATCGATAACGATATATATAAATCGTATCGTAATATTGATTTTGCTTATCAGAACATTTTACCTTCATGCTATATATGTTGACTGACATCTGTGGATGCAGGGAAACAGGTCGGAGGAATCCAACTGGATTCCTCAACATTTATTTTACTGTTTTCCTATATTCTGATATATGATGGGTTACATCAACTGTGGTTGACCCTGTGTGTTTGGATGAAGATCGACCCTTTTTAAATTGGTATTTTTATACCATAAGTGATACGGGAAAGTAAAAAGGAATTTTCAAAGTTTATTTTGAAAATCGATTATTTATATAAAATCAACGGATTTTATATATATAAAAGGAAAAAGGGTTAATAGAGGAAAGGTACTTGTAAAATCAATATAAAAGAAAAAATATTGGTAAACCAATGTAGAGGAAAAATATATTTGTAAATCAATATAAAGGAAATTATTGGGAAAATAAGAATAGGGAAATATTGCAAATCATTTGCAAATAAAAATAAATGGAAAAGGGAAAATATTTGTAAATCATTTACAAATAAAATAGAAAGAGGAATATGTATAAAACAATTACAAATAGAAATAATAAGAGAATCTTTGTAAAACATTTTCAAATGAAATAGAAAAAGTGATATTTATCTAGAAAATAAACTGAGTTATGAAAAGTAATTGTTTATTTAGAAATGTAATAGAATAATGAAGTACTTGAAAATGGATAAAAGTGTAATAAAGGAGAATTTTACACTAGGAAGAATTTAGGCCCGTGCTTCGCACACGGGTAAACAGAATATGAATTCAAAGTGAGAATTTAAGAGAGATCTGTTTTAACAGATAAAGTGAGAAGGTTAATTTATAAATAAAGTTTTATAAATTAATTTAGTTATTTATCTTTGGGATAAATAGAGTATATAAGTCAAGACTTATATAGAGAAGTAAAAATCGATTTCCACATCGATATTTGAAACTGAATATGTATGAAAGAGAATTTATCGAATAAGAGTTATTCGGAGTAAAGTTATCGAATATCAGTTTATTCGAAAGGAAGTTTATTGAATATTAGTTATTCAAAATGGGTTGATCCAATAGAATAAATTTATTGAGATCAACCGTTAGAGTTAAACTGTTAGAGTTAAACTGTTAGAGTTGAACTGTTAGAGTTAAACCGTTAGGGTTAAACCGTGGAGTTAAACCGTTGGAGTAAACATTTAAAGTTAGTTAGTTAGAGTTAACCAATTAAAGTTAATCAGTTAGAGTTAATCGATTAGAGTCTAATCGAACTAGAGTTATCCAAATATAGTAATCGAATAAGGGAAGATTGAATATTAGTTATTCAATTAGATTTGCTCGAATTTAGTTATTCGAGATAGAGTTAAACAGAAGTAGTCATTTAAGATAAGTTATCAGTAAGCACGACTGCTAGCGTAATTCGCAGGGCTGCAGATAGCCTAAGGCGGACAGATGTTTCCTGAGGGAATCAGGCGTAACCATTGTGATCGCTGCGATCTAGAGTCGAGCGAATGGTGTTAAATCAATTATTAGTTAATTAATAGAAGTAATTAAGTCGAGTTGTCAAGTTGAGTTAGATAAGTCGAGTTAGTTAAGTTAAGTTAGTCAAATTGAACTAATCAAGTAAGTTGGTCAAAATGAGTTAATCAACATGAGTTATCCGAATAAGAGTTAATCCAGTAAGAGTTAATAGAATAAAGGTTATAGATTAGAGTTAACCAAATAGGTATCAATAACTAGTAGTTCGTTATATATTCGAGTTAGAAAGTAAAAGTCAAATTGAAGTTATTATATTCGGATGTAGGGAATTATAGAACCATTGTTATAATCAAGTGTTCCCGTACAAGAAGCGGATTTGTGTATATAGTCCGAGAGTTGTGTAAAGAGGTATTAAAGTTTAAAAGGAGAACTTAGCTTATTTTCGAGGTTAGAAAGGTTGTTAAGTTAAGGTCTGAGAGTTAATTATACCCCAACTTGATTGGCTTCGATTTTAACTAAGAAATGGTTAAGGTTCGATAGTGGAAAGTGGTTAAGTGGAAACCAAATGAAGGAGATTTGGCAGAGTGATGTTTATTCGAACATCTGTTTAAAGCCAGTGAAGGAGATTTGGAAATGTTTTCCAAATGAGAATCAGAAATGTTTTCTGAATATAGCAAACAGGAAATGGAAATGTTTTCCAATGATGATAACATATATTTTCTAAATAAATGAATAAGAAATGATGAATAACAGGAAAGGGAAGTGAATAAATGAATGAACTAAAAAAGATAAACGTTGAATGATGTTTGTTCGATAGAATTTCCTTCTGGAAATAATATCATTGTTTGCACACCGACATGTTTTCATTTGATAGTTAAATCACCGACTATCAAAGTTTTTGACCATTTTAACGTTGTTAATATGGAGAGACCGGTTGGATTATTATTTAGAGAACCACTCCGTATTAGCATAAGCGTTGCGAATCAAGTATGCTGAATATATTGAAGACGGAGTTATGCAAGGGCTATCCTGTTTACAGAATAGTGCCTTCGGTTTGTCCAGTCCCAGGACAGACGTGAATGGACGAATGTCTGACAGAGTATATTCAAAGGATCGCGTAAGTTGATCACTTCAAACGTACTAACGTTTGGTGGCGGAGGAATTCGTTTCTCTTGGTTGTATACCCGTGGTATTTTTGGGAAAATCAATTTGTGATTTGGCGGGTATGACGATGTGGCATTCAAAGTAATGGAGGTGTGATCTGTCAAAAGATACGCTATGACATCAAGCCTCATCAACCGGGAAATGAAAAAAAATCGGGCAGGCAGCATGGCTATGTGGGTCGCACCCATTAGGATGTATGATCACCTATCTAGAGAAATTCCTTTTGTTCTTAAATCTATCGATGCTGTCCCTTATCGGGAGACGGTTGCTGATCCCAACCGTTGGTGATATACATTCGATACACTCAAGCGAAATGAGTGGTCGGTCATGTGTGGGCCGGGTTGCAAGATGTTCTTGTTGAACCCAGTGTATTTGCCTCTAGAGATACACGTTCGGAAGGTGGTCCCATACCTTGTCGAGTTGGAATCCAATATCCAATAAGTGCCCGGGTTTTTTTGATTATATGCTATATATGTAGAGCGTGAGATGCAAGCGTTCTAATAGATTATTAATTACTTGTGATTAGACATTATTATAATATCAGATAATATATGATTTTCAAAAGTGTTTTGGGTTATCGTAAGGTAAAAACCGTCCGTGTTTATGTGTGGATTGGTCTTACGATTATCTTTTCTTTTGAAAAGGATTTTGAAAAGTTAAACCAAATGATTTGAGTTTACTCACACCAGTCCCATGACTGACCCAGTGTTTATTTTGTTTTGTTTTCCCTAAACTCTTGGGTGCCCAAATTTGTACGGGCAGTCAAGTAGTCAGGATTTTACAGATATACTTGGAGAGCTTGGAGCAGGAGGCTTCAGGATTTATGTAGCTATTGTTTATTCCGTTGTGATGTAAGTATTGTACTCTGATAATGGTATCGTATACATATACTTCTTTTGATTTCAAGTTATATTGTATATTATATTTTATTCGTTCCGCTGTGAAATTCGTGTTACTCTGATGTTGTTGTCTTCTTCTTCTTCTATTCTATTAGTTCTGTCTTATCTATCCTCACCCTCTAATTTCTTTCTTGGACTATCCGGTATTTCCGATGCTTGAATAGTCGACATTGAGTTTATGTCGGGTACTCAGGATCGTGAAACCCTCGGGTCGTTACATTAACACTTTCCTCCCAATACATATCTTTTGGCGGAATATGTGTTTTGTATAAGTCGAGTATTCACAATCTCTTCTGAATAATCTTAAGTTCCATGGTCATTCTAAACCGATATCAAAGTTCACGATCTCGCAGGGTTGCTTATGTTTTGACAACTTTCCCGAGTCAGCGCTAAGATTAAGAATCGGATTACAAAAACTAAGAGGTTCACCATTGTCTCAGAGCTTGTCTAGGGATCTTACCGGTTCTCGTATAAGAATAAGCTACTTATGTGACTCCCCTACCCTAAGACCTATATTAAGAAAGAGCATTCACAAGTAACACGGTCTATTAATACGAAAAATATGGCTAGTTAGGAGCGACCATCAGTAATCTTGTACTATGCAAGTCTGAAGTACGTCGATAAAATGCTCATTTCATTTTTTCCTCAAGTGAATGGACATACTTATATAATATATTACTACGATGGCTACATGGTCGATTCAGAATAAAACATAACAAGAAAAAAATTCCGTAGTTAACAGAATAGCGAAATAGGCATAGATATGCACATACATCAGGTACAACACGAAATAGCATACATAAGTGGATCTATTGTCCACAGTATACATACATCCATCCCCATAAAAGAATATATACGATAGTTAGAGTACGTCACAAAATAACTTGGTAACTATCCTAGTCCAAAAATAGCCTAACCGATCCAAAAAGATAAAAGGAATCCATAAGCAGAAGGGTGTAGATAATATCAATATCAACTACTACCTGTAATAACTCGATCTGACCCGAGCAATAAATACATGGGTCAATCGAGCTGAAAATAATAATAAGATTATTGTATAATAAGGTTAGAAATATCCTATAAGGTATAATTTTGCAAATGAGAAGTTACGACATAAATAAGCAATGTTGTAGACATAGAAAAGAGAGAGAGGTATGGTACAGAAATGTAAGGCAAAGGATTCTATACTCGTCAAGATTTGTTAAGCTCAAAGGCTAAGCATAAGGGTATAGACAGTTATGTCACTCAACATGAAGAAAATCACCACCACAACAACAATGAGAGCTCATTCAAGAGTTCAAAGTAATATGAATGAAATCGCTTAAATAATTAACATCAGTAGCCCACTAATTATATAAAAAGTTAAATATTATCGATGAAGGTAAAAACATTCAAAATCATCTAAATTTTAGAAATCAATAGGGAGAAATTAAAAAATCTTCAATATGAATATATGACCGACAAATTTAAATTTACCTGCCAGCTATATAATTAGGACCCACCAGTCCAATAAATGGCTCACTAGCCTGTCAAGTACCATACATAAGAGTCCCACTAGTCTCGAATAGGACCCACCAATCCAGATTAGTCCACCGACTTTATATATGTATTTAGGACCCACAAGTCCAAGAACCGGCAATAATAACACCAAAAGGATGCGTGACAGACTCCCAAACAGGAATTCAAATAGTGAAAATAGTACTCCCTATATCGTACGTTTTAACCTATCGATTTACTATAAGATAGCCCAATCCACACTAGAAAACAATAGTTAATTTCAATTGATGTGCCTGGAATCAACTGATATAACTAATCCATATGTCTCATACCACATGAGTTACTATATCGTTTAAATAACGTTCTCGTTTTCTCGAAGGTGTAAAAAATATATCGTTTCGTATGTTGAAAATATTTAACTTGAGACGAGTTAGAAAAATGATTCTAAAAACCTTTGAATTATTCCTTTGAAAATTTCTATATTTCGAAAAAATAGTATTTATACTATTGCCTTGGGATGATTTTTTTTTGTTTAAAACAAATCATAGAAAAGTATTTTGTCTCAAAGCTATGTGTGTGTATATACAGAAAATTCGTTACAAAAATCGTTTATAAATACGTGCACGGTGTAACAAACATCGTGGAAAAGCAATAACAATGTACACTAATGCACATGAAATACATTTAATCCATTTACGGATAAAATATAAATTTTTGGCCTTTGAATAACCATTTTGAAAATCACTTCAAAGATGCACAAGCACAAGTGAAAGCAAGATGAATACATGCCTTAAAACATAGGCAAAGTTTCAGGGAGAATTCAAATCAAAAAACAAGAAATGACACAATGCGACACCCCAAGCTTACACCTATGGGGGTCAACCCATGGATCGATCTAAGTGAGGTCTGGGTCAACCCACCTAGATGTGATTTCTAGGTGATGCTCACCACCTCTAAACCCAACTTTTGATCGATTCTAGCTACGTTATAGGCCGAATTAGGCTATGAAATTTGTAGGTATGCAATTCAACGTTCATACAACAAGCCAGAAAAAGAATTTCAACAACCCGACATGAAAAAAGAGATATACATTCATAAAGTGGGCCAGACAACAATTTTTTACTGTAAACTTGACAGACATAAAATTAAGTTTTCACAGTGACAAATTTCAACCAAAACCGCAACATTTTAGCATGCAACTTATATTTCAGCTAAAATGAGTGAGATTACTCACTTAGATGCACATTGAGGGATTCTCAGCAAGATATTGATGAAAGCTAGCTACTTTTTTCCTTAAAATGTCTTGGAAATTCCTAGAGATCAATTTACTATAACATGTAACTTGAGAATTAAGAACAATAAACGCAAGTATGAATCATGATGCCTTGAATTCGTGAAGGTTACCTGTAGAGATTAGGATGCAATAATTTCTTTTACTTTTATTTAAGTTTGCTAAGATTTTGCTTAAGATTTTGGAGAGTAATTTAAGTTTTTTTTATTGTAAAGAGAGGAAAGAGATGTTTCTTCCTTTGTTTTACTGTAAAAAAATTCAGTATATAATTTTTTGTAGATCTTTCTTTTCTCGGTAATTAAGTTATTAAGTGTAATTAAAGGCCCAACCAGCTCATTAACACTATGTTAGGCCAAATTATGGTAATTAGCACACTACAGTCACCTTTTTCTCCATTTTTTTTACATGTTTCAACATAAATAACAACTTACAAACACAAGGCAACTATTATTTTAATTCTTGTGTAAATGTTTTCAAACATTTTTGTACATGTTAAACATTTCAATCCTTCATTAAACAACATTTTTAACATTACACATCATAAAATGCACATTTTTACAAAAATAACATTTTACACTTTATTTGTCAAAACTTATAATCTTACGTTTTATATCTTTGTAAAATTTTACGCAAACATATGCAAAATATTTCTACCTCTTTTCAACACTATTTCACATTACACACAAAATTCATATTTCACAATTAGCTGAACATTTTACATCTTTAACTTACACAACTTACATTTTATGTTCAAACTTTGTGTAAATTAAATTCTATTGTTAGAACAAACATTAAACTCCCTTTAAAATATCAATTTACATCAAAAAATTATCGTTTACTCAAACTTGAGATTTAACGTGTCAAATTACCTATAAGTCTCTTAAACACTTAAAGTTTTTACATTGCAAGGCTTTTAGATTTTTTTTTAAATTTTGTGATCGTTAAATATTTTTTCACAATCCAACAAAGAAATTACTCTTTTTATTGATTTATTAAACTTAACTCATCCCATTATTATTTTGAATTTCCAAATTTGCATCAAAATAACTCCAAACTTATTGAATTAGCAAAACTATAAATCTGGATCTTTATTACTCAAATTGTAACGATTTTCGTTGAATACCCACCTGAAACTGGATTGGATTGCACCTTAGCGCAATTAAAGGGGATTATTAAAGGGACCCCACATTTGGTTAAGGGGAGGACCAATTTTTATATATTGCATAATTGTTACGAGGAGGACAAAATAAATTAGCCTCCCCTTAAACATGTAAATTAAAATTCCGATATTAACCCCATATAATTCTCATTAATATAAAGCATAAAACTTAAAGCTTAATTAATGCTGCACATAAAAATAAAAAATGTATATAGTTGATGTAATGAAGACATAAGAAAATTTGTGGGTGATCAAAAGGCATAGGATTAGATAATTAATTGTAATTTCATGTTGGAATTGGTATGGCTAATTTAAAATAAATGCAAAAACGAAAATTTTGATTTAATATGCTTTATTGAATTTGTGTAATTGAGATGTTTAGTAATTCACATTTATGTTACTTGCGCTGAATTTAGTGAGTTAGTGTTTAGCATAAGTGACGAGCCAAGGATAGTTAGGTCCCTTTTTAAAAAAAAAAAAAAACCAGACCCCCCTAATAAAAATAAATTAAGATGGAGTCCCCTTAAAATTATCCTCCCCTTAACCAAATGTGGAGTCCCTTTAACAATCCCCCGATTAAATCATAGTCCATACAAATTTATGTTTATAACGCTAAAAATCCTTAAGTTTTACAATTTCAAGGATTTTTATGAGTTAACCTCCCAAAATCAAGTTAAATCCTTAAGTAAACACTTCACAAAATCACACAAAAGTCAGGGTTGTTACAACTTAGCCGTTTATTACAAATTGATTACAATAAAAATAAAGTTGACATGTTATCATCGTCTAAGAGAATGCCTAGGGATCTCGTCGGTTCTCGTATACGGGTCAGAGACTTTGCTGTTATTATTTTCCGGTTCCAATTATCAAGTGACAATAATACCTATATATGAGCTAAACCTGCTTCTTTCCTTTACAACTGACGGTTGCTCTTATTTTGTCGTCGTGGCCCTGTTCATGACATATTTCAAAAGTTGTCCTTTCCTCACTTGCTCCTTGATGATTTCTCATAAGTGTTTGAATTCATTTGTTTCATGCCTAGTAATTTCATGAAACAACAGAATTTTGAAAGCTATTTCTTACTCTTTGGGATTCCGTCTAGTTTGTCTTCTTGCCAATAGGTGATCTTTGATGTCCATATAAATCCGTTTCAGACTCGCATTCCACCTTGCAGACGAGTCATATTTGGCCCTCTTTTTAATTTTTTTTCCTAACCTAAAATTACCCTCAACTTTGCGCTTTCCTTTATTGACTCCGGATCAAACAGTCCTCCAACCATAACTGCATTACTTTCAGGTGCTTCTCTTTCTTCTCTTGCATCCTCTTATCTTAGAAACCTATTGGCTTTGTGATAGATTTCGTCAAGATCCCATAAGGGATCACTTTTTAAAGACATCTTAAACTTAGAGTTTTCTAAAACACTAGAAATTACAGCCATCAACACCATGAGCGGATCTGGTCAATCCACCGAGTTGCTATAGAGTTGAATCTTTCTAAAAACTAACACAAATACTCGGTCCTTAGCTTGATAGTAGTTAATGTCATCACACTTTTGGATCGATTGATGTGGACCCGAAATTATTCAATAAATTTTTCAATAATATTTCTCCAACTTTCGATAGATCCTCTTTCCAATTGTCGAAACAATATGGCAGCAATGTCCACTACAAACAGTAGAAAACACTTAGCCATGACATCATCGGATGCCCTTAGTACTTCCTATGTCATATGTACCTCATTATGTGGATAGTCGAATCCTTCCTTCATCTAAGCCTCCAAAACCAGTAACTTGAAATCTTATGGATTCCTCGAATTTCATACTCTGGAATTGAAAGGGCTATGGGTACTAGAATCCATACTCTATCGAGATAACCCACCACTCGAAGCCCTTCGTATCATGTCCATTACTCAACCATCAACATATAAAAGGTATTTCCAACCGTAAAATCACTGCTCAAGTGCCTTTAGTATCCAAAGTAGAGAGTCTATTTCAATTGCTAGAGTTGGGCCGATAGCAGTTACACTTTCTTTGAAAACGATTAATCCCTGCTCGATCCATTCCAAAATCCAAACTGCATGCGCCTAAGTTTCATTCCTGGATTCAAATCTCGATATCCAGAAAAGTTAAACACCACGACAGCATCGAGGGGGTGCCCTCAGTGTTGGTCGGATTATGTCGAACAGGGGCATGGGGTTGGTATCGATCTCTTGAGTTATGGGGGTGGTTGCCCCTGTTTCTAGCCTAAGCGTCCTGATATTGTTGGGCCAACTCCAATTTTTATGTTTTAATCTTTTGGTCTTCCATCTAATTTGCTCCGATTGAGAAAATTTGCCATAATATCCTCTTTATTTTTAGTAGATCTTCTTCATGTTTAATGCAGCTTTTAAGCCGATTCACCACCTCCACTGTTTCCTCCCTCATGAGATAAGTTGAGGGGTTTTCAACAGAGGAAGCCTCCTGACATCTTTCCGTCATAGTTCCTTTTGGTAGTTTATCTATTTTCTTCCATTTAACCATTGTTTCCTTTAACAGAAAGTTTGCTTAAATTAAAGTAGCGCTCCCTTTCTTGGCATGCAAAAATGCTAGACTTGATTTTGGATAATTAAACCTAACGTCTAGATGTATGCAATTTTCAAGATAATTATAATTCACAGTCATAGAATAATCACAAAAGATGCCAAAGGAGTAATAAACCTAGAACTTTAATTGTTGTTCAACATAAGTTAGCCTACGTCCATTTGTTGTTTATACTCTTTATTACAAGCATAGTTGATTGTTGTATGAACGAAGAGAATAGAAGGTAGATTTATCCCCAAGGTTTATCAAAGTTTTCGCGTAAGAAGGAGAAGATCCCTTTTTCAAAGCCCCCAATAGAAGAAGAACGAATGTTCAATACAATATCACAAAAGGAATCCATCTAGGGGAGACGATCTATCCAATGAAGTGGAGTTGAGATTGCCCATATACCGAGGGATCAACACCAACCCCTTAGGGGGACTAGTACCAATCCTTGTAGGTTGTACTCTAAGGGATGCAACCACTAGGGTAGGTCCCTACCTTGATTCCTTGCTTCTTTTTATTTCTCTTTTGAAGTTTGTGCATCCTATCTTGAATTATTATTGGAGTCCTGGTGAATTTTCATAATCCTAAAATTCAATGTCTCGGATAGGTATCCATCCAAGGCTTAGCCATTTCCAGTTTTGTTTCTTTGCTTCAGATCCATACCGATTCAATACTTAGATAAAATAGATCTTCATCATTGGATTGACCCCTGAAGTATAACTTCCGTATAAAGATGAAAAGATTAAACAGTTCAAATCATACATATCATCAATTGTGTGCATGTATATATATATAAGTTTTTTTGTTGTACCCCAAACAGTGCAACACACCTAAATGTATTTTGATTTCCTCCACATAATTATCGTTCTCTCTCCTTTCTTTCGATACCCGTGATTCAAATTTAAATGAACGGTTATGATTTGGACATAAAAAATGTCACAAAATAAGGTTGTCATATAACCCTCCTCGTGTACACTTATGCACACTCACTCTTCTTACCGCATCTCAAATCTCTTAAATTTCAAGCACATCCAAATAACCATCGTATGTGTGTGTGTATATTTAAACAAACACACACTCTTCTTCTCACATCTCAAATCCCTTAATTCTAAGAAAATGTTTTGACCTCTCTTGAAATGATAAAAGTGTATTTAATTCAGAACATTATAGCACAAGTGTAGCGAAAACAAGATGCAATCATCTTTCCCGTTGTACATATAGGTTGATTAATGGTAAAAATTGAGGCACAATGGATGTTGATTGTTGAATCTTTGTAGGTGTTGAATAAAGGGTGGATACCTAATGATTGATATCTCTTATTTCAAATATTTGTGCCTATATATGTATGTATTTGTGCAAATATATGTGTGTGTGTGCATGCGTGTATATATATATGTATATATATACACACACACATGAGTGTGTGATAAAGAGTTATAGTCATTATCATTTCTGTTTACCTTTAATCATGTTATAATGAAAAGTGTATCAATGTGCTTTTCTGTATTTGAAAATTAATTGTGTATTACTTATATTAAATTAGAATTACTAAGTTTAAATCATTAACTAATATTCTATTTTTATCATCCATTAACTATTATTTTTTATTATTTAATTGTTAATAATACATAATTAGTATGGTGCTAGGTGCACTCAGCTTTATGTGGGGGCTACCTCGATTGGTTGTTAATCGTTGATCAAACATAATTTGGTTGGTGGCTAAATGCAGACAGAAGCCCTCCCCTTCGTTTTGTTAATTACATTTACAATTTATTAAATAACAATTTTTAAATGTGAACTATTAACAATTATTTTATTTATATTTCTTGATTTATTACCGACTATATCACTTATTTAATTAGTATGCATGATTTAATGATTAGTCACTAGTGTGTAAACCATGCTTACACATGAAAATATTATTAAAATCAATGTATATTATTTTAGTATTAAAATAAAAACTTTTTATGCAGTATATAATAATGTTGATGTGAAATATATAATTATAAAATGAAATTATTATTGTTTGTATGTAATTTATGTTTCATAGGTAACACAAACAATATATACATGTGTATTTAAGGAATCAAATAATTTTATCAAATTTTTAAATATGAATATATTATACATGTTAAAACTAATGTATGTTAGTAGTCTATTGGATGAATTAGAAAACATAATTTTGATGGAATTTGCTTGTAATAACCCAAAAATTTGAATAGTAATAATTAGGTAAAGAGTTGATTAATAAAATAATGAGTTTGTAAAAAATTTCAGAATTTGGCTATAGGGGTTGCACTATTGTTCCTTGTCAATTTTCTGATCAATTTTCATATACAACTTGTCAGAATCCGAGTCAATTTTCAATATAACAGGTCAACCCAACAAAAGGTAGGTCGAGCTATGTCAAGTTTAAGGCTGTCAACGGATACTTTCGGATGCGGATAGTGTCATATCCGTATCCGTATCCGCGGATATAGATGGATATCGGATAATTATCCGCTCTGCCAACGATCGATAAATCAATGAACATTTATGAATTATTTTAGCTTAATATTAGGCTTTTCAGCCTAATTAATTACTAAAGTGCTAAAAATAAATAAATATGATGATAATATATAATTTTTAGCAATTAACATGCATTTAGTAGACTTTTAATTTTACAAAACAATAAATTAGTATATTTAATTATGCTAAAATACACATAATTTAAGCTATAATCATGAAAATAGGCGGACTGATAATTTTTGGATGCGGATATACCTATATCCGCATCTGCATCCGCTTTTCCGGATATCGGATATTTATCCGCTTTACGGATGCAGATGCGGACAGATTTCGAATTTTTCGGGTATCCATTGATAACCCTGACTCAAGTCGGGGGTCGACCTGTGTTTTGTAAATGGTTGTTTGTTTAGGTACGAGAGGAACAGATCTGATCGAAAATTTTAGGTGACGTGGTTGATTTCAGGACGTTTGATGGATTATTTGAGGGCAGTGATCAAACCTACGACATGTAAGGACCAAATTAAAACCTAAAATCCAATGGCCTATGATCCCTAATCTATTCTATAAATAGACATATATAACAGGCATTTCTCTTACATTCAGATTTTATCTAATTGGGTACATTGCCTCTGGCTGGACCCTAGCAATTAAATATTTTCAGAGAGAGAATCTTCTAAATAAAAATATTAGATGCCGTAGGATGGGATCTAAAGAGGCCATGGAGGATATATATATATAGATCATGCATGAGCTTGTAATTATTCATACTTTTGGTACTTTAGGAAAATAGAATTTATAATAGTAGTAGATTTTCCTATATTTTTCTTGTAGTTTTCTTACCGTTTTTCTTAAAGCTTTCCTTATGGTTTTTAACAAGTTTTTTTTGTAAGTTAGTGCCTTTATAAGTTGTTTTTATGCATGATATTTCTAAAACTATTTCTCTATCTCTTCTTACACTTTTCTTTTTATTTAAGTTCTATAAGATAGTTTTGCAATATTTTTCCCTATACTAGTACTTCATGTCTGTTAGTATTTAAGGTTTCTGTAATATTTTCAGTTTACACCTAAATACGTAAATATTAGTATATTGACAATTGATTTATTCCTCTTATTGCATGCAAAAAATTGAATTAAAAGTAATAATTGTGCGAACATGGATAAAAAGGGAAAGAACTAAATTTATAGAAAAGTATGCCTAAATTGTATGGTTTGTGATTAAGAAGAAATTGAACTGAATTAGGCAAATAAATGAATTTATAGTAAATTATAACATGGTTTGTAATTTGAATAGAAATAGAGAATGAACATGGTATTATGATAATTGTATGGACATGTTAATCGAACATAATAGACAAACTTGAGTTATTTGCAACTTGAATTATAAAAAATGGGTTATAATTGAAAATGATAATGGAAAGGCTTATTATAATTAAAATTAGATATGGAATTAAGTTTAATAAGCTTCTATTAGAAGTGGTCTGTTCCAGCAGTGAATGATGGCTAGGGAAAATAAGTGGCCAATAAAATACAATAAGTATGTGGTGGTCCGTTCCAAGTATAAGTGCTAAATAGGGAGATAAGAGATCGACAAATAAAACCCAGATCCAAGGGGACTAGGCAGGGGTATAAATTAAAATATTTGTTTTCTGGGACCCATGCCTACAACATTCCCTTTCAGCTTTATTATTGATGGTCGCATAATTGGTAGTGGTTGAGGCTAGGCACGCTTATGCTGATTAGGATAAATAAAGGTTCAATGGAGATATCGACGTGTATAGGTGCATTCCCTCGATGTCTGAGTGTGTGGAGACATGGAAAAGGGATAATAAATAACTACTACCATGACAAGACAC
Source organism: Allium sativum (assembly GCA_030737875.1). NCBI lineage: Eukaryota > Viridiplantae > Streptophyta > Magnoliopsida > Asparagales > Amaryllidaceae > Allium > Allium sativum. Next base: position 261,498,824 of record CM060927.1, on the reverse strand, counting down.
ACAGTATATAACAACTGAAGCTGGAACCGACCACCAACAACAGCTGGAAGCAGCTTCCAACAGAACCTTATTTTTGGAATTTTATTTACGTTATAAAAAAACGTTGGAAACAGTTGGCGTCTGTTGCTAGCCATAGGTTAGTCGAGAAAAAATTGACCGACCTGCTTCCTTCTTCCCCATTTCGTTTTTCCACCCAAATTACTCGAAATCCTCTCCCCAATTCTAAAATTCTCCACCTACCGCCTGGTTTTCCACCTATACCCTCTCCAACGTCAGAAAGGCTCTCTCTCCTCCTCTCTAATCTCCAATTCCTCTCCAATATTCAAGGTATAAACCCTAATCATTTTCTTATACTCTAGATTTCCTAATTTAAGTTTAATTAGTTTATGTTTGTATGTATAGTGTTGTTAATATGTGCATATATAGGTTGAATTAGTCATGTTATTAATCAATGTGTAGTGTTTCTAATCTAGGGTAAATTAGTTTATGTTGTATGTATAAGTGCATACATAGTGTTTTATGTATAGTTTTGTTAATTAATCTATGCATATGTTGAATTAATTGAGTCCCAATTCTTGTTATTAATCTATATATTGAAATTTTATGTTGTATGTAACACAATAGAATTATGTGCATATATATATGTTGAATTAATATATAATATTTTATAAAATATATTGAAAATGATATTTAATTTTATATATAATGTACAGTTAGTCTGATTGAATGTTGAAAATATACGTATATGTGATAAAGTCCATATATGTACTGTTGGCCTATTTTGAGACTAGGCCACACAAAGTCCAAACACCATGATCCTGAATACAAGAAGGAGCATAGGATTTCAGGTCGAACAGAAAACCCATACTTCAACATTTGCTAAGCAAGTGGTTAGGGTCGAAGTGATCGGGTCAGACCGGACCCACATGGTAACAAAGATTGGGCTCCGGCACACAAGCATCGGCTCGGGTCGGGTAGAACCATACCTGACCCACCTTGGCATATGAACGTGGCATGGCACTCTAAAGTCATCACTTCAGATCATATAAATTCCTATCTGACCCGCCTGGGAATATAATTACCCTCGATGTTGACCTATTCTATTGCCACCAAACTCGAATTAAGCCCTACCTGACCTTGTCCACTACAAAGACCACTTCTCCACTTCGATCCCGAGATCCCCTCATGGCCTGCCACATGGCATTCGACCTGCGATCTTCCTACGCCTATAATTACATGGAAACATGACATTTTAAAGGGTCTTTTTGACGCTTTAACAACTCGAGCACTATTATCCATTACTATTCCGGTTTAACTCGAATTATATCATCAAATTCAAGTATTATCTCATAGTTTTTGAGAGAGACTGGATTGTATTCGAGATATTGTGTGATTATAATCATTGTACTTGTAATTCTCCTTCGAATTAAAGAACTATAAAGTTTAGGCTCCTTAACGCAGAGCCACTATAAATCTCAGGTGTTTGATTGCTTTGCTTTGTTTTTAGTGCATATTTCTTCATTATTCTCTACAAAACCCGATCTATTAGGTGTTAGTGCCATTTTTGTCTAACATTTTTGTGCTTTCACTAAGAGCATTGAATTCTCATCTTTATAGATTATTATTCTATTGTTTGGATCACCATGTCCGAAGAGATAATCCACGTTTTCCTCATTTTCGAAGTTTTCGTCGTTTTCAGCAAATTTGAATTTCGTGGCTCAGAGGAAAGATAGGAATCAGCAAGCTTCTTGAACGAATGAAGCAAACGAAGAACAATAGGGCAATGCTCAAGCTATCACCATAGCACAGACCACTGACTCAAACAGGACCGGATCGACTCCAACCTGACCCGATGGTGTCCCTTTGATCTGACCCGGTGGGGTTGACCCAAACCCATCAGACGTTGGTGCCTCAACCCAATCCAACACGAACGCTTCAACCCTAGCTGATGCGACCAGCAATCAACCTCCTCCATCTACACCTGTTTCGCAGATTGATTTTGCATGCTTGCTCGCTATGATGGAGGAAACAAATCTTGCATTAGAAGCTCAAAGACGTGATGAAGTTGCAATCCGAGATGATGTGAACACGATGGCTAGACAGATGGATGAACTACGTAAACAAAGAAAACCATCGCCTACTCATCATCGGGGAGTAGTAGATTCATCTTCCTCGGAAGAAAGCGAAAGGCATTCACGTCAAAGGAGACCTCTTGAAAGGCATGAGAATATCGAACAAGTTCGGTTTGGCTCATTAGCTTCTCGAGAAGAGGCGACACTCCATCTTAGTCATGTTGATCCCAACCAAGTGGAACCTATCTCCTACCAATGCGCGGGTCCTATGTTCTCCCCAAAGACCCAAACCTTACTCGCCCCACTCAAGGACAACTCCTTCAGTCCACTCATCTTATGACCGATCGGGACCATAGGGGCAAAGGAATTCTGTTCAGACGACAGCTCAAACATCGTTACTTGAAGCAAGGGAAAGTGGGTCCAGGAGAGCCGAAAGCATTGAACCCGATCATGCTTTGACCAATGTTAAAGTAGAAGCAATGGTACGTAAAATTATGGCTGATGGTAGAGGCTACACCGATGAAGACTAGGGTATTGATCAAAACCATACGCCCTTTATCGATGACATATTGGACGTCTAGTTTCCAAGGCGGTTTAACCTGCCCACCATGAATCGTTATTTGGAAGAACTGATCCAAGACAACATTTAATGAGATTGTAACACCCCGTAATTTTAAAAGAACATTATAATTATAAACTAAAGAATAGACTCCGAGTTTGCGTGAATCGGACATCGTATTAAGAAGTTATTAAGCTTTGAAGTTTTTATATACATAAGTAATATATATATATACACATAAAATCAAGTCCAGAAAATCAAAAACTAGAAGGCGAGAAGACGCGGGAAATTGGCCCGTTATGGGTCGACCCCATGCCCCACGAGTGTCGGCCCTAGGGTTGACCCTAGGGTCGACCTCACCCAGATCTAGGGAAGATCCAATTTCTGAACCTGGACGTGTTTCCTGACCTGATTCGTTGGCTTAAGGCTATAAGTAGGACCTCATTTCTATTGTTTTATTCGCCCAAAACAATGGAGACAACGAGATGCTGCCCCAACTTAGATTGATTTAACTTATCCTTTTGTAACAACGATTTATACGTATACAAGAATCTCTGCTACGGCATCAACACTCTTTTCTCAGTTCTTTAGATCCAGTCCCTATGAGTTCATGTTAATTTTAGATATAAACATTTAATAAGTAATCCTGACATTATTATAAGTTTGGATCTAAACATGTGCCTGTTAATAACCTGAATCATAACTAAACAGATCTGCCATTGCTTGTACACCTGATTGTTTGTTTAGTTCTTACATGCCTATCTCTATTATGCCCATTTCTGTTATCATATTCCTATTCTATCAGTATGCCTATTTCTGTCACTATATGCCTATTCTGTTAGTATTCCTATTTCTGTCACCATATGTCTATTCTGTTAGTATGCCTATTTCTGTCATCATATGTCTGTTTTGTTATTATACCTATTTCTGTTCTCTTCTCTCCCTCCTTCCATTTTTATTTTTATAGTCAGGCTTAACTATTTTATATGGTGGGTTTATGCAGGCTTGTTAATCTATTAGGCATAACCTGTCAAATTCCTAGTAGTGGGGATGCAAGCCTAGGGGGTGGCTTGTATCATCTGTTGTGTGTGGGACCCGTATCAATCAGTAACCCATATTGGTATCCAGATGGGGACCCCGAGCTAGGTAGGGGTCAGGGCATGCTTACTGAGCTGATTATAAGAGGTTCATCTAGGGGAGGTGTTTGATGGCGCGTTCCAACGGAGTCATGTGTGTCCATGGATCCGCTTGCTAAGGAAAATAATACGCTGTACCACCAGTAGGTATGGCTGTGCCTATAGGAAAAAGGGGTTGCCACTTTAGGAAGTGATACATCCTCCTTTGGGGATAGCACATGGTATCTACAGGATAGGGAGTCGATTGATTGGGGTGGTAATTTGGGTACGTCTAGTCCTGCTTGTTTAGGAGCCCGTTATTATCGTTGCGGGTAACAACTGTCATTTCTATTGGGCTGCCTATTGTTATCGTTGGGGGTAAAACCCGTCACTAAAAGTACACCTAAGTCTACCATCTTTTTCTGTTGGGATCATTATGTTTCTGTTTCTGTTATACTAGTATTGGTGCAGAGAAAAGTATTTGGGAAGTGAAATATATTCTGTTATGTTTATTCTGCTATCCTGCTTAGTCTGTTATACCTATCTTATGATATTGTTATCTCTCTTATCCAGTTTATGTCTGTCATGATGCTTTTACTTATTTATATGTTAAAAGTAACTGGACTCGCCAAACTTTATGTCTGACCCGTTTTATTTCCTTTTCTCTCTCTTCTTTTGCCCCTAGGTTCTCAGGGTGGGAATACTCAGAGTTGATTAGGATTCGCTCTTCCATTTCCGCTTAGAGCTGCTTTGATATACCACTTTGATTTCCTGTCTACCTTGCTATGGATTTATTTTTGGGGACTAAGCTTTTATATTACTGTACTCTGATGATTTTGGTGTAAGGAAGATATTTTAATTTGATGTAATGGGTTTTCTGTATTCTACACTTATGTTGTAACTAGATTTTGGACCATGATTTTTTCTGTTTTGAAGAATAAAGTTTTAAATTCCACTATTATTTTATATCTGTTTTGTGATGTTTCTATTTTTGTTTACCTATAACGCTTCACGGAAGTTAAAGCATTCTGTTAAAGAGTGACATTAATGGACATGGGGTGTCACATTTGGTATCAGAGTTGAAGGTTACCAGATCGGATAAAAAGGTTTTGAAAATTGTTTTCAAAAGGTTTTAAAAAGAAAGCATTTTCAAAGAAAAGTATGTTTTGAAAAACCTATTCCCCAAAGCCATGTGAAATATCTTTCGACTCTCTGTTTGAACCCCTTTTCCTTTTCTTTTCAACATGTATGGGGAACCAATTCTTCTCGAGGGCGTTATGATACCAGCCTGCTCTCGTAGGTATCTTGAGGCTATGGCACTAGCCGGAGGCCAAGCATACACCCCTCACCCGGCTGCAGCCACTGTTGCTACTCCGCGAGCGGATAATTTCTCCAAGATATGCAAGGATTTCTGTGCTATGGGAGGAAACCCATTCCGAGGAACTGAGACTTTTGTAGAAGCAAGGAATTGGCATAAAGAGACGGAGTATTTGTTTGGGACTTTTGAGGTTGACAACCGTAGGAAGATTCAGTTGGTCGTTTGGTAGCTGAAAGATGAGGCTTTGTTCTGGTGGGAAGTGATGCAAGCAAGACGTCCAGTTGAGACTTAGGATGATTTCTGATAGAGATTCGAGTTGTAGTTTCTTTCTCAAAACGAAGAGAGTATGCAAATGGAAAGGCTTTTGCCACTTAAGCAACGAGGCATGTCTGTCAAAGAGTATGTCAATAAGTTCAATCAATTGGCGAGGTTTGGTTTAGAGCTAGTGAATACCCCACACAAGAAAGCTTTGAGGTTTACAAGAGGGTTAAATGAACCCCTCATGGGTTGGCTATGTATCATATTCCGATGGGGGCAACTTTTGAGAAACTCGTTGATATGGCATTGATGCACGAAGAAGATAAAGGCGGAAATAAAGAGGCTAAGGCAGATGAGATACAAAACAAGAAAGTGTGGCCTAAGAAAGAACAACAACAGTAAAAGAAGGGCGGAAAGAATGATAAAACTCGAGATAAGAGGAGACGTCATAGTTGTGGACGAGAGGCCCATTTGATCAAAGATTGCAGAAAAAGGAAGAATTGTTGTTTCCAATGTAGAGAGGTTGGACAACATATTTAGGAGTGCCCGAAGAAGCAAGGACAGGGCCAAAGGCAGGATCTTCTAGAGACCAGGTGCATGCTCTCGTGGCTGGTGTACCGGATAGAGGTAGGAAAGTTTCTGTTGAAGGTTTGATTTCTCTTTCCGGTCATCCTGTTAGAACTCTTTTTGATTCTGGTGCTTCGCATTCTTTTATATCTGATTGTGTGGTTGAGTCTCTACACCTTAGTACTAGTATGGTTTTGGATCCCGTTGTTGTCTCAAACCCCATTGGTGGTACGACTCATCTATTTATGATTTGTCGGGGTTTGCGGATATCTGTATTGGGTGCCTGAGTGTGACACATATGTGCTTGGTTTCATGGGCTATGGTTTGATTATAGGAATGGATTGGCTAGTGTTATATGGTAACATTCTGGACTGTGAGAGGAGGGTCGTCAGACTTTTGACTTGTCATGGGAGGACTCTCGAGATTTCTTGTGACCCTAAGGGGTCTGTCATACTTAGTTTCCTAGAATCACTTGATGCATTTATCGATGATTTACGATTTGTACCAGTAGTTTGTGAGTATCCTGATGTTTTTTAGGAGGTTCGAGGCTGACCTCCGAGGCGCGAGATTGATTTCCGGATATACTTGGTAGACAATGCAAAGCCAGTTGCATTGCCTGTGCGCCACATGGCTCCAAGGGAAAGGACAGAGCTTAGCAAGCAAGTAGAGGAGCTTCTTGAGAAAGGATTTATTAGGCGAAGCATATCTGAATAAGGTGCTCCATTATTATTCGCAACTAAGGCAGATGGCTTGCTTCGCTTATGCGTGGATTATAGGGAGTTGAACCAGCTCACTAAGAAAAATAGGCACCCAATTCCGAGGATAGATGATCTGTTTGACCAACTTGTTGGTGCATCTGTTTTCTCCCAGTTAGACTTGGCCATGGGATTTCATCAGTTGAGGCTGGCCGAGGACATTATAGACAAAACCGCTTTTAGAACTCCAGATGGTTTCTTCGAGTGGCTCGTCACGCCTTTTGGGCTGACGAATGCACCCACTTATCTGATGAGTAGGGTGGTTCGGGAGTTTCTAAATAAGTTCATTGTGGTCATTGTCGACGACATCTTGATTTTCTCGAAGAATAAGGAAGAACATACCCTACATTTAAGGGAATTTTTGTAGACTCTTCGAGTGCACCAGCTTAAGGAAAATTCTTCAAATAATTTTTTTGGAGAAAGGAAGTGAGATTTTTAGGGAAAGTGGTCTCTAAGGATGGGAAAGTAGTGGATCCTGCGAAAGTAGTTGCAGTTCAAGATTGGAAGATTCCAAAGAATGCAAAGGAGGTGAGGAGTTTTCTTGGTTTAGCGGGCTATTATACGAAGTTCATTAAGGACTTCGCGAAGATATTAGCCCCACTCACGAGACCAACGAAGAAAAATCTGACCCTTTCTTGGGATATAGACTATGAGGATGCTTTTCAGTGATTAAAGAGGGCTCTAACAATAGCCCCAGTCTTGACTTTGCCTAATGGGAACAAAGTGTTTACAGTATACACTGATGCATGTGGTACAGGGCTTGGTGTTGTTTTGATGCAAGAGGGAAGGATAGTATGTTATGGTGGTAGACAGTTGAGAGTTCATGAGAATAACTACCCTACCCATGACTTAGAGTTGGCTGCCATTGTATTTGCGCTTAAGACTTCACGTCATTATCTACTTGGAGAGAAGTTCAAGTTGTATACCAATCGTAAATCTCTCAAATATTTATTCTCGCATAAGGATCTAAATTTGAGGCAATAAAGATGGATGGAGTTCCTAGCGTCCCATGATTTTGAGATTGCTTATACCCCTGGCATGGGTAATGTGGTGGTGAATGCACTGAGTAGGAAGAGGATGGCTTTGAGTCCCCTATTCGTAGAGAGACAGAGCTTGGAGTATATATCGACCTTTGATTTTAGGCCATTTACGGATCTTATACCTGGTTTGTTGGCATCCTTAGAGGTGCGGCCTACTCTTATGGATCATATAGGAACTTCGCAGCGAGAGGACCCACAGATAGCAGATATCTTGGATAGGATTAGTAGAGGGGGGACTTCTAGTCACCTCAATAGATATTCCATGGATGATAAAGGGTGGTTGCAACGAAATGGAAGGCTTTATGTTCCCTGAATTGGGAGTCTTTTGAAGATAATCCTTGGGGAAGCACATCATTCTAGGATGACTATCCATCTAGGCGGTGATAAGATGTATAGAGATATGAAGAGGGTTTTCTTTTAGGCTGGGATAAAGAAAGACGTAGCGGAGTTTATTTCTCGATGTTTGATTTTTCAGTAAGTCAAAGCTGAGCAAAGGAAGCCCGGTGGTTTACTTCATGCTTTGGAGGTCCCACAGTGGAAGTGGGAGAGCGTCTCTATGGATTTCATTGATGGTTTTCCTATATTGAGGAAAGGAAACACTAGTATTTGGGTTATAGTTGACAGGCTTACTAAGAGCGCTCATCTCATTCATGTTAAGAGTAAGAGAACGACAGTATGGTTGGCAGCAGTTTATCTTCATGAGATAGTCCTTTTACATGGAGTACCTTCCAGTATAGTGAGTGATCGTGACCCCATAGTCACCAGTGAGTTTTCGAGGATCATGCAAGAGGCATTAGGTACACAGTTGGGTTTGAGCATTGCCTATCACCCTCAGACCGATTGGCAGATGGAAAGGGTGAATAGAGTTCTTGAGGATCTTTTAAGACTGTGTACCTTAGACTTCGGAGGGACTTGGGAAGAGCATCTTACTTTAGTAGAGTTCGCCAACAATAACAGTTATCAGGCTATTATTATCATGGAACACTTCGAGGCATTGTATGGTCGACATTGTAGATCACCAACTTATTGGTGGGAGTTTACTGATAGGCTTCTACTTGGACCTGAGATGATTAGAGAAACGTCAGAGAAGATTGATCTATCCGCAGACGCATGAAGACAGCTCAGGACAGGCAGAAGTCCTACGTAGATAAGAGAAGGACTGATATTGAGTTTGAAGTGGGAGACATGGTTTTCATCAAGGTATCGCCTTTGAGAAATGTGGTCCGCTTTGGATCTGTAGGGAAATTGGCGCCAAGGTTTGTAGGGCCATTTCCCATAACAGAAAGGATTGTCCAAATGGCTTATATGGTGAAGCTACCAGAGAAATTGGCAGGTGTTCATGATGTTTTCCACGTTTCTCATTTACGGAAGTGCCTGCATGATACCGCAGAAGTAGTTGAGCTGAGTATGCTTGGGGAAGTAGAGGTGGAATGGGAGGCGATAGTTAGACGAGTTCCTACCCGTATTCTTGGATCGAAGGTTAAGAAGCTACACAACGGAGAGGTCAAGTTGATGAAAGTTCAATGGGGAGAAGATAGCGAAGATGCAACTTGGGAGACTGAAGACAAGATTAGCGATCAACACCCTTTTCTTTTCAAGGGTATGTTCTTAACTTCTTTTCCAAACTTTTATTCGTACATGCTTCTGTCATTAAGTATATCTTATTGATCAAATCTTTGATCTTTAGATAGGGAACCAATGGATGTAAACATGTGTTTGAGACATGTTATGTTTGATGGATGCAAGTGGATGCAAGTGGATGCAAGTGTTTGTTAGTGGTTGCTCGTGATACATACACACACACACTAGGCACTAGATCGACTTAATCACTACATACAGCATATGGATGTATGTGCATTTTAAGATTTTATGGATGAAAATGGGTGTATCGTCACATTAATGTTGCATTTGGATGGATGATTGTGCATGCATATAGCATTTACATGATATACTAGGACTATTTGCATATATGTTGGATTCATGGCACAAACATACATTGCATTAAGGAGGTCAACTGAATTAGAAGACTGCCTGATCTTTCGCATTAGTTTAAGGACATATACACACATTATTGCATATGTACATATAAACATTAGAAATCTTTTATGGACAATGGATGTCTGTGATTGATAGATGAGTAGATGGATGATGGATGTTAGGATATACATTCTTCTTAACTTGGAGATTTCGGGGACGAAATCCTTTAAGTAAGGGAGAATGTAACACCCCGTAATTTTAAAAGAACATTATAATGATAAATTAAAGAATACTTAATTAAATATTGGGAATTAAGTAAAACAGATTGCACCATTGTGTTCGTCTCGGAATTCTGCTTAAGATAGACTCCGAGTTCGCACGAAACGGACATCGTATGAAGAAGTTATTAAGCTTTGAAATTTTATACACATAAGTAAAATATATATGAAAAATCAAGTCCGAAAAATCAAAAATCAGAAGGTGGGAAGATGTGGGAAATCGACTCGTTAGGGGTCGACCCCATTCCCTATAGGTGCCGACCCCTACAAGGGGTATCGATCCTAAGGTCGACCCTATCCAGATCTGGGGCAGATCCATTTTCTGAACCTAGACATGTTTCTTGACCTGATTCGTTAGTTTGAGGCTATAAATAGAACCTCACTTCTATTGTTTTATTCACCAAAAGAATGGAGACAATGAGATGTTGCCCCAACTCAAATTGATTTATCTTATTCTTTTGCAACAACGATTTATACGTATACAAGAATCTCTTCTACAGCATCAACACACTTTTCTCAGTTCTTTAGATAAAGTCCTTGTGAGTTCATGTTATTGTTAGATATAAACATTTAATAAGTAATCCTAATATGTTTATAAGTTTGGATTTAAACCTGTGCCTGTTAATAACCTGAATCATAACTAAGCAGATCTACACCTGATCGTTTGTTTAGTTCTTACATGCCTATCTCTATTATGCCCATTTCTGTTATCATATGCCTATTCTGTCATTATGACTATTTCTGTCACCATATACCTATTCTATTAGTATGCCTATTTCTGTCACCATTTGCCTATTCTGTTAGTATACAAATTTATTCTGTCATATACATGTTTTGTTGTTATGCCAATTTCTATTCTCTTCTCTCCCTCATCCCCTTTTTATTTTTATAGTCAGTCTACCTTCGAGCCTAGGTCTATCGCTGAAATATGCAAACGAACGAAATTGGGAATGGTTGGAATGATAAATTGGGGCATAACTTGTATTGTGAAACATGACCGGGATTTGGGCATAACCTATACCTTGATCTAAAACCTTAATTTGGGGGCATAACTTGTATCGTGAATCAGACTGGGATTTGGGGCATAACCTATGATGAACATGATTAATTGATTAAAAATGAATATGCATAAATTTATAGTAATGAAACTATAACTGCACTTAGGCACGAGGTTAGATTACACTTGTGGTAGAAGTCTGACCTGAACCGCCCATCAAATCCAGCATCCACAAGTGGTCAATCTAATGTGAGGGGTCTAGTGTGTGAATGTACATGTAACAGTACTAAGACACAAGGTTAAGTCCAATTTGTGGTAAAAGTTTGCTCGGAACCATCCGGCATATCCAGTATCCACAAATGGTCGACTTAATGTGAGAGGTCTATTGCATTAGTAGACATGAATGGAAAAATGATAATAACTTGTTAACCTGTAATACTTAACCTGTTTAAATCTGTGGGGTTATATGAACTGGTCAAATTGTGTATGGGTTAAGTAAACTAGCTTGAATCAATGGGGGGTTAAGTAAATCTACTAAAATCTAGGTAGGGGGGAGAGGGGGTTATATAAACCCGACAAACTTAACCTGTTTTATATGATAAGGTTATGCGGGCTTGTAAACCTGTTAGGCATAACATGTCAACATCTTAGTAGTGGGGATGCAAGCCTAGGGGCGGCTTATATCATCTGTTGTGTGTAGGACCTGTATCAGTCAGTAACCCATGTTGGTACCAAAGGGGGACCCCGAACTAGTTAGGGGTCAGGGCCTGCTTACCGAGCTGATTATAGGAGGTTCATCTGGAGGGGAGGTGTCTAATGGCGCGCTTACTATTGTGTGTGGTGGACAGGGCATGCTTACGGAGCTGATTATAGGAGGTTCATCTGGGGAGGAGGTGTCTGATGGCGCGTTCCAATGGAGTCATGTGCGTGCATGGATCCACATGCTAGGGAAAATAAGATGTTGTAGCACCAGTAGGTATGGTTGTGCCTATCGGAAAAAGGGGTTGCCACTTTAGGAAGTGATAGATCCTAATCTGGGGACAAAATAGGGTATCTACAGGATAGAGAGCCGATCGATTGGGGTAGCAATTAGGGTACATGTAGACCTGCTTGTTTAGGAGCCCATTATTATCATTGGGGGTAACCCCTGTCATTTTGGTTGGGCTGCCTGTTATTATTACGTTGTGGGTAAAACCTGTCATTAGAAGTACACATAAGTCTAACATATATTTCTATTGGGATCATTCTGTTTCTGTTTCTGTTATACTAGTATTGGTGTAGAGAAAAGTATTTGGGAAGTGCAATATATTCTATTCTGCTTATCCTTCTCAGTTTGTTATATATGTCCTATGATACTGTTATCTATCTCATCCTGTTTATAAGCCTGTCATGGTGCTTTTACTTATTTATATGCTAAAAATAACTGGACTCACCATACTTTATGTCTGACCTGTTTTGTTTCCTTTTCTCTCTCTTCCTTCCCCCCCAGGTTCTCAGGGTGGGAATACTCAGGCTTGATTAGGACTCTCTTCCGTTTCCGCTTGGAGCTGCCTTGATGTACCGCTTTGGTAAACTGTATACCTTGCAGTGGGCTTATTTTTGGGGACTATGCTTTTATATTACTGTACTATGATGATTAGAGTACAAGGCAGATACTTTAATTTGATGTAATGAGTTTTCTATATTCCAGACTTATGTTGTAGCTAGATTTTGGACCATTATGTTTTTCTATTTTGAAGAATAAAGTTTTAAATTCCGCTGTTATTTTATATCCGTCTTGTGATGTTTCGGTTTCTGTTTACTTATAACGCTTCATGGAACTTAATGCATTCTGTTAAAGAATGACATTAACGGACATGAGGTGTCATAGAGATATTCCTGGTACATGAGTGTCGCAACAACTCCAGATGCCATAAAGTGCAAAGCTTTCCCGATATACCTGGAGGATGTGGCTATGATGTGGTTTACACGACTTCTGCTGCGATCGGTTTCCAACTTTAAAGAGTTAAGCGAGAGATTTCTAAATCAGTTTTGGTTGACGCTTACAAATCCAACAATGTCATTGAGCTTTCCATAGTTAAGCAGGCTCCGGGGAAACTTTAAAGTCATATTCAGACCGCTTCAATTTAGCAGTTACTGAGGTGAGCAATCCCCTCGAACAAACTATCTTACTGGCGTTAATAGACGGAGTTGATATGGATACTGAGTCTGTGAAGTACCTAGTTGGAAAGTCGTTGCTAACCAGGGAATTGTTTATGAGAAATCTAGTATTCTCATACGACAAGAAGAGGTGTATGCGAGTCGGAAGAGAAGGTCTAGTGAAGTCACAAGAGAGGATATCTAGAGCAACGTCACTATTAATTAAGCAATCTGGTGATAGCTCAGGGAAGATTGAAGTCGACATCGGCAACTAGAATGAGGGGAATGGCCGCCAAGGTATGAACAACAACAAGAGGAGCCAGAATCGAAGGAATGACCCCAAGAAAAAGGCCTCGGTTTCAATCCTTTGAAAGTTATACATCATTGAACGATACCTTGGAAAACATCTTCCTGGATACCGGCAATGTGATGCAATGCAAAAAGCCTCCGCTGAGAGACTCGATGGGAAAAGAATGTGGAACACCCCCATTTTTAGATTAAATAATAAAATAAAATTTTAAAAACTTTCATAATTTGGTCACGGAAGTACCGTCATTACATCTGTGGCGATTTTCTGATCAATTTAGACCTATGGTATGTAGGAAACGAATTTAAGATGAAAAAGATACCTTTAAATGAAATATTACAACAAACATGAAAAGAAAATATAAGAAAAGAACAATGAATACCATTGTTTCTAGTCTTGTTAACAAAAGACTATGTATCTCAGTTGGTAAACAGATGTCTCTCTGAAGCGAGTGGCGCAGATTCGAGTCCCACTGGCGGCATATTTTATTTTAGAAGAATGGCTAAAATAATACATATTCTAAGAGCAAAATATGTATAAATGCACATATAAGGAAAACTATACATAGAAGGGAGTATAAAAATATATGTATACATGAATATGTAAATATATGCGTATGTGTGTGCAAAAATATATACATATGAAAGAGAAATCCAAAAAAACTTGCAATCAATGAAAATAAATAAGAAATAAACAACGACATAACGCCGTTTGAATTGAAAATTAAATAAAAGTTGCGTGTGTGTATATATATGTATGTATATATATATATACGCACAAATAAATGGATATATACGCACACAAAAAATGCACAAATTCAAATGTTGAGATAAAATGTGCATATTAAGAGGAGAATATAATTAATACAAAATAAATGAAAATGAACAACGAAAATAATTTCCTTTGAAATTAGACTATATTAATAGGAATAAAACAAATAAACTGATGGCAGTATTAATTGCATTAATTAACGGGCAAGGAATTGAAAGATTGCATGTGTATGTACATGCATAAATTTGAAATTCAAACTTGGTGATGTTGTAAAAAGGGCATAAATCAGAGAAGTAAAAAGGGGCAGGTAATCAAACATTTAATTAAAAATGTTAAGTACAGCAACTGATGTCGCGCCTAGACCCAGATGGGTTGACCAAAGTTGTGCCTGGGTCGACCTATGGGTCGAACAAAGGTGGCAGGGTCGACCTATAGGTCGACCCAGGGGTCGACCCAAGGCGGGTCCAAATCTGTTTTGTGATGTGGTTTTGCTTATGTGTGAGGTTCATATTTTTATGAATTAAATCCGACGGTTCAGACTTTCTCTTACACCTATAAATAGACTAGTAGGGCCTATCCTAAGTCTCATATTTTCTGAGATGCTGCCGAGGCTCTGCAATTCTCTTTTCTCCTCAAATCTTTTCAGAAAATTAGAATATTAGTTTTATGTAATTCTGATTCAAGATTCGAAGAAAAAAGAGTATTTCATGAAACATATGGACAATGGACTAATGAATGCTACCACTTGAGAGACATAGTGGAAAGACTGCTTCACAAAGGAAAGTTGGACAAGTATAAGGCTTCCCCGAGGAACAAGGGGCAAGGTGGTTCATCTCTAAATCAGGGTCAAACAGCCCCCAGAGCCACTGCCCAACAAAAAGTAAAGGGAGTACTTATCAACACTATGGTCGGAGGGCCACATCGTTAGGATTCAGTAACAGAACTATGGAGCAATACGTCAACACGACCAAGCACCTAGACGTGGGAGAGTGCAATACTCCCAAGGATGTTGCATCCATAAAACAATAGAAAACGATGAAATACTACATTGTTTTCCGCGTCAGAGAAAGCATGGGAATAGAAGCCCCAAGTATAGACCCGTTGATAATATCAGCTATCATCGGTCCAACAACCGTCGGAAAGTCCTTGTTGATTGCGGGAGTTCCATAAATATCCTGTTCAAGAAAGCATTCAATCAGATGAATTTGGAGGCTAAAGATCTGAAGCCACGCACTGGATGGATACGTGACTTTAACGGTTCTACGATAAAACCAATATGAGTAATCGATTTATTTGAGGAACTTGGGGAAGGAGAGTGCAGATCCTCCCATTTGTTGTCATGAATATCGATTCTCCATATAACACCTTCTTGGGACAACCAACATTAGTAGAATTCATAGCCTACATCGCACCCTGGTGTCTATTTTTGAAATTCCAAACTGAATCAGGAACAGGGATAGTCCATGGAGATCAAGTGATATGGAGAGCCCGTTACTTAGCAGAATGGAAGTTTCTCCTCCAGAAAGACGATGCAGAGCCCAAAAAACCTCCTCCCCTGCTAGGGAAGCTTTGGCATAGCAAATAAAGGATACATCTCAGCCAGATTCGTCAGATTACCAGTCCGAGGATATTGATCCTAGAGAGGATGAGGAACCGGGATGTAGAAGGGCGACACCTAATGAAACAACTGTGGATATTTCGATCAGTGATGACAACCTTACTAGGGTCTTGAAGATAGGATCTCATTTAGATTCCCTCTGGACGAGGGAACTGACAGACATTTAGTTTCTAACCTGGATGTATTTGCGTGCACGCACGTTGACATGTGTGGAACATCACCATCCATTATGAGTCACGCGCAAAGCATAAACCGGAAGTATACCCCCGTCAAGAAAAAGAGACGTACGCTCGACTCGAAGAAGTCAGCTGCCTTAAAAGAAGAATTCGAGAAGCTGAAAGGTAACAGTTTCATGCGAGATGCTATAAACCCTGACGGGATATCAAATCCCGTCCTTGTTAAGAAATATAATGGAAAGTGGTGTACATGCATCGATTCTCAGACTTGAACAAAGCCTGTCGAAAACACAGCTTCCCATTACCAAGAATGGATCAATTAGTGGATTCAACAGCTGGACATGAGCTTCTTTCTTTCATGGACGCGCACTCGGGTTACAACCAGATTCCTATGCATGTGCCTGATCAAGAACATACAAATTTTATCATAGATCTCGGGTTATATTGCTGTGTGGTAATGCCGTTCGGACTAAAGAATGTTGTGGCAACATACCAGCATTTAGTAAATCGTATGTTCCACAACCAGATTGGAAAGTCTATGGAGTTTACGTGGATGATATGCTCGTTAAGTCCAAGAAATCCCCCGATCACGTATCAGATTTAGCTAAGATTTTTGATATCCTCTGACACTCTGGAATGAAGATAAAACCCTTGAAATGCTCTTTTGGCGTCGCATTAGGGAAGTTTTTAGGTTTCATAGTCAGTTAACATGGAATTGAAATCAACCCCAATTAGATTGCAGCAATCAAAAACATTAGTGAGCCATAAAAAATTAGAGATGTGCAGAGTTTAGCAAGATAGGTGGCAACACATAGTAGATTTATTTTCAGAGCCATAAACAAATGTATCCCTTTCTTCGATCTAATAAAAAAAGGAAATCGTAATTTCGAATGGACCCCGGATTACATTGAAGCCTTTTAGAACCCGCTAAGTCACCTGGAGAGGCCCCCGATACTGCCTAAGACGGTGGATCACAAAGACTTATTCATATACTTAGTAGTGTCATAGAATGAAATCAATATAGCACTTGTACATGAGGAGGATAAAGTCTAGAGACCAGTGTATTATGTGAAAAAGAAGTTAGCTGCGGCAGAATGCAACTATCCAAAGATTGAGAAGCTTGCTTAAAGCTTGTTGTTCACTTTAAGAAAGTTACACCGCTACTTTCAGGCTCATTTGATTGCGATATAAACTTGTCGGCTGCTACAACAGGTCGTACAACGACCTGAGGTGTCTGGAAGTTTGCTCAAATAGAACATCGAGCTAAGAAAATTTGATCTCAACTTCCTTCCAAGAAAGTCTATATGGGGGCAAGCATTAGCGGACTTCATCGCAAAATATACCATTCCCAAGGAGGATGTGTTGGATGAAGAAGATGGCCTCTTAGAACGAAAGATGAAATCAAGCACTTGGAAGTTGTACACAGACGGTGCTCAGAATGATCGACGGTCTGGCGCCGGAGTCGTGTTGATAACTCCTAATGGACGGTCAATAAATTATGCTTTAAGACTAGATTTTCACGCTACTAATAACGATTTTGAGTATGAGGCACTAATTGTCGGGCTGAATCTCGCAAATGATTTAGGAGTAGTTGCGCTGAAAATTTTATGTGACTCTCATATTTTTGTTTTCTAGATTCGAAAGGAGTTTCAACCAAAAGGACCACGACTTGCGACTTACCGAGAAAAGTTCGAGGAGCTGTTGGACAACCTCGAACACTATACCATCATCCATATTCTTCGAACAGAAAAACAGAAGGTGGACAAACTAGCCAAGTTGGCAAGCTCCGACAACCCAGAAGAAATGGAGATGGTCCCAATCGAGACGTTAGAAACTCCGAGCATTGATCATATGGAAGTTGATCCAGTGTTAGAGACCAAACCCGAGAGGGTGTCATGGATGTTCCCCATAAAGAACTTCCTGCCGCATGGAACAAATCTGGTAAGGAAAAGTGAAAGGCGTACCATCATTCATAAAGCTTCAAGATATGTCATGCAGGACGATGTTCTTTATCGATGGGGATTCTCAGTCCCTTAACTTCGGTGTATAACACCTGACGACGTCAAGCGTGTATTGAGGGAAGTTCCAGAAGGCGATTGTGGGGGTCACACCGTAAGGAAGACGTTAGCGAAGAAGACACTATAGTACAACTACTTTTAGCCAACTCACCTCGATGGTAAGCCCGTGGTCGTTCGTTGTATAGCGGATTGATAATACCGGAAGCCTTCAAATTGTAAAGGGCGGAGCAAAATATGCAATCATAGTTGTGGACTACTTTACGGAGTCGGCAAAAGCTGAACAATTGACCACAATCACGACGAAGCGGGTAATTAATTTCACCGTTAGGAATATCATTTGTCGATTCAGGATCCCCAAAGTTATCATAACCAACAACAAAACTCAATTCGCTAGTACAGAGTTTAGAGGTTTCTGCCAAAGATATCACATTGAGAAAAGACACATCGCTGTAGCGCATTTGTAGTCGAATGGACAAGCAGAAGCAGTGATCAAGATTATTAAGTCCATTCTGAAGAAGCGATTAGAACGGGCAAAAGGCATGTGGCAGTGGTCGATGAATTCCCCTTGGCACTATAGGCCTACAGAACGACCTATAAGTCAGTGACTGTCCACACTCCCTTCTCATTATCCTTTGCATCAGAAGCCGTCATCTTGATAGAGTTGAAAGTCCCCTCTCACAGAAAAACATACCAAGATCCATTGATGAACAAGGCTCTCCTCCTTGAGTCCTTAGACATCATTGAGGAAAAGAGAGACGAAGTGGACTTACATGCCTCGAGGTACAGACATTAAGTTTCTCGATACCGCAACAAGAAGTTTCGACCTAGGACCTTAGAGCCCGACAACTTGGTACTGAAGTGTATCTTCTTGGCTCCCGTATTTATGGGCTCGAAGTGACAAGGACTGTATGTCATCCAACGGAGGCTTGATAAAGGAGATTTCAAGCTAATGATCGTTGATGGCGATCATATCCCTAGAGCATGGAATGCCCACTATCTGCGGCACTACTTGACTTGAGTTTGTATTGATTCTTTTATTTTTCAAGCTATGTAAAAAGGCATTACTTGCCTAAAATAGAAACAAAAGATTATAAAGTGGACATAGGCTATGATTTGGCCGAACCACTATAAATATTTCATGTTTCATTTACCCTTGCTGCATTTATTTTTCTTTGTTCCATGTGATATGTTTGACATTTATTCCATGCTCTGTGACTATTATAATATTTGGTTTAACGTTGTAATGAATTACTGGTGTCGGATCGAAGAAAGAGAGGCGACTCACACCTTGATGATGTTTGCTCACTCATGCTCGGAAAAGCGGATTTGAATTCATGACAGATCAAAATTAGATTGGCTAACATCGAGCTTGATATCTACGCCTGATGCGGTGGTTTTCATTTTGTGAACCAAAGTGAGGACATGACACCCAGACGTCACAAAAACTCTACTCCGTAGGTCTTCGGGATGAGAGAGACTTGATTATCATAGATGTCCACCTCTACCCTTAAACTAGGGATGAAGAGGTAGCACTTTGTAAGTGTGAATCGACCGATTATCCGATAAGCTCCTCCATCCGCCGGAGTGTAGCATGGAGCACAGACTAAAATCGAGTTCAAGAAATGCACTCGTGTAGGTAGAGTACCATTCTTAGAAATAGAGTGTAGAAGGAAAGCTGAGGCAAATGACATGACCTTTCGCCAGATTAACTCAAACTCTCCCAATTCGAGAGTGAGTACAAAAGTAGGTGTGATTAGTGCACCACGATTAGAGACTAGCCAGACCCGAACTCCAACTTGGACCTACGACAAGAGAGTATAAAAACACTAGGACCAAGTGTTGAAAGAAATCGGCTCCTACCCCCATTGAAGGATCAAGGGAAAGACTACAAGTTGACCCCGAAGTCCCCGCTGATGCTGGGGGACTAGAA
Organism: Allium sativum; assembly: GCA_030737875.1. NCBI lineage: Eukaryota > Viridiplantae > Streptophyta > Magnoliopsida > Asparagales > Amaryllidaceae > Allium > Allium sativum. Next base: position 261,478,929 of record CM060927.1, on the reverse strand, counting down.
CGTAACTACTAATCAATCCCAAACAAGCATTGGCCAGGTAGTCTGTTTGTAATGACCCGCATTTTCAGCTATATAATATTTAATTTATTTAATTATTTATATAGTGAATTAGAGAATATAAGGTTGTTTAATTTAATAATAGTGAATATTTAATTAATATAATAATTAAATAATATATTTGATTCAGAAATAATCAAAAATAGTGGAATTCACGATATGGTGTGAATTGGATTATTTAAAATATATAGTTCAGTTTAGAGTTGAATTATATGAACAAATATGTTCAATCGACGACAGTTGAACGTATAGTCTATAATATAATTTTAATCGAGCTGGAAGTGATGGCGATTTGAACTTCAATTGAATGTACAGGGTTCGTTTTAAATCGAATTTCTGTGAAACAAGAAACGTTAGGAGCTGGTGAAGTATATTTTTCTAGTGGAAGAGAAAAATCGAGATTTCATCGTGTAGATTTTGATTTATGTCCAAATCATACTTTAGAAAAGTCGCTGTGGAATTCCTTTATAATTTATAAAGGAATTGTTTATATTTTAAAAAGGAATTTCAATATAAATCGAATATCGGGTTGACCCAGATTTGAAATATCAAGTTAGAAATTCATATAGGAATATTCTAGAGCTGTATGATATGATGTTGTGAATATATACGATAATATTTATTTTTAAATATCAAATTTAATTATATTTAAATATATTTATATATTTAAAAGGGTTATTTATGGCTTTAAAAATAGCAAGTTTTGTAAACGACCTCAGAATTCGACGAAACCAATTTTGTTGGATCCGCAATATTAAATTATTATTAGATTCCAAGTTCCGTGATTTTTAGAGTCACTGTGTGGCCGTACGGATTTTTAGAGTGAAAAACAGTCAGTATTTCGACGGTTAAAAATACGCTGTGTGAGCAAACGGAGTCGGAATTCGACGAAACTAGTTTCGTTGGGACCATAATGTCAAACTGTAGCTGCATGTCAATTTCCGTGATTTTTGAATATCGTGTGTGGTCACACGGATTTTTAGAGTGCAAAAACGAATATAAAATAATAAAATAATATATCTAAAAATATCTAGGAAAATATCTGGATTTTTGTTAACACTATAAATACCCTCAACGCCTAAACCTAATTCTCATTTTTCTGGTCAATCACCAATTCACGCCGCCGTTTACAGTATACCAAATCCCACTTCAAAAATCAATAGAAAATAGGATAAATTCTTTTAAAATCCCAAAACCTATATGGTTTTGTTCATTTCGAAGAGAGCTTCAAGCTCGTAGCATTTTTGTGGGGTTCGACGCCAGGGTTGGGTGCTCGAAAATGTGGTAGTAGAGCTAAGGTTCCACTTTGTCGCATATAGGATGAGTTAGCGGAGGAATGGAGTTTACATTTGAGCTCGGGGAGTCGATCTGCACCTGGTGTGCAGTTTTAAGGAAGTCCGGTGACCATAAGTGTCGCTGCCTGTGGGGGTTAGCTGCGGAGTCGCGACCATTGGGGAAGTTCGGGTCCGCTTCTATGGTACCAAGGCGGTGGAAGTTGGGTTGAGGAGTTTAAAGGATAGGTTGGTTTGGCCAACGGTGATGAAACGAGGGAGAGATGGTGCTCGAAGGATTGGAATTTGACATTTGGGGAAATACTGGAGTTCGTATATGTTTGGGAAGAAGAAAAGGAGGTGGGTCGGGTTTTAACTTGTTGGGTGGGCTGAGCTATAAAGTGTGAGGCCTAAATTAGTTTTAAATAATTTAGTTTAGTTTTAATTAAAATAGTACTCCAACTTGTAATTTCAATATTTCTCTCGTACTGTATCAGAATTCCGAACTGTCAGATCCATTGGGATCATATGGATGGACACTACACAATGGAACTGACTACAAGTCAATTGGAGCACGTTACAATTTATAGCGAAATAAATTGTCCGTCTGAATCAAGCGATGGTTATCGTTATTAACGATGATCGTCCAATGTGAGTAAATCCCACTAACTCTGAACAGTTTATAATTTCATGTTGTAATTTTAGAACTGTTAAATATTGGCTGATTGACTGTGTGTTGACTGTTTGATTGAATTGCTAGTCAGTTAGTTGAATTTCTGTATTGATTATGTTTATCATAATATATCATATGGAACTGAAAGTGATATTGATTTTATTGTGTAACATCTGTGGATGCCGGGAAACAGATTGGAGGAATCCGACTGGATTCCTCAACAACTATTTTATCATTTTCATATATTGTGATATATGACGTGGTTTATAATCTGTTGTTAATTATATGTGTATGGACGATATTTGATATCATGACTTGATATGTTAAACACCATAACATACCGGAATGTGAAAAAGGGGAATTTTCAAATGGTATTTGAAAATAAAATATTTATAAAATCAAAAGGGTTTTATAAATGAAATGTTTATAATTGAAATATTTATAAATGAAATATTTATAAATAGAAATCTTTATAGGTGAAATTGTATAGAAAGGGAAATATTTATAAATGAAATATTTATAAAGAAAAGGGAATATTTATAAAATCATAAGATTTCGTAAATGAGATATTTATTGGTTAAATAAATAGGAGATGTTAAACGAGATACTTATTTGTCAAGTAAATAAGTTATAAAAGAGATATTGACTTAGGAAACAGAATAAGTTATTAAAAGGGTTATTTATTTGTTAAATAAATAGAATAAGAAAATGAGATATTTATTTGTTAAATAAATAAGATATTAATAAAGGAAATACTTAGGATAAACAAATAAGGTTAATAAAGGGAATATTTGCAAATAGAACTTGAAAAAATATATTTGTAAACCATTTACAAATAGGATTAAAAAGGAAATATTGGTAAAGGCATTTAGAAATAAATAGATTATAAAGGAAATATTTATCTTGGATATATATATATATATATATATAAGTCAGGACTTATATATAGAGAAAACAGATAAAAGGAGCAGATTGATTTATAAATTATATTTATAAATTAAGTTAAATATTTACCATTTGGATAAATAGAATATATAAGTCAGGACTTATATAAAGAAGTAAAAATCGATTTCAACATCGATGTTTGAAACTGAATAAGGACAAAGAGTTAATCAGTTAGGGTTAACCAGTTAGAGTAAAACCATTAAGGTTAATCAGTTAGAGTTAATCGATAGAGTTAAATCGAACTAGAGTTATTGAATAGAGTTAAATCGAACTAGAGTTATTCAAATGGAGTTAATCGAATTTAGTTTATTCGAATAGAGTTGAAGTGAGGTAATCGAATAGTAGATATTCGAAGTGAGATAACCGAATGAGAGATATTCGAAGTGAGATAATCGAATCAGAAATATTCGAAGTGAGTTGATCGAATCTAGTTATTCGACAGGAGTTAAATCAAATAAGATTTATTCGAAGAAAGAGATTATCGAATATAAGTATTCGAAAGTAAGCAAATCGAATATAAATTATTCGGATGTAAGTTATTCGAATAAAAATTAATCCAGTAAGAATTAAATAGAGTTAAAGTTAATCGAATAAGAGTTATTAGATTGGAGTTATTCGAATAAGAGTTATAGAATAAGAGTTAACCAAATAAGAGTTGATAAATTAGTTGTTCGTTATTTATTCGAGTTAGGAAATAAGAGTTAGATTAAAGTTATTATATTTCAGAAGCAGAAGACTATAACACCACTGTTATAATCAAATGATTCTGTAAAGGAGTTGGACTCGTAAATTATATCCGGAAGTTACGTAAGGAAGTGTTAAAGAGTTAAAAGATGAACTTACCCTATTTCGAGATTTGAAATGTTGTTCAGTTAAGGTCTGAGAGGTAGTTAAACCCCAACTTGACTGGCTTCGTTTTAATTCAGAAATGGTTAAGGTTCGAGAGTGAAAGTGGTTAAGTGATTTTAGTAAATAAGTATAGTGGTTTGAGTTATCGTCACGATGTTGATTTAAACATCTGGTTAAATCCAAGTAAAGAAGATTTGGAAATGGTTTTCCAAATATAATCAGAAACGAAATCAAACATTGAAATTTGAAATATGAATTAGAAAAGTAAGTGTTCATGTATAAGGAGTTAAGAAATGGAGTTAAGCTAAATCAGAATTTGACTGGAGACTTGTTAAGTTGAATGGTTTCCTAAGTGTCTATCTGATGTTGGTTTCGACCTTCGGGATTGGTACTTAGGGAATTGTTCTTATACTAGTTTACAATCAGAGACTGATAGTTGTAGAAGAATAGTGATACGTAAATAAGTTATGGAAATGTTTTCCAGCGTTAACGTATATTTTCTAAACATAGAAAATAAGGAACATATGAATATATATAGATATATATATATATATATATATATATATATATATATGATTGATGATTGCACGTATTTTTCTTTGATAGTTAACTCACCGACTATCGAAGTTTTTGACCATTTTAACATTGTTAATATGGAGAGACCGGTTGGATTATTATCCAAAGAACCACTCTGTATTGGCATAAGCGTTGCGAATCATATATGCCAAAGATAATTGAAGACGGAGTAAAGTGCAAGGGCTATTGTATAAGTCTTAGATAACAGTGCCTAAGATGGATGTACTGAATAGTGCCTTTGGTTCATCCTGTTCCTGGATGACTTGTATGGATGAATGTCTGACATAGTATTTCCAGAAAGGTCACGTACATTGATTTCTTCAAATGTACCAAGAGTGGAAGCGGAGAAGGAAACTTCTTTAGCTAACACGTAATGTACTGTTGTAGACGCCAATTAGTGATTTTCGATGGATCTGACAATGTGGCATTCGAAGTGAATCTGATGTGATGATAAAGCGTAACCTCAAGTCTCAACAACTGGGAAATGACAAAAATCGGGCAGGCAACATGGTTATGTAGGTCGCACCTATTAGGGTGTATAATCACCTGATCTAGAGTTTCATTTACTTCTAAAAATCTATTGTTGATGCTGTCCTATTCGGGAAACGGTTGCTGATCCCAACCGTTGGTGATATACATTCGATACACTCAAGCGAAATGAGTGGTCGGTCATGTGTGGCCGGGTTGCAAGATGTTCTTGTTGAACCCAGTGTATTCCTTTCTAGAGGTACACTAGTGAAAGGTGGTTCCATACCTTGTCATAGTTGGAAATACATTACCCAGTATGTGCTTGCGGTTTTGATTGTATACTATATATGCAGAACGTGAGATGAAAGCGTTTCTGCTAGATAATTATTATATTGTGGTTGATAGACATTATTTTAATATCAAAAGGTTTTTGATATAAAGATATTTTGGATTCTCATAAGGGAAAACCCGTTCCGTTATACGGCGTGGTCTTATGAGATATCGTTTACTTGTTCAAACCGTTTTAAATTGTTTTACTCATACCAGTCCCATGACTGACCCGAAGTTTATTTTGTTTTGTTTTCCCTAAACTCTTGGGTGCCCAATTTTGTACGGGAAGTCGCGTAGTCTGGATTTACAGATACTTGAAGAGTTGGAGCAAGAGGCTTCAGGATCATATAGCTATAGTTTATTTCCGCTATGTTGTAAGTGCTGTACTTTGATAATGATGTATATTCAAGTACAGATTTATATTTCAAAGTTACGTTATATCTATTATATGTTATTCGTTTCGCTGTGAGGTTCGTGTTACTCTGATGTTGTGTTCTTCTTCTTCTTCTATTCTAAATTTCTATCTTATCTTTCCTCACCCTCTAATTTCTTTCATTAACTATTCGTTTATTTTCGATCCTTGGATGTTCGATATGTGTTGCATATCAGATAACCAAGTTCGCAAATTTTCGGGTCGTTACACTGTTTAAGATTGATTGAGGGCATACACATACACAACACACCTTATTCCTTATTACTTAGTCTAGTAATAACTTTTTGGTCACGATAATATTGATTTGAAGGGATGTTGGATTGAAACCCTTGTTTAGTTGTGATGTGATTTGTTGTTTATTACTTAGTTTAGTAATGTTTTGACCACAAATATATAACAAACTTGCGAACATATGAAATTGCAAGAATACTACTTTATTTACGGAATACAGGTTTGTACAAGATAACTAAACAAAAATGCGAGGTCCGCACTCGCAACAACCACAGAAAGCCAATGGAAAACAATAAAAAGAAACCAAATCAATTTTCACTTGGGCTTGGGGAAAGCTTGGATTTCTTGGCATTCTTTAGCCTTTGCTTCTCCTCTTTCTCATCATCAGTTAGGATGTGCTTCTTCTTCTGCTTGAACACTTCAGACGGGGATCCTCCGTGTTAGCGGGAGTCTTAGAAGCCATCTCTGCAGCTATCGATCTTGGAAGCTTGAATGTCACTTTGGTACCAGAAGGAGGAACCATTTAGAAACGATCGACCAAGATGGGCTCTTCATCAGTCTTAGCCTTCAAGAGTTGCTCAGTCCTTGCTTTGATATGTGCAAGGGTCAAATCTTCAGTCCCGTCAGAAGCTCTGGTGATTGTGACATGTGCCTCCTCGTCACCCCTCTTTCCATCGAGATCTGTCAAAGCGTCAATTGTCTCCCCTTCTTTGGAGGCGTCTGCACTGGAAACCATTATAGCCTTGTCGGCTGCTTCGTCTTTATTCTCTTCATCCCTGTCAGTAGGTTTTGTACCTAAAGAAGGAAAAGCAACGGTTATTACTCTGGAAAGAGTATGGGTCTTTCTATTGTTTGCTATACAATGCCACGATAAGATTGAATAGGTTTGACAAATTATGTAGAAAAGGTGGAGATACCTTTGGCCGACTTATCACCGGAGGTGACAGGAGTTGCAACTTCAGTGATGGGAGAAAGGAACGTACTTTTGGAAATATCTGGACATTCATGGTTGTATCCCTCCGTCTCTATGGCTCCAGGGACCGCAGAAGAAGAGCTGGAGCTACCCTCCATAGTACTCTTTCCCTTGGCATGACGTTTATCCTCCTCCACGGCTTCCCAAAGCAATCTCCTTCCCTTTACCAAATGCTCTAGCTTCTCTCCTCTCAAGTACGTCTTCATCAACTCCCCCTCATCGATGGTGTCAACTGTTAAAC